>OU342738.1:229171484-230637317 GCA_910589765.1 Avena atlantica
CTCGAACCCGAAGGGTCACACACTTAATGTGTCTCGACGCTAGGATAGATTGGATAATTGGTTTATGAGTTTTTGTTCGGAGTCTCGGATGAGATCCAGGACGTCACGAGAGGTTCCGGAATGGTCCGGAGAATAAGATTCATATAAGGCAATGCAGTTTTTGGAGTTCGGAATTGTTTCGGGTTAATCAGTATTGTACCGGAAGCTTCTAGAACCTTCCGGAGGGGGACCAACGTGGCCCCACGTACCGGGAGGGGGCATGGGTCTATGAGGGAGTGCCCTGACCGCATTGGTCCAGGGGCACAAGGCCCCATAGGGCCCAGCCGGCCAAACCTAGGGCAAAACCCTAGGGGAGCTTCTAGAAGGAGGGGGGAATTGCCCCCCACTCCTCCCTCCTTGGCCGCCGGCCTAGGGCTTGGGGGAGGGGCTAGGGCTGGCCGCCCACCCCTCTATATAAAGAGGGCTGGGGGCGCACCCCTCCCCTACACCTCCTCCACAACCCTAGCCGCCCTGCTGCCCCTCCTCTCTCTTTCCCTCCCGACTGCGTGTAGGCGAAGCCCTGCTGCAGAAACTCTCCACCGCTTGCACCGCGCCGTCGTGTTGTAGATCCAATCCATATCTCCACCCCACTTGCTGGACCGAGGAAGGAGGAGACGTCGAGGTGCCGCACGTGTGCATCTCTCGGACGCATCGCCACTTGCGGTGTTAGATCGGATCGGATCGCGAGGTGGAGAAGCGAGTACGACTACATCACCCACGTTCCGTCGAACGTTCCGCTGTGCGAATCTTCAAGGGTATGAAGATCTCATCTATCCCCCCTCGTTGTTTGCATCTCCTAGATTAGATCTTGGCTTTCCCGTTCGCATCCGTAGAATTTTTTTGATTTACTATGCTGCAAAACCCTTCAGTGGTATCAGAGCTAGATCTATGCGTTGATGTGTTTCACGAGTAGAACACAACATGGTTGTTGCGGGCGTTGATGTTTTCTATTGCAAGCCTCTTGTTTGTGTACTTCTTATGGCGCGGGATAGTGAGATCGAAGCTGTCCAGGCCAACCTTACGCGACATCGTTCGCGAGACCGGCTCCGCACTTGACGTGTGGCTTGTTCCACACATGCGGCTGGTGGATGCCAGTTTCTCTCACTATAGTTGTCATGGGATTTACACCGGAGTTTGGCAACCATAATATCACCGTTGTGGCTTTCCATAGGTAAGAATCGTTCTTAGCTTGCTACTCCCATAAGCCACGTAAAACATGCAACAACAAAGTAGAGGCGTCTAACTTGTTTTTGCAGGGAGTGTTTTCTATGATATGGTATGGCCCAAGATGTGATGTGTATGTTGTATGCAATGATCATGTTTTGTAATGTTTCACGACTTGCATGTCGATGAGTACACAACCGGCAGGAGCCATATGGTTGTCTTAATAATTGTGTATGACCTGTGTGTCAACTTCTTATACGCCATGTAATAGCTTTACTTTATCGCTAAGTAGTTAGCAATAGTTGTAGTTGCAATTCATGGTGGAGGCAATCATGGTGGAGTGATGGAGATCATGCCGGCACGCACAAGATGGAGATCATTGCGCGAAGATTGGCTATACCATGTCACATAAAGTTATATGCATGTGATGTTTATCCTTTTATGTATCTTATTATGCTTAGATCGCGACGGTAGCATTATAAGATGATTCCTCACTTAAAGATCAAGATAAAACTGTGTTCTCCCCATGTATGCACCGTTGCGAAAGTTCGTCGTGTTCAAGCATCACGTCATGATCGGGTGCTATAAACTCTACGTTCACATACAACGGGTGCAAGCCAGTTTTGCACACGCGGAAATACTTGGGTTTGACTTGACGAGCCTAGCATGTACAGACATGGCCTCGAAGCACATGAACCGAAAGGTTAAGCATGAGTCATATGAATGATATGATCAACACTTTGTTGTCCACCATTGAAACCACATCTCTTCTCGTGAAGATTGGATTAGGTGTGGTGAATTTGGATCATGTTCACTAAACAACTTGAGGGATGTTGAATTTAGTGGGAGTTCATCTAGTAATTTGATTAAGTTGAACTAGTTATCATGAACATAGTCTAATTTGCACTTGCAAATATTGTAGATCAAATGGCTAAGTCCAACTTCAACTTCAACGTTTTTGCTGAGAAATAAAAGCTTAGAAACAATGGGTCTAACTTCACCAACTGGTTCCGCAATATGAGAATCATTCTCGCTGGAGGACAAAAGGACTATGTCCTTGAGGATGCGCTAGGTGACGCCCCTGCTGTAGATGCGCCGGCTGATGAGAAAGCTGTTTATCAGTCGCGCAAAGATGATTATGGTGTGATTAAGAGCACCATGTTGTTTGCTATGGAATCGGACCTTCAAAATCGTTTTGAAGATTATCCCGGGCCCTTTGAGATTCTTGAGGAACTGAAAACTATGTTCCGGACTCAGGCCCGTTCTGAGAGATGTGAGATCTCTGAGAAATTCCTTAACTGCAAGATGGGGGAAGGGAGTTCCGTTAGTGAGCATGCCATAAAGATGTCGGGCTACACTCAACGCCTTGAGAAACTGGACTGCAAGATTCCATAGGAGCTCAAGATTGACAGGGTTCTGCAATCACTCCCTCCTAGCTACAAAAGTTTTGTAGTGACTCATAATCAGATTGGTTCCACTGATACGATCACCGAGCTCTTCGCTAAGCTGAAAGATGCGGAGATTGACAGGGTTCTGCAATCACTTCCGGAGGGGGACCAACGTGGCCCCACCTGCCGGGAGGGGGCATGGTTCTATGAGGGAGTGCCCTGGCCGCATTGGGCCAGGGGCACAAGGACCCATAGGGCCTAGCCGGCCAAACCTAGGGCAAAACCCTAGGGGAGCTTCTAGAAGGAGGGGGAGAAATTGCCCCCCATTCCTCCCTCCTTGGCCGTCGGCCTAGGGCTTGGGGGAGGGGCTAGGGCTGGCCGCCCACCCCTCTATATAAAGAGGGCTAGGGGCGCACCCCTCCCCTACACCTCCTCCACAACCCTATCCGCCCTGCTGCCCCTCCTCTCTCTTTCCCTCCCGACTGCGTGTAGGCGAAGCCCTGCTGCTGACGAGGTTTAATCTCGTCAATGCCCATTGTTATGAACTTGGGTTTTGGAGAAGATGGGGATGCTGGAGATCGTGGCACGGTTAACAGACAAGCAACCAGGGGACACGAGATTTACCTAGGTTCAGGCCCCCGGAGGGAAAACCCTACTCCTGCTTGTCTGCTCTTTGATTACGGCGGAACCGAAGGTTACAGGGTGCGCAGATTCGATCTGGCGTGGATTCGTGTGCGAGAGTACGAGTTGAGTTGCCCTAGGACGTGCCCTCCTGGCCTTTATATAGACTTAGGCAGGTCCCGGGCATAGTCCTAGTCGGTTACAAGTTCTAGGGTTTTACCCCTTTGAATTTCCTATCTCCTCTAGTCTTGCTCTCCAAGGATCCGAAGACGTCATGGGCCTTGGTCACCCGAAAATCTTCATGGGCCAGCGTATGTCTGTTGTGGGCCTTCCTTGGGATGGACCAGGTATGCTGAAGTTACGTACCCGTAGGGTATAACCATGTCAGCTGCAGAAACTCTCCACCGCTTGCACCGCGCCGTCGCGTTGTAGATCCAATCCATCTCTCCACCCCACTTGCTGGACCGAGGAAGGAGGATACGTCGAGGTGCCGCGCGTGTGCATCTCTCGGAGGCATCGCCACTTGCGGTGTTAGATCAGATCGGATCGCGAGGAGGAGAAGCGAGTACGACTACATCACCCACGTTCCGTCGAACGTTCCGCTGTGCGAATCTTCAAGGGTATGAAGATCTCATCTATCCCCCCTCGTTCTTTGCATCTCCTAGATTAGATATTGGCTTTCCCGTTCGCATCCATAGAAATTCTTTGATTTACTATACTGCGAAACCCTTCAAGGCCTTCTTTAACACCATGCCAGCCTCCGGTATGATGCGTGAGTAGTTCCACCTTGGACTATGGGTCCATACAGTAGCTAGATGGTTGTTTCTCCTCCTTTGTGCTACCATGTCTAGATCTTGTGAGTTTCGTTCATGATCAAGATCATCTATTTGTAATCATGCATATTGTGTTTGCAGGGATCCGATGGATATTGAGATTACTATGTCAGATTGGTTAATGGTTTTGTCTTATTGATTCTATCATGCCTGTGTTGTTTGAGATCTTGCATGCTCTCCATTTCTAGTAGATATCTTGGCCAAGTAGATGCTAGTGACTCCAAGAGGGAGTATTTATGCTCAATAGTGGGTTCATGCCTTTATTGAATCTAGGGAAGTGGCAGAAATCTCTAAGGTTGTAGATGTGTTGTTGCTACTAGGGATAAAATAACGATCTTTTCTTCATGAAATCATTGTATTGTTTACTTTACACACATTGCTTAAAGAAGTTATCCGTTGCTTGCAACTTAATACTGGAGGAGGTTCGGAAGATAACCTGAAGGTGGATTACTAGTCATAGATGAAGTTGGATGGCGTTCTATGTATATTGTTGTAATGCCCAATCAAATCTATTAGGATCATGAATGTCTAGTATAGCATTGTTATGCCTTGCTCTGTCATGTCAATTGCCCCGCTGTAATTTGTTTACCCAACATGTTTTGTTGTTTATATTAAGGAGAACACCTCTAGTGCACTGTGGACCCCGGTCCAATATTTACCATTGATACATCTTCCACGGTTACTGTTTACTTTCTGCAAGCCACCATTACCTTCCACACCATACATTTAATACTTTGTTTTTAGCAAACCGGTGGGATTGACAACCTCACTGTTCGTTGGGGCAAAGTCTTGAGTTTGTATTGTGAAGGTTTCCAAGTTGTTAACAACACCTTTGAGTCGTTTCCTTCCTCCTACTGGTTTGATAACCTTGGTTTCTTACCGAGGGAAGACTTACTGTTGTGCTCATCATACCTTCCTCTTGGGGTTTCCCAATGAACCTCTATAGTGATCTGAGCCTCATCACCCCCAATAGAATTTGTAGCTTTGGTGGAATTTGGGAGTGAAGGACTTGACATTGCATTAGGTGCATCGATTTGAGTTCTCCTCAGAGGATTTGGTTGGTGAAATCAAGAAGTTTGTTACTCTTGGGTTCTTGGAACCCTAGACAGCTGTGTGGCCTTTGTGGCGAGTCCTTGGGGCATCCAATTAAGTTGTGGAGATCTCCCCAAGTTAGTGTCCTTGGTGGTGATTATTGGGAGCCTCCAATTAAGTTATGGAGATTGCCCCAATCTTGTACGGGTTTGGTGACCATCCTCAAGTGTCCCATAGTAGATCGGGTGCTTACCGTGCGGTGGGTGCTCGGGAGAATAGGGTGAGACCTCTTGTGACATTGGTGGTCTTAGTACCGCCCACCTCTCCAACAAGACGTACTCCCTTGTAGGGAGGAACTCGGTAAACCATCATCGTCTCCGTGTGTCTCGGTTGTCTCTATACCCGAGCCCTTTATTTATACACTTTACATTGTGATAGCCTTCATGCTTGAAGTAATCTTTATTGCTATCACTTTGTAGCTTGTCTTGCTTAGCATAAGTTGTTGGTGCACATAGGTGAACCATAGTTTATATGGCTTTGTGCTTGACAAAATAAATGCTAGTTTTATTCCGCCTTTGTTAAGCCCATCTCGTAAAAGTTTTTAACCGCCTATTCACCCTCATCTAGGCAGCATCTATGATCTTTCACAAATTAATTCTTTTTCCTAGATATTTTAAATAGAAGAAGGCTAATATGTAGTTGACCATGCTGACTGGTGTTGAGTCAGCGCTGACGCGACTGTCACGTGGCACGCCACACGGCGTGCATGCACTGGCTGGTACCCGTTCAGCAGTGGTCTAATCCTGACCGCCTAGACATGATTCGGCGGTTCAAGAGGCGTGTAACACCTCGTCCTCTCCGGACCAACAGCTGACACTCCTGGCAGCTCAATAGGATCTCTAGACTAACCCCACAGACTAGCACTAGTCTTTTATGCGCACCTTGTCCTCACTCGTGCGCACCCCGGTATCCACTTCCCGGTCGGTCACCCATTCTCAAATTTCTCTAGGCCAAGCACGCTTAACCTGGAGGTTCTTTTTGAATGAGCTTACGGAATAAAATTTGCAACTTGTTTGTATGGGTACCCTATCAATCCTATTAAGCCATGCGCCAGGATATCACATACACCCACCCTTAGAAGATCGATGCCCTCGTCGATCAACCACAAGCCAGGAACGTCCCCTCTTGGCACACGTCTGTGCGTCTAGTGCCGACACATGTGCCATGTTGTGTCCACTCTGGGCCACATGCGCCATTCTCCACATGTCCGCCACTGAACCGCACATGCCCATATAACTGCGAGGATCGACTCTGATACTACTTGTAACACCCCCGTCCTCTCCTGACCAACGGATGTCACTCCTGGCACCTCAATAGGATCTCTAGACTAACCCCACAAACCAACACTAGTCTTTTCTGCGCACCTTGTACTTACTCATGCGCACCCAATATCCACTTCCTGGTCGGTCACTCATCCTCAGATTGCAGTAAGCCAAGCACGCTTAAACTAGAGGTTCTTTTTGAACGAGCTTCCGGAAAAAAGTTGCAACTTGTTTGTATGGGTATCCTGTCAATCCTATTAAGCCATGCTCCAGGGTCTCATAAGGCGTTCAAGTCCTCACCGGTGGTCAACGGCAATACCGTCGGCGATGCTCTTCGGGTGGTGATGGTGGTGGCGGTTCCGGTGATCCCTGGCGTCGGCGGGGTGGTATACGAGATACGACGCAGGACGATGGTAAGTATAGAGGCATTGGCGTTGATCATCGCTTCCCCAGGCAATGACAAGGGGTGTCTAGCCTCGTCGGTCTTAGTCCATGCTTCGGCGGCGCTCCGGCGGGCTCCTCCAGTCATTGTACTCTGAGAGGGCAGGGGGAAATGTGTAAGGATGATGCGATAAATGTTTTGCGTCAGATCGAGTGGTAGAGAGTGATCTAGGGTGGGTGAATCGACAGGGACTGCAACCTCTAAAGCTCGGCAGTGGCAATGGTGAGCTCCTACAGGCGGCGCTAGGGTTTCAGTTGTTTGGAAACTTTCGAACAACGTAAGAGTAGGGGATTATATGGAGTGCTCACATGCGAAAGGGGCAAACAAATGGAGCAAAAATTGACCGGATTTGCAGAATCATGGACGGGATCAAACACACCTATGTGTGCGTTCATCTCCATCACGAGGTAGGTGCTGACAGTAGGGTCCCACCTGGAAGCGAGAGGGAAAGGGGGACGATGGCGCGGGCCGGAGCTAGGCCAAAACTAGGGCGCGGGTTGGGCTTGCTGATGGGCCGCCGGCGGGCTGCTCGCGCTATCGCGCGGCGCACACGCGTGACCGGGAGGGTGCTGGTCGGTTGGGCTGGACCGTTCTGGTTTGGGTAGGTTAGGTCTTTTTTCTTTTCCATTTACTGGTTTCTTTCATATCTTTTTCATACTAACTCTAAAAGGAGTGATTCTTCTTTCTAAATTTTCTAAAAACTAGGGTATCATCTTAGGATCCTTTTTGGCAATAAATTGCCTATTTATAAATAGTGATTTTATTCAACCTTGTATACTTCCTCATAGGAACAAAAGGGCATTTTGAAATAGAATTTGAGCATATAGTTTTGGAATTCAATTGTTTGCATGATGTTTATGATGCAATGCCATGAACCCTATTTAATTCCCAATTTCTAAAATATGGGATGTGACATAAAAGGTTTCATGCTAAGATTCAACCCACAAGGTTGGATGCTAGGAAAGTATGCATGAATAAGATACTTGTTACCGAGATATCATTGATATAATGAAGTATATAGAAGTTCATATCATGCTAGCTTGCCTCCAATTATCTTTCTATCACCACTTCTTCCTTATTAATGAGATAAGCATATAATGTATATCGAATGTATCTAAGACAATATTAAGTACAGTTTGGTCTCCAAACATATTGGGTCCAAAGTAGTTATAGAACTACAGTACATTGGACACACTCCACATAAATGTGTGCATATAGATATGAAATTGAATCTCATGCACCTCTTAGCCAATTAATATTTGATGGAGTTTCCCTATATATTGGATTAAGGAAAGAAAGCATGCCATAATAAGTACATATATTAAATATGCATACAAAAGACTCTCAAGAACCAAAATGAGATATAATTTGAAAAAATATCAAGTAAACCAAAAAGGCACAAACAAGTGTGACACAACAAAATATTGTCCAAATTATATAAAACACGAAATCAACACATAAGTTCTTACTAATCATATTAGCATATGATTGATCACAAAGTTCAACGAAGGAACTAGGCAAAACCCAAAGAGTATAAGAGATAAAAAAACATGCTCAAAGATTTATCTCATTCAAAAGGGTCAAACAAATATCAAGGAACAATATAACCAAATCGCAACAAGAGAGCATGGTTCCAACACACAAACCAGACTCTCCACCCTTTTCATGATGGCATTACCAAAATGAAAATAGTTATATTCAAAAACAACAAACTATATATGGATCAAAAGATGTTACGATAGAAGCATAAAGATAGTTTTCTAAATAATATAGGATAGATCCCCCTGATTTGTGCATTATTTAGGATTTTCCAATTGAATATAGAATGCACACAAATTGGATCACCACTATCCTTTTTCAATAAAAACACTAAATGTGTTCAAGTAAATAAAAAATATCCACAAGAGACAAGTAAGACAAAAGGGAGTCAAGATAAAACAATTTCTTGGAAATAAATAATGAAATTAAAAAAGAAAATTCCAACACAAATGTGATTAAAAAATTGTATCACATATTAGAGTACCAATTGTCCAAGGACAAGAAGTCTTAGTAATAAATTTTTGGTGGTAGATTGCAAATATATCAAAGATCATATTCACAACAAAAGCATATGGAAAAGTATAAAATTAAGCTTGATGCTTAGATAAATATTCTTGATAGATTTAAATAGTCAAACAATTATTTAATGATTAGAATAACTTGAAGCAAATAGTTTCCCAAAGAGTATATAAGGTACATATTGCAAAAAACATACACCAGGAAAATCTTTCACAAACAAGATTCAAAAGATGAGAAATAAAAACATGAATGCAAATTGGAACTTGTTTGAGACACATGGCTCATAGAAACTAGATAGTTTTCAATATCACTTCTACATGGTAATATAATACCTCAAATTTTTATATTTCTATACTTGTGATATGCTCATATAACTCTCCCATAATGTGATAATATATTTCTTCCCAATAAGAGGAAAAAAGATACAACTAGAGACAATTAGTGGACATTATAGAATTTGAATTTCTCATGAGAATGACATACCACATAGAAACAAGATAATCTTGAAGCATCAATACTAGGTGGCAGTCCTCATGTACACATATGTTTAGGATTGTGGAGTGCATAATCATATCACTCTCCACAATGGGATAGTACATTATATTAATCTCTCAAAAGAGCCAAATAAGATACCAACAATATTCAATATAGGGTCAACACAACAACACAAATACATTGTATGCAATCCAACACACACATATATACTTGATAACTTAACATAAGTAAGTCGGAAGCACAACATATACAAACATACTCAAGGTACAAAACCAACACATGCAAAGGGGCGAGTAACTTTCGATGTAAATAAGTTGAGTACATGTTACCGCGGGTAGGAGCATATGACAAATAATGTGCAAATGATAATCCAATGAATTGGCTTGATGAAATAATTGATGAAGATACTTTAATTCTCCATGATGTAATCAATTCTCCAAAATCCATCCAACAACACATATTGATCAAGTATTATCTTCTTGGTTCCCAATCAAGTTGGTCCATAAGAAGTTAGTCATAATATGCTTGGCAACATCAATGGTTCTTTTCTTGACAGCACTTTGAGCGCCAACATATTTGGTAAACACATTGCCAAACTCGTCCTTCCAAAGATAATAAACATCATCAATTGTGATAGAATTGGATGAGTACATACCAATAGTGCATGAAGAAGATAAGTGACCCTTTTCATGACATATGTAGTAAGTTTTATCTTTCTTCTTATTTATCATTTGATTTCTCCACATGGGGAGCACTATCTTCTTGGGAGGTGGCATTTATTTGAACTTGAGATAGAACTTGAGGCCTCTTCCCTTGTTGCTTCTCGCTAAGAGATTTATTCTTCAGTGAGAAAGATCTAACTTGGTGCCTGACTTCTTTACTTGAAACAAATAGTGTTAGCCAAATTCTTGACTTGTTCTTGGCCCTTCTTATTGTTGATCATAAAATTATCATTCGTATTAGACTTGTTCTTAATATTAGATTTAAATCTAAGTCCACTCTTGTCATTAGGGGATTTTTGCACACTCAAGATGTTGTTGAGTGTGGACTCTCCTTCATGATTTTTTTTCAAGTAATTATTTAATGTAGTGACTTGATCCTTGAGCTCTTTGAATTCTTCTACATGGTCAGTATCAACACAAATACTAGAGGAAGTATAAAATTTATTGCTAGAGCAACAAGGAAATGAATGTAATTCATCACAAGATGTAGCAATAATATAATTTGATTAATTGATAGGACTAGCACATGGAAATATGACATTTTTGTTAGATATTGTGCTAATGTTCACATGAGGGTCATAATATTGATGTTACATTCTTCATAATACTCTCATGATCTAACTTTAGCCTATCATGGGAGACTATAAGATTCTCATAAAAGCTTGTGAACTTTTTCATGAATTTCTTTCAACTTCCCATAATTGCTAATTAGAAAAAAAGTCGAGCCCTTAGCTCAATATTCTCCTTCAACATGGATGCCTTGCCAGGCATAGAATTAGTAGAACAAGCATCATCAAAAGGGGAAGGAAACTTGTCAAGATCATTTGAATATAAATATTTAAGTAGCTCATGCGGCTTGATGAGTTTGATGAGCCCACTCTCAATGGCCCTAGAGCCATTTTTGAGGTGCTCAAAAGCCTCAAGGTGTTTAGCATGTGAAACTATAAGCTCATCATTTTTTATTTTGAAAACTTTAGCATGAGCAAGGGCGTGATCACATTCTTTTATAAGCTTAGGGATATTTAAGTTGTGAGACTCTTCAAGTCCAACTTGAGTCTCCTTAAGATCCACTCTTCATATTTTCTCTTCCTCAAGAGTTTGAGATAGTGAAGCAATTTTATTGGCGGCTCCTCGAGCATGCCCGAACATATCCAAGATGGTTTCTTCCCTTTTTTCAATGATTTTATTGCTCTCAATAGCTATATACATGATTTAAAATATGTTAGAGCAAACATTTTTATTGTTACGAAGAGCACGAAAGACCATCTCACCCTTCTCTTTTATAGAGGCATCATCATCATCCTCTTCTTCATTATCCTCATTATTATCGTCATGAGATATACTGGGTTGCAAAGTAGGAGTTACCTTTGAATCCCTAGCCATAAGGTATACATGGAACCAAGAGATGATGATGAATAATCACTTCAAGCTCCAAACGATACCTTGTCTTAACTCATAAAATATTTGGTTTCCTCTAAGTGGTTAGCAACACAAAAAAAACTAGAGGAAATAAAAGCATTTTTATTATTGCAAAAAGATATAGCAAGCATATCATCATTAGATTTATTCAAGCAATTTCTAGTCGTTTATGCAATGACTATCAACACAGTTGTCTAAACCATTTATTGTGCTACATGTGTTCAAACAAGAAATATTGCAACAAAATAGATATGAAGGATCATTAATGATGAGGTCAATAGCATTCTTGCAATTTTCACCACCACTCACCATATCATTACCCTGTGATTTGTCACATGTTGGTGGAGTGGTTGAAGATGAGAACTCATCACGGTCGGGACAAATCATATTTTTCTTAAAGCTTTGTCTATATCTCATGAGCATTCCAAAACGGCATGATTAAGAGAATAACTACATGGCTCACAATATGGAAAAGAACTTTAGAAACTTGAGCATCGAGATAAGAGTTTTTCTTCTCCTCTAAAGATAGATGTTGGGAATTCTTAGGAGGGGAAAACCCAAATCCAGAATTTGCTCTGTATTTGGGATTCATGCCCCAAAAATAACCAAGCATGTGAGTTTTCCACACATTGAAATTTATGTCATCGAATATAAAAATGTCACTGTGCACTAATTTCCTAGTCAACATATTTAGTTTCAAGGCGATAACCTATAACAGAGAGACCTTGCTATGATATCAATTGAAATGATATGGATGTCGTCCAAAGGGAGTATGTGGATAGGTGTTTTACAACAATTGCAATTTTGGCTCGAACAAATATTGAATAAAACTAGATTTAATTTATCAAGTACAAAACTTAGATATGCTAAGTTTCAACTATGGCATCCAATGGGCCACTTTTCGCGAAAACTGTTTTTGCCTCATGGGCACGAGTGCTCCTGTTTTTTCTTTAAATAAAACTTATATTTTTAGGTGTCCAAAAATTCTGAAAATAAATATATAACTAGATACATACATCTAGAATGTATGATTAAAAAATCGTTTAAAAATATGTTGTATCTGGGCTACATTAAAAACACAATTTCTGGCAAAACATACGTATTTCGTCTTGTTTACAATGTCAGAAATTCTCTCCTATAGCCTAAAATAAAATAAATTTTTACTGAAATTTCGCATGAATATAAGTACCATTTTTTATTTATTTTTTTGAAAACGAAGAGAGCACTGGTTTTGTTTAGAGCACTGGTGCCCACACCAAATCTCTACTCCACTTTTCGCCCCTAGTCTGGGCCCATATCTGTCTGATTATTTGTAAGGCCGGGATGGCGATTGGCAAAGTTTTTGAGGAAAAACGTCGCTGCTAGCTCAATGGAACTATGGAAGCCGTTCATCGGCTGAAATTTCAGCCCTTATCCGGATGAAACTGACAGCTTGGATCGTTGTGTTACGATAACGATGTATTTTTCTTCGGAGAAAAAAGTAGAAGCGACAAGAGAAAAGTGAGAGGAAAGCACGGTGGAGAAGATAAGAACAGATACTTGGCCTGATAAGCTTACAAGGACTGATCGACCATGCTACTGAAGCTTGAAGAGCCAGACTGCGTTATGCTTCCTTGGGTTTTCCTATAGCTTCAAGATTACAGAATGGAAATGTATCAGCACACAAAAAAAAGAATCATGTACTACTGAGAATGAGAAGTCTTAGTGTTCCATGTATTCAGAGTTGACTTGAGCAGTCAATACGGCCGGCCTGCTCGCCTCTTTATCTAATTGATTGATGCCATATAACAGAACTAATATATTCCCTCCGATCCATATTACTTGTCATAGAAATGGATGTATCTAGACATGTTTTAGTGCTAGATACATCCAATCCAATGACAAGTAATATGGATCGGAGGGAGTAACAGAAATCTCTCGGGAGTGTGTGGCATGAAACAATAGGCAAACTCAAATAAAACTGACTCATATATTATTCCTGATCCTTTGCAAGCATTCTTGCTTGGTGCATAGTAGGAGTACAACAGTTCGAAACGTCTAGAATGGCATCATGTATCGTGCTTTGACAAGCAACGCAATGTAAGCCGTCCCAATTGCTTGCCCAGCCAAATTAACCACACACACGAGACACAAGAGCACACAAGCCACAATCCTGTACGCTGAGACTACGGCGTGAAAATCATGTCCTTTCATCGAATCCATCGAGCGCTGCAGCTGGAACATCTAGGACATTTGGGAAGACATGGAAAATCTGTAGATACAGATTTCTCCACGCCATCCATTCCATGTAACATGTACCCTGCAATAAACAATCTGAAGGAATGCACGCAATCCATTGCCCAGATCAACAGGCAGCTGAGCCAGGCAATTCCCCTCTGATCTTCTGAAGTTCTGATTCCCTTCTCCTTCAAAGTAGTGTGTGAACAGCTAGACCAGAACTAAACCAGCGTGGATGTGCCCAGATGCACCGACCAAAATAATCCTCGGCGCATGGGCGTTGCGATCCATAAATCAAGCGCTGGAAGAGTGGAAGATCTGCACCAGAGACGAGTAGGTGCCGAAGACGGCGATCACGATGCCAAGCACGACCAGGAGCACGTCGCTGAGAACCCCGTGCCAGCCCATCTCGCCGCCGAACACCTTGAGGTGGAAGGTGGCCGGCAGCACGAACCCGAGCAGCACGCAGACGCTGCTCCCCACGAGGGCGAGGAAGTCGGTGAAATTGGGCACGAGCATGGCCGCCAGACCGACGGCGACCACGAGCACCCAGCGCAGCCACCAGCAGTACTGCTTGCCGCAGAGCAGGCGCTCGGCGACCTCGTACACTGGGTTCATCATCACGGGCATGGTGAAGAACAGGTTGATGCAGAGCCCCAGCTGCACGGCGGCCGACAGCCACCCGCTGCCGAGGTTGGTGGTGATGATGTCGCGCGTGGCGTCGCCGAACGCGACGTACCCCATGACACCGAACAGCCCGTACATGGCGGCGATGAACGTCATGGACAGCCCGAGCGTGGCGCCGAACTTCCTCTTGTCCGCGGCCTCCGCCTCCAGCGGCAGGACCATACAGACACCCTCAAACGCGTAGACGGACACGCCGACCCCGTAGAGGAGCGCGCCCGGTCCGCCGAACGCGGCCACGGTCGGGTGCGTGGCGAGCCAGACGGACACGTCCTGGCCAACGACGACCCCCATGGCGCCGAGGTCGACGACGTCGGCGAAGATGCTGAGCGGCGCGAGGAGCGTGAGCGTCTTGATGGAGTTGAGCCCGAGCTGGAACGGCAGCATGGCGTAGATGAAGAGCGCCTTGGGGGAGAGAAAGACGTTGGAGGAGGGGGCGAAGATGGGGTAGAGGTGCGCCATGGTGTTGGAGATGAAGATGAGGTATCCCACGCAGAAGCTGGCCTGGCTGAGCACGAGCATGGTGTCAACGGCGAGGCGGCCGGGCGCGCCGAAGACGGCGGCCCCGAGATCTCCGAACGAGGTGAGCGTCTTGGGGTGCTCGTCCGCGAGGCGGCGGCGGCAGGCGACCAGAAGCATCATGCAGTAGAAGGTGAGCAAGGCGACGGAGAGGAGCAGGATGGACCCCGCCGCCCACCCGGTGCGCGAGAACGTGTACGGCAGGCCAAGCACGCCGGCGCCGACCACCGCGATGAAGACGTTCGCGAAGGTCTTGGGCTGCGAGGACAGATGGCCCCCTTCCGCGGTGTGGTGCGGCAGCAGAGGAGCGGAGTCCAGCCTCGACGACGACGAGCTCGCCTCGCTCCCCAATCCCATGGCGTCCGGCCGATTGGATCGAAAACAAAATAAATAATTCGAGAAAACTACCCAACACACACACACACACACACACACACACACACACACACACACACACACACACACACACACGGACAGCGGATGAAACCGCGGACACGCGAATTCGATGGGATTTCTCCTCTCTGCGGTCCGAAGTATCGAGAACAATGGGGCGATCACGCGACGGAGGAAATAAATCGATGAGAAAAGAGAGGCTTCGGGCACCCGGTGCGGGGGATTGCTTGTGCTTTTGTAGACGGGGGTTCCGTGCCATTGCGGGAAAATATCATGGACCTGGTCCATGAGCATGTGCGGTCTTTTGCGCCCAGGGGACCACCTGGAGGCGCCTGGTGGTGTATGAGTTGTACCGACTAAGTTTGGCATTTGTTTAACGACCACGTGTCCTCAGGTGTGAATTTCGTACAGGTTGTACACGGCTAGCATTGCCTTCCCATTTAAATGGCAAGTTTGTGTTTTCTATGTATTTTCAGGATCTCGGGTAAGATTTTCAGGTCGGTTCCCTTCAAGTTTTTTTAAAATCATTTACTGACCTATTAATAATCATTAAAATCAGTAGAAAGAAATCTAGAACTAATAAAATTATAAATAGGTCTTTGAACCACAAAGATCACAAACAGTACATGAGCCAAAGACGCGGAGTCATCAAGCTTGTCATTTAGAGCTTGTTGTAGTGGATACTAGATGGTTAGCAATCATACTAAGAACACAAAGAATCAACGCACCGGAGCGACAACTATAGGCAATGATTATCGAAAGAGGCTAGCATAAAATTACACCAATAAACACAAAAACCGTCCAGATATCAAGAGATCTGTCGGAGACATGACTCAACACGCCTTTCGTGACGCTATGTGCACCACCGGAGCGAGAATATAACAAGAAGGACTTATTCTAACTTCATCACCTCATCATTCTGAAGAAGACACTAGAATTTACTATAATAAAAATGAAAACCCTCTCCCGTCAACGAAACCACTGTACCTCCGAGACCCAAGGACCACCCGAGCGGAAACGCTAAATGAGTTCTCGATGGATTGCCTCTTTTTCCCTTGTAGCGTGTGTACCATGCTCTTTTGACCTCCGGGGCACGTGTCGGTCCAGGGGATGGGTGCGCAGCTACCCTTGGGTAGCGAGTTTCTTTCATTGGACAAAATAGTTGACCAATGGTTTCAATCTAATGATAGACCAACTAAACGCTCACAAACATGGTTTCTAAAATTGAAACGGTTAATTATATGTCTCTCGTTTTGGCTGTCTCCTGAAAATCCAATAGCTGAAAAAGAAAAATCTCACGCGTTCTCTCAAAAATAGGAAGACGGAGAAAATATCTCATCGTCTCACCCCATAAAGAGAAAATTGAACAGACTGATATTTTCTTGTGCATATATGCCTTCCTATTCTCACACTCACACACTCCACCTCCATTAGCCACATGTTCTTATTAAAAGAACAACGTTTTGTTCGTGGGAATTAAAAGAGCGGGCGTTGATCACTGTCAGGTTAATAAGTCATCTGCCTCTCGTTACTAGTTCTAGCATATTCATTTTACATTTCCTCAATCACTGGCTCATTCTCGCAGCATTTGCCAGTACACGACGAGTGACTGCCGTCCGCTTCAGACAAGGCGGCACGACCAGACAAAGATGCAATCAGCCTTGGCCAGGATTTGGCAGCACATTGCCATGGAAAAGTTAGCAGGCCTAAAGCATGATTGGACACATGGCGGAGCAAAACGCTGATATAGTATAATAAAAACGCACGTACCGTGCGCTCGTCGGGTGCAGTTATCGTCCCATAAATAAACTGGCATGTTTCGAGTGCGAGTGGGCAAGTTGTCTTTCTTTTTCTCGGAAAAAAAATAAAGTTCCCTTTGTTGACGTTGATGTTTTGCTTACACTTATTCGGAGGATGTTGCTTCTTGCAAAATGGTTAGAGTGGTTGACGATTGGTGTTTGTTCGGAAGTGCCCAGACGGCACATGTGTATGGTGGCATGGGTAGGACGCGATGCGGCACATGGCCGGATCGATGTCACCGATTCTCATTGGGGTAGTACATCAAGACCGATTTGTAAAATCAGCAAAAATCTACTCCATATATATAACAAATTGCGTAAATCTAGATGGGCAAAAATATATATATAACAAATTGCGTAAATCTAGATGGGCAAGAATAAAAAAGCTCCCGGTGAGGATCGAACTCACGACCTTTCGCTTACGAAGCGAACGCACTACCACTATGCTACGGAAGCTCGATTGATCTGTGCCTAATTAACTCTTTAATATACTAGACTCAAGCAACCATTCTCCCTAAGGCACCCCTTCAGGCGTGAGGCAACCTTGCAAAAGTTTTGTTCCCGTTCCCCCACGAAGCTCAAACTGAATATACTCTTGCAATGTTTTCCGGGATCTGAACATAATTAGTGGCATCACCCAGTTGCGTGAGAGAAGACAAGTGCAGGCAATACAAGAACTATTCCGTTGCCACGGTAGAGTCTGGCTGGGCTTGATAGATACTCACTCGTTTAGAAATATAAGACATTTTAGTAGATGTGTTTTAGTGTATCGGTTTACTCTAAACTTCCACGAATCTATATACTAAAAGATGTTTAGATACGTTTTACATTTCTTTTCTTTTTCGTAAGCATCCTGACAAATTTATTAATCAGGGAACAAGCTTACATCGTTTGCCAAAAAACTCAAAAGAAAATCAGGTGGATCCTCATGCCAGAATACTAACTGAGTTCCCTCCGCGTTACAAGTCAAAGTATGAGCTACAAAGTTGCTTTCCCTATCACAATACGCAAATTTAACATGGGCAAAATTACGAGCTAAGAGCATGTCTAGCAGACCCCTTACTTTTCTGCCCCGTAAAATGCGAGTATTTCGTCCCGTATAAAAAAAGTGCTCCTAGATAGACCGTTCCGTCTAGCAGACCCCGTATTTCACCCCGTAAATTCGTAAATTTAAAACCCCGGGAAACTTGTTCATATTCATAGTTCATAGATAGTCGATCATACATACGGATCAACATATATACATAATGAATTGCGCGATCCTAAATGGATCGCGACTTCTAGTCGGAGAGGTCGACGATGTACGCTTCCGCCTCCGCCTGCGCCTCCTCCACGGCGGCGATGACCGCCGCCATCTCTTCTTCCTCCGCCCTCTTCTTGTCGGCGTCGTCCTTGAGGGACTCTTCTATCGCCTTCAAGAAGAGGGGGTCCTCCTCCTCCTCGCCGGCGAGCGAAGCTCCTCCGCCGCTGGTGCTCCCGATGTTGGAGATATGCCCTAGAGGCAATAATAAATGTAGTTATTATTATATCTTTGTGTTTATGATAAATGTTTACATTCATGCTATAATAGTATTAACAAGGAAACATTGATACTTGTGTGATTTGTAAACTTAATTTGAAGTCCCTAGTATAGCCTCTATACAACACTAGCTTGTTGGTTGATATATGATTGTGGTTTCCCTATCATGAACATTGAGATGTTATCAACAACAAGATCATATCGTTAGGAGAATGATATGATGGACATACTCCTATAGATAAGCGTAGCATAAAGATCAAGTCATTTAAATAGTTCAATTGCTATATGCTTTCTGATACATAGTAACCTAATTCCTTCGACCATGAGATCATGCATATCATCTTTACCGGATGGATGCTTTGATGACATCAAACACCACACCGTAACTGGGTGGCTATAAAGGTGGCATTGAGTGTTCGGAAAGTATTGGTTGAGACACATGGATCAAGAGTGGGATTTGTCCATCCATATGATGGATAGATATACTCTGGGCCCTCTCGGTGGAATGTCATCCAATTAGCTTGCAAGCATGTGAATGGCTCACAAGGGATCACATATCACGGGAACGAGAAAAGAGTACTTATCGGTAACGAGGTTGAACTAGGTATGCAGAGATACCGACGATCATAACCTCGGATAAGTAAACTATCGTGAGACAAAGGGAAATTGGTATCGTATGTAAGTGGTTCATTCGATCGCAAAGTAATCGTAGAAATATGTGGGAGCCATATGAATTTCCAGATTCCTCTATTGGTTATTGTTCGGAGAAGTGTCTCGATCATGTCTGCATAATTCACGAACCGTAGGGAGACACACTTAAGGATTCGACGTTGTTTGAGTAGTTCGACGTTGTTTGAGTAGTTATGGTATTATGAGAAAGAGACCGAATGTTGTTCGGAGTCTCGGATGGGATCCGGGATATCACGAGGTGATCCGGAATGGTCCGGAGAATAAGATTCATATAAGGAAAGTCCCGTTTCGGAGTTGGGGAATGATTCCGGTGTTTTCATCGGGAATGTTCTAGAAGGTTCCGGAATGTCCGGCACTCCGGAGGGGAAGGGGTACATGAATGTGTCATTGCATATTGGAATGATTGCATCATGTACTAAGTGCCCTCGCTGTTCCAAATAAAGGATTAAATTGAATCCTAATTTGAAAAGTCAAATAGCTAATTTGAAAAGTCAAACGGCTAAAATTGGAAAGAGGAAAAGAGGAGGGAGTGTGAAACCGAGTTGGGGAGGGAGTCCTCCTCCCCAAGCCGGCGCACCACCCAAGCCGAGTTGGGGAGGGACTCCCCTCCCTCCCCTTGGCCGCCGGCCCCTCCACCTATATAAGGAGGGGCAGGGCTCCCTCCTAGAGAACACACAAGTCCCTCACCTCAAACCCTAGAAAGCTGCAGCCCTCCATAGCCGCCGCCACCCCCTAGGGTTTTGCCCTAGCCGCCGACTTGGGGTCCCCGGAACCCTAGCCGCCGGCTCCATCACTTTCTCCTTGGTGTGTCTAAACCCTAGATCGCCGAGGATCTCTCTCATACTCCACCATACTCGCTCCGGCTTAAGGCGAAGCCCTGCGAGATCTCCCCTCTACTTCCGGTACCACGTCGTTGTGCTGCCGGAATCGCGAGGAGAGTGCTACAACCTCCGCTGCCTGCTAGAACAAGGGAGAGGAAGGTCTTCGTCGAGTACCGAACGTGTGACCGACTGCGGGAGCGCTGCCGGAACGCAGCGCCGGAAGGATCGTCTACGCGATCTTGAGATCGGGAAGAGTACGACTACATCACCCACGAGAATCCGCTCTCGTTAAACACTTTGGAATCTTCGAGGGTAAGTTATTCCATCGACTCGTTGCTACAATCTAGTAGATAGATCTTGGCTTGTTTGTTTGTATGCGATAGAAAATTTTTGTTTTCCATGCTACGAAACCCTACAGTGGTATCAGAGCCGTGTCTATATGTAGATCTGTTGCACGAGTAGAACACAATGGTCATTGTGGGCGTTGATGCTTTTATTGTCGATTGCTTCTTGTGTACTTTGCATCTTGCGGTATGTTGGGATGAAGCGGCCCGGGCTAACCTTACATGACATCGTTCATAAGACTTGCTCCACGCTTGACATGCAACTTGTATTGCATAAGTGGCTTTGCGGGTGCCTGTTTCTCCTAGCATAGTTAAGATCCAATTTACAACGGGTGATTAACAATACTAGTATCAATGTTGTGGTTCATGTTCGTAAGTTAGAGCGACACTTATTGAAAGCCCCAAACCACGTAAAACATGCAAAGAAAGTAGAGGCGTCTAACTTTGTTTTGCAGGGGTGTGCAGTGATGTGATATGGCCATGATTGTGATTATATTTGATGTATGCAATGTTCCTTATTGTAAGTTGGCAACCGGCAGGAGCCATATGGTTGTCTTTAATTTATGTTAAGACCCGCGTGTCTATTCAAAGTAGTTGTAATAGTTGAAGCCGGTGGACGACAACCATGGAGAGGCGTCATTGACCTTGATGCAATGCCGGTGATGATGGAGATCATATTCGTGCTAGAAGATGGAGATCGGAAGCACAAAGAAGAAAGGCCATATCATATCACATATTATGAATTGCATGTGATGTTAATCCTTTATGCATCTTGTATTGCTTAGTAGACGACGGTAGCATTATAAGATGATCTCTCATGCACATGAATTTCAAGTCATAAAGTGGTCACCCTTAGTTAGCACCGTTGCTAAAGCTTGTTGTTTCGAAACACCACGTGATGATCGGGTGTGTTAGATTCCGCAAGTGTATACAACGTGAGCAAGCCAGATTTGACGCTGAGAAAGCTGTGTCAATATTTAGCTTCACAAAATCTTC
This sequence comes from Avena atlantica, assembly GCA_910589765.1. Lineage (NCBI taxonomy): Eukaryota > Viridiplantae > Streptophyta > Magnoliopsida > Poales > Poaceae > Avena > Avena atlantica. The sequence continues at coordinate 229,193,002 of OU342738.1, forward strand.
AGCTGGTTTTTACCATCCATGACGTTTGATGCCTGGGCTCCTCTTGCAAGCTCTATAAGAATTCAGTGAAAGAGCTAAGATTGCTTGTGTATTACGAGCTGATTTTCGAACATGCTCTTCTTGTGAAATTTTGCGTCTCTCCCACTATATGTACCAACATGCTGAAACAATCAGTTCTTTGAGGCCTAGATCACCTATTCCTTGAGTCATACTATCACCCTTTCTTAGGATAAATTCTAGAACCACAGACCCTTCTCGATCAGCCATGCATGCCTCTCCGATGGCTCCTAGTTTTTCCAAATTTCAAAAGCTCTAGGACATTCAAAAAAATACATGTTTCGTGGTCTCACATCCCACTTTGCAAACGGGGCATAGACTCAATATGATTATATGCCTATTTGCAAGGACATTGTTACGGGGTAAACTACCGTGCAATAGCCTGCAGGCAATTTTTTTAATTTTTGACGATACTTTAAGCTTCTACACCTTGCCCAACACTGGATTTATTTTTGACGCACCAGGTCCGTTTGTTATCATAAGCTTACTTCCATGATGATCGCACTCAGCATAATATGCAGAACGTACGGTGAGTATACCGTTTTTTGTGTAATTCCACGACACAAAATCTTCCATCATTCCCACGGCCAAAGGAATTTTGAGAATTCTGCTCACATCAGGCGGAGCAAGTATAGACCTTAGCAACGCCTCATCCCAATATCTATTAACAGGATCAATCAGTTCTGACACTTTGGTGTGGACCACGTTGCGTATAGCAGTAATAATCTTTTTTGATGGACTGCTCGGCACCCATGGGTCCTCCCATATATTTATATTCTCTCCATTGCCCACGCGCCAAATATATCCCTTTTTGAAAGGTTGGATACCTGCCCATATACTCTGCCAAGTATAGGAAGCTCCTTTTTTCAACTCTGCATTCAGTAAGTCTCCTGATGGATAGTACTTTACCGTAAGGACTTGGGCACAAAGAGACTCTGGCTCACATAATAAACGCCAACACTGTTTCGCCAACATGGCCAAATTAAAGCAATGTAGATCTCTGAATGCCATTCCACCTCTCTTCTTTGGTACACACATTTTCCACCAAGCAACCCAATGCATATGTTTCTGAACATCGTCATCTCCCCACCAGTAACGGGTCATAGCATCTGTGATCCCTTTAATTACTTGTTTGGGGAGCTTGAACACGGACATTGCATATGCAGGTATGGCTTGGACCACCGCTTTCGGTAGTACCTCCTTTCCACCATATGATAACAGCTTCTCCTTAAACCCTTTCAACCTTGCCACAACTCTATCAATTAGATGAATAAAACAATCTGATCTATCAACGCCTACTTGGGTTGGCAGACCCAAATAGGTATATGTGATTGCTTCGGTAAGGATGTTCAGTTCCACACATATTGCTTCTCTCGTCTCCACTCCTGTATATGGGCTAAAAAAAATACTAGACTTTGCCTCGCTTACCAGCTGACTTGAAGCAGCACAATAAGCATTAAGAATTTGATGAAGTGTACAGGCATTAGCAAGATCAGCCCTCATTAGAATGAGAGAATCGTTTGCAAACAGTAAATGTGACACCGCAGGAGCATTTCGGCAAACCTTCACTCCTACCAATAATCCATTGTTCTCTGCATGCTTTAGCAAACTAGTTAGCCCTTCGGCACATAGAAGAAATAAATAGGGAGACAAAGGATCTCCCTGCCGTAGACCTCGTGTAGGAGAAAAACTACTAGTTTCCTTTCCATTGAACCTCACTTGATATTGTACCGAATTAACACAAGACATAACGAGCTTAATCCAACTAGGATCAAACCCCATATGTTCCAAAATTCTCTCCAAGAACCTCAACTCCACCATGTCGTATGCCTTGCATGTCAAGTTTTATTGCGCAAAAACCATATCTTCCTTCTCTCTTCTTTTTTATAGCATGATATGATTCATATGCCACAAGTATGTTGTCTATAATAAGACGTCCGGGAACAAAAGCGTTCTAAGTAGACGAGATGATATCCGGTAGGATTGTCTTCAGTCGGGTAGCTAAAACCTTTGAAATTACTTTGTAAATAACATTACAAAGACTAATGGACCTATATTGTGTTACCTTCTCAGGACTGTCCAATTTTGGAATAAGAATGATGGTGGTATTGTTCCGGCCATCGGGAATAACCCCTGAGTTGATAGCAGCAAGAACTTCATCTGTCAACTCTTCCCCTATCAAGCTCCAATATTTCTTAAAAAATATAGCATGGAAACCATCGTCCGGGGGCTTTCAAATCGCCTATATTAAATAGGGCTTTCTTTACCTCTTGTAAGGGACACAAAGACATGTATTCATCTCAGGTGTAACACAAGGACTCACCTTATTTATAACTTGTTCATCAGGAACTGGTACCTCAGCAAGAGGTTCTCAAAGTACCTCAGCCGAGAAAACGTCTTACATTTCTGAACAAAGGGAGTATATAGCATTGTACCAATAGACATTGAAATAGTAATTGTTTACATTGGGAAACTGACTCCTTCACTTGAAGATTCATAGCATGGCCAATCCTAAATAGTGACTGTAAACACGATACACCAACGCCAAGACGCGGAAAACAGTCCACGGATTGCAAAGGGCACAATTCCTTGGAGTTGGACTTGAGATCACGAAAAACTAACAGCATCACCAGCCAGCATTCTGACAGAAGAGCAACAGCGGCCAATTCACAAACAGCAGATTAACAATTATAATGTGATAATTTATATTCAAACTAAACAGATAATATAACCGGATGGTTTCACAGCCATCTGGAAGATCTTTAGATGCTGGAAACTTTCACCACCATTGATCATCTTAGATCTTCGACCCACTATGGACACTTCACCAGGAGGGCCAACTCCACCAAACATACTAATCTTATTCATATTTCCTACCCTGCAGCTCCGAAATAACTCCAGCAAATACCAACAGGTTGGCTGCTACAGGAATAAGTAAAAGAAGTCGGCAGTAAAACAAAGCAGATAGATACATTCAGCGGTGATTTAATTGGTCGCTCATCGACCATGGAAGAAGTTAAACGTGAAGCATACAACATCAAATCATAAAATAAAATTAACTAAGCACCAATATCTGGGCAGTAGTCATCAGATTAGCGAACGAAAACAAGTTCTTACACAAGTGGTTAGCAGAAGAAAAGCAGCACAACAGCTATAGTAGCATTTGGCTTTTTCTCTGCTAAAACACTACTACTAAAACAACTTCTCAAACCATGAGTCCATAACTCGGGTTCCCCTTCACACACAGACACACATTCTACTTCAACATCCATCGTCTAAAACAGAGGACAGCAAATTAGTAAACTAACTGGGGACCCAACACCCAATTTGCTACCTCATGCTCAGATACAGTATTTACTCGTCGTCGTCCTCCTGCAAAGAGCAAAGTAAAAAACCATCATCAATAACACTAGCAGGTAAATCTGATTGGCAATCAAAACATCAACCAAAATGTTCGTTTAACAAACCTCATCGCTACCGTCATCTTCGACCTCAGACTTGGATTTGTCAGAGCCCTCGCCCTCCTCGACATCCTGGGTCTTGGCCTTCTTGGAGCTTGCCGCGCTCTCCTGATGGAATCAGGGATGGCAAATTAGCACTAAACTACTAAAACGTTACAATTGAGCATGCACCATGATGCCAGGATTACCTTCTTGTCAAAGGTGGCTTTGGTCTTCTCATAGTCCTGCTTCTTCTGTCCAGCCTTTTCCACGTAAGGAGCTTTGTCCTAATAACAAATTAAACAGGTCATTAAGACATATATACCACTCACTAATCGTGACACCTAATAACAATTATGCATAGGCATTGGCATCAGCATCAGCTTGTCTACCGGAACAACAATATATGCAAATTTCATTTAACCGTTTTAGTTGCACATGATCCATTTCACATAAATTTGCACTCACAAAACAAAATAAAGAGAAAATGTAATGATGTGCAACTCAGGTAAGTTAAAGTAAGAAACAGAGATTGTAATGATGTTCAACTCAGGTAAGTTAAACTAAGAAACATAAATTGTAATGATGTGCAACTCAGGTAAGTTAAACTAAGAAACATAAATTGTAATGATGTGCAACTCAGGCATGTTAAAATAGGAACAGATATACACACTAGAGAAGATCTGACTAGTTTGAGCATTGCAAGATGTACTCACTTCATCAGACATAGATCTCCACTTCTCACCGGCCGCCTTGCTCACCTGAACACTCAGCATGGTAGAAAAAGTTGAGATACGTATATACAAGCAAAAATAGGAGAATAAATAAAAAACAGTGTAAGGTGGCTCACGTTGGCGACACTCTTGTTGTTAGGGTTCTCTGCCTGGTACTCCTGCCTGAATTCAGACCTGCAAAGGCAAACACGGGATACACTGACGACGCGGAGGAAACCCACAAAAGTAGGAACCAAAAGGTAGAACAGATCTGTAGATCTGGGGATTGAAATAAACGGGCTAGAGAGCGAGGGCTCACATGAAGACGAAGAAGGCGGAGGGCGGGCGCTTGGGCTTGCCAGCGGCAGCTGCGGCCTTCTTCCTCTTGCTGGCGCCGCCGGCGGCCTTGAGCCTGCAACGAACAACCACGCACGCAACCACACAGATGTGAATCGTTTAGGCCACGGGAGAGATCCCTGCTCTCTTCCTCACAGAGTTTCACAGGGCTCTGAGATCTCACCTGCCATCGGCCTTCGCGGAGGCGTCGGCCTTGCCCTTCATGGTGGTGGATGCCGCCGCGGGTTCGGAGCTACGGAGCTAGGGTTTTGCAGGGGGACAGGACGGAGGCGAGACTGGTGTGGGGTGAAGGGAAAGGGGCAGCTGGGTTTGTTGGCTTTGTGGACTGTGGTGCGAGCCGTTGTGCGGTGCGGGGCCGCGTGGGTGTGCGTGAAACGGGGGAAAGGGACAGGGATGGGATGGTGGGTGCAGAAGACGCGACGCGTGGGGGCCGTTGCGCACAAAGCAGGCCATGCCGTGCCATGCGCGTGGCAACCATAGCTCGGGCTGGAAAACAGTCCCACTAGCCAGAACTTCTGCGTTGGGCTTCTCTTCCCGATGGCTGTAGAAAGAAAGAACTTCAACTAACTGGTAGTGAGTAATTCTGCTAAAAAAAACTGGTAGTGAGTAATGACATTCTCCAAGAAAAAAACAACTATAGTAATACTCGAGGCACCATTAGCCTTCAATAGCCTCAAGGAGTACTAAAACCTCATCATTAGGCTTCGATGCGCCGATGAAACAATCTTTTGGAAAAACAATAGTGAGATTGCTAGAAACTTGGAATAGCCCTTACCTGCTCAACGAGCAAATCATGAAGTTCAGGGACGTCATGGACAAGCACCGCTCTCTACAACCCACAAGCAACGTGGGGGACTTGACCGAACGAGTGCTTCACTAGTTCTAGAGGCCATACTTCCGGCCCTGCTGGGGGAATCAAGATCTTTAGAGACAGATCCTGCAGGCCCTGAGGATGAAAAGGCATCCCCAAATGCAGAGCTAAAAACTATTCAGGACCTAGCGACTAAGACCGTTGCGGACCTAGAAAAGCATATCGAGGAGTACAACACTCGCGCTTCGGCCCCCGAAACCAGCAAACGAGGCCGTCGGGGTGATCAATCGCTCTCCAGTAGTTGTGCGGGCTCTGAGAGCAGCGGCAGCTGGCTCTAGTACACCCCGCAGGCCAAGCGTCGCACTCACCATAAGGACAAGGGGCGCTCAAAGATGAAAGAAGCTCCAGCTAGCTAACGACAGTATCCACCAGTCCGAGCAGAGGAGACGGGCACCGGGCCCAACCCAGAGGAAGGTCTAGGGGCATAGGAATAAAGATCTCGGGATAACCACAAATGCAATGACCTCGACCAAGAACGTGACGATGAAGCCAACGAGGCTCGTCGGTGTGATCAGAGGCGCGAACGACAGGAAAGGCGGCGAGAACGGCATCGCTACCCCCGGGACGAGTACGACCAAGAGTATGAGGACCAGGACACACGAGTGATCAGAGGGTGCAGGGCCTTGTCCCATGACCTAGTCGGCGTTGAGGTCCCGAAGGCAACAAGAGCCAGGAACTATGAGGAGTACGACAGATCGCATGACCCAATCGCATACTTGAAAAAGTTCATGCAGGTCGATTGATGGCTCTAAAAATAGCCATCCTTTTCGCATTTAAATATTGTTTTTCGTCAAGCAATTGACAAGATTTTTTTTAGCATTGCAACTAATGACTAATTATTGCAAAGATATGCAAACCATTGCTTTGAATTGTGTTGTATAGAAAATCACGCTTTTAAATGCAAAATCAGGAGTCATAAATAAAGATTTTGAGAAAGTCCACACGGCCAAGTAATCCTGGAGCAATTATCAGACGTCATGGTCCATAACAACCACTGGTACGGGCAGGACCCGCCTGTACCATGTGGCTATGACTTTGTCTCATCAAAACCTACAACTTTCATGAGGACGCCCATATATTTCGAGGTCCTAGCCACCGTGCAGAGGGCCGTAATTCTCATATTGCATCATAACATTGATGGCTCAGTTGATGTGGAGCCTGTTGGGAACCCTAAGAGCAAGGTGTGAAGCAGCACAGTAGCAAGTCTTTCCTCAGTAAGAAACCGAGGTTATCGAACCAGTGGAAGGAAGAAAACGTCACACAGGTGTTGCAAGCAACATGGAAACCTGCACAACACAAACTCAAGAATTTGCCCCAAATAGCAGTGAGGTTGTCAATCTCACAGGTTGCTGTAACAAAGGATTAAACGTATGGTGTGGAAGGTAATGGTTTGCAACAAGTAAACAGGTAACAGTGAAAGATGTATCAATGGTAAAGATTGGACCGGGGTCCATAGTTCACTAGAGGTGCTCTCCTTAGATAAACAACATGGCATGAAGGGTAAACCAATTACAGCAGGGCAATTGACAGGAACTGAGCATGGCATAACAATGCAATACTAGATAAAAAGATCCTATGAGATTCGATTGGGCAATACAACAGTATACATAGACCGCCGTCCAACTGCATCTATGACTAGAATTCCACCTTCAGGTTATCATCCGAACCCACTCCAGTATTAATTTGCAAGCAACAGACAACTGCTTTAAGCAAATTGTGTAGGGTAAACAATCCACTTGTTCTATGAACAAGAGACCGTCGTTTTCTCCCTAGTAGCAACAACATATCTACAACCTAAGAGATTTCTGTCACTTCCCTTGAAAACTAGAGGCATGAACACGCTATTGAGCATAAATACCCCCTCTTAGAGTCACTAGCAACTACTTGGCCAAGATAGCTACTAACAACGGAGAGCATGCAAGATCACAAACAACACATACATGATAGTATCAAATAGACAAAACCATTAATCAATCTGACATAGTAATCTCAATATCCATCGGATCCCCGCAAACACAACATGCATGATTACAAATAGATTAGATCTTGATCATGAACGGAGCTCACAAGATCTATGCATGAAAGCACAAGGAGGAGATACAACCATCTAGCTACTACATGGACCCGTAGTCCAAGGTGGAACTACTCACGCTTCATACCAGAGAAGAAGGCCTCCGGGATGATCTCCCCTCCAACAGGGTGTCGGGAAGAACTTCAGATCCCCCGATCTAGGTACGATGGTGCGGCGGCTACAGAAGGTTTCGTGGAGTTTTGATCGGGTGCCTAGGGTTTCTGCATCGGGGGCTTCTTATAGGCGAAGAGGGGAGGCTGGGAGGCGGCCGGAGGGCCCACACCCTACCCAGGCACGGGGTGGGCCCACCCGCACCTAGGGGGTGTGGCGGCCCTGGCTTGCCCTTCCGTCTCTCCTCTGGACTTCGTGACGCTCACGGTAAAATATTGACTTTGGCTTTTGTCCTGTTCAATTCCGAGAATATTGATTTTTTGCCTTTCTGGAACCAAAAACAGAAGAAAACAGGCAACTGGCACTATGGCAACTTGTTAATAGGTTAGTTCTAGAAAAGATATAAAAACACCTCGAAGTATAGACAAAGCAAAGCAAAGTAGATACAAAACAAGCATGGAGCATCAAAAATTATAGATACGTTTCCGACGTATCAAGCATCCCTAAACTTAACTCCTGCTCGTACTCGAGTAGGTAAATGATAAAAGAATAATTTTTGAGGTGACATGCACCATCAAAACCAAGATCAATCCATTTCCAAGCATTGAGAGCTGGGATCAAAGAACTCTAAACATGTGCATGAAAGATGGAGTTCTAACAATAGGACAAAGTAACTATGCATGCAACAAGAAAGGCTACAAACAAAGATCATGAATAACATGCATTGAAAACGTTTGTTTGTTTCACATACAGAAAACATGGCATAGTGGCATCAGCTTGTCCCTCATAGAGTAGCAAATAGATGCATATGACACCTTTAAAGTTCATAAGAGTGACTAGATACAAATAGCACAAGAACAAGTAATATCACAATATGCATCAATCAATAAGTTTCGGGACACTGCATACAGAATGGAAAGTATGCTCTTTTAATGGTGCCTAAAGGTACAAGGTGAAGACTCAAATAATGGTGGAAGAAAGGCCTTTCATAAAGGAAGCAGGGATTTCAAGTTTCAAGCTTTCAAAAATTACGGTACCTGTTAGCTTTCACCCCTCATTGCCCCTATCATAAGCATCTTGAAGTGATTAAGGTTAAAGTGAACAAACTATGGAGTATATGCTTGACAAAGTATACGTTGGCAATCTCAAGTCCCTTGAATACGAGGGCCACACCTCATTCTACTCAACTTCAGTCACATGTAAGTTCTTGTCATAGTAAGTACATGTGTATCATAGAGAACCGCCAACGGGGTATGATACGTTGGAAACGTATTTATAATTTTTGATGCTCCATGCTTGTTTAGTATCTACTTTGCTTTACTTGTCTACACTTTGAGGTGATTTTTACATGTTTTCTGGTACTAACCTATTAACAAGTTGCAACAATGCCAGATGCCTGTTTTCTGCTGTTTTTGGTTTCAGAAAAGTTAGTAAAGAAATATTCTCGGAATTGGACGGGACAAACATCAAAGTCCATTACTTTCCGTGGGGAACAAGAATGTAACATCCCAGCATTAGAGCCTAGTTAAGGTCATTCACCATATACCTTTATTTCCATATCAATCCTTATCATTCCTATTGTATCATATTCTAATATCTGATGTTCATCAATGTTGAATAACCAACTATTGATTCACCAATTCCTAACCTATCAATTCTTGATCTATTAACTCTTGTATTTATCATAACAATCACTCTAAGTATTTTAGAGAATGAAGTAATAAGAGGTAGATGGTAATGCTAGATTTAGATATCATCTATATGATGGGAGTGATTGAAGAGAATAGGATCAATGTGATAATTGATGAAGTTAACTCACTCCTGAAATGATAGAAGAGTTATTTGGAATATATATTTGTATGGTGATAAAGAAGATTACAAGGATGAATCCTAAAGAAAGTTACCAGGATTAATCCTATTGGATCAAGTAGGTATAGTCAATGAATATTATCTCTTAGTCTAATAGAGATAAACAGAATATAACCATAATACAACTATAGTGTTGTATTGATGAGACCTTAATTAGCCAACTGGAAACCTAAGCCATAAGTGATCAAAGGATTATGATTATCATGTGTAACATCCCAAAAATACTAAACTTGGATCATCAAACTCAACAGTTATCAGTTATCAAGCCAGTTTGCAAATGGCCCCATTTGAATTCATGTACGAAAGGAAGTGTCGCACCCCTTTGAGCTGGTCGGAAGTAGGAGAGAGTCAGATTTTTGGACCCGATATCCTACGAGAAGCAGAAGAGAAGGTTCACAAGATTCGTGAGCACCTCAAGACCACCCAGTCCAGACAGAAGAGTTACGCCGACAAGAGACGTAGAGACCTCACCTTCAACATAGGAGATTTTGTTTATCTGAAAGCATCGCCATTGAAGGGAATGCAATGTTTCCAACTCAAAGGAAAGTTAGCCCCCAGATATATCGAACCTTTCAAGATTCTGAACCGTCGAGGAGAAGTGTCGTATGAATTGGAAATACCCGAAGATATGTCATCTGTGCACAATGTGTTCCATATCTCGTTACTTCGCAAGTGTCTCGAAGTCCCCGAGAAGACCGAAGTGTTCAAAAATATAGACCACCGGACCATAGAGATCAACGATGACCTGACCTATCCCGAAGTACCCATCCGTATTTTGGAAGAAGCTTTCAGAACTACCCGAACCCAAAGCATCAAGTTTCTCAAGATTCAGTGGAGCAACCACACAGAAGAGGAAGCTACCTGGGAGCGCGAAGATCACATCAGGACAGAGTTTCCCAATCTCTTCAAATCCTAGGTAATCTTTTTTGTCCTTTTCCAAATCTCGGGACGAGATTTTGTTTAAGGGGGAAGGTTTGTAACATCCCAAAAATACTAAAATTGGATCATCAAACTCTAATCATAAAATTTAGGGTTAACAAAAACTTTTCTAAATAAAAATATGAAAGCATGCATGTGTGTATGCATCCCATTTTGAATTCTTTTGAATTGCCATGTTTATGTGTTTCTTTGCTTGTAAAATGTTTCTTAGGTGAAATAAACTGTTGGAATTATGCCCTAGAGGCAATAATAAAGATGTTATTATTATAATTCTTGTTCATGATAAAGTTTATGTTCCATGCTAGAATTGTATTAAGCGAAAACTTAAATACTTGTGTGGTTTGTAAACAACACCGTGTCCCTAGTACGCCTCTATGGACTAGCTCATTGATCAATGATGGTTAAGGTTTCCTAACCATAGACATGAGTTGTCAATTGATAATGAGATCATATCATTGGGAGAATGATATGGTGGATAGACCCAAACAAAGCAGAGCAATTAGATCGTGTCATCGTGTTCGTCTTTGCGAAGCTTTTCCTATGTCAAATATTGTATTCCTTAGACCATGAGATAATGCAACTCCCTGGTATCGGAAGAAAGCTTTGAGGTCATCAAACGTCATCCTATGAGAGGGTGATCATAAAGGTGTCTCTCAGGTGATCGGAAAGTATCTGTTGGGTTGTATGTATCGAGATGGAATTTGTCCCTCCCAAGTCGGAGAGATATACTTCGGGCCCACTCGGTAATCGATATCAACACCGCTTGCAAGCATGTGGTTAAGGAGTTAATCACAAAGTGATATCGGATTACGGAACGAGTAAAGTACTTGTTGTGAACGAGATTGAACTAGGTATGACGGTACCGACGATCGAATCTCGGGCAAGTAAAATATCGCGAGACGAAGGGAATATATATATGGGATTGATTGAATCCTGGCATCGTGGTTCATCCGATATGATCATCGATGAATGTGTGGGAGTCAATATGGGTGCCCAGACCCCGCTGTTGATTATTGATAGAAGATCATGTCTGCATATTCTCGAACCCGCAGGGTCACACACTTAACGTATCTCGACGCTAGGATAGATTGGATAATTGGTTTATGAATTTTTGTTCGGAGTCTTGGATGGGATCCGGTATATCACGAGAGGTTCCGGAATGGTCCGGAGAATAAGATTCATATAAGGCAGTGCAGTTTTTGGAGTTCGGAATTGTTCCGGGTTAATCGGTATTGTACCGGAAGCTTCTAGAACCTTCCAGAAGGGGACCAACGTGGCCCCACCTTCCGGGAGGGGGCATGGGCCTATGAGGGAGTGTCCTGGCCGCATTGGGCCAGGGGCACAAGGCCCCATAGGGCCCAGCCGATTCTAGAGAGATTTGACTCGTTTAAATCTCGCGATAGAATTTCTAGATAAGGGAGAGTTTAAATCGTTTAAACTAGAGATAGGATTTCTAGATAAGGGAGAGTTTAAATTGTTTAAACTAGAGATAGGCTTGGAGGAGGGGCAAGGGCTGGCCGCCCCCCCCTCTATATATAGAGGGGTGGTGCGCCCCCTCCCCCCCTACACACCTTCCTCCAAGCCCTAGCAGCCTTGCTACCTTCCTCTCTCCCTCCCGACTGTTTGTAGGCGAAGCCCTGCAGCAGAAATTCTCCACCATATACACCACGCCGTCGTGCTGTAGATCCAATCTATCTCTCCACCATACTCGCTGGTCCGAGGAAGGAGGATACGTCGAGGTGCTGCACGTGTGCATCTCACGGAGGCACCGCCACTTGTGGTGCTAGATCGGATCGGATCGCGAGGAGGAGAAGCGAGTACGGCTACATCACCCACGTTCCGACGAACGTTCCGCTGTGCGAATCTTCAAGGGTATGAAGATCTAATCCAATCTCTCTCGTTGTTTGCATCTCCTAGATTAGATCTTGGCTTTCCCTCTGTTCGCTCCGTAGAAAATTTTGATTTACTATGCCGCGAAACCCTTCAGTGGTATCAGAGCTAGATCTATGCGTAGATGTGTTTCACGAGTAGAACGCAACATGGTTGTTGCGGGCGTTGATGTTTTCTGTTGCAAGCCTCTTGTTTGTGTTCTTCTTATGACGCGGATAGTGAGATTGAAGCGGTCCAGGCCAACCTTACGCGACGTCGTTCGCGAGACCGGCTCCGCACTTGACGTGTGGCTTGTTCCACACATGCGGCTGGTGGATGTCAGTTTCTCTCACTATAGTTGTCATGGGATTAACACCGGAGTTTGGCAACCATAATATCACCGTTGTGGATTTCCGTAGGTAAGAATCGTTCTTAGCATCTACTCCCATAAAGCCACGTAAAACATGCAACAACAAAGTAGAGGCGTCTAACTTGTTTTTGCAGGGAGTGTTTTCTGTGATATGGTATGGCCCAAGATGTGATGTGTATATTGTATGCGATGATCATGTTTTGTAATGTTTCACGACTCGCATGTCGATGAGTACACAACCGGCAGGAGCCATATGGTTGTCTTTATAATTGTGTATGACCAGCGAGTCAACTTCTTATACGCCATGTAATAGCCTTACTTTATCGCTAAGTAGTTAGCAATAGTTGTAGTTGCTATTCGTGGTGGAGGCAATCATGGTGGAGTGATGGAGATCATGCCGGAACGCACAAGATGGAGATCATTGCGCGAAGATTGGCTATACCATGTCACATAAAGTTATATGCATGTGATGTTTATCCTTTTATGTATCTTATCATGCTTAGATCGCGACGGTAGCATTATAAGATGATTCTTCACTTAAAGATCAAGATAAAAACTGTGTTCTCCCCAAGTATGCACCGTTGCGAAAGTTCGTCGTGTCCAAGCATCACGTGATGATCGGGTGCTATAGACTCTACGCTCACATACAACGGGTGCAAGCCAGTTTTTGCACACGCGGAAATACTTGGGTCTAACTTGACGAGCCTAGCATGTACAGACATGGCCTCGGAACACAAGAACCGAAAGGTTAAGCATGAGTCATATGCATGATATGATTGACACTTCGTTGTCCACCATTGAAACCACATCTCTTCTCGTGATGATCGGATTAGGTGTGGTGAATTTGGATCGTGTTCACTAAACAACTTGAGGGATGTTGAATTTAGTGGGAGTTCATCTAGTAATTTGATTAAGTTGAACTATTTATCATGAACATAGTCTAAATTGTACTTGCAAATACTGTAGATCCAATGGCCAAGTCCAACTTCAACTTCAACGTTTTTGCTGAGAAAGAAAAGCTTAGAAACAATGGGTCTAACTTCACCAACTGGTTCCGCAATCTAAGAATCATTCTGTCTGGCGGACAAAAGGACTATGTCCTTGAGAAAGCGTTAGGTAACCCCCCTGCTGCAACTGCGCCGGCTGATGAGAAAGCTGTCTATCAGTCGCGCAAAGATGATTATGGTGTGATTAAGAGCACCATGTTGTTTGCTATGGAACCGGAGCTTCAAAATCGTTTTGAAACCTATCCCGGGCCTTTGAGATTCTCGAGGAGCTGAAAACCATGTTTCAGACTCAAGCCCGTTCTGAGAGATATGAGATCTCTGAGAAGTTCTTTAACTGCAAGATGGAGGAAGGGAGTTCCGTTAGTGAGCACGCCATAAAGATGTCGGGCTACACTCAACGCCTTGAGCAACTGGAATGCACGATTCCAGAGGAGCTCAAGATTGACAGGGTTCTGCAATCACTCCCTCCCAGCTACAAAAGTTTTGTAGTGACTCATAATCATATTGGTTCCACTGATACGATCACCGAGCTCTTCGCAAAGCTGAAGGCTGCGGAAGTGGACATCAAGAAGGATAATCATGTGTTGATGGTCAACAAGCCCTCCTTTAAGAAAGGTAAGGGAGCAAAGAAGCCCTTCAAGAAGGGCGGCGGCAAGCGCAATGCCCCTGCTGAGAAGAAGCTCAGGTCTGGTCCCAAGCCGGACACTGAGTGCTTCTATTGCAAGGACAAGGGTCACTGGAAGCGCAACTGTCCGAAGTACTTAGCGGACAAGAAGGCTGGCACCATCAAAGGTATATTTGATATACATGTTATTGATGTTTTCCTTACTAGCCCTCATTGTAGTGCCTGGGTATTTGATACCGGTTCAGTTGCTAATATTTGTAACTCGAAACAGGAGCTACGGAATAGACGGCGGCTTGCGAGGGATGAGGTGACGATGCGCGTTGGCAACGGATCAAGAGTTGATGTGATGGCCGTCGGCACGCTCTCCTTAGTTTTACCTTCGGGATTAGTTTTAAACCTTAATAAATGTTATTATGTGCCTGCCTGCGTTGAGCATGAACATCATTTCCGGATCGTGTTTATTGCAAGACGGTTATTCATTTAAATCGGAGAATAATGGTTGTTCTATTTATATGAGTAACATCTTTTATGGTCATGCACCTCTTGTGAATGGTTTATTTCTTCTAAATCTCGAAAGGGATGAAACACACATCCATAACATTGAGGCTAAGAGATGCAAAGTAGATAGTGATAATACTACTTATTTGTGGCACTGTCGTCTAGGTCATATTGGAGTAAAGCGCATGAAGAAACTCCATTCTGATGGACTTTTGGAGTCTCTTGATTTTGAATCATTTGACACATGCGAACCATGCCTCATGGGCAAGATGATCAAAACCCCGTTCTCCGGTATGATGGAGCGAGCAACGGACTTGTTGGAAATCATACATACCGATGTATGCGGACCGATGAGTGTTTCGACGCGCGGTGGATATCGCTATTTCCTCACTTTTACCGATGACTTAAGTAGATATGGGTATATCTATTTAATGAAACATAAATCTGAAACGTTTGAAAAGTTCAAAGAATTTCAGAATGAAGTGGAGAACCATCGTAACAGAAATATTAAGTTTCTACGATCCGATCGTGGGGGCGAATATTTGAGTTATGATTTTCTCACGCATCTTAAAGCAAGCGGAATTGTTTCGCAACTCACGCCACCCGGAACACCACAGCGCAATGGTGTGTCTGAACGCTGGAATCGAACCCTATTAGATATGGTCCGATCGATGATGTCTCTTACTGATTTGCCGTTATCATTCTGGGGTTATGCATTAGAAACCGCTGCATTCACTTTAAATAGGGCTCCATCTAAATCCGTTGAGACGACACCGTATGAACTGTGGTTTGGTGCTAAACCTAAGTTGTCGTTTCTTAAAGTTTGGGGATGCGAAGCTTACGTCAAGAAGTTGATGCCGGACAAGCTCGAACCCAAAGCGGAGAAATGCGTCTTCATAGGATACCCTAAGGAAACTATTGGGTATACCTTCTATCACAGAACCGAAGGCAAAGTGTTTTCGCAAAGAACGGTTCCTTCTTGAGAAGGAGTTTCTCTCGAAAGAAGTGAGTGGGAGGAAAGTAGAGCTAGACGAGGTTATTGAACCTTCTCTTGAATTGGAGAGTAGCGCAGCACCTGAAATTGTTCCAGTGCCGCCTGCACCAACAATAGAGGAAGCTAATGACAAGGATCATGAAGCTTCGGACGATGCTGCTACTGAACGTCGCAGGTCGACAAGGTCGCGTGCCCCTCCTGAGTGGTACGGCAACCCTGTCTTGACTGTCTTGTTGGTAGAAGACAGTGAACCTACGAACTATGAGGAAGCGATGATGAGCCCAGACTCTGAGAAATGGCTGGAAGCCATGAAATCCGAATTGGGATCCATGAGCGAAAACCAAGTATGGACTTTGGTGGATCCTCCTAGCGACCAAAAGGCCGTTGAGTGCAAATGGATATTCAAGAAGAAAATGGACGCGGATGGTAATGTTACCGTCTATAAAGCACGGCTTGTCGCAAAAGGTTTTCGACAAGTTCAAGGTGTTGACTACGATGATACTTTCTCTCCCGTAGCGATGTTTAAGTCCATTCGGATTTTATTAGCAATTGCTGCATTTCATGATTATGAAATATGGAAGATGGATGTCAAGACTGCTTTCCTCAATGGCAACATTGATGAAGAGTTGTATATGATGCAACCCGAGGGTTTTGTCGATCCTAAGGATGCTAGTAAAGTATGCAAACTTCAGCGTTCCATTTATGGACTGAAGCAAGCATCTCGGAGTTGGAACCTTCGTTTTGATCAAGTGATCAAGAGCTTTGGATTTGTTCCAAATTGCTACGAAGCTTGCATCTACAAGAAAGTGAGTGGGAGCTCGGTGATGTTTCTGGTACTGTATGTGGATGACATATTGATTATCGGAAATGACATCAACATGCTTAACGATGTGAAGAGTTATTTGAACAAGTGTTTTTCAATGAAAGACCTAGGTGAAGCTGCTTATATATTGGGCATCAAGATCTATAGAGATAGACAAAGACGCCTGATAGCTTTAAGCCAGAGTACATACCTAGACAAAGTTCTGAAAAGGTTCAGAATGGATAAGGCAAAGAAAGGTTCAGTGCCTATGTTGTCAGGTAAGATATTGAGCAAGGCTCAGTGTCCAGCTACGGTAAATGATAGGGAAGCTATGAGCAAAGTGCCTTATGCCTCGGCCATAGGTTCCATCATGTATGCCATGCTGTGTACTAGACCGGATTTGTCCAATGCTCTTAGTTTGACGAGCAGATATCAAAGTGATCCAGGAGTGGAACACTGGACAGCCGTGAAGAACATCCTAAAGTACCTAAATAGAACTAAAGAAATGTTCTTAGTCTATGGGCGTGATGAACAGCTTGTCGTAAAAGGTTACGTCGATGCTAGTTTCGACACCGACAAGGATGATTCTAAATCTCAGACAGGATACGTTTATATTTTGAATGGAGGAGCTGTGAGCTGGAGAAGCTGCAAGCAAAGCGTGATCGCGGGATCTACAGTAGAAGCGGAATACATGGCTGCTGCAGAAGCGTCAAGTGAAGGAGTTTGGATCAGAAACTTCATCACTGAGCTTGGCGTGGTTCCAAGTGCATTAGACCCACTGGAGATATTGTGTGACAACACTGGCGCCATAGCACTCGCTAAGGAACCAAGATATCATCCAAAGACCAAGCATATCAACCGCAAGTTTCATATAATCCGAGATTATATAGCAGATGGGGATCTGAAGATTAGCAAAGTACATACGGATCTGAATGTCGCAGATCCATTGACTAAACCTCTTCCACGTGTAAAACATGATCAACACCTCAGTGCCATGGGTGTGAGATTGTTGCCAGATGTAAACTAGATTATTGACTCTAGTGCAAGTGGGAGACTGTTGGAATTATGCCCTAGAGGCAATAATAAAGATGTTATTATTATAATTCTTGTTCATGATAAAGTTTATGTTCCATGCTAGAATTGTATTAAGCGGAAACTTTAATACTTGTGTGGTTTGTAAACAACACCGTGTCCCTAGTACGCCTCTATGGACTAGCTCATTGATCAATGATGGTTAATGTTTCCTAACCATAGACATGAGTTGTCAATTGATAATGAGATCATATCATTGGGAGAATGATATGGTGGATAGACCCAAACAAAGCAGAGCAATTAGATCGTGTCATCGTGTTCGTCTTTGCGAAGCTTTTCCTATGTCAAATATTGTATTCCTTAGACCATGAGATAATGCAACTCCCTGGTATCGGAAGAAAGCTTTGAGGTCATCAAACGTCATCCTATGAGAGGGTGATCATAAAGGTGTCTCTCAGGTGATCGGAAAGTATCTGTTGGGTTGTATGTATCGAGATGGAATTTGCCCCTCCCAAGTCGGAGAGATATACTTCGGTCCCACTCGGTAATCGATATCAACACCGCTTGCAAGCATGTGGTTAAGGAGTTAATCACAAAGTGATATCGGATTACGGAACGAGTAAAGTACTTGCTGTGAACGAGATTGAACTAGGTATGACGGTACCGACGATCGAATCTCGGGCAAGTAAAATATCGCGAGACGAA
This sequence comes from Avena atlantica, assembly GCA_910589765.1. NCBI lineage: Eukaryota > Viridiplantae > Streptophyta > Magnoliopsida > Poales > Poaceae > Avena > Avena atlantica. The sequence goes on from OU342738.1 coordinate 229,211,332, forward strand.
GGGAATATATATATGGGATTGATTGAATCCTGGCATCGTGGTTCATCCGATATGATCATCGATGAATGTGTGGGAGTCAATATGGGTGCCCAGACCCCGCTGTTGATTATTGATAGAAGATCATGTCTGCATATTCTCGAACCCGCAGGGTCACACACTTAACGTATCTCGACGCTAGGATAGATTGGATAATTGGTTTATGAATTTTTGTTCGGAGTCTCGGATGGGATCCGGGATATCACGAGAGGTTCCGGAATGGTCCGGAGAATAAGATTCATATAAGGCAGTGCAGTTTTTGGAGTTCGGAATTGTTCCGGGTTAATCGGTATTGTACCGGAAGCTTCTAGAACCTTCCGGAAGGGGACCAACGTGGCCCCACCTTCCGGGAGGGGGCATGGGCCTATGAGGGAGTGTCCTGGACGCATTGGGCCAGGGGCACAAGGCCCCATAGGCCCCAGCCGATTCTAGAGAGATTTGACTCGTTTAAATCTCGGGATAGAATTTCTAGATAAGGGAGAGTTTAAATCGTTTAAACTAGAGATAGGATTTCTATATAAGGGAGAGTTTAAATTGTTTAAACTAGAGATAGGCTTGGAGGAGGGGCAAGGGCTGGCCGCCCCCCTCTATATATAGAGGGGTGGTGCGCCCCCTCCCCCCCTACACACCTTCCTCCAAGCCCTAGTAGCCTTGCTACCTTCCTCTCTCCCTCCCGACTGTTTGTAGGCGAAGCCCTGCAGCAGAAATTCTCCACCATATACACCACGCCGTCGTGCTGTAGATCCAATTTATCTCTCCACCATACTCGCTGGTCCGAGGAAGGAGGATACGTCGAGGTGCTGCACATGTGCATCTCACGGAGGCACCGCCACTTGTGGTGCTAGATCGGATCGGATCGCGAGGAGGAGAAGCGAGTACGACTACATCACCCACGTTCCGATGAACGTTCCGATGTGCGAATCTTCAAGGGTATGAAGATCTAATCCAATCTCTCTCGTTGTTTGCATCTCCTAGATTAGATCTTGGCTTTCCCTCTGCTCGCTTCGTAGAAAATTTTGATTTACTATGCCGCGAAACCCTTCATAAACATCATCTAAACAATTCCCAAACTTTTCTTAAAGACAAATAAATCAAAACAAAGCTAAATGAGTGAATGATCATTTTGACCAATTTAACTCCCGTTCCTACTTTGGCTGTCTCAAACTTTCAGAACTTAACAGAAACTTTTCTGGATCTTTACACCCCTTGATTGTACTCATAACAAAGTATCAAGGCCCAATTTGTGATCATCCAGAAACTTTCAAAGGCATAGTTTAAATGACAATTCAAAATTAAATCTTTATCATATGGGAAGATCCCACTTTTTCAAAAACCACTCAAACAAGCTCAACTTTCAAAACCCAAGCATCTGCAGACTCACCAGCACCAACCTAGCACACTCACCAAAAATCTTTTCAAAATTCAAAACTTGAATTCTTGCGGCCATTTCATCAAACACTTGGCAGACACAAATCAAACAAAATCTAAACACTATTTGGAGCAGTGATTTGAGCCTAACTTGTTCCCTCTCTGGACACCACTAGCCTTAGTAGATCATCTAACAACCTAAACTAATCTCTAGCACTACTGTAAGGTAGCCATGGTCATCAATGGTGAGCAGGCCGAGTGCACCCTTGCCACCCACATGTCGACAGCAAGCTAGGGAGGAAACTAGCCGTGCCAACCTTGTCTGGGAGATCACCCATGCTTCACCGCCCCCTCTCGACCAGCCCTGCCTCGAAGACGTTGAACACAGCACCCAGGAACGCCGCGCCCGTGCCTCTGCCAACTGTGCCGAGCATGCACCAGAGCGCCACGCTCGACCGAAGCCCACAGACCGCGTGCCGCCCTTGCCGCGTGCATACAAGATCGCCACCGTCCCAGGAACACGCCAGACATGCCCATTGCACCGCCCGTGCCCTGTAGCCACCGCTCGCCGTCGAAGACGCCGCCTCTGCCGCGCAGAGCGTCGCGTGTTCCAGACCAAACCGCACCGCCCCTACACGCGCATTAAAGCCATAGAGCATCGCCAGGAGACCACCAAGCGATCGCCACCGCCGGCCATGCCTCTAGCAGCCCGTAGCCATGTCGCCACCGTCGCCTGCCCATGCCGTTCGGTCTCACCGTCGCGACTATAAATAGAGGCCTCCCCCGCTCGAATTCTTAACACCATTCCACTCCTCTCTCACCCAGAACCACCGCACCTCAGTCCCGGAGCAAGGCGAGCAGCACTTCGCCGGAATTGCGCCGGAGCAGGCCGCCTCTGGAGAAGAAGGGCACCGTCGATTTTGTCCACCCCAGGAGCTGCCGCGACCACCCCTGAGTTCGCCGTCGTCGACTTCGTCGTTCACCCACCTCGACGACCCTCGCCCGAACCCCGGTGAGCCCCCAACGACCCCCACTGGTCGCGCTAGGTTTCAGTCCCGCCGGAGTTGCCCGACGTGGACGACGACCCTCAGCCATTGGATTAGACTTAGATCGTGTGGCCGATATTGCCCTCTACCGCTTCGCGTTTAAAGAGCCACTGACTGGTGGAACCCCTTGTCAGCTGAGCCCCGTGCCGCGGAGTGTCACTGGGCCGGCCCGTTAACCTTTCCAGCGCAGCACAGTTATTTGAATTTAACCTTTTCCATTTTATTTCAAACACACTTCTGTACCCAATTTCAAAAATCAACCAGGTCGATTCAGTGAACCAAAATTAATGAAACCAATTTTGTTAGAAAGGTCTGGGAATGCTGAATCCAAGCCCGTTGGATTCAAGTCATTTGGATCTGTGGATCATCCATGGTAAAAATAACAAGGCAGAAGCTTTTCTGCATTCAAACATTTTTCAAATTAGAACCATAATAGCTTTTGAGTTGATTCCAACTCTCAAAAATCACATTTAACCATACCTTCCAGAATATATAAAAATATATAGGTTTACTTACAGAAATAATGTTCAAGTAATAAAAGAATTCCCCATAGGCATTTCTAGCCACTTTAATTAATTAAAATAAAAGGGTAAAACCTTATTAAATTGTGACACCACTTTAAAACACATTCCCATGAACTAAAATATGTGGTGATGACATGTGTCAACATGATCCCATGTTTTGGTTTGGAGAATATTAAATCTTAAGTAGTTTTTCAATGAGTAGAAATTACTTTTCTACAAATAAAAGGAATTAAACCAAAATTTAATCTTGTAATGTTAGTGATGATGTTAGATCATCTATAGGACCCTTTTGTGTGATGATTGCAAGTAGTTAAGTATTGTTTGGTGATTGTGTACATCGTATTTATTTATAGACGCTAGTACCGACCAAGGATACGAGGAGGAAGGAGGATACTACGAAGAAGAAGCCGAGGAGAACTTCAACCACTGCTCTGCACAAGGCAAGCTTTATTAACCAAGTGGACCAATGCAAGCTAACATTTGCAATTTAGCAAGCTTATGCTGATATTGTGCAAGCCAATGCTTGCAAGCCTTACTAATAAAGTTGACCTATGCCAGCTACTACTTGCTTGCTACCATGCCACTATATGCCTTAAAGCATATATGATCATAACCACTTGATAAACCACTCCTAGTTTTATTTGCAAGTTTATTACTTGATTTCTTTATCAAAGATATTACTTAGAGTTTACTGGAATAAATGGTAGATACTAGAAGGATACTTGAAGGTTGCATAAAGAGCATAAAATTTGGCCTAAGCTAGATAATCTTGATGTCAGTCTAAGGCATGAGATTAAACTCAGTTAAACCCCACTAGTGTACCACCCCTTATTAGTACTCACCCCCACTTGTAGATGCTAGTGCTAAGCATAAAACTTGATCAACATTAGATGGGAATACTTGGTGAAAATGGTTATGAAAACCTTAGAATGATGGATCATTCTACTGAGATGTTTTGACATGTGTTTCCGAACACCTGATGAGTTTGGTGATGGAAATGTTGAGGCATGAGCCTTAGCCCTTTATAAAACTGATGGTTGTCTGGATGCGATACCATTCCATTTTTATCGTACAACCACAATACCCGAGAATTGGGTAGGGCTTGATTGGAAACTTATATACCTTAGTATTAGTTCCCTCACGGCCAAGGTCTGAGCTGAGGCTACCTTGTGAAGATTGTCCACCTGTGCAGTACCCAAGATGACAGTTGGTCATGGTTGGGAGGCCAAACTCACAGGAGAGGTGCTTATACTAGGGCGTGTAATTGAAAGGTTAGGATTGATTATCCGCATACTGAGTATGGTGAATTCAGGATTTGTTCCTGACTGATGTATCGAATGTTGTGGTGAAAGTGTACAATCTCTATAGAGTGTCAAACTATTCGAATAGCCGCGTCCGCGGTTATGGACAGTTGGAGTGGCCATACTGTTCTCCCGTCAGATGTTTTCAAAAGACTTGTGAAATGAACTGAGACTTTGACTTGACCACAACAGGATTGTGATATGAGATACAAGTTCCCACTTAGGTGTTATAAAACCTTAACTAGCATTCGTTGCTTCTAAACTTAGTAGAGATAAATCTGGCTTTTGCAAAATAACCCTAGAGCCTAGTGTCCTATTATCAAAAACCCCTTTCACTTGTTAGTATTAGTTTGCGAGTACTTAAAGAGTACTCATGGCTTTGTCCCTAGCTATTCCCGTGGCCAGACTATGAAGAGGAGTACCTGGAGGATGGACCCCAGGAAGGTTACGATAACTAGGATCATCTCCCATCGTCAGCATTGCCTGTAAACCCGAAGATGGAGCTTCGCCTATGCTACCGTTATCATTACGTATTTCGCTGCCTGAAGTTGTATTAAGAACTGGATCATGAGATCCCTATTTGTGTAAGAACTTATGTACGGTTTGTAATGGATGATGTACTATGGTATCCAATTCTGTTATGTCTCGCAAAAATGGTAATCCTGGGATTGCGATGTATGGCATAACAGGCATCTGGGATTAAAAATCCGGGTGTTGACATCATGCTTTAGTGACCAAGATTGAATGCTTATATCATGTATAAGTGACATTGGTGGATAGAACATGATTGAACCCTAGTATAGATATGTTATTCTAGGTTAGCCATGACAAGTCACCATGGTATAATGTGAAGTTCGAATATAAGATACTGGAATTAAGTAAATATAAGATAGTATGACTAAGTTAAAGCTAGAGTAGCATGGAGTTATTGAAGTAGTGTTATTCCTCTTAAAGGATAGTAAGCACTTGAGGTGAGGTAGGATTTGATATATACATCTATTGGAGTAATATTAGTGATGAATGATTAAGGAAGAGTATGAATGTAGTTAGAAGTAACCACTTATTGGATTGGAGATTATTAGTAGTGGAATAGTTTGGTAACTAAGTATAGATATGAAAAGATTAGGAAAAGCTTTAGTGTCAATCTCATTGGATTTACAAGAGGATTTAGAAGAATGAAAGGTGGATAAGAATATTCTTGTGAAGTAAAGCTCACCATGTTAACACATGATGATGGATAGGAAGAAGTAGTATATCTAGGAAAGGAATTCCTTAATTAGAAGTCCAGGATTGTGAATTATGGAAGATAGGAATTCTTGGTAAACACTAAACCCTAAATATTTAACCAGACATAAAATCCATTTCATATGATTGATCCATCATCTTATATCCCCAATACTTGATAGGAACATTTTCCTATAGAAAATCACTTAAGCATATCCTTGTTCTTTACAACTATCATAATCATAAGTTCTTAGGAACTATTTAATTAATTCCTTTTCATAAGTTAACCTAAAGAACAACTCTACTATTTTATCATGGATGGTGATACCATTCATGAAAATAAACATGAGGACAATATGACTTAACCATTAATTTTTATCCATATTTATAAAAGAATCTAAGTATATTAAATCTCCTAAAAACTCATGATGAGTACTTATAATTTCAAACCCTAATTCCTATATTAGTTATAATAAATATATATACCTTGTTATTCCCTAGATTAATGGGAGTAATATTAAACATATTAATTTCTTTATATATCATCCATCAAATAATGATATATGATCATTATATAAAAATTTCCCTCCAAACTATAAGTTAACTAAAATTAAGTTCCATAGACAAATAAGGGAATATCCTAATATAAATCTATTGTTTATTGTGAAGATAAAATTCATCACAAAACTTATTACAAAATATTAGAAGGATAATTACTTGTTTAAAGAAAATAAAGAAACTCTAAACAATATAGAATAAAAGCTCACAAAATGACTTTAAACACCATTCATTATTGCTGCAACTATTTAACAAATAAATTCTATAGAGTAAATTTGAAACAAATGTGTAATACACAAATCTGAAAACAAAACAGAAAAGAGAAAAGGAAAACAGTAAGAAAAAACTACAACCAGGCCGCAGCCCATTTCCCTCTCTACCTATCCACCGCCCAGCAGCAGCACCCTTCCTCTTCCGCTCCCTTGGCTGCAGCCCACGTCGACCCAACGTCAGCCCGCATACCTTTTCGTTCCTTTTCCTTTCTTCTTCCTCTGGACAGAAAGCATCGTCGGCGAAGCAGCTGGCTGGCAACGCCTCTGCTGTCCACCGTGGTCGCCATGATTCGTGCCAAGGCTGCCGACATCAGGAGGGGAAAAGAAGGACACGCCGATGCCGCACTCCCTCGTCCTTATCTCCATTCCCTTCCTCTTCCTCTCTATCTCCTCTCAGTGTCCGAACCCTAGCTCGCCAGAGACGCTTGTCGCCGCCGCTAGAGATCGCCCCACGACTAGCCGAGCGTACCATAAGCTCCTTCATGGTGTGTAGTAGCTCGATCAAGAAGGAATCGAGCAGGCGGGCTCTTAATCGACCGCATCGACTCAATCCCCGATGACTACTGTCGCCGTTCATCGTCAATCATCATCGGTTTCGTTCCCCCTCGACCTAACTGACCCCACTACGAGCATCGTGGTGAGTCCCTGATCCTCCCGAGGTTCTCCAAACTTTTATTCGCTTCCTAGATCGATCGCTCGCCGTGTAGCAGTGAGCTCCGCTGCTCGTCGTCGCAACTCCGGTGCCGATGACCAATCTTGGGCGACGCCGCTAGTTTATTGTTCGCCCAGACGCGCTGATTCGAGCAAGCCCCCGCACACACGCTCGCTTGCCCTCTACTGCCATCCTCGTCGTCGTCTGCCATGCCACCGGCGAGGTGATGTCAGGATGATGTCACCTTGGCCACGTCATCATGTTTGACCGGGTCCGTTGACTGGTCCACGCCAGCGTGGCACCTCAATGGGGCCGCAGACCCACCAGTCAGTGTCTGGGTCTAGGTTTGGCTCAGTATAAAAAGTATTTCTCGTTTAGCAAATAGATAAGAAAATATTAAATTCAAATATAAACATTCCAGAAATTGAATAAAGTGATTAAATTTTGTTTAATTGATAACTTTTGTTTTTCAATTCCGAAAAATATGTTCAATATATGAATTTTTTTAGAATAAATAAAATCTATAACATTAAACTATTATCAAACATTATTATGTCAACAATTTAAATAATTATTATTTAATAAAGATTTTATAAGTAATAATACTTTGATAATTCATATTTTAATAATGGTAAATGTTAAAAATATAATAAGATACCAAAAATCTTAGAAAAATATGAACTATAATTTAAAACTATAATCATACATTATTATTTCACTTAAATAAATATCTATTATTTATTAAGTGTTTATAAAGTAATAAATCTTATAAAAATCATATCTTATTATTTATAAATCACAAAAATAAATGTAATATACCAAAATGGTCACAAAAATAATACCTACATGTTAAAAATATAATATTCCACTTTTGAGTTAAATAAGAATCTAAATACTTTAATAACTTGAATTAAAACCTATTTCCTAAGTTATTAATTCATATAAGGGTAAATAAAATTTGTTAATATTTCTAAAACTGCCAATTTAGGTTTAATAAATAATACCAGTCTTAAATATTTAGAAGATAAAGGTAAATTGGTCCAACACATTTTAAATACAATTTTATTGAATTATCCTTCAACCATATGTGTAGTTTATTTTCTAAAAAGGATCTTTAACAATTATAAAATTTTCAAGAATGATATTTTAACCAAATAAAATCTTTTACCATTGTTTCACTCACAACTTTATAATGGACTAAATCCAAAGATAATTCATAAGTAGTTAATAATATTATTTACTTATTCACAAGCCATAACCATACCCTTATAAAGAGATAAATCCTTTTATACATTTATAAGGTTAGGAAACCACTATTCAAATAGAAATGATACCACTCTTAAAGTATCCTTAGGGAAACTTTATGGAGTACACAAGGTACAATAACATAAACAATATACCTTAAGTCCATCTATGTCTTTAAAGTTAACTTTAGTCTACAATACTTTAAATATTATACTAAACTCTTGTTATGTGTTTTATAGTTAACTTTGGTTTATTTAAATTAGACCAAAGGCATCTCAAGTCCAGATTATTCAAACAAGAATAAAGAACATCAATCACATTCTATTAACCCTATTCTAAAAACTATCATGATTGTTTAAACCTTAATAAAGAAATCCTTTCTTCAAAAGTTATTCGTTTTGCCACTTCAATCAACAAACCTTATAATAATATTTCCAACTCTTAACAAATTAAATTCAAGGACTTTCATCATAATCAACGGATGACAATTAATCACAATCACATTGCTTTATACTTTACTTGTATACTTTGGATTGATAACACTTAAGTCCTTTATAAGTGACATTACTTGTAAAGTAGAAATTTGAATATAAACAATTATAGTATAAGCAGTCTTGAGTAATATTTCACATTTATGTGTATCTCATTGTTTGATGATATTGTAATTACATGTTGTTTCACACACACTCACAAGCCTTAATAAGAAGCACAAGTGTGAAACTTATCTAAAAGGACAACACATTCTAAACTCAAGTTGCAGGCAGGCCCCTTCGGTGCTGCCCGACTGAAATCCGTCCCCGTCTGTTGCCCGCTTGCTGCGACAGCGACAACACCTCCTCCTCCATGGAAGCCGACAACGGGCGCGACACTAACCTTTGACAAAAAGAGATTAGACCGCTAATCATGCTAGATTATGAGGAAGAAAGCCATGTTTTAATACTACTAGTACTACTGTACTAGGATTTGACAGGGACGGACGGTGCCGTTCCAACCGATCTTGCATTTTTTTCATAATATATGCCCCCTTTTGACAGATTCCTCCTGCAAGTAGTACCCATCTTGCATCGCTCTCATGGTCACACCGAAGACCCAACCGAACACACAGGGATAAAGCTTCAAGCAAGATTCCTGCAAAAACGAGTGGCAATATTAGCCTCTCTCTGTAGAAGTGTTCCGCTGACAGTCGAATGGAACATATTCAACAATTTGCCGACCAAGCGGTTCGCAGTCTCGGTAGGATCATATACTACCAACCAAGGGAGAGTCGTCCAGCATCTACAATCTCATCTCATAAGGGAAACCATTTCCAGTTTCCAAACCCTAGATCAACGTTATCCCCGGGATTCGAGTTACGAAATTGCATTACATTACTTATGCATAAAAGCATCTTGCTTCTTTAAACATTAGTCCTTACCGGACCAATGATGTTGATTTCAGATATTGGATCTTATATTGTCCTGAAGACCGTTAGTGCATAATCTTGCAATCACAAAAGGCAAGTTCACACTTGCTCATGTCCTTTGATTATTTTCTGTAAAGTATTTTACAAATCAAGTGCTGTCATCACATGCATTTGAAAAAGGTCCGAAAACACTATTTTCATAATAATGTGATTATAGGTTATTTACCATGAGGTAATAACCTACTATAAGAGTTCCGGTGGTAAAGGAACATATTATCTAGGACTTAACAACCAATGTCGCCAGTGATTCTTGTGCCGTATAACACGCGTTAACCATGAGATTTGGAATGGGACACAGAAGTCAGTTGTATCTTCTTTCTCTCGCATGTATCCGGATGTGCGGGTCGTGGCTGTTATCACTCGTAGCATGCATATTAATTGGTAATTCGTAGAGGATATGCAGCATATGGGTGGGAACCCTCAACGTCCCATGATAGTTCTGGCATCTAACGGTCTGTACAAACCATTGCCGTAATTCAATGGGTAGTCATGGTGTACACCAAGGAGGCATGCAAGGTCGTGAAGGAGGCAGTGATTGGCTTGGATCTTAGACTGGGCCCCATACCAAGGAAGTATGGACAAGGTCATGACTTGGTTGTGCAACAAGGCTAAGGTCTCTCATGGGTAAAGTAAAGCACCTCTGCAGAGTGTAAGAACTATAACTTGTTACTCCCTGTTCCGGGAAGGAGCTGCGAACGCGGAGGGAAAGAAACTCCATGAAAGTTCTGGTAAACTCATGAAGCCTGACGGACATAGATTTTCAGAATAAAAGCAACATTTGAAGAAATGTTTACGAAAACCTGCATTGCATACGACCTATGGTTTGTGGCTGTAGATATAGTGCATCAAACACTTCTTTTCTAGTGAACTTGCTGAGTACGTTCATACTGAACGTATCTTCTTAACCCTTGCTAGGTTCTAAAGTCAGTACAGACGACGTCTACATCAAGTCATACTCTAGAAATCATCATCAAAGGCTAAAGCTCTTCAATGAAGTCAAGAAAGTCAACATATACATCCACTCAAGTGAAGACGAAGTTACTGATTAGATAGGAATATAATCTCTAGTCATAGAACCTATTTCTATAGCATATTGCTATAGCAGCAATGCCAAACCATTAGTTAAAATACTAGTCTTATTAGTATGATAGTTTTTGATTGTTTATTTCTGATTCTTCTTTGTAAGAAGTTTCTTTCTCTCTCTTTAACCTAGAGTGTTCTCTGGATCTTGTGTAAAGAGTTGAGTTGTAACCTATAGTCCTCCTGTTGTGTTTCTATTGTACCACTCTGAGGGATGTAATACTAGTGAACGATGTTTCATTCGTGTTATGTCAACGACTATAGTGTACTACATCATGCAGTGGTATGCTGGGTCACCGCAGTTGGTATCAGAGCATATGCTTTGACCTTAGGATTAAAACCATTTTAGGAAGATCTGTAGGTTGGATAGTGACTATAGAAGCTATCTTATCTAAACCAAATATTCTTATAATTGTGATGAGTATCCTTCTTAAAAGTCGTTATCCATATTTTCTGGGTATCGTACTAGTTCCAAGATGGTAGAACACCATTAATATGTCTTAAAGTAAGCTAAAACAATCATGTATAATATGACTAAGTTTAGGGTATCATAGGGAGTAGTTATTCATGTTTTATTAGTAAGGTGCTATTTAGTGTCTTCCAAAGGAGATATAGCCCACCAAGATACTTTAGGAAAGTCAATCGGCCATAGTAGATTAGGAGAAAGTTAAAAACACCAATTGAAGTACTCTTAAGGGTGTAGCCTAACCCTAGAATTCAAGTAGCATAGTGGAATCTTAGTGTTAGTTGATAACCAAAGACAACATGATGAATATCATTCGGATAAATATTGATGTAATGAGTAGTAATCATGTGGGATTCACTTGAGAATTCTAAGTGATGAAGTGAAATTATGTTAAGACTCAATGATAGTACAATGAGAAACAAAGTCATCATGGTGAGATTAACTCCTACATCATGATGTATAGGTAAAACATAATGAGATCATGGTGAGATTAGCTCCGAAACCATGATATAAGTATAAATATGACAAAAACTTAGTAAATTATCTTGAAGTAGAATAAGGAAATAACATGGTAGAACTATGATAAAATTCATAGGTATTAGAAAATTCAAATAAGCTTTGGTTTAAGTTGTAAATAGAATCTGAATAGTCATTTGGAGTGACCATGAGAGGTTAGCTACTAATAAATGATAGGTTGGTTATAGTATCCATTCCAAAAGTGAGACTAAAGGTTAGTCAAAACCAAATTGAGGCCACTTTGCTTAAATTTATCTTGTTGCAATTGAGCAATTGGGGTAAATATTGATACAAAGTGTAGTTTGACCCTAAGTGCTAAGTATCACAATGTAAACCTATACGAGGAGGTGTCATATACTACACAACTAAGCCTGGATTTTAGAGATATTATACTTAACTATTATATCCTGGGTTTAGAATATTGTGGGTTATATGTACCACATTTGGATTCATTTGTTTTTCTTGGATCTTCTTGATTGACTATATTTGTACATGAAGTTTGACTTGGTGTGCAAATGCATGTTGCAACATCCAGTTACTACTTGATGTTATAGACCTAGATAGAAAAGGGAATTCGTGTAAGGGAGTGACGAGTTCCGAAGATCAAGATGAAGACGTACTTGAAGAGTAAATCCAAGTATGAGGAGTATCAATACAATTTGAAGGCTGGATCAAGATCAGATCATTCTTAGCCAGCAATAAGAAGTAAGATTAATGTAGGAAATATATGGATCAACAAGAAGTGATGAACTTAAGGTTCAATCAAAGTAGGTGATGTTGCTAAGGAATTAATGAAGTAGTTGTACCAAGTTCATGGAAGTACCATGAATAGGTGCAAATAAGTAGTCTTAAAACCAAAGGGTATTCAAGCTCTGACAATTCAGAGAGAATGCCAGTGGTACGTCGAAAAAACTGTAGGGTAATACATACACCCTAGGATGGTCCGCAACTGGTATCTTGTCCGCAACTGATATTTGGTTGACTTAGTTAACCATATTATCTTTTTATTGCATAAAGAGCATAAAACTTGGCCTAAGTTAAGTAACGCATAAAGGAGTATAAAAATTAAAGCGACCGTCTTTCAAGGCGCTTCGCGAAGTGAGACCTACCATAGCGAAAATGTCCCAACGGTAAGTAAGACAAATAATAATGGAAGATTTACTTCGGAGATCCACAATTGTGTGGATATACCGTAAGTTCTTTCGCGAGACCTTAAATAGGTTAAGTATAAGTTGAACAGAGACCATAAAAGCCAATGGTTAGTAAATTTGTAGTTTAGAGACCATTAGTAAACCCTAAGGGGGAGAGTAAACATTAAGTGATCTGAATTCTAGAGTAAAGAAGAAGTACTAGCCTATAACCACATTAAGTCTTATTTTCGTAAGGTTAAAAGAAATAATTGTTTTAGAAGTACTTTTGGAAGTATGCCTAGGTGAAAGACCGAAGTCTATTTCCAGATAGAGTACTCAAACCTTAAGGCAATTAATAAATGGAAATTGAAGGAGTGCTCAAGGTAATAATAAAAGATTATCTAAGGCCTTATAAGGTAAAAGCTTGAAGGTAAAAGATTAATCCTAATAGACTAATTCTAGAAGAAACAACTCTTAAGCGATCCTTAAGAGGAAATAGAGCACATCCAATTGGGAATGTGTAGAGAATAAGAAATTCCGATGGGTATGGACTAAATGTGTTCAACACCAATCTTCGGAAGGACTACCAGTACAACTCATGTAATGATAAATCAAAGATTAGCATTTTGGCCATCACTATTAACTAATAAAATTTAAAATCCTCATTTAGTGAGACTTCCTAGACCTTACAGAGTATAATAAAGAAGATTAATGATTAAGTTAAGGAGTTGGATTAGGACACCTAATTAGGATAAGGAACTAAAGAAGAGACCCCAAATTAAGGAGTTTATAATAAGGACATATCCCTAAGGGATTAAAGTAAAAGGAATTTTGGGATATTGGAGACAACAAGTTGGAGACTGCCAAGTATGGTGTGAATTCAAGGAAAATGTTTGATATGGAATACTACAATTATTGCCACTGAGGTTACCATGGAGTTGAGAAATGTCGTAACCTACACAAGACAATTCTTATTCTGAAACGTGATAGTATACGAACTTCGAGGACGAAGTTTATTTTAAGGGGGAGAGTCTGTAACATCCCAACATTAGAGCCTAGAAATAATCTGAACACAGATGTGTGCATTGCATTCGTGCATAGAAAATCCGAATAATTTCCTTCCGCGCTTTTAAATAAAAACGTGTCAAAGTGATTGAAGCTTCTCTCAACTTGATGGAATTGAAGTAGATCATCAAGTTGACTGCGGTAAGTTTCAATATGACATTTGCTAAAACCTTATTTTGGGTAAGGAAGACTTAATCTAAGGATAGATCAAATGTAATAAAATTAAACCATAATACATTGCTTAATGATTATAATTTGATCCTTAAGTGATCATATGTAGTATTCATTACAATAACTCATGAATACTAAGTTTAGAATAAAACTCAAGTAACAAGAATTTAATAAATAAATCTTGACCTATCTTAATCTTATATATTCTACCATGAGTATCATGGTAATACCTAACCTTAACTCTTTAGTGATGTTGAGTATGAAAGAAGCCAAGTTAAGGTCATTCACCATATACCTTTCTTTCCATATCAATCCTTATCATTCCTATTGAATCATATTCTAATATCTGTTGTTCATCAATGTTGAGTAACCAACTATTGATTCACCAATTCTTAACCTATAAATTCTTGATCTATTAACTCTTGTCTTTACCATAACAATCACTCTAAGTCTTTTAGAGAATGAAGTAAGAAGAGGTAGATGGTAATTCTAGATTTAGATATCATCTATATGATGGGAGTGATTGAAGAGAATAGGATCAATGTGATAATTGATGAAGTTAACTCACTCCTGAAATGATAGAAGAGTTATCTGGAATATATATTTGTATGGTGATAAAGAAGATTACAAGGATGAACCCTGAAGAAAGTTACCAGGAGTAATCCTATTGTATCAAGTAGGTATAGTCAATGAATATTATCTCTTAGTCTAATAGATATAAACAAAATATAACCATAATACAACTGTAGTGTTGTATTGATGAGACCTTGATTATCCAACTAGAAACCTAAGCCATAAGTGATCAAAGGATTATGATGACCATGCTTTAGTCACCAAGATTGAATGCTTATATCATGTATAAGTGACATTGGTGGATATAACATGATCGAACCCTAGTATAGATATGTTATTCTAGATTAGCCATGACAAGTCACCATGGTATAATGTGAAATTTGAATATAAGATACTGGAATTAAGTAAATATAAGATAGTATGACTAAGTTAAAGCTAGAGTAGCATTGAGTTATTGAAGTAGCGTTATTCCTCTTAAAGGATAGTAAGCACTTGAGGTGAAGTAGGATTTGATATATACATCTATTGGAGTAATATTAGTGATGGATGATTAAGGAAGAGTGTGAATGTAGTTAGAAGTAACCACTTATTGGATTGGAGATTATTAGTAGTGGAATAGTGTGGTAACTAAGTATAGATATGAAAAGATTAGGGAAAGCTTTAGTGTCAAGATCATTGGATTTACAAGAGGATTTAGAAGAATTAAAGGTGGATAAGAATATTCTTAGGAAGTAAAGCTCATCATGTTAACACATGATGATGGATAGGAAGAAGTAGTATATCTAGGAAAGGAATTCCTTAATTAGAAGTCCAAGATTGTGAATTATGGAAGATTGGAATTCTTGGTAAACACTAAACCCTAAATCTTTAACCAGACATAAAATCCATTTCATATGATTGATCCATCATCTTATATCCCCAATACTTGATAGGAACATTTTCCTATAGAAAATCACTTAAGCATATCCTTGTTATTTACAACTATCATAATCATAAGTTCTTAGGAACTATCTTAATTAATTCCTTTTCATAAGTTAACCTAAAGAACAACTCTACTATTTTATCATGGATGGTGATACCATTCATGAAAATAAACAGGAGGACAATATGACTTAACCATTAATTTTTATCCATATTTATAAAAGAATCTAAGTATATTAAATCTCCTAAAAACTCATGATGAGTACTTATAATTTCAAACCCTAATTCCTATATTAGTTATAATAAATATATATACCTTGTTATTCCCTAGATTAATGGGAGTAATATTAAACATATTAATTTCTTTATATATCATACATCAAATAATGATATATGATCATTATATAAAAATTTCTCTCCAAACTATAAGTTAACTAAAAATAAGTTCCATAGACAAATAAGGGAATATCCTAATATAAATCTATGGTTTATTATGAAGAGAAAATTCATCACAAAACTTATTACAGAATATTAGAAGGATAATTACTTGTTTAAAGAAAATAAAGAAAATCTAAACAATATAGAATAAAAGCTCACAAAATGACTTTAAACACCATCCATTATTGCTGCAACTATTTAACAAATAAATTCTATAAAGCAAATTTGAAACAAATGTGTAATACACAAATCTGAAAACAAAACAGAAAAGAGAAAAGGAAAACAGTAAGAAAAAACTGCAACCAGGCCGCAACCCGTTTCCCTCTCTACCTATCCACCGCCCAGCAGCAGCACCCTTCCTCTTTCGCTCCCTTGGTTGTAGCCCACGTCGGCCCAACGTCAGCCCGCATACCTTTTCGTTCCTTTTCCTTTCTTCTTCCTCTGGACAGAAAGCATCGCCGGTGAAGCAGCTGGCTGGCAACGCCTCTGCCGTCCACCGTGGTCGCCATGATTCGTGTCGAGGCTGCCGACATCAGGAGGGGATAAGAAGGACACGCCGATGCCGCAGTCCCTCGTCCTTATCTCCATTCCCTTCCTCTCTGTCTCCTCTCAGTGACCGAACCCTAGCTCGCCGCCGCTAGAGATCGCCCCACGACTAGCCGAGCGTACCACAAGCTCCATCATGGTGTGTAGCAGCTCGAGCAAGAAGGAATCGAGCAGGCGGGCTCTTAATCGACCGCATCGACTCAATCCCCGATGACCACTTTCGTCGTTCATCGTCAATCATCATCGATTTTGTTCCCCCTCGACCTAACTGACCCTACTACGAGCATCGTGGTGAGTCCCTGATCCTCCCGAGGCTCTCCAAACTTTTATTCGCTTCCTAGATCGACCGCTCGCCATGCAGCAGTGAGCTCCGCCGCTCGTCGTCATCGCAACTCTGGTGCCGATGAACAATCTTGGGCGGCGCCGCTAGTTTATTGTTCGCCCAAACACGCTGATTCGAGCAAGCCCCCGCACACACGCTCGCTCGCCCTCTACTGCCATCCTCGCCATCGTCTGCCATGCCACCGGCAAGGTGATGTCAGGATGAGGTCACCTTGGCCACGTCATCATGTTTGACCGGGTCCGTTGACTGGTCCACGGCAGCATGGCACCTCAATGGGGCCGCAGACCCACCAGTCAGTGTCTAGGTCTAGGTTTGGCTCAGTATAAAAAGTATTTCTCATTTCGCAAATAGATAAGAAAATAGAAATTCAAATATAAACATTCCAGAAATTGAATAAAGTGATTAGATTTTGTTTAATTGATAAATTTTGTTTTACAATTCAGAAAAATATGTTCAATATACGAAAATTTTCAGAAAAAATAAAATCTATAACATTAAACTATTATAAAAAATTATTATGTCAACAATTTAAATAATTATTATTTAATAAAGATTTTATAAGTAATAATACTTTGATAATTCATATTTTAATAATGGTAAATGTGAAAAATATAATAAGATACCAAAAATCTTAGAAAAATAAGAACTATAATTTAAAACTATAATCATACATTATTATTTCACTTAAATAAATATCTATTATTTATTAAGTGTTTATAAAGTAATAAATCTTATAAAAATCATATCTTATTATTTATAAATCACAAACATAAATGTAATATACCAAAATGGTCACCAAAATAATACCTACATGTTAAAAATATAATATTCCACTTTTGAGTTAAATAAGAATCTAAATACTTTAATAACTTGAATTAAAACCTATTTCCTAAGTTATTAATTCATATAAGGGTAAATAAAATTTGTTAATATTTCTAAAATTGCCAATTTAGGTTTAATAAGTAATACCAGTCTTAAATATTTAGAAGATAAAGGTAGATTGGTCCAACACATTTTAAATACAATTTTATTGAATTATCCTTCAACCATATGTGTAGTTTATTTTCTAAAAAGGATCTTTAACAATTATAAAATCTTCAAGAATGGTATTTTAACAAAATAAAATCTTTTACCATTGTTTCACTCATAACTTTATAATGGACTAAATCCAAAGATAATTCATAAGTAGTAAATAATATTGTTTACTTATTCACAAGCCATAACCATACCCTTATAAAGGGATAAATCCTTTTATACATTTGTAAGGTTAGGAAACCACTATTCAAATACAAATGATACCACTCTTAAAGTATCCTTAGGGAAACTTTATGAAGTACACAAGGTACAATAACATAAGCAATATACCTTAATTCCATCTATGTCTTTAAAGTTAACTTTAGTCTATAATACTTTAAATAGTATACTAAAGTCTTGTTATGTGTTTTATAGTTAACTTTAGTCTATTTAAATTAGACCTAAGGCATCTCAAGTCCAGATTATTCAAACAATCATAAAGAACATCATTCACATTCTATTAATCCTATTCTAAAAACTATCAGGATTGTTTAAACCTTAATAAAGAAACCTTTTCTTCAAAAGTTATTCGTTTTGCCACTTCAATCAACAAACCTTATAATAATATTTCCAACTCTTAACAAATTAAATTCAAGGACTTTCATCATAATCAACACATGACAATTAATCATAATCACATTGCATTATACTTTACTTGTATACTTCGGATTGATAACACTTAAGTCCTTTATAAGTGACATTACTTGTAAAGTAAAAATTTGAAGATAAACAATTATAGTATAAGCAGTCTTGAGTAACATTTCACATTTGTGTGTATCTCATTGTTTGATGATATTGTAATTACATGTTGTTTCACACACACTCACACGCCTTAATAAGAAGCACAAGTGTGAAACTTATCTAAAAGGACAACACATTCTGAAGAAACCATTTCCAGTTTCCAAACCCTAGATCAACGTTATCCCCGGGATTTGAGTTACGAAATTGCATTACATTACTTATGCATAAAAGCATCTTGCTTCTTTAAACATTAGTCCTTACCGGACCAATGATGTTGATTTCAGATATTGGATCTTATATTGTCTTGAAGACCGTGAGTGCATAATCTTGCAATCACAAAAGGCAAGTTCACACTTGCTCATGTCCTTTGATTATTTTCTGTAAAGTATTTTACAAATCAAGTGTTGTCATCACCTGCATTTGAAAAAGGTCTGAAAACACTATTTTCATAATAATGTGATTATAGGTTATTTACCATGAGGTAATAACCTACTATAAGAGTTCCGGTGGTAAAGGAACATATTATCTAGGACTTAACAACCAATGTAGCCAGTGATTCTTGCGCCGTATATCACGCGTTAACCATGAGATTTGGAATGGGACACAGAAGTCAGCTGTATATTCTTCCTCTCGCATGTAGCCGGATGTGCAGGTCGTGGCTGTTATAACTTGTAGAGTGCATATTAATTGGTCATTGGTAGAGGATATGCAGCATATGGGTGGGAACCCTCAACGTCCCACGATAGTTCTGGCATCTAACGGTCTGTACAAACCATTGCCATGCTGTAATTTGTTTACCCTTCATGCCATGTTGTTTATCTAAGGAGAGCACCTCTAGTGAACTATGGACCCCGGTCCAATCTTTACCATCAATACATCTTCCACTGTTACTTGTTTACTTGCTGCAAAACATTACCTTCCACACCATACGTTTAATCCTTTGTTACATCAAACCAGTGAGCTTGACAACCTCACTGATTCGTTGGGGCAAAGTCTTGAGTTTGTGTTGTGAAGGTCTCTGCGTTTCTTGCAATACCTGTGTGACGTTTTCTTCCTCCTTCTGGTTCGATAACCTCGGTCTCTACTAAGGGAAAACTTGATGTTGTGCTGCTTCACACCTTGCTCTTGGGGTTCCCAACAAGACTCCACATCAAGCACCAAGTTCTCTGGCACCACCAAGGAGTCATCAACAAGTTTTCTGGCGCCGTTGCCGGGGAGGCTAAGGACGTCTTCACAAAGGGAGTCCTTCACCTCCTTTCTCTTTGCTTTGTTTTTAGTTTGCTTTGTTTCTTTTGCTTGGTTTTGTTTGCATCTTTTCAAAAAACCCCAAAAAAATAGTCTAGTTTGGTTTGCTTGCTTTATTCAAAAACACAAAAAAATTAGTTCCTACTCTAGTTGGTGGTCTGTTTTTGCCTTGCTTGGTCATGCTTTCTATCAATGGATGGTTTCTTTGAAACTAGTTCTTATTGGCAAGGTGGATTCACGGAAGAACAAAAGTATTATTATAAGGAACACCGTTTGTCACAAAAAGGGAAACACCTATGGGAACAAATTGATAAGTTGAATACTATTGCTAGAGACGTGTGCTCTACTTATAATGTTACTTATTGCTTTGATAAATCTTGTTGTTATAGGAAGTATAAACACCTTTTGTTTTCAATGTGAGTATAATGATAATGTTACCATATCTTCTTATGTTAAGGGAAATTATGACTTTTATGATGTGGAACAAATTGAAGAATTTATTGCTTTCAAGGGTGCATTTGAACTTGCTAGTTTGCTTGAAAATACTGATGATGCACCTTATGAACATGAGGTTTATGAGATACTTAAATTTTGCTTTGACAATTATAAGGAAGCAAATGGCTATATTCTTGAATATTTTAATATGTGCTTTCCACGACTAGAAGAGACTAATGCCTTGCAGGAGCCTATGGAAGAAGAAATTGTTGAAACTGGAAGCTCATTAGATGAAAAAGAGGAGGAGAGTGATGAAAAAAAGGAGGAAGAATGGATCTACCCATGTATACCTTCTAATGAGAGTAACTCTTTACCTCTTATATTATTTGATTGTCCCCCATTCTTACCAAAGGAGTGATACGTTGGAAACATATCTATAATTTTTGATGCTCCATGCTTGTTTTGTATCTACTTTGCTTTGCTTGTCTACACTTCGAGGTGCTTTTTACATGTTTTCTAGTACTAACCTATTAACACGTTGCAACAGTGTCAGATGCCTGTTTTCTGCTATTTTTGGTTTCAGAAAAGTTAATAAAGAAATATTCTCGGAATTGGACGGGACGAAGGACAAAGTCAATAACTTTCCGTGGGGAACAAGACGTCCAGAGGAGAGCCCGAGGAGTCGGCCAGGGGGGCCAGACCCACCCTAGGCGCGGGTGGGCCCTACCCCGCGCCTGGGTAGGGTTTGCCTGCCCTGGCGGCCACCTCGGTCTCCCCCTTCGCCTATAAGAAGCCCCCAATGCAGAAACTCTGAGTACCTGATCAGAAATCCACGAAACCGTCTATAGCCTCTGCCACGATCGTCCCTAGATCGGGGGGATCTAAAGTTCTTCCCGGCACCCTGCTGGAGGGGAGATCATCCCGGAGGCCTTCTCTCCGGTATGATTCGTGAGTAGTTCCACCTTGGACTATGGGTCCATGTAGTATCTAGATGGTTCTATCTCCTCTGTGCTTTCATATATAGATCTTGTGAGCTCTGTTCATGATCAAGATCTAATCTATTTGTAATCATGCATGTTTTGTTTGCGGGGATCCGATGGATATTGAGATTATTATGTTAGTTTGATTAATGGTTCTATCTTTATGATTCTATCATGTCTGTGTTGTTTGTGATCTTGCATGCTCTCCGTTGCTAGTGGTTATCTTGGCCAAGTAGTTGCTTGTGACTCCAAGAGGGAGTATTTATGCTCGATAGTGGGTTCATGCCTCTAGTTTCCAAGGGAAGTGACAATAATCTCTTCGGCTGTAGATGTGCTGTTGCTACTAGGGAGAAAACAACGGTCTCTTGTTCATGGAACATGTGGACTGTTTACCTTACACACTTTGCTTAAAGTAGTTGTCTGTCGCTTGCAACTTAATACTGGAGGGGGTTTGGATGATAACCTGAAGGTGGACTTCTAGTCATAGATGCAGTTGGATTATGGTCTATGTAAAATGTTGTATTGCCCAATCAACCTCATAGGATCTTTCTGGATAGTAATTGCATTGTTATGTCTTGCTCAGTTCCTGTCAATTGTCCTGTTGTAATTTGTTTACCCTTCATGCCATGTTGTTTATCTAAGGAGAGCACCTCTAGTGAACTATGGACCCTGGTCCAATATTTACCATTGATACATCTTCCACTGTTACTTGTTTACTTGTTGCAAACCATTACATTCCACACTATATGTTTAATCCTTTGTTAAAGCAAATCGGTGAGCTTGACAACCTCACTGATTCGTTGGGACAGAGTCTTTAGTTTGTGTTGTGCAGGTCTCCACGTTGCTTCCAACACCTGTGTGATGTTTCCTTCCTCCTTCTGGTTCGATAACCTTGGTTTCTACTAAGGGAAATCTTGCTGTTGTACTCTTCATACCTTTCTCTTGGGGTTTCAAACAAAGCACTCTTCCTCCCTGTTGAGTGTAGCATCAAGTAATTTATAGCGCCGTTGCCGGGGAGGATAAGGACATATTCACTAGGGGAGTCCTTCACTTCCTTTCTCTTTACTTTGTTTTTAGTTTGATTTGTTTCTTTTGCTTGGTTTTGTTTGCCTCTTTCCAAAAAAACAAAAAAATATTAGTCTAACTTGGTTTGCTTTCCTTATTCAAAAACACAAAAAAATTAGTTCCTGCTCTAGCCGCTATTATTGTTTTTGGCTTGCCCACCTTTGCCAAAATGAACTCTGCTGAGAACACCAAGTTGTGTGACTTCACTAGCACCAACAACAATGATTTCCTAAGCACACCTATTGCTCCACCTACTCCTGATGCTATCTTTTATGAAATTAATCCTGCTTTGTTGAATCTTGTGATGAGAGAGCAATTTTCTGGTGCTGGTTCTGATGATCCTGCTGTCCATCTTAATAGCTTTGTTGAACTTTGTGAGATGCAAAAGTATAAGGATGTAGATGGAGATATTATTAAGCTCAGGCTTTTTTCCTTTCTCTTTGAGGGGAAAAGCTAAAGAATGGTTGCTATCCTTGCCTAAAAATAGTATTGATTATTGGACTAAGTGCAAAGATGCTTTTATTGGAAAGTACTATCCTCCTGCTAAGATTATTGCTATGAGAAGTGACATTATGAAATTTAAACAGCTTGATAGTGAACATGTTGCTCATGCTTGGGAAAGAATGAAATCTTCGGTTAAAAATTTCCCTACTCATGGACTCACTGTTTGGATGATTATCCAGACTTTTTATGCAGGTTTGAACTTCTCCTCAAGAAACCTGCTGGATTCTGCTGCTGGAGGTACTTTTATGGGACTCACCTTGGGTGCTGCAACAAGGCTCCTTGATAATATGATGGTTAACTACTCTGAATGTCATGTTGAGAGAGCTCCACATGGTAAGAAGGTAAATTCTGTTGAGGGAACTTCCTCTTTGAGTGAAAAGATTGATGTTATTATGGCTATGCTTGTTAATGGGAAATCTCCTCTAGATCCTAATAGTGTTCCCTTAGCCTCTTGGGTTGCTCAAGCAGAGCAAGTTGATGTGAACTTCATTAGAAACAACAATTTCAACAACAATGTCTATAGGAATAATTTTGGTAGCAACAACAATTATAGGCCTTATCCTCCTAATAATGGCAATTCCTATGGAAGCTCTTACAATAATGCTAGAAGTGCCCCCTCTGAACTTGAAGTCATGCTCAAGGACTTTATTAGTAAATAAACCACTTTCAATAAGACTATAAAGGAAAAGCTTTTAACTGTTGAGAAAAATATATCCTCTTTGTCTGAAGCTCAAACTTCCTTGGTTAATAAAATGGCTGCTAAACCTGAAACTATGGAAAACACCTTTGCTACTGCTCATGCCATACAAGTTACTATTGATGAAAATGTTAGGCTGTTAGCTCAACTTCATGCTAGGTGGGAAAGGGAAGCTGAAATTGATAGAAACAATAGTGTGTGCACTATCACCACTAAACCACAAGTAGCCCATATTCCTCCTCCTACTATGCCTAAGCCTATTGATCCTACTACTAGTGATTCTAAGTTTGATTTTGATATTGATGGTTGCAATATTTTTGAAGTGATTATGTTCCTACAAAAGCTTGCTAGAAGTCCTGATGCTAGTGATATGCATGTTGCCTTTACCAAACACATTACAGATGCTCTTGTTAAGATTAAGGAAGAGAAGCTAAAACACAAAGCTTCTATTCCTAGGAAATTAGAAGATAGTTGGGAACCCATTATTAATATGCAAGTTAATGAATTTGATCTCAAAGCTTCATGTGATCTTGTTTCTAGTATCTCTATTATGCCTAGGAATATTTATGAAATGATTGATTTACCACCATTAGAAGATTGTTATTTGAATGACCCACTCAATGATAATGCTAAGAAGAAACTCATGGGGAGTATTAATGATGTTCTCATTATGGTTAACAATGCTTATGTCCCTGTGGATTTCTATGTTTTGGATGTTGAATACAATGCTTCTTGTCCTATTACTTTGGAAAGACCTTTTCTTAGAACACTTGGTGCCATCATTGATATGAAAGGAGGCACCATAAAATATCAATTTCCATTCAAGAAAGGTATTTAACACTTCCCTATGAGGAGAGAGAAGTTGCTTTTTTCTCCTCCTTTGAAAGCAAGATTTGATGTTAATGCTTCTTCATTTGAAAATACTTGATTCTTCTTGCTTCTTGTGCCTAACTTAAAGGCGTTAAAGAAAAGTACTTGTTGAGAAATAACCCAAGAGTTTCCTTGAGTCTTGGAAGTTATTACTACTATAATAACCTCTGCTTATCCTTTTTGTTTGCTTTTTGTGCGAAGAATGACCTCTAATGAGAGGGAAGTAAGATTTGGGGAGTTGTTGTCCCGAAACAGATTTCAGTCCTCCACCAAAAATATCCGTGAGGAGGCTCTGTAACTCGTATTGATATCAAAATTTACGAATAAATCCCCCCGTATGTTGGATAACTTTCGTTAGTTCGACACTTTTTTATTTGAGCAACAGAAGATGTTCGAAAAAATTCGTTTCTACATGCTGGTCTATTTTGACAGATTTCTGCCATTATTTGTATTTGCTTCTTATTGATTCCTTTTTGAGCTCTATTCAGGTAAATTGAGTTTCTTTGAAGGAGTTAATACAGTAGATTGTGTTTTTAGTGAAAATTCTTGCTGTTCCAAAGCTTTGCAGTGGTCTAATATATTTTGAATAAGCTAATGTTGCTAATGAAGATTGTGTAAAGTTTTGTATGAAGGAAAAATTTCAAGTGTAGAGAGAGAATGATGCAATGAGATGAAGAATGGACAAAAGTTCAAGCTTGGGGATTCCACCATGGTTTCACCCCAAGAAATATCCAAGAAGTACAAGCATAAAAGCTTGGGGATTCCCAAGGCATCCCCTTCTTCATCAATAAAAAGCTCAGGTATGTCTAGACACTTCACTTTTATTATTTCCCCAAAGTTTTCTTGGTGTTTGGAAAGGAGTAGTAAGTTCTTGCTTGATGTGCAAGAGGAGCTTTCATTGACTGTGACTTGGACTTTATCATGACATGCTAGGTGTTGTTTTAGCATTATGCTTAGTGATTATTGCTCTATCATGTCTTGTTCCAAACAATTGGGATTGCTTAGTGTGCCTTGAAGAAATTATGCGTTGTTTTAGCATGCAAAAGCATAGTATTGTGGTATTCTCCTTTGATGTTTTGCTTGGGTTGACTTGGCACATGCTTACACCATGTTATGACTATGACAAGTCACCTTTAGCCTCTATGATCATTTAGTCCTTGACTTGTAGTATCACTCTTTGCTTTGATTACTTTGCTTTGTTGCATTGCATAATTATGGCCATTATTGCTCTCTTAGTTGGTTGCTCCCAGTCTTTTGCTAGCCTCCACTTGTATGAGTAAGTTCAACTCATGCTTCCAACTCCCAAGAAACCAAGTTATTCCAAAGTGTCCACTATAAACTCCTATGCATGGTGTGTTACACCATTCCAAGTATATTCTTATTTTCAACTATCTTCCAATTAAAAACTATTTTGTTATGTGAAAACTTAGTGATTAAAGCCCTCACAAACTTTATGGCACATTTTATTCTTTGTCCCTAATAAACTTGAACCATTGATGCAACTTTGTTGTATATGCTTGCACTTATAAGTTGGGATTAGAAGAACTGTGATGTCACGGGGAACGTTTTCAACATTGCACTTGTACTTTTTGTACTCAGTTGATATCATGCTCTTTTGTTTATGGATGTTACCGGTGTGAAATGAAGTGGGAACTTGTAAGTCCATGGAGTTATGTATTTTGTGTTAGAGAAACGCCTGGGCCGCTAGCCTAAGCCATGCCTTGCTCAGTTCCTGTCAATTGCCCTGCTGTAATTGTTTACCCTTCATGCCAGGTTGTTTATCTAAGGAGAGCACCTCTAGTGAACTATGGACCCCCGGTCCAATCTTTACCATAAATACATCTTCCACTGTTGCTTGTTTACTTGATTCGTTGGGGCAAAGTATTGAGTTTGTGTTGTGCAGGTCTCCGCGTTGCTTGCAACACCTGTGTGACGTTTCCTTCCTCCTTCTGGTTTGATAACCTCGGTCTCTACTGAGGGAAAACTTGCTGCTGTGCTGCTTCACACCTTGCTCTTGGGGTTCCCAACAAGACTCCACATCAAGCACCAAGTTCTCTGGCACCACCAAGGAATCATCAACAGGGTACCCCTTGCACATAGTACATGAGCTATCCCATAACCAAAATGACAAGGCAAGAAGACAATGAGCATCTCAGCAATCTTTTTATTTACTATGTGCATAGATTTTTATTGAGGATGCTTCACAGATAGCTCATTATGGTGATGCTGCAAGTTTCCACCATGATTAGGCGTGGCTTAGGATAGCGGCCCATGCATTTCTCTAACACAAAATACATAACTCCATGGACTTACAAGTTCCCTCTTTATTTCACACGGGTGACATCCATAGACAAAATAGCATGATATCAACTATGTACAAAGTACAAGTGCAATGTTGAAAACGTTCCCTGTGACAACACGGTTCTGCTAATTCCAACGTATAAGTGCAAGCATATAAAACTTAGATGACACAATGGTTCAAGTTTATTAGGGGCAAAGAATATAAAGTGTGCCATCAAGTTTGTGAGGGCCTTAATCACTAAGTTTTCACATAACAAAGAGACCTTTTAACTAGAAGATAGCTGAAAACAAGAATATACTTGGAATGGTGTAACACACCATGCATAGGAATTTATAGTGGACACTTTGGAATAACTTGGTTTCTTGGGAGTTGGAAGCATGAGTAGAGCTTACGCATACAAGTGGAGGCTAGCAAAAGACTGGGAGCAACCAACTAAGAGAGCAATAATGGCCATAATCATGTAGAGCAACAAAACATTACTAATCAAAGCATAAAGTGGTACTACAAGTCAAGGACTAAATGATAATAGAGGCTATGGTGACTTGTTCATAGTCATAACATGGTGTGGGCATGTGCCAAGTCAACCCAAACAAATCATCAAAGGAGAATACCACAATACTATGCTTTTGCATGCTAAAACAACACATAATTCTTTTAAGGCACACTAAGCAATCCCAAATGTTTGGAACAAGACATGCTACAACAATAATCACGAAGCATAAGGTCAAAACAACACCTAGCATGTCATGCTAAATTCTAAGTCACAGTCAATGCAAGCTCCTCTTGCACTTTCAAACAGGAACTTCCTACTCCTTTCCAACACCAAGCAACTTATTTGAAATAACACAACGAGAACGGGGGTCCGAACTACTTTATTCAAGCAAACTAAACAAACTAAGCAAACGAAAACGAAAACTAAGACACTCCAAGAACAACACAATAGTGCATGAAACAATAAAAACGAAGTGTCTAGATAGAACTGGGTTTTTTATTGATGAAGAAGGGGATGCCTTGGGCATCTCCAAGGTTTAACGCTTGTACCTCTTGGATATTTCTTGGGGTGACACCGGGGTGGCATCCCTAAGCTTGAGCTTTTGTCCATTCTTCATCTCATTACATCATTCTCTCTCTACACCTAAATTTTTTCCTTCATACAAAACTTCACACAATCTTCATTAGCAACATTAGTGTATTCAAAAGATAATAGACCTTTGGGTAGCTTTGGAACAGCAAAACTTTTCACTAAAAGCACAAGCTACTATAGCAACTCCTTCAAGAAGCTCAATTCACCTAAAGAGAACTCAAAAGGAATCAATAAGAAGCAAATGCAAATAATGGCAGAAATCTGTCAAAACAGACCAGCAGGTAGAAACCGATTTTTTCGAAAATCTTCTGTTGCTCAAATAAAAAAGCGTTGAACTAACGAAAGTTAGCTAACATACTGTAGGATTTATTCGTAAATTTTCAGCTCAATCCGACTTATATAGACTCCTCACAATTTTTTTATGGTGGAGGACATAAATCTGTTTCGGGACAACAACAACTCCCCAAATCTTACTTCCCACTCATTAGAGGTCATTTTTGACACAAAAAGCAAACAAAAAGGATAAGGAGAGGTCATTACTGAAGTAATAACTTCCAAAACTCAAGGAAACTCTTGTATTATCTTCCAACAAGTAATTTTCTTTAACGCCTTTAAGTTAGGCACAAGAAGCAAGAAATCAAGTATTTTCAAACGAGGAAGCAACTCTCTTGTTCTTTCCTTTCTTACCTTTCTTCTTCTCTTTAGGGAAAATATGATTGCTTACTGGAGGAGCTAAATGCATAATGCCTTTTCCCACATCTATTATTGCTCGAAGGTGTTTCAGTAGGGATCTTCCAAGTGTGATATGTCTTTTGCCTACACATTCAATAACAAGATAATCAGTAGACACCATTTTCCCTGAGATTTTTGTAAACACACCTTCAACTATTCCAATGGGTAATAAAGTGGCATTATTAGTAAGAGAGATCTCATCTCCTCCTTTAGAAATCCCCCAAAGACTCAAAGACTCATAAATATCTTTAGGCATAAGGCAAAATTCAGACATGATATCACAGCGAGCATCAAAAAGTGTAGTATTTATAGAGACTTTGATTGTGGGAAACCACTTTGAAGGCTCAGAATTTATGGGAACATAATCATGGTACGGCCTAAGCGTGTGATAGCAACTATTCATAGCAGCAGTACTGGACTCAAGAGTGTTTAACCTGGCAAAAATATCTATGAAAGAGGAATTAGACTTGCCAGGAGTATTATAAATTACAGTCAATTTCTTTATGGCATCAAAAGCTTCATCCTAAGTACATAGCAAGCTTCTTTAAAACTCTCCTCACATTTTTTCTTGAAAATAGAGATCTCTTCCATAGGTGTAATTGAGATTGGACCAAAACCAGACATGGTAGCAACTAGGGTAGGAACTATTTTTTTGTATTTTTGAATAAAGAAAGCAAACCAAACTAAACTATTTTTTTTTTGGAGTTTTTGATAAAAAGAGGCAAACAAAACCAAGCAAGAGAAACTAAGCAAACTACAAACAAAGTAAAGAGAAAGGTTGAAGAGGACTCCCCCTGTGAAGAGTTCAAGAACATTAAATAGTACTCGGGGGAAAGGTTGAAGGATTTCGTGAAGCGGTTCAGGGTCCTAGTGAACGCCCGTATACCATCCACATATCTTCACATCATAAATTTGCTGCTAGAATTTGCTTTAGTTTGTTACTGTCTTCTGCACCTATGCCAATACCATCCACATATCTTCACATCATCTTGAGGAAAAAATAATTTCCTAGGAGTATATATATACTTAAATGGTCCTAACTAACTTTTGAAGTAAATCTACTAAAGAACATAGGTTCAGCCAAGAGGATATAAATGTTCTTTGTTGGTTTATTGATGCTTCTTGTTTAGAAATTAAGGATACATCCTTAGGTATGTCAGGTCATATGCTTCTGCGGGCTAGGGATTCCCTTGGATAATTTCATATTATATCTTTCACCAGACGATTTCTTGTTTCCTTTTCATGAGTTACTAAAGGATTTCATGAGATTTATTCTTCTAGAGAATGTGAAGTTGATTTTAGGACTTGATGGTTTAGTATGTATAGAATTGAGACGATAACCAATTATTTTGGTGCAAGAGTTGATTTCTCGAGAATGTGACCTTCCAATTAGAGTTGAATGGTTGAATTATGTTCAAGAGTAGATGGTCCTATCCTTTATAGAGGATTAAATGGTGTATGTTTTGGCTATGTACTTTTTTCGCATCTCCTTCGCATGATGAGATATAGAGAAATTGCAAAAATGAAAACATTTATGTGATTCTATTAGTTCTTACTAGATATGAATATGTTTCACCACCTATGTCAATTGGTATTAACTAAAATCATTCAAAAAGAATTCAATTGTTTCTATTGTCTAAGCATTTTCACACAATTTTTTCTATTGTCTAAGCATTCTGAGATATTTCTATAATTCTTTTCTCGAGATAGATGGGTGCGACACCACGCACTTTAATGATTTAGTATTTAATGAAAGATCAGCCCCATCTTTCTTCCACCAACCTTATCCCCACATATTTTCCAGTGATGCACATCGAGCTTAGCTGAACAACAGATTCTCCCATTATTGCTACCACTTCGTGTCATTGGTATATATCATCACACGTTTAGTATCACTCTCACCTATTCTGTTGCCCACTTGTCATATGTGATCCATCTTATTCATTGGATGTTTATTAAGCTCACCATATTTTTGTTTGTACATAAATTAATTGTTACCCTTTTTGCATGGTTCAGTTTGTGTATTTTTTATAGTATCATTTAAGCAAATTAACTTTTAAAAGTTGCAAACAATTTGAACACCTAATTTTAGTTCTTCAACTTTTTCTTTAAAAAATCAAAAGGCTTACATACCGATGTATTGAAAAGGTCGAAAGAGGGTTCAGTCTCAACAAGGTAGTGTACAAGACAACACCAAATAATGAACATCTTATTCAGCTATGAGAACAACAACAAAAATAGTGCACCGTCGCGACCCCAATGAGGTGATTCGTCTCTAACTGAACTCATCGTCATTGGCATGTTGTTGGCGAGTCCTTTCTACATTGTCTTGGGAGTGTCCCTTCTAGATCTGACCCGCCAGTCTAAGAGCAGGTCGTTGATGCATATAAAATACATACATGAATTTTGTAGTTTATTATGCTCAAATGCTTATTATTTTGCAACTTTATTATTATTATTGGGACTAACCTACTAATAATTTCAAAAGTGCATAAGTTCTTGTTTTACACTTTGTTGTGTAGAAAAAGGATGAATATGGAAGAAAATCGCTCAATATGGCAATATTTGGAGTTTCTTGAAATCTGTCCTACCGAACACTTTTCAAAGATTGACTCGAAAGAGCTTGAAGATGACGCCAAAATAAAAAGTGATCAACATAAAAGTTGTGGGTAATTTCAAACCATACAATTTAGAGTCAAAAGGCGTTCAAAACATAGTCCTAACGCTCCAGAAAATCCCCAATTACTAAAGGGTACGGAAGCAGTTTCGGGATTCCGAAAGTTGGTGACGTGGTTGACTCAAACTCTTGCCATATGAGATCAATTCGACCGAGCCACGAATTTGAAGATTTATGGACCTTTCTAGGACTCACCATGAAGGTTCTAGAGGTTCCCAAGAGCCCTTGAATCCAAGGGTTTTGATCTGATGGCCCCGGTGAAGCCTCCACCATAATATATTGAGGGGAAACCCTGATTTTGGAGGCATACACCCATAGCTATGAAATCCCCCTCCTTGGCAGCCCCAAGGAGGTCTAGAAGATCCTCCATTGTTGCACTATCTCCAAGGAACAAGGGCCAAGGGGCCGCTGCCACCAAGGGAAACCGCCACGCTAGGAGGCCGTCGGGGCGCTGCCACCCTGAGCTGCCGCCTCCTCCACGCCGGCACCGCCTTTGCCCCTTGGGTAGGCACATCTTCATCACCATCTACAGCGAGATCCCCTCCATATACTTACTATAATCTCTTGGCAAACATGATGTATGATACAATTCATTATTTTTCCCATGATCTATTGTGTCTCCATGTCGTTGTTTGAGTGGTGAATTGTTTTGGCAATTGTGATAGAATTTGTTATTGGTTGCATACAAGTTTATGTTATCTTCTATGATGATCTTGATGTACTAGCATATGAGTGCACACATATGTTGGGGATGCACAAAGTTGTCACCATTGCATGATGATAGGAGGAGGGAGTCGGAATTGACAAAAGCTGAGTCCCAATTCTTAGATATGCATGTTATATTAATTCATGGTTAATTAACGGGGGTTTATCATGGGGACCTTAGATCTAAATGTAGTGGTTGGACTCTATGTCTTAATAATTCCTTTGTTTATACTTAATTGGCCTTGGGATCAATCACTAGGGATGTATTTGCTCACATCTATGGCTACACCTAGTTATGGCTCCTCCTTAGAAGAAACAATAAAAATACCATCTATGTGCTTCACTAATTGTGACAACCAAATGAATGAAACAAAAATTTGCGTAAACATTTACTCCCTTGAGAAACTTGCCACAACTTCACAAGCTCCTATTTTACTTGTATTAATTCACTTACAACATTTACTTTGAGCACTTTACCATTCTATAGTTGATAGGAAAAACAATCACACACACACAAACTCTAGATCCTAGATTTACATAGAAGGTCATATAAGTGGGTTATAGGGCTTTAGAAAATAGCTAGTTTACCTTTAGCTCCTCGTGGGTTTGACACTCAAATACTTATCAAATTGTACTACGGTGTGTAGGGGTTCGTAGCATGGAAAAACAAATTTTTCTACCGCATGCACACAAACAAGCCAAGATCTATCTACTAGATTGTAGCAATGAGTCGATAGGATCACTCACCCTCGAAGATTCCAAAGCGGTTAACGAGAGCAGATTCTTGTGGGTGATGTAGTCGTACACTTGCCGATCTCAAGATCGCGTAGACGATCCTTCCGGCGCTGCGTTCCGGCAGCGCTTCCGCAGTCGGTCACACGTTCAGTACTCGATGAATACCTTCCTCTCCCTTGTTCCAGCAGTCAGCAGAGGTTGTAGTTCTCCCCTCGTGATTCCGGCAGCACGACGGCGTGGTGTCAGGAGTAGAGGGAAGACCCCGCAGGGCTTCTCCTAAGCTGGTGCGAGTTATGGTGGATCTAGGGTTTCCCGGCGATCTAGGGTTTAGAAGGCCGGGAGGAGGATGAGGTGTTGGCGGCGGCTAGGGCGGCGGCGATGAGGCGGCGACAGCGCGAGGTGGCAGTAGCGCGGCGGTGCACGGGTGTGGGGAGGGCTAGGGCTTGGTGTTTGGGGCATCCCTCTCCCTCTATTTATGAGAGGGGGGCAGCCTTGGGAGGGGTGGCTTTGAATCCAAACCCAAACCCAAGTTGAATTGAGAGAAGGACTCTTTCCTTCTTCCACTAGGAAACCATTGTTTTAGTTTGACTTTTCAAACTTCCCGTTTGACTTTCAATTTAGAGCTTTAATTCTCTCTTGCAAATGCCCAAACCAAGTGACCTAGGATATGATCCAATCATTCCACTTATCCATGACATATTCATGGACCATTCCCCTTCCGGTCCAGTGAACCTTATAGACCCTTCTTGAACCTCTTGCATACGATACCAATTTCCCTTTGTCTCCCGATAGTTTACTTATCCGAAGTTTGATCGTCGGTATCTCTGCATACCTAGTTCAACCTCGTTACCGATAAGTACTATTTTCTCGTTCCCATGATATGTGATCCCTTGTGAGCCAGTCACATGCTTGTAAGCTAATTGGATGACATTCCACCGAGAGGGCCCAGAGTATATCTATCTGTCATATGGATGGACAAATCCCACTCTTGATCCATGTGCCTCAACACATACTTTCAGAACACTCAATGCCACCTTTATAGCCACCCAGTTACGGTGTGGTGTTTGATGTCATCAAAGCATCCTTCTGGTGATGGTGATTAGCATGATCTCATGGTCGAAGGAATTAGGTTACTATGTATCAAAAAGCTTATAGCAAATGAACTATTGAAATGACTTAATCTTAATGATACTCTTATCTATAGGAGTATTTCATCATACCATTCTCCTAATGATATGATCTTGTTGTTAACAACATCTCAATTTTTCATGATCGGGAAACCACGTTCATCTATTAACCAACAAGCTAGTATTACAAAGAGGCTTTACCAGGGACACAAATTTAGTTTACAAATCACACAAGTGTTTCCGGTTAATATTATTATAGCATGAATGTAAACATTTATCATAAACACAAAGTATATTAATAACCACTTTTATTATTGCCTCCAGGGCATATCTCCAACAGTCTCCCGCTTGCACTAGATTCAACTAATCTAGATTACATGGTAATATACTGAACACCCATGGCGGTTTGGTGCTGGTCATGTTTTGCCCTCGGGAGAGGTTTAGTCAACGGATCCGCCACATTCAGATCTGTGTGTACTTTGCAAATCTTTATTTCACCATCTTGGACATGCTCTCGAATAGCGTGAAAACATAGCTTGATGTGCTTCAGCTTCTTGTGTGACCTTGGTTCTTGCGCATTGGCTATGGCACCCATGTTGTCATAGTAGATAGACATTGGGTCCAACACACTTGGAACCACACCAAGCTCTATAATGAACTCCTTCATCCATATCGCCTCTTGTGAAGCCTCCGAAGCAGTTATGTATTCCGATTCAATTGAAGATCTCGCCACAACGCTTTGCTTTGCAATCCTCCAGCTAACTGTTGCACCATTCAAAGTAAATACGTATCCAGATTGCGATTTAGAATCATCCGGATCGGTGTTCCAACTAGCATCGGTGTAACCATTAACAACGAGCTGTTCATCACCTCCATAAGAAAGAACCATATCCTTAGTTCTTCTCAAGTACTTAAGGATGTTTTTGACTGCTGTCCAATGATCCACTCCTGGATCTATTTGATATCTGCTAGTCAAACTAACAACATATGCAATGTCGGGTCTAGTACATAGGCTGGCATACATAAGAAATCCTATGGCTGAGGCATAGGGAGTCTTACTCATTCTTTCTGTATCTTCTGCCGTTGCAGGACTTTGAGTTTTACTCAAGGTCGTATTGGGCAACATGGGCAAGAACCCTTTCTTGCTATCTTCCATTCCAAACCTCTTTAAAACTTTGTCCAAATATGTACTCTATGACAATGATATTAGGCGTCTCGATCTATCTCTATAAATCTTTATGCCTAATATGTAAGCTGCTTCGCCAAGATCTTTCATTGAAAAACTATTATTCAAATAATCTTTGACACTATTAAGAAGGTCTACATCATTCCCAATCAACAATATGTCATCTACATATAGTATTAAGAATGCAACAGAGCTCCCACTCACTTTCTTGTAAATACAAGCTTCTCCATAAGTTTGTATAAAACCAAAGCTTTTGATTACCTTATCAAAACGTTGATTCCAACTTCGGGATGCTTTCGTCAATCCATAAATGGACCGTTGAAATTTGCATACCTTGTTAGAATCTTTAGGATCGACAAAACCTTTGGGTTGCATCATATACAACTCTTCATCAATGTCTCCATTGAGGAATGTTGTTTTGACATCCATCTGCCATATCTCATATTCATAATATGCAGCGATTGCTAAAAAAATCCTCACAGACTTTAGCTTCGCTACCGGTGAGAAAGTCTCATCGTAGTCAACTCCTTGAATTTGTTGAAATCTTTTTGCGACAAGTCGAGCTTTATAGACAGTAACATTACCATCAGCATTTGTTTTCTCCTTGAAAATCCATTTGTTCTCGACAGCCTTCCGGCCATCCGGTAAGTCCACCAAAGTCCATACTTGGTTTTCGTACATGGATCCAATCTCGGATTTCATGGCTTCTTGCCATTTATTGGAATCTGGGCTCATCATCGCTTCCTCATATGTCGTAGGGTCATCGGTGTTGTCCACCAACATGACACTCATAACGGGATCATACCAATCAGGAGTGGTACGAGTTCTCGTTGACCTGCGAGGTTCCGTAGTAACTTCAACCGAAGTTTCATGATCAACATCATTAGCTTCCTCTCTTATTGTTGTAGGCGCCACAGGAACCACTTCCGGTGTTGCGCTACTCGCAAGTTCGAGAGAAGGTTCAACAACCTCGTCGAGTTCTACCTTCCTTCATGTCACTTCTTTCGAGAGAAACTCCTTCTCTATAAAGGATCCATTCTTGGCAACAAAGATTTTGCCCTCAGATCTATGATAGAAGGTATACCCAATAGTTTCCTTCGGGTATCCTATGAAGACGCATTTTTCCGCTTTGGGTTCAAGCTTGTCGGGCTGTAACTTCTTTACATAAGCTTCGCAACCCCAAACTTTAAGGAACGGCAATTTAGGTTTCTTCCCAAACCATAATTCATATGGTGTCGTTTCAACGGATTTAGATGGTGCCCTATTTAAAGTGAATGCGGCTGTTTCTAATGCATAACCCCAAAACGATAGCGGTAAATCTATAAGTGACATCATAGACCGAACCATATCTAAGAGAGTTCGATTACGACGTTCGGACACACCATTACGTTGTGGTGTTCTTGGCGGTGTCAATTGTGAAAGTATTCCACATTTCTTCAAATGCTTTCCAAACTCGTAACTTAGATATTCACCTCCGTGATCAGATCATAGAAATTTAATCTTCTTGTTACGTTGATTCTCTACCTCACTTTGAAATTCCTTAAACTTCTCAAAAGTTTCGGACTTATGTTTCATGAAATAGATATACCCATATATACTCAAGTCATCCGTGAAGGTAATAACATAACGATAACCACCGCGCGAAGCTACACTCATTGGGCCACACATATCGGTATGTATGATTTCCAATAAGTCCGTAGCTCGCTCCATCATACCAGAAAATGGAGTCTTAGTCATTTTACCCATCAGACATGCTTCACATCTTTCAAGTGATTCGAAATCAAGTGATTCAAGAATTCCATCGGAATGGAGTTTCTTCATACGCTTCACTCCAATATGACCAAGACGACAGTGCCACATATAGGTCGAGATATCGCTCAATTTCAAATGTTTAGCTTCAATGTTATTAATGTGTGTATTGATATTCAATAAGAATAGACCATCTATCAAAGGTGCATGTGCATAAAACATATTACTCATATAAATCGAACAACCATTATTCTCGGACTTAAACAAGTAACCGTCTCGCAATAAACATGATCCGGATATAATGTTCATGCTCAACGCAGGCACCAAATAACAATTATTTAAGTATAAAACTAATCCCGATGGTAGATGAAGAGGTAGCGTGCCGACCGCGATCACATCAACCTTTGATCCATTTCCAACGCGCATCGCCACCTTGTTCTTCGCTAGTTTCCGTCTATTCTGCAGCACCTGTTTCGAGTTACAAATGTGAGCAACCAAACCAGTATCAAATACCCAGGCACTACTACGAGTACTAGTGAGATACACATCAATAACATGTATATCGTATATACCTTTATTCTTGACGTTGTCGTTCTTCAAATCCGCCAAGTACTTAGGGCAATTCCGCTTCCAGTGATCTTCTCCCTTGCAGTAAAAGCACTCAGTATCAGCCTTAGGCCCAGCCTTGGTCTTCTTCGACGGCGCGGTAACTTTCTTACTACCCTTCTTGAAGTTTCCCTTTTTCTTAGACTTGTCTTGCTTCTTGAATTTGGTGGTCTTATTGACCAACAACACTTGGTGCTCTTTCTTGATCTCCACTTCCGCAGACTTTAACATGGAGAAGAGTTCAGGCAACGACTTTCCATGTTTTGCATATTGTAGTTCATTACAAAGTTCTTGTAACTTGGTGGTAGTGATTGGAGGACACGGTGAATCCCCAAAGCATTAGGAATCACTATACCCAAGCTTTCAAGCTTGCTTGCGTTCCCAGACATCTTAAGAATGTGCTCACTGACAGAGCTGCCCTCTTCCATCTTGCAGTTAAAGAACTTTTCAGAAGCCTCATAACTCTCAACTGCCGCATGAGTCTCAAATATCATTTTGAGTTCACGGAAAATATCATGTGGGTCATGGTTCTCAAACCTTTTCTGAAGCTCCGATTCCAAATCATATAAGATAGCACACTGAACTGTGGAGTACTGATTCTTCCGAGCGAGGAAAACATTATTTACCTCATCGGTAGCATTAGCTGCAGGTGGGTCACCCAGCGGTGCATCCAGCATATAGGTCAAATTACCAGCATTGAGGACAATCCTCAAATTGCGGAACCAATCCGCGAAGTTGCTTCCATTGTTTTTCAACTTTTCTTTCTCTAGGAAAGCATTAAAATTGATGGTAGAGGCCGCCATTGATCTACAACATATTTGCAATAGTTTAGACTAAGTTTATGACAAATTGAGTTCTAATTAATAGTTAAATTAATCTAGGTGAACTCCCATTCAAAACAATATCCCTCACATTGTTTTAGTGATCACACGAACCAAATCCACCACATCAAAACCGATCATCACGAGAGTTGATGTAGCTTCAATGGCGAATAATCAACATGTTCATCATATCTACTATATGACTCATGCTTTACCTTTCGGTGATCCGTGTTCCGAGACCATGTATGTACATGCTAGGCTCGTCAAGATCAAACCTTAGCTTCCGCATGAGCAAATCTGGCTTGCTCACGTTGTATACACTCACAAAATCTAATACACCCGATCATCACGTGGTGCTTCAAAACAACGAGCTTTAGCAACGGTGCTTACTAAGGATGAACACTTTATAACTTGAAATTTTTGTGCTTGAGGGATCATCTTATAATGCTACCATCATGAACTAAGCAATACAAGATGCATAAAAGGATTAACATCACATGCAATTCAAAATATGTGATATGATATGGCCTTTCTTATTCTGCTTCCGATCTCCATCTTCATGCACGAACATGATCTCCATCATCACCGGCATGGCGTCAAGGTCAATGGCGCCGCTTCATGGTTGTCGTCCACCAGCATCAACTATTACAACTACTTTGAATAATAGACACGCAGGTCTTAACGGAATTAAAAGACAACCATATGGCTCCTGCCGATTGCCAACTTAAAATAAGGAACATTGCATACATCATATATAATCACAATCATGGCATTATCACATCACAGCACACCCCTGCAAAATAAAGTTAGGCGCCTCTAATTTTCTTTGCATGTTTTACGTGGTTTGGGGCTTTCAATAAGTGTCGTTCTAACTTACGAACAAGAACCACAACGTTGATGCTTGAATTATCAAGTGCTCGTTGTAAATTGAATCTATACTATGATGGGAGAGACAGACATACGCAAAAAGCCACTTATGCAATACAAGTTGCATGTTAAGCGTGGAGCAAGTCTCATGAACGATGTCATGTAAGGTTAGCCTAGGCCGCTTCATCCCATCATACTGCAAGATGCAAAGTACACAAAAAGCAATTGATAATAAAAGCACCACCGCCCACAATGACCATTGTGTTCTACTCGTGCAACAGATCTACATATAGACACGACTCTGATACCACTGTAGGAGTTCGTAGCATGGAAAAAAAAAATTTCTACCGCATGCACAAAAACAAGCCAAGATCTATCTACTAGATTGTAGCAACGAGTCGATAGGAGCACTCACCCTCCAAGATTCCAAAGCGGTTAACGAGAGAAGATTCTCATGGGTAATATAGTCATACACTTGCCGATCTCAAGATCGCATAGACGATCCTTCCGGCGCTGCATTCCGGCAGCGCTTCCGTAGTCGGTCACACGTTCGGTACTCGATGAAGACCATCCTATCCCTTGTTCCAGCAGGCAGCGGAGGCTGTAGTTCTCCCCTCGCGATTCTGGCAGCATGACGGCGTGGTGTCAGAAGTAGATGGAAGATCCCGCAGGGCTTCGCCTAAGACGGTGCGAGTTATGGTGGATCTAGGGTTTCCTGGCAATCTAGGGTTTAGAAGGCCGCGAGGAGGAGGAGGTGTCGACGGCGTCTAGGGCGGCGGCGATGAGGCGGCGACGGCGCGAGGTGGCAGCGGCGCGGCGGCGGCATGCGGCGACGGCGGCGCACGGGTGTGGGGAGGGCTAGGGCTTGGTGTTTGGGTCAGCCCTCCCCCTCTATTTATGAGAGAGGGTAGCCTTGAGAGGGGTGGGTTTGAATCCAAACCCAAACCCAAGTTGGATTGAGAGAAGGACTCTTTCCTTCTTCCACTAGGAAACCATTGTTCGAGTTTGACTTTTCAAACTTTCCATTTGACTTTCAATTTAGAGCTTTAATTCTCTCTTGCAAATGCCCAAACCAAGTGACCTAGGATATGATCCAATCATTCCACTTATCCATGACATATTCATAGACCATTCCCCTTCCGGTCTGGTGAACCTTCTAGACCCTTCTAGAACCTCTTACATATGATACCAATTTCCCTTTGTCTCGCGATAGTTTACTTATCCGAAGTTTGATCGTCAGTATCTCTGCATACCTAGTTCAACCTCGTTACCGATAAGTACTCTTTTCTCGTTCCCGTGATATATGATCCCTTGTGAGCCAGTCACATGCTTACAAGCTAATTGGATGACATTCCACCGAGAGGGCCCAGAGTATATCTATCCGTCATATAGATGGACAAATCCCACTCTTGATCCATGTGCCTCAACACATACTTTTCAAACACTCAATGCCACCTTTATAGCCACCCAGTTACGGTGTGGTGTTTGATGTCATCAAAGCATCCTTCCGGTGATGGTGATTAGCATGATCTCATGGTCGAAGGAATTAGGTTACTATGTATCAGAAAGCTTATAGCAAATGAACTATTGAAATGACTTGATCTTAATGATACGCTTATCTATAGGAGTATGTCCATCATACTATTCTCCTAATGATATGATCTTGTTGTTAACAACATCTCAATGTTCATGATCGGGAAACCACGTTCATCTATTAACCAACAAGCTAGTATTACAAAGAGGCTTTACTAGGGACTCTAATTTAGTTTACAAATCACACAAGTATTAATGTTTCCGGTTAATACTATTATAGCATGAATGTAAACATTTATCATAAACACAAAGTATAATAATAACCACTTTTATTATTGCCTCTAGGGCATATCTCCAACACGGTGATCTCCTGCACTTGGGGGTTATCAGTCGCCTACATTAGGAGGGTTGTACAAGGAGTTAATACATTTCAGGATCCCAAACAAGGTGTGCCACACAAAGAGGCTATCAACCAGAAGCTTTTGCATATTATTGTGAACACCCGGTTGCAAAGTGTGCAGAAGGACAAGTGAACAATACCGTGACACACCAATATCTCGATGGTCTAGCAACAATCTAGCCTAGCTAACCAGAAACAAAACTTGTCATGTGCAAGAACATTCAATTGATTACTTTATATTTTTTAATTTTAAATTTCTCATCTCACTAGATGCATTTAATATTTTTTGTTAAAGTAGCTCAATCCATGTAAAGAGCATACAAAGGAGAAGATATCTACAACTAGGACGATTGGTTTGGACGTAATATTGAAATATTTGTTATATAACACAACATAATTTAAGGGACATATAATTAACTATCTTAAGGAGCTATATTTGATGGTACTCATTTGTGTGCTTTGGTTAATAGGGGCATTACTTGAGACTTAGGCATGTATAGTTTAAGTGAATTAAGTATTTTTACTTATTCCCCTTTCCACTCTAAATGAACATGCCTAAATAGTGTGATAAGCTAAGAGATTTTTCTTGTATAGTAATATATAGTACACTCGCAACGATATTTGTATAGTTTTTCTCAATCAAATTGTGTTCATTCCAAACCTATACTGAATAAAGAATGTACTACATCATTAGGTATGAAAGTTAAAATACACATCTGCCATGTATTATGGTTCATGCATTCCAGTGTTCCAATAAATACATTATTTTTATATTTTTGTTATAGAATCAAAGTGCATGTGCTAAATAAGAAACATAGTTATCATTACGGTTAGAAGAGTTACTAAACAGAGTGTAAAGTTTATAAATTCAAAATCACCACAATTAAATTAAAAGTCGCTCGAAAAGAGTTGCCTCTAGAGTTTGTGCACGTATGATATTACATACAAACAAATATCACTATAACTTATAGACCGGCGATGGGCTGAGGTAATCCAAGATAGTGACATTTTTTATTTATTTAAACCCTAGTATATAAACATATTGGATCCGTATCGCACATCACACGCTACTAGGAAACCAGCTATAGATAGACAGACCTTCTGTGGCGCATGGTTCTTAGCATGCGCCACAAAAGTTGTCCAGTGGCGCATTTCAGACAATGCGTCACAGAAATCTTCACACTTCTGTGGCGCATATAGGAAAAATACGCCACAGAAGTTCCAACTTTTGTGGCGCATATGTCCATATGCGTCACAGAAGTTGGATGCGAAAAAGTGAGGGTAGGACCCACCACAGGATTCAGTTGACCAAAGTTTTGTGGCGTATACCAACTTCTGTGGCGCCACAGAACATGGAAACACAGATTTCACAACTCCCCGTGAATCGTCTTTTAACTTTTGTAAAAAAATAAATGAAAATGATAAAAAAATCAAAAAAATAATTCCTTGAAGATGTAGTTGTATTTTGGGGTATAGTTATAGGGAAAATTGAAAAAAATAAATTTCGATGTATTTTTCAAAAAAAGTTCATGGGACAGTAAAACGGCCGTAACTTTTGCATACCATGTCGGAAAAAAGAGTTTAATATACCAAATTGATCGTCTCGAAATTTCCTACTCGATTTCAACCGCCGGAGGCCGTTGAAGTTTTACAGCTTCCCCAAATTTAAAAAGAGTAAAAAGTTATGGCAGAAAGAAGATTTTTCCTGCAAAAAAATAAAGAAGAGGGCCAAACTTCTGTGGCGCATTTCTCATATATGCGCCACAGAAGTGTTGGGATTCAAATTTTGAATTTCTGTGGTGCCCTCCTCCTCTCTTTTAATCCTTCTCCCCTTTACTCCTCTCATCCACTTCTTCTCTTCCTCTCCTTCTTCTCTTCCTCCCCTTCTTCCTCTCCTTCTCTTCCTCCTCTTCTTCTCTTCCTCCCCTTCTTCCTCTACTTCTCTTCCTCTCCTCCTCCTTCTCCACTCTCCGGCCAACTCCTCCTCCTACTCCGGCCATGGCCTCCACCACCTTCGGCGACACCTCCTCCACCGCCTCCTCCTCCTACTCCTCCTCCTACTCCTCCTCCTCCTACTACTACTACTCCTCCTCTTCCACCGACGGCCTCCTTCTCCTCCTACTATGGCGACCCCTCTACTCCGGCGACCCCTCCCCTCCTACTACACCTACATCGGCGGCCTCCTACTCCGGCAACCCTTCCTCCTACTCCTCCTACTCTAGCGACCCTCCTCCTCCACCCTCCACCCACCTCCCACTCCGGCCAGATACTCCAGCCACATCTGGCCGGGTTTTTTTTTGAATTTTGAAAAAAACATCAGTGGCGCATATTGCCAATATGCGCCACGGAAGTTTGAGATCTGGTTCGGGACTTCTGTGGCGCATTTAGGAAATATGCGCCACAGAAGTTTTTGAGACTTCTGTGGCGCATTTCAATATGCGCCATAGAACTACACTTTAGTGGTGAGATAACAGTGGCGTATACCATATGCGCCACATAAGTTCCAAAATTGTGCGTCACTGATAGACCTTTTCCTAGTAGTGCATATTACAAAAACATGAATAAAGTTTAGAACCGGGATAAAAAATATGTGAATCACACGATGAAGGCAATGGTAAAAATCAGTTGACAGAGAGGTAAAATTTCAGTTAGATTAGCGATATCAAAAGAAAAAACAATTTTATATCATGTGTCAGATAAACTATTACAACAATGGAAAATATCGATCTATACAAGTTATATGTACTTGGGTTGCTTAGGTCTACATGTAAAGATGGTCGTTGATTAATTTTATTTTCTATAGAGGGAGACTTTGTTGGTAATTATAATAATAATAAAACGAATTAGAAGTTAATGGCAGAATTTTAATGCC
The DNA here is from genome assembly GCA_910589765.1 of Avena atlantica. Classification (NCBI taxonomy): domain Eukaryota; kingdom Viridiplantae; phylum Streptophyta; class Magnoliopsida; order Poales; family Poaceae; genus Avena; species Avena atlantica. Next base: position 229,255,276 of record OU342738.1, read on the forward strand.
TACAACTATTTTTAAAATAAAAAAACATGTAGTCTTGTAGAGTCTCTAAATTCTCTGTATTTATCACTAAGAGAAAAATATATATTCATATTAATAACACAATAGTAATTTTGTCATAATTACATATATTTAACAGATGTAAATCTGAATGATAATGCACATAAATTTATTATAGTTCTCTATCATTGAAAAACCAAACTAAGATGTTCCTTATTTCCTAGTATAAAGTTATATTAAATCAATGACACTTTATTATAAATAGGAGGGAATAATATAGTAGCGTCATCAATTGTGGGTTGGAGTGGCCTGCTAGGCGCTAGCTGTAACCAAAAAATATGAACTGCTCATAGCTCGTTTGCAATATTGAATACTGGAGCAAGCTGTCCGCGTCTTGGTGATAATGCGCCATGTGCTCCTCGCCTGATGCAGTGATGCATGCATGGTTCCCCCAGATGACAGCTCCACGAGTAGTTCCACGACCTGTTGAACGTACCGGAGCAGCCTTCCACGACCACAACGCGCAGACCTCGCCGGCTCTTTCCGCGCCCACGCCGCCCAAAGTCACAGTTGCCCATCTCTTTTTTTAAGCGAAGCACGTAGCTGGAGCCTGGAGCTTGACATCAACTCAGGAGGAGGAAGAGAGGAGAGACGGCCATCATAGCCCAGAGCGATTGCTTCCACGCCATGGGTAATTGCTTCGGCTCCGACTCCGAGGAGGCCGACGCGGCGGCTGTCAAGGCAATGGCACATCAGGCGCATGCCCGAGGTATCACCGTTCATGCATGCCATTGTTGATCCTTAATTTGTCCTGTTCTTCGAGTCATTCGGGTCTGGTGGTCAAGCTAACGTACTTCTTGTTTTGGTGTTTCTTTACTACTCTGACGCATGCACTTGGTGGCAATCTGTTGCAGCAGCGATGGCGAGGCCCGGCATGGTCGCGCCCCAGCCCAGCGCACACGCAGCGATGAGCTCCCCAGGGCATCCCCGTAAGTCGCCGACACCGAGCGCGCCCGCGACCTCGACCAGCAGCGGCGGAAGCGGAATCGGAAGCAACCGGGCGGTGGCTGGAGCTGGCAGCCAGGCCCAGGCCAGCCCCAGCCGGGAGGGGAGGATCCTGGAGGCGCCCAACCTCCGGATCTTCACGTTCGCGGAGCTCAGGGCCGCCACGAGGAACTTCAAGTCCGACACCCTCCTCGGCGAGGGCGGGTTCGGGCGGGTGCACAAGGGCTGGGTCGACGAGAAGACCATGAGCCCCACAAGGAGCGGCGCCGGCATGCCCGTCGCCGTCAAGAAGCTCAACCCTGAGAGCCTGCAGGGCGTCCAAGAATGGCAGGTAACAGACGATTTTTTTTCTTCTGTGCGTGGGTTTCGGTCAACTCGAACGTGATCTTCTGAATCAACGACGTCTTCACGTGGGCGGTGCATATTATACTAGTAGCATAACGTGATCCTCAAATCTCAACTGAAATGTGCGTCCCACGATCTGTCACTAGGCATATACAGTAGTAGTATATGTTTACTGATTGGCATGCACGTTGGCTTGAACCTTTGAACGTGCACATAGTATACCGTCTGACGATGTCATCGCTGATTCGTGACGGAATTATTGGTATGTGCAGACCGAGGTGAATTTTCTGGGAAGGCTTGTTCATCCCAATCTGGTGAGGCTGTTGGGGTACTGCTGGGAGGAGAAGGAGCTCCTGCTTGTGTACGAGTACATGGCCAAAGGCAACCTGGAGGATCACCTCTTGAGAAATGAGCCACGGAGTAAGTTGTTCATCCCATTTCCCTTCACCTGAACAACCTGATATGATGGCCGGTGCCATACTTGCTTGCTCACGATAACAGATCAGCAGGCGCTGGTATTCTGAATATCTGACTGATGTAGTCTGGGTTAACTGAATCTAACACGCGTATTGTGTCGCCCAGAAGGCGGAGGCGCGTCGCAGCCGCTGTCGTGGAGCCTCCGGCTGCGCGTGGCGATCGACGCCGCCCGCGGCCTAGCCTTCCTGCACTCGTCGGAGAAGCACGTCATCTACAGGGACTTCAAAGCCTCCAACATCCTCCTCGACACGGTACGTGCCTCGCCGGCGCTGTTCGTCACACGTCGCGTCTCAGTCACACGCACGGCTCTAATAACTCACCACCCCGCCCTGCAGCAATTCCACGCCAAGCTCTCGGACTTCGGCCTGGCCAAGGACGGCCCCGCCGGCGGCAGCAGCCACGTCACCACACGGGTCATGGGCACCTACGGCTACGCTGCGCCGGAGTACGTCTCCACAGGTACGTACACGGCGAAACCCCAACCTGCGTACACGCCCATTACCAACGCAGCGTACGTGTGTGCTCCGTTGGTACTGAATTCTGTCGGTGACGCAGGGCACCTCTACGTGAAGAGCGACGTGTACGGGTTCGGCGTGGTGCTGCTGGAGATGCTCACGGGCCTGCGCGCGCTGGACACGGACCGGCCCGCCGGGCAGCACAACCTGGTGGACTGGGCCAAGCCGCATCTGGCGGACAGGCGGAAACTGGCGCGGCTCATGGACCCGCGCCTCGAGGGCCAGTACTCCTCCAGGGGCGCGCAGCGGGCGGCGCAGCTCACGCTGCGCTGCCTCGCCGCCGAGCACACCAACCGGCCCTCCATGAAGGAGGTCGTCACGGTGCTACAGGAGGTCGACTCCATGTCCAGGGGCGCCGCCGGCAGGTCAGACGGATCCGTCGGATCGGCGTCCCCGCGCCCCGCCGCACGGAGCGGCCACGGTTACGGACAGTCGCCACGGCCAGGGTCGGGGTCGGAACGGGCTGGCCCCCGACGGCCACCCATCTCCTAGAGTAACAAGGTGGGGAGCTGCATTTGCCTTTTGCACGATCGAGTTCAGTGCCCCCGTGCTAATGATGTTGCTGCATTGGTCTTATGAGCATGTAATTTTGATGAGTGCAGATATGGCCGTGCAGTTACCTGTAGGCTCAAAATGTTCATTCAGAAACACATCGTAAGCCAAAACAAGAGTTACTACAATTTCAATGTAAATACTACTCCCTCCGATCCATATTACTTGTCGTAGAAATGGATGTATCTAGCACTAAAACATGTCTAGATACATCCATTTATAAGACAAGTAATATGGATCGGAGGGAGTAGTTTTTTTTTTCAAACAAAGGCATAAGTATACATTAATTGAAGAAGAACATGCTTAGATAATTAACGAAAAACCATACAAAATCGAATATAACCGGGGCTAAACCCAATAAACACCGGCACACCAAGGGCCAAGACCAAACGCACCAACGATACAACGAACGACATACTCGCCGAGAGACCAGTAGTCCTTCCACCTAAACCGGAGAGAAGACGCCATGACTGCTTTGGTAGGAGTAGGCATGAGACACCCCAACTAGGTGAAGAAGACTCTCTAGAATAACTGCGCCAAGGCAACCTTGTGGACCACACAACACTGAGATTGATGCCATCTGCCAAACTTTTGGGACAACCCCCTCCCCCCCACCCACCCATCCACCCACACAACCCAACATGCCACTGATCACGATCGAGCTGCGCCGTTGCATGACCCGGCCACTTGCAGCCCAAGTTGGGCCGACAAACCACCCATCGACCATGACCGTCATAACAACATATGGAGTTGTCGCCCAGACGTAAAGTCCAACCGCCTCCGCTGAGACGCGTCGACCGAGTCGAAAACATCGCCGCACTAGGGACACAAGATTGTCACCCAACCTAAGTCGAGTAGCTTCCACTCCCAATAAAGCTACTGCCTATCATGGATCCCGAGGTCGCCGCCTCAACGCACATCCAACAGCTGGGGCCACCGCCCCATTGCTCACACACCTTGACAAACGAGAAGTTCCACCCAATAGCCACACATCGACTCTCCAAGATGACGCCATCAAGAGGGAAGCGACAAACATGCCACCATCATTCGCTCCGGATAAATGGATCTTGGATTTTTCACCCATAGAGTTCAAGCACTTGTTGGAGACAAGGGGGGGGGGCTCCTCAACGAAGCCTCCAAGAAGGGGAGTGACGTCCAAACATGCCTCAATCTTCAACACCGGGTTAGACTTTCGCATGGATCTCCTTCCCTTTGCCGAAAAAGTCTTGCAGAACCTTTATAATTTGTACACTTTGTGGCCTATAGTGACTTTTAGCTGGAGTAGGATCCTGCCGCCATTGTGGGATCTGAACCTAGATAACTAGTGTCTCACCGTCCTGGACGTTACTGACAGTTTACACCCACGTCCCTCTTTCCGCCTTGAGGTCCCCCTACCCCACACCCGATGGCGTACTCTTCGACAACAACGAAAGGCGGTCTCAGAGACACAACGAATCTAAACCCCCCTCCACGCGAACACCATGATTCCATGAATATTTTGTAAACAAATTGTACGGATTTGGCCCAATTTGCCATCCTAGGTTGGCCCAAAGTCATGTCATTTTTCATGTCTCAATACATTTATCCCCCAAGATCCGCCACCGTTAGAGGGAACAAAAAATGGATAGGAAAAGTGAACATTAAACCCAAATCACTAGTGCAGAACGCCCCATTGGTCCCGGTTGGTAAGGGGCATTAGTCCCGGTTATCCAACCGGGACGGGGCAATCGGGACTAAAGCCCCAACCTTTAGTCCCGGTTGCCCCACCAACAGGGACAAATGGGGGTACACGTGGCCGCGGCAGAGGGCGAGGGGGGTGGAGCAACAACCGGGACAAATAACCTTCTGCCGCGGCAGAGATTTGGCACATTTATCTGTCGCAGCAAAGAATTCATTTTGGCAACTTTTGTTGCCGCGGCAGCATTTTGGCCACTTTTTGTGCCGCGGCAGAGAATTCATTTAGGTTGTTTTATTGTTTATTTAGTGTTTTGCACTCATCAATGAAGGAACCATTATATTACACAAGATCATCATGACAATATTACATTCGATACTCGGATCGAGTTCATGCACTACATACAAAAGTTGCTCTTTTTACAATCCCTATTGTCTATACACAACCGAATAGTATTCCCCTTTTAGGTTTAGGACTTCCGCATCCAAGAATCCCGCCAATTTCTCCTGAATTGCTCGTACGCGATCCTTTGGCAGAAGACCGTCCCATAGACGTTCGATCTGATTTAAGAAAGGAGTCAGCCTATATGAATGAAACTAAACACAATTTGATTGTAATTAAAAACTATAGAAATTGTTTGCGTACGTGGAGTTGCTCTAAATTTCTGTCCTTCTCATCGCACGTCCGCCGGATGAACTCGCAAACATAGTATCCACATAGATTGTTACCTGGTCCCTACGTCAGACACTTTACGAGAACATAGTTCAATCAAAATAATAATCAAGCATGATAATAACTATATCAAAATTAGAATCAAAGAGATGCGCGGATATAGATAGTGATGCTTACATCTAGTGCTTGAAATATAAGATCCGCTTTCCAAATACCCCTAGCCTTGTTGGTGAACCGTTTCCAAGCGCTGCCCGGCAAAGAAAACGGATAAAATAAGTTATTAATTACTTGATATCATAAAATTCACGAACATTGCCGATATAGTGTCGTAATGATTAGAATTACCGCTGGAGAAGCATCTGCATGTCCTTCCACTGCTCAAGGGGTTTATGTTTCGAGTCCATGACTAGTACACGCCCTTTGTCAAGTTGAATGATTAACAGAATATAGTGAAAGCTGCGAAATGCATAACTAATCAATTATATACTTAACATCGAGTAAGCGAAATAGAAAGTGTATACAAGACAATAACACTCACTCGAAGTTGTAAGGAAAAGGTATTTCCCTTCTGGTTTCTTGAAACCTTAACGCGTGTACTATATTATCCTACGTATCCTGGGGGCTTGTTTTGAGATTAGCTTCATGAACCCAATATGGGTCAATGAAGCCAATGTCATAGATTTGTCCTCTGCTGCATTCGAGAATCTTCATTCTGCATATTATAGTATGATTATATACATGCAATAAATAAGGTGAGATAGCTGGAGACTAAATTAATTACAGAAGTAGTACTTACAGACAATAGGCACTGATGATCGATTTGTCCAAGGCGTCTTGATTGAATAATTGAAATAGTTCATCAAATTCAATGGATATCATGTCATCCTTTTCTTTCCCATGATGCTTTTTTGTAACCCTCAGCACTATCCAGTTAGCCCCGGCCTTTGTGGCATGCATGTACCAGTTATGCAATCTTCGCATTTTTGTTGGAAGATTATTTACCTCCTCACGTTTGACGAGAGGTTTGCCGTACTGGTATTTGTATGCTACTTCACTCACGGGGAAGTACTCTAACTGGGATACGTACTGGGCAATACTCATACCTTGAGCAGCGGCAGCTTCTCCGTATTGTGCAACTACCTCTGGATCATACTGCTCTCCGGCCCCATATTTGCTCGACCCCACGTTGGTTTGGGAAATCACCTGGAGAGGGGCGCAAGACTGTTTTGCTTGTTCTCCGAGCTGGGCAACAGATTTCTCGCTTGCATCAGTACTGCTCTTCGAGGCTTGTTGTGCCGCATGTGACTTGAGAATAGAACGCTCATAGTCTGATGACAGCTTTGGCTCGGGTTGATGAAGAGTCTTTAGCATTTTCAACACTCTGGCCTTTTCTTCTTTGGTGCTGGGGAACTCTGGCTCTTTCGGTCGCCTCAGCTTAGCGAAAAACGCTGTCGTTTTCGCATCAACGATCGCCGCAGTCTCCTCTTCAGCACAGTCATAAGCTCTCTTGGGAGGAACATTTGGTACTTTTGGAAGAGGATCTTGTTTACGTTTCGGCGATCGCTTACCACGACGCAGAGTAGCGGTACGCTTACGCTTTTTATCCTGAGGCGCCGGCGATGGCTCCCGCGGCGATGGCTGCGCTGGTGATTGGTGAGGCGACGGAGCTGGGTGAGGCGACGAAGACGGCTGCCGTGGCGGCGACGACCTCGCTGGAGACGGGTGAGGCGGCGGCGAAGATGGCCTTGGCGTGTGATTTCGAAGCACGATACATTCCTTTGGCCATAGAATGGTGACGTTTGTTGCGTCTCCCAGTACAGTCACATCCCCTTCACCTGCAGGGTAGTGAAGATCCAAAACTTCAAAGGTGGGCATGATTTCATCCACCCCGACAACAGCGTAGCCCTTTGGAACCGGACGACAGTGGTAAGTTGGTGTGGGTCCAATTGGTAAGGCATAGCCGACCGCCACCTTCATTGATATGTTCACAACTTTGACATGTAGCTCGCAGTGTGTCATCTCTGTTATATCATCCACTGGGTAGCCAACAGGAGCCATCGTCGGTGCACCATCGTCATCGCCATTGTCATCACTCGGGACCTCGGTGGAAGCCACACTGCTATTTTGATTATTCGATAGGCCGGTAGCATCGAATGCAGTGTGCTGCTGAGATGGGCCGGTAGTACTTTGCTCTTTAAGTGCGTTAATTTCATCTTGTTGTTGCTTTATTCATTCTTCAATTATACGCATTCGCTCTTTCTGAATATCTTCTTCAACTTCCGCCCTGTCCTTTCTCCTCTAACGGCTTCTATCAGGATATTTCTTCCTCTCTTCGGGAAACCCAGTCCTCCATGGTTTGGAGCCGCTTGTGCCTCGTGTTCGTCCATCATGTTCCTTATTTCCAAGGGCGAGTGTGAGCTCATCATTCTCTCTATCGGGAATGAAGTCCCCATCTTTAACAGCCTTTACTGCTTTTCTCATCTTCTCGATTGGCAAGGGGTCTTCTTTATGTCGTATGTTATATATACACTTCCCTTCCGATTCCAACGTGCCCCCATGCCCGTAAAACCAATTCATTGCACGTTCTACCCAATCGTCTGTCTCTGGGGTGATGTTTTTAGCACGCAGTTCATTCTCAAGTTTCTCCCACTTAGGAATGCCAGCCCTGTAGCCACCTTTCCCCATAGTATGGTGATACTTCTTGTTAGCAGCATTCAACTTATTCGTTGCAGACATTTTCTTAGCTTTTTCTGATGTCTTGTATTTCACAAACTCAGCCCGGAATGGTTTTATCTTCTCAAACTGAATATTCTTGAAATCGGGAGTCTTCTCTTTCACGACATAGTCAAGGTGCAATCTTTTCTTCCAGTTGGTGAAACACTGGGCCATCTTCTTTAAAGCCCACTCCTTGCCCTTAGCCTCCATGGCTCTCCCATGTTCTAAGGCGTCCTCAACTGGATCCTCCGCATTTGGATCCAGCTCCATCTTCGGTAGTTTGAAATTAACCATGAGCCTCTTCCACAGTAAATCTTTGGCGTGGTTAGGGACAAATAAACATGTCCCCTCTTCTTCCGCATCAGCAGGCCTATTCCAATTTCGAATGGTGATCGGGATTAAGTCCCTAACGATTACTCCGCATTGTGCCACAAATTTGTTTGCGACAACTTCGGGAGCCATCGGTTTGCCGTCTTTAGCGACATCTTCGATCCTGAACCTCTCATGGTCTTCCAACTTTTTGGTTGGGCCTCGTCTGCTCTTTTCAGTAGATTTCTTCGATCCGGAGGGCTAAAAGAAGAAAGATCATCGTTACTATTTCTATATAGATAGCAGATTATTAATAAATGAATTAATTATATTACATGCACCTCGCCGGAGCGGTCGTCTTCTCGATCACACAAGGCATCGCCTTCACCCTCGCGGAAGGCATCACCTTGAACCTCAAACAAGTTGTCTCTGCCGGCAAAAAGAGGATCACCCTCACCGAAGTTGTTCAGAAACGTCGATACATCTAAATTTTCTTCCCCGCGGATCACACCTTGGATCAACTCTTCCTTTTCTTCGTCTTTGTCGTGTGGGTCCATATTTTCTGCATAGGTGGAAAAACGGATAAGTCAAAGCGGCTAAGGGAGAATGTTAGGTACGGTGTTGAGAGATATAAACCCTAATTCGGAGAAACCCTAATATATACATAGACAATAATAAAAATGAATTTACAATATCAGAAACCCTAATTCGGAGAAACCATCGGGCTCGGATCCTATCACAAAGAACCAATACCGAAAAGAAAGGCGACAATCAATCAACCCTCGGGTTCGGGATGCCCTGGCGAGGACACACCGGCTAACCCTAGGTGCAACATCAATTCAACTGGGTCTATGACAACTAATATCATGGCTAAGCATCTACAATGAGATGGCTATCAAGAAATCTTCGATCTTCGATGGTGTTGACCTCGGTCTTTGATCTTGATCTCGTATTCTACCGCGAAGAACCGAACGCCGGAAAGAGAGGGGAACAATCAAGACATGGCATCGATGCAATGATCAAACAAGGATGATGATATGACAAGTTAATTTGTATTAAAAAGTAACCCTAAGACATGCTCGGCAATTTAAACGGGGATCCGAGGGGTGAAAACCCTAACTCGGTGAAACTTCGGAGTATATGAAAGGGGTTGATTTTGTTTTCTAATTAAACTTGTCTTGAAAGTTGTTGAACAATGCATGATTATAGGTTAAATAGGTAGATCTCATTTTTCTGAACATTTTGATATATTATTTGTATTTTTCTGAGTTATAATTAATTAATTATTGAATTTACAATATTATACCAATTTCTGGATTTAATTAAACCATTTCTGAATTTAAACAAAACAGAAAACATTTTTACACCGAGGCCACTGCTAGCCATAGTGGCTGAAAGAGGGGCCCGTGGCCACCTCGGCCTCCACACAGGCAGGTGGAACCTGGACCAGGGCTTGACGGGTGGACCTGGACCAGGCCACTTCTAACCTGCACCGCAGAGGCACCTAGCCTCTGAGGCTGGCAGTTGGGACCAGGGCCACGCGGGCACCACGTCACCATGACGGGCGGCAGTGCTGCTCACTACGCGCGGCGGCGACACGTCGGGAGGGTGGTGCTCCGGCGATTCCAGAGGGGTAAGGGGAGCGTGGACTATTACGAGAGGTTGCGGTGGTCGAGGTGGGCTCAGTGGTGGTCGCGGTTGAGGAAGGGGTGCTCATGTTCGTCCTAGATTCCTCTCCGGAATTGCGCTTGCGGGCGGCGCTTGCAGACGAAGACGATGTCGAGTATCTGGGGCTCGAGCAAGCAAAACAGGGCATCAATGGGGTGCGCTAGGTCATGTATGAGACCTTGGTGGCCAAAGTAGGGTGGAGGAAGGATAGGTCTCACCGGACCTTGTTGGCAAACAGGTACATCAGAAGGATGGCGTCGATGGCGATGATTGCAGATGCCCCTCTTCGATTCCTTTTGCGGGGAGATAGAGGGAAACGAGGAGGAGCTCGTGGCATTACGCTCCTAGATACAAGCCTGGATGAGCGGTAGTGGTTGAAATAGTACGGTGGGGCCCCAAAAGCCACTCACGGGTAGACCTTTCGGCCGTCCCAACCACTACCATCTCAACGGGACCTGTACGGGCGGCGTAATCGGCAGGCGAAGGGATCAACTACATACACAAGTGGGTATGTATGCAAGCCACCATACAAGAGTACATCAGAGCCATGCCATCTAGAAAGAAAGGAAATATAGCAACGCCATACGGCAAGATTCAAATGACCTAGATAGATCTAATATTTTAGGATACTTCCTCATACAACACACATCAGAGTATCATGCGGAAGCGGCAAACAAAATCCGAGTACGGATAAGAAGCAAATCGGCATAAGATGCCATAGAAATAAGCACATCCCAACCACAGATCTCACGGATCCCCGTTCCCGGAATCTCTACACCGAACGGTCGTTGCCCACATCATCAGCCTCTTCCACCCAGTATCCGTCCTGCGAGGGTACCTGTTCATCTGAACCAAATAATTTATCGTGTGAGACCCTAAGGGTACTCAGCAAGTCTTAATGCCTCTAAAGGGGACACAACCTGGGGTGACGCAATGGCAGCAAAAGATAAACCCTAGCAGTTCTACAGATACTCGCTAACCATCCGCCTAACCAATGATAGACGGATGTCCGTGAATTAAGGACAACAGTTATAATAGTAATTTCATCAGATCCATCCTCCTCCTCGCTTACCAACGAGGAAGCGGACGAACAACCCCCATCCGTTTGCAATTTTATTAACCATTCCATGAGTATTGCACTATTTACTAGACAAATTACTTAGTCATATTAACGCGGTACTTTAGTTATGCTTGTCTATGATCGAGAAACTGTGCTCCAAGTCGTCCATATCCGCGGACACGGCTTTCAGAAAGTTTTACCCGGCCGGGGTGCACCAATAGCAACGCACGCTCGATCAACCTCGGAAAAACCAAATCAAAACCCAACGAGGCTTTCACGACTGAACAATCACAGGATTCAGAAATATTTCAGGGGGCCACCCCTTGGAGTACACCCGCAACGAAGTAAGCAAGCTCCGAGACGGACTCAAGGTTTGGGTGGACGGCTGTGAACGACTGGGAACCCAAAACTGGGCTTGTCGACACCGCGGAATCGTGTCCCGATCCTAAACAGTACAGTGTGCTCCTCGCACAATCGTAAATATATAAGTAGCATGGCATAAGTACAGGATCGTAAATAAACCTCAAACTAGTTTGTGGCCCCAAGAAATAAGACGGAATCAAGCTCTGGCTCAGGGGGGTCCCATATACCTCCCGGATGTGGATAGCGCGATAATTCAAGGAACAGGAATCAAGTACTCGGGGTCTTACGGGACACAAGTGAGCAGGAAAAACCAAATAGCAGATATTGCTCACCGGTGCCACTTTCATTAGTTATCCCATTACTACTCAGGTGAAGTTGTTTAAGTACCTCGTTATCCTCATCTGACTCTCACAAACCCTACACATGCTGTTCTACGACTCGCATGGCTCAAACAACTCCTGTAGTAATGGCTCATGGGATGGAGGAACAAGCTTGGTGGGGTTTAAAAGTAAAGGCTATGCATACTTGGGATTCAATTTAATGCACTCGCGACTCAATGATGCAAGAATACGATAGAGGCAATAGGTACTGTATGTATGCAAGCATGTGGAAGTGCTTGCCTGATAACTCAGTTGAAGCGAGGGACGGATCTGGGTAGTGCTCCTGGTTCTCTTGATATAACCCCTGCTCAGTGTCTATCCGAGAAAAACCAAACAAACAAGGCCAACATGAATATAGAGCACAAGCATATGAATAAGATGCGTCAAGCAAACAATCATGCCATGATGAATGATGCACAATTTACATGGCACTAAGGTAGCATGGCATGGTGAGGTGTGGAAGACAAGTAATGACATTTTGATGGGGTTTTTGGATCACATTTGTTGCCATAACAGTTGCTGTCTACTATATATTTATATGATGCATGCTGCAATTGAAGTCATGGATAGCATAAACAGAAAGGTCTCGTCGAGCTGATCATTTTAGACATATAATTTGTTAAATTTGGAATTATAAAACAAAAGTTATTAATTATTTAAGTTCTAGTGGCATTTGTTGTAATTTGATTAAACTTGGAATTTTAAATGTGCAAAAGGCAATTTGAATAGCATATTTGAAATCCTCACATTTTTCTGATTCAAAAACATGTATTATTTGTATTATTTGAAAATATGAATTTTAAATTTATTTTAAGTCAAAATTAATTAATTAGGGTCAAAGTCAAAGGTTGACTAAACAAAATAATTCTAAAAATATTTGAATAAGGATTTGAATTGTAATTCAAAAACTAAACATTTTTCATATAAGGTTTGAATTCAAATTCCAAACCAGGAATAAGTTATGAATTCAATTAAATTTGGAACAGATTTGAATTTATTTGAAAATGTTTGAAAATTTTGAATCAGCAAACCATTGGACTTTTGTTACCCAGCAGAAATCTACACCAGAGGATGACAGGTGGGTCCAATAGCTGACTGGGCCGTCACACACACTCAGGAACCTTTTTGCACTCAGGTATGTTTAGCCCGAGGCACTGTCGTGTGGGTCCAGTGGTCGAACGGGGCCACGCGCGGGCGCAGCTATCAAGCGGCGACACGCGGGCGATCCAGGGACCACGGGTGGGAAAACCAGAAAGCTGAGGACCCTTTTTGCAAAAAGCCCACAGGCGCTGGTAGGTGGGGCCGGTGGCTGCGGGTTTTAGGCGGGAGAAAGGGGGAGGGCCTATCTGCAAAAGCGTGCGGGGCTGCTGCTGCGCGCGGCAGACGCCGTGCTGCCGGCGGCGCGGTACTGGCAACTTCCGGCGACGATGGCGACGATTCCACTGGGAGAAACGCGTCGCGGCCAAAACGAAAGATGAAGAGGGGTCAACGGCCTACAAGTTTGTTTAGCACTCTCACACGGAGACGGCCCACAGCGCGCGTGGCCGGGTGAGGAACAGGGGCGGTTGCTGCGGTCTGACGCTGCAGACCCGACGGACGTCGCGGCAGCGATGCACGGAGCACGCTCGACGGAGTGTCCGGCGCGGCTACAGCGAACTAGAGGGACAGGGAGTGTCTAGGGGCTGCGGGAGCTCACCGTGGTGCTGTCGGCGTAGCCGGGGGCGTTGAGGTGGCGAGGATCGGCGAGGGGGCAGCAGGTCGGGGCGTCCTGGCGGTCACGGGCACGGCGGCGGCGGGGCTCCTCCGGCGAGGTCCAGCGGGCTCCGGCGCGTCAGGGCGAAGCAGAGGAAGTCGACGTCGCTCCTGGTACTCCTGGCTCGCCTCGGGGAGCTCTGAGCGAAGGGACGCAGAGGGGCCCGCTAGGGTTTAGAGGACATGGTGGAGAGATGGCTCGCTGGGGGGAGGAAGGAGGGAGACCTGGGGGATCTGGGGGAGGCTAGGGCGAGGGGGAAGGATAAGATCAACAGGGGGGCAGGTAGATGGCGTGGGGCTAGCGTGGGAGAGGGGTTGATGGAAAGGTGGCCTTGGTGCCACCTTGTCCTCTCACGTGCATGGGCGGCCAGGGCAGGGCAGGCGCGGGTTGGGCAGGTAGAGCTAGGGAGGGGAGGCTGGCAGGTGGACCTGGGGAAGCTCGTGGCCAGGCTGGAAAGGGGGCCCTAGGGCAGGGAGAGAAGAGAGGGGAGAGGGGTACTTGGGTGTGGTAGGTTTAGGTGAGAAAGGGAGGGACAAGCTAGCTAGGTTTAGCTAGATAGGTGGGGCTTGGGGTGGCTTAGGGTTTTAAGTTTTGAGAGGGGAAGGAAAGATGGAGTGGTACTTGACAAGATCAAGCATGCTCTAGACAAGCACACACAAGATCAAGACAAGAAAGGAGAGAGAGAGAGAGATGGTGGTAGAATTTTGAGCAAGAACAACATGGTTCCAGCCAAGAGAAAAGATAGAGCTAGGGATTTTTGAATCATGCATGTTCCATTCAAAGACCAAGCAAGATCAAAAGAAGAGAGGTAGGGAGAGAGATGGGGTTTTAGGCTTATGCTCACACATGATCACATGTGTATGCATGGAGCATGGTGATGTGGGTTTAGCTATAGGGGGATAGAGAGAGATAGATGATATGGTGAAGAAAACTACAAGCCAAAACAAGATTTAAACAAAGGAGAGATGATCCATGCAAGCAAAACCAAATATCATTCCAAAGATCAAGAAAAAGGTGGCACTTGCATGGCCCATGCAAACAATAATTGCCATGTAGTTATATTGTGAAAACAACATTAATTCCTGTGGCATTATTCCTTGCATTCCCAAAAGGTGGGCAAAGGCCAAGCAAAAGATTATGGTGGAATCCAACCAACCAACATGAGCTAGAGGTAAACTCAAATAAAATGCCAAGCTCATATTAATTGGATGGTGGAATTATAAGGTGGTGAAAGAAAGGTGGTGGAGTTGTTAAGAGATATGCCCCCAAATCAACTTGGGCATTTAACAATATATTAAGAACCAAATACAATATCAAGAGGCAACTACAATTAATAATGCACATGAGATAAGAACCAAACAAGCAGGGGTTTTATATGATGCTCAAATGCAAGGTGGCATGATGACATGAGCATGACATGGTGATGATGCAACAATTATATGTTGGAAGTGGCCCTTTTTATTACTAGAACAAGTAGCATTACAGGTGTTAGACAACTGGGATGCTACAACTCTCCCCCACTAAACAGGAATCTCGCCCCGAGATTCTAGGAAGAAGAAGAAGAAGACACAAAGAGAGAAGGATGGTTGGCACGGAGTTCATCTTCACGCTCCCATGTGGCTTCATCAACAGAATGGTGTGACCACTGCACCTTGCAGAACTTGATGGACTTGTTGCGAGTCCTTCGTTCTGCGGTCTCAAGGATTTTGGTGGGGTGTTCTTGATAAGACAAGTCTTCTTGGAGATCGATTAGCTCATGATCCACGGTCCTGCCGGGATCTTTGAAGCACTTCTTGAGCTGAGAGATGTGGAAAACATCATGGACCTTGAGTTTTTCCGGAAGCTCCAGGGCATAAGCAACTTCCCCTCTTCTACCACGAACCTTGAAAGGACCGATGTATCTAGGAGCCAACTTTCCTTTGATACCGAAGCGGTGTGTTCCTCTCATCGGAGTGACACGAAGGTACACGAGATCACCAGGAACATACACCATGTCCGTGTGCTTCCTGTCATAGTTGCTCTTCTGACGACTTTGAGCAATCTTCAGGTTCTCCAGAATGATATGCACCTTCTCCTCTGCTTGAGTTACAATGTCAGGGCCGAACCAGATTCTTTCTCCTGCACCTGACCAACCAATCGGAGTTCTGCACTTGCGACCATAGAGAGCCTCAAATGGTGCCATCTTCAGACTCTTCTGGAAGCTGTTGTTGTAGGAGAATTCAGCATATGGAAGACATTCATTCCACTTCATGCCAAACGAGATGACGCAAGCCCGAAGCATATCCTCCAGAATCTGATTGATTCTTTCCACTTGTCCTTGCGACTGAGGGTGGTAAGCAGTGCTGAAGTTCAACTTTGTTCCCAAAGCTTTTTGGAAACTCTCCCAGAACTTTGAAGTGAAGATGCTCCCACGGTCTGAACTGATTTCAAGTGGAACCCCATACAGAGAGACAATTCTGTTGATATAGAGCTCAGCCAACTGAATTCCAGAAATTGTTTCTTTGACTGGGAAGAAATGAGCCACTTTAGAAAGCCTGTCGATGACAACAAAAATTGCATTGTTGCCCTTCTGCGACCTTGGAAAGCCAGTGATGAAGTTCATCTCTACTTTCTCCCATTTCCATTCCAGAGGTTTCAATGGCTGTAGAAGACCGAATGGTTTCTGATGGACAGCCTTGACTCTGCGACAGACATCACATTCTGAGACATACTTGGCACAATACCGTTTCAACCCAGGCCACCAGTATTGTGTTTTCAAGTCCATGTACATCTTTGTGCTGCCAGGATGGATAGAAAGAACCGAATCATGTGCCTCCTTGAGAACTTGGTCTCTCAGACCCGGGTAGTTTGGAACAAACATCCGGTGTTCAAAGAAGAGCGTGCCTTGATCATCAACGTGGAAGGACTCATACTTCGGGAGCCCAAGTTTAGAGATTAGCTTTCTGGTGTGCGGATCACCAAGCTGACGAGAGCGAATCTTTTCTTCCAAGAGAGGAGTAGCCAGAAGGTTCAGGAGATGCCCTTGTTCCACAATTTCCAGGTTGAGCTGACGGAATTCCTCGCACAAGAGAGGCTGTTGCTCTTCCACCATGAGGTTGTTGACATAAGCTTTGCGGCTAAGCGCATCTGCCATTACATTAGCTTTGCCCGGAGTGTAGTTGATGGTCACATCGAAGTCATTGATTGCTTCAATCCATCTCCTCTGCCGAAGGTTGAGATCAGGCTGTGTGAAGATATACTTCAAACTTTTGTGGTCAGAGAAGATCTCACAACGGTTACCAAGCAAGTAGTGCCTCCATAGCTTCAAAGCAAAGACAACTGCTGCTAGCTCGAGGTCATGTGTGGGATAGTTGATCTCATGCGTCTTCAACTGACGAGAGGCATAAGCAACCACCTGTTTCTCTTGCATCAGGACCGCACCCAATCCTTGCAAAGAGGCGTCACAGAATATCTGGAAAGGCTTAGATGTATCCGGAGGAACCAAGACTGGTGTGGAAGTGAGCTTCTCTTTGAGTGTCTCAAAACTTTCTTGACATGCAGGAGTCCACAGGTACTTCTTGCCTTTCTTGAGGAGATCGGTAAGAGGCTTCGCTATCTTCGAGAAGTTCTGAACAAAGCGACGGCAATAGCTAGCCAAACCAAGAAAACTCCGCACTTCCTTGACATTAGTAGGAGGAAGCCATTCAACTATTGTCTTCACGGTTTCCGGGTTGACTGCAATGCCCTTGGCAGAGATGACATGACCAAGATAGGTTACTTCAGGCAGCCAAAACTCACACTTTGAGAACTTTGCATACAAGCGGTTATCACGAAGCTTGTTTAGGACACATCGCAGGTGTTCTTCATGCTCCTCCTTAGACTTGGAATAGACCAGAATGTCATCCAGATAGACCACGACAAACTTATCAAGGTACTCCATGAAAACGGAGTTCATCAGCCTCGAGAAGGTAGCAGGTGTGTTGGTGAGACCGAAAGACATGACCGTGTACTCATACAGGCCATAGCGGGTGGTGAAAGCTGTTTTGGGCACATCTTCTTTGCGAATCTTGATTTGGTGATAACCACTTCTCAAGTCCAGCTTAGAGAACACCACAGCTCCTGCTAGCTGATCAAAAAGATCATTTATCCGTGGGAGAGGATATTTGTTCTTGATGGTTTTAGCATTGAGAGCCCGGTAGTCAACACATAGCCTATCGGTTCTGTCACACTTCTTCACAAAGATTGTTGGGCTACCCCAAGAAGAAGTGCTGTGTTGAATGAAACCCAACTTCTCTTGTTCATCAAGTTGTCGTTTGAGTTCAGCCAACTCAGAAGGACCCATTTTATATGGCCGCTTGGAGATAGGAGCCGTTCCAGGTTCAAGCTCAATCACGAATTCAACCTCGCGATCCGGAGGCATACCCGACAACTCTTCAGGAAAGACATCTGGGAACTCACAGACCACTGGTACACTCTGAATAGCTTCCATAGCATCATCATTCAGAGCCGCCAAGGAAAAGAGCTGGATAGCAGGAGTCAGACTTGGAGAAAAGACTATATGGCCTTCAGGAATCTTCAGAGACACTGAGCGTTCAGCACAATCAATCACAGCTGCATTTGCTGTCAACCAATCCATGCCCAAGATGACATCAATATCAGAATCGCCCAGAACAATTAAAGAAGCCAAGAATGAAGAGCCACCAATCTCAACTTTATTGCCATGGCTGATATGAACAGCCCTCATGTTTGCTCCAGGAGAAAGAACCATTAACCGCTTTTGGAGAGGAACCATGACTAACTCATTCTCATTTGCAAACTTGTGAGACACAAAAGAATGCGATGCACCAGAATCAAAGAGAACTCGTGCAGGGACTGAGTTAACGGAAAGCATACCCATCACAACTCCAGGTGCGAGCTCAGCTTGAGAGGCGTTGACGCAGTTGTCACGAACAACCGTAGACCCGGGCTTGGTGTTGATGTTGAGAGCCCGGGGTGGTGGTGCACGAACCGAAGGAGAGCTTGTTGCAGATCTTGGCGGGGGTGGAGGGAGAGCTTTGTTCTTCATCGGACAGTTCCAGTTTTGATGTCCAGGATCTCCACACACGAAGCAGGCACCAGCTGGACATGGAGCAGAGTAGCCAGGGACTCCGCCAGGCGCTCCAGGGTAGTGGTGGTTGTAGCCCCTGGGAGCCGCAGTGGTGAAGTTTGGTGGCCTTGGCGCGTAACTTGCAGGTCTTGGTGGAGCCGGGAGCGACGGTGGGGTGTTAGGAACCCAGACACGCCGCTTAGAAGGAGCTGCCATAACTGTAGAGCTTGATGCATCCCTGTGGTGTTTCTTGGACTCCTCGAACACTTGCCTGCTTGCCTCCTCTTGCAAAGCTGTGTGTTGTAGTTCCAGGAAAGATGCCGGCCTTGCATGAGTAATCGCATACTTGATCGATGCATTGAGCCCTTGCCTGAACCTCTTCTGCTTCTTCTTGTCATCAGATACCTCATCACCACCATAACGAGAGAGATTCATGAAGTTCCTGATGTAGGTGTTGACGTTATCATTTCCTTGCTTCAGGTTGAGAAAAGCCTCCTTCATCCTTTCCATCACAATCTCTGACAGAAACTGCTCTTTGAAAGCTACAGTGAACCTTTCCCAAGTTGGCTGGAAACCAGTGCAGCTTGCCTTCAAGTAGTTCTCCCACCAGAGAGCTGCATCTCCCTTGAGAAGGTGAGTAGCACACTTGACCCACTCCTGCTCCGGAACATCCGCAGTCTCGAGCAACCTTGAGATCTCACGCAGCCAATCATCCGCGTCCAGAGGTCGGTCAGAAACATCAAACTGACGAGGGTTGAATTTGAGGAAGCTCTTGATGTCTCCTCGCTTGGGAGGTGGAGGAAGAGGAGCAAACTCGTTTCTTCTGACACTCTCCTCAAAGCGCTGCTGGTTCTCTTGCATTGCTGCCAAAGCGTTAGCGATGTTTGACAGTGCGGAGCCCAGTTCCGGAGGTATGTCCTCATCCGTCCGGCGTGGTGGAGCCATCCTGTCATTGATATAAAACTCAAGTCAGTACTATAATGGAGAATGATAATAATCCAAAATAGTACCAAGATGGAATTAACCAAGATTAAAGGATACAATTTACTGAGATGATATTAAAATATCAACAAAGTTCATAGCACCTAAAAGATATTAAGCATATCGCACACGACTGAAAAGGAGTGCGGTACACAAATATATCAAAGAAAAATTTTCCACAAATTTCGGCATTACAATACCAATAGATGCGCAAAATTACTTAACGAATCAAGATTAGTGACTCTACCGATTCAATATACAAAAGCGAATGATAAAAGTAGTGGTATGGTCGCGACTCCATCCCGCACTCAAATCATTACTCCGCACATGAACAAGTGAAACACATATCCCAACCCCTCCTTCACACGTTGAACCTAAAGATTGGTAACTACGCAAACGAACACCCCAAACAAGATAGCGTCGGATACAAAGAGGAAGATGGATTGCGTCGGTTTGCAAAAACCTGTCGGTATGGAATGTACCAACAGTTGATAACCAAAGGCAGATAAGATAACAACTTGGATGCAACAGATAGACAAGGGATTACACACACACACACATACACACAACCTATGGTACTACGGAAACCCAGAACACGTGAATCCTAGTTTGAATTTTGAGAAGAGGATTGAAAACGTTGCACTTCCTTACCAGAAAAGGGTGGGTGGGAGGGTAAGAAGAAAAGTGGAAGCAGTCCTACTCTCGCGTTTTGTTTTTCCCTAGTATACATAACTACCAAAATATTTGCTAGACTGACAACGACCGTTTGGCTGAAACCCTGAAGGTCGGGATGGCTCTGATACCAATTGTAACTACCTCGGTGAATTACGCTCCTAGATACAAGCCTGGATGAGCGGTAGTGGTTGAAATAGTACGGTGGGGCCCCAAAAGCCACTCACGGGTAGACCTTTCGGCCGTCCCAACCACTACCATCTCAACGGGACCTGTACGGGCGGCGTAATCGGCAGGCGAAGGGATCAACTACATACACAAGTGGGTATGTATGCAAGCCACCATACAAGAGTACATCAGAGCCATGCCATCTAGAAAGAAAGGAAATATAGCAACGCCATACGGCAAGATTCAAATGACCTAGATAGATCTAATATTTTAGGATACTTCCTCATACAACACACATCAGAGTATCATGCGGAAGCGGCAAACAAAATCCGAGTACGGATAAGAAGCAAATCGGCATAAGATGCCATAGAAATAAGCACATCCCAACCACAGATCTCACGGATCCCCGTTCCGGAATCTCTACACCGAACGGTCGTTGCCCACATCATCAGCCTCTTCCACCCAGTATCCGTCCTGCGAGGGTACCTGTTCATCTGAACCAAATAATTTATCGTGTGAGACCCTAAGGGTACTCAGCAAGTCTTAATGCCTCTAAAGGGGACACAACCTGGGGTGACGCAATGGCAGCAAAAGATAAACCCTAGCAGTTCTACAGATACTCGCTAACCATCCGCCTAACCAATGATAGACGGATATCCGTGAATTAAGGACAACAGTTATAATAGTAATTTCATCAGATCCATCCTCCTCCTCGCTTACCAACGAGGAAGCGGACGAACAACCCCCATCCGTTGGCAATTTTATTAACCATTCCATGAGTATTGCACTATTTACTAGACAAATTACTTAGTCATATTAACGCGGTACTTTAGTTATGCTTGTCTATGATCGAGAAACTGTGCTCCAAGTCGTCCATATCCGCGGACACGGCTTTCAGAAAGTTTTACCCGGCCGGGGTGCACCAATAGCAACACACGCTCGATCAACCTCGGAAAAACCAAATCAAAACCCAACGAGGCTTTCACGACTGAACAATCACAGGATTCAGAAATATTTCAGGGGGCCACCCCTTGGAGTACACCCGCAACGAAGTAAGCAAGCTCCGAGACGGACTCAAGGTTTGGGTGGACGGCTGTGAACGACTGGGAACCCAAAACTGGGCTTGTCGACACCGCGGAATCGTGTCCCGATCCTAAACAGTACAGTGTGCTCCTCGCACAATCGTAAATACATAAGTAGCATGGCATAAGTACAGGATCGTAAATAAACCTCAAACTAGTTTGTGGCCCCAAGAAATAAGACGGAATCAAGCTCTGGCTCAGGGGGGGTCCCATATACCTCCCGGATGTGGATAGCGCGATAATTCAAGGAACAGGAATCAAGTACTCGGGGTCTTACGGGACACAAGTGAGCAGGAAAAACCAAATAGCAGATATTGCTCACCGGTGCCACTTTCATTAGTTATCCCATTACTACTCAGGTGAAGTTGTTTAAGTACCTCGTTATCCTCATCTGACTCTCACAAACCCTACACATGCTGTTCTACGACTCGCATGGCTCAAACAACTCCTGTAGTAATGGCTCATGGGATGGAGGAACAAGCTTGGTGGGGTTTAAAAGTAAAGGCTATGCATACTTGGGATTCAATTTAATGCACTCGCGACTCAATGATGCAAGAATACGATAGAGGCAATAGGTACTGTATGTATGCAAGCATGTGGAAGTGCTTGCCTGATAACTCAGTTGAAGCGAGGGACGGATCTGGGTAGTGCTCCTGGTTCTCTTGATATAACCCCTGCTCAGTGTCTATCCGAGAAAAACCAAACAAACAAGGCCAACATGAATATAGAGCACAAGCATATGAATAAGATGCGTCAAGCAAACAATCATGCCATGATGAATGATGCACAATTTACATGGCACTAAGGTAGCATGGCATGGTGAGGTGTGGAAGACAAGTAATGACATTTTGATGGGGTTTTTGGATCACATTTGTTGCCATAACAGTTGTTGTCTACTATATATTTATATGATGCATGCTGCAATTGAAGTCATGGATAGCATAAACAGAAAGGTCTCGTCGAGCTGATCATTTTAGACATATAATTTGTTAAATTTGGAATTATAAAACAAAAGTTATTAATTATTTAAGTTCTAGTGGCATTTGTTGTAATTTGATTAAACTTGGAATTTTAAATGTGCAAAAGGCAATTTGAATAGCATATTTGAAATCCTCACATTTTTCTGATTCAAAAACATGTATTATTTGTATTATTTGAAAATATGAATTTTAAATTTATTTTAAGTCAAAATTAATTAATTAGGGTCAAAGTCAAAGGTTGACTAAACAAAATAATTCTAAAAATATTTGAATAGGGATTTGAATTATAATTCAAAAACTAAACATTTTTCATATAAGGTTTGAATTCAAATTCCAAACCAGGAATAAGTTATGAATTCAATTAAATTTGGAACAGATTTGAATTTATTTGAAAATGTTTGAAAATTTTGAATCAGCAAACCATTGGACTTTTGTTACCCAGCAGAAATCTACACCAGAGGATGACAGGTGGGTCCAATAGCTGACTGGGCCGTCACACACACTCAGGAACCTTTTTGCACTCAGGTATGTTTAGCCCGAGGCACTGTCGTGTGGGTCCAGTGGTCGAACGGGGCCACGCGCGGGCGCAGCTATCAAGCGGCGACACGCGGGCGATCCAGGGACCGCGGGTGGGAAAACCAGAAAGCTGAGGACCCTTTTTGCAAAAAGCCCACAGGCGCTGGTAGGTGGGGCCGGTGGCTGCGGGTTTTAGGCGGGAGAAAGGGGGAGGGCCTATCTGCAAAAGCGTGCGGGGCTGCTGCTGCGCGCGGCAGACGCCGTGCTGCCGGCGGCGCGGTACTGGCAACTTCCGGCGACGATGGCGACGATTCCACTGGGAGAAACGCGTCGCGGCCAAAACGAAAGATGAAGAGGGGTCAACGGCCTACAAGTTTGTTTAGCACTCTCACACGGAGACGGCCCACAGCGCGCGTGGCCGGGTGAGGAACAGGGGCGGTTGCTGCGGTCTGACGCTGCAGACCCGACGGACGTCGCGGCAGCAACGCACGGAGCGCGCTCGACGGAGTGTCCGGCGCGGCTACAGCGAACTAGAGGGACAGGGAGTGTCTAGGGGCTGCGGGAGCTCACCGTGGTGCTGTCGGCGTAGCCGGGGGCGTTGAGGTGGCGAGGATCGGCGAGGGGGCAGCAGGTCGGGGCGTCCTGGCGGTCACGGGCACGGCGGCGGCGGGGCTCCTCCGGCGAGGTCCAGCGGGCTCCGGCGCGTCAGGGCGAAGCAGAGGAAGTCGACGCCGCTCCTGGTACTCCTGGCTCGCCTCGGGGAGCTCTGGAGCGAAGGGACGCAGAGGGGCCCTCTAGGGTTTAGAGGACATGGTGGAGAGATGGCTCGCTGGGGGGAGGAAGGAGGGAGACCTGGGGGATCTGGGGGAGGCTAGGGCGAGGGGGAAGGATAAGATCAACAGGGAGGGCAGGTAGATGGCGTGGGGCTAGCGTGGGAGAGGGGTTGATGGAAAGGTGGCCTTGGTGCCACCTTGTCCTCTCACGTGCATGGGCGGCCAGGGCAGGGCAGGCGCGGGCTGGGCAGGTAGAGCTAGGGAGGGGAGGCTGGCAGGTGGACCTGGGGAAGCTCGTGGCCAGGCTGGAAAGGGGGCCCTAGGGCAGGGAGAGAAGAGAGGGGAGAGGGGTACTTGGGTGTGGTAGGTTTAGGTGAGAAAGGGAGGGACAAGCTAGCTAGCTTTAGCTAGATAGGTGGGGCTTGGGGTGGCTTAGGGTTTTAAGTTTTGAGAGGGGAAGGAAAGATGGAGTGGTACTTGACAAGATCAAGCATGCTCTAGACAAGCACACACAAGATCAAGACAAGAAAGGAGAGAGAGAGAGAGAGATGGTGGTAGAATTTTGAGCAAGAACAACATGGTTCCAGCCAAGAGAAAAGATAGAGCTAGGGATTTTTGAATCATGCATGTTCCATTCAAAGACCAAGCAAGATCAAAAGAAGAGAGGTAGGGAGAGAGATGGGGTTTTAGGCTTATGCTCACACATGATCACATGTGTATGCATGGAGCATGGTGATGTGGGTTTAGCTATAGGGGGATAGAGAGAGATAGATGATATGGTGAAGAAAACTACAAGCCAAAACAAGATTTAAACAAAGGAGAGATGATCCATGCAAGCAAAACCAAATATCATTCCAAAGATCAAGAAAAAGGTGGCACTTGCATGGCCCATGCAAACAATAATTGCCATGTAGTTATATTGTGAAAACAACATTAATTCCTGTGGCATTATTCCTTGCATTCCCAAAAGGTGGGCAAAGGCCAAGCAAAAGATTATGGTGGAATCCAACCAACCAACATGAGCTAGAGGTAAACTCAAATAAAATGCCAAGCTCATATTAATTGGATGGTGGAATTATAAGGTGGTGAAAGAAAGGTGGTGGAGTTGTTAAGAGATATGCCCCCAAATCAACTTGGGCATTTAACAATATATTAAGAACCAAATACAATATCAAGAGGCAACTACAATTAATAATGCACATGAGATAAGAACCAAACAAGCAGGGGTTTTATATGATGCTCAAATGCAAGGTGGCATGATGACATGAGCATGACATGGTGATGATGCAACAATTATATGTTGGAAGTGGCCCTTTTTATTACTAGAACAAGTAGCATTACAGGTGTTAGACAACTGGGATGCTACAGTCAGCAAGGCGGCGGAGCTCGGGCAGCCTGCCGGCGTCGTGCGGCGGCGTTTCCTGTGCGCGCGCCGATGAAGCACAGAAGTGAGATGGGGAAGAAGAAGAGGAGGCGAGCCAGTTATAAACGAAGGGCCTTTTTTCCCGGTTGGTGGCTCCAACCGGGACTAAAGGTTCATACGTCCCGGTTGGAGCCACCAACCGGGACGTATACTCCAATTTTTTCAGCAGACCAAGGGGCGCGCGCAGGGGGTCTTTAGTCCCGGTTGGTGGCTCCAACCGTGACATATGACCCTGTTTTCAAAAAAAAATCAGAAATTTTCTCTCTGTTCCCGCCTTATTTTTTATTTTGGGGTTTAAATTTGTAATGTTTTTTAAATGATAAGTACTATGGAATTTAGAAAAACTTAAAACATAAAAAGTGTTTGAATTTGAATAACTAATTCAAAACCATTTACTGTTTTTAAAAATAATTAATATAACCATTTAAACTATGAACCATTTAAAATTAAAAATGAATTAACTTATATTTTTTGAATATTAATTTGGAATTTAGAAAAACTTTAAACATAAAAAGTGTTTGAATTTGAATAACTAATTCCAAACCATTTTCTATTTTTAAAAAATAATTAATGTAACCATTTAAAATATGAACCATTTAAAATTAAAAATGAATTAACTTATATTTTTTGAATATTAATTTGGAATTTAGAAAAACTTTAAACATAAAAAGTGTTTGAATTTGAATTACTAATTCAAAACCATTTTCTGTTTTTAAAAATAATTAGTGTAACCATTTAAACTATGAACCATTTAAAATTAATAATGAATTAACATATATTTTTTGAATATTAATTTGGAATTTAGAAAAACTTCAAACATAAAAAGTGTCTGGATTTGAATAAATAATTCAAAACCATTTTCTATTTTTTAAAAATAATTAATGTAACCATTTAAACTATGAACCATTTAAAATTAAAAATGAATTAACTTATATTTTTTGAATATTAATTTGGAATTTAGAAAAACTTTAAACATAAAAAGTGTCTGGATTTGAATAAATAATTCAAAACCATTTTATATTTTTAAAAAATAATCAATGTAACCATTTAAACTATGAACCATTTAAAATTAAAAATGAATTAACTTATATTTTTTGAATATTAATTTCGAATTTAGAAAAACTTTAAACATAAAAAGTGACAGGAGGAACCGGCACACCTAGAGGGACAGGAGGAACCGGCACACCTCCGGCGCTCAGCATCCAGCCGACGGGGACACAGTAGCCCGGCGAGCAGGGGTAGTTCGAGGCGCAAAGCGCCTCCGCCTCCCTGGGAGTTAGTGCTACGGTGGAAGTCATGGGGAAGAGTGATGATGTTGCAGATATGAGTCTAGAGATGTGCAATGACAATGGAGGCCAACCCTACATATATATATATATAGTGAGAAATGGCAGGAAGATAACTGGAGGGAAGCACTGGCGGGAAGAACTGGCGGGAGAAATGCCGGAAAAAATGGCGGGAAGAAATGGCGGGAAGAAAAATGGCTCATTTAGAACTTGCATTAGATCTCTGAAGAAACCACATATTGCGAGTCTAAAAATATTTTTTTCAAAAAATCACGGGCGATAGATCATGTACCTGTAGTACAAACCGGACCCACTTCCTACCGATTCGGCAGACATTTGTCTTTTTTACCCGGGATGGACGAAAAGGTTTGAGATGTCCTGGTTGTGAGATAGTCCATGTAAGGTGGTCTAGTATTTTAGGAAAATGGGACGGTAGCATTCTGAAACGGCATTTTGGTGGTTACTTCACAAAACGATCCGTTTTTTGCGCTCGGAAAATGGAAAAGGGCTTTTCCGTGCGACAAAAAGGAAAACTTTCTCCTGGAACATTGTTCTCCATACCAATGTCCACACGCATGCATAATATGGACACAGCATCACAAACTATGCCGTGATTCAGTATATAACATCGGTCATTTGGACCGAAAGCCATGAAACCTCGAACATGATAGGTCATTTTGTGAAGGTTTTTTCGAGACATGATCAATATACCAAGTCTGGTATTTTTCCTTTCAACTATGTCACATAATATGACACCACGCGAAGGATTTTAATTGTACGGATTTTTTTTTGAATTTATTATGCCCGTTTTGAATTTTCTGAATTTCTAACTATGGTCGAACCGGCGTGCGTGAAGATAGGGGATGAGCATCGTTAGAACTTGCATTGGATCTCTGAAGAAACCACATATTGCGAGTCTAAAAATGATTTTTTCAAAAAATCACAGCCGATAGATCATGTACCTGTAATACAAACCGGACCCACTTCCTACCGATTCAGCAAACATTTGTCCTTTTTACCCGGGATGGACGAAAAGGTTTGAGATGTCCTGGTTGGGAGATAGTCCATGTAAGGTGGTCTAGTATTTTAGGAAAATGGGACGGTATCATTCTGACACGGCATTTTGGTGGTTACTTTACAAAACGACCTGTTTTTTGCGCTCGGAAAATGGAAAAGGGTTTTTCCGTGCGACAACAAGGAAAACTTCCTCCTGCAACATTGTTCTCCATACCAATGTCCACACGCATGCAAAATATGGGCACAACATCACAAACTATGCCATGATTCAGCACATAACCTCGGTCATTTGGACCGAAAGCCATGAAACCTCGAACATGATATGTCATTTTGTGAATTTTTTTCGAGACATGATCAATATACCAAGTCTGGTATTTTTCCTTTCAACTATGTCACATAATATGACACCACGCGAAGGATTTTCATTATGATCGCTTCAGACGTAACCATGGAGCATCTTTACTTAACGGAATGCTTGGGTCAGTTTTCACCGTGAAGGGCGGAATTTCATCAAACTTGTTATAATCTTCTGACATGTCTGTCTTATCCTTGATTCCCACGATGTTTCTTTTCCCTGAAAAAACTATGTGACGCTTTGGCTCATCATATGATGTATTCGTTTGCATATTTTTTCTTTTTTCGGTCTGGAGGACATGTCCTTCACATAGAAAACCTGAGACACATCATTGGCTAGGACAAATGGTTCATCTCTATAACCAAGATTGGTGAGATCCACTATTGTCATTCCGTACAACTGGTCTATCTTTACCCCTTCCCCATTCAGGTTGACCCATTTGCAGCGAAACAAAGGGACCTTAAAAGAGACTCCATAGTCTAGTTCCCATATCTCCTCTATGTAACCATAGTATGTGTCCTTTTGTACATTCTCGTTTATTGCATCAAAGCGGACACCACTATTTTGGTTGGTGCTCTTTTTATCTTGGGCGATCGTGTAGAATGTATTCTCATTTATTTCGTACCCTTGGAAATTCAATACAGTAGAAGATGGTGACGCGGCCAACAAGTATAGCTGATCTCCAACAGTGGTGTCATTCAAGAGATGTGTCCGCATCCAACCACCGAAAGACTTCATGTGTTCATTTCTAATCCATGATTCAGGCTTCCCCTGGTTTTTGGAGCGTACAATATTCTTGTGTTCCTCGATATACGGAGCTGCCAAGGTGGAATTATGTAGAACTGTGTAGTGTGCTTTAGTGAAAGAATCCCTGTCCCTACATATCATTGCTTTCTTTCCCAGCGTGCCTTTTCCACTTAGTCTTCCCTCATGCCGCGAGTCAGAAACACCAATCGCTTAAGGTCAGGAATAAAGTCAACACAAAACTCAATGACCTCCTCTGTTCCATATCCCTTGGAGATTCTTCCTTCTGGTCTAGCACGGTTATGAACATATTTCTTTAAGACTCCCATAAACCTCTTAAAGGGGAACATATTGTGCAGAAATACCGGACCGAGAATGGCAATCTCTTCCACTAGGTGAACCAGGAGATGCGTCACAATATTGAAGAAGGATGGTGGGAACACCAATTCAAAACTAACGAGACATTGTACCACATCCTTCTGTAACCTTGGCAGAATATCTGGATTGATTACCTTCTGAGATATTGCATTGAGGAATGCACACAGCTTCACAATGGGTACTCGAACATTTTCTGGTAGAAGCCCCCTCAATGCAATCGGAAGCGTCATAATCACGTGACAGTCATGACACTTCAGGTTTTGTAACTTTTTCTCTGCCATATTTATTATCCCATTTATATTAGATGAGAAGCCCGACGGCACCTTGATACTGTAAAGGACTTCAAAAAATATTTCCTTCTCTGCTTTGGTAAGAGCATGGCTAGCACGACTTAAGTGACGCCCTTTATCCGTCTTATTCTGTGTATGCATGTTCTTTGGGTCTTTCATAATTTGGTGGTCCTCTCGTGCTTCTGGTGTATCTTTTGTCTTCTCATACACGCCTAGGAATGCTAGCAGGTTCACGCAAAGATTCTTTGTCACGTGCATCACGTCGATTGAAGAGCGGACACGCATGACTTTCTAATATGGCAGCTCCCAAAATATAGATTTCTTCTTCCACATGGGTGCGTATCCTGTAGCGACGTCGTTTGGAACTGATTGACCGCCAGGACCCTTTCCAAAGATTACTTCTATGTCCTTGACCATACCAAATACATCATCACCAGCAGGGAGTTCAGGCTTCTTCCGGTGATCTGCCTCACCTTTGAAATGCTTACCTTTCTTTCTTACGGGATGATTGGTCGAAAGAAATCGTCGATTCGCCAGGTACACAACCTTCTTACATTTATGCAAATATGTACCTTTAGTCTTATCTAAACAGTGTGTGCATGCCTTATATCCCTTGTTTGTCTGTCCTGAAAGGTTACTAAGAGCAGGCCAATCATTGATGGTTACGAATAATAACCCTCGTAGATCAAATGGCTTCTGTTTGTTCTCATTCCACGCACGTACACCTGGTTTGCCCCACAACTGTAAGAGTTATTTAACTAATGGCCTAAGGTACACATCAATGTCGTTGCCCGGTTGCTTCGGGCCTTGGATGAGCACTGACATCATAATGAACTTACGCTTCATGCACAACCAAGGAGGCAGGTTGTAGATACATAGAGTCACGGGCCAGGTGTTGTGACTGCAGCTCTGCTCCCCAAAAGGATTCATGCCATCCGTACTTAGACCAAACCATAAGTTCCTTGCGTCACCTGCAAAGTCTGGAAAGTCTCTCTCGATTTTTCTCCACTGTGATCCATCAGCAAGGTGTCTCAACTTCCCGTCTTTCTTACGGTCTTCTTTGTGCCATCGCAACAACCTGGCATGCTCTTTGTTTCTGAACATGCGTTTCAACCTTGGTATTATAGGAACATACCACATAACCTTAGCAGGAACCCTCTTTTGGAGGGGCTCTCCCTCAACATCACCAGGGTCATCTCGTCTGATTTTATACCGCAATGCATTGCATACCGGGCATTTATCTAAATTCTCATACTCCTTACCGCGGTAGAGGATGCAGTCATTAATGCATGCATGTATCTTTTGCACATCTAATCCTAGAGGACAAAGAGTCTTCTTTGCTTCGTAGGTACTCTCGGAAAGTTTGTTATATTTGGAAACTTCGGCTTCATTATTTTCAGCATCTTTTCAAATGAGGAGTCAGTTAGACCACACTTTGCCTTCCATCGCAACAATTCCAGTGTGGTACCGAGCTTTGTGCTGCCATCTTCATAATTTGGGTACAACAATTTCTTGTGATCTTCTAACATGCCCTCTAACTTCAACTTCTCATTTTCTGTTTACAGTCTCGCTTTGCATCAAAAATGACCCTACCAAGTTCATCAGCCGGCTCATCTGATGCCCGTTCTTCACCTCCTTCCTCTTCATTGTCTTCCATTGCAGTATCACTGTATTCAAGAAACATATGATGATAGTTGTTATCATCATCTTCTTCTTAACCATCTTCCATCATAACCCCTCTTTCCCCATGCTTGGTCCAGCAATTATAGTTGGGCATGAAACCTTTCATAATCAGGTGGCCGCGAATGATTTTCGAGGAAGAGTACTCCTTGTTGTTCCGACATTGAACACATGGACAACGTATAAAACCATTCTCTTTGTTTGCCGTAGCCACATCGATAAATTTATCCACGCCTTTCATATACTCGGCTACGCGCCGGTCACCGTACATCCATTCCCGACCGTTCATCTGCATCATATAAGTAAGTTTATAAAAAAACAGGACATCATAAATAGTGAAATGACCAATTCACATCGATACATGCATTGTATCAATGACAGAGAAAAGATAAGATTGCTAACCTCGGTCGAGGAAAATAAAGAGGAGAAATCTCAAGTGCGTCTCAGACACCTTCTATATTTTTGTTCTATGAGAAATTGAACGGGATCATTCACTCAAACATTTTATCAAACACCTTGAATGCATGCATAGGGGAAAAAAACTAGCACACCCCTCACACCTTCCACCAAGAAAAAATAGAGTGAAGGCAGAGGGCTGGGGTGTTGCATTTATAGAGGGCGAGAGTATACGTCCCGGTTTGTAACACAAACCGGGACTAAAGGTGTGTGCAACGCCACGTGGCTGACGCCCAACCTTTAGTCCCGGTTTGTGTTATAAACCGGGAAGTATATCCCCTTACCAACCGGGATGCATGACTCTGGGCCCCGTGCCTGCTCGAACCGGGACGCGTGCCAGCATTAGTCCCGGTTCGTGGCGCAACCGGGACTAATGCTCTGAGGGGGCGCGAACGGATGGCCTGTTTTCTACTAATGAATGCAACCAAGTCTAACCTAATCTTTGTCAACAACCCTCTCTCATGTTCCCCTGCACAACACATCAGTATTCCAAAGCATGTCCTCTTCTCCCTTGTGTTGACATGCCGCTTGTCGGCTACCAACTTAAACATGATGTACCATTGGTGCTCACCTTGTGCCACTCATATGAAAAGCGATGAAATGTCTATCAATTTTTTGTTGTTGGAAATGGGTCTATCAATATTAACATCCAAGTGGGCAACATATATAGTTTTCTGCTACACTGCTATATCGTTCGATGCCACTAGTTCAACCCTCGCAGGGAGCGCTGCCATTGCACTCCTAGCAACCAATATATCTTGTGCTTTTGGCTCGCGAAACACTTTCTGCATTTGGCAAGGACATTTTGAGAGAGCTTTACTTGGATGCTTGGTTCATGGACTTCAAAGAGGAGAGGTTATGTCAGTATTGAATCAAATTTCACTTTCATGGATCATTTGATTCAAAAGATTTTCATAAGAATTTTGGAGTATTAGAGTCTTTAGAATTTGTTGTAATGTAGGTTGTTTAATTCGTTGGATTAAATCCTATAAGACTTTTTCCTAAGGATCCATTGAGCTATTTTTCGTAGAAATTTCCATCCACTCAACCACTTGGAGATAATCTTTTATTTTTTCTATGTTGTGAAAGAGACTTTGGTGCAAACAAAACCTACAAGATTTGAACATACTTGACATTGCAAATCCTGTTTTTTTATTCCCGTGATTTTTAGTATCTCTTGAATAAAAGAAGCTATCAAAGTTGCTTGATCTGTTTAAAAACTGTTCTCCATGTCACTTCGCCTTCGCCATAACCAACGTCCAACCTCCAGGAGCATAGTCTCAACGCCAAGATGTGTCGTAAAACTATTACGGCAAACAATAAAACAACAAACAAATTAAGTGAAATCTGACCGATATTTGTTGAGGTACTTAGGCGGGAGAATACATCCTGTAGTGTGCCGTGAGCTGATTGCAGGCAATTTTTCCGAAGACAATACCCCGGTTTGGCAGCATGACTGATCTGACAGCCCTCTCACTACCTATTCCAACAATTTCCCCCATTCTATAGGAATAGGAGCCCTGTGCTACGTGCGTTTAGAGTTCATTAGAGATTAGACTCTAGCACCTCATCACACGCTCCATTAATCCCAAGTCCAGCCGTAACTTAACCATGCATACATTCGACACAATTTTGAAATGATTCGCGCCCGACCCTGCATTTCCAGAACAATACGACCAATGAACAGATTGTTCCACTATTGCACATTCAAGCATTCAGCTAAATGGAGGCCAAAAAGCAACAACAAAAGACCAAGAAATTCAATGCGCGGCTTAGTTAGTACACAGTACCGATGCCACACACAAAAACTAGCACCTTGCTGATATGTACCCGCTACTGCAGCAACTGTTCTACTCTGATGGACCAAGGTCTGTCTGAACTACATCGGCAAATCACAGTCAGTTACTATAACTTGGTAAGTCAGAATTTCTCCACAAAAAAAAATGATCTGTAGGAAAGCATTGGCCTAGAACATTCAGCACTGATGCCGCCAGTTGAGCAGATCATCGTATTTCATAAGCCGTGCTCGATCTAGTGTCAGATGCAGGCATGCAGCATCAGGCTATGAAACTTTAGCATTTTCCCTTGATAGAATTTCCTCTTCAGCATGTCTCAGAGTCTCCTGGAAAGCTTGCAGGGAGCTGGATGCGAAGCTCTCCAGGGCTTGAAGAACCCGCCTCAGGCTTACTTGCAGACTGTCTGCTTCGAGGAAATGCGCCTGGTATGTTTGTACCGTTGGAAGGAGGTTTTGCCGGCCTGGTACTAGGGCCAGCTTTCTGTTGAGTGTATCTGCCTCCTTGTTGATCTCTACGGACTTCCTTGCCAGAATCTTGTTCCACTTTTCTCTTTCCCGGATTACAATGATCTGGTCACTTTGCTCAGCATTGTTGTGCTCACAGAGGTTCCGTACACTGGAAACAAGGGCCTGCATAGCGGTAACCACTTCCTTCTCAGAGATCCGATCCATAGCTTGAGACCAATTGTTGCAGATGACAAACACAAGTGGTGCACCCACTCTTCCAGGAGAATAAGGACGAGTGCCATCAATTGTCTCTTCCTGGCGATAGTTAAGACAAAGTGCTAGCCATCCATTCAGTGCCTTCACAAAGCTCTTTTGCGCATTCACCCAAGAAGAGAGGTTGACAATGCACTTAACCAAGTCTACTTCAAGCTCCATTGCTAAATCTCGACTGATTCCACCTGAGATAACTGAATCCAAATTTTTGGCCTGCGATATTGCTTCACACTGTATCTGGAAACACTCCAGCTTTTCTTGCCACATCTTCACAAACCTACAAAGAGCGCTGTCATCAGTCTTTTGATGCAAGATAGTTTTCAGGGGATATGCATTGTAAGATTACTATGAATGGAACTGAGAATATTCAGGGAAGTTCATTCATATATGATTAAAGCATATAAGTATCTTGATCATTCGACAAGTAAGCCTTTTTGAAATATATGGGCAGTGGAGTATACTAAAATCACGAGATATAAATGCAAGACTGTAGAGTTAGCTCTTACAGTATGTATCAATTTCCTGACACTGCTTTGGAACTTAATAACCTACTGAACTAAGACTGTTACCTTCTGACAGAACATCACTGATTGTAAAACTAGGCAAGCAAATAGGCAGTGTAAACGAGGAAACAGTGTTACCTAAAGGGATCAAAACTGAAATATCTACCTACATATGTCACTGAAAAAACAGAGCTTACCCTTGGACTAAGGCCTTAATTTGTGGACACAGTTCCTCATCCCTTACTCTGTCTATCTTTTTTGAAGTTTTAGCAATAACTCGCACAGCTACTCCTATTTTTGTCCGCAGCTTTCTGACCAAATTTTGAGTCTCATCGATCTTGTGAGCTTCAACACCCTTTTGATCCAAAAACTTCAGCCGCTTGGCGTTCTTAGCAAGCAGGAGGCGCATTTTCTCTTCAGACTGGAAGAAGAAAAGACGTTAAAAGCTACTAATTAGTATAACACAGAAGCTACCACGGGTGCACGATATGTAAGGAATGTCATCCCAATAATAATAAAAACACGCATCCATGTTATTATAACTAATGCTACATAAGAGAGTTCCATCCTGAAACAAGCATTTAATTGCCAAGAAGCTAATCTAGCTGAAATTTAATCTTATTTTGCATCAAGGAACTTAACATAAGGTAGTGTAGACCAACATTATAAAAAAACACAACTAAACAATACATTTAAACAACTAATTAAATCTCTTAAAATACGGCAAGTAAACATAAATCTTCCTAATCTGGTTTTAGGTAGCCAGAAAGGAGTTTTTACACGCCCTTATTAAAATAAGCCTTCTACTAATCAAGCAGCACACATGGCCCTGCATTGATCACAGCCTTTTCTTATTCTGCATAGCCTCCTAATGACATGCCAGGACTAACATTTTACTTTTCACTAGCTGGTGGCACCAGCTTATGGATGTTGTCATTGTGCAAACTTGTGATTATATAATGAATGACATCATGCTCCTGGCAAAGAACTGTAGGTTGTTCCAAACAGGACTGAAGAAGAGATTTGCATGCTATATATCAGTTAACTTGATGAAGTATACGAATATGAGGTTATTATACGGTTTTCCAAACAGCACAGAGCAAATTGAGGCATTACTTAACGAAACCAAGGTAAACGGGTATTTCACACCTAAATACATACCTTAACCTCATTATATAATTTCTTCTCCCAGATATAGAGTCTCTGCAAGGTCAATGATAAGCTCCTCCCTCCCGCCACCTTCTCCCTTCCTCCAACATCCAACTCTTCTCTTCTATACCCTGAATTCGGCAATGCAGTCGATGGCACCATCCGAGACGAAACTATTTTGAAATACCAATAAATCGATCAGTGACACCAAGTAATTGGAAACAAACAGCTCACATAACAGGAAAATGACACTAAACTAATCAGGATATACTGTAGGTTGTTGAAACTACAGATAGCTCACCATGGTACACTGAGCTCCGGGGACGGTACTGGTAACTCCGTCTCTCGACCTCCAGGATTGGTGCGAGTGCCCAAACTGCATCTGCTGCCCGAACAAACTGCACCTTGATCTCGCCAGCAATGTCTGCACTCTCTGAAGACTTCCGGTGAGCCGGCACGGAAGCTGCTACATTAGGCTGCCCTGGCGCCACACTACCCCCGGTGACCACTCCCTTATCGACAACACGGTTCACCTCTTCACTGTCATGGGCAATGCTACTGCTCACGCCGCCGAGCGAGCTGCGCCGGCCACTCCCGGGCATGGGGTACTCGCTGGACACCTCCTTGACGACCGCGTCGTCCTCCTCGAGCTCCGGGATGCCCTCCTCCTCCCGCACCTCCCGCGAGCACCGGCTGGGCGTGTACGGTGTCGACGCCATTGTGCTGCCTGCGAGGCCAGCATCGTAGCAGTAGTTGTCGTGCACCTCGTAGTTGTCGAACACGTTGAAGAAGTCCCAGGAGCTCGCCCTCGGCGGCGACGGCGGGGTTGCTGCAGCCGCCCTGCCAGCCGGCGCGGGCTCGCCTCCGTACGAGTAGTACCGCGGGTTCCCGGCCGGCGGTTCGGAGGAGCCGACGTAGTAGACGCGCTCCGACGCGGGCGCGCGCTGCTCGACCGCGACCGAGGCCGGCGGCGGGCGGCTCCGCGCGTAGTAGAGCTGCAGCGACCCCGGCGGGTACCCGAACGGAGGATCGGGCGCGTACCCGTAGCCGTAGCCGTACCCGTAATGCGGGAACTGGAGCGCGTGCGGGTGCGGGTGGTGGAGATGGTCGTGGCGGCCGGCGTCGACGAGGCGGTGGGGAGGCGAGGAGCAGACGGAGCCGGAGTCGGATCCGGAGGAGGAGGACGAGGCGAAGTCGATGTGCGACGAGGAGTGCGGAGGCGAGGACGGGCGCGCCGGAGCCGGCGTGGGAGGGTCCACGGTCTTGCCCGCGGCGGGGAGCGCGATGCGCGGCTGGGCGGACGCGGCGGCCAGGAGGAAGAGGTGGAGCGAGGAGGAGGTGGAGGCGAGGGAGCCTGCGAGCTCGGCGTGCGCGTCCGCGAGCACGTCGCGGTGGCGCGCGGCGGCTGCCAGCAGGTCGGCGCGGCCGCGGCACAGCGCCACGGCCTCCTGCTCGTCCAGCCTGAACCCCATGCAGCCCATCGGCTCCAGCTTGGACCCCTTGCAACCCATCGGGGGCCGGCTAAAGCTACCGCTAATCTGATCACCCCCTCACGAATGATCGCCCGCTGCCTGCCCGGACTGACTTATAACTGGTGGCGCCGTCCCGCCATGATGGTGATGGTGATGGTGATACCGACGGACGGACGGGGTCGGGGTTGATGGGGATATGATATGGAGAGAGGATGGAGAATGCGTGAGGAGGCGAGGACAGTGTGTGCGCGTCTTGGAGCGTAGCAGCAGCAGCAAGGTGGGGGAGGGGTTGGGATGGGAATCTGCTCTCGCTGCTTTGCCTGAGAAAATTTGTTTGCACTCGCTCCTTCCTTTTCCGGGCTTGATGTGGAACAGGGGCAGGAGGCTGCTTGTTTTCTTGTGGCGGGGGAAGGGAAGGGAAGGGAAGGGAGAGACACGCACAAGGGACGACGATCTCTTCTATCCCGAGGGCGTGGGGAATGTGACGGAGAACGGGGAGGGGAGGGGGGCAGCACGAGGATTTTACTTCTCTTGTTTGTTTCCGTTTGGAAGCGAGGGGGTATCGGTACCGCGGCTGGCGGTGGAGGCAGCTCGAGTAGTACCATGTATATGGAGCTGCGCACAGGCTTTAGTTTGGCTTTGGTAGGCATTGACGCCCGTCTTCATCATGAGGGCAGACGGTCTTACCACGTACGGACTTGACCGGTCTCCATCTGCGGATCAACACAGGTGAGCGACGCGCCAGCGCTGGCCAGTCTGCCGCCTCTGCTCTGCCCTGCGTTGCCGAGAGGATACACTGCGGTGGTACGCACACACGCACCTCTTTGATCGATCGCCATTGTGGAGACTGTCGTACTGAAGTTTTTTTTTAAAAAAAGCGGTCGTCAAATAATTAGTACTACTACTGTACTGTACTACGGTGTGGAGGAGTCAGAAAAAACTGAACCCAATAAAAAAAGCAGCAAAGAAAATAAAGTTACTACCACGACATGATCATCATATACCAATGACAGACCTATCTTTTGCTTTACCCATTTCCATCTTCTCCATTTTATTGTAAGTAGGTTCATCTTCGCGTCCAGGCTTCACACTGTTTCGGAGTGGAACGTGGGCCACTCTCATCTCTTTGGGAACAGCAAAATCCGACGACATGGGCAAGCTAATTATAGCAGCGCCATCTCAACAGAAGCACTAGTAGTATGATGCTTTCACAATTTACAGCTACTTGTATTATGTTCGCCTCTATATTTTATATTTTTGCCGCAGTGAATACACACTGTAGTACGTCTATGTGTTTACATATTGAATAAAAGAAATGCTTATGCGCCATATGCTCTAAATTCATATACTCTCTTCGTCTTAAAATAGATGCCTCAGATTTGTTAAAATTTAGATAAATCTATATACTAAATAATGTTTAGATTTATTTAATTTTTAATAAATACGAGACATCTATTTTTAGACGGAGGAATAGTGTTTAGATTTATCTAATTTTTGATAAATCCGAGACACCTATTTTAAAACGGAGGAAATACTTTAAATGGATAAGAGAGATATTAATTTTCTGCGTAGCCCAAATTATATCCCTTTTCTTCTCCTTGGTCGAGAGAAGATATGTACCTAAGACTAGATTTCATTCCACTTTTCTATTTCTCAAAAATAACTCTGCTAGTGGCAAAAAACGAAGTAAGATTCTTGACACCTCTCAATTTCTCTTTCGGTTCGAGGATCTACAGAGGTGATTTCAGTTGTCTCCTAATATTTTTTATTTCATTTTTCTATGATATGTCTCTCTACATGAAAATTGGATACCTCTTACAAGAAAAGATCTCATGATAGTCTTTTTTGTAAACACCGGGTGACATCCCGAAGGTGCATTAATAAGGAGCGGTGGGCTTACATTCTACAAAAAGGATCTCAAAGAAAAAGGAAATTATAGCACACTCCTTAAATTTTATAAAAAAGACCTTGAAAGTAAATTATAAAACACAAACATGTCTTCATCGGTTTTGATGATGACGAACTCGGTGCTATGGCCACCCGCGTCGTCGCCAGGGACGACACCACTTGGAACAACCAGGCGTTGCTCGCGGCGAAGCTCTAGAAGATACTCCCATTTGGCTCGCCGAATGGGAGGAAGATGGTGAGATGACACTAATACAAAGCCATCCCCATTGAAGCGACATGGGTAGGCTACACTAGCGCAAATCAAAAATTTCTACCACGTAAATCAGGAATATGGTTGTCATAGATCTCGGGATTACCACTAGACGCGTAGTTGCGGAACTTGATGAAGCGCGTCGAGGCAGTGTAGATGTTCCATGTCTCCTCCTCGTCCTCGTCCCACGAGCAACCCCCTTGCACGGATCGCTCAAGTGCTACAGTTGCAGCACCTCCGAGGTATCCACATGTCCGGGGAAAGCGTCATACACCGGACTGCTAGGTCCGCGCGTGCAACACGGGCGTGAGAGGAGTGGAGGCTAGGTGGAATGCTCAACCCTATTCAGCATGCCCCACCCTCTCTTATATAGCATCCCTGGTGGATTCTATATTTGCAGCCCATTAGTAGCCTAAGCCTGGTTTAATTTGGATCTAATCCTCGTTAGGCCTCCAACCCCTTAAGTGTGTGACCCTATAGGTTCATACACGTGTAGACATGACATGAGTACACTTACTTCGTCAATAGTTGGTAGCGGTCTCTAGCAAGACGTACCAACTCCTAAACGTATATAAAGATCATTCGGACGAACCATCACAAGGTTAAGTACATGTCTTTCCCTTTGCCTCACGATATTTGGTCTAGCTCTAAGTTGGCCTCTCTTTCTCGATATTGTGATTCGGAATCCCTTTACTAGGTTAACTCTTAAACATATGTAGCAAGGCCATGCATTTCTGGATCCGATCACTCGAGGGGCCCAGAGATATCTCTCTCAAATAGAGAGGGGCAAATCCCATCTTCATTGACCAATGTCTCGCAGCATGCTTCAGGACAAACCCAAAAGATACCTTTATAACTACTCAGTTACGGAGCAGTGGTTGATAGCCTCAAAGTAAGTCGATCCACATCTCAAGTACATGCGACAATTTCAGGTCTAAGGACAAAGCGTACTCGATGTATAGAGAGAGATGCAAGTCTTAATTGCCAGTCTCAAGTTGGATCAGTCCAACCCCATGTTCATAACATGTGTCCACATCATTGGTTTGACATCTTTATGTCTATGACTTGCGAAACATAGTCATCAACCAATCGATGTGCTAGTCTAATATTCATGTGTGTCCTCACATAAACTCCGACTAGGGACAACTATTAGATAACCATACAAGTAAAGAGTTTCACTAACAATTCACATAATTGTCAATCAATACAAGTTGCCTGATATATGGATATTCAAGGAACATTATAATAACTCATGGATACATATGAAATATAATCATCTCTATGATTCCCTCTAGGGCATATTTCCTTCACCCATAGTTCGGAGCAGCCCCCTTTCGACCATAAAAGTCACTAGCTATAAGACCCTAAGCCGTCGAGGATGAGTTGTTGAGGATGCACTCCAGAAGCTCCATGGTTGCAGCATGGATGGAGAACACCTTCGAGTCCACATCGCCTAGTGCGCCTCCACCACAACATATAGACACAAAACCCATGGACAAAAGCCTCACCTCCGGATATAGACACCACATGGGCTTATTTACGGAGATCCTGGTGCTGAGGCTCTTCCCCGCCTCCGACCCCATCCACTGGAGCACCACAAAGAGAGGAGGATCACCACAACGAACAACTGGGTTTGTGCGGTGACCCAGCATACCATTGCATGTGTAGTACACTATATTCGTTGACATGACATCCATAGAACACCGTTCTGAAATATCACATCCCTCAGAGTGGTACAACAGAAACTGATGGGTTTCGCGGCATAGTAAATCAAAATTTTCTACGGATGCGAACAGAGGGAAAGCCAAGATCTAATCTAGGAGATGCAAACAACGAGAGAGATTGGATTAGATCTGCATACCCTTGAAGATTCGCATAGCGGAACGTTCGTCGAAACGTGGGTGATGTAGTCGTACTCGCTTCTCCTCCTCGCGATCCGATCCGATCTAGCACCACAAGTGGCGGTGCCTCCGTGAGATGCACACGTGCAGCACCTCGACGTCTCCTCCTTCCTTGGTCCAGCAAGTATGGTGGAGAGATGGGTTGGATCTACAACGCGACGGCGCGGTGCAATTGGTGGAGAATTTCTGCAGCAGGGCTTCGCCTACAAGCAGTCGGGAGGGAGAGGGGAGGGCAGCAGGGCGGCTAGGGTTGGAGGGGAAGGTGTAGGGGGTTGGTGCGTCCCCAGCCCTCTATATATAGAGGGGTGGGCACATCCCTAGCCCCTCCCCCAAGCCAAGGCCGGCGGCCCCAAGGAGGAAGAGTGGGGGGCAAGGAAACCCCCTTCTAGAAGCTCTATCTAGAGTTTAAACCTCTCTTGGCCGGCTGGGCCCTATGGGGCCTTGTGCCCCTGGCCCAATGCGGCCAGGGCACTCCCTCATAGGCCCATGCCCCCTCCCGGAAGGTGTGGCCACGTTGGTCCCCTTCCGGAAGGTTCTAGAAGCTTCCGGTACAATACCGATTAACCCGGAACAATTCTGAACTCCAAAAACTGCACTGCCTTATATGAATCTTATTCTCCGGACCACTCCGGAACCTCTCGTGATGTCCCGGATCCCATCCGAGACTCCGAACAAAAACTCATAAACCAATTATCCAATCTATCCTAGCGTCGAGACACGTTAAGTGTGTGACCCTGCGGGTTCGAGAATATGCAGACATGATCTTCTATCAATAATCAACAGCGGGGTCTGGAAACCCATATTGACTCCCACACATTCATCGATGATCATATTGGATGAACCACGATGCCAGGATTCAATCAATCCCATATATATATTCCCTTCGTCTCGCGATATTTTACTTGCCCGAGATTCGATCATCAGTACCGTCATACCTAGTTCAATCTCGTTCACAGCAAGTACTTTACTCGATCCGTAATCCGATATCACTTTGTGATTAACTCCTTAACCACATGCTTGCAAGCGGTGTTGATATCGATTACCGAGTGGGCCCGAAGTATATCTCTCCGACTTGGGAGGGACAAATCCCATCTCGATACATACAACCCAACAGATACTTTCCGATCACCTGAGAGACACCTTTATGATCACCCTCTCATAGGATGACGTTTGATGACCTCAAAGCTTTCTTCCGATACCAGGGAGTTGTATTATCTCATGGTCTAAGGAATACAATATTTGACATAAGAAAAGCTTCGCAAAGACGAACACGATGACACGATCTAATTGCTTCGCTTAGTTTGGGTCTGTCCATCATATCATTCTGCCAATGATATGATCTCATTATCAATTGACAACTCATGTCTATGGTTAGGAAACCTTAACCATCATTGATCAATGAGCTAGTCCATAGAGGCGTACTAGGGACACGGTGTTGTTCACAAACCACACAAGTATTAAAGTTTCCGCTTAATACAATTCTAGCATAGAATATAAACATTATCATGAACAAGAATTATAATAATAACATCTTTATTATTGCCTCTAGGGAATAATTCCAATAGTCTCCCACTTGCACTAGAGTCAATAATCTAGTTTACATTTGGCAACAATCTCACACCCATGGCACTGAGGTGCTGATCATGTTTTGCACGCGGAAGAGGTTTAGTCAACGGATCTGCAACATTCAGATATGTATGTAATTTGATAATCTTCAGATCTCCATCTGCTATATAATCTCGGATTATATGAAACTTGCGGTTGATATGCTTGGTCTTTGGATGATATCTTGGTTCCTTAGCGAGTGTTATGGAGCCAGTATTGTCACACAATATCTCCAGTGGGTCCAATGCACTTGGAACCACGCCAAGCTCAGTGATGAAGTTCCTGATCCAAACTCCTTCACTTGACGCTTCTGCAGCAGCCATGTATTCCGCTTCTACTGTAGATCCCGCGATCACACTTTGCTTGCAGCTTCTCCAGCTCACAGCTCCTCCATTCAAAATATACACGTATCCTTGTCGGTGTCAAAACTAGCGTCGACGTAACCTTTTACGACGAGCTGTTCATCACCCCCATAGACTAAGAACATTTCTTTAGTCCTATTTAGGTACTTTAGGATGTTCTTCACGGCTGTCCAGTGTTCCACTCCAGGATCACTCTGATATCTGCTCGTCAAACTAAGAGCATTGGACACATCCGGTCTAGTACACAGCATGGCATACATGATCAAACCTATGGCTGAGGCATAAGTCACTTTGCTCATAGCTTCCCTATCATTTACCGTAGCTGGACACTGAGCCTTGCTCAATATCTTACCTGACAACATAGGCACTGAACCTTTCTTTGCCTTATCCATTCTAAACCTTTTCAGAACTTTGTCTAGGTATGTACTCTGGCTTAAAGCTATCAGGCGTCTTTGTCTATCTCTATAGATTTTGATGCCCAATATATAAGCAACTTCACCTAGGTCTTTCATTGAAAAACACTTGTTCAAATAACTCTTCACATCGTTAAGCATGTTGATGTCATTTCCAATAATCAATATGTCATCCACATATAGTACCAGAAACGTCACCGAGCTCCCACTCACTTTCTTGTAGATGCAAGCTTCGTGGCAATTTGGAACAAATCCAAAGCTCTTGATTAGTTGATCAAAACGAAGGTTCCAACTCCGAGATGCTTGCTTCAGTCCATAAATGGAACGCTAAAGTTTGCATACTTTATCAG
Organism: Avena atlantica; assembly: GCA_910589765.1. Lineage (NCBI taxonomy): Eukaryota > Viridiplantae > Streptophyta > Magnoliopsida > Poales > Poaceae > Avena > Avena atlantica. Next base: position 229,299,056 of record OU342738.1, read on the forward strand.
CATCCTTAGGATCGACAAAACCTTCGGGTTGCATCATATACAACTCTTCATCAATGTTGCCATTGAGGAACGCAGTCTTGACATCCATCTGCCATATTTCATAATCATGAAACGCATCAATTGATAATAAAATCCGAATGGACTTAAACATCGCTACGGGAGAGAAAGTCTCATCGTAGTCAACACCTTGAACTTGTCGAAAACCTTTCGCGACAAGCCATGCTTTATAGACGGTAACATTACCATCCGCGTCCGTTTTCTTCTTGAAGATCCATTTGCACTCAACGGCCTTTCGGTCGCTAGGAGGGTCCACCAAAGACCATACTTGGTTTTCGCTCATGGATCCCAATTCGGATTTCATGGCTTCTAGCCATTTCTCAGAGTCTGGGCTCATCATCGCTTCCTCATAGTTCGTAGGTTCACTGTCTTCTACTAACAATACAGTCAAGACAGGGTTGCCGTACCACTCAGGAGGGGCACGCGACCTTGTCGACCTGCGACGTTCAGTAGCAGCATCGTCCGAAGCTTCATGATCCTTGTCATTAGCTTCCTCTATTGTTGGTGCAGGCGGCACTGGAACAATTTCAGGTGCTGCGCTACTCTCCAATTCAAGAGAAGGTTCAATAACCTTGTCTAGCTCTACTTTCCTCCCACTAACTTCTTTCGAGAGAAACTCCTTCTCAAGAAAGGAACCGTTCTTTGCGACAAACACTTTGCCTTCGGTTCTGTGATAGAAGGTATACCCAATAGTTTCCTTAGGGTATCCTATGAAGACGCATTTCTACGCTTTGGGTTCGAGCTTGTCTGGCATCAACTTCTTGACGTAAGCTTCGCATCCCCAAACTTTAAGAAACGACAACTTAGGTTTAGCACCAAACCACAGTTCATACGGTGTCGTCTCAACGGATTTAGATGGAGCCCTATTTAAAGTGAATGCAGCGGTTTCTAATGCATAACCCCAAAATGATAATGGCAAATCAGTAAGAGACATCATTGATCGGACCATATCTAATAGGGTTCGATTCCGGCGTTCAGACACACCATTGCGCTGTGGTGTTCCGGGTGGCGTGAGTTGTGAAACGATTCCACTTGCTTTAAGATGTGTGAGAAAATCATAACTCAAATATTCACCTCCACGATCGGATCATAGAAACTTAATCTTTCTGTTACGATGGTTCTCCACTTCATTCTGAAATTCTTTGAACTTTTCAAACGTTTCAGATTTATGTTTCATTAAATAGATATACCCATATCTACTTAAGTCATCGGTAAAAGTGAGAAAATAGCGATATCCACCGCGCGTCGAAACACTCATTGGTCCGCATACATCGGTATGTATGATTTCCAACAAGTCCGTTGCTCGCTCCATCATACCGGAGAACGGGGTTTTGATCATCTTGCCCATGAGGCATGGTTCGCATGTGTAAAATGATTCAAAATCAAGAGACTCCAAAAGTCCATCAGAATGGAGTTTCTTCATGCGCTTTACACCAATATGACCTAGACGACAGTGCCACAAATAAGTAGTATTATCACTATCTACTTTGCATCTCTTAGCCTCAATGTTATGGATGTGTGTTTCATCCCTTTCGAGATATAGAAGAAATAAACCATTCACAATAGGTGCATGACCATAAAAGATGTTACTCATATAAATAGAACAACCATTATTCTCCGATTTAAATGAATAACCGTCTTGCAATAAACAAGATCCAGAAATAATGTTCATGCTCAACGCAGGCACATAATAACACTTATTAAGGTTTAAAGCTAATCCCGAAGGTAAACTAAGGAGAGCGTGCCGACGGCCATCACATCAACTCTTGATCCGTTGCCAACGTGCATCGTCACCTCATCCCTCGCAAGCCACCGTCTATTCCGTAGCTCCTGTTTCGAGTTACAAATATTAGCAACTGAACCGGTATCAAATACCCAGGCACTACAACGAGGGCTAGTAAGGAAAACATCAATAACATGTATATCAAATATACCTTTGATGGTGCCAGCCTTCTTGTCCGCTAAGTACTTCAGACAGTTGCGCTTCCAGTGACCCTTGTCCTTGCAATAGAAGCACTCAGTGTCCGGTTTAGGACCAGACTTGAGCTTCTTCTCAGCAGGGGCAACGCGCTTGCCGCCGCCTTTCTTGAAGGGCTTCCTTGCACCCTTACCTTTCTTGAAGGTGGGGGGCTTGTTGACCATCAACACATGATTATTCTTTTTGATGTTCACCTCCGCTACTTTCATCTTAGCAAAGAGCTCAGTGATCATATCAGTGGAACCAATCTGATTGTCATCAACTACAAAACTTTTGTAGCTTGGAGTGTCAATCTTGAGCTCCTCTAGAATCTTGCAGTCCAGTTGCTCAAGGCGTTGAGTGTAGCCCGTCATCTTAATGGCGTGCTCACTAACGGAACTCCCTTCCTCCATCTTGTAGTTAAAGAATTTCTTAGAGATCTCATATCTCTCAGAACGGGCTTGAGTCTGAAACATGTTTTTCAGCTCCTCGAGAATCTCAAAGGGCCCGGCGAACTCTTCAAAACGATTTTGAAGATCCGATTCCATAGCATACAACATGGCGATCTTAATCAAATCATAATCATCCTTGCGCGACTGATAAACAGCTTTTTCATCAGCCGGCGCATCTATAGCAGGGGCGTCACCTAGCGCTTTCTCAAGGACATAGTACTTTTGTCCGCCAGCGAGAATGATTCTCAGAATGTGGAACCATTTGGTGAAGTTAGACCCATTGTTTCTAAGCTTTTCTATCTCAGCAAAAACGTTGAAGTTGAAGTTGGACTTGGCCATGTGATCTACAGTATTTGCAAGTACAATTTAGACTATGTTCATGATAAATAGTTCAACTTAATCAAATTACTAGATGAACTCCCAATAAATTCAACATCCCTCAAGTTGTTTAGTGAACACGATCCAAATTCACCACACCTAATCCGATCATCACGAGAAGAGATGTGGTTTCAATGGTGGACAACGAAGTGTCGATCATATCATTCATATGACTCATGCTTAACTTTTTGGTTCTTGTGTTCTGAGGCCATGTCTGTACATGCTAGGCTCGTCAAGTTAGACCCAAGTATTTCCGCGTGTGCAAAACTGGCTTGCACCCGTTGTATGTGAGCGTAGAGTCTATAGCACCCGATCATCACGTGATGCTTGGACACGACGAACTTTCGGAATGGTGCATACTTGGGGAGAACACAGTTTTTTCTTGATCTTTAAGTGAGGAATCATCTTATAATGCTACTGTCGCGATCTAAGCATAATAAGATACATAAAAGGATAAACATCACATGCATATAACTTTATGTGACATGGTATAGCCAATCTTCGCGCAATGATCTCCATCTTGTGCGTTCCGGCATGATCTCCATCACTCCACCATGATTGCCTCCACCATGAATAGCAACTACAACTATTGCTAACTACTTAGCAATAAAGTGAAACTATTACATGGCGTATAAGAAGTTGACACACAGGTCATACACAATTATAAAGACAACCATATGGCTCCTGCCGGTTGTGTACTCATCGACATGCAAGTCGTGAAACATTACAAAACATGATCATCGCATACATTATACACATCACATCTTGGGCCATACCATATCATAGAAAACACTCCCTGCAAAAACAAGTTAGACGCCTCTACTTTGTTGTTGCATGTTTTACGTGGCTTATGGGAGTAGATGCTAAGAACGATTCTTACCTACGGAAAGCCACAATAGTGATATTATGGTTGCCAAACTCCGGTGTTAATCCCATGACAACTATAGTGAGAGAAACTGACATCCACCAGCCGCATGTGTGGAACAAGCCACACGTCAAGTGCAGAGCCGGTCTCGCGAACGACGTCGCGTAAGGTTGTCCTGGACCGCTTCAATCTCACTATCCCGCGTCATAAGAAGAACACAAACAAGAGGCTTGCAACATAAAACATCAACGCCCAAAACAACCATGTTGCGTTCTACTCGTGAAACACATCTACGCATAGATCTAGCTCTGATACCACTGATGGGTTTCGTGGCATAGTAAATCAAAATTTTCTATGGATGCGAACAGAGGGAAAGCCCAGATCTAATCTAGGAGATGCAAACAACGAGAGAAATTGGATTAGATCTTCATACCCTTGAAGATTCGCATAGCGGAACGTTCGTCGGAACGTGGGTGATGTAGTCGTACTCGCTTCTCCTCCTCGCGATCCGATCCGATCTAGCACCACAAGTGGCGATGCCTCCGTGAGATGCACACGTGCAACACCTCGACGTCTCCTCCTTTCTTGGTCCAGCAAGTATGTTGGAGAGATGGGTTGTATCTACAACGCGACGGCGCGGTGCAATTGGTGGAGAATTTCTGCAGCAGGGCTTTGCCTACAAGCAGTCGGGAGGGAGAGAGGAGGGCAGCAGGGCAGCTAGGGTTGGAGGGGAAGGTGTAGGGGGTTGGTGCGCCCCAGCCCTCTATATATAGAGGGGTGGGCTCAGCCCTAGCCCCTCCCCCAAGCCAAGGCCGGCGGCCCCAAGGAGGAAGAGTGGGGGGCAAGGAACCCCCCCCTTCTAGAAGCTCTATCTAGAGTTTAAACCTCTCTTGGCCGGCTGGGCCCTATGGGGCCTTGTGCCCCTGGCCCAATGCGGCCAGGGCACTCCCTCATAAGCCCATTCCCCCTCCCGGAAGGTGTGGCCACGTTGGTCCCCTTCCGGAAGGTTCTAGAAGCTTCCAGTACAATACCGATTAACTCGGAACAATTCCGAACTCCAAAAACTGCACTGCCTTATATGAATCTTATTCTCTGGACCACTCCGGAACCTCTCGTGATGTCCCGGATCCCATCCGAGACTCCGAACAAAAACTCATAAACCAATTATCCAATCTATCCTAGCGTCGAGACACGTTAAGTGTGTGACCCTGCGGGTTCGAGAATATGCAGACATGATCTTCTATCAATAATCAACAGCGGGGTCTGGAAACCCATATTGACTCCCACACATTCATCGATGATCATATCAGATGAACCACGATGCCAGGATTCAATCAATCCCATATATATATTCCCTTCGTCTCGCGATATTTTACTTGCCCGAGATTCGATCGTCGGTACCGTCATACCTAGTTCAATCTCGTTCACAGCAAGTACTTCACTCGTTCCGTAATCCGATATCACTTTGTGATTAACTCCTTAACCACATGCTTGCAAGCGGTGTTGATATTGATTACCGAGTGGGCCCGAAGTATATCTCTCCGACTTGGGAGGGACAAATCCCATCTCGATACATACAACCCAACAGATACTTTACGATCACCTGAGAGACACCTTTATGATCACCCTCTCATAGGATGACGTTTGATGACCTCAAAGCTTTCTTCCGATACCAGGGAGTTGTATTATCTCATGGTCTAAGGAATACAATATTTGACATAAGAAAAGCTTCGCAAAGACGAACACGATGACACAAACTAATTGCTTCGCTTAGTTTGGGTTTGTCCATCATATCATTCTCCCAATGATATGATCTCATTATCAATTGACAACTCATGTCTATGGTTAGGAAACCATAGGGAGACATGTCTATGGTTATTTGGAGACTCGGATTGGATCCGGGATATCACGAGGAGATCCAGAATGGTCCGAAGAATAAGATTCATATAAGGAAAGTCCGATTTCGCAGTTCGGGAAAGATTCCGATGTTTTCATCGGAGAGGTTCTAGAAGGTTCTAGAAGGTTCACCGATCCGGAAGGAGAATGGTCCATGAATGTGTCATGGGTAAGTGGAATGATTGGATCATATCCTAGATCACTTGGTGTGGGCATTTGTAAGAGAGAATTAAAGCTCTAAATTGAAAGTCAAACGGGAAGTTGAAAAGTCAAACTAGAACAATGGTTTTCTAGTGGGAGAAGAAACATGTCCTTCTCTTAATCCAACTTGGGTTTGGGTTTGGATTCAAACCCACCCCTCCCAAGGCTGCGCCCCTCTCATAAATAGAGGGGGCTGCCCCAACACCACAAGCCCTAGCCCCTCTCCACCCGAGCCACCATCGCCGCCGCCGACCCGCCGCCGCCTTGCGTCACCGATGGCCCGTCGCCTTGCGTCGCCGCCGGCCCGTCGCCGTCGCCCTAGTCACCGCCGACACCTTCTCCTCCCGGTCTTCTAAACCCTAGATCACCGGGAAACCCTAGATCCACCATAACTCGCACCGGCTCATGCGAAGCCCTGCGGGATCTACCCTCTACTTCTGACACCACGTCGTCGTGCTGCCGGAATCGCGAGGGGAGAACTAAAACCTCCGCTGCCTGCTGGAACAAGGGAGAGGAAGGTCTTCATCGAGTACCGAACGTGTGACCGACTGTGGAAGCGCTGCCGGAACGCAGAGCCGGAAGGATCGTCTACGCGATCTTGAGATAGGCAAGTGTATGACTACATCACCCACGAGAATCTGCTCTCGTTAACCGCTTTGGAATCTTCAAGGGTGAGTGCTTCTATCGACTCGTTGCTACAATCTAGTAGATAGATCTTGGCTTGTTTGTGTGCATGCGGCAATTTTTTTTGTTTTCCATGCTACAAACCCCTACAGCTACCACCTCGGACTATAAGTCCTTGGCACTATGCAGTTTTTGTAAATCTTTCTTTAAAGATTGATTTTATTATAAAAATCTATGACCATCAGCCTTCACAGGTTGACCAGAACTTTCATGGAGTTCTTTTACTGCCGCGTTCGCAGCTCCTTCCCGGAACAGGGAGTAACAAGTTATAATTCTTACACTCTGCAGAGGTGCGTTACTTTACCCATGAGAGATCAACTCCTTGTTGCACAACCGGGCGTACTTTCCCATCCACAATTCCATGATGTGGGGCCTAGTAGTTGGTCCAAGACAATCACTGCCCCCTTCGCGACCTCGCATGCCTCCTTGGTGTACACCATGCACACATATTGAATTACGGGAATGGTTTGTACAGACCGTTAGATGCCAGAACTATCGTGGGACGTTGAGAGTTCCCACCCATATGCTGCATATCCTCTATGAATTACCAATTAATATGCATGCTACGAGCGAAAACAGACACAACCTGCACATCCGGCTACATGCGAGTGGAAGAAGATACATCTGACTTCTCTGTCCCATTCCAAATCTCATGGATAACGCGTGATATACAGCGTCAGAATCACTGATGTCATTGTTTATTAAGTCCCTAATTGATCCTCACTGTTTCAAATAGAACCCTAAGTTCTATTGCTCCATTATATCATCACTTAGGATGATATCTAAGATTTCTTTATTTGTGAAAATAGTATTTTTTTCTTTGGAGTAAATATGATAACACACAATTTGCAAATACTTTGATAAAGACTCTTCATAGGATATGAGCAAGTGATGAACTTGCCTTGTGATTGCAAGGTAGTGAAGTCTGATGCTTGCACCGGACCTTGAGCTTATGTGTCTACAAACACATCATTATTGCCCGGCAAGGATAATATTTAAAGAAGAAAAATGATTATGCAAAGTAATGTAATGCATTATTTAGATTTATGTATATTCTCTCCCATTATTTAAATTATAAAAAGTCTTTTTAATAATAAAGGAATATTTTTTTTAATATTTATTGAGTATTGTATTCTGTTATTTCATTTTATTTGCATTTTATTTATTTATTAATTCCTTTAAGAATTATCATTAAATGCCAAAAATTGATATTAAATATTTGTTTAGTATTTTTCTAAAATACTATATAATGAAAGTGATTTTTATTTATTTTTATCATCTTTCAATAATTTTATTAAAATTCCATAAGGAATATATATATATTACAAATTTCTTAATAAAATTTATATGTCTAAAATTTTATTTCTTAATTTATTTGGATAGTTTGGATTATTGTGAATCCAAAAATATTTTATTTATATTTTTTGGATTTTTATATTATTTTCTAGAATTTATTTAACTTCAGGGGTATTTTGGTCTTTTCTCATTTATTAAAACTGGCTTTAAGTGATTTGGGCTGGCTATTTGGGTTTATTGGGCCCTTGTGGCCCAATAGGGAAGAGCCAAAACGACACCCCGAAGGGTTCATATCCCTCTGTGGATTAGATATCTGCTGATTTGGATCATGTATTGATGATCCCTTAGCATGATGAGTGGTTGATTGCTATGTTTACAATTTATGATTAGCTTTGGTGATTCTAGTGGCTTACCAGATTGTTTACATTGGTTAACTTGATATGGTTGACATGATAAGGTTGCTCTAGAATTCATTACTTGGGAATTCTAGTATGGCACACAAGACTAGGTTCCTGTGACACCATTCTAATATGGCACACAAGACTAGGTTTTATTACTTGGCTTGGTTTTGTTCAAGCTTAAGATTAGCTTGGCATTATAGATAAGTGGAATCTTCCTTCCTTGTATCCCTAGAACCTATGATGTTGGTCTGAGGTTTAGGGACTAGGCCCTTATCTTGTTGTTTCTCATGGATTGGTTCTAGTAGTCATACCAGCTACTAATTCTTGAGTCAAAGTTGGAAAAATTATTGTAGGCTTGATAAATTATATGGGTCCATAATATGAAATTCTAAGGTGCTAATCCTATTTAAGAGGTTTGCCTAGAGTTTCAGATCTTGGCTATATTCATTCTTGAAATTTAAGTTATAGCCTAGTAGCTAGGATCAATGATGTTGTCCTGAGATCCTAGTTGGATCTATATAGTTTTCTGGTTGCTTTTAGTGTTTAAAACTTCAATGATGGATTCACCCCACTTGGGTGTTTTTCTGAGAAGTTGAGTATGAGACAACTCATGAATGCTTGTCTAGCTTCGACAGGAAATCATGTGATGGCCTTTTATACTCACCACACTTGGTTGTTGTTGAGGTTGCAAGTTGTTGATCTTGTGGCTAGCTTGATCTGGTGCTCCTCCTGATACTTCTAACTCCTGGACTTGTCCTTGATCTAGCTCTCCACCTCCTAGTCCTGGTGGCTTGATCTGGTCCTTGCTATCCACCTGATCTGCCCCCTCCTTATGTCACCATCTTGGTGAGATGATCCAGGGTTTGGTTGGTGTGATCTGGTTTGGCTTGGTTTGGCTGTTGTGTTTGATGTGTATGAAACAGGGAATGGTGTTGGGTTTGCTTCCCACGGCTGTGCTAAGCAGTTTTGTGTGTGTGGCCTGTTGATGCTGTGCTGACAGCACACACCATGCAGTTTGGTGTGTGTGTGTGCTGCTTGTGTGCCTGCTGCATCTTGTGGATATGCTCTGGATATGAAAGTTACTTTTATCTGGTTACACTTACTTGCCTGGTGAAACTTGCCCCTCCTTGCTGTTTATTTGACTTATGTCTTAAAATTATGAAAGATGTAGTTCTTTCATATTGGTGAAATTTACCCCTTAAAGATTACTCAATGATGAAGAAGTGAACACTGCAACTCACTGTCAATTCTGAGAGTAAAACATTTTTAATCCTTAACTTTCTTTCTTTTAGTTTGTGTTTGTTTTGTAGGTACCAGACTTGAAGATTCAAGACTTTAGTTTAGCTTTTTTCTTTTTCTTTATAGATTAGTCACTTGTAATATTTCTTTTATTCTTTTGTAATCTTTCTTTTATTCTTTTGTAATAAAGATTGTACTATTACTTAATATATAAAGATTTTTTCTTTCATTTAATTACTATTGTAAAGATTGTTGATCATTTTCCTAAGTTACATTTTATAACTTATTTATTGAATACAATTATGAAAAAAAATACTCCTTTTCTTGATTATTTATTTATTTAAAGTCTGAGCTACTAATTATCAACTCTTGACTAAATCATATTACTCAAACATAATTCTAAATCCTTTTGAATTATAAATCCAACACTCAAGTTTAAATTCAAATTTCATTTCCCAAAACACACTCATCCACAAAGATCATATCAAAGTTTATCACAATCATTCTCGAAGACTATTCCTAATCTTAAAGAGTGAAAGAAACTTTGATCACTTTAGGTTTTTATTTGGCGAAAAATTTACCCACATTTTCACAGATGAATGCATGCAATTTTCACAGATTCCTAAATCTACCCTTTGTTGGTTCCTAAATGCTGGGATGTTACAGTTTGGCACGCAAGACTCGGTGGATCACTCCACACGAATGTCATAAAGCCAAACTTCCTTCGATCTAGCCCTAAACTACTGCTACTATGTATAGGGAGCTGCCAGGGATTGGGCTAGCGCAGTGTGGTCGACTCTTAAACTCGCAGGTTGGGAGGGAGCCCGAGGATTGACTTGGAGACATTCCAAGACCAAAACTTATCTCATGATAGTCAACCAATGGTTTGAACTACTTACCAGAAAAAGGGCACCTCCCTTTTTAGCCAATGCCGAATCGATGGGTGATTTTTATATTTGAAGAAAAATTAAATTCTTGAATTGGTTTTGTTCAAGAATTCAAAACATCCAAATGCTAGAATTTCTATTCAAGAATATTTGGGGCCCTTAGGCGTTATTACTACTGCAAAACATAACCAAAGCTCAAAATAATTATTACAAAAGATCAAAAAGAATTTTTGGGCCCTTAGGTGGTTTCAAAACAATTTCAATTTTTTTTAAAGGTGAATGTTTTTAATAAATCATTTTTCTTAGTGATATTAAAGAAGTGCTTTTAAAGAACCTTTCTTCCTTTATTTCAAACTTGTTACAAGTATTAGTTAACTATGAGCATTTGGATTCATAGAGTTACTGTGTCATAAGTCTAAGATTTACCCTCTTAACATATGTATTCTTTTTGGAGCGGCATGGGCTAATGAGGCATGGGAATCCTACTTTAAATAGAAAAATAAAGTAAAGACTAAACTATAAAACATAATATTTTGTTCGCGGTTATGGAAATAGAGCTCTTTTCCTTTTTTGTTTATTTTATAGTATTACTACTCATTATTTTTATGGTATTACTTCATATTATACCGTATAATTATTTCTTAGAGGTAGGAATTTGTCGAACAAACCACGCTCCTTCGTAGACGTTAGGAGTCCACTGATGAAAAGGGACTAGGGAAATCTTGACCCGAAGTCCTACGGCGATTGATATAAGCACAATTAAAATTAATGGGGTTATACAATGGTATATTGATAAAACCAACTTCTTGGGGCTCTATTTTGCAAAAAGAAACATCTTGTAGCTTGACATCACCCAGATGAATCGCCACAAGGAATCGTCAATGTTCCATTCTTTGGAGAATAAACAACAAAAGTAGCCAATGCATTCATGGGTAGATAACCTCCAATAGAGTTGAGAATTAAAGGTTTACTAAAACCGCTAATAAGTGTACTTTTAGATTCTATCCTATGTTAAAAATTAGAATATAATTAACTTCATAAACAATAGAAAAATATATAACATTAAATTTTCATAATGAAACTGCATTTTAGGACGGTGATACTAATTTTGTGTAATAAATATTGCTAATCTTCTTTATAAAGTTGGTCAAATTTTATTCTTTCCGACTTATGATAAAATCTAAAAGTACACCTATTTACAAACATAGGGATATGTAGCAAAGGGTTACTCACAAGATGCATGATAAATGGGCTAGAACACTAAGCAAGATAATAGCAAAAGATAATCAAGGTGTGTTAGTACTACAACTATAAGAAATAGATCACTGCAGCGGGACTTTCTTTTATTGTAATTCTTTGTTTTTTTGGGTTATGTGCATCCGTAAAGCCGCTAGTAAATTGCGTTATTTCAGAGACTGATGTAATTGATATCTCGTGATATTCATATATGCTCTTTGTCAGAATAAAAGATATAACCAAGGTGGCACGGAGGAGTGAAACGGATATGTCCCAAAGTTCAAGTCATGTGGAATTTAGTGACACCAAGGACACATGTGTGACGTTAACATTATTATCATTTGTTACAATTGCACATTTGTTATTCTGACAGTAGAAACACCTTTGCGAAGTTAATAGTTTCCTAACTTTCAAGTTATTTTTCTTGCCATAATGCTTTTTTCCGGCAGGGACGTGACAGTGGAGGTACCGGACTCGGTGGTGCTCCTGGACGGGGCAGGACGGGGTGGCAACGGTGCCCTGTGCTCAGAACAAATTTTTGCGTTTTTTGAATTTTTTCTTGATATTTTGGATATTTTTTTAAAAAAAATGGACTGACATGTGGGTCCTAGTCCACGTCGACACATAGCTCCTGGCAAATGGGTCCCACTGGTCTGTATCGCCGTCAATTCACGATCAATTCATTGTTAGTGTTTTTTTTTTGCAACAACTTAGTTCCAATGTGGTGTTTATTTTTTGATTCAAATCGTCAAGTAGTACCATTCGAAAAAAATTGCCACGGAAATGATGGTTTGAGGACACATGTGTGACACTAACACTATTATTATTTTGTACACCGGCACATTTGCTATACTGACAGTAGGAACACCTTTATGAAGTTAATAGTTTCCTAACTTCCAAGTTATTTTTCTTGCCATAATGCCTTCTGTCCGCAACGGTGCAAGCTGTCAGACACTTCATAGATAGCTAGTCTCTAGATCTCCTGCACTGAAGCTTTCTAAAAGCAAAATCCAGATCAGCACACCACTGTTCCCTTCCCATGTACAGGTACAGGAGTATCTCGACGTACGGCTCCATTGGCCATCCAAGAAATAGAGAAAAAGGGAGAGCACACATTTAGCCACTAGCAGCACTACAAAGTTGAATGTATATTCTGTATATTGCGAATTGGGGCCACGACCAAGAAAAGCGTAATTTACTAGTACTACTACTGCTAGCAGACATGTTATGGGTTAGTGCCGGTTAGAATCTAGAAAGCGGTTAGGCATGGCTCCCACTAGAGACTAAGACAGTGACAAGAGGAAGAAGGCCACTCTCTTCCAAGATTCACCGCATGCATGCATGCTCGTAGAACAACTTAAAGCGACGCGCCCCTCTCGTGCCCTCAACTCATGGTACACCGAAAAAGAAAGCGATGCACGTATAGGGGTATATGTAGTAGTCACTTGAGCACATTTGGGACCATACACCTTTACATTTCCTGGTCGTTTCTTTTCAAAAAATACGCTAGCTGTTTCGCACTCCTTGATTGCCACGGATGGTCGAAGCAAACTCCTCTAAAAATATAGTCGATCGTGCTATACACACGACGATTCCCGAACGATTCACGTGCACGATTGGTACCCTAACAAAACACAGGAACATCAACTGTCCATGAGTGGCATGAGAGCACAACGCACTGGTAGATGGTCCGTCGTCCGGGAATCGGACACTAAAGTGTCTCGTGTTTGAAGGAGTTTCGCTAAAAGTATGGTGTTTTGTGAATTTGGGTTGGGGGAGGACCGGAAAATTTATCGAACCAACTTGCAAGCAAAAGAAAACAAGGTCCCGATACAATCGGCATTAGTCTTGTGCTGCAGCGGAGAGAGATCAATTGACTTCCAAATAGTCCAATTTACTGAAAACTGCATATCTAGCCTCCAATCATTTCTAATAAAACTCCCGTTGCGGTTCTTTAATTTCCCACTTGCATAGTTGCAATACATCTCTCTACACTCCAGTACACGATAATTTATTCGTTGCAACATTGAAGTATACTCATGCAGCAAAAGTTCCAAGACATGCAATAAATATCCATTGATTGCGATAACACGCTAAAATATGTATTATGTAAGGAGGCAAATTCAAACCTAGGACCTTTAGGACGCAAGTGGAAGTACTCTTTTGCAACATCAAAATGCCAAAAATCACTAACTTCCATCATCAACAATGGAGGTTTTGCTCTTCGTCGATTCGAGCTGGCCAGAGCCCTATCACCGAGGAGGGAGGTGGGGGGTGATCCTTGATCCATCCCCTGTCGTCCTGACTTCTATCAGAGCTCGGTTACATGGTTTGGAATCAAGCGTGATGTCAGCACATGCATGGTTCATATTTTGCAGGGTGCCATACCTGATATGGTGGATGGTTATCGAGAAATAAAATAGTGGAGGAAAGCAAGGGGCGAGAGGACGAGGTGAACAGGGAGGGGAAGGCCCTCGAGAGAGATCAGGGCGGTCAGAGGTGCTCTAGTGTTGAGGAAAGACGAGAGGGAGCAGGTGGAGGTGGAGGTGGAGGGGACGAGGTCCGTGCAGGAGCGGAACATTTTTTTAGCGAGGTGACCGGCTGATGAATAAGCCGCCTAGTTCAGATCATTTTTGTTACGGAGTATTCTTGTATCTTGCATTATCGATGCTAACTATTGGACAAGAGAGACTGTACAACCTACGGTTAAATGAGATAGAATCATATGTCTTGTCTATGCCATAACAGATAGATAATATGAACTAAATCTCACGAGTTCTATGTAAACAATGCGATATTCGCCTAAAAAACATCATGGTTTTTTAAAAGAAGAATATCTCAAGTATGTATGACCTGTATTCACCCATGGCCCACTACAAACACTGCTAATAGACATATATCCACGTGACCACTTGAGCCCGTAGACGGATCTTGGCATCCGATCATGCACGATACAACTCATTTTGTACCATGACATCTGTTTAGAAATGAAGGCCGGATAAAATAAACAAGTATACAAGTTTACTTTTTGCTAGAAAATGAAGTGTATGCTAGTTTTCTCCCCAAAAGTATATAAAATCTCTTGCAAAGAAGTTGAAAGATCACTTACCATTTCTAAAACATTCGTCAGGGAAGAAAAAGTGGGTTTGGTATTCGCGATCTTTGAAGAGTGTAGATGAAGACACTGCGCAAGTACAATGGCTGACAAAAGTTGTACTTAATTAGTTTTAATTCAGCCTAGTGAGGACTTGGGCGAAATGAGATCTACATAGTACGTCGTACACTCGTACTGCTATCTAGTGGGCAAAATGCATGTTCACTGGGCAACTTTTTTTATAAAAGAAGACGAGATCTATGAGAAAAATAAGAAGATTTTGATGCCAAAGAAGAAGGTAGCTAGACCACTCACCACAAATGGACCGTTCAAAAGAAGTAACCACTAATGGTGAAATCTTTTGCTTTTCCTTTCTATTGCAGAACAGCTAGAGGATTAGCCTGGCTAAGTATACCCAGAAAGACAGGCGAGTGAGTTTTGAGACGTCGGTAGACGAAGGTGACCTTTATGTTTTTCGGCAAAGGAAAAAAGAAAAATGGGACTGAACAAATTAAGAGCAACAGCTCAGAAGGCAAAGCAACGACAGGGTTAATGAGTACACACGTCGTAGGATTGTACAAAGACGTTGAATTCTCAAGACAGAAACACTGCAACGTGTGGTACTGTTATATTGTATGTCCCCTTCCCTTATCTGTGTACATGGTAGAAACACTGCACACTTTCTTACCATGGCAAATCATAAGGTCTACTAATATTCGAAACAAAACCTAGTACGTTCCAATGCCCACCGTGCATCAATCATGGCCGAATTCATGATTGTCTATGAACTGAATACTCTGTCAGATATAGACGTCTCAGAGAGTACACAACCAACTCTACTCAAATACTCAAGTCTACTAGTTACACTATGAAAGTTACTTATTCAACACTAGTATAGAATTTAGATTTACTCCATTCGTTCTATAATATAAGAGATGTTTTATCTTTTGTGAAACGAATGTATCTTGACGCCTTTTAGTGCATCTTTCACTCCGAATCTACACACTTAAAGATGGCTAAATACATTTTTTTCATAAAAGGTAAAACATCTATATTTTGAAACTAAAGGAGTATTTCACTACACTGGCGAAGAACACAAAGATAATTCGCAGGAGGTTTGAGTAGATGGAAAATTTTCTCCGAGATATAACCTAAAAGGAATTCTTAGATAAAATACCTATAGATTCAATCATCCGGATCAAAACAACCCAAACAGGAAAAAATTCTAAGAATTTTAATGCTAACAAAGTACCTAAAATGCTAGCCAAATGGTTGTAACGATTCTTGTTCTTCTACTTGGAGCTTTTGTGAGTGAACCGCATGATATACAGAAAATACATACTATATGTAGTACTCCCTAACTGTCTAACAGGTGTTCATGACTTCGTATGCTAGTACTCCAGTGCACATTCTGTGGCGCCGTGCCTGAGTGGCTAAGAGCATAGGGAATGCAATATTTATACTCAGGTCAGTTCAGTGTTCGAAGCTTCTAAACATACTCGGCTTCGAGGCTAAAGTAGAGTTAAGTATTCAAAAAAGTGAGTGTATTGTATTACACTGTGTCAGATATAAGTACTAAGTATAGTGAGAGAAAGGACAGGATCATTCTGAATTTGAACCGTGTTTTCGAGGCCTAGCTTGCATAGCTCAGTTTTAAACTGCTACCTCTGAAAAGAGATTGTACACTAATTGTTAGACTCTTAATTTTTAATGTCATACAAAGTTTGCCCCCTTTTTTTAGGGGGGGTTATATTTAGTCTCTGGTCCTAGTTAAACAAGAATGACAGATGATATGGTTGTGTTTTTAAACAGCTATGGATAAAAAATGTATTTTTATTTCCTAATTATAAGACTCTTAATTTTCAACACCAGACAAATTTTGTCCCTATTTTGTGGACAGACAAATTTGGTCTCTGAACATTATGATTTTGCACCAATGGTAGTTAGTCTCCGACACTACTAGGTTTTATACTCGTACTGGTGAAAAATCTGCATTTTATTCTCCTAATTATTAGACACTAAGATTTCAATATCAGACGTTCTGTCCTCTTTTAGGAGAATACAAATCTTATGATTTCCATAATTTTTTTTGTTATACCCTTTTACTTTTATACATTTTATCTTCAAACTTTCACATATTTAGTAGTTTTTCTAGAATTTAGTGCTACCTCTGGTCCATATTAATGGCCTTAATTTTATCTAAATACGAATGCATCTAGTCTAAATACTTAACTAGATACATACAAATCTAGATAAAGTTGATGCCATTAATATGAACCGGGGTAGCTTTTCTATAATACTAAATAATCTTTTGACTTCTCCTGAAATTTAGGGTTTTATCATATTTTTATGTGCCTAATTCAGTTTTTATTTGTTTTAAAGATTGCCTTATTAATTTAGTTTTGCACTATTATATGTAGTGTTTTCAGTTTTTGGGCTAACCTGTTTTCTCGTATGCCAAACCCCTATTATGTCACCGTTAGTGCAACTCTGCCTGTGTGTGTCATACATAGAATTTCTGCTCCTAATAGGTTTGGCTCTCACATTAGCCCAGTGAGAATAGCAATTTTCTTAAAAGAGAAAAACAATGAAATTTTTGGCAACAAGCATATAACTGCAAAAATCGCATGAGAAATGACATCCGTAGCCTTTTAGAGCTTAGAATTTTTTTCAAATACCACAAAAACCAGAGTATGTTTTAAGCTTTTTGGCACATAAAATTTCAATCATGCGGAGTACCACAAATGTCATTTCATCATGAAACCTTACATGAGGTAGCACAATCGATCATATTTGTTGCCAATGAAATTCAGATATATTTGAAAAAAAATGCTACCTTTTTTATTTTCTGTTGATCACCTGGGTGCACATGAGCTCGGGGCGTAATTGAATTTCTACTACTTTGAAGTTTAAAGAAAGAAGGGAAGATAAACTCGGTCAAGTGACAGGTCTTGCATATTCCGTCGTCTCCAACCTCTATGGTGTGATCACAATTGGAATTTTTTAAACAAGACAGATTACACCGGGTTAGGGATTGCCACTGTCTACTCCAACTAGTTACTGATCACTACTGAAGCAAAATTATCGGTGTAGTACAAATTGTATATCAACCCTATACTACTAACATCTTACTACTAGCAGACAGAAATTATAGCCTATGATCTTTTTTATAGTGCTATTATTATATTTGTACCGTGTCATGCTTTTATGAACCATCTAGCACACACGTACTCTTGGAAATCGTTAACTAACTTTTAATTAATATGATAGTTTACTAATATGATAGGGACGAACCTCCAAGTGAGGACAGTCCTTGGTTAATTAATTAATATGATAGTTTACTACTCTATGCTTTGGCACTACAATTTGGACGTGGGGGTAATGATACAACTAGAGAGTCTGCAACAGTACAATGGCAGCCAAAGTTCAACGCATACATGTAGAATGGTTACAAGACAAGCCATATAATTTTAATATGACAATAAATATGATATACAATAAGTTATTTTTTGTAACCTTATCTTTAGTAACAAATATACCTAAATACGGATGAGACATGTCGTTGCTAAGAGAAGATAATTTTTTTCTCTCCACAACTCAGAAATCATCCATCATTGTATTACTAAGATAAGACTAAAATAAGACCATTGTACATGCCCTAATGCTCAACACCCTGCTGTCTTTAGTGTGTCATAAGTGGGATCCCACCAAAATCCCACTTCCAGTTCTTAAAATTTGAACTAGATTTTAACAAATGAACCAAAGGTGGGACTTTGGTGAATCCCACCTGACACCCTGGCTGTCTTCACTTCATTACAGTTTTGATCTCAGTAAAAGATGTCCTAGCTAGCTCCATCTTTTTCACGTACCCCGATTAACTCCCAGTGAGGTAGTACTACTACTAGCTGCAGCTGGTCAAGCTAGCAAGTCTCACCTCGAGGTAAAAACAGCACGAAAAAGGGAAAAGCCACAGCCCTCCTCGTGCCGACCACGTACCGATGCGCATATACTTTGCCTCCCCGCGCTTTTGGCCTTGAATCTTATCCCAGCTTTCACCACGGATTGCACCTCGCGCGCTTTACCGCTTTTGGTCTTTTTTTTTACCCGCTCCTCTTTATCTTTTCTCCCCGAGCGTAAAGTTGGGGCGAAAGTTTGCTTCGTTTGTCGTCCTTGGCAGCTTAGTATCTGTATCGACAGCTTGAACGTCGAAATGAAAGTTTACTTCCCATGATAGCTCGCGACGGTGACCACACGAGACGAGCACGCACGCACGAACGCCCGGAGGAGATACTGTTGCATCCGGCAACAACTTTGCAATTAAAGGGAGGAGCTACTGCTAGGACGCTAGTGCTACCGCGGCTGGATTGGGATGCCCAGAACCATTAAAAACTGGGCCTAGTAATTGGATCTCTCCCGCGCGCCTTTGTGCTGCTACTAGTGTACTCCAGGGTAGTGGTGATCAGGGTTTGCACGCCGGCCGATGCAGAGGAGGCGGAGCACCACGAAACCTGTCGCGCGCGGTCCCTCAGACGAACACGAACTCGCCCAGGTCCTGCAGGCGAAAGAAAATGTAAATTCTATATCGAAGGAGACAGGCGCTACGCTCCACACGAGCAGGATCCTGCTGGGACGAGGCAGAGTGAACGAACATGCAGATAGATTGTGCTTTTGTTTGTTTTAGTAGCAGTTTCCTTGGCTCTGAAAGGAAATGCCAATCTGCCAACTCTCGGAGGCAGCATTTCACTGTGCTTCTATGGCGGCTCTGCGCTACGTCCAGAAGCCACCACTTGGAAGCAGCACATGGAATATACAGCTACTACAGCCTACAGATTCTGGACGCAGCCATGCCAATGCCATGCCGATCCATCCCGTCTGGTCCTGACTCCTGATCTGCAGATCATGATGGGCGGAGAGGTTGGTGGCTGACCACCACAACCCTCCCGGAGATTCTATTCTTCCAGACCAGACCAGGGAACGAGGCGTGCAGCGGCCAGGAGAACATCTGGTCCGGAGGAAACACTGTGCCGCGTCCTGCGATCGTCGCCGGGAGCCCGGGGGGGTGGATAGATAGAACTGTAGGCGCATGGCGCGCGTGCGTGCACGCTGACGCTCCTGTAGTAACAGTGTCGCCGTGCAATAACGGTGGGAAAAGAACGGCTCTGGTTCGGCCGGGCGAGATGGATCGCAACGAGGTCCAAATCATTGGCGCATGGAATGTTGCTGAGGCGTGCGTGTGTTTAAACCTTTTGAGGCCTGGTTGCTGCATGATGTGTGTGTTTTTCGCAGGACTATGATTCCTCTGTAAAGATGAGTTCTTCGGCCGTTTTGATTGTAGGGAAAGGTTTCAAGGATAAGGTGTAAATTCCAAGGAAATCACTCATGGTGCCTGAAGAACTCGGCAGGTCATTTTGGAAGCAGAAATGCTACACCTACGGGTTGTTTCCTACAAAATTTTACCTACGGACTGACGTGGTGAAAGAGTGGAGCAGTTCCTCACCTGAAAACACGGAATAGAAACTGATTAGCACCAATCCTGTGAGGACATATCATCCCGTAAGATCATTTTGTAGAAAACAATTCCTAGGTGTAGCATTTCTGTTTTGGAAGGGGCGAACAAGTACACGGTGAGTGGGTCGCGCCTTAGTTTTTTTCTATTTAGGGTAGCACTTAAGTCTTGCAGCCCCTCAGCTAAACGAAACCTCTGTTCAGCCCAAGTAAAAAGCCCAAACAATCTTGCTACGACGTACTTTGGCCCAATATAGGAGACATCAGACTAGTAGAGGTATTGGCCTTCTCTCAAAAAAAAAGTCCATCTTAAGCATCGAATCTTGCTCATTCTCTCATCCCGTATTAGTCTAGTTACATCGGGAGTAACTTGAATAGTAACATAGTCCTATATGTATTGCCAACTAAGCATTTAGATGACATGACATGCAATTAAATGATAAGAGAGAGACTTGTGGTAACTAGCTATGTTACCATAATATCACACATATCGAGATAAAATGAGTCTATATTGCAATAAATAAGCTTTGCATGACACCACATCTATGTTATTTGCCACTATGGAGATAGTAACTTAGACTAATAACACAAGCATGTTACTACTCTAAGTTACTCTCCACTATGACCAGCCTTATCATATAGTGTTGTTGGTGTGTGAGGTCAGGGCTGGGGCGCTCGCCAGAGCCCCCATGATGTAGGACTCCGATCCAAGACATTTTATATTTCTATATTAGTCTATTTTTGATGTTTAATAGTGTAAAATTTTGCGGCCATATGTATACAAGGAGCGATTGGTAGAAAAAAATAACATGGTATATAATTTGATCGTAGGAACAACTAGTTTTCAATGTCTTCACCATGATTTTAAAGAAAATTGAGCCATCAAATATATAGATTATTTAATTTGCTATTACATTGCAATAATATTTCTTAAAATACTAATATTTTTGTATGTCTTTAGGCTGGTCATAGCGGGAGTAACTTAGGTAGTATTTCCTCCGTCTGTGATTATAAGTCCCGCGCGGATAACTAGGTTGCCAATTTGACAAACAAAATACAAATAATATAGCATAAAAATTATACCATTAGAATCTTTATAGGTTATATTTTCTAATGGTATAACTTTTATGATATATAAGTTATATTTTGTTGGTCAAATTAACAACGTAGGTATGCGCGTAGGACCTATAATCTCAAACACAGGGAGTAACATAGAACTACATGCATTGCTACCTAAATTGCCACCTAAGCATTTAGATGACATGCCATGTAATTAAATGATGAGAGAGGGACTTGTGATATGTTACCATAACATAAAATATTTTAAGACAAAATGAGTCTATATTACAATAAATGAGACTTTGCATAATACCACACCTATATTATTTTTTACTATGGATATAGTAATATAAACTAATTACATATGAATATTACTAATCTAAGTTACTCCCCACTATGTCCAGCTTTAGTGTGTTAACAAGTGATAAAGTTTGACTGCCATTGTTGAGAGGCCTAAAAACGCTAATCATGCATAATATTTGATTAATATTTAAAGTTCACCATAAATATTATGGATATATATCTTTAAAGTGTTTTCTAGAGTTGGGGGCAATTTTTTAGCACAAATATTAAAGATACATATCTTTAGGTGTTTTTAGAGTATGGGACAAATTGTTTAACGTAAATATTAAAAATATATAGTTTTAAAGTGTTTTCTAGAGTAGGGGGCCTTTGGCCCCTTCCCCCGCAGATTCCAGGAAAGCTTTGCCACTTTAAATATTTCTCTAGGGTCCTGAAATCCGTGGACCGACCCTAAGTGAGGTGACATTATTACCTTGGAAATAGTGTTGCTAGTAACAGTCATGATAGTCTCCAATCAGTTTCACTCGTTGTTGGCTGACTGAAAATCGTCATCACATCACGCTCGGAAATCCGCAAGGGTAGAACACTGGCACCCTTTGGTGAGCTGGACTAGGGTTGTCAAAAAAGTTCGGGATTGACAAACTTTACGAGTTCGGCGCGTTAACAGCTCGGCTCAGAGCTTGATTCGTCTTTCTAACAAACCAAGTTTGAGCCTGTTTTCGAGCTCACGAGCTTAGTCGAGCCGAACTCAAACAATTCGATAAAGCTCATGATTTTTATATAGCCGCAAAATTGAGACTACTATTATTATTCCATCTGTTGTTAAGACCGCTAAAATAATTATGCTGGCATATTGACACTGTATTACTATTATATGAAACTCCAAGCCATTTCTGCTATTCCGTTTTCAAGCTTTACTATTTTCTTGCTATGTAGCTGCATGTCGATGTACTAAAATTTTCTTACCGAGTTTCAACGAATCGAGCTCAATCATACTCGAGCTTTGGTCGAGCCGAACTCGAGCTTAGATATAGGCTCGAAGGTCAACCTAGGCTCGCTCGAGCTCGGCTCGAGCTTCTACTAAGCTCGATCCGAGCTTAACAATGTTCGCTCGAGTTCGGCTCGTTGACAGCCCTAAGTTGGACACCCGATTCTACTATAACTGGACTTGTCCCAGCGTCTCCATCGACATGTTCACCTTGACATGCATCTGCTCTAGCGACTTGACATGCTTATGTAATTTGAGAATCATCTCCTCTAGATGAGTATGCACCTTCTCCATCGCTTCAAACTTGAGATCCATCACATGGAACCGAGCCAGCAACACAATCTTAAGCTCGCCCATGGTGTCTAGAACGAGTCGAGGCTACGCAGCGAGAGTGGAAACCTTAGATAGAGTCGTTGCAAGTTCTTCTATACCACCCACACGCCAATCTCAGATTTATAGCAAATCCTCAAGGAGATTCGCAACCGATTGGTCGATGGTACCGAGACGTCATCGAGTAGTGAAGCATGTACTAGTTGGGTTTGGCAGTGATAACAAAGTGTCGCGTCTCGTCGCCGGTGGTGTGATTTCCATGACTATGGTCCTGATAGCGAGGAAAAAAGTGGATAAGGAGAGGAAGAAGAACAGGACAACTGTTAATTCATTTCATTAATGATCTTCTCGTTATGTTTTTTTGAGAACAACCTGCCAAGCTTTATTGATGGATAACAATATTTACAGGTACTCCACTATTAAGAACACCGTTTAGTATTAAGAACACTGTTCATTATTGATAGATAAGGAGTAGTAAGCCAGAGACGGTGACGAACCTACTCCACTATTAAGAACACTGTTCAGTAACAGGCCGTGGCCCAACACACGCTATCGATAGTTCGCGAACAGGCCGTAGCCCAACACACACTCACCTGGCCCAAGGCCCACGCCAGACTACCAGGCCTACCCTTCCCGTGTCGCATCCGGCACAGCTGCAACATAAACATGTGGTTCGGCCTTTGGCTGTCTGGCCGTGTGTTCGGCTCCGACGGAACAGCCTGTCATCGTCAGCTGCACGTCTGCAACAGAGCGTCGAGGCACGCAGCAACGGCAGGCCGCCAGCCCGGCCGCTAAAATGCACCGGTTCCGAGCAAACGACGACTCGTCCCTGGAGGGAGAAACTAATCTGCAAATTCACGAAGGCCAGACGAGTCTTTGTCGCCGGCCAGGGGAGCTCGGGGCCATCCGGTCGGGCACCTGCCCGACAGGCAAACCCTGCACGCCCGCCACCGCGACACCGTCAGCCACGCAGCTTCTTCCTTGGAGTCGGAGGAAGGAGAGCAGGAAACTGACGAGGGTCGAGATGCAGGGATGCTTCGTGCGAGCGCGTGTCGAGGCACGCCGCGAGGCGCCAGCTGCCCGACGCCTCGATGGCCACGTCCGGAGATCCGGGAAGGCATCCGTCCGCCGATACGGAATCTGCCTGACCCAATCACCCAATCCCCCATCTGCGCGTCCGTTGAAACTTGATGGCCACATGTGGCTGCTCACCTTTTTATTAATCTTTCATCATACGGCTCCCGAATTCGCAGCTGTCTAGTCGTGCGATCTACGTGCGTTCACCAGGTTTTTTTTTTGGCACAGATCTGTCACCAGTGAGCGTTTTTTTTTTGCTAAATCTGTCTAAGAACATTCACATCGTAAGAAGGCGGAACCAGAAAAATAATCGTCGTTAATCGGTTTCGCGTGCTAAAAATGACCAGAACAGACGCCACAAAATTGCCCGAACCAAAAAAAAATTAGAACCCTCGAGAAAACACCTCCGCGGAACCCTAAATCCCCAGGCAACACGTAGCCAACCTGGGAACGACGAGATGCTTGGCGGGACGGAAATTTCAGCGTGTTCCCTTTCCTTCCGCGTCCACCCGTCATCGGCGTCGCCGGGCGCCGCCATCGATCCAGGTCCAGGCAGACAAATTTCGCCCGCCAACAAGGCCTCCGCCACTCAACGATCACGTTCCTAACCCTTGTTGTGACACAAATTGATCCGGAACAGAGATCTAAATCGAGGCAGAAACGTAGTTGCATTTCATTGATTCAACCACGAATTCTTCCTAAACAAAGCTACGATTTCTCATCCTATATTAATTGATTCAATAACTAGTCAACAATTTCACTTCTGCTGCCGCTGTCATCCACGCCCTCCTCCTCCTCCTCCGAGCCGCCAACTTCCTCCTCGTCGTCGGACGGAACCTCCACAATTTTCGCATTTTTTGCGAGCCAAAGGACCTCTTCGCGGTGAGCGGCAGCGATGGCGGTGTACTTGGTCCGTCCCTGGACGGACCAGAACCTCTCTCGCCCTTATCGGTTGTGGAGATCCCGGTGCACCACGCGTCCGTAAATGATGTGGTTGCCTATCTTGGTCTTCCGCTCCTTCTTGAACAGCGCCGGCCAGTACGGGCTAGCCGCCACGTACCAGGGCAGCGCCCTCTTCCACGCGGGCATCTGGTGGCGGCGCATCGGGATGTTGCTGTCCATCTCAGCTCGGCCTGGGAGCGGAGCCATCGTCACCCCCCATAGCTGATGCGCCATCCGTGGGGGCACCCCCGCGGCCGGCGGCGCGATAGTGTCAAAATACGCGAACATCACCGCCTCGTAGAAGTTCAGCGAGGGCACCTCCATGGCGTCAGCACCTCCTATTTGTACACGAGGACAATGAAGCAACGGGTGGAATCTAAATCGAATATTCCCTTTTCCGGTTAGGGTTTCTGGTTTCTGTTCCACCACGCCGCTCGCGGCCTGAAAAAACCCACCAAACGCGACCTGTGAACTCGTTTTTTGGTTCGCCCTTTTATGGTGTCTGCTAGAGATGCTCTAAAACGACAAAGTTTAACCGAATTTGTTCCCGGGAAACTAATTTGGAATCTTACCCATCACGTCGGCGCTATTTGAAACGGTGCCGACCTAACGCAGGTCGGCGATGGCTCCGTGCTAGCGACGAAGGTGGGCTGACGTGGTCGCTATGTCGGTGCCATTTGAAATAGCGTCGACCCTAGGGTTATACCTAATCGCCACTCCTCTTCTCCCCGATCTAGTCACTCACCCCCACCCCGCATCCATCCGCCTCCGCTCTCTCTCCCGATGCCGGCCGGCTGCACCACCTTTGGTCGCTCCTCCATCGCCCTCTCCACCTCTGTCCGCCTCCGTCGCACCACCTCCACCCGCACGCAGGTCGTCGGCCGCCCGCCCGCCCACACGCAGGTGGACCACCGCTCCAGCATGGAGGGTGGGCTGCTCCTTTCCAGCGTGGAGGGTGAAGGGAATATGCCCGAGAGGCAATAATAAAGTGGTTATTATCATATTCCTTATTTATGATAAATGTTTATTTTACATGCTATAATTGTATTAATACGGAAACATTAATACATGTGTGTTTAATAAACAAAAAGGAAGTTCCTAGTTATGCCTCTCTTATAAACTAGCTCGTTGATTAACATGATGATCAAAGTTTCCTGATCATGAACATTGGATGTTGTTAATAACGAGGTCACAACATTAGTATAATGATGTGATGAACATTCATCCGAAGTATAGCATTACGATCAAAGTCATTGAGTTTATATTGCTATAACAACTTACGAAGTGATCCTAATCCTTAGACCATGAGATCATGTCAATCACTAACACCGGAAGAGTTTCTCGATGACATCAAACGTCTCACCGTAACTGGGTGATTATAAAGATGGCTTCGGAACTAATAAAGTGTTATGTTGAGACCCATGGATCGAGAGTGGAATTTGTTCATCCCGATGACGGATAGATATGCTCTGGGCCCTCTCGGTGATATCACATTGATTAGCTTGCAAGCAAGTGATTTGATCACTAGAATGTTATATCACGGGAACGAGAAAAGAGTGCATGTCGGTAACGAGATCAAACTAGGTATGGAGATACCGATGATCGAATCTCAGACATGTAATATATCGTGAAACAAAGGGATTAAGATACTAGCGTAAAAGGTTCACGCGATCACAGAAGTCATCATTGAATGTGTGGGAGTCAGTATGGATCTCCAGGTCCCGCTACTGATTATTGATCGGAGAAGGGTCTCGATCATGTCCGCATTATTCGCGAACCGTAGGGTGACACATTTAAGGGATACCGACACCATTCGGAGCAAATGATATGCCAGAAAAAGAAAAGGAAAGCGCAGGAATTTATTTCACTAGACACCGAAACTGTTTCGGTTGAAATTGCTTAAAATTGGTTCTGCATGTGAAATTGAAATGTTGTAAGGGGTTTTATGTGAATGTTTGTTAATTAAAGTAATTAACAAAATTCTGAATAAATAAATAAAAGAGTTTTATTTAAATGAGAGCTTGCATTAAATTTGGTGGAAATTTAATGCATGTGAGTGGAATTTTGAGTGGAGGCTTTTTAATGGGAGTGGAGGCTTTTCATTTTGAGTGGGAGCTCCACCCACATGAATGTGGAAGAGGTGGGGGCAGCCCCATGGCTGGGCGCCATGCCCCTTGGGTGCCCCCCTCTCCCCTATAAAAGGCCCCCTCTCCTTCTCTAAAAGTACACCTCCTCGCGAAGGATCGCTCCCCCCTTTAGAATTTCCCCATGGTCTCGGATCAGCGAGATACATGTTCCCGGTGGCTTTTTCTGGAAGGATTTGTTGCTTCCGCTGCTTCGCTGGAGCGAGGGCGCGAAGGTTGTCGGGGTACCCGTACGTGTGTGCGATCACGGATGCACCACTGCTTTGAGGTGCTGGACTTGATCGTGCTGGACCGGCTGGACCAGATGGACTTCATCACGATCTTGAGATCGGCAAGCGTTCGTCTACATCATCCACGAGTACAACCTTGTTAACGCTATTCGGTCTTCGAGGGTATGTATTCTATGGATGTATATCCACCCGTTGCTTGTATCTAGTAGATAGATCTTGGTACATAGATGTTCCCATCGTAGGAAATTTTTTGTTTTCTATGCTGCGAACCCTACAGTGGTATCAGAGCCGGATCTTGTTGGAATTATGCCCTAGAGGCAATAATAAAGATGTTATTATTATAATTCTTGTTCATGATAAAGTTTATGTTCCATGCTAGAATTGTATTAAGCAGAAACTTTAATACTTGTGTGGTTTGTAAACAACACTGTGTCCCTAGTACGCCTCTATGGACTAGCTCATTGATCAATGATGGTTAAGGTTTCCTAACCATAGACATGAGTTGTCAATTGATAATGAGATCATATCATTGGGAGAATGATATGGTGGATAGACCCAAACAAAGCAGAGCAATTAGATCGTGTCATCGTGTTCGTCTTTGCGAAGCTTTTCCTATGTCAAATATTGTATTCCTTAGACCATGAGATAATGCAACTCCCTGGTATCGGAAGAAAGCTTTGAGGTCATCAAACGTCATCCTATGAGAGGGTGATCATAAAGGTGTCTCTCAGGTGATCGGAAAGTATCTGTTGGGTTGTATGTATCGAGATGGAATTTGTCCCTCCCAAGTCGGAGAGATATACTTCGGGCCCACTCGGTAATCGATATCAACACCGCTTGCAAGCATGTGGTTAAGGAGTTAATCACAAAGTGATATCGGATTACGGAACGAGTAAAGTACTTGCTGTGAACGAGATTGAACTAGGTATGACGGTACCGACGATCGAATCTCGGGCAAGTAAAATATCGCGAGACGAAGGGAATATATATATGGGATTGATTGAATCCTGGCATCGTGGTTCATCCGATATGATCATCAATGAATGTGTGGGAGTCAATATGAATTGGTTTATGAATTTTTGTTCGGAGTCTCGGATGGGATCCGGGATATCACGAGAGGTTCGGAATGGTCCGGAGAATAAGATTCATATAAGGCAGTGCAGTTTTTGGAGTTCGGAATTGTTCTGGGTTAATCGGTATTGTACCGGAAGCTTCTAGAACCTTCCGGAAGGGGACCAACGTGGCCCCACCTTCCGGGAGGGGGCATGGGCCTATGAGGGAGTGTCCTGGCCGCTTTGGGCCAGGGGCACAAGGCCCCATAGGGCCCAGCCGATTCTAGAGAGATTTGACTCGTTTAAATCTCGGGATAGAATTTCTAGATAAGGGAGAGTTTAAATCGTTTAAACTAGAGATAGGATTTCTAGATAAGGGAGAGTTTAAATTGTTTAAACTAGAGATAGGCTTGGAGGAGGGGCAAGGGCTGGCCGCCCCCCCTCTATATATAGAGGGGTGGTGCGCCCCTCCCCCCCACACACACCTTCCTCCAAGCCCTAGCAGCCTTGCTACCTTCCTCTCTCCCTCCCGACTGTTTGTAGGCGAAGCCCTGCAGCAGAAATTCTCCACCATATACACCACGCCGTCGTGTTGTAGATCCAATCTATCTCTCCACCATACTTGCTGGTCCGAGGAAGGAGGAGACGTCGAGGTGCTGCACGTGTGCATCTCACGGAGGCACCGCCACTTGTGGTGCTAGATCGGATCGGATCGCGAGGAGGAGAAGCGAGTACGACTACATCACCCACGTTCCGACGAACGTTCCGCTGTGCGAATCTTCAAGGGTATGAAGATCTAATCCAATCTCTCTCGTTGTTTGCATCTCCTAGATTAGATCTTGGCTTTCCCTCTGTTCGCTCCGTAGAAAATTTTGATTTACTATGCCGCGAAACCCTTCAGTGGTATCAGAGCTAGATCTATGTGTAGATGTGTTTCACGAGTAGAACGCAACATGGTTGTTGCGGGCGTTGATGTTTTCTGTTGCAAGCCTCTTGTTTGTGTTCTTCTTATGACGCGGGATAGTGAGATTGAAGCGGTCCAGGCCAACCTTACGCGACGTCGTTCGCGAGACCGGCTCCGCACTTGACGTGTGGCTTGTTCCACACATGCGGCTGGTGGATGTCAGTTTCTCTCACTATAGTTGTCATGGGATTAACACCGGAGTTTGGCAACCATAATATCACCGTTGTGGCTTTCCGTAGGTAAGAATCGTTCTTAGCATCTACTCCCATAAGCCACGTAAAACATGCAACAACAAAGTAGAGGTGTCTAACTTGTTCTTGCAGGGAGTGTTTTCTGTGATATGGTATGGCCCAAGATGTGATGTGTATATTGTATGCGATGATCATGTTTTGTAATGTTTCACGACTTGCATGTCGATGAGTACACAACCGGCAGGAGCCATATGGTTGTCTTTATAATTGTGTATGACCTGCGAGTCAACTTCTTATACGCCATGTAATAGCTTTACTTTATCGCTAAGTAGTTAGCAATAGTTGTAGTTGCTATTCGTGGTGGAGGCAATCATGGTGGAGTGATGGAGATCATGCCGGAACGCACAAGATGAAGATCATTGCGCGAGGATTGGCTATACCATGTCACATAAAGTTATATGCATGTGATGTTTATCCCTTTATGTATCTTATTATGCTTAGATCGCGACGGTAGCATTATAAGATGATTCCTCACTTAAAGATCAAGATAAAAACTGTGTTCTCCCCAAGTATGCACCGTTGCGAAAGTTCGTCGTTTCCAAGCATCACGTGATGATCGGGTGCTATAGACTCTACGCTCACATACAACGGGTGCAAGCCAGTTTTTGCACACGCGGAAATACTTGGGTCTAACTTGACGAGCCTAGCATGTACAGACATGGCCTCGGAACACAAGAACCGAAAGGTTAAGAATGAGTCATATGAATGATATGATCGACACTTTGTTGTCCACCATTGAAACCACATCTCTTCTCGTGATGATCGGATTAGGTGTGGTGAATTTGGATCGTGTTCACTAAACAACTTGAGGGATTTTGAATTTAGTGGGAGTTCATCTAGTAATTGGACTAAGTTGAACTATTTATCATGAACATAGTCTAAATTGTACTTGCAAATACTGTAGATCACATGGCCAAATCCAACTTCAACTTCAACGTTTTTGTTGAGAAAGAAAAGCTTAGGAACAATGGGTCTAACTTCACCAATTGGTTCCGCAATCTAAGAATCATTCTGTCTGGCGGACAAAAGGACTATGTCCTTGGTAAAGCGTTAGGTGACCCCCCTGCTGCAACTGCGCCGGCTGATGAGAAAGCTGTCTATCAGTCGCGCAAAGATGATTATGGTGTGATTAAGAGCACCATGTTGTTTGCTATGGAACCGGAGCTTCAAAATCGTTTTGAAACCTATCCCGGGCCCTTTGAGATTCTCGAGGAGCTGAAAACCATGTTTCAGACTCAATCCCGTTCTGAGAGATATGAGATCTCTGAGAAGTTCTTTAACTGCAAGATGGAGGAAGGGAGTTCCGTTAGTGAGCACGCCATAAAGATGTCAGGCTACACTCAACGCCTTGAGCAACTGGAATGCACGATTCCAGAGGAGCTCAAGATTGACAGGGTTCTGCAATCACTCCCTCCCAGCTACAAAAGTTTTGTAGTGACTCATAATCAGATTGGTTCCACTGATACGATCACCGAGCTCTTCGCAAAGCTGAAGGCTGCGGAAGTGGACATCAAGAAGGATAATCATGTGTTGATGGTCAACAAGCCCTCCTTAAGAAAGGTAAGGGAGCAAAGAAGCCCTTCAAGAAGGGCGGCGGCAAGCGCAATGCCCTGCTGAGAAGAAGCTCAGGTCTGGTCCCAAGCCGGACACTGAGTGCTTCTATTGCAAGGACAAGGGTCACTGGAAGCGCAACTGTCCGAAGTACTTAGCGGACAAGAAGGCTGGCACCATCAAAGGTATATTTGATATACATGTTATTGATGTTTTCCTTACTAGCCCTCGTTGTAGTGCCTGGGTATTTGATACCGGTTCAGTTGCTAATATTTGTAACTCGAAACAGGAGCTACGGAATAGACGGCGGCTTGCGAGGGATGAGGTGACAATGCGCGTTGGCAACGGATCAAGAGTTGATGTGATGGTCGTCGGCACGCTCTCCTTAGTTTTACCTTCAGGATTAGTTTTAAACCTTAATAAATGTTATTATGTGCCTGCGTTGAGCATGAACATTATTTCCGGATCGTGTTTATTGCAAGACGGTTATTCATTTAAATCGGAGAATAATGGTTGTTCTATTTATATGAGTAACATCTTTTATGGTCATGCACCTCTTGTGAATGGTTTATTTCTTCTAAATCTCGAAAGGGATGAAACACACATCCATAACATTGAGGCTAAGAGATGCAAAGTAGATAGTGATAATACTACTTATTTGTGGCACTGTCGTCTAGGTCATATTGGTGTAAAGCGCATGAAGAAACTCCATTCTGATGGACTTTTGGAGTCTCTTGATTTGAATCATTTGACACATGCGAACCATGCCTCATGGGCAAGATGATCAAAACCCCGTTCTCCGGTATGATGGAGCGAGCAACGGACTTGTTGGAAATCATACATACCGATGTATGCGGACCGATGAGTGTTTCGACGCGCGGTGGATATCGCTATTTTCTCACTTTACCGATGACTTAAGTAGATATGGGTATATCTATTTAATGAAACATAAATCTGAACGTTTGAAAAGTTCAAAGAATTTCAGAATGAAGTGGAGAACCATCGTAACAGAAATATTAAGTTTCTACGATCCGATCGTGGGGGCGAATATTTGAGTTATGATTTTCTCACGCATCTTAAAGCAAGTGGAATCGTTTCACAACTCACGCCACCCGGAACACCACAGCGCAATGGTGTGTCTGAACGCCGGAATCGAACCCTATTAGATATGGTCCGATCGATGATGTCTCTTACTGATTTGCCGTTATCATTTTGGGGTTATGCATTAGAAACCGCTGCATTCACTTTAAATAGGGCTCCATCTAAATCCGTTGAGACGACACCGTATGAACTGTGGTTTGGTGCTAAACCTAAGTTGTCGTTTCTTAAAGTTTGGGGATGCGAAGCTTACGTCAAGAAGTTGATGCCGGACAAGCTCGAACCCAAAGCGGAGAAATGTGTCTTCATAGGATACCCTAAGGAAACTATTGGGTATACCTTCTATCACAGAACCGAAGGCAAAGTGTTTGTCGCAAAGAACGGTTCCTTTCTTGAGAAGGAGTTTCTCTCGAAAGAAGTGAGTGGGAGGAAAGTAGAGCTTGACGAGGTTATTGAACCTTCTCTTGAATTGGAGAGTAGCACATCACCTGAAATTGTTCCAGTGCCGCCTGCACCAACAATAGAGGAAGCTAATGACAAAGATCATGAAGCTTCGGACGATGCTGCTACTGAACGTCGCAGGTCGACAAGGTCGCGTGCCCCTCCTGAGTGGTACGGCAACCCTGTCTTGACTGTCTTGTTGGTAGAAGACAGTGAACCTACGAACTATGAGGAAGCGATGATGAGCCCAGACTCTGAGAAATGGCTGGAAGCCATGAAATCCGAATTGGGATCCATGAGCGAAAACCAAGTATGGACTTTGGTGGATCCTCCTAGCGACCGAAAGGCCGTTGAGTGCAAATGGATATTCAAGAAGAAAACGGACGCGGATGGTAATGTTACCGTCTATAAAGCACGGCTTGTCGCAAAGGTTTTCGACAAGTTCAAGGTGTTGACTACGATGAGACTTTCTCTCCCGTAGCGATGTTTAAGTCCATTCGGATTTTATTAGCAATTGCTGCGTTTCATGATTATGAAATATGGCAGATGGATGTCAAGACTGCTTTCCTCAATGGCAACATTGATGAAGAGTGTATATGATACAACCCGAGGGTTTGTCGATCCTAAGGATGCTAGTAAAGTATGCAAACTTCAGCGTTCCATTTATGGACTGAAGCAAGCATCTCGGAGTTGGAACCTTCGTTTTGATCAAGTGATCAAGAGCTTTGGATTTGTTCCAAATTGCTACGAAGCTTGCATCTACAAGAAAGTGAGTGGGAGCTCGGTGATGTTTCTGGTACTGTATGTGGATGACATATTGATTATCGGAAATGACATCAACATGCTTAACGATGTGAAGAGTTATTTGAACAAGTGTTTTTCAATGAAAGACCTAGGTGAAGCCGCTTATATATTGGGCATCAAGATCTATAGAGATAGACAAAGACGCCTGATAGCTTTAAGCCAGAGTACATACCTAGACAAAGTTCTGAAAAGGTTCAGAATGGATAAGGCAAAGAAAGGTTCAGTGCCTATGTTGTTAGATAAGATATGGAGCAAGGCTCAGTGTCCAGCTACGGTAAATGATAGGGAAGCTATGAGCAAAGTGCCTTATGCCTCGGCCATAGGTTCCATCATGTATGCCATGCTGTGTACTAGACCGGATGTGTCCAATGCTCTTAGTTTGACGAGCAGATATCAAAGTGATCCAGGAGTGGAACACTGGACAGCCGTGAAGAACATCCTAAAGTACCTAAATAGAACTAAAGAAATGTTCTTAGTCTATGGGGGTGATGAACAGCTTGTCGTAAAAGGTTACGTCGATGCTAGTTTCGACACCGACAAGGATGATTCTAAATCTCAGACAGGATACGTTTATATTTTGAATGGAGGAGCTGTGAGCTGGAGAAGCTGCAAGCAAAGCGTGATCGCGGGATCTACAGTAGAAGCGGAATACATGGCTGCTGCAGAAGCGTCAAGTGAAGGAGTTTGGATCAGAAACTTCATCACTGAGCTTGGCGTGGTTCCAAGTGCATTGGACCCACTGGAGATATTGTGTGACAACACTGGCGCCATAGCACTCGCTAAGGAACCAAGATATCATCCAAAGACCAAGCATATCAACCGCAAGTTTCATATAATCCGAGATTATATAGCAGATGGAGATCTGAAGATTAGCAAAGTACATACGGATCTGAATGTCGCAGATCCATTGACTAAACCTCTTCCACGTGTAAAACATGATCATCACCTCAGTGCCATGGGTGTGAGATTGTTGCCAGATGTAAACTAGATTATTGACTCTAGTGCAAGTGGGAGACTGTTGGAATTATGCCCTAGAGGCAATAATAAAGATGTTATTATTATAATTCTTGTTCATGATAAAGTTTATGTTCCATGCTAGAATTGTATTAAGCAGAAACTTTAATACTTGTGTGGTTTGTAAACAACACTGTGTCCCTAGTACGCCTCTATGGACTAGCTCATTGATCAATGATGGTTAAGGTTTCCTAACCATAGACATGAGTTGTCAATTGATAATGAGATCATATCATTGGGAGAATGATATGGTGGATAGACCCAAACAAAGCAGAGCAATTAGATCGTGTCATCGTGTTCGTCTTTGCGAAGCTTTTCCTATGTCAAATATTGTATTCCTTAGACCATGAGATAATGCAACTCCCTGGTACCGGAAGAAAGCTTTGAGGTCATCAAACGTCATCCTATGAGAGGGTGATCATAAAGGTGTCTCTCAGGTGATCGGAAAGTATCTGTTGGGTTGTATGTATCGAGATGGAATTGTCCCTCCCAAGTCGGAGAGATATACTTCGGGCCCACTCGGTAATCGATATCAACACCGCTTGAAAGCATGTGGTTAAGGATTTAATCACAAAGTGATATCGGATTACGGAACGAGTAAAGTACTTGCTGTGAACGAGATTGAACTAGGTATGACGGTACCGACGATCGAATCTCGGGCAAGTAAAATATCGCGAGACGAAGGGAATATATATATGGGATTGATTGAATCCTGGCATCGTGGTTCATCCGATATGATCATCGATGAATGTGTGGGAGTCAATATGGGTGCCCAGACCCCGCTGTTGATTATTGATAGAAGATCATGTCTGCATATTCTCGAACCCGCAGGGTCACACACTTAACGTATCTCGACGCTAGGATAGATTGGATAATTGGTTTATGAATTTTTGTTCGGAGTCTCGGATGGGATCCGGGATATCACGAGAGGTTCCGGAATGGTCCGGAGAATAAGATTCATATAAGGCAGTGCAGTTTTGGAGTTCGGAATTGTTCCGGGTTAATCGGTATTGTACCGGAAGCTTCTAGAACCTTCCGGAAGGGACCAACGTGGCCCCACCTTCCGGGAGGGGGCATGGGCCTATGAGGGAGTGTCCTGGCCGCTTTGGGCCAGGGGCACAAGGCCCCATAGGGCCCAGCCGATTCTAGAGAGATTTGACTCGTTTAAATCTCGGGATAGAATTTCTAGATAAGGGAGAGTTTAAATCGTTTAAAACTAGAGATAGGATTTCTAGATAAGGGAGAGTTTAAATTGTTTAAACTAGAGATAGGCTTGGAGGAGGGGCAAGGGCTGGCCGCCCCCCCTCTATATATAGAGGGGTGGTGCGCCCTCCCCCCCACACACAACCTTCCTCCAAGCCCTAGCAGCCTTGCTACCTTCCTCTCTCCCTCCCGACTGTTTGTAGGCGAAGCCCTGCAGCAGAAATTCTCCACCATATACACCACGCCGTCGTGTTGTAGATCCAATCTATCTCTCCACCATACTTGCTGGTCCGAGGAAGGAGGAGACGTCGAGGTGCTGCACGTGTGCATCTCACGGAGGCACCGCCACTTGTGGTGCTAGATCGGATCGGATCGCGAGGAGGAGAAGCGAGTACGACTACATCACCCACGTTCCGACGAACGTTCCGCTGTGCGAATCTTCAAGGGTATGAAGATCTAATCCAATCTCTCTCGTTGTTTGCATCTCCTAGATTAGATCTTGGCTTTCCCTCTGTTCGCTCTGTAGAAAATTTTGATTTACTATGCCGCGAAACCCTTCAGATCTATGCGTAGATACTTTGCACGGGTAGTACACATATGAGTATGTGGGCGATGATGATCATTTTATTGCTTCTTAGTTGTACTTTGAATATTGGTGGTATAGTGGGATGAAGCGGCCCGAACAAACTTTACATGTCCTCGCACATGAGACCTGTTCCACGCTTGACATGCAACTTGTTTTGCATAAGTGGCTAGCGGGTGTATGTCTCTCCTACTATAGTCAATATCTAATTTGCAACGAGTTGTCAACAATTTGGTTATCCTCGTTGTGGTTCATGTTCGTAGGTAAGAACGGTTCTATCTTCGAAAGCCCTAAGCCACGTAAAACTTCCAATGGATAAATTAGAGGCGTCTATTTTAGATTGTTGCTGGGCTAGTGTTATGATATGGTGATGTTGTAAGTAGAAGTATGAGATGATACTCTTACAACATACATAACGTGTAAACTCCATAGACCTTGGATTTACACATAAAAGTATGATAGTGATCATACCACGATGCACATGATAGAGATCATATGCGGGAACCATATCATTCCACTAATAAACATGTGATGTTTGATAGCATCTTATATTGCTTGTTTGGCGTTTTATTAGCATAATAAGGTGATCCCTCATTTAGATATCAAGATAAAAATGTGTTCTTCCTTAAGTATGCACCGACAATGTTTCGTCGCTTCAAGACATCACGTGATGATCGGGTGTACTTGAATCCACGAGCATATCTCGGGTGTAAGACAGTTACACACGCGAATACTAAGGTTCTTACTTGGCGAGCCTAGCATGTACAGACATGGCGTCGGAACACGGACCGAAAGGTTAAGCATGAGTCATATATTTTGATATGATGACCATATGGATGCTCGCCTTTGAAACTACACCGACTCACGTGATGATCGGACTTGGTGTAGTGGATTTGGTTCATGTAATCACCAAAAAGACACGAGGGATGTCGTTTTTGAGTGGGAGTTCATTTCTAATTTGGATTAGTAGAACTCAATTTATCATAAATTAAATCAAAGTGAATTTGCATAATTTGTTGTAGTCATTGGCATTCGTTCACCACCTTATGCATAGTTGTAATTGAGATAATAGAACTATAGAATTCTGGATATATACTTTACGTCGTATTGTGTTGAGTGTCAATCTAAAGTTTAAAGTCCTATTGCAAACTTTCAGCAAACTCTATTTACTCCGTGAAATTTAATAGTTAGTATTAAATCGAGAGTAACAATTCCAGTGTTAGTATCTTAAGTATCATGTTTGCCTCCATGATTCTTGATTGTTTTTAAATATCAAGGTTGTCTAGGAGCTGAAAGAATTGTTTCAGAAACCATCATGTGTGCCAGATATAACGATATCTGAAACAATGTTTTGGTTACAATATGATAGAGTATAATATGTGTTCTCATATAGGATGAGAATTTACAAAGGTTGGAGATGCTAGACATCCTAATCATCCAAAAGGGTTTTGGAAAGCAACATTATACTCATGATTCACCTTTATAAGCTACAGTAGCTTGATCATGAAAGTCGTCATGATAAGGATGAATAGAAGATGTATGTAAAGTGTTTACTATACTAAAAGATTACTAAAGAATGGATTTTGAAATAATACCGATCATTTTGATTGCAAGTCCAAAGGTATTATTATTTGAATATACACGCTTTGGACTATGTGTCATGTATATGGCGCCACTGTTGATGTTGATAAATTCTTTTAAAAAGGAAAAGGAAATGCTGAAAGAGAATCTATAAAATATATTTGGCAGAAAAGAAAAGATTGGAAATATCCAATTTAGGTATATGGATGATATACATGTTATGGTTATATTCTTTGCTTGTTAAACAATGTGGTTCTTGGGTATTGGATACCGAATTGGTTGGTATGAAATTTCATACGGAACGACGCAATTCATAAACCACAATGGCCTAAATAACTAGCAAGAGAATATGTGATGATGTTCATCGAAAACAAACAAACCGTTGTTTGTATTTCTCGTTGACATCAAAGCTTGACTTCAAGATTTGTTTTAATAATTGTTATTTGAATCAGGTATTATGAGAACAAAGGTTGTTCAAATAATTATCGTATTCCATATAATATGGATGATTTACAAATCTAGTTGGAGAAATCACATCCATAAAACTTAATGCTAAAATGTCGCAAGACAAATGATTGAAAGATCACTTACGAAGTGACATCGCCGTTTAAATTATATTGGAAAGAAAACATGAAGAATCTCCATTTTCATGGATTTTTGGAGTCTTTGATTTGATCAAGTGACGCTTGTGAGACTTTCCTCGGGATAATTAAAACTTCGTTCAATGGCCAAAGAAGAACGAACGACTAAAATATTGGAATTTATACATATCGATGTATGTAGTCCATTATGTGTAGTCGTAAGCGATGGGTTTCAACTTCATATGCTTTCTCCGGAAATTTGAGTGAATGTTCACTTAATGATAAAGAAGTATGAAATATTTGAAAAATGTTTCAAAGACTTTCAAGATGGAGTGAAAATAATTGTAACAAGAAAATAAATGGTTTATGATTTTATCATAAGGGATTTATTTGAGTTACAAGTGTAACAAGAAAAATAAATGAATTATGATTTTATCATAAAAGGGATTTATTTGAGTTACAAGTTTAGCAAAACACCTAGATTTACATCTCCCGAAACACCATAGGAATATGAAGTGTTTGTGATTTGTAAGGAAACCTTGTTTGACATGGTTGGATCAAAGGTGTTATTTATAAAACTGCCATTATGTTTTAAAAGATTAAAGCTTTAGAGACTACCGCTTTTACACTGAAAAGAGCTCCATCTTGATCCGTTGAAATGACACCATATGAGTTATGGTTTGGGGTAAAACCTAAGTTGTCATTTCTTAAATTTTGGTATGCTAAACATAAGTAAGATGTTTACAACCAAAGTCGGATGAGCATGTCTTTGTAGGTTATTTCGAATAACAATTGGTTATTCCTCCATAACACCGAGGACAAAAGGGTTTGTCGCTTGAAATGTGAAGTTTCTTGAAAAAGGATTTTTCGCAAAAGTTAAGTGGGAGGACAATAGAACTTTGATAAGGTTAACGAACCTTAGCTAAATGTGCTGAGTTGCGCAGCGCTGGAAATCGTTCTGGAGGCTGCCATAATGCTCATAGCTTATGTGCCTCAAAGGTTGTGGTCACGGAGATCTAAGTTCCTATTGAACCAAGTAGGTCGGTTAAACAATCAAATGCTAAGATTTGAGAGTAAATCATTATTTTTGACAATGATGAGCCGAATACATACAAAGAAGCAATGATGGGCCCTGACCCCATCAAATGGCTTGAAGCCATAAAATCCGTGATAAGTCCATACACGATAAATCAAGTTTTGAACTTGGAAGACCCTCCGGAAAGGTGTAAAAACCTATCAGTCGAATTTGGATCTATAAAGAAACAGACATGGTGAAGGGAATATGCCCTGAGAGGCAATAATAAAGTGTTTATTATGTGTATTCCAAGTATATGATAGATGTTTATTTTGCATGCTATAATTGTATTAATACGAAAACGTTAATACATGTGTGTTTAATAAACAAACAGAAAGTTCCTAGTTATGCCTCTCTCATAAACTAGCTCGTTGATTAACAAGATGATCAAGGTTTCCTGATCATGGACATTGGATGTTGTTAATAACGGGATCACAACATTAGTGTAATGGTGTGATGAACATTCATCTGAAGTATAGCATTACGATCAAAGTCATTGAGTTTATATTGCTATAACAACTTACGAAGTGATCCTAATCCTTAGACCATGAGATCATCTCAATCACTAACACCGGAAGAGTTTCTTGATAACATCAAACGTCACACCGTAATAGGGTGATTATAAAGATAGATTCAGAACTAATAAAGTGTTATGTTGAGGCTCATGGATCGAGAGTGGAATTTGTTCATCCCGATGACGAATAGATATACTCTGGGTCCTCTCGGTGATATCACATTGATTAGCTTGCAAGCAAGTGATTTGATCACTAGAATGTTATATCACAGGAACGAGAAAAGAGTGCATGTCGGTAACGAGATCAAACTAGGTATGGAGATACCGATGATCGAATCTCGGACATGTAATATATCGTGAAACAAAGGGATTAAGAAACTAGCGTAAAAGGTTCCGACGATCACAAGAAAGTCATCGTTGAATGTGTGGGAGTCAGTATGGGTCTCCAGATCCCGCTTCTGATTATTGATCCGAGAGGGGTCTCGATCATGTCCGCATTATTCACGAACCGTAGGCTGACACACTTAAGAGACACCGACATCCAATTGGAGCAAATGTTTCATGCCGAAAGAATGAACAAGCGCAGGAATTTATTTCACTAGATACCGAAACAGGTTTTCGGGTGAAATTGCATAAAGTGGTTATGCATGTGAAATAGAATTCTAGCAAGGGGTTATTTGTGAATGTTTGTCATTAAAGTAATTGACAAAATTCTGAATAAAATAAAAGAGTTTTATTTAATGAGAGTTTGCATTAAATTTGGTGGAAATTTAATGGGAATTTGAGTGGACTTTTGAGTGGAGGGAATTTAAAGGAGATTTGTGAGTGGAGTGTCCACCCACATGAAGAGGGGAGGGCAAGGGGGCAGCCCCCATGCGCCGGCCACCCCTTGGGGTCCCCCTCCTCCTATAAAAGGAGCCCCCTCCTCACTTGTCTCTCACACCTCCTCGTGAAGGATCTCTCTCCCCCTCTAGAATTTATCCCCCATGGTCTCGGACTAGCGAGATACATGTTCCCGGTGTCTATTCGGCAAGAAAGAGTTGTGCTTCCGCTGCATCGCTGGAGCGAGGAGGCGGAGGTTGCTCGGTGCCTCGAACGAGTGTGCGAGCACGGATGCGCTGCTGATTTGCGGCGCTAGGACTTCCTCTCGATCTTGAGATCGGCAAGAGATCGTCTACATCAACCACGAGTTGAACTCGTTAAGCTTTGTCGGTCTTCAAGGGTATGTTCTCTACGGATATACATC
This sequence comes from Avena atlantica, assembly GCA_910589765.1. Lineage (NCBI taxonomy): Eukaryota > Viridiplantae > Streptophyta > Magnoliopsida > Poales > Poaceae > Avena > Avena atlantica. Next base: position 229,340,235 of record OU342738.1, read on the forward strand.
CGCCCATTGTTTGTATCTAGTAGATAGATCTTGGTATATAGTTCACATCGTAGGAAATTTTTTGTTTTCTATGCTGCGAACCCTACAGTGGTATCAGAGCCGGATCTATGCGTAGATACTTTACACGGGTAGTTCACATATGAGTATGTGGGCGATGATGATCATATTGTTGCTCCTTTGTTGTAATTTTGGATATTGGTGGCATAGTGGGATGAAGCGGCCCGGACAAACTTTACATGTCCTCGCACATGAGACCTGTTCCACGCTTGACATGCAACTAGTTTGCATAAGTGGCTAGCGGGTGTATGTCTCTCCTACTATAGTCAATATCTATTTTGCAAGCGAGTTGTCAACAATTTGATTATCCTCGTTGTGGTTCATGTTCGTAGGTAAGAACGGTTCTATCTCGAAAGCCCTAAGCCACGTAAAACTTGCAATGGATAAATTAGAGGCGTCTAGTTTAGATTGTTGCTGGGCTAGTGTTATGATATGGTAGTGTTGTAAGTAGAAGTATGAGATGATACTCTTACAACACACATAGCGTGTAAAATCCATAGACCTTGGATTTACACATATATGTATGATAGTGATCATACCACGATGCACATGATAGAGATCATCTGCGGGAACCATATAATTTCACTAATAAACATATGATGTTTGATAGCATCTTATATTGCTTGTTTAGCGCTTTGTTAGCATAATAAGATGATCCCTCATTTAAATATCAAGATAAGAATGTGTTCTTCCTTTAGTATGCACCGATTATGTTTTCGTCGCTCCAAGACATCACGTGATGATCGGGTGTTCTTGGATCCACGACCATATTTCGGGTGTAAAACAGTTACACACGCGAATACTAAGGTTCTAACTTGGCGAGCCTAGCATGTACAGACATGGCCTCGGAACACGGACCGAAAGGTTAAGCATGAGTCATATAGTTGATATGATGCCCATTTGATGCTCGCCTTTGAAGCTATACCGACTCACGTGATGATCGGACTTGGTGTAGTGGATTTGGTTCATGTAATCACCAAAAAGGCACGAGGGATGTCGTTTTTGAGTGGGAGTTCATTCGTAATATAGATTAGTTGAACTCAATCTATCATACACTTAGTCTAAACTTTACAAATTCTATTGTAGATGGCACCACCTGCTTTTAATTTCAATGTGTTCATGGAGAAAGAGAAACTAGCAACAAACGGTAGCAACTTTACCGAATGGGCCATGAATTTGAGGATTCTCCTCTCTGCTGCACAAAAGCAATATGTGCTAGAAGCGCCGTTAGGCCCCCCACCTTTTGATGATGCCCCTGACGAGGAGAAGAATGTCTATCAGACTCGTCAGGAGGACCACAACTTAGTTCATTGCGGCATATTGTATGGGCTAGAGCCGGAACTTCGAAAGCGTTTCGAAAACGGCAATGCATTTGATACAATGGGTGAGTTGAAAATGATTTTCGACACACATGCTGCTGTAGAGAGCTACAACGCTTCAGAAAAGTTCTTTAGCTGCACGATGGAAGAGCACAGCTCCGTTAGTGAGCATGTACTCAAGATGTCGGGTTACGCCGATAAGCTTGTGTCCTTGGGAATATCGATTCCCATTGACTTAGGCATCCATCGTGTTCTGCAGTCTCTGCCACCTAGCTATAAGAGCTTCGTGATGAACTATAATATGCAAGGCATGAAGAAGTCTCTCCCCGAGCTTCTGTCAATGCTTAAAACTGCAGAAGTGGAGATCTAAAAGGAACATCAAGTGTTGATGATCAATAGGAACACTGGTTTCAAGAAAGACAAGAAGGGAAAACGGAAGGGAAGTAAGGGCGGCAAGCCTGTTGCCGCGCCTGAAAAGAAACCCCGAGTTGGACCTAAGTCTGATTCCGAGTGCTACTATTGTAAGGGGACTGGCCACTGGAAGCGCAACTGCCCCAAGTATCTGGCAGACAAGAAGTCCGGCAAGGCAAACAAAGGTATATATGATATACATGTATATATGAGATATTGAAGGAGTTCAATATAGAAACGACAAGAAGCAGTTCTTGTTGCATGGAAAGGAATTGAATCAAGATTCAAGTGTATCGACACTTGATAAGTGAAACAAGATTCAAGTGCTTTGACACTTGATGAGTGAAATCACGAGAATGTTTTGATCAATCATACCATGATATGTACACATCCAGATATGTCCTATGCTCTAAGTGTTATGAGCATATACCAGAATGAATCATAAAATGATCATTGGACGATAGTAAGGATATTCTTATGATCTTTTGGAAGAACTAAGAATATATTTGTGTAGACGTGACAAACAATTACAAATAGTTCATTTTAAAGAGTTACATTGATACTAGTTTTGTCACAAGATACAAATTAAGTTTATCTCAATTTAAATTATGGCTGGCACAATGTAATGGAAAGGAGATTCCATGATGGATTTGGAAGAGTTCCAAAGTTAAGACATTGTGACGAATACTACAACAAAAGGCTAAGTATATGACTGCTATAGTAGCGGTAAAGGAGGGAATTTGTGTCAAGTAGTTTGTTATCAAACTAAGGTGTGGTTCGCAACGGGCTAACACTAAAGATATATTGTGTGACAATAGTATCGACGTGTTTTAACCCCAAGGAACTAAAGGTCTCACCAAAAGACCAAATTTATACAATGCCATCTCATTGGAGAATGAGTGATGCGTGAAGACGCAAATACATGCAAATACACACGAACCTGAAAGTGTCAGATCCGTAGATTATGTTAACCACTTGCAATTGCGTATTTGGAACACCAGAAAGCCATAGGTGTTCAATACACAAAGTTTTCAAACTAGATTATTGTCTCTAGTGAAAGTGGGAGACTGAAGGGAATATGCCCGAGAGGCAATAATAAAGTGGTTATTATCGTATTCCTTATTTATGATAAATGTTTATTTTACATGCTATAATTGTATTAATACGGAAACGTTAATACATGTGTGTTTAATAAACAAAAAGGAAGTTCCTAGTTATGCCTCTCTTATAAACTAGCTCGTTGATTAACATGATGATCAAAGTTTCCTGATCATGAACATTGGATGTTGTTAAGAATGACGTCACAACATTAGTGTAATGATGTGATGAACATTCATCCGAAGTATAGAATTACGATCAAAGTCATTGAGTTTATATTGCTATAACAACTTACGAAGTGATCCTAATCCTTAGACCATGAGATCATGTCAATCACTAACACCGGAAGAGTTTCTCGATGACGTCAAAAGTCACACCGTAACTGGGTGATTATAAAGATGGCTTCAGAACTACTAAAGTGTTATGTTGAGACCCATGGATCGAGAGTGGAATTTGTTCATCCCGATGACGGATAGATATGCTCTGGTCCCTCTCGGTGATATCACATTGATTAGCTTGCAAGCAAGTGATTTGATCACTAGAATGTTATATCACGGGAACGAGAAAAGAGTGCATGTCGGTAACGAGATCAAACTAGGTATGGAGATACCGATGATCGAATCTCGGACATGTAATATATCGTGAAACAAAGGGATTAAGATACTAGCGTAAAAGGTTCACACGATCACAGAAGTCATCGTTGAATGTGTGGGAGTCAGTATGGATCTCCAAGTCCCGCTACTGATTATTGATCGGAGAAGGGTCTCGATCATGTCCGCATTATTCGCGAACCGTAGGGTGACACACTTAAGGGATATCTACACCATTCGGATCAAATGATATGCCAGAAAAAGAAAAGGAAAGCGCAGGAATTTATTTCACTAGACACCGAAACTATTTCGGTTGAAATTGCTGAAATTGGTTCTGCATGTGAAATTGAAATGTTGGATGGGGTTTTATGTGAATGTTTGTTAATTAAAGTAATTAACAAAATTCTGAATAAATAAATAAAAGAGTTTTATTTAAATGAGAGCTTGCATTAAATTTGGTGGAAATTTAATGCATGTGAGTGGAATTTTGAGTGGAGGCTTTTTAATGGGAGTGGAGGCTTTTCATTTTGAGTGGGAGCTCCACCCACATGAATGTGGAAGAGGTGGGGGCATCCCCATGGCTGGGCGCCATGCCCCTTGGGTGCCCCCCTCTCCCCTATTAAAGGCCCCCCTCTCCTCCTCTCAAAGTACACCTCCTCGCGAAGGATCTCTCTCCCCCCTTTAGAATTTCCCCATGTCTCGGATCAGCGAGATACATGTTCCCGGTGGCTTTTTCTGGAAGGATTTGTTGCTTCCGCTGCTTCGCTGGAGCGAGGGCGCGGAGGTTGTCGGGGTACCCATACGTGTGTGCGATCACGGATGCACCACTGCTTTGAGGTGCTGGACTTAATCGTGCTGGACCGGCTGGACCAGATGGACGTCATCACGATCTTGAGATCGGCAAGCGTTCGTCTACATCATCCACGAGTACAACCTCGTTAACGCTATTCGGTCTTCGAGGGTATGTATTCTATGGATGTATATCCACCCGTTGCTTGTATCTAGTAGATAGATCTTGGTACATAGATGTTCCCATCGTAGGAAATTTTTTGTTTTCTATGCTGCGAACCCTACAGAGGGTGGGATGCTCCTCTCCGGCCGTCTCCCCGTCCCTTCCCTCTCTCCTCCGATCACACCTCCTCTGCAGGTATCTCTGTCACATCCCAAAATTTTCCAAATTTTGAAATGTGAAAAATAAAAATAAAAAGAATTAAAGGATGAAATTTAGGGGGAAAAGAAACTTTTAGTTTCTAAATGGAAACATCAAAACCTTACTTGAACAAAATTTGAATGATAAAGTAATAAACAAATTTTCAAACATATCAAATGCATTCATGCATGGAATGTATCTTGATATTGAGCACTTGGAAAAGATAAACCTAAAACCTAAACCCTAATAAGAGAAATGATCATCAAGTTCAATACTAGATTATGGCTATGTGCCATATAAAAATTTAGGAACATCATTCCTAAATAATCAATAATGGTAAACAACAATATTACAAAATCATGGGAATTGTTTTCACTCTATTTGGAGTCATGGATAAAAAGATATGATTTATATATGACAAGAAGAAAAATAAATAAGACATATTGCAAAGTCAATTTAAGCCATGGCTAAAAATCCATAAGTGAATGGAATAAAAGTATATTTAAATAATATAAAAGGATAAATGTTTATTTAATAAAATTATATGGGCTTAGGTACCATATTTAAATTTTATTAAAATGGTGCCAATGTGTCACACTCAGTTTTAAATGATTAATAATTTATAAAAATATTTAAAATTCTCTAATTGGACTAAATAACCAACTTATATTTTATATTAATCATCTGAAAGGATTATTTACAAATTTGAAATCAATTTGGAGTTTGAAACAATTGATTTGTTTTAAAAACAGAATATAGAACAGAAAAAAGAACATGAATAAAAAACCTACCAGCTAACCCTTTTGGCCCAGTAACCCTGGCCACTAAAGCCCACCCGACACCTCTCTCCCTGCTGGACCCTTTTCTCACCGCACCCCTTCCCGCACCTGCTCACTGAAGGCTCGGCCCCAACTGCCACGTCGTCGTCTTCAACCCCACGCGCTGAACCCTCCTCCCCCTCCCCTGCCATTTATTTGATTTGCTCCGAGTAAATACACGCGTTTGCAAGATTAATTCCCTCCTCCGACCCTGTCCTCTTAATCCCCACTGCCGCCTCTTTGTTTCCCCTCATACAACGCCACCAGAGATCCCCCAGGCTGACCGAATTTGAGCTCGCACCACCGCGGCCACCAACGAGCTCCGATGAGAACCTACCTCCCCTTGCCCCCTTTCCTTCCCTATGATCTTCGCCATCCTCGGGCGCAACCGTTAAACCACTCCATTCGATTTATCGTGCCCCAGGTGCTCGGCTCCGTCTTCATCTGCAAGCCACCGATGACGACCTCAACTCAGACGAGGAATTCGACGAGCCCGTGCGCCCCTTCCCCAACCACGACCTCCACTACAATCGCCTCGACCCTGCGACCTCGGTAACACCCTGCGCCCTTCCCCTTACCCCCTAGAACCACCGGAGCGTCCGTCACCCGACGCGCCGCTGCTGCACACCGCTGTCAGCTCCAGTAGTTTGTGGCCAAGCATTGTGGTCCATTGGATCCGTATCCTAGGGTCAAGAGTAGATAACTTACTGAAGGGGCATCAGTTGATCTGGTCCATGCGATCACATTTAAATCTAATAGCTCACATTGCCGATCCTGCCGAAGCGGTACCGGCCATTAGTGTTGCGCCACGTGGCCAGACTTTTCTGTTTAAATCCAAATTTAGTTTAAATAGATGTTTAAACTTAGAAAATTCATAACTTTTGATCCACAGTTCAGAAAAATACAAATTTGGTGTCTATGGATTCATAAAAATGATAAATTCACTGTAGAGACCTTCTTTTGTTCAATTGCTTTGGTAAAAACTGAGTTTTAGGCAGAACCATTTGAGGAGTATTTTGAGTATAAAAATTGTTGTGATAATTATTTTTGAGTGAATCCTTTTGTAATTGGTTGTGTATTGAACCCTCTGACCATAAACATTAAAATTTGAAATTAAACATATAATTTGATGGCATAGTAAATGTACCATTGAATAAAAACTTTTCTAGTAAAGAAAAATAATTTAAATAACCAAATTGCACTAACTTGGTTCCAATTGGAATTCCACTTTGATGAAAAGGACCAGTAGGTGTTTGTAATGTTTAGAACCATTTTGGAACAACTTGTGTGCTTTTGCTTGATTTTATTGTTGTAGAATTTTAGGAGTGTGCTATTGCAAGATCAAGGAGAGTACCCAAATATTATACTATAAAGGCAAGTGATATTTCATCATATCTCCTATTATTTCACCTATTGCATTAGTATTATTTTAGTAGGACTTTGCATGATAGTTTTAATTATATTGCTATTCTATAGAAATCCTATAGAATATACTTGGTAGTATTTTCCTAATATAGGAGACATCGTATGCTAGAATGCTTGGCCTTTCTAATATAATTCTTGGGTGGAAAATTCATATTGTGATGGTATGAAAGGTTTATACTTATATATTTTTGACTAAGAAAACAACCATTGTTAATGAAACACCTGGGTGGATTGGGACTTGTATGGATTATGTTGAGTGCTTACTCAGGGCCCATTTATATGGTTTACCCTGGTGTATCACACTTGTGTATGGCCACCTAGGAACAAAGAGATTGGAGACGTTCTTGTCGCAAAAGCTTCCAGTGCAGCCACATGGCATATGGGCTCTGCCTTGACCAACTAAGTTTCGAGAACTCAGCCAGATGGACAAAGGGTGGTAGTGATGATTGTTGGAGATATGCCCTAGAGGCAATAATAAATGTAGTTATTATTATATCTTTGTGTTTATGATAAATATTTACATTCATGCTATAACAGTATTAACCGGAAACATTAATACTTGTGTGATTTGTAAACTAAATTAGTGTCCCTAGTAAAGCCTCTTTATAATACTAGCTTGTTGGTTAATAGATGATCATGGTTTCCTGATCATGAACATTGAGATGTTGTTAACAACAAGATCATATCATTAGGAGAATGGTATGATGGACATACTCCTATAGATAAGCGTAGCATAAAGATCAAGTAATTTTAATAGTTCAATTTCTATAAGCTTTCTCTGATACATAGTAACCTAATTCCTTCGACCATGAGATCATGCTAATCACCATCACCGGAAGGATGCTTTGATGACATCAAACACCACACCGTAACTGGGTGGCTATAAAGATGGCATTGAGTGTTCGGAAAGTATGGGTTGAGACACATGGATCAAGAGTGGGATTTGTCCATCCATATGACAGATAGATATACTCTGGGCCCTCTCGGTGGAATGTCATCCAATTAGCTTGCAAGCATGTGACTGGCTCACAAGGGATCACATATCATGGGAACGAGAAAAGAGTACTTATCAGTAACGAGGTTGAACTAGGTATGCAGAGATACCGACGATCAAAACCTCGGATAAGTAAACTATGGTGAGACAAAGGGAAATTGGTATCGTATGTGAGTGGTTCATTCGATCGCAAAGTAATCGTTGAAATATGTCGGAGCCATATGAATTTCCAGATTCCTCTATTGGTTATTGATCGGAGAAGTGTCTCGATCATGTCCGCATAATTCACGAACTGTAGGGAGACACACTTAAGGATTCAATGTTGTTTAGTAGATATGGAATGTTAATAGGGATGCCGAATGTTGTTCGCAGTCTCGGATGGGATTCAGGATATCACGAGGAGATCCGGAATGGTCCGGAGAATAAGATTCATATAAGGAAAGTCCTATTTCGGAGTTCGGGAAAGTTTCCAATGATTTCATCGGAGAGGTTCTAGAAGGGTCTAGAAGGTTCACCGATCCGAAAGGAGAATGGTCCATGCATGTGTCATGGGTATGTGGAATGATTGGATCATGTCCAAGGTCACTTGGTGTTGGCATATACAAGAGAGAATTAAAGCTCTATATTGAAAGTCAAACGGGAAGTTTGAAAAGTCAAACTGGAACAATGGTTTCCTAGTGGGAGAAGAAACAAGTCCTTCTCTCAATCCAACTTGGGTTTGGGTTTGGATTCAAACCCACCCCTCCCAAGGCTGCCTACCCTCTCATAAATAAAAGGGGAGGGCTGCCCCAAACAACACAAGTTCCAAGCCCTCTCCACGAGCCGCCGCCGACCTGCGCCGCCACCGCCGCCGCCCAGCGCCGCCGCGCGCCGCTGTCGCGCTGCCTCAGCGCGTCTCCGCCGAATCGTGACGCCGCCGGTCCGTCACCGTCACCCTAGCCGCCGCCGACACCTCCTCCCGGATCTCTAAACCCTAGTTTTCCAGGAAACCCTAATCCACCATAACTCGCATTCGGCTTAGGCGAAGCCCTACGGGATCTTCCGTCTGCTTCCGACACCATGCCGTCATGCTGCCGGAATCGCGAGGGAGAACTACAACCTCCGCTGCCTGCTGGAACAAGGGAGAGGAAGGTCTTCATCGAGTACCGAACATGTGACCGACCGCGGAAGCGCTGCCGAAATGCAGCGCCGGAAGGATCGTCTACGCGATCTTGAGATCGGCAAGAGTACGACTACATCACCCACGAGAATCTGCTCTCGTTAACCGCTTTAGTATCTTCAAGGGTAAGTTCCTCCATCGACTCGTTGCTACAATCTAATAGATAGATCTTGGCTTGTTTGTGTGCATGCGGTAGAATTTTTTTGTTTTCCATGCTACGAACCCCTACAGTGGTATCAGAGCCAGTTCTATATGTAGATCTGTTGCACGAGTAGAACACAATGGTCATTGTGGGCGGTGGTGCTTTTATTATCAATTGCTTTTTGTGTACTTTGCATCTTGCGGTCTGATGGGATGAAGCGACCCGGGCTAACCTTACATGACATCGTTCATGAGACATGGTCCACACTCAACATGCAACTTGTATTGCATAAGTGGCTTTGCGGGTGTCTGTCTCTCCCATTACAGTATAGATACAATTTACAACGGGCACTTGATAGTTCAAACATCAACGTTGTGGTTCTTGTTCGTAAGTTAGATCGACAATTATTGAAAGCCCCAAACCACGTAAAAGATGCAAAGAAATTAGAGGCGTCTAACTTTTTTTTGCAGGGGTGTGCTGTGATGTGATATGGCCATGATTGTGATTATATATGATATATGCAATGTTCCTTATTGTAAGTTGGCAACCGACAGGAGCCATATGGTTGTCTTTTAAATTCCGTTAAGACTCGTGTGTCTATTCAAAGTAGTTGTAATAGTTGAACCTGGTGGACGACGACCATGAAAAGGCGCCATTGACCTTGACGCCATACCGGTGATGATGGAGATCATGTTCGTGCTTGAAGATGGAGATCGGAAGCACAAGAAGAAAGGCCATATCATATCACATATTATGAATTGCATGTGATGTTAATCCTTTTTGCATCTTGTATTGCTTAGTTAAGGACGGTAGCATTATAAGATGATCCCTCAAGCACACAAATTTCATGTTTTAAAGTGTTCATCCTTTGTAAACACCGTTGCTAAAGCTCGTTGTTTCGAAGCACCACGTGATGATTGGGTGTGTTAGATTCAGCGAGTGTATACAACGTGAGCAAGCCAGATTTGCTCATGCGGAAGCTAAGGTTTGATCTTGACGAGCCTAGCATGTACATACATGGTCTCAGAACACAGATCACCGAAAGGTAAAGCATGAGTCATATAGTAGATATGATGAACATGTTGATTGTTCGCCATTGAAGCTATATCAACTCTCGTGATGATCGGTTTTGATGTGGTGGATTTGGTTCGTGTGATCACTAAAACAATTTGAGGGATATTGTTTTTGAGTGGGAGTTCACCTAGATTAATTTAACTATTAATTAGAACTCAATTTTTCATAAAATTAGTCTAAACTATTGCAAATATGTTGTAGATCAATGGCAGGCCCCTACCATCAATTTTAATGCGTTCCTAGAGAAAGAAAAGTTGAAAAACAATGGAAGCAAGTTCGCGGATTGGTTCCACAATTTGAGGATTGTCCCCAATGTTGGTAATTTGACCTATGTGCTGGATGCACCACTGGGTGACCCGCCTGCAGCTACTGCTACCGATGAAGTAAAGAATGTTTACCTCACTCGGAAGAATCAGTACTCCACAGTTCAGTGTGGTATCTTGTATGGTTTGGAATCGGAGCTTCAGAAAAGGTTTGAGAACCATGACCCACATGATATTGTCCGTGAACTCAAAATGATATTTGAGTCTCACGCGGCAGTTGAGAGTTATGAGGCTTCTGAAAAGTTCTTTAACTGGAAGATGGAAGAGGGCAGCTCCGTCAGTGAGCATGTGCTTAAGATGTATGGGCATGCAAACTCACTCCAAAGTTTGAGTATAGTGATTCCTAATTCTTTGGGGATTCACCGTGTCCTCCAATCACTACCACCAAGTTACAAGAACTTTGTAATGAACTACAATATGCAAAACATGGACAAGACGTTGCCAGAACTCTTCTCCATGTTGAAATCTGCAGAAGTGGAGATCAAGAAAGAGCACCAAGTGTTGTTGGTCAATAAGACCACCAAATTCTAGAAAGGCAAGTCTAAGCAAAAGGGAAACTTCAAGAAGGGCGGTAATAAAGTTGCCACGCCGGCAAAGAAGACCAAGGCTGGGCCTAAGCTTGATACTGAGTGCTTTTACTGCAAGGGAGAATGTCACTGGAAGCGGAATTTCCCAAAGTACTTGGCGGATTTGAAGAACGGCAACATCAATAAGAAAGGTATATCCGATATACATGTTGTTGATGTGTATCTCACTAGTACTCGTAGTAGTGCCTGGGTATTTGATACTGGTTCGGTTGCTCATATTTATAACTCAAAACAGGTGCTGCAGAATAAACGGAAGCTAGCGAAGAACGAGGTGACGATGCGCGTTGGAAATGGATAAAAGGTTGATGTGATCGCGGTCGGCACGCTACCTCTTCATCTACCATCGGGATTAGTTTTATACTTAAATAATTGTTATTTGGTGCCTGTGTTGAGCATGAACATTATATATGGATCATGTTTATTGCGAGATGGTTACTTGTTTATGTCCGAGAATAATGGTTGTTCGATTTATATGAGTAACATGTTTTATGCACATGCACCTTTGATAGATGGTCTATTCTTATTGAATCTCGATTGTGGTAATACACACATTAATAACATTGAAGCTAAACGTTTGAAATTAAGCGATAACTCGACCTATATGTGGAACTGTTGTCTTGGTCATATTGGAGTGAAGCGTATGAAGAAACTCCATTCCGATGGACTTCTTGAATCACTTGATTTCGAATCACTTGAGAGATGCGAAGCATGTCTGATGGGTCAAATGACCAAGACTCCATTTTCTGGGATGATGGAGCCAGCTACGGACTTATTGGAAATCATACATACCGATGTTTGTGGCCCAATGAGTGTAGCATCGCGTGGTGGATGACTTGAGTAGATATGGGTATATCTATTTCATGAAACATAAGTCTGAAACTTTCAAGAAGTTTAAGGAATTTCAAAGTGAGGTGGAGAATCAACGTAACAAAAGATTAAATTTCTACGATCTGATCGTGGAGGTGAATATCTAAGTTACGAGTTTGGCGAGCATTTAAAGAAATGCGGAATACTTTCACAATTGACACCGCCGGGAACACCACAGTGTAATGGTGTGTCCGAACATCATAATCGAACTCTCTTAGATATGGTTCCTTCTATGATGTCACTAAAGATTTACCGCTATAGTTTTGGGGTTATGCATTAGAAACAGCCGCATTCATTTTAAATAGGGCACCATCTAAATCCGTTGAAACGACACTGTATGAATTGTGGTTTGGGAAGAAACCTAAAGTGTCCTTCCTTAAAGTTTGGGGTTACGAAGCTTATGTAAAGAAGTTACAGCCGGACAAGCTTGAACCCAAAGCGGAAAAATGCGTCTTCATAGGATACCCGAAGGAAACTATTGGGTATACCTTCTATCATAGATCCTAGGGAAAAATCTTTGTTGCCAAGAATGGATCCTTTCTAGAGAAAGAATTTCTCTCGAAAGAAGTGACTGGAAGGAAAGTAGAACTCGACGAGGTTGTTGAACCTTCTCTCGAACTTGCGAGTAGCGCAACGCCGGAAGTAGTTCCTGTGGCGCCTACACCAATAAGAGAGGAAGCTAATGATGATGATCATGAAACTTCGGTTGAAGTTACTACGGAAGCTCGCAGGTCAACGAGAACTCGTACCACTCCTGATTGGTATGATCCCTTTATGAGTGTCATGTTGGTGGACAACACCGATGACCCTGCGGCGTATGAGGAAGCGATGATGAGCCTAGATTCCAATAAATGGCAAGAAGCCATGAAATCCAAGATTGGATCCATGTACGAAAACCAAGTATGGACTTTGGTGGACTTACCGGATGGCCGGAAGGCTGTCGAGAACAAATGGATTTTCAAGAAGAAAACAGATGTTGATGGTAATGTAACTGTCTATAAAGCTCGACTTGTCGCAAAAGGGTTTCGACAAATTCAAGGAGTTGACTACGATGAGACTTTCTCACCAGTAGTAAAGCTAAAGTCTGTGAGGATTATGTTAGCAATCGCTGCATATTATGATTATGAGATATGGCAGATGGATGTCAAAACGGCGTTCCTCAATGGAGACATTGATGAAGAGTTGTATATGATGCAACCCACAGGTTTTGTAGATCCTGAAGATGCTAACAAGGTATGCAAACTTCAACGGTCCATATATGGATTGAAGCAAGCATCCTGAAGTTGGAATCAACGTTTTGATAAGGTAATCAAAAGTTTTGGTTTTATACAAACTTATGGAGAAGCTTGTATTTACAAGAAATTGAGTGGGAGCTCTGTAGCATTCTTAATACTGTATGTAGATGACATATTGTTGATTGGGAATGATGTATACCTTCTTAATAGTGTCAAGGATTATTTGAATAATAGTTTTTCAATGAAAGATCTTGGCGAAGTAGCTTACATATTAGGCATAAAGATTTATAGAGATAGATCAAGACGCCTAATATCATTGTCACAAAGTACATATTTGGACAAAGTTCTAAAGAGGTTTGGAATGGAAGATAGCAAGAAAGGGTTCTTGCCCATGTTGCCCAATACGACCTTGAGTAAAACTCAAAGTCCTGCAACGGCAGAAGATAGAGAAAGGATGATTAAGACTCCATATGCCTCAGCCATAGGATCTCTTATGTATGCCATGCTATGTACTATACCCGACATTGCATATGTTGTTAGTCTAACTATAAGATATCAAAGTGATCCAGGAGTGGATCATTGGACAACGGTCAAAAACATCCTTAAGTACTTGAGAAGAACTAAGGATATGGTTCTTTCTTATAGAGGTGATGAACAACTCGTTGTTAATGGTTACACCGATGCTAGTTGGAACACCGATCCGGATGATTCTAAATCTCAATCTAGATACGTATTTACTTTGAATGGTGCAGCAATTAGCTGGAGGAGTGCAAAGCAAAGCGTTGTGGCGAGATCTTCAACTGCATCGGAATAGATAGCTGCTTCGGAGGCTTCACAAGAGGCGATATGGATGAAGGAGTTCATTACAGAGCTCGGTGTGGTTCCGAGTGTGCTGGACCCAATGTCTATCTACTGTGAAACATGGGCGCCATAGCCAATGCGCAAGAACCAAGGTCACACAAGAAGCTGAAGCACATCAAGCTATGTTTTCACGCTATTCGAGAACATGTACAAGATGGTGACATAAAGATTTGCAAAGTACACACAGATCTGAGTGTGGCGGATCCGTTGACTAAACCTCTCCCGAGGGCAAAACATGACCAACACCAAACTGCCATGGGTGTTCGGTATATTACCATGTAATCTAGATTAGTTGACTCTAGTGCAAGTGGGAGACTATTGGAGATATGCCCTAGAGGCAATAATAAATGTAGTTATTATTATATCTTTGTGTTTATGATAAATATTTACATTCATGCTATAACAGTATTAACCGAAAACATTAATACTTGTGTGATTTGTAAACTAAATTAGAGTCCCTAGTAAAGCTTCTTTATAATACTAGCTTGTTGGTTAATAGATGATCATGGTTTCCTGATCATGAACATTGAGATGTTGTTAACAACAAGATCATATCATTAGGAGAATGGTATGATGGACATACTCCTATAGATAAGCGTAGCATAAATATCAAGTCATTTTAATAGTTCAATTGCTATAAGCTTTCTGATACATAGTAACCTAATTCCTTCGACCATGAGATCATGCTAATCACCATCACCGGAAGGATGCTTTGATGACATCAAACACCACACCGTAATTGGGTGGCTATAAAGATGGCATTGAGTGTTCGGAAAGTATGGGTTGAGACACATGGATCAAGAGTGGGATTTGTCCATCCATATGACGGATAGATATACTCTGGGCCCTCTTGGTGGAATGTCATCCAATTAGCTTGCAAGCATGTGACTTTCTCACAAGGGATCACATATCATGGGAACTAGAAAAGAGTACTTATCAGTAACGAGGTTGAACTAGGTATGCAGAGATACCGACGATCAAAACCTCGGATAAGTAAACTATCATGAGACAAAGGGAAATTGGTATCGTATGTGAGTGGTTCATTCGATCACAAAGTAATCTTTGAAATATGTGGGAGCCATATGAATTTCCAGATTCCTCTATTGGTTATTGATCGGAGAAGTGTCTCGATCATGTCCGCATAATTCACGAACCGTAGGGAGACACACTTAAGGATTCGATGTTGTTTAGTAGATATGGAATTTTAATAGGGATAACGAATGTTGTTCGGAGTCTCGGATGGGATCTGGGATATCATGAGGAGATCCGGAATGGTTCGGAGAATAAGATTCATATAAGGAAAGTCCTATTTCGGAGTTCGGGAAAGTTTCCGATGATTTCATAGGAGAGGTTCTAGAAGGGTCTAGAAGGTTCACCGGTCCGGAAGGAGAATGGTCCATGAATGTGTCATGGGTATGTGGAATGATTGGATCATGTCCAAGGTCACTTGGTGTTGGCATATACAAGAGAGAATTAAAGCTCTAAATTGAAAGTCAAACGGGAAGTTTGAAAAGTCAAACTGGAACAATGGTTTCCTAGTAGGAGAAGAAACAAGTTCTTCTCTCAATCCAACTTGGGTTTGGGTTTGGATTCAAACCCACCCCTCCCAAGGCTGCCTCCCCTCTCATAAATAGAAGGGGAGGGCTGCCCCAAACAGCACAAGTTCTAAGCCCTCTCCACGAGCCGCCGCCGACCCGCGCCGCCGCCGCGCCGCCTCACCGCGCCGCCACGCCGCCGCCGCCTTGTGCCGCCGCCGGTCCGTCGTCGTCGCCCTAGCCTCCACCGACACCTCCTCTTCCTCCTGGATCTCTAAACTCTAGTTTTCCGGGAAACCCTAAATCCACCATAACTCGCATCCGGCTTAGGCGAAGCCCTGCGGGATCTTCCCTCTACTTCCGACACCAAGCCGTCGTGGTACCGGAATCGCGAGGGAGAACTACAACCTCCGCTGCCTGCTGGAACAAGGGAGAGGAAGGTCTTCATCGAGTACTGAACGTGTGACCGATTGCGGAAGCGCTGCCGGAATGCAGCGTCGGAAGGATCGTCTACGCGATCTTGAGATCGGCAAGAGTACGACTACATCACCCACAAGAATCTGCTCTCGTTAACCGCTTTGGAATCTTGTTTGTGTGCATGCGGTATAATTTTTTTTTCCATGCTACGAACCCCTACAATGATAGGATGGAACGCGTTCGTGGTGGTCTGAGGCATGTCGAGTCTTGTGGGAAAAGTGCACCACCTCTCGAGAGGGTAAAACTATGTACTTAGCCATGTCCCCGGTTATGGACAATTTTTGAGCATCAAGACAACGAAGCAGAATCAAGAATCTCATCATTATAATTTCTCTAAGTTAAAACTTTGTGGGTGAACAAGGGAAGCACCTGGAGGGTATCCAGAGTGCCAAGTTTGATGAAGTGTTGTTGAAAAAGAGAAAAACTATTTTACAAAGGATAGGGAAAGCTTACTTTATGCAAAGGCCAGAGAAAACTCCACTTAGCCATATATTCATGTAGATGTTAGATTCTATATATCAATATGGTATCACTTGACAATACAATTCAAATGTATTGACCCTTGTTGCTGTAACTTATCATGTTGCAGGATTACTTAATAATAGTGAAGTTTGATGAGTAGGGATTATGAGTCTACAACCAACATGTTTGCCTGTGGCACATGAACATGAAGGACTCCATGGCCATGCTTTATAGTTTTATCTGTTGCTCTGTAATAAGATAGCCATATGAGCTATGCAAGTTGTAATGAACTATTTTATTCCTGGATATGCGATGTAATATGACCTTTGTTTCTTGATATTACATATTCACTGTGGGTGCTATCTATTCGATCCAGGGACTAGCACTGTAAACACAGGGACTTGTACCTTATTGGGTTCGGTCCTCTACACTCTCTCCCATCCCCTCCCCCCAATTCCAAAACAATTTGTCCATTTGTGGTATATTCAATTGTGAAAAGGTTCTAGTTAATTGATGTGAATATTTCAATTAGATGAAGCATTTCAACATATGAGCTTGAGCTTGTAGGAGTAGGATATTTCAGTTAGATACATTGTAAGTAATGTCACTTAGGATATTTCAACATATGAGCTTTAGCTTGTAGGAGTAGGATATTTCACTTATATACATTTCACTTAGGATATTTCAACATATGAGCTTGAGCTTGTAGGTATACAAGTGTTAGTAATGTAATTATTTCACTTAGATGATATTGGTAAATGTCACATGAGCTTGAGCTTGTAGGAGTAGGATACATTGTGAATATATTCGATCCTGTAGTAGTTGCTACATTGATTGGTGTATGTATTTTCGATTGGTAGTATTGTGTTGAAAGCATGTGCAACATATATGAGTGATATTGGCTAGTTTGTGTGTATGAATTGCTATGGCAGTGTAAAATGAGTAGGTTAGAGCAATTGTTGCACATTGTAGATGGCTTGGTATTATTTTCACTTTTTTAGGGTGATTGTAGATGGCTTGGTATTATTGGTTGCACATTATCACAATTTGTCGGATAATGCATTCTCTAATGGATGCTTTGGTATTTGATTTGGCTATTAATATAGATGGATTATGCAAAAGTCCTTCTTGTGCATCACGGTGGGTCTGTTATGCAATCGGACTGTGGTGTTGAGTTTATGGATATGGCAAAGACCGTGATATTTTTTCCGACTAGTCCTAGTCTTAGTGAGGTTGTTATCAAGGTTAGAGTCGCGCTTGGATGGAGTGAAAAAGGCGATGAAGTTGTGTTGGAAGGAATATATGATGCGGGTGCCTCTAGATCTTATACTGAGATGATATCGATCAATGGTGACAACGAGTGGGATCTATACAAAGAGCTAGTGGACAACTCGCAAATAAAATCTTTGGTCGTGGTTGTCGTCAAGGTCACTGGGCATGCCCATCTTCTCATTGACTTGAACAAGCATCCCTCGGTTATCGAAAGAAGCAACGATGACCGTCCTGAGGATGTTTATGATGCGGGTCCAAGCCAATCGCCTATGTGGGACACAGAAATCAACAAGATGAAGATTACTTGGAGGATATTATGGAGGAGACAAGTTCTGTTGAAAGAGAATGAGTAGAGATAATTGAGGAGAAAATGAATGTTGAAACCTTAGAGTCGATCGAGGAAGAGTTTGTAGCTGTCTCGCCAATCAACATTCCATCATTGCCTTGTGTACCTTTAGTGGCATCATCGCTTATTTAGGGAGATCCATATACCAATGAAGATCACAATGAAGAGGACGAGGGGCTTGAACATGCTTACACTGCGGACCTAGACGATTATCGCTCGATTCCCAAGTTTTCAGAGAAGTAGACCGATGCATTTGTCAAGGTGTGGGGTAGAGATCCTAATGTTCACGAGTTCAAGTATGTTAGGGAGGCTCACCTAGCCATGGCAGACTCGAACATGCGGGAGTATGCCCCGGAGCGTCCTAGACCCCTCACTTAAGACGAGGCAAAGAGTCGACCTAGGGCATGACCTTTGATATACCCGGGGCTAAAATTCAAGGCTATGTTGGACATGCAAGTATGGTTCCAGGAGTACGCTGTAAGTTATCATCGACCCTACATAGTGTTCAAGTCTGACCAAAATGAAAGATATGTTTTGATATGCGAGTGTTGGGGATATACTATATGGGTATCCTCATAACATGTCACCTATCCGGCTAACCCGGGTGGCCCACAGTTGGTAGCATGGCCTATGGCCTGTTGGGCGGCCCAGTTAGATGGATCCAGAAGGGAGGCCCATGCCGGATAAAGGAAGGCTACGGTGGAGTCACCAGCGTACCCGAAGCCTTGGAGTACAAGATACACAAGACTAGTAATAGACGGTGTAGGACTCTGTGACCCGTCCGGCTAGGACTTTTCCCTATAACCCTAGGACCTGGCGACTATATAAGTCGGGCCTATGGGAGCCTTTAGGGCACGATAACTTACAATCTCAGACAAATTCGCACAGCGAACCTATCTCTGTAACTCGGCGTATTTCCCTAATAGTGATTTATAACAGGAGTAGGATTCCGCCACCGTTGTGGGATCTAAACCTGGGTAAGCTGCGTTACCTCGTACCCGTCAACCGTCCGCCTTACCCCACGTCTCTAAACACGCACTGTGAGTACCCCTCCATGGCGTACTCGTCGGCAATACCACGACAGTTGGCGCCCACCATGGGGCAAGAGGCGCTTCAGGCTCTTCAGCGGGCGAGGACCAAGAACTTCGCGGGAATTGGCGAAACCTTAGACATCGGTCGCGTTCTCTTCTCCGGCAACATTCCGATCGTCCCTCCCGACGTGTTCTGGATCCTGGCGAAGACGAACCCTACGCGGTGTTCGATTGTTCCTATCGGAGACATCCACCTCTTCATCGGCGAAACCGACTTGGGCACTAGTTCCCTGGGAGTCAGAGGAGCATCGAGGCCCACACGGGCCCCCTACGGGCAGGATACGTTCGCGGAAGGATCGATATTGGATCTCTCTTTAGAGTTTGCCAGCAAAGATCGGAAAGCATCAAGGCCCGCCCGGACCGCCTACGGGCAGGATACGTTCGCGGAAGGATCGATGTCGGATCTCTCCTCGGAGTTTGCCGGCAAAGATCGGAAAAATTCAAGGCCCACCCAAACCGCCCCTGTGCAGGATATAAAGGTGGAAGATCACTGCAAGTCCGCCGGCTTCGCCCGTGCGTCTGGATAGCAGAGATCCAAGTTCATCGGCGTGGTTACCATCTTCGATTCTGGCGCATTGCATTCAGAGAGAAGGAGAAAACCCCTGCGATTACCTGGCCAGGTGGCTCGGTATACGAGACGATCTGGCCCTCTACCCCAATGATGATGCTATGTATCACTTTTTGGAAGGACTGGACCATGGCACGCTTCTCCGGCACTCCTTAAGACGGCAGCAGGCCTCAGGCCGCCTCACCTTCGAAGACATGGTGAGTACCGTCAACAACTACGCGGAGGCTGAAGCGGTAGCTCAGGCGGATCTCGCGCTCATTGGCGGAGCGCCGCCGCCTCAGCAGCCCCCGCCGCCTCCGGCCGCCATTGTCGCTGCTGCGCTGCCACCTCCAGTCATCGTCGCTGCCGTTGCACCTCCACCGCCCGTCATCGAGGAAGTCCTGGCACCCTCTGATTCTGTCATTGACGCGCTTTATGCCGACTTCAGCGCAGACTCAGAGGTGATAGATTTCAGTCCAGAATAGCTAGACTCCGCTATGCAGGAGATGGAGGAGGAGTACTCGCGTGACGAGCAAGCAAAAAACACCGTCACATCTCGAGGGGTGTTCGTCACCATTGGGACGACGATGGATGAAGATCAACCCGGACGAGCTCCGCCTACAACGCTGGAAAAGGGGAAGGGGCCACTTATTGCAGCTGACGACGATCACGCAAAATTCATGCCTCCTCCGCCTAACCCAGTGCAACAGCCGCAGGAACTCGGCACCGGCCCGAGCAACAACAACACCGCAAGCTTTCCACCTCCAGCATCTACGTCTGCAGCAGCCCAAGTTACTCCAGCTGATAGAGTAATGTATGGCGATCTCCTCGTCGAGCCACTGACCGTTGCTCATATCCGGAACGTGATCCAGCTTGACGAGAAGCGCCAGCAGCTGCTGGAGGAAGCACAGGCCATCGCGGAGTAATGCACTAAACTAGATCAAGATCTGGTCAACACGCAGAAGTCCATACAGAAAGCTAGAGCAATGGAGGCTGAGTACAAGACTTTGCTGCAGCAGCAGAAGGCTAGGAAAGCTCCAGCTCGAGTCATCAACGATCCTGGTGTACGGCGCAACCTAGGATGGGCTCCCTCGAAGCCGGCACAGGCCAAGCCATACATTGACAGTGAAGGCAAGCAGGTGATGCCCACCCCACTCCTTAACCTCGCCGTCGCCAAGACCCTTCTGGAGCAGGATAGATCACCCGAGGCAGTGGAACAAGTCTATGACCTAGTGTCCAAGGCGGTAAAGCAGCAGGAAAGGCCACCTCTCAGAGGCTTGAGTCCGACCCAGTGCTCTGCCAATCTAGCAAGTACAAGCCGCCAAGGGACAGATCTCCTCTTGATGTCGGGTCCCAGACGGGTTCATCAGAACGAAGACGGAGGGACGCGTGCAACAGGAAGGATGCTATCCCCATATCCTCCGATCACGGAGATAAGGCCCGACCTCGTCGCCCATCGCCACCGCCCCGTTCCCCCCGACATCGTGAATATAACAAGGCTCACCACCGTATGGATATGCCTCCACCAAAGCAGTGTGGCATCGTCATCCGTGAAAACGCGGAGCAGACCCGTCATGGCGGAGAGCGCAACCAAGGACACAGGAGCAGGTCACACCATGACCCTCCGCGTCCGGCAAGCAACCATGACAGGCGTGAGGCGTCGTAGGAGGGTAACAACAAGAATGCTAACCCACCGCCACCTCCGCCTCCGTCACCACCAAGCAGTCACCATGGCGGAGGAGGCCCGCGTCGTTCACGCATCCCATCCCCTGTTGACAAGAAGAAAAAGAACCCAGAGCCATACGACGCGCGTTCATGGATCGATAAGATCCACGAGGTCCGGGAAGGACCATACCTGGGACCACGTTGCTTTGGACCTGCAATACGGTCCGCAACTTACCCCAAAGGTTTCCGGATTGACAAGACCATCAAGCCCTATGACGGCACCGCCAAGCCAGCCACATGGTTGCAGGACTACGGCAACGCGGTGGATATTGCCGGAGGCAACCCCAACGTCGCCGTCAAGTACCTCCCATTAATGTTGGCAGGCACGGCCCGTCAATGGATCGACGACTTGCCGAAGAAATCCATCTACAACTGGTTGGACACGCAAGAAGCATTCACCAAGAACTTTGAGGGTACATACAAGCGTCCCTGCACTGTGGGTGATCTACAGCGGTGCGTGCAAGAGAAAGACGAGACATCTCGCGCCTACCTCGCTGGCTGGACATGAAGAATTCCTGCGCAGGAGTGCACGCTCAGACCGCCATGGCCGCCTTCATTGACGGATTGGAAAGAGGCACGTTGCTCCGACATAAGCTGAAGCGCTTGCAGGACAATCACCAGCTTGACTTGAACCAGATGATTCAGTTGGCTAGTGAGTTCGCAGCTGCCGACGATGATGCTCGCGGCTCCTTGTCGGCAACAGCCGTTCCAACTCAAGCTCGGAGGAACAACATTACAAAGCGGAAAACCGCTCCAGAAAAAAAGCAATCTACCGACATGGTCGCTATGACTTTTGCAGGACGAGGTGATGGCGGACAACGTGGCCGAGGAAGGGGAGCGGGCCGGGGGCAGCAACGAGGAAGTGAAACAACCTCGGCGCCGCTTCGTGTTCCCCAAACTTACGAAGAGTACTGCGATATGCCGTGCCTCGTACACCTCTACGCCAACGGCAAGGCCACCCATACCAATCGACACTGCAAGTTCGTCAACGACCTCAAGGAAGACCCGGAGTCCGGCTACAAGCGAAGTCGGAAGAACAGACCGCGAGGAAAGGGCAAGGGGAAGAAGAAGGAGGAGGAGTCCAAGGATTCAAGTGATATTGACGAAGGCGTTGACCCCAAGCACACCGCCAAGAGCGACGACAAGGGCAAGAACCCCTTCGCGAAGAAGGCACCAGTCTACCACACTTTCCTTGGCACCCCCACCATCCGACAACAGAAGACCTCTCTGAGGATCCTGATGGCTACACTCCCCCCAATTCCCCAGTACCTGTGCTGGTCGGAGGTTCCAATCACTTGGGACAGGACGGATCATCCAGACCTTATACCCATGGAGAACCAATACGCCATGGTCATCAACCCCCTGATTGACGGAGTGGAGTTCACCAAGTGTATGGTGGATAGTGGAAGCAGCTCAACATAATGTACCTGGATACACTGCAGAAGATGAACTTGACGGAGGCAAACCTATGGCGGACCAACACCATCTTCCACGACGTAGTTCCTGGTCAGGAGGCTCGGTCCCTTGGGTGCATTACACTTCAGGTTGCCTTTGGCGATGTTAACAATTACCGCCAAGAGCGCATGACCTTTGAGGTGGTCCCCTTCAAGAGCGTGTACCACGTCATATTTGGCTGCGACATATTCCACACGTTCATGGCCAAGGCATGCTTTGTCAACAACAAACTCAAGATACCCGTACCAAATGGTGTCATCACCGTATCCGGAAGCTTTACCAAGGCAAGGGACTGCGAGATCAATGAAGCAGCCGTTGCAGAAGCTGTCCTCTACAACGAAGAATTCAAAGAGATCCAGAGAAAGGTCGATGACTCAGAAATGCCCGCGTCGAAGAAGCAGATCTCCGACTCCGCTCCTGCGTTCAAGGCCGCCATCGAGACCAAGCCGGTGGAACTTGTGGAAGGCGATGCCTCCAAGGTCACCGCCATTGGGACGAACCTGGACCCTAAATAGGAAAGCGCGCTTGTCGAGTTCCTCCGTGAGAATAGGGACATCTTTGCCTGGCAACCTGCCGACATGAAAGGTGTACCTAGGGAACTTGCCGAGCACAGCTTAAACATTGATCCAAAATGTAAACCAGTGAAACAACCTCTACGACACTTTGGAGATGAGAAGAGACGCGCCATTGGCAAAGAGATAGCTAGGTTACTTAAGGCTAGATTTATCCGAGAAGTCCTTCACACCCAATGGGTGGCCAATCCTGTACTTGTCCCCAAAAAGGGAACCAATGAATTAAGAATGTGCGTTGATTACACCGGCTTGAACAAAGCATGTCCCAAAGATCCGTTTGCTTTGCCTCGCATTGACCAAGTCATTGACTCGACGGCTGGCTCGGAGCTTTTGTGTTTTCTCGATGCATACTCAGGATACCACCAGATCAAGATGAGGAAGTCAGACCAAATGGCCACTTAGTTCACTACTCCATATGGCTACGTACCAGCAGACAATGCAGCGTTGCCTCCACGACCAAATTGGTCGGAACGTTCAGGCTTATGTGGAAGATATTGCGGTGATGTCTAAAAAGTCAAATGACTTAATCTCTGACTTAAAAGAAACCTTTGATAATCTCCGGAAATACAACATTATGCTTAACCCTAAGAAGTGCGTCTTCGGGGTTCCAGCCGGCAAATTGTTGGGTTTCATCGTTTCACAACGTGGAATCGAGGTCAACCCGGAGAAAATCAAGGCCAACTTAAACATAAACCGTCTAACATGCCTAAAGGACATTCAACGAGTAACAGGTTGTGTTGCAGCAGTTAGTCGGTTCGTCAGCCGACTTGGAGAGAAGGCTCTGCCGCTGTACAAGTTGTTGAAGAAGGTGGACAAATTCACATGGACGGACGAAGCAGATGCAGCATTGAAGCAGCTCAAGGAGATTCTTTCCTCAGCGCCCATCCTTGCAGCGCCCGAGCCTAGAGAGCCCCTGTTAATCTACATGGCGGCAACCAACCGGGTAATCAACATCGTCGTCGTGGTAGAGCGGAAGGAACTAGGCTATGAGCACGGAGTTCAACGACCAGTTTACTATGTGAGCGAGGTCTTGACAGAGTCCAAACAACGTTACCCGCACTACCAAAATATAGCTTATGGAGTATTCCTTGCTTCTCGGAAGCTGAGGCATTATTTTCAGGAGCACCCAATCACAGTGGTGAGCAAGACTCCACTGTCCGACATTATCAATAACAGCGACGCTACATGAAGGGTCGCTAAGTGGGGCATTGAACTCGCCGCCTTCGAGATCACCTACAAAAGACGCGACGCTATCAAGTCACAAGCCTTGGTGGATTTTGTTGCAGATTGTACGGAGATGCCAGATGCTACTCTGTTGCCGGAGCCAGAGTACTGGGTGATGCACTTTGACGGATCAAAGCTGCTCAACGGCTCGGGGGCTGGTGTATTGCTACAGTCACCAACATGAGACAAGCTACACTACGTTCTGCAGATCCACTTCGAGGCTACAAACAACATGGCGGAGTATGAAGCACTCATTCACGGACTACGTGTAGCCAAGAATATTGGCATCAAGCGCATAGTTTGCTGTGGAGATTCCGACTTGGTTGCCCAGCAGGTGGCTGGCACCTGGAATGCGCGGAACCCTATGATGGCGGCATATAGAGACGAAGTGGACGAGATAGCCAAGAGCTTCTTGGGCTACGAAGTCAAGTATGTGCCTAGGCCCTAGGGAGCAAAATGAGGTGGCTAATCTGCTGTCTAAGCTTGGATCAGGTCGCAAAAGAATTCCACCAGGAGTTTTCCTAGAGCATTTGCGCACACCATCTGTGATTGGTGCCGACATCGAAAACCCGGATAGAGTTGACTCTTTCATCAACATGGTGACTAAGGTCCCTCCGGCTTGGACAAAACCGTTCATGGAATATCTCGAACACGGAACTTTGCCCGACGACGAAGTCGAAAGACGGCAAATAGTACGACGAGCAAAGGGTTATACCATAATCAATGGGCAACTCTACAAAAGGAGCACTACTGGTGTATACCTAAAGTGTGTTTCCCAGCCAGAAGGTATGGAAATCCTACGCGAAATCCATCTCGGAGATTGCGGGCATCACTCCGCTCCTCGATCGTTGGTCACGAAAGCCTTCCGGCAAGGATTCTACTGGCTGACCGCAAAGGCGGACGCCGACAAGCTGGTTGAAACGTGCATGGGATGCCAGTATTATGCCCGACAACCACATGTTCCTGCTGAAGAATTGCGAACAATACCAATAACTTGGCCGTTCGCAGTCTGGGGGCTAGACATGGTGGGACCGTTACAGACGGCACCGTGTGGGTTCACGCATCTGCTTGTAGCAGTTGACAAATTCACTAAATGGATAGAAGCTAAACCCATTAGAAAGCTTGATGGGGCAATTGCCCTCAGGTTTGTCCGGGATCTAGTGGTGAGATTCGGTCTCCCACACAACATTATCACCGACAATGGCAGCAATTTGTCACTCGGACAAGTGGAGGCTTATTGCTGGGACAAAGGCATCCGACTTGACCTTGCATCTGTGGCACACCCACAGTCCAATGGTTAGGTTGAGCGATCCAACGGATTAATTCTACAGGGAATCAAGCCGCGTCTTGAGGCACCGCTACATAGAGCAGCTGGAGCCTGGGTGGAAGAATTACCATCTGTGCTGTGGAGTTTACGAACTACACCCAACAGATCCACCAGCTACACCCCTTACTTCATGGTTTATGGAGCAGAAGCCATCCTGCATTCCGACATACTCCACGATGCACCAAGAGTTGCCGCTTACGACGAAGATGATGCTAAAGAATCCAGACGCCTAGATGTGGACCTTCTCGAGGAGGAGCGTGTTTTGGCATGCCAAAGATCCGCCATCTACCAGCAGAATCTACACAGCTACCATAGTCGCCGCGTTCGGCATCGCTCGTTTAAAGAGGGGGATTTGGTGCTCCGACTTAAGCAGAAGAAGTCACACAAATTATCCCCTCCATGGGAAGGACCGTTCATCATAAGCAAGGCACTACTCAATGGGTCTTACTATCTTGTTGACAATCGTTCATCATAAGAAGGACCGTTCATCATAAGCCATCTAGACGCTCAGGGGCTACAGCGAGAGTTTTTGACTTAAAAATATGCTTAGCTTTCTTTAAGCATCTAGTCGGAACTAATTCAGTTGCAACTAGAATCTTGGGGGCTATAGTATAAAGTTTTTAACTTGGACATATGCTTAGATTTCTTTAAGCATCTAGTCGGAACTAATTCAGTTGCAACTAGAAGCTTGGGGGCTACAGTATTGAAATTTATAAACATTGCGTATGCTACTCTTAAAACATCTAGTCGAAATAATGCATTCCATCTACATGCTTGGGGGCTACAGTGAGAGTTTTTTCTAACTTAGTCACTCTTAGAGCATATAGATGTAAAAACCTATGGTTTTTCCGTCTACATCCTCGGGGGCTACAGTGGGATACTCATATGAAAAGCAAAAGGCAAATAAAACTTACGAGTGCAATGATCTTGAGGTTTGTAGCGCTCTCAGCCAGCAGCTTGCCAAAGGAGATGTTGTTTCCTCGCAAGATGTCTGCTTGGCGGAGGAGCTCCTCAAGACCGCATGTCGGAGATGTCGGTGCTGCTCCAGGAACCAGAGTTGTGCTACTCGGCGTAAGTGCCGGGTAGACTATCTTTGGAAACTCAAATGGTTTCTGGGGAGCAAGGGCGCCACCTTCAGCAGAAGTACCAGCTTCCATCACCGCCTTGCCACCACCGATGGCATCCTTAGCCGGAGCTTTAGCCATTTGTTGGGCGGTACTTTCCTGTGTCGCCTGCTCGCCGACGACTGCAACCTCGGTAGAAGCACCTGAGTCCACTTCCATGGTGGAAGGGCAGATGCCTCCTTAGCTTGTGAGCTTGTCGGGGCAGACGTGGGCATGACGGCAGGAGTAGTAGGGGCGATGTCGGGGGAGGCGTCGTGATGCAGCATGTCCTTGATATTCCGAGAAGCCCCCAAAGTTTTGGAGGTCTTCTTGAGGCTAGTAGTGGCTTTCTTCCTGAAACGTGCAAAATGCATAAGTACAGGAACAAGACAGATAAATAGACAATGTCGAGGAATGAGAAGCTTATACAAGTGGGGGTGCTTTAGCAAAGGGGATCCCGGTAATTCTTCTCTTTTCCGCCTCCAGGGCGGCGGTAGTCTTTTTGGAGGCTCCACCCTCCGTCGTCAGCGTCAGAGGTGGAGCTCTTCCGCTTCCGCGCCAATGGAGCCTCGTCATCAGACACGACTGTGACTTCCTTCATCTTTGGATCATAGATTTGAGGATCCATGTTGTCCTCATCTATGTCGCTAAGCTGAAAGGTGAAGAACCACCGTGTTAGATAAGATGGTACTTGCAAGATGGAAGAACTAGAGTATATGTCATACACGGAAAATAAAAACCTACTTTTGGGCACTTGCCCTCTACGAACATGTCGTAGGTGATGGTGAAGCCACGCTTTTTATCCTTCACCTTGACGATGTCCTTTAGGCGGAGCTTGACGGAGTCGCTCGAGAAGTTGTCCACGGAGATGCGGAGACTATCCATTCTGTCGTTGGTATACTCGTGCACGCGGTGCTGTAGAGGTTGGATTCGCCTGATGAACCAGCACATGGCTAGGTCCAAGCCGGTCAAACCGGTATCTACAAACCACTCGATCTGCCTTATTGCGCGAGAAGCGTCGAGGTCGGAGGGAAGGGAGGCTTGGGATCTACATGATGAGGCTTCAGCGGCGGCTCCATCAACGAAGTCCGGGTACGTAACTTGTCAGACAGCCAGCGGGATGTCTGGGCCGTAAAAGTACGCCCGTTGCCAATTCTTGCAGGACTCGTGGCCGACGATGTCGGGGAACCGCCGTCCAGGTAGAATCTTGAAGCTTATGGTGCCACAGTTCCTAACATCTTCCTTGCTATGTCCGGCTTCACGTTTGATGGTGAAGAAGTACACAAAAAGGTCTAACCTAGGCCTTATCCCTAAGTATCCCTCGCAAAGTGCCACGTAGTTTCTAAGCACTAAGATACTATTGGGGGAAAGGTTCTGGGGTTGGACTCTATAATGTTTCAAGACGGAGAGGAAGAAGTTGGAGATGGGCAGGGAGACGATGCGTACCAGTTGAGCGTTGAGGTACACCTTTTCTCCGGCTGGGGGAGAAGGTGTCACCTCGTCGGCCGGCGCCGCCCGCCAGGCAAGTCCCTCCGTTGCGGGGAGGTAACCTTCAGCGACCATCTCTTGGATATCACGGTCTGTGATATCCGAGCCGCGTCAGTCACCCTTGTGTGAGTCTGGCTCCTCTTCCAGTGGCTCCAGCGCCATCAAATTTAGGTCGCCGCCAGTGGACTCGATCACCGCCGATGCGGGGATGACCAAACCCTCTGGGGGCACGACGATGGAGCTCGCCGGCTTCTCCGCGGCTTCGCTCGATGCCGCCATTGATGGAGAAGTGCTGCTGCTAGCCATGGAGTGAAGATGGGGTGCGACTGGTGCAGATTGGAGCTAGGGTTTTTTCGAGAGTTCTCGCGGAGAGCTCGAGGAGGCACGCGACTGGAGGAAGAATACGATGCGAGAAGAATGAGGTAAAAAGTGGAGATTTACCCACGATTACTATTTATCATCCTCGGCGTCAAGATTCGTGCAGCTTGATCGGGCGGTTTCCGCGTGGACGACGTGTTCGAGAACGTGCGCGGAAATTTCGCCACGTCTCCAACCGTCATCGCCAACGGTTCGTATCGCTCGCATGGGAAAATCAGACATGATTGCGTTCTCTGCATGTGTGAGTTACGAGGCGTCGCTGACCTAAGCCTACGTCGTCCTAGCTGGCATGGGCAGATGAGCCGTCACATCGAAGATTCCGACATAGACGGATCCAATCCGACTATGGAAGAGTACGATGGAAGATTCCGCTTTTCTCCGACTTACTAGTTGAAGACGGAGAAAACTTTGCAGGTTCTTTGGGAGGACTACAAGATATTGCTTGATGATTTGTCGACATCCTATTAGACGGGGCATTCATCTGAAGAGGCAAGACGGCGCAAGATCTCGGAGTTCTCCGGGGGCTACTGTTGGGGATATGCTATATGGGTATCCTCATAGCATGTCACCTATCCGGCTAACCCGGGTGGCCGGATAGGTGACATGCTATGAGGATACCCATATAGCATATCCCCAACAGTTGGTAGCATGGCCTATGGCCTATTGGGCGGCCCCGTTAGATGGATCTAGAAGGGAGGCCCATGCCGGATAAAGGAAGGCTACGATGGATTCACCAGCGTACCCGGAGCCTTGGAGTACAAGATACACAAGACTAGTAATAGACGGTGTAGGACTCTGTGACCCGTCTGGCTAGGACTTTTCCCAGTAAGCCTAGGACCTGGCGACTATATAAGTCAGGCCTATGGGAGCCTTTAGGGCACGATAACTTACAATATCAGACAACCTCGCACAACAAACCTATCTCTGTAACTTGGCATATTGCCCTTATAGTGATTTATAGTAGGAGTAGGATTCCGCCACCGTTGTGGGATCTGAACCTGGGTAAGCTGTGTTACCTCATACCCGTCAACCGTCTGCCTTACCCCACGTCTCTAAACACTCATTGTGAGGACCCCTCCATGGCGTACTCGTCGGCAATACCACGACAGCGAGAATAAAGATTGTCCTTGGAAGGTATGGGCAAGGAAGAAGAAACCTGAAGGTTGGTGGAAGATAAGTAAGTATGAAGGCCCACACACATGTGGCAATTCCATCCTAGAGAGCAACAAGCACCGGCAATTGACATCTACCTTTATTGCACACCGGTGTGCCAATGCCATCAAAGCTACGCCTACCCTGCAAATAGCCTCTTTGGTCCAATTTGTGAAACTCATATTTGACTATCAAGCTTAGGGGCTCAAGCTTTCGATGAGGGGCTCAATCTTGACAAATAAGAAGGGGAAGGGTTTTCTTAGGGGGAATTTGCCGAAGAAACACATATGGGCTCAAGCTTTCGATGAGGATGGTCACATGAAAAGTAACATGACTGAGACATTCAATAAGGTGTTGAAGGGTATCCACACGCTACCGGTAACTGCCATCACATCCTTTACTTTTGAGAAGTGCAACGAGTATTGGGTCACGAGGAGCGAAGAATTCAAGGTGCTAATTAATGCCGTCAAAACATGGACAAAGACCATGGAAGAAGAAATTGGATGCCATTTGAAGTGGCGTCGAACTTCGGCACCTATTTGGTTTGTCGACGCCAGACCAGACACAGAAGGGTGTCGAAGCACCAAATTCTGCCCCAGATGTCGGCGTCATTTCAACCTTGGCGCCGAAGAGTGCAACCTTGGCGCCATTTGAAGTGGCGCCGAACTTCGGCGCCTATTTGGTTCGTCGGTGCTAGACCAACACCAGCAGTCAACACCATTTCACCCGACGCCGAACAGTGCAACCTCGGCGCCATTTGAAGTGGCACCAAACTTTGGCGCCTATTTGGTTCGTTGGCACTAGACTAGACATAGAAGGGGTGTCGAAGCCCCAAATCCTGCACCAGCGGTTGGTGTCATTTCACCCGGCGTCGAACAGTGCAACCTCGACGCCATTTGAAGTGGCGCCAAACTTTGGCGCCTTACCAATTCAATACAACAACACAAAGCCTTATTCTTACAGAATATATAATTATTGGACAAACTGAAAACTACAGAAACATACATGGTTCGCCACCTTATTCTTACAGAAACATAATGATTGGACAAGATGATTTTCTTATAAATCTATGGTTCGCCACCTAAATTGCGAAGCTGAGGTCTTCAGCCTTTCAATCTCTATATGATTGTTGTAAATTAGAACTCTAGATTCTGGAGAGAACTCCTCATCTTCGTACTGAAAGTGGCCGCATCGGTACCCCTACTAATGAAATATCATGATATCAATAGTGGATATTCAGCCTTAACAACTGGCCGTGTTAATTGCGCATACCTCTATTTTGACACATATTGATAATCTTCTCACTGCATTCTCAAATGACCAATCATATTCAACCATAACAATTGGTCGTGTTGGACAACGACATCGTATACCTGGAATACTTGGGTAACGATCAGGATCATATGGATTGACCGAGATACCTGGAAGAACATGGTTTCTGGACATGGTACTAGTAATTGTGAGTTGAATGAAAGAGTGCATGGCCATTTATAGTTGAAGGAAAGCAATGAATCAGTGTTCTGATGAACTATTGCTCCTGCAACACTCATATGGATACAAAACATTGGATCATTGATCACTGAGCACTAAGTCAGAGCACTGAGTCAATAAATTAGTGAATTATTGAACCATTAAAAATATAATGCACTGAGTCATTGAGTCAGTGAATCATTGAACCATTGAAATTATTGAGCATTGAGTCAGTGATTCATTGAACCGTTGTAATAATTGAGCACCGAAACACTGAACACTAAGCACTGAAACACTGAGCACTGTATCACTGAGCAAATTGTTGTACTACACACATCTTACTTAGCAGGTGATTTGGATAGCACACTGCTGGTAGTAGTACTACACATGGCAAAATTGATAATGCAGTGTACAACTGATGGTGACTACACACTGTTTACAAGTTTATCAGTTGCACTCAACGAAAAACAAACATACCTCACACAATAATTTAGAAATGTGTCGCTATATATACCACTCGTACACAATGTTTTCCATCTCACCTACAACAACGCAACAATGGCAGACCTTCGACGATTTTGGTGCGACTACAACTTTGAAGCTAGCCTTTGCTATGACTGAAGGTTCCAAAATGTTGGCCGAATGTATAGGGATTGTCCTGGGGTAGAAGGTCAGGTATGTCCTTACAACCATCATATTTACAAATATATAGCCTATGTGTGCTATATTTAATCATTGTAGAAATTTTTGATAGGGTAATGGCCAGTGTGAATTCTTCCAGTGGTGCGACGACCCGTTTCATGTTGAAGCACGGGTCCTCATCATGGACCAACGTGTCGAGATAGAAAGTTTGAAGGCACGTATTCGGGCACTCGGTGGGGAGCCATAGTATTGTTTTAATTTAGCCCGTGTGTAAAATTTACTTATGTATCATACCGTTATGTTCCACATAATTATGTTTATTCCTTTGTTTGTCGACACACTTGTATGTTATTTATGAATCCCGTGATGAATAAATTAGCGGGCTAATCTTTCTCTATATATCCATGTATTACTTTTAACTCTCGGTCGTTGCGTGCGTCATTCCTTCATAAATAGCACCCATGTGGTTATCTGTATTCGTATTCACTCCAATCTACATCTCTCTATCTCTCTCAGCCAACTCCTCTCACTCTCTATCTCTCTCAGCCAACACCACTCATGGACGATGCAGGATCCTATTCAAGGAAAGGGAATGAGATAGCCAATGAACTTGTAGGGCCTTGTAGTGGTACATTCCTCCCATCATACATGCCACCGATGAAATAACTAGACGGTCATGTTCTATGGATCATCCAGTGTGATTGCCTGATGGGATGCTGCTACACAGCTGATGAAGACAAGATCAAGAGCAGTGGGCTTGGCGCAAATGGGGATTTGTGTGCGGCCACGCCTGGGGTCCTGCATCCTATTTTGTAAGAACTCTCTCCTCTCTCAATTTTTACTTTCGGTTGAATTACATGTTTACGCTAAAAATTTCTATTATTCAATAGGTGGGATCCCTATGTGACAAGGATTTCTAGTTTGAAGACCAAAGACAGTACGAAGTTTACTGGTATGAGGAAAAATACGTGTAGAAAAAATAGGCCAAGGAGCTAGAGGAGAAAAGAAAGAGAGAGAGAGCATAGACAGCATAGAGGAATGGTGCTAAAAAGATGGCCAACAAACAAAACAATTAGTATGAGTACGAAAATTGCTAGACAATCTTATTTCCTTCTAATTTAGTTTCAGTTTCAAAAAGGTGCTCTTGTATCTTTGATTTATAGGGGTTAATGGTTTCCATTCCCCAAGCACCAGCAGTAGCAACAAATAAATTATACCATCTAGAAATTTATCATCATTTCGTGCTATGCAATGTATCATCTAAGTAGAAAACAATATGAGCTACACATATTTCATCGACTACATCATCTCAAGTACTCATTACAAACATAATAAAAATGGTGCCAAATTAGTTACACATCTTACAACCAAGCCTAATACATGATGATATCAGAATATGCTCAATAGTTCCATAGCTTCCACTTCGTGTTTTCCTTATTAAACCAAGCCTTGCTATCATCCCACTATTTCCTTCTCTTCTCTTCTCTTCTCTTCTTTTCTCTTCTCTTTCCTTTGTTCTTCTTTCTTCCTTACCTCGTCTTCTTTCTTCCTTTTAGATTCTAACTCGTACTTCCTTAAGCGCTCCTTCCGTGCTTCTGCAATCCCTTGCAACTCCAAGTTTATTTCATCCTCATGCTTCTTTTTCTTCTCATCGAAAACCTTCCAAGACTCCTCCAAAGTATCGGGCCCATAAAGGGGACACCACCATGTAATATCTTGACAATTCTCACACCAAACAAGTGGAGGAGCGTTGGGTGTGGTCTCGTGTAATTTCCAATACTTAGATGGAGATGGAGGAGGACGCACAATGCATTTCCACCTCTCGGCTGGTATCGGGGCCAAAAGAATGCTAATATCCTATGAAAGAAGATAGTCATCATAACACTTAGGGCCATCGATCCACTGGAAGAAATATCATGTGCAATGTTTCTGTCAAATAAACTTTACCATATCAACAATCAACGATTAATCAAGTATGGTAGATACCATGTCACAAGCCAACAAAACTCACGCACGTATCGGGGCAACAGTAGAATGCGCGGCCATCGGTAATATGGTAGTTAGATTGTTGGATATGACAAGGTTTACCACAACAACAATTTGGTATCGGATATGTTGCTAGCACCGAAGCATCTTTCGATGACATATTGGGATACTTGACTTTGGTACTTTCGGCAAACTTCATCTGACTTGCAATCTCCGTCCACATGTCCGGAGAATCTACAAACATTATGATAATTAACATAGAAGGGATTGACACTATCACTTATAATTTCCTAAGCTATATTATTATACAACCGGCTAATTTTCCATTGAAGTGCTCCCCCAACATAGCAAACACTCAAACAAGCTCATATCCAATGCATACATACACTAGCAAACTCTATAGAAATGAATCCCTACAAATATATTCCCACATGTGCATATTTTGGTTTTGTCATATGTAAACTAAAATAGCAAACACTAAGATAAAGCTCATATCCAATGCATACATACACTACCTACATTTTTTTCAAACAAATATTAGTTACAACTAAATCTAGATAACATATCTATGATCTTCTAGGGATTCAACAAAAAAGAGATGAACGAGATGAAATTTAACATTCTAATTGGTGGAATCAAAAGGGATTTGAGAGATATTACCTCTAAGAAGACTTGCCATGGCCCCAATTGAAGAAATCTTTGAGTTTCAACAAGATTTGAAGAAATGGGCGAAAAAGAGGAGAGAGAGAGCTTGTGGCGGCTCGGAGGAGGAAATGGGTGGGCTAGGAGAAGAGAAGTGGTCGATTCGGTATAACCCTAGGGTCGGTGCCATTTGAAATGGCGCCGACATAGCGGCCACATCAGCTCCTAGCCCACCTGCGTCGCTAGCTCGGCGCCATCACCGACCTTCGTTAGGTCGGCGCCAACGTCAGTCGTTAGATTCTGAATTAGTTTTGCCCCGGGTCAGATTCGGTTGAACTTTGCCGTTTTGGTCAGATTTGTCGAAAAATACCCAGGTAACCACATCCCAGATAGGCGTAAGCGCAACTCCAACGCCCCACGCAAGCCGAACGGTCCTTTTGACTATTTCTGTTCATTTGCGGGTGGAAATAACAAGAAACCGATCCAGATCCACGTTGGTCGTGTCGCTATCCCCAATGGTGACCCGCATCGGTCCGGTCTCGTGTCTGTGGCCATCTCCAATAAAATTTACATATGTAGTCCAATAAAAATATACTAAAATTATTTAGCTATCACAATTTATAACAAATAGTTTATAAAAATAAATTATAACAAATAGTTCATATGAACGAATTAATCATAACAAATTAAGACTAGCTGCTCTCGGATGGTTGTAGCTAGTTCCCCACAAATTTCCACGTATGATCAGGTAGCCCTTGGACGGGTTGTACCAAATCTCCGTAATATTTCCATCTTTTATCCTGCTTTTCTTCTACAATCATATTGTGCATGATAACACAAATAATCATCACATCCCACATGTGCTCTTTATCTATGTTCTAGCAAGGTGACGCACTGGTAGAAAACGTGCCATGCGTCCCGGTTGGTAAGGGGCTTTAGTCCCGGTTGCCCAACCGGGACGGGGCAATCGGGACTAAAGCCCTAACCTTTAGTCCCAGTTGCCCCACCAACCGGGACAAATGGGTGCACACGTGGCAGCGGCAGAGGGCGAGGGGGGTGGAGCATTAGTCCCGGTTCGTAATACGAACCGGGACAAATAACCTTCTGCCGCGGCAAAGATTTGGCTCATTTCTCTGCCGCGGCAGAGAATTCATTTTGGCATATTTTGTTGCCGCGGCAGCATTTTCGTCACTTTTTATGCCGCGGCAGAGAATTTATTTAGGTTGTTTTATTGTTTATTTAGTGTTTTGCACTTATCAGTGAATGAACCGTTATATTACACAAGATCATCATGACAATATTACATTCAATACACGGATCGAGTTCATGCACTACATACAAAAGTTGCTATTTTTATAATCCCTATTGTCTATACACAACCGAATAGTATTCCCCTTTTGGGTTTAGGACTTCTGCATCCAAGAATCCCGCCAATTCCTCCTGAATTGCTCGTACGCGATCCTTTGGCAGAAGACCGTCCCGTAGACGTTCGATCTGATTTAAAAAAGGAAACAGTCTATATGAATGAAACTAAACACAATTCGATTGTAATTAAAAACTATAGAAATTGTTTACGTACATGGAGTTGCTCTAAATTTCTGCCCTTCTCATCGCACATCTGCCGGATGAACTCGCAAACATAGTATCCACATAGATCTTCGGTAGTTTGAAATTAACCATGAGCCTCTTCCACAATAAATCTTTGGCGTGGTTAGGGACAAATAAACATGTTCCCTCTTCATCCGCATTAGCAGGCCTATTCCAATTTCTAATGGTGATCAGGATTAAGTCCCTAACGATTACTCCGCATTGTGCCACAAATTTGTTTGCGACAACTTCGGGAGCCGTCGGTTTGCCGTCTTCAGCTACATCTTCGATCCTGAACCTCTCATGGTCTTGCAACTTTTTGGTTGGGCCTCATCTGCTCTTTTCAGTAGATTCCTTCGATTCGGAGGGCTAAAAGAAGAAAGATCGTCGTTACTATTTCTTTATAGATAGCAGATGATTAATTAATGAATTACTTATATTACATGCACCTCGCCAGAGCGGTCGTCTTCTCGATTACACAAGGCATCGCCTTCTCCCTCGCGGAAGGCAACACCTTCAACCTTAAACAAGTCGTCTATTCCGGTAAAAAGAGGATCACCCTCACCGGAGTTGTTCAGAAACATTGACACGTCTAAATTTTCTTCCCCACGGATCACACCTTGGATCAACTCTTTCCTTTTCTTCGTCTCTGACGTGTGGGTCCATATTTTCTGCATAGGTGGAAAAATGAATAAGTCAAAGCGGCTAAAGGAGAAAGTTAGGTACGGTGTTGAGAGATATAAACCCTAATTCAGATAAACCCTAATATATGCATACACAATAATAAAAATGAAGAGAAACCCTAAACCTAGCTACAAAAAGGAAACCATGTAGTAGATAGGTAACTCTAGCTAAAATCAACTAAAATCAATATTCCGGAGTTCCGAGGGGTGTAAAACCTAGTTCGGAGAAACCTCGGATGCATATCATAGGGGAACATGAGTATAAGGCTACAAAAGGGAAACTATCCAGCAGATAGGTAACACTGGATACTAACAAAATACCATATTGGAATCGATTTAAGAGGGTTCGGAATGCCCTGGCGAAGGCACATCGTCGAACCCACATGCACCTAAGGGGTATTAATGATTCCTTATCTAAGATAGGGTTTTTAAGATAGGGCCAAAGACTAATAATACCAAACTAATTAATAAACCTAATAATACCTAACTAATAATAAACCTAATAATCCAAACACCAAAAATAAAGGGAAACCCTAAAGCATCGATGCAATGATCAAGCAAGTATGATGATATGACAAGT
Organism: Avena atlantica; assembly: GCA_910589765.1. NCBI lineage: Eukaryota > Viridiplantae > Streptophyta > Magnoliopsida > Poales > Poaceae > Avena > Avena atlantica. The sequence continues at coordinate 229,378,089 of OU342738.1, forward strand.
TAAATTGTATTGAAAAGTAACCCTAAAGCATGCTCGACAAATTAAACGGGGTTTCGAGGGGCGCAAACCCTAACTCGGGGAAACTCCGGAATCACCTGTGAGGGGTTACTATGTTCTTCTAATCAAACTTGGTATATTATTTAAGTTGCTTAACAATGCATGATTATAGCTTAAATAGGTAGGTTTCATTTTTCTGAACATTTTGGTATATTATACATATTTTTCTGAATTATAAATAATAAGTTCGGGGTTCGGGGTGGCCGGAATCAATAGTGGAGGCGGTGACCGGAATCGGCGAGGCTTGGAGCGCCGGCGAGGAGCACGTGGAGGCGCGACAGCGGGGCAACGCGTGGAGTCCGACGGCGGGGCAGCGCGTGGAGGCCGACAGCGGGGCCGAAAAATAGTATGTACAAAATATGATAATATACATATACATATACAAATACATATACATGTACAAATACAAAATATGATAATATATAAAAAATATGATAATATACATATACTACTTAAGTAGATTATTTTCTATGAATTTTACAGTAAATAAATCAAATTAAAGTAAATAGTCAAACGTGACCGTTTGACCACGCCGACGTGGCGCTGGTCAATGGTCCAGGATGTTGATCGGAGGGCAGAGGAAGCACGGGGGAAGCTCACCGGAGCAGCCGACGATGGCGGCGGCGACGGTCGGGGCGGCGACGATGGCGGTCCTCGGCGGCGGCGGAAGGTGAGACGGCGTCGGGGGAGAGGTGGCAGATCTCCTCGCGGTGGCGGCGCGTGCGCAGGCGACGGCGGTCGACGGCTGGAGTGATGGGCGACGTCGGTGGCGACGGCGGCAGCTCGCAGGCGTCGGGCCTGCGGGGAAAGGGAGGGAGGCGGTCAGCGGGTGGTGGCAGTGATCCCCAGCGGGCGAGCGAGGCGAGGGGGAAGGCGCGGGCACGTACGGTACCGGCGGCGGCGGTGGGCACGGGCGGCGCTGTGGCGGTCGGGGGAGGAGAGGGAGGTGGAGGCGCCGGCGGCGCTGGTCGACTACGGAGGCGACGCGCGCGGCCGGAGACGTACCGAGGCGGCGCGCGGCGATGGACAGAGACGGCGATGGACGAGGCATCGTCTCCCCTGCGACGCGTCGGGTGGTTGCAGAGAATGGAGAAGGGGAAGAAGAAGAAGAAGAAGAAGAAGAAGAAGAAGAAGAAGAGGCACACGTATGTCAAGGAAGGACCTTTTGTCCCGGTTGGTGGCTCCAACCGGGACTAAAGGGTCATACGTCCCGGTTGGAGCCACCAACCGGGACGTATACTCCACTTTTCAGCAGATAAAGGGGCGCGCGCAGGGCTTCTTTAGTCCCGGTTGGTGGCTCCAACCGGGACATATTTCCCTGTTTTCAAATTTTTTCAGGTATTTTCTCTCTGTTCCCGCCTTATTTTTTATTTTGGGGTTTAAATTTGTAATTTTTTTTAAATGATAATACCTTGGAATTAAGAAAAACTTTAAATATAAAAAGTGTTTAAATTTGAATAACTAATTCGAAACCATTTTCTGTTTTTAAAAATAATTAATGTAACCATTTAAACTATGAACCATTTAAAAATAATAATGAAATAACTTATATTTTTTAAATATTAATTTGGAATTTAGAAAAACTTTAAACATAAAAAGTGTATGGATTTGAATAAATAATCCAAAACCATTTTCTATTTTTAAAAAATAATTAATGTAACCATTTTAAATTAAAAATGAATTAACTTATATTTTTTGAATATTAATTTGGAATTTAGAAAAACTTTAAACATAAAAAGTGTTTGAATTTGAATAAATAATTCAAAACCATTTTCTGTTTAAAAAATAATTAATGTAACCATTTAAAATATGAACCATTTACAATTAAAAATGAATTAACTTATATTTTTTTAATATCAATTTGGAATTTAGAAAAACTTTAAACATAAAAAGTGTTTGGATTTGAATAAGTAATTCAAAACCATTTTCTGTTTTTAATGGGCGGAAAAAAAGGACGGAAAATAATGGGCGGAAAGAAAATTTGATTAGGATAGAACTGAAATTAAAGTACATAACGCAACTAACAGAAAGTTACATAGAAGAACTGAAAATTAAGATACATGGCTATATTAAGCCACAATCGGCCGAACTTGTTTTGCAATGTTGGAATAATTCAGTCATGCTCCTGCCTACACCTGTAATACTCGCCACTTTAGTCGTCGTTGTCGTGGGAACGAGGGGCAAGGGCGGCCAGCCATCTGCGGTGCGAGATGAGGGCAAAGACACATGGTTTTACTCAGGTTCGGCCCCCCGGAGGGTAAAGACCTACTCCTGCTAGATTGTATTATGGAGGTGGTACAATGGGCGAGCTCGGCGGCTAGGCGGCGAGTCGCTTGGGTGTATGATGGAACGTATCTCTACTCACCCTATAGGGAGGTTTATATAGGCTCACCTCCCCTAGGCTTTACATATCTCAACCGATTCAGTTAAAGCTTCGGTACTTGTTTAACCTAATCCGACTGGGCCTATCTACTCGCCTGGGCCTTCAGCTTCCAGTCGCTCGGTTCTTCGCTGGGCTTCAATCCAGTCGTCGTCTTGCAGGCCCACTCGCCAGTTCCTGGGCCAGTCCGAAACGTCCTGCTGGGTATACCCCGGTAGGCATATCCCCATCGGTAGTCCCCGAGGCCGCCGTCGATTAGGCGTAGGTGGTTGCTGGCAGTCGGAGTATACGGCTTCAGAGTGGACATCCAGTCAAATAGTCGGCGGGCTCCCGTATAAAGGAGTAACCAATCATCCAGGTCGCAGCTTTGGCATGTCGAATCGGCAAAACACTGTCATAGTGAGAGGGTCGGCGAGTCGAGTGGCTGAAGTTGGACCGTTAACTGTGGTCAAACTAGCCGTTGGGGTAATCCAACAGTAACTTTTGGCGTAATCACCGCGTAGTAACGGCTCCCTGATTTGGCGGGTAACAACCGCTATATAAGAGGAATGGCAGGCGATCAGAGAACCACCTTCTCACCATTTCCTCCGACTACGCGCACCTTTCGCCTCCCTTCGTATCGCGATCCAGCCGACCTGAAATCCCCCGACCCCTAGCAAATCTCTCTGCCATGGCCCTCTCCACTGAGTCGTGGGGTAGATCTAAATACACGAGGGCGCAACTGGCTTCCTTAGAGGAGGCCGGGATCTTGCGAGCCGGCTGTTGGCGCATTCCCGCAGCCGGAGAGACGACCCCGAATCCGCGAGAGAGGGAGTTAATCTGCTTCACCAGCCATCTTGAACGGGGGCTAGGGTTCCCCACGTCCCTGTTCTTCCGGCGCTTCTGCGCCTACTACGAGATCCAGCCTTCGGATCTGGGTCCCCACAGCATCGAGCAGCTCACCATCTTTGTGGCGTTCTGCGAGTGCTACTTTGGCTGCCGGCCCTACTTCCCCCTATGGCAAGATCTGTTCCACGGATGGATCATCCGCGAGGAAGCGGGTGACCCAATGCTAGCCGCGGGCGGCCTAACCTTCCAGCTCAAGTCGAAGGCTTCATTCTTCGACCTGATGCTGCCCGCCAAGGCAGCGAGCGACTGGAAGAAATCGTGGTTTTACGTAGCCGAGGCGACCCCGGAGGGCGAGGCGGCGATCCCGCGGTACTCCGCCAATCGGTCCAAGTCGCGCCGTCTCCAAGTCGGCAAGCTCCCCAACGACCAGCGGATGGTCGTCGACGAGATGCTCCAGACCATCCGCGGTCTGAAGAAGAAGGGCCTCCAGACGATAAACCTGTACAACTGCTGGCTCGGGCGGCGGCTCGTCCCGCTCGCTCGGTGCGAGCACTACATGTACCAGTACACGGGCCGGGAAGACTCGACGAAGGTCTGCCTCGACGAGTGGAAGCTGGAGTACTACATCCCAGCACTGAAGAAAATCACCCAGGCGGTGTACCTGGACGCACAGGCTGGGGTCGCCCCCTATACCGCAAAGCGTCTAGCCCCAACGGTAATCGCTTCACTTCGCTCGCAGTTGCAGTTTAAGCAGTCGCGGTAATTCTAATTTCATCTTGTATTCATTGCAGCTATTCCAAGTGGTGGAAGGATGGCTCCCACCTTCGGACGATGAAAACTCGAGCTCGTCCGTCCAGGACGTGGGCGAGTCTCCTCCCGCCAAGGGCAATGCCGGGAGCGACGAGGGTGACAGCGACGATGAATCCGAAGAGGAAGTCGCCCCACTGCTCCGCAAGACCCGTGGGCAGCGTCAATGAGAGCTTGAGGCAAGTAAAAGCCTCGAGCGTCACGATGACGACGACGAGCTTCCAGAAACCACCTCGCGCCGCCAGGCGACTCCATCGAAAAAGAAGAAGAAGGAAAAGGAGGTGAAGGCACCTCCGAGGAAGACGAAGACCAAACCGACGAGGCCGGCCTCGCCGCCACATTCAGCGAGCAGTTCTGACGCCCCCAGCCCGGCCAAGGACGAGGCGCCGCCAACGACAGCCGCGTTGGACACGGCCACCATCGAGGTGCCCCTGGCGTCGATGCCTCCGCCATTCGCCCCAGTCTCTGGGCTGGGGGACGCCTCGGTCGCAGCGGCTTCGCCCCACAAGGAAGCTCCTATTGAAGACATTCCGGAGGCTCCGGTTGCTGCCTCAACAACGAAGAAACCGTCCGTGTCTTGGGCACGCGACGTTCTGGAAATGGGGCTCAGCCGCCGACTGGGCCCCGAACTAGAGAAGCCAGCCGGCCTCCGTACGGGACTGCACTTCATTCCAGTCGCCAAGTGAGTACACTATCCCTCCTTTGTCTTCCATAGCAGCTCAAATTTTATTGCTTACATAATTTTTGAACAGGACCGGGGTGAAGAGGATGGGCCACCCAACCGTGGCTAAGGTGCTACCCGTCGTTAGCGAGGAGGATCCTTCCCGCAAGAGGAAAGCGGACGAGGTCGTCGTCTCTGCGGATGGCAGCAAGAAGGCCAAGGGTGACGACGTCGTCACGATTCTGATGACACGGCGGTCGCGCCAGCTGGACCCGTAACGGAGGCAGCCGCGTCTACGAAGGAGGGCGCTCCCTTGCCTGGAACGGCCGAACCGACCTCCTTTGGGGCGGGTGCCTCTATCGCCACCTTCCCGCGCTTCATCACCAAGGCGGCCGTGGCGAGTGGAACTTCACCCTCGAGCTACGCTCCTGGGACCGCCGATGCTGAAGTCGACCAACGTCGTGGGCATACGCCGGCTCTCCTCGCGTCCGTGGACGCGATACCACTCCACGGCATGCTTGGCGCAGCCATCCAGGTACCTCCAGTCCCGAGGATCAGGTCGGTGCTTTGCAACGGCCTGATTCTTTTAATGTCTTATCTTTATTTTTCGCATCCAGTCCCCGAGTGCGCACGTGCTGAATTTCAGCGGGTGGGCACTTAGGAATTTCTTTGAGTACCAGTCCTCGAGCGCGCACTCGCTGAATCTCAGCGGGTGGGCACTTAGGAATTTCTTGATTGCCAATCCCCGAGTGAGCACTCGCTGAATTTCAGCGGGTGGGCACTTAGGAATTTTTTGGTTGCCAGTCCCCGAGTGTGCGTTCGCTGAATTTCAGTGGGTGGGCACTTAGGAATTTTGCTTTGATTAACCTTTTTGGTGATGTGCAGGGTCTACAGCTTGAATTGGATGACCGATTGGCTGCGAAGCAGCGCGCGGAGAAGGAACTGGCCATCGTCCAGGAGGCGAACAAAGGGCTTCAGGCTGTTGCCGCTAAGTCAGAGGAAGCTCGCCAGGGGCTTGTCCCCGCTGGTGACTTGGCGGCGGCACAATCGGCTTTGAGTGCGGCTGAACAGAGGATCGCCGACCTCGAGCGCGAGCTGCGGGAGGCAAAGGAAGAAGCGAGCTCGGCTGATGGGCGAGCCAAGGCCGCCATTGCAGCCGCCGAAGAGGATCGCAAAGTGTCGGATGCCCTTGTTGCTGGGCTTCAGGACGACCATACGTCGCTTCAATGCTTCATCACGGATCTCGCCCGCCCATTGATTGGTAAGTGCGTCTGCCTCTTCCAGTAGTTGTGCCTTTTGTGGTGTCCGTCGTATTCATTATTGTCTTCTACTCATAGGTCGCATCATCGATAGCGCGGAAGAGGCGAGCTCGTTCGACGCGCGGCAGTGTGTAAGCATGCTTGTCGACTCGGCAACGTTGTCGGCGACGTGCATCTATGCCTATCTCCAAGAGATATCGCCCACGGAAGTAATTCCCAGCGACCTCGTTGAGGTGTGGAGGTATTTGGAGAAGGCGCCCGCGGTCGTTGAGTTCATGACGCGGTCGGCGTTTCAGCGCGGAGCAGCGACGACACTTAGTCTTGGACTTGCCCACTTCCCCGAGGACTTCGACATCGACGATGTGACGAGTGGTTACCCATCGTCGACTGGCGCGGTGGAGCTTTCCGAGGTCCTCAAGTTGCAGGATCCCGCCGCCGCGTACTCGGAGCGTGTATGGGCGATGGGCGACCTCCTTCCGTACCAGGAAACGGTTGTCGTGCCGAACGACCCCGAGCCGCCGCATCGTGATTTCAAGGTCGAACAACCCTTCCGCGCGGCGATGGCGGGTGAACTGACGATATATCCGTCAAACCCGTACACGCCGTTCATCCGATATCGCCGGGGTGTTGGCGAGTAGTCGTCTAAGCCTGCAGAATAGGATAGTTTGCCTTGTGGCATTAGCAGCAGGTCTACCATGCGGGCATATTTTGTAATATGAGACAATGGAACATGCTATCGAATGAGACATCGTGTGTATTTTGGTATTTGTCATGTGTTTGTGATTGATGTTTGAACGAGTCCCCGAGCGCGTCCGCCCTTTTGTGGGGTTTACCTCGTATGTGATATCTTTGTTGGTTTTTGTGTGTTTTGTTATTGTGGTCAACTCGCCCAGACTCGAAGAGCCAGTCGCTAGGTGACTCCCTTGAATGCTCTGTACTTCGCCGTTTTCCCTTGCGCGAACGAGGTCGGGTGGCCGAGTCCCCGAGCGTGGTACTTGGCTGTTCCAGGCGCGACTCGAGGGTGAGTAAGGAATTGGCGCGTTAGTTTGAGCGCATCACTCCTGCCTGGCCCGTGGGGTCAGTCGCGTGGCGAGTCCTGGGCATGCTCTCCTACTTGGCGTTTTTCCCGGACCGCTCGCGTTGAACTGGTCTGCAGTCCCCGAGTGTGGTACTTAGCCGTTCGAGTCGCTATGTCAAGGATGCGGAGGACCATGGTCGCTGTAAGGAGCGAAGGCAGTTGTCTTGGTTCGTAGAACCAGTCGGGCTAGGCGACTCCAATGGGGATCCGGGTAGGCGTTTTTCATGGACGGTGCAAGACCTGAGGTGACTCAGTGCTCTTGCACCGCACTACTTAGCCGTGCCGATCGCTGTACCAAAGGTTGACTTCTGCGGTTAGCGTAACGCTGTTATTACGAGTGCGAGTGGCACAAGACATGGAGAGTAGGCGCAATTTGCGGTAACCGTTTCTTTTTATTTCATAGCGACTGGATAGTACATGTGTGGGGTTCTAGGGGTAGAACTTCCGTAGGAGGTTTACATTCCATGGTCGCTTGACGTCGAGTTCGCCGTCCCCGCGGACGTCGATGAGGTAGTAGGCGTCGTTGCCGAGTACTCGCCCGATGGCGAATGGCCCTTCCCACGGAGGGGAGAGCTTATGCATGCCCTTTTTGTCCTGGATGAGGCGTAATACCAGGTCGCCCTCTTGGAAGGTGCGAGTCTTCACCCGCCGGCTATGGTAGCGGCGGAGTCCCTGCTGGTAGATAGCGGTGCGTGACCGAGCGAGGTCACGTGCCTCGTCGAGTTGATCGACCCCGTCTTGGCGGGCGAGCTCGTTTGCAGCCTCCGTGTAGTGGACGACCCGCGGCGAGTCGTGCTCGAGGTCGGTGGGCATGACTGCCTCGGCGCCGTAGACCATGAAGAAGGGGGTGAACCCTGTCGACCTGTTGACTGAGGTGCGGATCCCCCAGATGACAGAGGGCAGCTCCTCGACCCAGCACCCGGCGGTGCGCTCGAGTGGTACTTGGAGTCGCGGCTTCATCCCGTGGAGGATGCTTTGGTTGGACCGTTCTGCCTGGCCGTTGGATTCCGGGTGGGCGACCGACGCGAGGTCGAGCCGGATGTGGTTCTCTTCGCAGAATTCAGCCATGGCTCCTTTGGCGAAGTTGGTGCCATTGTCCGTGATGATGCTGTTTGGGAACCCGTAGCGATATATGAGCTCGCGTAGGAATTTGGTGGCGGTCTTCCCGTCGCATTTCCGAACTTGCTTGGCCTCCACCCACTTTGTGAATTTGTCGACCGCGACTAGCAGGGGGTGTAGCCGGAGGGGGCCTTCTTGAAGGGGCCTACCATATCCATGCCCCACACAGCGAATGGCCAGGTGATGGGGATTGTTTTGAGCGCTGAGATCGGCACGTGCGTCTGGTTGGCGTACTTCTGGCACCCGGCGCACCGCTGGACAATGTCGACAGCGTCGGCGTGTGCGGTGGGCCAATAGAAGCCATGTCGCATAGCCTTGGCGACGAGAGAGCGGGCGCCGGCGTGGTGGCCGCAGTCACCGGAGTGGATGTCGTGGAGGATCTTGCGTCCTTCGGCGGGTTGGACGCAACGTTGGAACACGCCGGTGACACTACGCTTGTGGAGCTCGCCGTCGATGATGGCGTAAGACTTGCATCGACGAGCGATCATCCGAGCTTCCGTCTCGTCTGCCGGCAAGGTGCCGGTTTCCAGGTAGGCGATGTAGGGCTTGGTCCAGTCGTCTGGCTCGTTGACGAGTGCGACCAGGGCTGCCTCTGGTTGGAGCGGGACTCCGATGTTGATCTCCCTCGGGGGAGAGACTGATGGCTTGGTGATCGTGTCGAGGAAGACATCGGCGGGTAGTGCGAGTTGAGCCGACCCGATGCGAGAGAGTGCGTCGGCCTCCTCGTTCTTCCGCCTGTCGATCCACTCGACGGAGTAGCCGGTGAAGTGTCCGCCCAACTTGTCCACTGCTTGGTGGTACGCCGCCATGGTGGGGGAGACGGCGTCGCAGGTGCCAGCGACTTGCCCCGCGACGAGGTCGGAATCTCCGTAGCAGCGTAGGCGGTTGACATTCATCTCCTTGGCAGCTCGCATGCCATGGAGTAGGGCCTCGTACTCGGCCATGTTGTTGGTGCAGGGTGTGAAGTCGAGGCAGAGGATGTAGCGGAGCTTGTCGCCCTTTCGTGAAGTTAGCACGATCCCTGTGCCTGCGCCGTCCGCGTTCTTGGAGCCGTCGAAGTGCAGGCTCCAGTAATGGAGGTATGGCAGCTTCTCTGGCTGCTGGGCCTCTTCCCAGTCGGCGATGAAGTCTGCCAGTGCCTGCGACTTGATCGCTTTTCATGGCTCGTATTTGATGTTGTGGACGCCGATCTCGACGGCCCACTTGGCGACCCGCCCGGTTGCCTCGCGGTTGCGGATTATATCTTGCAGTGGTGCTGAGGAGACGACCGTGATCGGGTGCTCCTGAAAGTAGTGCGGCAGGCGCCGCTGAGCTCTGAAGACCGCGTATACCAGCTTTTGGTACTGTGGGTACCGCTGGCGCGACTCGGTGAGGACCTCGCTGATGTAGTACACCTGCCGCTGTACTGGGCGCTCCTTTCCTTCCTCCGGTCGCTCGACGACCATCACGGCGCTGACGACGCGCTCGGAAGCCGCGACGTAAACCAACATGGGTTCTTTGTTGGCGGGGAGGCGAGTAGCGGTGCGGCGAGTAGCACCTTTTTGAGATCGCGGAGCGCGTCGTCCGCCTCCTTGTCCCACTGGAAGGTGGGGTTCTTGCGCATCAGGCGGTATAGGGGCATCGCCTTTTCGCCCAGGCGGGGGATGAAGCGACTGAGAGCCGCTACTCGCCCGGCCAGTTTCTGGACGTCGCGCAGGCACTCGGGTTTGCCGAGCCGGGCGATCGTGTACATCTTCGTGGGGTTCGCCTCGATCCCTAGTTTGGAGACGACGTACCCCAGTAGTTGTTCTGCAGGTACACCGAAGGTGCATTTGCCTGGGTTGAGATTTATCTTGTACTTTCGCAGGTTGGCGAATGTTTCCGCCAGGTCGGCGAGTAGATCGCCCTGGCGAGCGGACTTTACGACCACGTCGTCGATGTAGACGTGGATGTTGCGGCCAATTTGGCTCGCGAGGCATTCTTGCATGCACTGCTGGTAGGTCGCCCCGGCGTTCTTGAGGCCGAAGGTCATGGCGGTGTAGCAGAAGGCTCCGAATGGCGTGATGAACGTCGTCTTCGACAGCCATTTTGATCTGGTTGTACCCAGAGTAGGCGTCGAGGAAATATAGCGACTCCGAGCCCGCGGTTGAATCGATTATCTGGTCGATCCGCGGGAGGACGAACTGCTCCTTTGGGCAGGCGTTGTTCAGGTTTGTGTAGTCGATACACATCCTCTAGGTCCCGTTCTTCTTCTCGACCAGGACAGGGTTTGCCAGCCACTTGGAGTATTTGATTGGCCGGATGAAGCCTGCAGCGAGTAGACGCTCCACCTCCTCGGCGATTGCTCGGCGGCGCTCTTCATTGAAGGGCCGCAGTGACTGCTTGACAGGTCGCACTTTGGGGTCGGCGTTTAGCTTGTGCTCAGCGAGCTCCCTAGGGACACCGGGCATGTCAGAGGGCTTCCATGCGAAGATGTCCCTGTTCTCACGGAGGAACTCGATGAGCGCGCCTTCCTATGCTGGGCTCATGCCCGTCCCGATCGTCACTGTCTGGCTGGAGTCGCCTGGGACCAGCTCGACGGTGCGGGTGTGCGTCGTGGCCTCAAAGGTTGAGGTGTTTGCGCCCTCTGAGTTGGGCTTCTTGAGTATGGTGGGGTCGTCATTGTTGACCCCGCTTGCGTACTTGGCGAGCTCATCAGCGTGGTTGGTCTCCGCCGCGATGACGGCGTCAGCGAGCTCGGCTCCTTTGGCCTCGCACTCGGCGGCCATGTCGGGGTCGCTGTTGATGGTGATGACGCCCCACGGCCCGGGGAGCTTCATCGCGTTGTACGCGTAGTGGGGCGCTGCCATGAACTTGGCGAACGCCTGGCGCCCCAGGACGCAATCATAGGGGCTGTCGAAGGGCACCAGCTCGAAGACGATCCGCTCGGTGCGGAAGTTTGCTGGTGTGCCGAAGGTGACTGTGCCCTTACCGATCGGGTACGCCTTCCGACCGAGGACGATGTCGTGGAACGTGGTGTGGGTCGTCTCGATCATCGACTGCGGGAGCCGCAGCCGCCTGAAGGTGTCCAGGTACAGGATGTTGATGGATCTGCCGCCGTCAATCAATGTCTTGGGGAGCCAGTAGTCGCCGACCTTAGGCTTGACCAGCAGCGCGACTCGACCTGGATACTCGATGCGTGGCGAGTGGTCTTGTCGGCTCCAGGTGATGGGCTGCTCCGACCAGTTGAGGAACTGGGGAACGTCTACTTGGGCCACCGTGTTGACAGCGACGGCGCGGGCGATGACCTTCTTCTCGCGCTTCGTGTTGAAGCCCGTGAAGGTATGGAGCGAGCCGGCCACTTTGCCGAATTTTCCACCGTTTGGCGGGTCGTTGTCGGGTCCTCCCGTGCTCGTCGTGCCTTCTCGATCTCCCTGAGGGTGTGGCAGTCGGCAGTGGTGTGCGTTGCGGGCTTCCCTTCCCTGCTATGAAACGCACATGGTTGGTTAAGGAGAGCCGCGGGGTCGAACCTTGGCTTGGCCTTGTAGTTGCCGCCATCGCGGTGTTGTCCTCCGTCGCGGCGGAAGCTCTTGGGCTCGCGTTGCGCGTGCCCGGCGTTGGCAACGAAGTCGACTCGCCCGTCACTGTGGCGCTTGCCGGTGAGGGGAGTGTTGCTGTAGCGTAGGTCGGACCGTCGTCCGCTGTTGTTGCCGCTCGTGCGGCGTTGACCTCCTGACTCGTCGTTAGTTTCCTGGTTTGGGTCTTCCTCCGCGTACCGTTTGGCGATCTCGAGGAGGTCGGGGATGTTGTCGAGTGTGCGAGAGTTTCGCTTGAGCTTGGCGACCAGGGGCTCATAGAGGCACGAGGTCTTGAAGCAATGGATCGCGGTGTCCGGGTGGATGCCGACCGCGTTGTACCAGAGTTCTTGCCACCGTTGGACCCAGTTGCGGGTCGACTCGCGGGGTCCCTGGACGCATCGCTCCAGGTCCTCGATGGTGGTGGCGCGGGTGTAGGAGCACTCGAAGTGCCTGACAAAGGCGTCGCGCATCTCCTCCCAGGAGTCGATACTGTCCTGGGGGAGGGTGTTGATCCACTGCCTGCACGTCCCCTCCATCATCAGGGGTATGTCGCAGGTCGTCAGGCTGGCGTGCGCGCCAGTTTTGGTTGTTGATGATGTGGGTGCGAGCGTCGATGGGTTGCCCGTTGGCGGCGACGAAGTTGGTCGTCGGCCTGGGGTCGTTGGTGGAGAGTGCCGCATTCGCGGGTCGGTGTTGGAGCTGCAGTGGCTCTGGTTGCGGGCAGTTGAGGGTGTTTGCCGCCGCTGGGCGGCCGCTGGAGCCCGCTCTGCTTCCCGACGAACGCGAGTATACTCGACCCTGGGAGTCGACGCCCGCGTTTTGCTGCTCGACGGCCTTTGCGAGCAGGGCCCTGACGTACTGGATCTGTAGGGCGCCGTCGCCCGCGGCCGTGATGTTGTCGGCTGCTGCTCGGCCCGCCATGAGGTTGTCCATCGGGGTGGAGAACAGTGGGGGGCCGTTTGCGTCTCTCTCCCGTGAAGAGACTACTATCCGCGGCTGGTCCCTGGGAGGTGTGCGGTTGGGTGGAGGTGGGACGCCCATCGCCGTTGATCCTGGCGGGGGTCGGGCGCTTCCTCCTGGTGGCGCGTTCTCGCAGATCGCGCGCTCGGCCACGCGGGCCGGGTCGTTTTCACGCTCGGCTTGCTCCTTGCGCACCGCCTCCGCCAGTTTCAGGCGGAGTTCCTCGACCTCCATTGTCGTGGCGTTAGGAGGGATTGGGGTGGAGAATGGATCCTCCGGCGGATCGGTGCCGGTCGCCATGTAGGTCGCGGCGTGGCGACCGGTTCTGTCGCGGAGGTCGGCGGAGTTCTCCGACCCAGAGTCGAATTCGAAGATCCCAAGGATGGAGGGGTCCTCGAAGTCTCCCATGTTGGAGACCTGGGTGATGGAGCCCACGGGTGAATCCGCGGTGATGGACCCGGCGAGTGACGCCGGGGTCGCCGAGTCGGCGTCGTCGTTGAGGGCCGCGTCTTCTGCGGCCGCTGAGTTTTCGGCCACGTCGTTGTGGGCCGAATTGTACTCGGAGGCGAGGCGATGGATCGTGCGAATCTGGCTCTCGGAGAGCCGATCGCGTGGCGGCGACTCGCGGATGCGAGCCGAATCCTCCGAGACGATGACGTCGGTGAGGCCGACGAAGAGGCTGATCGTGCCGATCGGCAGGATCACGCTGTGCGTGACGGGTCACGCCGCCGGGATGTAGCTGCTCGGCAAGATTTGGAGCATCTCGCCGATCGCTATCATGCGGCCGGTGGCGACCGTCTCGTTGATTGGCAGATTGGATCTCGCCGCAGAACACCGGCCAGGCCCCATGGTGGGCGCCACTATCGTGGGAATGGTCACGGCAGATGCTGCAATCGGCAGCGAGTAGTAGAACGAGGGGCAAGGGCGGCCAGCCATCTGCGGTGCGAGATGAGGGTAAAGACACAGGGTTTTACCCAGGTTCGGCCCCCCGGAGGGTAAAGACCTACTCCTGCTAGATTGTATTATGGAGGTGGTACAATGGGCGAGCTGGGCGGCTAGGCGGCGAGTCGCTTGGGTGTATGATGGAACGTATCTCTACTCACCCTATAGGGAGGTTTATATAGGCTCACCTCCCCTAGGGTTTACATATCTCAACCGATTCAGTTAAAGCTTCGGTACTCGTTTAACCTAATCCGACTGGGCCTATCTACTCGCCTGGGCCTTCAGCTTCCAGTCGCTCGGTTCCTCGCTGGGCTTCAATCCAGTCGCCGTCTTGCAGGCCCACTCGCCAGTTCCTGGGCCAGTCGGAAACGTCCTGCTGGGTATACCCCGGTAGGCATATCCCCATCAGTCGTACTCGCCGCGGCCGTCGTCGCTATCGTCGTCGGGGTCGCCGTAGTTGAACCTTGAAGGTTGAGTACGAGTGGGCTGGACTTGAGGGTAGCGCAGGCGGGGGCTAGAGTCGGCGGCCGTGTCGTAGGCCATGATGCTCTGCAGAGTCCGGCCGCGCCACCACAGCCGACGGCCGGCCTCGTTGAAGTTCAGAGGAGGTGGGCCCTCCTCCTCGTGCCTGGCGAGTGCCCTCTCACGTCGATCCACGAAGAAGGCTTCCTAAGTCGGGAAATAGTCGGGATGCCATTTGGGATTCCTCCACTGCTCCGGCGTGAGCTCGAAGTAGTAGTGGTTTGTGATGGCCATCCGACGCGCCACACCTAGAGGGACAGGAGGAACCGGCACACCTCCGGCTCTCAACATCCAGCCAACAGGGACACAGTAGCCCGGCGGGCAGGGGTAGTTCGAGGAGCAAGGCGCCTCCGCCTCCCTGGGAGTTAGTGGTACGGTGGAAGTCATGGGAAAGAGTGATGAGGTTGCAGATATGAGTCTAGAGATGTGCAATGACAATGGAGGCCAACACTACATATATATATAGTGAGAAATGGCAGGAATATAACTGGAGGGAAGAACTGGCGGAAAAAACCGGCGGGAAAAACTGGCGGGAAGAAATGGCGGGAAGAACTGGCGGGAAAAAATGGCGGGAGGATTTTCATTGTTCGGATTTTTTTTGAACTCGCGGGCAGACATTTTCCTTTTTACCCGGGATGGACAAAAAGGTTTGAGATGTCCCGGTTGGGAGATAGTTCATGTAAGGTGGTCTAGTATTTTAGGAAAATGGGACGGTAGCATTCTGAAACGGCATTTTGGTGGTTACTTCACAAAACGACCCGTTTTTTGCGCTCAGAAAATGGAAAAGGGCTTTTCCGTGCGACAAAAAGGAAAACTTCCTCCTGAAACATTGTTCTCCATACCAATGTACACACACATGCATAATATGGGCACAACATCACAAACTATGTCGTGATTCAGCACATAACATCGGTCATTTGAACCGAAAGCCATGAAATCTCGAACATGATAGGTCATTTTGTGAAGGTTTTTTCGAAACATGATCAATATACCAAGTCTGGTATTTTTCATTTCAACTATGTAACATAATATGACACCACGCAAAGGATTTTCATTGTTCGGATTTTTTGTGAATTTATTATGCCCGTTTTGAATTATCTGAATTTCTAACTATGGTCGAACCTGTGTGCATGAAGATAGGGGATGAGAATCGTTAGAAATTGCATTGGATCTCTTGAGAAACAACATATTGCGAGTCTAAAAATGATTTTTTCAAAAAATCACGGGCGATAGATCATGTACCTGTAGTACAAACCGGACCCACTTCCTACCGATTCGGCAGACATTTGTCCTTTTTACCCGGGATGGAAGAAAAGGTTTGAGATGTACCGGTTGGGAGATAGTCCATGTAAGGTGCTCTAGTATTTTAGGAAAATGGGACGGTAGCATTCTGAAACGGCATTTTGGTGGTTACTTCACAAAACGACCCGTTTTTTGCGCTCGGAAAATGGAAAAGGGCTTTTCCGTGCGACAAAAAGGAAAACTACCTCCTGAAACATTGTTCTCCATACCAATGTCCACACACATGCATAATATGGGCACAACATCACAAACTATGCCGTGATTCAGCACATAACATCGGTCATTTGGACCGAAAGCCATGAAACCTCGAATATGATAGGTCATTTTGTGAAGGTTTTTTCGAAACATGATCAATATACCAAGTCTGGTACTTTTACTTTCAACTATGTAACATAATATGACACCACGCGAAGGATTTTCATTGTTCGGATTTTTTTTTGAATTTATTATGACCGTTTTGAATTATCTGAATTTATAACTATGGTCGAACCGGTGTGCATGAAGATAGGGGACGAGCATCGTTAGAACTTGCATTGGATCTCTAAAGAAACCACATATTGCGAGTCTAAAAATGATTTTTTCAAAAAAATCAAGGGCAATAGATCATGTACCTATAGTACAAACCAGACCCACTTCCTGCCGATTCGGCAGACATTTGTCCTTTTTACCCAGAATGGACGAAAAGGTTTGAGATGTCCCGGTTAGGAGATAGTCCATGTAATGTGGTCTAGTATTTTAGAAAAATGGGACGATAGCATTCTGAAACGGCATTTTGGTGGTTACTTCACAAAACGACCCGTTTTTAGCGCTCGGAAAATGGAAAAGGGCTTTTCCGTGCGACAAAAAGGAAAACTTCCTCCTGCAACATTGTTATCCATACCAATTTCCACACACATGCATAATATGGGCACAATATCACAAACTATGTCGTGATTCAGCACATAACATCGGTCATTTGGACCGAAAGCCATGAAACCTCGAACATGATAGGTCATTTTGTGAAGGTTTTTTAGAAACATGATCAATATACCAAGTCTGGTATTTTTCCTTTCAACTATTTAACATAATATGATACCACACGAAGGATTTTCATTGTTCGGAATTTTTTTTGAATTTATTATGCCTGTTTTGAATTATCTGAATTTCTAACTATGGTCGAACCGGTGTGCATGAAGATAGGGGACGAGCATCGTTAGAACTTGCATTGGATCTCTGAAGAAACCACATATTGCGAGTCTAAAAATGATTTTTTCAAAAAATCACGAGCGATAGATCATGTACCTGTAGTACAAACCGGACCCACTTCCTACCGATTCGGCAGACATTTGTCCTTTTTACCCGGGATGGACGAAAAGGTTTGAGATGTCCCGGTTGGGAGATAGTCCATGTAAGGTGGTCTAGTATTTTAGGAAAATGGGACGGTAGCATTCTGAAACGGCATTTTGGTGGTTACTTCACAAAACGACCCGTTTTTTGCGCTCAGAAAAAGGAAAAGGGATTTTCCGTGCGACAAAAAGGAAAACTTCCTCCTGCAACATTGTTCTCCATACCAATGTCCACACACATGCATAATATGGGCACAACATCACAAACTATGCCGTGATTCAGCACATAACATCGGTCATTTGGACCGAAAGCCATGAAACCTCGAACATGATAGGTCATTTTGTGAAGGTTTTTTCGAAACATGATCAATATACCAAGTCTGGTATTTTTCCTTTCAACTATGTAACATAATATGACACCACGCGAAGGATTTTCATTGTTCGGATTTTTTTTGAATTTATTATGCCCGTTTTGAATTATCTGAATTTCTAACTATGGTCGAACCGGTGTGCATGAAGATAGGGGACGAGCATCGTTAAAAATTGCATTGGATCTCTGAAGAAACCACATATTGCGAGTCTAAAAATGATTTTTTCAAAAAATCACGGGCAATAGATCATGTATATGTAGTACAAACCGGACCCACTTCCTACCGATTCGGCAGACATTTGTCCTTTTTACCCAGGATGGACGAAAAGGTTTGAGATGTCCTGGTTGGGAGATAGTCCATTTAAGGTGGTCTAGTATTTTAGGAAAATGGGACGGTAGCATTCTGAAACGGCATTTTGGTGGTTACTTCACAGAACGACCCGTTTTTTGCGCTCGGAAAATGGAAAAGGGCTTTTCCGTGCGACAAAAAGGAAAACTTCCTCCTGCAACATTGTTCTCCATACCAATGTCCACACACATGCATAATATGGGCACAACATCACAAACTATACCGTGATTCAGCACATAACATCGGTCATTTGGACCGAAAGCCATGAAACCTCGAACATGATAGGTCATTTTGTGAAGGTTTTTTCGAAACATGATCAATATACCAAGTCTGGTATTTTTCCTTTCAACTATGTAATATAATATGACACCACGCGAAGGATTTTCATTGTTCGGATTTTTTTTGAATTTATTATGCCTGTTTTGTATTATCTGAATTTCAAACTATGATCGAACCGGTGTGCATGAAGATAGGGGACGAGCATCTTTAGAACTTGCATTGGATCTCTGAAGAAACCACATATTGCGAGTCTAAAAATGATTTTTTCAAAAAATCACGGGCGATAGATCATGTACCTGTAGTACAAACCGGACCCACTTCCTACCGATTCGGTAGACATTTTTACTTTTTACCCGGGATGGAATAAAACGTTTGAGATGTCCCGGTTGGGAGATAGTCCATGTAAGGTGGTCTAATATTTTAGAAAAATGCGACGGTAGCATTCTGAAACGGTATTTTGGTGGTTACTTCACAAAACGACCCGTTTTTTGCGCTCGGAAAATGGAAAAGGTCTTTTCCGTGCGACAAAAAGGAAAACTTCCTCCTGCAACATTGTTCTCCATACCAATGTCCACACACATGCATAATATGGGCACAACATCACAAACTATGCCGTGATTCAGCACATAACATCGGTCATTTGGACCGAAAGCCATGAAACCTCGAACATGATAGGTCATTTTGTGAAGGTTTTTTCGAAACATGATCAATATACCAAGTCTGGTATTTTTCCTTTCAACTATGTAACATAATATGACACCACGCAAAGGATTTTCTTCGGATTTTTTTTTGAATTTATTATGCCCATTTTGAATTATCTGAATTTCTAACTATGGTCGAACCGGTGTGCATGAAGATAGGGGACGAGCATCGTTAGAACTTGTATTGGATCTCTGAAGAAACCACATATTGCGAGTCTAAAAATGATTTTTTTCAAAAAATCATGGGCGATAGATCATGTACCTGTAGTACAAACCGGACCCACTTCCTGCCGATTCGGCAGACATTTGTCCTTTTTACCCGGGATGGAAGAAAAGGTTTGAGATGTCCCGGTTGGGAGATAGTCCATGTAAGGTGGTCTAATATTTTAGGAAAATGGGATGGTAGCATTCTAAAACGGTATTTTGGTGGTTACTTCACAAAACGACCCGTTTTTTGCGCTCGGAAAATGGAAAAGGGCTTTTCCGTGCGACAAAAAGGAAAACTTCCTCCTGCAACATTGTTCTCCATACCAATGTCCACACACATGCATAATATGGGCACAACATCACAAACTATGCCGTGATTCAGCACATAACATCGGTCATTTGGACCGAAAGCCATGAAACCTCGAACATGATAGGTCATTTTGTGAAGGTTTTTTCGAAACATGATCAATATACCAAGTCTGGTATTTTTCCTTTCAACTATGTAATATAATATGACACCACGCGAAGTATTTTCCTTGTTCGGATTTTTTTTTGAATTTATTATGCCCGTTTTGAATTATCTGAATTTCTAACTATGGTCGAACCGGTGTGCATGAAGATAGGGGACGAGCATCGTTAGAACTTGCATTGGATCTCTGAAGAAACCACATATTGCGAGTCTAAAAATGATTTTTTCAAAAAATCACGGGCGATAGATCATGTACCTGTAGTACAAACCGGACCCACTTCCTACCGATTCGGCAAACATTTGTTCTTTTTACCCGGGATGGACGAAAAGGTTTGAGATGTCCCGGTTGGGAGATAGTCCTTGTAAGGTGGTCTAGTATTTTAGGAAAGTGGGACGGTAGCATTCTGAAACGGCATTTTGGTGGTTACTTCACAAAACGACCCTTTTTTGCGCTCGAAAAATGGAAAAGGGCTTTTCCGTGCGACAAAACGGAAAACTTCCTCCTGCAACATTGTTCTCCATACCAATGTCCACACACATGCATAATATGGGCACAACATCACAAACTATGTCGTGATTCAGCACATAACATCGGTCATTTGGACCGAAAGCCATGAAACCTCGAACATGATAGGTCATTTTGTGAAGGTTTTTTCGAAACATGATCAATATACCAAGTCTGGTATTTTTCCTTTCAACTATGTAACATAATATGACACCACGCGAAGGATTTTCATTGTTCGAATTTTTTTTGAATTTATTATGCCCGTTTTGAATTATCTGAATTTCTAACTATGGTCGAACCGGTGTGCATGAAGATAGGGGACGAGCATCGTTAGAACTTGCATTCGATCTCTATGGTGTGCATGAAGATAGGCTGGGCCAGGTAGCACTAATGATAGGGGTGAGTGTCGACATTATGTCATGCGGCGTGTACCTTGTCCCGGATAGTGTCACCAACCGGGACTAAAGATCAACCTATAGTCCCGGATGGAGACACCAACCGGGACAAAACACGAGTCAGCACTAATGATAGGGTGAGTGTCGACATTATTTCGTAAGTGTCGACACTATGCCGATCTGCTTGTACTATAAATAGGCATCCTTGCGAGTCCAGTCCTTCAGCCAGTTTGAGGCATCTCCAAGATGGTTTTCGAGAGCAGGGACACCACTACGGCCAGTTTCAGGGAGATGCCGATGGAGCCCAGTCCTCCGGCATCTCCGAGAAACTGGTCATAGAGGCACTCCCTAATATGTGAAATTAGTTAGCTCCGAGGCATATTAATCTAGTTAGATAAGTTACAAGCTGCAAGATGGTTTTCGAGAGCAGGGACACCACTACGGCCAGTTTCAGGGAGATGCCGACGGAGCCCAGTCCTCCGGCATCTCCAAGAAACTGGTCATAGAGGCACTCCCTAATATTTGAAATTAGTTAGCTCCGAGGCGTATTGATCTAGTTAGAGAAGTTACAAGCTGCAAGATGGTTTTCGAGAGCAGGAGATGCGTCATAATATTGAAGATGCGGCAGGAGATGGTTTTCGAGAGCAGGAGATCCCTTGGAGATGCTTCCTTCTGGTCTAGCACGGTTATGAACATATTTCTTCAAGACTCCCATGAACCTCTCAAAGGGGAACATATTGTGCAGAAATACCGGACCGAGAATGGCAATCTCTTCCACTATGTGAACCAGGAGATGTGTCATAATATTGAAGAAGGATTGTGGGAACACCAATTCAAAACTAACAAGACATTGTACCACATCCTTTTGTAACCTTGGCAGAATATCTGGATTGATTACCTTCTGAGATATTGCATTGAGGAATGCACACAGCTTCACAATGGGTACTCGAACATTTTCCGGTAGAAGCCCCCTCAATGCAATCGGAAGCAACTGTGTCATAATCACGTGACAGTCATGAGACTTCAGGTTTTGGAACTTTTTCTCTGCCATATTTATTATCCCCTTTATATTAGATGAGAAGCCCGACGGCACCTTGATACTGTAAAGGACTTCAAAAAAGATTTCCTTCTCTGCTTTGGTAAGAGCATAGCTGGCACGACTTAAGTGACGCACTTTATCCGTCTTGTTATGTGTATGCATGTTCTTTGGGTCTTTCATAATTTGTTGGTCCTCTCGTTCTTCTGGTGTATCTTTTGTCTTCCCATACACGCCTAGGAATCCTAGCAGGTTCACGCAAAGATTCTTCGTCACGTGCATCCCGTCGATTGAAGAGCGGACACGCAGGACTTTCCAATATGGCAGCTCCCAAAATATAGATTTCTTCTTCCACATGGGTGCGTGTCCTGTAGCGACGTCGTTCGGAACTGATTGACTGCCGGGACCCTTTCCAAAGATTACTTCTATGTCCTTGACCATACCAAATACATCATCACCAGCAGGGAGTTCAGGCTTCTTCCGGTGATCTGCCTCACCTTTGAAATGCTTGCCTTTCTTTCTTATGGGGTGATTGGTCGGAAGAAATCGTCGATTCGCCAGGTACACAACCTTCTTGCATTTATGCAAATATGTACCTTCAGTCTTATATAAACAGTGTGTGCATGCCTTATATCCCTTGTTTGTCTGTCCTGAAAGGTTACTAAGAGCAGGCCAATCATTGATGGTTACGAATAACAACCCTCGTAGATCAAATGGCTCCTGTTTGTTCTCATCCCACGCACGTACACCTGGTTTGCCCCACAACTATAAGAGTTCTTCAACTAATGGCCTAAGGTACACATCAATGTCGTTGCCCGGTTGCTTCGGGCCTTGCATGAGCACTGGCATCATAATGAACTTACGCTTCATGCACAACCAAGGAGGCAGGTTGTAGATACATAGAGTCACGGGCCAGGTGCTGTGACTGCATCTCTGCTCCCTAAAAGGATTCATGCCATCCGTACTTAGACCAAACCATAAGTTCCTTGCGTCACCTGCAAAGTCTAGGAAGTCTCTCTCGATTTTTCTCCACTGTGACCCATCAGCAGGGTGTTTCAACTTCCCATCTTTCTTACGGTCTTCTTTGTGCCATCGCAACAACCTGGCATGCTCTTTGTTTCTGAACATGCGTTTCAACCTTGGTATTATAGGAGCATACCACATAACCTTAGCAGGAACCCTCTTCCGGAGGGGCTCTCCCTCAACATCACCAGGGTCATCTCGTCTGATCTTATACCGCAACGCATTGCATACCGGGCATTTATCTAAATTCTCATACTCCTTACCACGGTAGAGGATGCAGTCATTAATGCATGCATGTATCTTTTGCGCATCTAATCCCAGAGGACAGAGAGTCTTCTTTGCTTCGTAGGTACTCTCGGGAAGTTCGTTATGTTTTGGAAACTTCGGCTTCATTATTTTCAGCATCTTTTCAAATGAGGAGTCAGTTAGACCACACTCTGCCTTCCATCGCAACAATTCCAGTGTGGTACCGAGCTTTCTGCTGCCATCTTCACAATTTGGGTACAACAATTTCTTGTGATCTTCTAACATGCCCTCTAACTTCAACTTCTCATTTTCTGTTTCACAGTCTCGCTTTGCATCAGAAATGACCCTACCAAGTTCATCAGCCGGCTCATCTGATGCCCGTTCTTCACCTCTTTCCTCTCCATTGTCTTCCATTGCAGTATCACTGTATTCAGAAAACATATGATGATAGTTGTTATCATCATCTTCTTCTTCACCATCTTCCATCATAACCCCTCTTTCCCCGTGCTTGGTCCAGCAATTATAGTTGGGCATGGAACCTTTCATAATCAGGTGGCCGCGAATGATTTTCGAGGAAGAGTACTCCTTGTTGTTCCGACATTGAACACATGGACAACGTATAAAACCATTCTCTTTGTTTGCCGTAGGCACATCGATAAATTTATCCACGCCTTTCATATACCCGGCTACGCGTCGGTCACCGTACATCCATTTCCGACCGTTCATCTGCATCATATAAGTAAGTTTATCAAAAAACAGGACATCATAAATAGTGAAATGACCAATTCACATCGACACATGCATTGTATCAATGACAGAGAAAAGATAAGATTGCTAACCTCGATCGAGGGAAATAAAGAGGAGAAAGCTCAAGTGCGTCTCGGACACCTTCTATATTTTTGTTCTATGAGAAATTGAACGGGATTATTCACTCAAACATTTCATCAAACACCTTAAATGCATGCATAGGAGAGAAAAAACTAGCACACCCCTCACACCTTCCACCAAGAGAAAAAACAGATCGCAGGCAGAGAGGGCTAGGGCGTTGCATTTATAGAGGACGGAAGAATACGTCCCGGTTAGAGCCACCAACCGGGACTAAAGGTGTGTGCCACGTGGCGTGGCTATGGCCAAACCTTTAGCCCTGGTTGGTGGCTCCAACCGGGACGTATACCCCGTTACCAACCGGACCCCGGGCCCGCTCGAACAGGGACACGTGCCAGCATTAGTCCCGGTTGGTGGCGCAACCGGGACTAATGCTCTGAAGAAGCGCGAAACGGACGACCTTTTTCCACCAGTGACGTACGATTCTTAGGACCGATGAAGCATGCCTAACCCATAACCCTCGTGCAGGAACGCGCTCTTTCAGATCACGTGGAGATAGTTTCAGGTCCCTCCTGCCGAAGAACTGTTCCGCTCAGAATCCATGCTTCGCATCACAACCGATTATAAAGTGGTTTGGTCACGCGCTCACGGCTTGCGCCTTTCGGATTACGGTACCAATCCGTGGAGA
Source organism: Avena atlantica (assembly GCA_910589765.1). NCBI lineage: Eukaryota > Viridiplantae > Streptophyta > Magnoliopsida > Poales > Poaceae > Avena > Avena atlantica. The sequence continues at coordinate 229,401,958 of OU342738.1, forward strand.
GGCAGAAATAACGGAACGTCACAACCGGCATGCACCGTCCATTTTTAGCAACGCGACGCAACTTCGAGCCGACAATGGAGTTTCAGTTTGCTTCAAGGAATCGACAGGTAGCCACGAGGTAGGGATGTGTTGTCTGGGAGTACTAACGTAGATATGTGCTTTAGCTGGACATTACGTACTTTGTACATAGGATATGCGATCTCTTGGATATATATGGGCTTTATGATGGAGATTTCGTAGTAGTAGTACATAGGATATGTGATCTCTTGGATATGTATATCGTCACATGCTGATTGCCCGATTAGAATAACAGCCATGGATGTTTGCCGTTCTCGCGGAAATGATTCGTGCAAAATCAGAGCATGGATTAGAGTTAACAAAAAAAATTCGTGTTTATTATTGTACTGGTCGGTCTGTTGAGCCCTGAAAGTAGAGGCGGTCAAGAACAGTGCACTGTCAAGACTAGTGATTCTATCGCCCGTGAGAACAACTAACAATGGCAACATGGGAATGTCACTGATTTTTTAGATAGATCATACTAGTACCGAGAAGAGCCGGGAGATAATCCCACTCCAGCTAGATGGGGGACACCAAACTCCCAGGTTCCCCGACGAAGCCATATCTGGCTGAGCTTCATCACGCGGAGGTGGAACCTAAGGACACCATTATGCTGCGACATAATCTCCTCCACTCAACGATGTCGCTGTAGGCAAATCTTTATCACTCTAGGCCAAATGCCTGACGATCGACGTTAAACTCTAGTCCGCCAACGCTCCTCCGGGAAAGAAACACCGATTTGGGACAGGCTGAATGATCTTTATTTTTTACCGCCGTCGATGCCACTACACAGGAGACGAAAAACTCAAATACCCTATGAAAACCGGTCATCTGATCTAAGATTCCCCTGCCCTCCGGCCGCCGAAGGGTAGGGGAACCAATCCTCGGCGGCGAAGCCGGGGGCCAAGGGGTAGCTGATGCCAAGGACTAATCTGATCTCGAGTCAATTGGCAACACTTGATTCTTTGGCTGATTCATACTCCCGTTGTATAGGTAGAAGATGCACCTATTATTGTGAGTCAACAGATTCCTCAAACGTTCATCTCCATAACAGATTCTTTGGCATGTGTACTTTTTTTTTTTCGAACACCGTCGATCTGATGCGTTCTGTTGCCAGCTATCCAAGTTCAGCTGGTCAGATCAAAACGGCATGAATCTGCCTCGCATGCCAGGGACAGCATTGGACTTGAAAGCTGAAACCTGGCAGCACCCAGCGCTCCCATAATAAGATGGTACGTATCGTGCTGGAGAAAGCACATACAGTAATAGAAGATCGCCATCCCGATCTCATATGATTCCATCCACGTGACCCCACCCATCCTAACCTAACCAACGATCGGGAACGAACCCATCGATCGCCACTCGTCTCAGCGACACGAAGATCCCAAAAGCACGCGCCATCTTCAGACGAAACATGCTCCCAGTCACCGTTTCTGAAGAAGTTCGCGTGAATCGCGAAAGTTGCAGAGTTGGCAACACACAACGGAAATCTCCGAACTTCTGCTGCAATTACCGTTCTATTAGCAAATAAAGAAGGTGACAGTATTGTCATCTGATGATCTCAAAACTCCGCATTTCTATATATACAAATTTCACATAAGTCGAGTTTTTTTGGTTGGTCCAACGATCCGGGATCATTCTTCAGAAGGTTGGGCTGAGGATGTTGAGCAGGGAGACTCTGGTGTTGACTAGGGCCCGGAACACCTGCTCGCCGGTGTTCTCCACGTCCGCGATGCACCGCCCAAGGTTGTCCATGCGCTCGAATGCAGCCTTCCGGTCCTCCTCCTCCGGGTCGACCATGGCCGCGTCGGGCTGGGGCTGCTGGTTGGAAGAGCCGCCGACGTCTGCGTGCTGCCTGTTAGCTGACCGGCGCTTCGCCCGTGACATCCAGCGCATCAGGTCGGCCACCCACCATATGCGCATGGACGAGGGCCTGGTGGTGATGATGTGGTGGCTGGTCCTTGGCGTGGCCGACGAGGAAACGAACCTCGCGGGGGAGGGCATCCAGCATGGCGTACTGACGACGTCGACGCGGGCCGTGGCGGCAGCAATGGACAGGGCGGACACGCCGGAGAAGACCGCGGCGGAAGCAGACGCGACTGCGGCGGCCGCGTCAACGATGGCGGCGGCGAGCGCGGCCGCGTCTGACGGGAGACCGGCTGGCGCGGGAGGTGGAGCCTTGCCGGCCACGGCGCGCGCGGAGGAGGCGATCCGCGGGAGGTCGCGGCCGGATCGGCGGAGCCCGCGCGCGGCGGACGCCAGCCGCGCCGGGTCCTCGCGTCGCAGCGCGGCGCGCGCCTCGGCCTGGAGCGCGGCGAGCGCGACCAGGACCGCGCGGAAGCTGCCGTGCGCGTCGGCCAGGCGGAGGAAGTCGTCCAGCAGCCGCTCCGCAAACGGGGAGCGGCCGAGCCGCTGCAGCGGCTCCTGCGCCTGCGGGTGGTGGAGCAGCTCGGAGAGGGAGACCAGCACCCGCCCCAGCTGCTCCGCGCCCTCCCCGATCGATCGCGCCGACGGGGCCGAGGCCAGTCCCCCCGCCAGATCGCGCAGCGTGGCGACGTCTTCGTCGAGCTGGAGCACTAGAGGGTGGAATCGGCACGGCAGGCTCGCGCAGCGGACGCGGTACCCATTGGAGCCCGCCGCGGCCGGCGCCGCCGAGGCGGAACTGGGTGCGGGGAACGAGATTGTGCGGCGGAACCCGACCACCATCGTACCGGTACTACCTTACAGCAGCAGCAGCAGCAGCGCCGTTACTGGTGGAGTCGAATCAATGGATCGAGCGATGAGGCCAAGGGGAGGAGCGGCGAATTTTAAACAGCGAAGTGAGATTCGGGAATGGAACGGAATGGAACGCCTGAGGAAGCCGTGGAGTGGGTCAAGCGCACGGCCGGGCGTTTATATAAAAGCGGGTGGAGGTGGAAACGGTGGAGGGCTGGACCGCTGGAGCTGGGACCGGTTCTAGAACGCAGGTCAATAGGGTCATGCTCCGCAGTCCGCTCGCACACTACGTTTGGTGGTTTCTTGGGTTGGGGCCCACATGGCAGACTGGGATGGGCTGGACATGTCAGGTTACTTGGGTCGGGTTTGGTGGCGTGACGGGCGGAGTCCATGGTCCCTCGACCTCGAGATCTTTTGCTTTTCGAGAGCTTTCAAAAGTGGTGCTCTTGCAGCCTTCCCCAGGTCAAAAAAAAAAGTGGTGCTCTTGCATCTATAAAAAAAAAACGTAGTGTTCTCTGTATAAGAAAGAGTTAAATCCAACTTAACTTGACGCGCAAGATCAATCTAGTCACCGTACACAGGGAATATGGAATTATAGCCATTGAAGATGAGGGAGAGAGTCAAACACGGTCACCATGCGAGTATCTCCGCGGTATGTGTTGATGTGGTTGTTTGCGGTGTTGGATAGATCTCAACGTGGCTGGGCCCAACGGCCCAGCACGCCCTCTAACTGCGCCCTGATCGGGGGCGCCCATCCTTATCTAGGACGGTGGGCCCCTGTCGCCAGCGCTATATATAAAGTGGTGGGGAGCCGGCAGCATGACCTACGAGGTTAGCCGTGCCCTAGCCGCCCCACCTACAAGCCAATCCGATCTAGGCTAGCGCTGCGCCGACGGGAAGTTCCACCGCTGCAACCCTAGTCACACGCTCGCCACACTCACCCCATTTCCACCCATGGCCAACGACGGAGGTTCCAGCTCCGGCGCCGGTTCGGGCATTCCCTCTGGCTCTTGTCTGTCAAGCCAGGGAGCAGGTAGAGCGCGTCTCCGTTCTCTCTCTTTCTCTCTCTCTCTCAGTTCTCGATCTACAAAGGTGATGTGCAGTGCTACTGTTAGATCTAGACTAGATCCTCTGTAAAGTTCAAATTAACATTGGTATCAGAGCGAGTTTTAGTTGCTAGATTTTTCAGTGCATTTGTAGAAAGCAAGAGAAAAGAAATAGATCTAAAGTGCGCCTGCCCTATGCCGCGCCGTTCCTCTCGATCTAGATGGGCATCCATAGTGGAGACATCTAGAAGAAGAACATACCCTTCGGGGCAAAGCAAAACCCTAGATCTAAGTCCCAAAAGCATCCCAAATCCCCAAAGATCTAACCCCGAAAAGAAACTCAAAAAAAAAGGGGGAGGCAGACCCACACCGGCCGCCGCCGTACGCCGGCAAAGGGCGCCGCCGCTGCGCCGTTTGACGGACGTGCGCCCACCCACGGGTGGACGCACCGCCGCCAAAAGGGGCAGTGAGGCGCCATGGTCTCGGCCAAGGTCAACAGAGGGAGGGGCTCGCCGGAGCGCCGGCCACCTCACCTCGCACATGCACGGGGGAAGAAGAGAAAGGGTGGCCATGGAGGATAAAGAGGGGACCGTCGCCGGCGCAGTCGCCGGACGGACGGCCGCCTCCAACCCCCCCCCCAACGCCGCCGGAGAACTCGCCTCGGACCCGCTCGGGGCGCGTGCGTCGCCGAAGACAGGGCAGAGGGAGGGGCGCGCCGACGCGACCACCTCACCTCGCCCGACCCGCACGCACGCAGCCGCCACAGAGAGGGAGAGGGAGGGGCGCGACGCGCCGCCGCCTCGCCTCGGCCCTCACGCGGGGCACGCGCCGCCGGTGCTGAGAGGGAGAGGGAGGGGCGCGCGGTACGCGGCCGCCTCACCTCTGGCGTGCACGCGGCAGAGCCGGCGTCAAGGGAGCCGGGGGCACGCGGGGCTGGCAGCGGGATCGACGCGCCGCCGCCGCGGAGAGACGCGGGGCTGGCCGCGGGATCCACGCGCCGCCGCCGCGGAGTGCCGCCACAGCTGTGAGGACGCGGGGCAGCCGCGTGTAAGACGCGGCGCCGCCACGGTCGGGTACGCGGGGAGAGAGGGTGAGGGGGAAAATGAATTAGGGTTTTGGGGGGGCTGGAGGCCGGGGGTTCTTATAGCCCCGAGACGCGCGGCTGGCCGTCCGATCTAGGTCAGGCCGCGCGAACGGCCAGGATCGACGCGGGCGACGGCCGGTCGCTGGCGGGCCAAGGCAGGCCAGGCGGGCCTAGCGGGCCCTTGCTGGGCTGCTGTTTGGGCGGCGGACAGGCAGGCTCCACAGCGCGCGAGCGGCAGCTAGCCGGGGGCGCGCACGGGCGGGCCAGGCTGGGCCGTTTTGGCAACGGGCCACCGCAGGCTGCCCAGTGTTGGCCCAGTTAAACAGTTTTTCTGTTTTTTATTTTACAGAGTAGTTTATTAATTGTTTTGCTTAGTTTTAAGCAATTTTTTGCATAGTTTTCTCTAGTCCTTTTACTTTTGAGTATATTGTGACTAGAGAATGTTATAAAGGCAGTTTTTTCTGCAAAGTATGAGTCTTTTAATGAAAGTTTCCGCTGCAAATAGTTCTTTTACATTGCAAATGTATGGTTTAAAATTGCACAAGGTGCAATAAAGTTGATAAAATCTTGATATAAAGATGTGATTAAAGTGATTATGACTCATGCTATTAATTGACCAACGTTATTAATAATCATGACCATAATCTTTTCCAATTTAGTATAAAAGGTGCATTTAAATTTATTTCTGCCCAACGGTGATGTAATTTTAAATAGCACGAAACGATTGCATGCTTAATTTATACCAACGTTGAATTAACGTATACAATTGTTTTACTTGGTGATCTCACATCTTTTGTGATTTTCAGGAGGTCTCAACCTCATGGCATGTCTGAAGGACGTCCCGCTCCTCAGGGGGGACAACTACTCCGAATGGAGGAAGAAAGTTGACTTGGCGTTCGTATGCGCCGAGGTGGATTGGGTGGTTGACACCAAGCAACCAGTCAAGCCCGCTGACCCGGTCAGGGAGGCAGCTGAGGAAAGTGCTGACTTTGAGAAAAGGAAGAGGGACCATGCTCCATTGGAGCTGGCTTACTCTATCGATAACCAGAAATGGGTGAACGCCAACAAAAAGTGTCTGGCATTCGTAAAGAACACCATTGAGAACGCAATCGTGGGCTCAATTGGAGAGTGTGCTACCGTGGGCGAGTATCTCGCCAAGATAAAGAGCCAGTTTACTGGCTCTTCAAATATGTATGCGACCCAGCTGTTAAAGCAGCTGGTTACTGAAAAGTATACGGGAGGACCCCACGGGATCAGAGAGCACATCTTGAGGATGTCGAACATGGCTGCAAAGCTCAAGCCAATGGACGAGGACCTCGAGTTAAAGCCAACACTTTTGGTGCATCTTGTGATGGCCTCACTTCCACAGCCCTTTGAAAACTTCGTGATAAACTATAATATGTCCCCTGAAAAGTGGGACATAGAAAAGACCATTGGGATGTGCTCCCAGGAAGAAGAAAGGCTGAAAGCCCTTCACGGCGGTTCTCTGAACTTCGTGAAGGACAACAGGAAGAGAGGCTTCACAGGAGGCAACCATGGTGGCTCTCCCTCCAAGCCCCATGGCAAGGGTCCCATGCAACACCAGTACCAGCACCACCAGTCCACACCTGGGGAGAAGGATCAGTGCCATCACTGCAAAAAGCCGGGCCACTACAAGAAAGACTGCCCGATTTGGCTAAAGTACATCATGGCCAAAAATGGTAAAGATATTGTTTCTTTTGTTAATGAATCTTTGTATGAAAAGTTTACTAGATCCACTTGGTGGATTGATTCTGGAGCAACTGTTCACGTTGCCAACTCTTTACAGGGGTTCCATTCGACAAGGACCACGCCAAGAAGAGAAAGACACATTGAAGTGGCGAATGGAATAGAAGCAGAAGTGGAGGCCATTGGTGACGTCCCCCTGGAGCTGGCTGATGGCTCTTTGCTTTTGCTGAAAGATGTGCTTTTCGTTCCTTCATTACATAGGAATTTAATAAGTGTTTCCTGTTTGGATAAAGACTCTTACGAATGTTATTTTGGTAATGGCAAGTGTGCCATCTGGTTGAAAGACAAATGTGTGGGTGTCGCTACATTATTTGATAAGTTATATCTGTTATCCCTGCATGAGAAAGTTCTTTCTGTGTGTGATGTGAATGAAAAAGTTTCCTTGTCGAACAAAGAACAAAAGAAAAGAAAGCGAACTCTTGACTCCTCGAGACTATGGCACTGCAGACTAGGCCATATTTCGAGGGGAAGAATTGAAAACCTCGTTAAAAATGACATTCTTCCTCCGTTAGAGTTCTCCGACATAGAACAATGCATAGATTGCATTAAAGGAAAGTGTGTCAAACAGATTAAAAAGGGTGCAAACCGAAGCATAGCTACATTAGAAATAATCCACACGGATATTTGTGGACCGTTTCCGGTGAAAAGTGTGGATGGCTATGATTCATTCATAACATTCACGGATGATCACTCCCGGTATGGTTATATTTATCCAATCAAAGAAAGATCAGAAGCGTTGGATAAATTTAAAATTTTCAAAGCTGAAGTAGAAAATCAGCACGATAAAAGAATCAAAATAGTTCGGTCCGATCGTGGGGGGGAGTACTACGGTCGGCATACTCCATATGGTCAAGTACCAGGACCCTTTGCACGGTTCCTGCAAGAAAATGGAATAGTCGCCCAGTATTCAATGCCGGGCGAACCTCAGCAAAACGGAGTAGCTGAAAGGCGCAACCGTACCCTAATGGATATGGTACGCAGCATGATGAGCTATTCCACCCTCCCATTGGGATTGTGGATGGAGGCGCTTAAAACCGCCATTCACATTCTCAACAGAGTACCAAGTAAGTCGGTGCCCAAAACACCGTATGAATTGTGGACAGGCAGAGTCCCCTCTCTGCACCACTTGAGGGTCTGGGGGAGCCCAGCTGAGGCAAAAGTTTTCAATCCAAACATTGCAAAGTTAGACCCCCAAAACAGTATCTTGCCATTTTATTGGCTATCCAGATAAGTCCAAAGGCTATCGTTTCTACTGTCCCGACAGATACACAAAGTTTGTAGAAACGAGACATGCTGTCTTCTTGGAGGACGAATTGATGAGGGGGAGCACGGTAGCTAGGAAAATTGATCTTGAGGAGAAGAGGGTGCATGCACCCAATCCGATGACTCAGGAGCCATTTTTCTCGCTACCTGTTGTGCCACCATCTACAACCCCTGAGGTTGTGGTGTCGGCACCTGTTGTGACTCCACACGTGACAACAATGGGCGAAAGTTCGGAACCTGTCCATCAGGAGCCACCTGAACCCACTGTTGAGCACGAAAGGGAGCCAGAACAGCCACCTAGTGTAAATGTGCATGAACCCGAGGCAAGAAATGAGCAAGAGTCTGATGAACTCAGACGGTCTAAAAGAGAACGAAGACCAGCCATTTCCAAAGAAATCTACAAAGTTTACAATGTAGTTCATATGGAGGGCGATCCTACCACATATGAAGAAGCCATGAGTAGCCCTCACTCAGCCATGTGGGTGGAGGCAATGGAAGATGAAATGAAATCGATGAGTTCCAACAATGTTTGGGACTTAGAGGAAATTCCCAAAGGAGCCAAAACAGTAGGATGCAAGTGGGTCTACAAAACAAAGTATGACTCCAATGGGAATGTAGAAAAGTACAAAGCTAGACTCGTGGCAAAAGGCTTTACGCAAAGAGAAGGTTTAGATTACAATGAGACTTTTTCTCCGGTCTCATGTAAGGACTCCTTCAGAATCATCATGGCACTAGTTGCACATTTTGATTTAGAGTTACATCAAATGGATGTCAAGACGACATTTCTAAATGGAGATTTAGAAGAAAATGTTTACATGAAACAACCCAAGGGTTTTTTCATGGAGGGGAAGGAACATATGGGATGCCGCCTAAAGAAATCCATTTATGGGCTAAAGCAAGCCTCTAGGCAGTGGTATTTAAAGTTTAATGATACCATTAAAAGATTTGGATTCAAAGAAAATGTTGAGGACAATTGCATTTATGCAAAGTTCAAAAGTGGGAAATATATTTTCCTAATTCTATATGTGGATGACATTCTGCTTGCCAGCAGTGATGTTAGTCTACTACTAGATACAAAGAAGTTCTTGTCATCAAACTTTGACATGAAAGACCTTGGTGAAGCATCTTATGTTTTGGGCATAGAAATTCACCGAGACAGAAAGAATGGAGTGTTAGGACTGTCGCAGAAAGCGTATTGTGAAAAGATTTTAAAGAAATACAATATGCATGCGAGTAATTCAACACATGCTCCCATAGTCAAGGGCGATAGTTTTGGGAAATCCCAATGTCCAAAGAATCAATATGAGATCGATCAAATGAAGTCAGTACCATATGCTTCGGCTGTTGGAAGCTTACAGTATGCACAAGTGTGCACTCGCCCTGACTTAGCATTTATCACCGGGGTACTCGGTAGATATCAAGAGAATCCAGGCATAGAGCACTGGAAGATGGTAAAGAAAGCTTTGCGTTATGTGCAAGGCACAAAAGGCCTCATGCTAACATACAGAAGATCTGATTCCCTAGAGATAAAAGGGTATTCAGATGCAGATTTTGCGGGAGATAAAGACGACCGAAAGTCCACGACAGGGTATGTCTTTACTCTCGCAGGAGGTGCTATTTCGTGGAGAAGCGCCAAACAGTCAATAGTTGCATCATCTACGATGTATGCAGAATTTATAGCATGTTATGAGGCCATGGGACAGGCGTTATGGTTAAAGAAATTCTTACCCGACTTGAAAGTGGTTGACTGCATCAGCAGGCCACTAAAGATGTACTGTGACAACGAGCCCGCAGTATTCTATGCTCACAACAACAAGTCGAGTAATGCTTCAAAGTCTATAGATATAAAGTACTATGTTGTGAAGGACAAGGTCCAGGATCAAACTATAAGTCTCGAGCATATAAGGACAAAGGATATGCTTGCGGATCCGCTAACGAAAGGCTTACCACCCAACGTGTTCAAGGAACACATAGCCGGCATGGGTTTAACGGAAAGCCTATGATTCCTGGACCATAGAGGCCCAAAAGTAACAGAATTTGTTTCAGAACATGAAGGTATATAGTGGCTGTCTGATTCTATCGGCAATTGAGCTGAGACGATGAAACATGCTCTATGTGTCATTCTGTGATGAAATAAGTAAAGAACAAGGTTAAAAGTAAAGTCGAGATCTAGGGGGAGAATGTTGGATAGATCTCAACGTGGCTGGGCCCAACGGCCCAGCACGCCCCCTAACTGCGCCCTGATCGGGGGCGCCCATCCTTATCTAGGACGGTGGGCCCCTGTCGCCAGCGCTATATATAAAGTGGTGGGGAGCCGGCAGCATGACCTACGAGGTTAGCCGTGCCCTAGCCGCCCCACCTACAAGCCAATCCGATCTAGGCTAGCGCTGCGCCGACGGGAAGTTCCACCGCTGCAACCCTAGTCACACGCTCGCCACACTCACCCCATTTCCACCCATGGCCAACGACGGAGGTTCCAGCTCCGGCGCCGGTTCGGGCATTCCCTCTGGCTCTTGTCTGTCAAGCCAGGGAGCAGGTAGAGCGCGTCTCCGTTCTCTCTCTTTCTCTCTCTCTCTCAGTTCTCGATCTACAAAGGTGATGTGCAGTGCTACTGTTAGATCTAGACTAGATCCTCTGTAAAGTTCAAATTAACATGCGGGACCCACTATCAGTATCAAGCGCATCATGATCTGTCGGTGGCGTGTCTCTGAAACCCCCCTCGGAAGTCCTCAATTGATTAGCCTAGGAGCTCCCCTGCATTTAATCCACTCTCCCGATCATTCCGAGGTGGAGGGGTAGGGAGAGGGAATGTCACTCCTTCGTCGCGGCGATGCCGGTGGTTATCATCATCGGAAAGGTAGAGAGGGGGTGACGCGGTTGAGCTCGTCGACGACAAGGTTGTGGTCAGAGGCGGTGATTCTCCATGGATTTTCCTTATCGGCGGTCGAAAGGCACACCTTCTCCCGTCTACGGTAATCCCCCACCTCGACCAATACTTCCCCTCAAATCCATGGCCACCATTGCAGATTTATTTTTTGGATGTAACTTACTGGTTTTGGAAGGTTAGTGGTAGGATCTCGGTAGGGTTTTGAGAAGGGAATTTGGGTATGCTTTGGGAGGGGTTTGTGGTAGGGTTTATAAAAAGGATTATTTGTTAATTCAAATTGTTGATATGTACTTGGGAGTTATTTGGGCATGGTTTATTCAAATATTGAAGTAGGTTAAAATTCCTAAACTATAGTGTTAACGGAATACTAGTCTTCATTGAACTGCAATTGTTGTTTGTTTATGTCCTTATGTTTTATTGTTTATTTGGCAGGATCACGTAGTGCACTCTTCAGTCTAGAAATCAATCATGGGGCCTTTTTGTGTGTAGTGGTAATAACAAGTCATATGTTAATGGCAATGTTATATGGTATGATCTAGTAGATTCTCTCACATGTTCTCCACTGATGCGTGAGCGGATAGTGGAAGAAATTGTGTATGTGATGCAAGGTAAAATAAAGATACATTACCGCATACCTATTCTCACCATGAACAACAATGGTTTGAGAGGAATTAGATCTGATCATGACACACAATTCATCGTCACCTTTGTTGACATTGGTCACCACTATTTCAGTCTATATTTCGATCATGATCAGAGCTTACCCTTCAAGAATTGGGATGGTGTTTTTCATTTTCCTGTTACTTTTTTGCCCATTGTAGCAGCAGTCAGCCTTTGAGTCAAGTTGATGATCTAGTGCCAATTCATATTGAAATGCAAGGTAGTCAAGTTGATGAGCCAGTGCCAATTCAAGTTGTCTCTCCAACAAGTGAAGAATATGAATATTTTGTTGCTGGTAGAACAAGGCATAGCAAAAGGAAGAGAAACATTAATAAACCTGTGACTCTAGAACCAAAATATAGTGTTGCATTGTTTGAAAGTGAAGCATGTGATTTAGATTTTGATTGTGTGGACTCAGATAATGATGTAAGTGACGGAGATGATGACTTTTATGTAGATAATCTAGATGAGGATAGTGATGATACAAACAAAGGCAAAACTACATATGTGAAATCTAATAGAAAGAATGCATCTATCAAAGGGAAAGATAAGTGTGAAATCAAAGAGGAGGATTCAGGGGGAGAGGATCTTTGGGGACCTGACTCTGATGGTTAAATGGCTCAAATGAGATTCAAAACTTTTAGAGAGGATGATGTAAATGGTCCCAAAGTTCTGTGTTGGCCAAGTGTTTGCTTCATGTGAATTACGTAGGACATGGGCATATCTAGTGAGGGTTCCATGGGTGCCATGGCACCCCCTAAAAATGCATATTCTTTGGATCTTCTAGCAATTAGTGTAATTCTATGAGCTAAAACATACTTATACATAATATTTAAGCTACAAAATTGAGCTTGGCACCCTCTCTAATTTAATCCTACATCCGCCACTGACTTAGGATAGCTATCATAGCTTGTAGGTGCATTCATAGAAAGGACATTAAACTTCCAATTAATGACAAGAAAAGAGTTAGGGAAAAGTGTGAGAATGATTGTAGTTGGTGCATTTGGGCCTCCAATGATTGAAGGACAGAAGATTTGCAAATCAAGAGATATGCAGTAGAGCATACCTGCACTGGCAAGTGGAATGTATGTGCTTTCACTGCAAAATTTGGTCTAGAGAACTCTTTAGTATATTCTATGAAAGACAATGGTTAGTACTATATATATGCATGCATATCCTTTGTCCATTTCTTCTATGTTATATTTCTGTGACAATTCATGTGGTTCAAATACACATGACAAATTATGGTGGTACTGCTGACAATGAACTGGTGGTGGTAGGTTAACACTATGGTGGTATGTTAAACTGTGAACCCTTTTTGGCAACCATCATGCTTGTTAAGACTAATTCGTACTTGTATTGTTTCTGCAACGGGTGTTCATTTGTTTATGGTCAACTGTGATCCCTTTTGTTTGTGTTGGTCACGCTTGTGAGGTTTATGTCCTGCGTTGTTCAGACTTGTGTGGATCATGTTTATAGGGATCATGCTTTATGGGGATCATGGTTGTGGGATCATGCTCGTGAGGATCATGCTTGTCATTCTGTTGTTTTAGATTGTGTGAGATCATGCTTTTTGATTCCAGATTGTGTATTCTTCTTCTTCTCATATGTGGTCTTCCTATCCATCCGGTGATGGTAACCATACCATAAGGAAGTGCATGGTGACCATAACAAATCTTGCATGTGAACCTTCAAACAAGAGGAAAATGCATGACAAGATCAAAAACGCAATGTGTAGACAACCAAATAACATGTATTTGTTGTTGTCCTCATGCAAAAAAAAACTTCATACAAGCTACCAAACGGAATGTAAAAAATGGCTCATCACCTGTATGTGTGTTGCAGTGCTGGTCGTATACATGCCCCGGTGTGAGCCCCAAATGTGAGGGGGGGTGGGGGGGGGGGGGGGGGGGGGGGGCACCAAACACCCCATTGTGAGTTGCGTATATGCATTTAACTGGGAGCAAACGTGACACCCGGCCAGTTCCATGTCTCCGGCGGCTGTTGCGCCTTTCGCTCTCGCTTCTGCTGCCACTGTCCTAATTTTCTCGGCCCGTCTTGGTCCAAAAGCTCAAGTTCAGTCAGGACAGAAACAAAGGCAAAGTCGGCCAAACGGACTGCGTCTGTATCTAGACCGAGATTGATTGTTAACTGACATTGTTGTATGTTTCACACTTGACACTTGTGCTCAACCGGGTTACGGGCTCGAAGCGGAGCTTGTTTCTCCCAGTCTTGGCGTCTCTGACCCGACACTTGCTTGACTCGAAACGATAGCTCTGACTACTGAGTCCAATACCCCACCGAGACTTCTGGTACGTATGTCCAGATCAACCTCGGCGACCTGGCTGCGTTCGGTGTATCTTGCCCTGCAAATTCGTCATGTCATCAGAACGTTGGAAGCTTTCTACTAGCTAGGTGCCGATACTTCGAACGAGAGAAATTCGCCATTCTATCACATCACCCAGTCACGCTCTCACGCTCCCTGGCCCGATTAAAGCACGTGGTAGATCACCGTCTATCTTCCAAGTGTATATCTAAGGGAGTAGCAGTATTCAGTTCAGAGCTACAATTAGAAGCATGTGGTGCGATTGATTAGTGGCGGCATGCACCACGGATAAGGAGCGGTGCACCAGCTCCGATGTCGCTCGCTTCCTCGTCCTAGTCCTAGTTGTCGTTAAGTGAGCGGTAGCGACGGGTGCCCGCATTTCGCACGAGCACCAAATTATTCAATCCATACCAACCACAACTTGCACTGTTATTTCTTAAAAAAAAAAAACAAGGGCAACTTGCATTGTTCTGGCGTCATCTTGGAATTGATCAACCAGACCAGACGACAACCAGGGGCCTCGAAATATTCGATCGGATTTCTTCGTAGAGAAGACAGACCAACTTCCACGCTCGTGCGAACTTGTGGAGAGACGACAGTATCTTAAGACGACCTGCCTGCCGGCCCAGTTCACAGAACGAGCGGTGTCGATCGCTCCCGATTCAATTCGCCGCGTAGAAAAACACGGCCTGGTCTGGCCAATTCCCATCTATCTGTACGCATCCGCAATCGTGGCGCATTAAAGTACTAGTAGTAGCTGTGTGTTTGATTTTAGGCAAGCCAAAATCGAGTCAATTTGGCCGGGAGAGTTTGTTGCCACCATGACTTTCTTGGCAGGCCTTGCTGACTCTCGACAGTCGACGCATCACCGGTCGACGGAGAAAAGCAAGTCGCGGATCTGATCAGGAACGGAACGGCGAGCAAAGCACGGCAAATTAGATAAATGTGCTGCTTGTGTGCGTGGCATGAAAGTGTCGTGTAGCGTTAAATTTATCGGAGATGTTTTGGCTTGATAGGGATGCCGAATCGAAGGTCGTTGGAGATGTTCTCTGAAGTCAGCAGTGCTTCGACGTCGTCATCTGTCTCCGGATTATCTTACCGTATCAGTTTGTTGAATTGAAGCAATCCTGAGTAGTAAACTAATGAATAGTTGTATAAGATCGCGTTTATTCTTGTGACAATCTTGCTGACAATTGAATAGATGTTGTCACTCTCAGCGAGACTGCTGACCACGTACATCGCTACTTTGCCGAACAAAGCAGCACTTTGATGTGGAGGCAGTTAGCTGTAGACGTGGCCCTCCAACATCAGGCGTAACTGCTCCAGGAGAAAATGCAAATGCAAAAGCAAAAGCAAAAGCAAGAATAAGGCTGGTTCGTAGTGCTAAGTAAGTTACTCCTCCGTTTTATAATATAAGATGTTTTAGGTTTGTAAAAAAGGTATCTAAACTTCTTTTAATGTCTAGATTCACTATAAATCTAAGTGAACCTACATACTAAAAGTAGTTTAGATATATGTGTTTTCCAAAACTAAAACATCTTATATTTTGAGGAGTAGATACTAACATGCACATTTACTAGTCCATGTTACTACGTGTGTGGAGGGAGTACTATCTTCATAGTGGGTAATAACATGTGTGTATTAATGCAAAGACTAATTAATTAGATTGTAAACTCATATGGTTTGGTACGTGTCATGTTATAATAACTAGCTACTTACTATCTTTCTCTCTTTCTTTATTAATTATCATGTCATATCACAGATTTATTTACTTGGCATTGCATATTATATACATGCTACTAGCTAAGTTAGCGCCCATGTGTCTCATGCGTGTGAGAAATAAACAATTCTCGTCACAGTTGTTAGACAGTTTGTATATTTAGTACTACTATAGTTAGCACCGGTGAAGCTACATTGAAGCCGACATGGGCCACGGCCCGCCCAGGAGTTAGTTAATCCTTTGCTATTCTTGCTGGTCCAGTCCAAGATGGCTCATGTTTCTAGAAAAATTGGTCCTTTCGTGCTGGCTGGCTCGCCTAGAAATTTCACTATAGCTTCACCGCTGATAGTTAGTGTCTACTCTCTCTGTTTAGAAGTATAAGACATTTTAATTTTGTGAAATGAATATATCTAGACGCATTTTAGGTATAGGTAGGGGTGGGTATAAAAACCGATAACCGAAGACCGAAACCGAAAAGACCGAGACCGAACCCAAATAGACCGAAACCGAAAAGACCGACAAGAAAATTGGGTAGTAAATTTTATAGACCGAATTTAGTTTGGTCTATTCGGTCTTTAGTTTTTAAGTAACCGAATAGACCGAACTGACCGAATTTTATATGAGACTATCTGAAACTCCAAATTTGTGTGATCTGCATGAAATACGGCATTGTTGAATGGTCATCAAAGTGCTATTGTAGACTTGCTACATTTTATTATGATTGTTGCACGTTTATTTCTTTCACTAAATGATCACATATGTAGTAAAATATTTAAAATATAGTTGAAATGTTGTCAGGTTTTTAATAAGTAATGTCTATCTTTTCTGTTGACAATATTGACCATGTTATTCGGTCCTGACCGAATCCGAACCTGAATTAGTAGGTACCCGAATTTTTCGGATAGTAAAACTATCAAGTATAATTCGGTCTTTATTTTTTTAAGTACCGAATTTAAAATAGACCGAAATACAAAGACTGAATTGTCGGTCATGACTGAACGCCCACCCCTAGGTATAGGTTCATTCTGAACATATACACTAAAAGACATCTAGATATATTCGGTTAATAAAGCTAAAACATCTTATATTTCTGAATGAAGGAAGTAGTTCCGATTCTCATTGTATTGTGTACGTGTTGTGTACTTGTAAATCTCCGATACGTGATCGGCCACGCTTCCAGCATTGAGCCAGTTCCCATCCAAACCCAACCTCCCCTAGGGTTTTGTCTTACACTGTGTAATAAACTCAGTTACAAACCCACTTATAATTAGAAATAAACTTAGCAAAAATCTACTTGCAATTGAAAAAAATTAGTTGCACCTAATTTAACTGAAAAAACTCATTTGAAACACAATTACAACGGAAAAATCTTAATTGTAACCAATTGCAACTCTCGTGGTAGCATGAATCACTACACAAATCTAACGTGAGAGAAGTGACTCTCATACGCCTGAAAAGTAGAAAATCCGAAAAATAAATTTCCGCCTAGGGGAGGGGGAGAGAAGGATCAATGCAACCGAAAGAAAAGACCGTTCTGAACAAAAAGACTACTTAAAAACTACATAATTCAACTAAAAAAGAAAATAACACGGTAAAAAAAATACCCTACTCTAGAGTAGGGTGAACTAGCGCTAACTGGGTGGCGGGACTACTGGTGCCGGTGGGCCTAGTAGCCATCGATCTGGATGAAGATCTGGGGCGGCGACCAGACCATCAACTCAGTCAGTGGAATAGGACTAACTCATGGAGAGAGAGATGGTAGTTCCCTCTCACTTCGCATCCTCCTCTAGCAAGGAGGTGTTGATGGCGGTCTGGAGCTCCTCCTCCTTGGTCATTGGTTGTTCCATAGATCGTCCTTGACGACGTGTAGCAACATCTAGGGTGATGGCTGTATATTATATACATGCTAGTAGCTAAGTTACTCTCATTATGACTAGCCTAAAGAGCGCGCATGTGTCTCATGTGTCTGAGAAATAAACAAGTCTCATCATAGTTGTTAGACAGTTTGTATATTTAGTACTACTATAGTTAGCACCGGCGAATCTACATTGAAGCCGACCTGGGCCACGGCCCACCCAGGATTTAGTTAATCCTTTGCTATTCTTGTTGGTCCAGTCCAAGATGGCTCATGTTTCTAGAAAAATTGGTCCTTTTGTGTTGTCTGGCCTGCCTAGAAATTTCACTATAGCTCCACTGCTGATAGTTAGTGTCTACTCTCTCCGTTCAGAAATATAAGACATTTTAATTTTGTGAAATGAATATATCTAAACGCATTTTAGTGTATAGGTTTATTCTGAACATATACATTAAAAGACGTCTAGAAACATCCGGTTAATAAAGCTAAAACATTTTATATTTCTGAACGAAGAAAATAGTTCTGATTCTCATTGTATTGTGTACTTGTAAATCTCCAATACGTGATCGGCCACGCTTCCAGCATTGAGCCGGTTCCCATCCAAACCCAACCTCCTCTAGGGTTTTGTCTTACACGTGTAATAAACTCAGTTACAAACCCACTTACAATTAGAAATAAACTTAGCAAAAATCTACTTACAATTGAAAAAATTTAGTTGCAACCTAATTTAACTGAAAAAACTCATTTGAAACACAATTACAATGGAAAAATCTTAATTGTAACCAATTACAACTCTCGTGGTAGCATGAATCACTACACAAATCTAACGGTAAGAGAAGTGACTCTCGTACGCCTGAAAAGTAGAAAATCCGAAAAATAAATTTCCACCTAGGGGAGGGGGAGAGAAGGATCAATGAAACCGGAAGAAAAGACCGTTCTGAACAAAAGTACTATTTAAAAACTACATAATTCAACTAAAAAAGAAAATGACACGGTAAAAAAATACCCTACTCTAGAGTAGGGTGAACTAGCGCTAACTAGGTGGCGGGACTACTGGTGCCGGTGCGCCTAGTAGCCGTCGATCTGGATGAAGATCTGGGGAGGCGACGAGACCATCGACTCAGTCAGGGGAATAGGAGCTTGCGGGGAGCAGTCGGAGGTGCCGCCATCATCACTAACTCATGGAGAGAGAGATGGTAGTTCCCTCTCACTTCGCATCCTCCTCTAGCAAGGAGGTGTTGATGGCTGTCTGGAGCTCCTCCTCTGATGGGGATATGCCTACCGGGGTATACCCAGCAGGACGTTTCCTACTGGCCCAAGCGCCAGCGAGTGGGCCTGCAGGACGGCGACTGGATCAAGATGAGGCATGGACTCAAGCGACTGGAAGATTAAGGCCCAGAAGCGTAGGTAGGCCCAGTCGGACTAGGTCGTAGAATCACCGAATCCTTAACTAATTCGGTTGAGATCTGTAAACCCTAGAGAGGTGAGTCTATATAAACCTCCCTAGAGGACGCATAGAGGATACATTCCATCATACACCCTAGCGACTCGCCGCCTAGCCGTCGAGCTCGCCCCATTGTACTCTCACCATAATACAATCTAGCAGGAGTAGGTCATTACCCTCCGGGAGGCCGAACCTGGGTAACCCTTGTGTCTCAGCCCTCATCTCACACCGCAGATGGCTGGCCGCCCTTGCCCCATGTTCTACTACTCGCTGCCGATTGCAGCATCTGCCGTGGTCATTCCCACGACAGTGGCGCCCACCGTGGGGCCTGGCCAGTCAGGTCGGTGTTCTGCGGCAAGATCCAATCTTCCAATCAACGAGTCGATCGCTACCGGCCACATGATCGCGATCGGCGAGATGCTCCAGATCTTGCCGAGCAGCTACGTCCCGGCGGCGCGACCCGTCACGCATAGCATGATCCTGCCGGTCGGCACGATCAGCCTCTTCGTCGGCCTCACCGACGTCATCATCTCGAAGGACTCGACTCGCATCCGCGAGTCGCCGCCACGCGACCGGCTCTCTGAGAGCCAGGTCCGCACTATTCACCGCCTCGCCTCCGAGTACGGCTCGGCCCACAGCAACGTGGCCGAAACCACCGCAGCCGCGGAAGACGCGGCCCTCAACGACGACGTCGATTCGGCGACCCCGGCGTCACTCGCCGGATCCATTGTCGCCACGTCACCCGCGGTCTCCATCACCCAGGTCTCCAACGTCGGAGACTTCGAGGATCCCTCTATCCTCGGGATCTTCGACTTCGACTCCGGGTCGGAGAACTCCTCCGACCTCCGCGACGGAACCGGCCGCCACGCCGCGACCTACATGGTGACTGGCGTCGACCCGCCGGAAGATCCATTCTCCACGCCGATCCCACCAAACGCGACGGCAACGGAGGTCGAGGAACTCCGCCTAAAGCTGGCGGAAGCAGTCCGCAAGGAACAAGCCGAGCGCGAAAAATTTCGCCTCGAGCATGTGACTGCGCAGGAGATGTCGCACTACCACCAGCTCCGAATCAGGTCGCGCCTGAACCCCACCGTCCAGGGGCGCGCCCTGAATTTCGACGACGAGAACGACCCGGCCCGCGCGGTCGAGCGCGCGATCTGCGAGAACGCGCCACCAGGAGGAAGCACTCGGCCTCCACCAGGGGCAACGGCAATGGCGTCCCGCCACCACCCAACCGCGCACCCCCCAGGGACTAGCCAAGGATCGTGGTCTCCTCACGAGAGCGAGATGCGAACGGCCTCCCGCTGTTCTCCACCCCAATGGACAACCTCGTAGCGGGACGAGCAGCAGTCGACAACATCGCGACCACTGGTGAAGGCGCCCTGCAGATCCAATATGCCAAGGCTCTGCTCGCCAAAGCGGTCGAGCAACAAAACGCAGGCGTCGATTCGCAGGGTCGGATGTACTCACGTTCATCAGGCAGCAGAGCGGCCTCAAGCGGCCGCCCCATGGCGGCAAACACCCTCAACTGCCCGCCACCCGAACCACTACAGCTCCAACACCGACCCGCGAACGCGGCACTCTCCACCAACAACCCCCGGCCGGCGACCAACTTCGTCGCCGCCAACGGGCAACCCGTCGACGCCCGCACCCACATCATCAACAACCACAGCTGGCGCACACGACAGCCCGACGACCTGCGGCATACCCTCACCAACCGCCGCTATGGTGAGCCGAGGGGATCGCTGAGCCGGCTCGGCCCCCGGTGCTTTGGACCGATGTTCCGAGGCAAAAGATACCCGGTGAACTTCAAAGCGCCGAAGGAAATAGAGAAGTGCGACCCTTCGTACGATCCCTCCGTGTGGCTGGATACCTACCTCATGGCAATGGGGATCGCCGACGACAACGATCTACTAGCCGCCCGCTACCTTCCCCTGATGATGGAGGGGGCGTGCAGGCAGTGGATTAACACTCTTCCCGCGGATAGCATCGATTCCTGGGAAGATATGCGCGACGCCTTCGTCAGGCACTTCGAGGGTTCATACACCCGCGCCACCACCATCGAGGACTTGGAACAGTGCGTCCAGGGACCCCGCGAGTCGACCCGCAGCTAGGTCCAACGGTGGCAAGATCTGTGGTACAACGCGGTCGGCATCTACCCAGACACCACGATCCACTTCTTCAAGACCTCGTGCCGCTACGAGCCCCTGGTCGCCAAGATGAAACGAGCGTACCGCACACTCGACAACATACCGGATCTCCTGGAGATCGCAAAAAGGTACGCGGAGGAGGACCCAAACCAGGAAACCGATGACGAGTCGGGAGGACACCGCCGCACGAGCGGCCACGACAACGGGAGACGACCCGATCTACGCTACAGCAACACTCGCCTCACCGGCAAGCGCCGCAGTGACAGGCGAGTCGACTTCATCGCCAACGCCGGATACGCGCAGCGCAAGCCCAAGAGCTTCCGCCGCGACGGGGGACAACGTCGCGACGGTGGCAACTACAAGGCGAAGCCAAGGTTCGACCCCACGGCCCTTCTTAACCAACCTTGTGTATTTCACAGCAGGGAAGGAAAGCCCGCCATGCACACGACCGCCGACTGCCACTCTCTCAAGGAGATCGAGAAGGCATGGCGCGCGCGGGAAGACCCCAACAACAACCCGCCAAACGGTAGAAAATTTGGCAGCGTCGCAGGCTCGCTCCACACCTTCATAGGCTTCAACACGAAGCGCGAGAAGAAGTTCATCACCCGCGCCGTCGTCGTCAATGCGGTGGCCCAGATGGACATCCCCCAGTTCCTCAACTGGTCTGAGCAACCAATCACTTGGAGCCGCGCGGACCACTCGCCACGGATCGAGTATCCAGGACGAGTCGCCCTGGTGGTCAAGCCCAAGGTGGGAGACTACTGGCTCCCCAAAACATTGATGGACGGCGGCAGCTCCATCAATATCCTGTACCTGGACACCTTCAGGCGACTGTGGTTCCCGCAGTCGATGATCGAGACGACCTACACCACGTTCCACGGCATCGTCCCCGGTCGGAAGGCGTACCCGATCGGCAAGGTGACGCTGCCAGTCACCTTCGGCACACCGGCAAACTTCTGCAGCGGATCGCCTTCGAGCTGGTGCCCTTCGACAACCCCTACCATTGCGTCCTGGGGCACCAGGCGTTCGCCAAGTTCATGACAGCACCCCACTATGCGTACAACACGATGAAGCTACCCGGGCCGTGCAGCGTCATCACCATCCAGGGCGACACCGACATGGCCGCCGAGTGCGAGGCCAAAGGAGCTGAACTCGCCGATGCTGTCATCGCGGCAGAGGCCAACCACGCAGATGAGCTCGCCAAGTACGAGCGGGGCCAACAATGACGACCCCACCATACTCAAGAATCCCAACTCAGAGGGCGGCAACCCCACCACCTTCGAGGCAACAACGCATACCCGCACCGTCGAGCTGGTCCCAGGCAACTCCAACCAGACGGCGACGATCGGGACGGGCATGAGCCCAGCATAGGAAGGCGCGCTCATCGAGTTCCTCTGTGAGAACAGGGACATCTTTGCGTGGAAGCCCTCTGACATGCCTAGTGTCCCGAGGGAACTCACTGAGCACAAACTCAACGCCGACCCCAAAGTGCGACCTATCAAGCAGTCGCTTCGGCCCTTCAATGAAGAGCGTCGTCGATCCATCGCGAGGAGGTGCAGCGTCTACTCGCTGCAGGCTTCATCCGGCCAATCAAGTACTCCAAGTGGCTGGCAAACCCAGTCCTGGTCGAGAAGAAAAACGGGACCTGGAGGATGTGTATCGATTACACAAAATTAAACAGCGCCTGCCCGAAGGAGCAATTCGTCCCCCCGCGGATCGACCAAATCATCGATTCCACCGCGGGCTCGGAGTCGTTGTGCTTCCTCGAGCCTATTCTGGGTACAACCAGATCAAAATGGCCGTCGAGGACGAAGAGAAGACGGCGTTCATCACGCCATTCGGAGCCTTCCGCTACACTGCCATGACCTTCGGCCTCAAGAACGCTGGGGCGACCTACCAGTGGTGCATGCAGGAGTGCCTTGCAAGCCAAATTGGTTGCAATATCCACGTCTACATCGACGACGTGGTGGTGAAGTCCGCTCGCCAGAACGACCTACTCGCTGACCTGGCGGAAACATTCGCCAACCTACGGAAGTACAAGATAAAGCTAAACCCAGGCAAATGCACCTTCGGTGTACCAGCTGGACAGCTACTGGGATACGTTGTCTCCAAGCGCGGGATCGAAGCGAACCCCACGAATATCGACACGATCGCTCGACTCGGCAAACCCGAGTGCCTGCGCGACGTCCAGAAGCTGGCCGGGCGAGTCGCGGCTCTCAGTCACTTCATCCCCTGGTTGGGCGAAAAGGCGATGCCCCTCTACCGCCTAATGCGCAAGAACCCCACCTTCCAGTGGGACAAGGAGGCAGACAACGCGCTCTGCGACCTCAAGAAGGTGCTACTCGCCGCCCCCGTCGACAAGGAACCCATGCTGGTCTACGTCGCGGCTTCCGAACGCGTCGTCAGCGCTGTCATGGTCGTCGAACGACCAGATGAAGGAAAGGAGCACCTGGTGCAGCGACCCGTGTACTACATCAGCGAAGTTCTCACCGAGTCGCGCCAGCGCTGCCGATACCAGAAATTGGTATACGCGATCTTCAGAGCACTGCGGCGACTGCCGCACTACTTCTAGGAGCACCCAATAACAGTCGTCTCCTCAGCACCGTTGCAGGACATCATCCGCAACCGTGAGGCGACTGGGCGAGTCGCCAAGTGGGCCGTCGAGATTGGCGTCCACAACATCAAGTACGCGCCGCGCAAGGCGATCAAGTCACAGGCTCTCGCAGACTTCATCGCCGGCTGGGAGGAGGCCCAACAGCCAGAGAAGCTACCATACCTCCATTACTGGAGCTTACACTTCGACGGCTCCAAAAACGCGGACGGTGCAGGAGCAGGGATCGTGCTAACCTCTCCGAAGGGCGACAAGCTCCGTTACGTCCTCTTCCTTGACTTCACCCCCTTCACCAACAACATGGCCGAGTACGAGGCGTTACTCCACGGCATGCGAGCTGCCAAGGAGATGAACGTCAACCGCCTGCGCTGCTACGGAGACTCCGACCTCATCGACGGGCAAGTCGCTGGCACCTGCGACGCCGTCTCCCCCACCATGGCGGCATACCGCCAAGCAGTGGACAAGCTGGGTGGATACTTTGCAGGCTACTCCGTCGAGTGGATTGACAGGCGGAAGAACGAGGAGGCCGACGCACTCTCTCGCATCGGCTCGGCTCGACTCGCACCACCCGCTGGCGTCTTCCTCGACACCATCACCAAGCCTTTCGTCTCTCTCCCCAGGGAGATCGACATCGGAATCCCGCTGCAACCAGAAGCAGCCCTGGTCTCTTTAATCACCGAGCCAGACGACTAGACCGCGCCATACATCGCCTACTTGGAGGAGGCACCCTGCCAGCGGATGAAACGGACGCCCGGATGATAGCACGCCGCTGCAAACCCTTCGTCATCATCAACGGCGAGCTCCACAAGCGCAGCGTGACCGACGAGTTCCAACGCTGCGTTCAGCCCGCTGAAGGACGAAAAATCCTCCAAGACATTCACTCTGGCGACTGCGGCCACCACGCCGGTGCCCGTTTTCTGGTCGCAAAGGCTATGCGGCACGGCTTCTACTGGCTCACCGCACACGCAGACGTTGTCTACATTGTCCAGCGGTGCGTCGGGTGCCAGAAATACGCCAATCAAACCCACGTGCCAAGCTCGGCGCTCAAGACAATCCCCATCACCTAGTCGTTCGCCGTATGGGGCATGGACATGGTAGGCCCCTTCAAGAAGGCCTCCTCCGGCTTCACGCACCTCCTAGTCGCAGTCGACAAGTTCACAAAATGGGTGGAGGCCAAGCCAGTCCGCAAATGCGACGCGAAGACCGCCACCAAGTTCCTACGTGAGCTCATCTATCGCTACGGGTTCCCAAACAGCATCATCACAGAAACACCAACTTCGCCAAAGGAGCCATGGCCGAGTTCTGCGAGGAACACCACATTCAACTCGACCTCGCCTCAGTCGCCCACCCGGAGTCCAACGGCCAGGCGGAACGCGCAAATCAGAGCATCCTCCATGGCCTGAAGCCACGGCTCCAAGTACCACTCGAGCGCACCGCCGGGTGCTGGGTCGAGGAGCTACCCTCCGTCATCTGGGTCATCCGCACCTCCGTTAACAGGTCGACAGGGTTTACACCCTTCTTCATGGTGTACGACGCCGAGGCAGTCATGCCCACCGACCTCGAGCACGACTCGCCAAGGATGGTCAACTAGACGGAGGCCGCAAACGAACTCGCACGACAAGAAGGAGTCGACCAGCTCGACGAGGCACGCGACCTAGCTCGCTCCCGCATCGCCATCTACCAGCAAGGTCTACGCCGCTACCATAGCCGGCGAGTAAGGACTCGAACTTTACAGGAAGGCGACCTGGTACTACGCCTCATCCAGGATAGGAAGGGCATGCACAAGTTCTCACCCCTTGGGAGGGACCATTCGCCATCGGGCGAGCCCTAGGCAACGACGCCTACTACCTCACCGATGTCAGAGGAGACGGGAAACTCGATGTCAAGCGGCCGTGGAATGTAAACCTCCTACGGAAGTTCTACTCCTAGAACTCCATCCATGTACTCTCCACCCGCTATGAAATAAAGCAGATCGGTCACCGAAAATTATGTTTACTCTCCGTGTCTTGTGCCACTCGCACTCGTAATAACAGCGTTATGCTATTCGCAGAAGTCAACCTCTAGTAAAGCGACCGGCACGACCAAGTAGTGCGGTACGAGGGCATTGGGACACCTCAGGCCTCGTAACGTCCACGAAAAACGCCAACCCGGAGCCCCATTGGAGTCGCCTAGCTCGACTGGTTTACCGAGCCAAGACAACTGCCCTCGCTCCTCACAGCGACCAAGTTCCTCCGCATCCTTGGCACAACGACTTGAACGGCCAAATACCATGCTCGGGGACTGACGTCCACTCAGCTTGGAGTGACCAGGGAAAAATCCCAAGTATGAGAGCGTGCCCAAGACTCGCCATGCGACTAATCCTTCGAGTCAGGCAGGAGTGACGCGCTTACTTTAACGCGCTTATTCCTCACCTATCTTGGAGCTACGACTAGAACCACCAAGTACCACGGTCGGGGACTCGGCTACCCGACCTCGCTCGCGCACGGGAAAACGGTCAAGTAAAGAGCACCCATGGGAGTCGCCCTGCGACCGGCTCTCCAAGCTCTGGCGAGTCGACCTTAATCCATTAAACATTCGCAAACACATAACAAACGAGGTAAACGCCATAAAAAGGGCGGACGCGCTCGGGGACTCGTTCAATCAAAATCCAAATCACAGAACAAATGACAAAACAACACGAGTTTCCTTCATAACAGCACAAGTTGTTCCAAAATACAAGGAAAGTTCAATAATCTTATTGTACTAACGCCCAAGGGCATAACGCTTCTACTCTGCAGGTTTTGACGCCGACTTGTCGCCACCCCTGCGGTTACGAATGAAGGGCACGTATGGGTTAGACGGGTACGTCGTCAACTCACCCGCCATCGCCGCTCGGAACGGCTGCTCGACCTTGAAGTCCCGATGCTTCGGGTCGGTATCGTTGGGAGCGACAATCATCTCCTGATAGGGGAGGAGGTCGCCCATCGCCCAAACGCGATCAGAATACACCGCGGCCTGGTCCGTCAGCTTCAGCACCTCGGCAATCTCCACAGAGCCCGTGGACGAGGGGTAGCCGCTTGTCACATCGTCAAGGTCGAAGTACTCCGGGAAATGAGCAAGCCCAAGGCTGAGCGCCGTCGCCGCCCCGCGCCGGAAGGCCGACCGCGTCATGAATTCGACGACTGATGGAGCCTTCTCCAGGTAGCGCCATACCTCGACGAGGTCGCTGGGGATCACCTCCGTGGGCGATATCTCTTGCAGATATGCTCAAAGGCAAGTCGCAGACAACGCAGCCGAATCGACCAGAGTGGCCACGCACTGCCGCGCGTCATACGACTGCGCTTCTTCCACGTTATCAGTAATCTGGCCTGCAGCACATCAATAAATAGTAAGCGAATCGTCGACATCACAATAAAGTCAGTGCCTCCGAGTATTGGGTAAAGGAGAACTTACCAATGAGCAGGCGGCAGAGCTCCGTGATGAAACGTTGAAGAGAAGTAAGGTCATCCTGCAGCCTAGCAACGAGCGCGTCAGATAATTTCCGCTCTTCAGCGGCAGAAGAGACAGTGGCTTTCGCATGCCCCTCCGCTGAACTCGCTTACGCCCTCGCCTCCGTGAGCTCATGCTCCAGGTCGGTGACCCGCTTTTCGGCTACGCTCAGAGCATATTGAGCCGCCGTCAAGTCACCCACCGAGACAAGGCCCCGGCGGACCTCCTCCGCCTCGACCGCAATCGCTTGAAGCCCCTTGTTCATCTCTTGGACAGCAACGAGTTCCTTCTCCAAGCGACATTTTGCAGCAAGCCGATCGGCCGATTCTCGCTACAGGCCCTGCACACAAACTGCAACGTCAACAACAACGAACTTCCTAAGTGCCCACTCGCTGAAATTCAGCGACTAGTCACTCGGGGACTGGACATTGAAAATCCTAAGTGCCCACCCGCTGAAATTCAGCGACTAGGCACTCGGGGACTGGATATTGAAAATCCTAAGTGCCCACCCGCTGAAGTTCAGCGACTAGGCACTCGGGGACTGGACGATATAAAAATATTAAGAATCCGACCACTTAAATTCAGTGGCCCGATCCTCGGGGACTGGACATACCTGGATGGCAGCGCCTAGCATGCCGAGAAGCTCCAGTGCGTCCACAGATGTAAGCACGACCGGAGTGTGGTCGCGACGCCGTTCGACCTCCACCTCGGCGACCCCAGACGTCCGGCTCGCTGGCGCCGAGCCACTCGTTGCGGCCGCCTTCACCATGAACCGAGGGAAGGTCGCTGCAGATGCCGCGGCACCACTCGGAGCCGGCTCGGCCACATAGGGTGAGGCAACAGCCTCCTTGTTCTTTGAGGCCATTTCCACCGCAGTTGGAGGTTCGCTCGGCGCATCCGTCGGGTCATCAGAGACTGTGACAACGTCGTCGCCTTTCGCCCTCTTGACACCTTCGGCGGGAGCAGCGACTTCGTCGGTCTTCCTCTTCCGCGAAGAGTCCACCTCGGTGACGACTGGCGGAACTTTATCCACGGAAGGATGGCCGATCTTTTTAACACCAGTCCTGTGAAACAACAATATGAATAAGATTGTCTGACTACAACGAAAAACAGGCAGATGAACAACACTCACTTGGCGACTGGTATGAACTGCAGTCCGGTGCGGATACTAGCCGGCTTTTCCAACTCGGGCCCCAACCTCCGAGTGAGGCCCGTTTCGAACACATCGTGTTCCCAAGACACTAAGGGCTTCTTCGAAGAAGAAGCCGCGGTAGGAGCTTCCATGATAACTGTTGCGGAAGCTTCCTTCGGAGGCGAGGCTGCTGCGGCTGGAGCAGCCCCTAAACCAAAGACCGAGGAAATGGAGGTGGTAACGATGCCAGAGGTACCTCGTCCATGGGTGCAGCGGCGTCCAATGCCTCGGTCGCGCGCGCCGCTGCGTCCTTTGCGGAGCTGGTGGCGTCGGAACTGGTCGCAGATCGGGGCGGAGACATCTGTTTCGCCGGCTTCGCCTTCTTTTTCGGTGGAGCCCTCGTCTCCTTCTTCTTCTTCTTTGATGGCGTGGCTTCACGATGTGAGGTTTGCTCGGGAATCTCGTCATCATCATCATCGTGGGGCTCGAGGCTTTTACTCGCCTCGAGCTCGCGCTGGTGTTGCCCGCGGGTCTTGCAAACTGTGGGGGCAGCGACCTACACGGGCTCGTCTTCGTCGTCGTCATCATCACCCTCGTTGATCTTGGCGTAGCCTTTCACGGGTGGTGACTCGCTCCCGTCCTGGACGGACGAGCTCGAGTTCTCATCGTCTGCGGGTGGAATCCACCCTTCTACCACTTGGAACAACTGCAATAAAAAACAAGACAATGTCAGCACAACCGCAAATGCATCATCTGCGACTGCGAGTGGTGACGAATGGCCGGCTTACCATCCGAGTCGGGCGCCTTGCAGTATAGGGGGCGACCCCGGCCTTCGCGTCAAGATACACCGCCTGGGTGATCTTCTTCAGAGCCATGGTGTAGTCTTCGAGCCTCCATTCGGCGAAGGAGGACTTCGTCGGGTCGTCCTTGCCCGTATACTCTTACATGTAATGGTCGCGGCGATCCAAGGGCACGAGTCGCCGCCCGAACCAGCAGTTGTAGAGGTTGATGGTCTGGAGGCCCTTCTTCTTCAGACCGCGGATGGTCTGCAGCATTTCATCGACAACCATCTGTTGATCCAGCGGGAGCTTGACGACCCGGAGTCGACGCGGTTCGGGCCGGTCGGTGGAGTACCTTGGAAGCGCCACTTCGCCGTCTGGAGTCGAATCGGTGACGTAGAACCAGGACTTCTTCCATTGGTTCACCGCCTTGGCGGGCAACATCATGTCGAAGAATGATGCCTTCGACTTCAGCTGGAATGTCAGGCCGCCCGTGGCTAGCATCAGGCCGCCTGACTCTTCACGGCTGATTCTCCCGTGGAACAGATCTTGCCACAGAGGGAAGTAGGTCCTGCAGCCCAGATAGCACTCACAGAACGCCACAAAGATGGCGAGCTGCTCGATACTATGCAGACCTAGATCCGATGGCTGGATCCCGTAATAGGCGAAGAAACGCCGGAAGAAGAGGGAGGTAGGAAAGCCCAGCCCCCGCTCCAGGTGGCTGGTGAAACAGATGAATTCTCCCTCGCGCGGGTTCGGAGTCACTTATCCGGCTGCGGGGATGCGCCATCTGCCAGCGCGGAGGATCCCGGCCTCTTCAAATGATGCTAGTAGCACCTTAGTACACTTGGACCGGTCCCAAGGTTCGGTGGAGGGGGCCATCGGTTGGAAGATCGCGGAGGTCGGGGTTCTCTGGATTGTTTAGATCGCTATGCAGAGTGGGAAATGGAGACGAGCGGGATCGGAGGAAGGACGAAGAAGTGTTTCCCCGTTCGCCTATCATTCTCCTTATATAGTGGTTGCTACCCGCCAATTTCGGGAGACGTTACTACGCGGTACTTACGCCGAAGTTACCGTTGGATTACCCCAACGGCTAGTTTGACCCCAATTGACGGTCCAACTTCATCCATTCGACTCGTCGCTCCACGCGACTCGACGATTCGCCGACCCGATCACTATACCAGTGACTGAGTATTCGCCGACCCGATCGCCGAGCTGCGACCCGATTGTTTGCCATTATTGCGACCAAAATGACTAGTTCTTCCTTTATTCAGGAGTCTGCCGCCGATTCGATTGGAAGTCCGCGTTGGACCCGCATACTCCGACTGCCAGCGAACGCCTGCGACAAATCAACGACGGCCTCGGGGACTACTGATGGGGATATGCCTACCGGGGTATACCCAGCAGGACGTTTCCTACTGGCCCAAGCGCCAGCGAGTGGGCCTACAGGACAGCGCCTGGATCAAGATGAGGCGTGGACTCAAGCGACTGGAAGCTGAAGGCCCCGAAGCGTAGATAGGCCCAGTCGGACTAGGTCGTAGAATCACCGAATCCTTAACTAATTCGGTTGAGATCTGTAAACCCTAGGGAGGTGAGTCTATATAAACCTCCCTAGAGGACGCATAGAGGATACGTTCCATCATACACCCTAGCGACTCGCCGCCTAGCCGTCGAGCTCGCCCCATTGTACTCTCACCATAATACAATCTAGCAGGAGTAGGTATTTACCCTCCGGGGGGCCGAACCTGGGTAAACCCTTGTGTCTCAGCCCTCATATCGCACCGCAGATGGCTGGCCGCCCTTGCCCCATGTTCTACTACTCGCTGCCGATTGCAGCATCTGTCGTGGTCATTCCCACGACATCCTCCTTGGTCATTGGTTGTTCCATTGATCGTCCTTGACGACGTGTAGCAACATCTAGGGTGATGGCTGCTGTGTGTCCACATATGCGCTATGCGCACAGTGGTACTGGGATCAGTCCCCCACATTGCGCTATGGCGGTGGAAACACCTAGGCATGCACTTTCTCCTCCTTCTCCCGCTCTGGCTCCGAGTTGTCCTTATCATAGTCCACTTCTCCATCATTGAGGGTGTGCCTCGATGGCCTGCCGCCGAGAATCATGCTTAACCTCGAACCACCAGTTCCACATCGATGAGTGGAGGTCGTAGGACGGGTCCCTCCATAGATCTGGAGGAAGGAAGGCCCAACGCTAGAGGGTCTCTCAGCAAAGCACCGTT
Source organism: Avena atlantica (assembly GCA_910589765.1). Taxonomy (NCBI): domain Eukaryota; kingdom Viridiplantae; phylum Streptophyta; class Magnoliopsida; order Poales; family Poaceae; genus Avena; species Avena atlantica. The sequence continues at coordinate 229,433,159 of OU342738.1, forward strand.
CTCCTTCCTAGCATTGTCGGAACATGCGCGCGCTCCTAGTTCAGATGCCAATCGTGGGGCAGGTGCACATCTGGCCATGGCTGTGGCACGCCCGCTTGCGCGAACTAGTGCACAACCTCCACCTCCACATAGACACGCCGCTCAAAAGGACGTGGGAGGCGGGTGTGGAGGCCCTGGCGACACATGAGGAGGCATGTAGAAGTAACGGTGGTCGCCGCTGGAGGACCCTGCCTCATAGGCATTGCGGCCGGACCTAAACAAATACTTGCAGCCCTTAACCACTATGGTCGGTGGAAGCTTATAGGGTAGGTTTTCTGCACGTGTGTGGAAGTGTGGATTGTGGATTGGATAGCGATGGGGACGAAGTGACCCCATTTAAGAATGACGCGGATGGGTAGGTGTCGATGACCGGCGGCCGTTCCTCTCCCCAGTCTCTAATGTACGGGCCCTACAATGACTAGGGGAGGACAGACTCGGATGCGTCGACAGTCAGGGTGCATCGCATACTCAGATAAAATTTGGTATGGGAATGGGGTCCGGAAAGACATAAACACGGGCGCAAGACGTTTATTGTGTCCTGCTGGGCCTTGGCCTCTGTCCGCGAGGAAAGTTTTGGATGGTTTTGATCCGTTTATGGGGCAATGTTGGAGTTGCCCTCAGGACCTCATGAATGGTCATCATTGATTTCCACGAAGACACTTATGAAAGCTTAAAATACCCTAAAAATTGTTGTTTCTATTATGCAGAAGAAAACTTTGAGCATTTGTTTCTAGAGTCATCAAGCTTAGGAGTACCCTTTTATACTCCCGAAACGGAATCTGCCCATTGGTGCTTGTCATGACCGATACTATCGGACACGAACGCGGTAGTACCGGAACTCACCGGTACTACCGGATTGGTACTGCTGGGTGGTACCGGGCGTCATTGGCCGAGGTGAAATCACCTCAGATGCCACCGGTGGTATGGTAGCATGAGCCGGTACTACCGCCAAGCTGTAGTGCCGGAAGTGAAGCGGTACTACCGCACGCTGCGGTAGTTCCGTATGGTGGTACCGGACATGCCTGATGAGGAGCCTCAGCTTATAGCCACGCTCAGATGCGTCCGATACCTCCGGGTGGCACTACCGGTTCCAAGCGGTAGTACCGGATGAAAAGTCAGTCCTCAGATCTCGGTCTTCATGACATTCTCCGTCGGCACCATGGGACGAGAACATGCCCCACGATATTAACAGCCAACGGAGCTTTGAAACGCTCCCTCTGAACCCAAATGGCTAGAGTAAAAACATGGGGCGCACGATTTAATCCCACCCGATCCAGCGATATCTCGGCATATGCGCACTGTGGACTTCGCCGACGGAGCCTTCCGGAACACGACACCGCAACCAGATCAATGGAGACAAACATCAAGCGGGTCTTCGTCTTGGCATGAGATGAACCCTAGGACCACCCCCTTTATTCAAACCGAGCCAGTAGCCCCCTCGCCGCCAGCCGGAGGTAGAGGAGAAGACAGTCCAGCATGCTACCGAAGTGGCTCGCCAGAACCCAGCATGCAGTTGCCTCCGCAGCTAGAGGTCCAGATCGGATCCGGGCCAGACCCGATGCAATCGTTGCCCACCCTGGCGGCCGCACATCAGCGCCGCCGAGGAGGACCCCGCAAGATCGCCTCCAATGCTACCACCATGACACCTCCTCCTCCCCAAGCCCTCGATCCGTACCTCCTAGAAGACGACGGGCCTAGGCGGACGCCCTAGGCCCACGACGTGATGTCGTCGCTTGCAAGCAGCTGCAGGAGCACCTGCCGCCGCCTGACCGAGGTTGCCGCCCCGACCACCGCCCCTGACCCGCTCCATCGGCTCCGCCCCAGCCGCCCCTCCGAAGAAGACCGCCGCATCCGCCACCCCTAGCACCTTAGGTAATATGGGGCCGCCATCACCGCGGTCGACGCTGGCGGCAGCGGCAGAGGGATGGGATCTAGAGGAGGTCGGCGGCAGCCAAATCTGGGGACCCTCCGGCGGTGCCTAGGGTCACCACAGGAGGGGAGGGTTACGGGAGGGGAGAGTTACCCTTGACAGCGCTCATATCTAGGAAGATCAATCAGGTCTCTCTGTTCATGCTACATCATCGCTAGCTAGTAGTACTCCCTCCGTTTCAAAATATAAGATGCTTTAGCTTTGTGAAGCAAATGTATCTAGACTACTTTTAGTACTCCCTTCGATCCATATTACTCCCTCCGTATCAAAATATAAGATGTTTTAGATTTGTGAAGAACATATATCTAGACTTGTTTTAGTGTATAGATTCATTAAGGTTTGGAATGAACCTACACACTAAAACTAGTCTAGATACATTCTCTTCACAAGTCTAAAATATCTTATATTTTGAAACGGAGGGTGTACTTGTCATTGAAATGAATGTATCTAGCACTAAAATATGTCTAGATTAGTGACAAATAATATGGATCGGAGGGAATATAAATTTACTCATGTTTAGAGTGAATCTACACTAAAAGAAAATAAATCTAGATACATTTTTTTCACAAACCCAAACATCTTATATTTTAAAATGGAGGGAGTAGATTCAGAAATTTCTCGTATTGTGCCACAAAGTCGAAACGCAGAAGGCGGAAGCTAGCGTAACCGTTCCATTCTGATCAAAGATGCTCCGGGATGGAAATTTGAACCATCCATAATACTCGCAGTACGTTTTGTTTTTCGAATGGTAACACTCGTAAGTTCAGTCCATTGCCAGCTCTCTTTTTTTCAGTCATATATGTACAAGCCATTTGCAGACTAATTTGTTGTCTGGGCTGCATCAACCAGTCATGCTACGACTCGAGTAGGCTTTATGAGGACAGCTATCTTTTTCTGTCGAAGAAGCCCAGTTCGAGCTTCTTTGGTGAATCTCTCTAGCTTGACTGACCAGCAGAGTTTAGCCCATCACAGCAAATCACCGGGACGGCTCGCAGGGAAGGCGATTGCAGCTGCTTGATAGATGTTTTTTCATTCTCTCTCAAAAACAAAAGGATACTACCTCCGTTTAGTTTGTACTTCCTCCGCTTTCAAAATATAAGATGTTTTAGGTTTGTGAAAAAATGTATCTAGACTTGTTTTAGTGTATAAATTTATTTCAAACTCGAGTGAACTTACATGCTAAAAATAGTTTAGATATATTTGCTTCACAACGCTAAAACATCTTATATTTTAAAACGGAGGGAGTATATAGTTTTGTTGTCATGGTTTTCGCCCTATTTTTTGTTAATTATTAGAAAATTCTATTCTTCTTAATTAATAATACGTTGGAGCAAAACCTTTGTCCCTGTTTTAACCAGATTGATCTCTCTCCGTTCGAACCCAACGACCCAAACAGAGTCCTTTATCCGCGCCCTGATCGGGGACGCCCAACCTCATCTGGTTGGTGGGCCCCTGTCATCAGCGCTATATAAAGAAGGTGGGGACCGACAGCACGCCTCACGAGGTTAGTCGTGCCCTAGCCGCCCCACCTACAAGCCCTATCGATCTAAGCTAAGCGCTGACGGGAAACACCACCGCCACCACCCTCACCACACGCTCGCGCCACTCCCTTTTCCCCATGGCTACTGACACCAGCACCACCTCCGGTATCCCCTCCGACTCGTGCTCTTCGAGCCAAGGCGCAGGTAGCACCTCCTCTCTCTCTCTCTCTCTCTCTCTCTCTCTCTCTCTCTCTTTGATCTACCAGATCCATCCCTATAGTACATCTACCGAGACTAGACTATTTCTATCAATGGTATCAGAGCATCTTAGATGCTAGCTTTTTCGGTAGAAACAGAAATCAAAGCAAAGAAGAAAAGAAAACCTAGATCTAAAAGTGTGCCTGCCCTACGGCCGCGTCGTTCCTCTCGATCTAGATGGGCATCAATATGAGGCATCTAGACGAAGAACGCACCCCATCTGGGGCAAAGAGAAAGCAAAGAAACCCTTAGTTCCTCCCCAGAACCCAACCCTGAAACACCAACAGAGAGAATTAACAGTCCTCCCTTTTCCCCGAATCAAACAGACCCCAAATCCCCAAATCTGAGAAGAAAAATCCCCACACAAAGAAAAGATAGCCCTCCTTTTTTCAACCCCGAATCCTTAATCCGCAAGGACAAAGCATCACCGGCCGTCACCGGCAATAGGCATCGGCACTGTGCCGCTTGACGGTGGTGTGCCCACCCTCGGGTGGACACACCGCTGGCAAGGGGGGCAGAAGGACGCCGTCTCACTCGCCATGGTCACCGGAGGGTGCAAGGAAGGTGGAGGAATGGGGTAGAAGAGGGAGGGCTTGCGCCAGGGAGAGGGGGAGGGGCTCGTCGCCGGCGGGACGCCGGGCGGCACGGCCACCTCGCCCCTCCCTCCAAAAGCGCCGCCAGAGAGAGGGTGAGTGGGGAGAGTGGGAGGGGAATGGTCTTGGGGTTCCAGGGGGCGCGCGGGGGGGGGGGGGGGGGGGTTGATCAAGCGATCTCCGCTTACCACCGTCGGATTGCTAGGGTTTTGATCGGACGGTGGCGATTCGATGACGCAGGCCGGTGGGGGTTGGCAGGCCATTGCGGGCCAGTGGCGAGCCATAGCCGTCCGCTGGGCGACGCGCTCAGCGCCAGGCCGCGCATGGGCTGCTGGCGGGGCGAGCGCGCAGCGGGCCGCGCAGATAGGCCAGGCGGCAGCGGCAGTGCAGGGAGGGAGCGCTGCTGCGCGTGCGTTAGATAGCAGAATGGCGGCACGCTGGCAATGGGCCGAGGCCCAGGGAGGGGCCTGGGCGCACTGTTTTTGTTTTTTGTTTTACAGAGCAATTTTTAGCTGTTTTTTGCTGTTTTGTGCTCACTTTTGAGCATTTTTTGATACAGTTTTCTCTATTCAAGTATTCCAATAAAAGATTTGATTAGAGAATATAAAAGTGACGAATTTTTTCTGTAAAGTTTTAAAGTTTATTAATATTGTAATATCATTTTCCGCCGCAAATAGTTGATATAAAAAATTGCTTGAATGCAATAAAGTGCTTATCAAATTTTGTTTTAAAGATGTGATAAAGTGATTTAAAGTTGATTATGCTCCTGTTATTAAATGACCAACGTTATTAATAGCATGATCATGATCCATTTATTATGTGTCAAAGGTGCATTTATTTTATTTTTGCCCAGCGGTGATATAATTTTAATGGCATAAACAGTTGCATGCTTTTATACCAACGTTGGATTAATGCATACAGTTGTTTTTGTTATCTCACATCTTTTATGGTTTTCAGGAGGTCTCAACCTCATGAGTTGCCTAAAGGATATTCCAATGCTCAGAGAGAATAACTACACTGAGTGGAGGAAGAAAGTAGACCTGGCCTTTGTCTATGCCGAGGTTGACTGGGTTGTTGAAACCAAACAGCCAGTCAAGCCAAAGGACCTAGTGAGAGATGATGCTGAGGACAATGTTGCTTGGGAAAAGAGAAAGAGAGGCCATACTCTAGTGGAGCTGGCATACTCAATAGATAACCAAAAGTGGGCCAATGCTAACAAAAAAGTGCTTGGCTTTTATCAAGAATACGATTGAGAACGCAATTGTGGGCTCAATCAAAGAGTGTGCCTCTGTTGGGGAGTATCTAGCAAAGATAAAGAGCCAATTTACTGGCTCTTTAAAGATGTATGCCACCCAGCTGCTCAAACAGCTGGTAACAGAAAAGTATATTGGAGGGCCACATGGCATCAGGGAGCACATCTTGAGGATGAGCAACATGGCGGCTAAGTTAAAGCCCATGGATGCCGACCTCGAGCTCAAGCCTACTCTACTGGTGCATCTTGTCATGGCCTCTTTTCCCCAACAGTTCGATAAATTCGTCATCAATTACAACATGTCTCCTGAAAATGGGACATTGAAAAGACCATGGGGATGTGTTCTCAAGAGGAAGAAAGGCTCAAGTCCATTCACGGTCGTTCTCTGAACTACATGAAGGACAACAGGAAGAAAACCTTCAACAACAGCAACCATGGTGGTTCCCCTTCCAAGCCACATGGCAAAGGCCCCCTCCAGCATCAGCATCAGCAGAACCCTGGGGACAAGGACCAGTGTCACCACTGCAAGAAGCCTGGTCACTTCAAGAAAGATTGTCCAATATGGCTCAAATCCATAATGGCAAAGAACGGTAAAGACACAATTTATTTTGTAAATGAATCCTTGTATGAAAAGTTTTCTAAATCTACTTGGTGGATTGACTCTGGTGCAACTATTCACGTTGCCAATTCTTTACAGGGATTCCATTCGGCAAGGACTTTGCAAACAAGCGAAAGATGCATTGAGGTCGTGAATAGGGTTCAAGCAGAAGTTGAAGTTGTTGGCGATATTCCTTTGGAGCTAGCTGATGGTTTTACTATTCTGCTAAAAGATGTGTTATTTGTACCCTCTGTCCACAGAAACTTAATAAGTGTGTCATGCTTGGATAAATACATGTATGAATGTTATTTTGGACATGGCAAGTGTGCCATTTGGTTTAAAGATGCTTATGTGGGTATTGCTTCACTCCACAATAAGCTTTATTTGTTATCTTTGCATGAGAAAGTTCTTTCTGTGTGTAATGTGAGTGAGCAAGTCTCCTTGTCGAACAACAGAACAAAAGAAAAGAAAGCAAACTCATGACTCATCGAAGTTATGGCACTGTAGACTAGGCCATATTTCAAGGGGAAGAATAGAAATCCTCGTTAAAAATGATATTCTTCCCCTGTTAGAGTTCTCAGATATCGAACAATGCATAGATTGCATCAAAGGAAAATATGTAAAGCAAATCAAAAAGGGTACAAACTGAAGTACAACAACACTAGAAATCATCCACACTGATATTTGTGGACCGTTTCCTGTGAAAAGTGTGGATGGTTATGATTCTTTCATAACATTCACAGATGATTACTCCCGATATGGTTATATTTATCCAATTAAAGAAAGATCTGAAGCATTAGATAATTTTAAAATATTCAAAGCTGAAATTGAAAATCAGCATGATAAAAGTATTAAAATAGTTCGGTCTGACCGTCGGAGGGAGTACTACGGTCGCACACTCCATATGGTCAAGTACCAGGACCTTTTGCAAGGTTCCTATAGGAAAATGGAATAGTCGTCCAGTATTCTATGTCAGGCGAACCTCAGCAAAATGGAGTAGCTGAAAGGCGTAACCATACCCTCATGGATATGGTGCGCAACATGATGAGCTATTCCACCCTCCCATTGGGATTGTGGATGGAGGCGCTTAAAACTGCCATTCACATTCTCAACAGAGTACCAAGCAAGTTGGTGCCCAAAACACCATACGAATTGTGGACAGGCAGAGTCCCCTCTCTGCGCCACTTGAGGGTCTGGGGGCAAAAGTTTTCAATTCAAACATTGCAAAGTTAGACCCTAAAATAGTGTCTTGCCACTTCACTGGCTATCCAGATAGATCAAAAGGTTATCGTTTCTACTGTTCTGACAGATACACAAAGTTTGTAGAAACAAGACATGCAGTATTTTTGGAGGACGAATTGATGAGGGGGAGCACAGTAGCTCGGAAAATTGATCTTGAGGAGAAGAGAATGCATGCACCTAATCGGATGACTCAGGAGCCTTTTTTCTCGCTACCTATTGTGCCACCATCTACAACCCCTGAGGTTGTGGTGTCGGCACCTGTTGTGACTCCACATGTGACAGCAATGGGAGAAGGTTCGTAACTTGTCCATCAGGAGCCGCCTGAACCCACTATTGAGCTCGAAAGGGAGCCAGAACAGCCACATATAGCAAATGTGCCAGAACCTGAGGCACGAAATGAGCAAGAGTCTGATGAACTCAGAAGGTCAAAAAGAGAAAGAAGACCAGCCATTTCTAAATAAATTTACAAAGTTTACAACACAAACAGTTCATATGGAGGGTGATCCCACCTCATATGAAGAAGCCATGAGAAGCCCTCACTCAGCCAAGTGGGTAGAGGCAATAGAAGATTAAATGAAATCGATGAGTTCCAACAATGTTTAGGACTTAGAGGAAATTCCTAAAGGAGCCAAAACAGTAGGATGCAAATGGGTCTACAAAACAAAGTATGACTCCAATGAGAATGTAGAAAAGTACAAAGCTAGACTTGTGGCAAAAGGCTTTACGCAAAGAGAAGGGGTAGATTACAATGAGACTTTTTCTCCGGTCTCATGTAAGGATTCCTTCAGAATCATAATGGCACTAGTTGCACATTTTGATTTAGAGTTGCATCAAATGGATGTAAAGACGACATTTCTAAATGGAGATGTAGAAGAGAATGTTCACATGAAACAACTCAAGGGTTTTTTCATGGAGGGGAAGGAACATATGTGATGCCGCCTAAATAAATCCATTTATGGGTTAAAGCAAGCCTCTAGATAGTGGTATTTAAAGTTCAATGATACAATTAAAAGATTCGAATTTAAAGAGAATGTTGAGGACAACTGCATTTATGCAAAGTTTAAAAGTGGGAAATACATTTTCCTGATTCTGTATGTGGATGATATCTTGCTTGCTAGCAGCGATGTCAGTCTACTACTAGAAACAAAGAAGTTCTTGTCTTCAAATTTTGATATGAAATATCTTGGTGAAGCTTCTTACGTTTTGTGCATAGAAATTCACCGAGATAGAAAGAATGGAGTGTTAGGACTGTCGCAGAAAGCATATTGTGAAAAGATTCTAAAAAAGTAAAATATGCATGCGAGTAATGCAACACCTTCTCCCATAGTCAAGGGCGATAGTTTTGGAAAATTCCAATGTCCAAAGAATCAATATGAGATCGATCAAATGAAGTCAGTACCATATGCTTCGGTCGTTGGAAGCTTATAGTATGCACAGTGTGCACTGCCCTGACTTAGCTTTTATCACCAGGGTACTCGGTAGATATCAAGAGAATCCAGGCATGTGCAAGGCACAAGAGGCCTCATACTAATATATAAAAGATCTGATTCCCTAAAAATAAGAGGGTATTCAGATGCAGATTTTCGGGAGATAAAGATGACGGAAAGTCCACGAGAGGATATGTCTTTACTCTCTCAGGAGGTGCTATTTCATGGAGAAGCGCCAAACAGTCAATAGTTGCATCATCTACGATGTATTTATAACATGTTATGAGGCCATGTGACAGGTGTTATGGTTAAAGAAATTTCTACCCGACTTAAAAGTGGTAGACTGCATCAGCAGGCCACTAAAGATGTACTGTGACAACGAGCCCGCAGTATTCTATGCTCACAACAACAAGTCGAGTAATACTACAAAGTCAATAGATATAAAGTATTATGTTGTGAAGGACAAAGTCCAGGATCAAACTATAAGTCTCGAGAATATAAGGACAAAGGATATGCTTGCAGATCCGCTAACGAAAGGCTTACCACCCAATGTGTTCAAGGAACACATAGCCGGCATGTGATTAATGGAAAGCCTATGATTCCTGGACTACAGAGGCCCAAAAGTAACATAATTTATTTTAAAATAGAAGAGTATGTAGTGGTTGTCTGATTCTATCGACAATTGAGCTAAGACGATGAAACATGCTCTATGTACCGATCCGTGATGAAACGAGTAAAGTATAAAGTTAAAAGTAAAGTCGAGATCAAAGGGGAGAATGTTAGATTTATCTCTCCCCGTTCGAGCCCAACGGTCCGAACGGAGTCCCTTATCCGCGCCCTGATCGGAGGCGCCTAACCTCATCTGGTTGGTAGGCCCCTGTTGCCGGCGCTATATAAAGGAGGTGGGGCCGGCAGCACGCCTCACGAGGTTAGTCGTGCCCTAGCCTTCCCACCTACAAGCCCTACCGATCTAGGCTAAGCGCTGCGCCGACGGAAAGCACCACCGCCGCCACCCTCATCACACGCTCGCGCCGCTTCCTTTTTCCCATGGCTACTGACACCAGCACCACCTCCGGTATTCCCTCGGCTCGTGCTCTTCGAGCCAAGGCGCAGGTAGCACATCCTCTCTCTCTCTGATCTACCAGATTCAAACCTATAGTACATCTACCGAGACTAGACTAGTTCTATCATGATCTGCCTAGTAAATCGGGGGCTGCATGCTTTAGACTAGAGAGAATAGAATTCCTAGTAATTACCAAAAAAACCGGACAAAAACCATGACAACAAAACCATACGTAGAGGCCGTTGTTGCACCCTTGATTTGGAACTTGCTGCTCCCGGACGAGGCCGCCGCCGCCTGGCCGCACAGCCGCCTGCGCTTCGCCGTCCACGCCCGGCCGCACCTGGCCGCTGGCCGCCCGCTCCTCCCGGACAAAGGTGGCCTCTGGCGAGCAACCCGCGAGCCCACCCTTGCTCCTGCGGCAGCGCGACCAGCCGCAGACCCCTGCTCCTGCGCGAGAGCGGCGGACCTCTGCTCCTGCAGCTAGTGGCCGTCCAGATTGTGCTTGGTCGCTGATTGCTAGCTACCGGCCGATCCAAGTTGTGTTCCTTTCTCTAATTGCTAGCTAGAGGCCGTGCCAGGTTGTGCTCTCGTCTATGATTGCTAGCTACTAGTAGAGGGACTTGGCTGGGGCGTGGTTCTCCTAGCGGCGTTGGGACCAGCGTGTTTGGTCTGGCTCTATCTCAAATTGTGTTCATTTTTAGTCTATTTGTTTTGTCTTGTTTGATCTTCTTTTAGTGCATATATGTGAAAAAGGTGTTTTTGGCGCTCTATTTTACCGCTCCCGGTAAATGGCTGTTTTTCGCCGCTTTCCACGTCCTACAAATTAGGCTGTTTTTCGCCGCTTTTCACACGCTGCAAATTATAGCCTCCGGTGAAGGTTGCGCCGGCGCCATGCCCCCGTTGTGAAGGAATTTTACAACGCCGAATTATAGGATACCACGAGTTGCAAAGGGATTTTACAACGCTGAATTATAGCACAGATTGCTCTCATAGGCTCTCGCCCACTAGTGTGGATGGATCATGACGCTTTTCAAGACCCACCACAGCTCAGGTTTGGCCATCTTCGCGCCAGTGGCGGAGCCAGGATTGGATCAAACCCCGGGCCAAAACTAAGAGCCAAAAAAAATTCCTCAAAAAGACTCATACAATTGCACACAATATCGGAACGATTCCAAGGATGAACACATAATTTCAGCCCATAAGTGTTAAATCCATGAATCAGTTCAATTTTGGAGAGTTGGCACAAATCAATCAAATTGAAAAAGAGATGACAGTAAACTGATTGAGTGGAGCCTAAGCTACCCCAAAGCGAGACGTAGCAGCGCCGGCCGACAGTCCATGGACCCTGGTCACACGGAGGAGGAGGCTGCAGGCGGCCAGCGTCGGCAGGCCGGCAGCATAGAACCCAAGCATCAGCGCAACGTCTACGGACGGAGTCCGTTCGTCGGGGAACTTGCGGGGCGGCAAGCTAGCGCGAGCGGCAACGACGGCATGGCGGCGCGCGCACTGCACTCCTGCCGCAGCGATTGAGATTAGTACGTTTGGTCAATGACTCGATGTCCAGTTGTCCACCCGCTCGTTTCGGTCATCCTGGCATCTTGTGCCAGAAAAGATAGACTATACTGGACTGTAACCGGGGCCAATTCGAAAATGTATCTAGGTAGTAGGCCGAAGAAGTTCCTACGCCCCGGGCCAAGGCCCTGGTTGCCCAGGGCGTAGCTCCGCCCAATCACGAGAGGCTTGAAGGGAAACAAAGATGCAATGTTAGATCAAGGGGCAGCGATGTCCAAGGATTTTGAAGTTACTTTTTCTTGTATATATAAGAGATCTTTGTCATTCGTGTGCCTGTCAGTTCATTTTATGTTATGTAATTTGTTTAGTTAGGGCTCGTTTTGTAGACGTGTTTTGACGAGGATTACCGTGTATTATCCCAGACGCATTGAAAGACACCATATTGGGCTGTTTTGTAGAGAAGTTTTGGGTGGGCTTAACCCCAACGAATCCCCAGAATACTCGTTTGGTCTACGCATAATAGAAACACGTCTCACCCCTCGCGTTTTGGACTGCTGCTCGAGGGCGCTGCCTCCTCTCTTTCGGGAAACAAGATGCGATCCAAAGAAACTTTCCATCGCTTCCTGGAACGTGTGTGGTGTCAACGATGAGGACAAGTGCATCGACGTCAAGCGCGGTTTGTCTGCGCAGCGGCTCGACTTGATTTGCGTACAAGAGACCAAGTTGGGCGACGTCTCCCTTCGAAGGCTTCATCCTTCCTCCCTCGGGCTTCGCCAATTTCGCCTTCAAGAGCTCTGTTGGCGCGTCTGGTGGCCTGCTCACCGCTTGGCGCGCGCCCTCCCTCGCCCATCTCAGGGATGAACACGGCCTATTCTCGATTACGTCCTTCTTCGATTTTGTCGCCGACAGGATGCAGTTCGCGGTCACGAATGTCTACGCTCCTTGTGTGCCCCACTTGCGAGACGCTTTCCTCGGGGAACTATGCTCGATGGCATCCGAGATCTCCGTCCCCTGGCTTCTTCTTGGCGACTTCAACCTGACGAGGTGGGCGGAGGACAAGAACAACGACAACTTTGATGCCGCTGCGGCTGAGGCGTTCAATGAGGTGTTGGACGACCTTCTTCTACAAGAACTCCCCCTCCTGGACCGGCCTTTCACCTGGACTAACGGCCGAGCGGCCCCCACGCTCGTGCGCCTCGATCGTGCTTTCATCGACCCGGCCTGGGGGCAGGTGCTCTTCAACACATGTCTCCGCTCGCTCGTGCGGACGACCTCGGATCATGTGCCGCTGCTGGTTGAGGCGACGTCACGCGCGCCTACCAACACAATCTTCAGGTTTGAACGAGGGTTGGCGCAATCCGCGGCTTACAAGGCCGGGATTCGCGCGTCGTGGGCTGACCCTAGGAATTAGGTGCCCTCCGCCTGCCGCCGACTGACCAGATCGCTTAAGTGGGCCCGCGCTTTCTCTAAGAAGTGGGCTCGCGACAAGAGGCGTCCCCCGGTTATCGTGGCCAACTGTCGCGCGGCTATCGACCTCCTCGATCGTATGGAGGAGCTCCGCGCCCTCGCCCCACATGAGTTTCTGCTCCGAGACGCCGTCAAGCGACAACTCGCTCGTGCGCACAAGGAGCTGGATTGTACCGGAAACAACGCTTCTCGTTCAAGCTCTGTAAACTTGGCGACGACAACACCGCCTTCTTCCACGCTGGCGCGTCGTCGAGGCTGCGCCAGAACCAGATCAAGGTCCTCCATTCTGGGGGGTGCCTGTCACGTGTCATGCTGGGAAAGAGCGCATCCTCGGTGAATTCTACTCGGGCCTGCTGGGTGAACCTCCTCCCCCGCCCGTTTGGCGGCGCCACCCCGGTTCTCTGCTCGATCGCATGCCCGGGCTCTCGGAGCTGGAGGAGCCTTTCACCGTTGATGATCTCAAGAATGCGTTGTGGGCGATGCGGCTAGATAGTAGCCCCGGCCCCGACGGGTTCGGGCCTGCTTTTTTCTGCTGCTTCTGGTCCACGGTGTCGCCCGACCTGATGGCGGTTCTCGAGGAGTTCTACCACTGCCGTGCGCAGCTCGACGGTCTGAACCGTGCATACATTGCCCTTCTTCCCAAGTCTAAGGATGTGGTCACCGCGGATGGATTCCGCCCCATCTCCCTCCAAAATTGCATGGTGAAGCTGCTCACAAGGATCCTCACAACCCGCCTCCAGCGATTCATGGAAGAGTTGGTCGCGTACGAGCAGACTGGATTCGTCAGGGGGAGGTGCATCACGGACAGCTTCTTGTATGCGGCTGGCCTTGTTCAATGCTGCCACGTCCGAGGGGTGCCTGCTATTACCCTCAAACTGGATTTCCGCAAAGCATCCGACTCCGTCAATTAGGATGCTCTGGAGGCCATTCTTCGAGCGCATGGTTTTGGTGATCGGTGGTGTGCCTGGGTCCGTGTCCTCCTTGAGACCGGCAAGGCTGCGATGCTGCTCAATGGGGTGCCTGGGCGGTGGATCAACTGCAAGAATGGGCTGTGTCAGGGGGATCCCCTCTCTCCGTACCTCTTCCTTATTGTCGCTGACCTCTTGCGCCAGATGATCTTGAAGGACGCAGCTGAGCATAGGCTTCTTCATCCCCTTGTGGACGATCTGCCATGCCCTGTCGTGCAATATGCGGATGACACGCTGCTGTTGGTACGCGCCGACCCCGGCCAGCTCCGCCGCCTCCGTGGCTTACTCCATGAGTTCTCGGATGCAACCGGCCTCGTCATCAACTTCCACAAGAGAGCCTTTGTACCCATCGGGGTGCCTGCCGCCGAGGCTGCCTGCTTGGCCTCCATTCTGGGCTGTCCTGTCTCTTCGTTCCCCCAGACATACTTGGGGCTCCCGCTGTCTGACAAGAAGCTTCTGGCGTCTGCAATGGACTACCTGGCCACAAAAATTGAGCGTTGCATCCCCGCGTGGCAGATCCGCCCCACCTCCCTTGGCGCTAGGCTGACCCTTTCGACGTCCGTCCTCTCTGCGCTACCCTCTTTTGCCATGTCGGTGGTGCAGCTGTCCAAGGGGACCATTGCCAAGATGGACCGTCCCCGGCGCGGCATGATCTGGAGCGCAACGTCGTCCTGCTCTGGCGGCGCGTGCCAGGTCTCGTGGGATGTTGTCTGCCGCCTGCGGTCGGAGGGCGGGCTGGGCGTCGTCGACCTTGCTCTCCGTAATACATGCCTCCTTCTCAAGAAACTGCATGTAGTCCTCTACGGACAACGCACGCCGTGGGCGGATTGGGTCTGTTCTGCATACCTATGCCCCCCCCCCCCCCCGACTCCCACCTGGAAAGTGTTCGCCTCACTGATGCCGCTGTATCGAGCCATCACATCTGTCCGGGTGGGGCACGGTCGTTCGGTTGACCTCTGGGCCGACAATTGGACTTCTTTGGGGGTGCTCTCGGCCGCGTTACCAGCTGCATACTCTCACATGGTTCGTCCTGCTGGGACTGTGGCCGATGCGCTTGCCGGGCATGCCCTGGTGCTCCATACGCACGACAGAATCTCTGAGCCCGCGGCCGCGAAACTGCATCTAATTCATGGTGCTCTTGATCATCTTGCCACATGCGGCTCCGCCGCGGAGGATGAGAGGTCCTTGGCATGGGGGGTGACGGTAGCTTTGGTACCGGAGCAGTGTACAAGATGCTGAAGAGTTCCGGCTGCATCACTCCTCTGCATGATCTGAACTTGTGCTTCCGATCTCCATCTTCAAGCACGAACATGATCTCCATCATCACCGGCATGGCGTCAAGGTCAATGGCGCCGCTTCATGATTGTCGTCCACCAGCATCAACTATTACAACTACCTTGAATAATAGACACACGGGTCTTAACGGAATTTAAAAGACAACCATATGGCTCCTGCCGGTTGCCGACTTACAATAAGGAACATTGCATACATCATATATAATCACAATCATGGACATATCACATCACAGCACACCCCTGCAAAACAAAGTTAGACGCCTCTAATTTTCTTTGCATGTTTTACGTGGTTTGGGGCTTTCAATAAGTGTCGTTCTAACTTACGAACAAGAACCACAATTTTGATGCTTGAACTATCAAGTGCCCGTTGTAAATTGAATCTTTACTATGATGGGAGAAACAGACACCCGCAAATCCACTTATACAATACAAGTTGCATGTCGAGCGTGGAGCAAGTCTCATGAACGATGTCATGTAAGGTTAGCCCGGGCCGCTTCATCCCACCATACCGCAAGATGCAAAGTACACAAGAAGCAATTGATAATAAAAGCACCACCACCCACAGTGACCATTGTGTTCTACTCGTGCAACAGATCTACATATAGACACGGCTCTGATGCCACTGTAGGGTTTCATAGCATGGAAAACAAAAAATTTCTACCGCATGAACACACAATCAAGATCTAATCTATGATCAAGCCAAGATCTATCTACTAGATTGTAGCAACGAGTCGATAGAATACTAACCCTCGAAGACCCAAAGCGGTTAACGAGAGCAGATTCTCGTGGGTGATGTAGTCGTTCACATGCCGATCTCAAGATCGCGTAGACGATCCTTCCGGCGCCGCGTTTCGGCATCGCTCCCGCAGTCGGTCACACATAAGGTACTCGATGAAGACCTTCCTATCCCTTGTTCCAGCAGGCAGTGGAGCTTGTAGCACTCTCCTCGTGATTCCGGCAGCACGACGGCGTAGTATCGGAAGTAAAGGAAAGATCCCGCAGGGCTTCGCCTAAGTCGGAGCGAGTATGGTGGAGTAAGAGAGAGCCTTGGCGATCTACGGATTAGAGGCACCAAGGGGGTGGCTTGGCTGGCGGCTAGGGTTTGGGGAAACCCTAATTCAGCGGCAAGAGGAGCCCTAGGTGGCGGCGGCAGCAGCACTTGGAGGTGGTGGTGGCGCCTTAGAGCTAGGGTTTGGAGTTGTGAGGGAGAGGGGAGCCCTACCCCTCAATATATAGGAGGGGAGAGGCGGTTTGGGAGGAGGGAGTCCTCCTCCAACTCCTCCTCCTTGGACGGCGGGTGGAGGGAGTGGGATTCCTACCCTAGGTAGGTTTCCTACTCTCCCTCCACCAAGCAATGTTCGGATTTGACTTTTCAAATTGGCGTTTGACTTTCAAACTTGAATTTGATTTCTCTCTTCATATTGACCAGCCAAGTGACATAGTACATGATGCAACCATTCCACATTGTCATGACACATCCATGTACCCTTACCCTTTCGGAGTGCTGGACCTTCCAGACCCTTCTAGAACATTCCCGGTGAAAACACCGAAATCATTTCCGAACTCCGAAACATGACTTTCCCTATATGAATCTTATTCTCCGGACCATTCTGGATCTCCTCTTGATATCCCGGATCCCATCCGAGACTCCGAACAACATTCGGTATCTTACTCATCATTCCATAACTACACAACAACATCGAATCCTTAAGTGTGTCTCCCTACGGTTCGTGAATTATGCAGACACGATCGAGACTCTTCTCCGATCAATAACCAATAGAGGAATCTGGAAATTCATATGGCTCCCACATATTTCTACGATTACTTCATGATCGAATGAACCATTTACATACGATACCAATTTCCCTTTGTCTCACGATAGTTTACTTATCCGAGGTTTTGATCGTCGGTATCTTTGCATACCTAGTTCAACCTCGTTACCGATAAGTACTCTTTTCTCGTTCCCATGATATGTGATCCCTTGTGAACCAGTCACATGCTTGCAAGCTAATTGGATGACATTCCACCGAGAGGGCCCAGAGTATATCTATCCGTCATATGGATGGACAAATCCCACTCTTGATCCATGTGCCTCAACACATACTTTCCGAACACTCAATGCCACCTTTATATCCACTCAGTTACGGTGTGGTGTTTGATGTCATCAAAACATCCTTCCGGTGATGGTGATTAACATGATCTCATGGTCGAAGGAATTAGGTTACTATGTATCAGAAAGCTTTATAGCAAATGAACTATATTAAATGACTTGATCTTTATGCTACGCTTAACTATAGGAGTATGTCCATCACATCATTCTCCTAATGATATGGCCCTGTTGTTAATAACATCTCTATGTTCATGATCAGGAAACTGTAACATCCCAAAAATACTTAACTTAAATCATCAAACTCTAATCATCAAAACTAGGGTTAACAAAAACTTTTCTAAATAAAATTATAAAAGCATGCATGAGTGTATGCATTTAATTTGAAATTATTTTGAACCAACTTGTTTGTGTGTTTCTTTGCTTGTAAAATGTTTCTTAGGTGAAATAAACATCATCTAAACATTTCCCACACTTTTCCCAAAGACAAGTAAAGCAAAACAAATAAAATAAAGAAATGGTCATTTTGACCAATTTAACTCCCAAGCCTACTTTGGATGTCTCAAACTTTCAGAACCTAACAGAAACTTTTCTGGATCTTTGCACCCCTTGATTGTACTCATAACAAAGTATCAAGGCCCACTTTGTGATCATCCAGAAACTTTCAAATGCATAGTTTAAATGACAATTCAAAATTGAATCTTTATCATATGGGAAGATCCCACTTTTTCAAAAACCACTCAAACAAGCTCAACTTTCAAAACCCAAGCATCTGCAGACTCACCAGCACCAATCTAGCACACCCACCAAAAATCTTTTCAAAATTCAAAACTTGAATTCATGCGGCCATTTCTTGCAGACACAAATCAAACAAAATTAAAACACTATTGTGAGCAGTGATTCTTGCCTAACTGGTTCCCTGTCTAGCTCACAACCAGCTCAGTAGACCATCTAGCAAGATTAACCAAGCACTAGCACCACTGTGAGCTTGGCATTGTCATCAATGGTGAGCAGGCCGAATGCATCCTTGTCACCCCATGTCGACAACAAGCTAGGAGGAGAAACAAGCCTAGCCAGCATGTCTGGGAGCAAGCCAACACTCCACCGCCACTCCCTGTCCACCGCTCGAACCCTGCCAGCCACTGGACCATGCACACAGACCGTGCCCAGCTCGCCAGCAACCATGCCGAGAGCACGCCCCGTGCGCCACGCTCGACCAACGCCCACAGACCGCGCGCCGTCCTCGTCGCGTGCATACGTGATCACCACCGTCCCAGCAACCCCGCAGACACGCTCGTTCGCCGCCGCGCGAACCACGCGCGCTGTGCGCCATTAAATTCTCCGTCGGGCACGCGCAGAGCACCGTCGTGTTCCGACCAAACCGCACCGCTCCACGTCTCGCCACCGTATCGTTGAGCATCGCCAGGGAACACCGCACCGTCCCCTACCTTCGCCCATGCCAATAGCCGTCTGTACCATCGCCCCCGACGAGCTCATCGTGCGCCCCGTCGGTCCCCTCGCTCGACTATAAATAGAGGCCACCCCCAGCCGAATTGAGCACACCATTCTACTCCCCTCTCATCACTTATCGTGCCACACCGTTCCCGGAGCAAGGCGAGCACCACTTCGCCGGAATTTCACCGGAGCCCGCCGCCTCTGGAGAAGAAAGGAGCCAGCGATTGGAGCCGCCCCAGGAGGAGCCACGCGCCCCTTAAGGTCAAGGTGTTCGTGTGGATACTACGGCACGGCAAGACACGCACTCGCTCCCTCCTACGTCACATTGGATGCCCGCGTGAGGATGAATGCCCATTCTGCCCCTGTCGTGTTGAGACGCTCGAGCATCTCTTCTTCGCATGCCCCCGTCTTCGTCCTCTCTGGCGCCGCGTGCTTGGGCCTCGGCGGTGTGTCCTCCCCCTGACTGCCGAAGCATCGTGGGACTCGCTCCGGGTCAGCAATCCGTCGTGGAGCGTTCCGGTGTGCAGCACGGTCCTATCCGGTGTCTTCTAGGTGGTCTGGAAAAGCAGAAACCGGATGGTTTTCGACGCTATCCGCCTCTCCCCCTCGGCGATCCTTGATCAATTAGTTGAACACCTGCGCCCCTGTGGCGGGTGCGTGTGCCACCACGAGTCAGCTATGAGTGTGTGGAGCAATGGTGTGTATCGCTCCCTCTGACATGAAAAGGGCTGCCCCCCCCCCCCCCCCCCCCCCCCCCCCCCGCCTTTGTCCTCCACTCCCCCCCCCCCCCCCCCCCCCCCTCCCCCCATGTAACTGTGGACACGTCTGTTTTTGCCGATTAATGGAAAAATCAGCCGATTAATGGAAAAATCAGGTGGGCAGTTCGCCCCCCGTTGTGCCGCTCAAGAAAAAAATGAACAGGGAAGAGGATCGGGTGAGAGGGGATTGGGTGAAGGAAGTGTTTTCACCCAATCCCCGTCAAATAATTCCCCAACCCCATCTGCAAAACACGGCCTTAATGAATAAAGTCGGATCAATTAAAAAAAATGACACCAGAAAGTGAACTGAACACCGGCATCTGTCCTAAAAAACTATTTTCAGCCACATATGTTGTACTGTAACAGAAATTCCAGCCAAATATTGATCATACTATATGGACAGACGGACAGCTATATCTCCCAAGGGCTACATACACATTTTTTTGCGTAAAGATGAACATGTGACTTTACATGAAAATGAACTCGAGACATCTATTGGTGCAGCTCATGAAAGACCTGCTTCCATTGGCGGAAAAAAAAGGACTGAAGAATGGATTACAACACATGCTAGGGGGTAAAGAATGGTACAGTACAACACGTATCAACAGCAACGGCAGCAAATTATATCTCGGCATGTGTAAGGAGCAGCTCTGGCCTCCAGTTCCTCCAGCGGGGGTAAAGCTTCCAGAACAAATCCATTCTGTCTAGAGAAGCAGAAGTCATAGATGTTTCTACAGATGCCTTTACTGAATGGATGAACTCTGTCAGGAATTCCCCTGCAAGTAGTACAGCTCCAATGTTTGAATATCGAGTTACTGATAGAGCAATGATAAATCATATTCCCTCCGTCAGGAATTAATTGGCTCATGTTTGTCTAGATTTGCACGCGAATCATACCTTAAGTAGAATATCCGCTTCCTTCTGGCAACTTCGTAGGTAGTTTGATTTGTGAGAGCAATATAGCTGCAAAAAGGAAAAGGGAAAAAATTCAGCTGAACATGCATTATAGGCAGAGGTGGTGGCTGCATGCTATTGATGCTTTCATAGCATGTCCAACAAAATATGGTCCAAAAAAATGCTAAAATTCTGGCCATCCTTCAGAAGCGTAGGCACGAGTAGCGCGTCCCTTTGGGCTATCTCCTATGATCCTCTATTCTCCGGGTTAACCCGGAGAGCACTTTTACTATACCCTGAAATAAATATGAGCCATCAATTTATCCCAATCCAACGGATAGCCCAGGCCGGTACTCTAGCAAAGACACGAAGGAGTACCATCTCATGAAACTCCGTAGTACCTTGATTTAGGGGTAAAATAGCAACCACAAGATAATTACTGTCTAAATTTCCTCCCGTTACGTTCTCCCATAGAACCAGATCGTGACTAGAACCGGGCACATAGCCCTGCCGGCGGCCGGCGAGCCATTCCCACGGACAGGCCTAGGAGCGAGAGCGGCCGTCTCAAGGACAACGGCGACTTGGCGAGAACCGATCGGACGAGACAGCAGTTAGCGGGAGGTGCAACGGTGACTATCCAACGAAATCCACAAATTATCTAGACATGAAATTCAGAGGGAGGCCTGCGGTCACCTACAAGAACAAATTGGATTCACCTGCATAGATTATCTTGGCATGAAATTTAGCATCCTTCGTGTGAAGAAGTAGCAGATCATAACCAAGGAACGATTCTGACGATTCATTATTTCCAATTAGTGCGCCGTTGGCCATCACCGATGAGACCGGGATCATGGCGGTGACCGGAAGCTTGCTCAGGTTCTCATTGTTTCGCATTCCATCAGGGATCAGAGCATTATTACTCCATGACCTAATTTTCTTCCTGTTCCACTATTCCATTAGAGGAGGAGGCGGCGGGGATCGACTGATCATGACAAACTGGAATCATGCGCTCAGATTGGAACGGCTGGACAAAAGCCTCAGGTTGTTGGTTAAAAGTCTATAATACCCTTTCAAATGGAGGGCTAGATTTTATTGGTACTCCCAGCACTCTTCATGGAGTACCAGGGTACCGTAAAACTCACCTAACCCGGAAGTGCAACTTATTAGGTAAACCTGCATTATACGCTACTGTAACTCGATCTAAACTGGTAGTGTGGTATTGAAGGTCTGTTTTACAAAAAATAAACTGGAGAAGGTATATATGTTCAACCATTAGCCTCTTCCAATGCATTTTTTCTCAGCAGTTTTTCACCGATGCTCAAATTCACGAATTTCTTTTTTTCCCCTGAAGTATAGGATAACATGTGTTCTCGACTTAACAATTCATGGAAAAATAAATAAAGAAGCCAACATTCGATATTTTTTCAGTAATTAAAAATCCCATATACAAGCTAGACACTTCACATGCTTAGAAAAATTACCTATGAAACATCAACAGAAGCAGCAGAAATAGTAGGATAAATATCAATACTGCTAACATGATTACACCAATAAAATCCTTCCACCTGACATGGTATAAAAAAAGAAGTTCCAGCGATCATCAGAAGAAAAGATAAGGGTCAAACTGAAAGGTTTTAAGCCACATCATATGATGAACGAAATGAGCATTAAAAGATAATAACATCTTACCACGCCTTGTCAATATCTAAATGCAGTGACTCAATATACAGAGCAACAGTCCAGGTACACAGGATTGTTTCTTCAAATATGTACCACCTAGGAAATATTTGTTATACAACTGAAGGAACAATCTTAATAATTGAATCTAACACATCATAAGGTACTGCAATATGGATATTCCAATGTGTAATTGCAAAAGTCAAAAAAGGCATGTGTAGTTAACCGGATTAAATTTAACTTTATAGGTGGCAAAAGAAAATGGTGCATCCATCCTTTGTAACTGCTGCCTAACATTAACAGTTTTGAACAAATTGATACTACAAATCCACATAGATGTTAACTTGTAGAACTAAATCTACAACCCGTTTAGTAAATTCAAGGCTCTATTCTGCTCCACTTTACTTTCACTCACAAATTCCTGAACTGTGCAAAGCATGGATCAACTTTAAACTTTGACTAACTTTTTTTTTCAAATATTTAGGTTAGTCACATGAAATTAAGAGAGGGTGATTCATCAAAGTGTACTTTCACACTGTTATGCTTGTATTGTATATATATTTTTTAAATACAGAGTGTTGTGCAAATAAGGATGTCCATGTTGGACACTGGGTAAAACACAAGGCAAGAAATAAATCAAGAGTTTGTGACCAGGTGGAGTGTTATTTATTGGATGGTATTGATACACCAAAGCATATGCGTTGCCAGTCACATTAATGGAGTGTTATGAAGTTTAAGTGGATACAATAGGCTCGTAGACATGGAGAATTTCTACAGAATGCACAGTAGAACATACAAAATGTGCAACAAAAACATACGCAACATGGACAAAAGGCAACACTATCATTATACATGTGAAAAATATACATGTCAAAACTCACCAAAACCGACAATGGTTCTTTTTGCCGATGCATGTTCCAAGCCAAACACAGTGATGGTCAAACTGAAGGACACATTTATCACAATCATGACAGTGCCTGGTACGAGGTGGCTGCAGAAGTGTAATGTAGAAAAACTTAACTTAGACAATCAGCAACAGCTTTACATGGAAAAAGGTTGAAGGGTAGGATAACTCAAATCAGTGTATTGGCAACAGAAAATGCAGGCTGGGTACCAATCTGAAAGAAAGGCTGCAAATAGACTAATTCAAGTATATCACCAAATGTAACCAACTGTCGTTCCAATTTCTGAATTCTTGAAGATCTAATTAGCAATTATTAAACATTGCTGTAATGACTTTTGTGAAATAAAGCCAAAGGTATGTGGAATTGTGGATACAACTCAAGGCTCACAAAGATGCCCCGTGCCTTGTGTCACCAACTAACACTACGTGGAGTTTCAATACGTCGATTTTAAACAATAAACTCGTAGAGCATTTCTATATCAGATGGAAGCTTTAATACGATGTACTTAACAAAAAAACAAAACCTGCATAACTTTGCAGTACGCGCAAGTCCAGTCCCTATAAATACAATAAGACAATGTTAAACCATCTAACAGTGAGCAAAAACACAAACCAAATACTACTGCAAATGCACTAAATAATAATCCCTGGAGCTTTACCTGTTGCTTGACCCAGGGGGGTAAAGATTCACGATTTGTTGCAACCATGATGATGTAGAAGAGACTGGGCTAAGTTTCTCTAGTTGAGGCTGGTTCATGGGGGGCTTTAAGCTTCCATGTTTTGAACTGGATTGTCTTTTCTTAATCAT
Source organism: Avena atlantica (assembly GCA_910589765.1). Taxonomy (NCBI): domain Eukaryota; kingdom Viridiplantae; phylum Streptophyta; class Magnoliopsida; order Poales; family Poaceae; genus Avena; species Avena atlantica. The sequence goes on from OU342738.1 coordinate 229,456,887, forward strand.
CAAAAACACACACACAAGAAAGTATAAGAATCAGTGTATAGCTCTTACAAGTTATCAACACTTCTATGAAATCGTGATTATGACATTACTTTGAAAGGATGGCCGTATTGACGAAGGTAGCATGCATCCTACCACCAGCTTGCATTGCATCAATAACATACCTGTCAGCGCAGGAGCCCCAAAGAGCACAAAGTCAGTCATTTGGCATATTCATTCGATAAATAATAGGTACGCCACCAGATTCAGTAAGGCTATTCCATACCCTGGTGATGAACCAGCAGTGTAGAAGTATTGGACTAAGGTGATCAGAACAAGCACCCCATACACTCCAATATACCTGTAATAAAATGATACCAAATAGAGATCCTCAGCAAAAAAAAAAAAGAATAGACAACTTTTATTCAGCCTAATCATAATGTATAAATGTGTGATACGAAAAGAATAATGGTATAACATATTTTCATGCTGATCATAATTTCTGGAGTCATAATAAGATTGGGAACTGTGATCCTGACACACTCCAGCTGGAATGTCCCAAGCAGAAACTGCACTGACACAAACTACCTCTCCACCGAGTAAAACTACATGATTTATGCATCAATAGCTGGTCACACGGAGACGACTAGCACGCGAGCACCCAACAGCAACATTTGTCATAGAATCAGAACAGATTATATGGTTCTACAGAACAATAGAACAGGGGAAACGACAATTTAGTGATACCTATAGCGGGAACCAGGCTTTGACCGCTTCATAGTAATCTACAGGGGCATCTCAAATTTGGAAAGAAAGCAAAAATGCAATAAATCGAACTTGGTCGGAAAAATCAGGTGGGAATTGTACCACGTCTCCTCGCGGATCCGCCTATCGAGGGTCGAATCGAGCATGAAGACGGCGCCGACGAACACCACGTGCATCAGGAGCACCATAGCCCTCAAGCCCAGGGGCGACCTCCTCGCTGCGAAAGAGAAACCCCCAGACGCCAGATCAGGACCAGACGCGGAGGAGACCAGGACCAAATCAAGCTGAAGACGAATCGAAAAGAGAGCTTACTCCGATCGGAGATGCGGACGCCGGGCTCTGCAGCGGAGGAGGACGCCATTGCCGCCGCCTCCGTGGTCGCATCCGCCGGCGAGGATGGTTAAGCAGGAGTGAGGAGGGCTACCGGCGTCGCGACTTGGCCTTGGGTGCTTCCGTTGGGAGACGACGTTTCCAGGTGGGAGAAACGGGGTCCGTTAGGGGTGGGGCCATGTGGCAGACAGGACTATATTGTGCTTGTCTTATCGAACACGATGGGACCCAGGTGGAAGTGAGGAAAGGACGAGAAGGTGTAGTTGGGAACTGGATCCATGTACCTGCGTGACCGACTGCCTCTCTGTCCACCTGCCGCCTGATCTAAAACGCAACAGATCAGATCAGGATTTGCATTAGTAGAACCAGAGTAATAATGTCATCACATATATAAAAGAGCTACTAATTACATCGGAGGTACAAAAACTTGCATCCTACGTGCATATTCCAGGAGTGGAAACGTAGCGTTGTTCTTTTTTTGAAAAACCCTTTGCACGTTTCTATCTCGCACCGTGACCTTCTCCCATTTCTCGAAATTCACGCCATGTGTGGCCATCACAATTGCCGTGTGCTCGCCCCTCCGCCGGCCCTCGTCAGGCGCCATTGATGAGCCAGAGCTCCAACGACTCAATGCACGGGGATACATCTCAGAGCTCTCTAGCAGCAATCCGCACCGTCAAGCTCCAGACCAGCGCACTAGTACAAGGCCACTCCACATCCGTTCAGGAGGAACCCGAGGTCATTGCAGAAAGTGACGACGGCCTGGCATGACCTGAGGTCATGAGGAGGATGTCGACGGCAGGCGAACACCCCCTCGGGAAGATGGCGGCGCATACAAGAGCTTGGCTATCATGCCATCATTGTGGTGCGTTGCAACAATAGCAGTCGATATGTTGTCCTGGCGCTCGTCGATGGCGTCCAGCGGGGTCGTGCAGAGGGGTGAGCACACAACCACTACGAGAGCTGCAAATGCCGTGAATTTGAGAAAAGAGGGAAGGTCACGGTTACGATATAGGAATGTGCAGGGGGGGTTTTCATAAAAAGAACAACACTACTTGGCCATGCCTGGGTGATTTGGACCTATTTTGCAGGCAAGTTAATAGACCACCCGACCACAGTTTGCAACTTGTTGTAATAAAATGCACATAGAACACAAGTTATTCTACCTCTTGCGTAGCTAGATCTATATAAAACCCTTCTAGAGGCGATTGCCCTACGTCCTTCCCAGATGCGGCACGACAGATACCCTTCTTTGAACCGGCGGCAGGCCTCCTCCACATCCTCTAACCTTGACGCCGGAGGGAGGCTTTGCCGGGCAAAGTTCAGACAATGACAACGGTGATAGAGCCTTTGGCAGCTTGATCACCTAGCCTAACTCTTCTCTTTAAAGTAATTTGTTTACCAAGTACTCATGATTGATGAGGATCGAGATGATATTAGAGCAACTCTAGCAGATCCCCACATATCATCCCGCAATGAATATATTGGTCTGATAGGTCTGATATGTGGGTTTAGATGTTATTTTGGATCGGGCCAGACATGGTATGATATGCGGGTTACGATGTTATTTTGGATCGGACCAGACCACGTATTGGTGGTCTGGCCCGTATAAATTTTGTTGGGCCCTGCTTCCACACCGCATCGGCCGGTATATTTGCCGCATAGAGCCACCGATGCGGGTCGAAACCCTATCCCCCTCCGTCCCATCTCCCCCCCTCTGTCCCATCGCCTCTCCCTCTTGTCGCACCGCCGGCGAGCAGTCCCTTCCCCCACTACAGATCCATATCCGCCACACCACCATGTCCTCAGGTGGATCTCGACGCGGCCACAGATCTCCCGCCCGCGAGCTTGACACCAACAAGAGGGAGGAGCGACGCAGGAGGGTCTCGGACACTGCGCGCATCTATGGTTCGTACTGCTACACCTCGTAGTCTGTGTTCTCTCACCGGGAGTCGCGGTACTGGCAGGCCCGCACCTCATCCCCGTCCACGTCGATATCTCGCGTCCTTCTACCGGTGAAGAAGGAGGCCGATGACGACGAGGTGAAGTTGGTGTTTGCGCTAGGCGACTACGTCGATGAAGCGGACATTGACAAGGTCACGGCGATGCTCGAGGGGGAGGAGGGATTTACGCGCGGTGACTTCTTCGATGACGACCACCTCTGAACCGTCCTCACCTTGGTGTCAGATACAAGCCGCCGCGACCCTTATTAGGTCGACGAGTGGCGCCTGGTGGCAGACGAGCGGGCCAAGTGTTGGGGTTCGTAGCATGGAAAAACAAAAAATTTCTACCGCATGCAAACAAACAAGACAAGATCAAGCTACTAGATTGTAGCAACGAGTCGATAGAGGAACTCACCCTCGAAGATTCCAAAGTGGTTAACGAGAGCAGATTCTCGTGGGTGATGTAGTCGTACACTTGCCGATCTCAAGATCGCGTAGACGATCCTTCCAGCGCTGCGTTCTGGCAGCGCTTCCGCAGTCGGTCACACGTTCGGTACTCGATGAATACCTTCCTCTCCCTTGTTCCAGCACGCAGCGGAGGTTGTAGCACTCTCCTCGTGATTCTGGCAGCACGACGGCGTGGTACCGGAAGTAGAGGGGGAATCTCGCAGGGCTTCGCCTTAAGCCGGAGCGAGTATGGTGGAGCAAGAGAGGGGCCTTGGCAATCTAGGGTTTAGAGGCGCCAAGGAGGGTGGTGTAGCCGACGGCTAGGGTTTGGGGAAACCCTAGTCGGTGACTTGGGAGGAGCCCTAGGTGGCGGTAGCGCTTGGAGGTGGCCGGCGACTTGGGGCTAGGGTTTGGGTGTGTGAGGGTAGGGGCAGCCCTACCCCTCCTTATATAGGTGGGAGGGAGGCGGTTGGGAGGAGGGAGTCCTCCTCCAACTCCTCCTCCTTGGCCGGCGGGTGGAGGGAGTAGGACTTCCTCCCTAAGTAGGTTTCCTACTCTCCCTCCACCAAGCAAAAACTTGCCGTTTGACTTTTTCAAATTGGCGTTTGACTTTCAAACTAGGATTTGATTTCTCCTTTTATTTTGCCCACCCAAGTGACCTAGTACATGATGCAACCATTCCATATTGTTACGACACATACATGTACCCTTCCCCTCCGGAGTGTCGGACCTTCCGGACCCTTCTAGAACATTCCCGATGAAAACACCGGAATCATTCCCCAACTCCGAAACAGGACTTTCCTTATATGAATCTTATTCTCCGGACCATTCCGGATCTCCTCGTGATATCCCGGATCCCATCCGAGACTCCGAACAACATTCGGTCTCTTACTCATCATTCCATAACTACTTAACAACATCGAATCCTTAAGTGTGTCTCCCTACGGTTCGTGAATTATGCGGACATGATCGAGACACTTCTCCGATCAATAACCAATAGAGGAATCTGGAAATTCATATGGCTCCCACATATTTATACGATTACTTTGCGATCAAATGAACCATTTACATACGATACCAATTTCCCTTTGTCTCACGATAGTTTACTTATCCGAGGTTTTGATCGTCGGTATCTCTGCATACCTAGTTCAACCTCGTTACGATAAGTACTCTTTTCTCGTTCCCGTGACATGTGATCCCTTGTGAGCCAGTCACATGCTTGCAAGCTAATTGGATGACATTCCACCGAGAGGGCCCAGAGTATATCTATCCGTCATATGGATGGACAAATCCCACTCTTGATCCATGTGCCTCAACCCATACTTTCCGAATACTCAATGTCACCTTTATAGCCACCCAGTTACGGTGTGGTGTTTGATGTCATCAAAGCATCCTTTCGATGATGGTGATTAACATGATCTCATGGTCGAAGGAATTAGGTTACTATGTATCAGAAAGCTTATAGCAAATGAACTATATTAAATGACTTGATCTTTATGCTACGCTTAACTATAGGAGTATGTCCATCACATCATTCTCCTAATGATATGACCCTGTTGTTAATAACATCTCTATGTTCATGATCAGGAAACCATGATCATATATTAACCAACAATCTAGTTTAACAAGAGGCTTTACTAGGGACTCTTTTATGTTTACAAATCACACAAGTATTATTGTTTACGATTAATACAATTATAACATGGTATGTAAACATTTATCATAAGTATGAAGATATGATAATAACCACTTTATTATTGCCTCTTGGGCATATCTCTAACAGTCTCCCACTTGCACTAGAGTCAATAATCTAGTTTTAAACCTTTGTGTATTCAACACCTATGGCTTTCTGGTGTCGTATGTACACGATTGCTAGTGGTCAACTGATCTCCGGATCTGACACTTCCAGGTCTGTGTGTAATTGCATGTCTTTTTGTCACTACGCATCACTCATTCTCTAATGAGATGGCTTTGTACAAATTTGGTCATTTGGTGTGACCTTTAGTTCTTTGGGATTAAAACATGTTGATAATATTGTCGTACAATATATCTTCATAGCATTATCCCTGCTGTGAACTACACCTGGTTTGATAACAAACTGCTTGACACAATGCCCTCTTTTGTTGCTATAATAGCAGTTATATACTTAGCCTTTTGTTGTAGTATCTGTCACAATGTCTTAACTTTGGAACTCATCCAAATTCATTATGGAACTCACATTCCATCATATTGTGCCACCCTTAGTTTAGATTGAGATAAACTTAATTTGTACTTTGTGACAAAACTAGTATCAATGTAATTCATTTACAATGAACTAACCATCTATTTGTCACTTCTACAAAATAATATATTCTTAGTTCTTTTACAAGATCATAAGAATATCTTTACTATCGTCCAATAATCATCTTATGAATGTTCATAACATTTAGAGCATAGGACATATCTGGATTTGTACACATCACAGCATGATTGATAAAATACTCTTTGTGATTGTATCTATCAAGTATCAAAAATACTTAAATCTTTATTCAATCCTTCCTGTGTAACAAGAACTTTTCTTGTAGTTTCTATATTGAACTCATTCAATATCTCATCTATGTACTTCTGGCACAACCATATTGGCGTCACAATTTATCCATATAGACATTAATGCCAAATATTCGGGTTCTGCCTAAGCCTGTCATCGAGATGAAATTCTTATCATGTGTTAATAAAAAGATACATCATTTACAATCAACAATATGTCTTCCACATAATGTATTATAAACATGTCTTAGTGCTCCCACTTAATTTCTTGCAAATGCAAGCATCTTCATCGTCTCTGATGAAATTAAACTATTTTAACAGTTTCATCATAGTGAAGATTCCAACTCCGTGATGCTTACTTCAACCATTGAAGTTTGCATGTGTTTTTAGCATCCTTTGAATTAACAAAACCCTTTGGACTGTGTCATGCACACGTCTTAGGTAACCATTCTATTAGAAGAACTTGTTTTGTTTATTCAACACATAACAAAATTTATATGTCGTGGTTGCTATATTAATCCGTCTAGACTAAATATCGCTTAATGAAAAATCAGATCTTGTCATAGTCAATTCTTTGAACATTGTCGTGAACTCTTTCCCGATATGTCGATAATTTCATAGATGTGAAACATCCATGTCTATTTCTTTATAGATCCAAATATGACTGTAAGGTCTTGTACCTTTCCAGAGGGTCTTTCAAATTCAAAGCTCGATCTCTCGTATATGGAACTATCACGGATTTTATGGCTTCAAGCCATTTGACGGAGTCAGGGCCCATCATCGTTTCTTTGCATATAGTCGGATCATTATTGTCAAATAATGATTTAACTCTCAAATCTTGGTATTTGATTGTTTACCCAGCCTACTTCTTTTAATAGGAACTTAGATATCCGTGACCACAACCTTTGAGGCACATGAGCCATGAGCATTGTTGCTGCCTCCGGAACACTTTTCGGCGCTGCGCAACTTTGCACATATAGTTAAGGTTCTTTTAACCTTATCAAAGTTCTATTGTCCTCCCACTTAACTTTTCACAGAAAATTTCTTTCTCAAAGAAACTTGACGTTCTAAGCGACAAACATTTTTGTCTTTGGTGTTATGGAGGAATACTTAACGATTATTCAAAATAACATACAAAGATATGTTCATCCGATTTTGGTTGCAAACATCTTTCTTATGCATAGCATACCAATGTTTAAGAAAGGACAACTTGGGTTTTATCCCAAACCATAACTTTATATGGTGTCAATTCAACGGATTATGATGGAGCTCTTTTCAGTGGAAAAACGGTAGTCTCTAAAGCTTTTAATCTTTAAAATATAATGACAGTTTTATGAATTACACCTTTGATCTTACCATGTCAAACAAGGTTTAATTACATATCTCGAACGCTCCATACTCTTATGGTGTTTCGAGAAATGTAAATCCATGAAACGATTCCTTAAATCTTAGGTATTATGCTAAACTTGTAACTCAAATATCTTTTTTTATGATCTTATCATAAACTATTTATATTCTTGTTACAATGATTTTACACTTCATCTTGAAAATCTTTGAACTTTTCAAATATTTCATACTTCATCCTTATTCAGTAAATATTCATATATTCACTCAAATTTTTGGAGAAAGCATATGAAGTTGAAATCCATCGCTCTTGACTACACATAATGGACTTCATACAACAATATATACAAGTTCCAATAAGCTAGTAATTCCTTCACTTTTGGCCTATGAACGAAGTTTTAATTATCTCTAGGAAAGTTTCACGAGCGTCATTTGATCAAAAATCAAAAAGACTCCAAAATTCCATCCACATGGATTTTCTTCATGTTTTCTTTCCGATATAATTTAAACTGCGATGTCACTTCCTAAGTGATCTTTCAATCAATTTGTCTTTCGACATTTTTAGCACTAGTTTTATGGATGTGATTTCTCCAACGAGATTTGTGAATCATCCATCTTTTATGGATTACGGCAATTATTTGAACAACCTTTTTGTTCTCATAATACCTGATAAAACAAATCTTGAAGGCAAGCTTTGATGTTTAACAAGCAGCACAATAACCCTTTATTTGTTCTCGATGAACATCATCACATATTCTTTTGCTAGTTACTTAGGCCATTGTAGTTCATGAATTGTGTTGTTTCGTATGACGATTCACACCAACAAATTCAATATCAAATACTTAAGAACCACATTGTTTAATAAGCAAAGAATATAGCCATAACATGTATATCGTCTATATACTTAAGCTGAATAATTCTAGTCTTTTCTTTTCTGCCATATATTTATCAAATTCTCTTTTAGTATTTCCTTTTCTGTTTGAAAGAATCTATCAACATCAATAGTGGAGCCATATACATGACACATGGTCCAAAGCATGTATAGTAAAATACCAATGTCTTTGGACTTGCACTTTGAAGTAGATCACCATCATCAAATGTTTGGTGTTGTTTCAAAATCCTTTCTTTAGTAATCTCTTGGTGTAGTAAACATTTTACCTACATCAAATATTCACCCTTATCATGGAATTATCCATGATCAAGCTACTTTTAGCTTATAACGGTGAATCGCGAGTATAATGTTGCTCTCCAAAACCTTTTGGAGGATTAGGACAACTAGTGTCTCCAACCTTTTGCAAATTCTCATCAAATATGAGAACATGACTTTTGCCATATTATACTCTATCATGTTGCAACCAAAACTTCGTTTCAGATATCATATATCTTCCACACATCATGGTTTCTGAAACAACTCTTTCAGATCCTAGATAACCTTGATATTAAGACAATCCTTTGAATATCAAGAATCATGGAGACAAACATGATACTCATACACTAACACTTGGAATTGTCACTCTTGATTTAATACCAATTATTAAACTTCATGGAGTAACCGTAACTTACTGAAAGTTTGCAATAGGACTTTTAAACTTTAGATTAACACTTCAAAACAATACGATACCAGTTCGTAAAGTAACTAACCAGAATTCTATAGTTCTATCATCTCAATTATAACTAAGCGCAAGGTGGTAAACGGATGCCAATGACTACAACAATTATGCAAATTCACTTTGATTTAATTTATGATAAATAGTGTTCAACTTTTAATCATATTCCCGTTGAACTCCCACTCAAAACAATATCCCTCACATTGTTTTAGTGATCACACGAACCAAATCCACCACATCAAAACCGATCATCACGAGAGTTGATGTAGCTTCAATGGCGAACAATCAACATGTTCATCATATCTACTATATGACTCATGCTTTACCTTTTCGGTGATCCGTGTTCCGAGACCATGTCTGTACATGCTAGGCTCGTCAAGATCAAACCTTAGCTTCCGCATGAGCAAATCTGGCTTGCTCATGTTGTATACACTCGCAGAATCTAACACACCCGATCATCACGTGGTGCTTCAAAACAACGAGCTTTAGTAACGGTGCTTACTAAGGATGAACACTTAAAAACTTGAAATTGTGTGCTTGAGGGATCATCTTATAATTCTACCGTCGTGAACTAAGCAATACAAGATGCATAAAAGGATTAACATCACATGCAATTCATAATATGTGATATGATATGGCCTTTCTCCTTGTGCTTCTGATCTCCATCTTCAAGCACGAACATGGTCTCCATCATCACCGGTATGGCGTCAAGGTCAATGGCGCCGCTTCATGGTTGTCATCCACCAGCATCAACTATTACAACTACTTTGAATAATAGACACGCGGGTCTTAACGGAATTTAAAAGACAACCATATGGCTCCTGTCGGTTGCCAACTTACAATAAGGGACATTGCATACATCATATATAATCACAATCATGGCCATATCACATCACAGCACCCCCCCTGCAAAACAAAGTTAGACGCCTCTAATTTTCTTTGCATGTTTTACGTGGTTTGGGGCTTTCAATAAGTGTCGTTCTAACTTACGAACAAGAACCACAACATTGATACTAGTATTGTCAATCACCCGTTGTAAATTGAATCTTAACTATGTTGGGAGAAACAGACACCCGCAAATCCACTTATGCAAAACAAGTTGCATGTCAAGCGTGGAGCAAGTCTCATGAACGATGTCATGTAAGGTTAGCCCGGGCCGCTTCATCCCACCATCCCGCAAGATGCAAAGTACACAAGAAGCAATCGACAACAAAAGCATCAACGCCCACAATGACCATTGTGTTCTACTCGTGCAACAGATCTACATATAGACACGGCTCTGATACCACTGTAGGGGTTCGTAGCATGGAAAAACAAAAAAATTCTACTGCATGCAAACAAACAAGCCAAGATCTATCTACTAGATTGTAGCAACGAGTCGATAGAGGAACTCACCCTCGAAGATTCCAAAGCGGTTAACGAGAGCAGATTCTCGTGGGTGATGTAGTCGTACACTTGCCGATCTCAAGATCGCGTAGACGATCCTTCCGGCGCTGCGTTCTGGCAGCGCTTCCGCAGTCAGTCACACATTCGGTACTCGATGAAGACCTTCCTCTCCCTTGTTCCAGCATGCAGCGGAGGTTGTAGCACTCTCCTCGTGATTCCGGCAGCACGACGGCGTGGTACCGGAAGTAGAGGGGGAATCTCGCAGGGCTTCGCCTTAAGCCGGAGCGAGTATGGTGGAGCAAGAGAGGGGCCTTGGCAATCTAGGGTTTAGAGGCGCCAAGGAGGGTGGTGTAGCCGGCGGCTAGGGTTTGGGGAAACCCTAGTCGGCCACTTGGGAGGAGCCCTAGGTGGCGGCGGCGCTTGGAGGTGGCCGACGACTTGGGGCTAGGGTTTGGGTGTGTGAGGGTAGGGGCAGCCCTACCCCTCCTTATATAGGTGGGAGGGAGGCGGTTGGGAGGAGGGAGTCCTCCTCCAACTCCTCCTCCTTGGCCGGCGGGTGGAGGGAGTAGGACTTCCTCCCTAAGTAGGTTTCCTACTCTCCCTCCACCAAGCAAAAACTTGTTGTTTGACTTTTTCAAATTGGCGTTTGACTTTCAAACTAGGATTTGATTTCTCCTTTTATTTTGCCCAGCCAAGTGACCTAGTACATGATGCAACCATTCCATATTGTTATGACATCCATGTACCCTTCCCCTCCGGAGTGCCGGACCTTCCGGACCCTTCTAGAACATTCCCGATGAAAACACCGGAATCATTCCCCAACTCCGAAACATCACTTTCCTTATATGAATCTTATTCTCCGGACCATTCCGGATCTCCTCGTGATATCCCGGATCCTATTCGAGACTCCGAACAACATTCAGTCTCTTACTCATCATTCTATAACTACTCAACAACATCGAATCCTTAAGTGTGTCTCCCTACGGTTCGTGCATTATGCGGACATGATCGAGACACTTCTCCGATCAATAACCAATAGAGGAATCTGGAAATTCATATGGCTCCCACATATTTCTACGATTACTTCGCGATCGAATGAACCATTTACATACGATACCAATTTCCCTTTGTCTCACAATAGTTTACTTATCCGAGGTTTTGATCGTCGGTATCTCTGCATACCTAGTTCAACCTGGTTACGATAAGTACTCTTTTCTCGTTCCTGTGATATGTGATCCCTTGTGAGCCAGTCACATGCTTGCAAGCTAATTGGATGATATTCCACCGAGAGGGCCCAGAGTATATCTATCCGTCATATGGATGGACAAATCCCACTCTTGATCCATGTGTCTCAACCCATACTTTCCGAATACTCAGTGTCACCTTTATAGACACCCAGTTACGGAGTGGTGTTTGATGTCATCAAAGCACCCTTTCGGTGATGGTGATTAACATGATCTCATGGTCGAAGGAATTAGGTTACTATGTATCAGAAAGCTTATAGCAAATGAACTATATTAAATGACTTGATCTTTTGCTATGCTTAACTATAGGAGTATGTCCATCACATCATTCTCCTAATGATATGACCCTGTTGTTAATAACATCTCTATGTTCATGATCAGGAAACCATGATCATATATTAACCAACAAGCTAGTTTAACAAGAGGCTTACTAGGGACTCTTTTATGTTTACAAATCACACAAGTATTAATGTTTTCGATTAATACAATTATAGCATGGTATTTAAACATTTATCATAAGTATGAAGATATGATAATAACCACTTTATTATTGCCTCTTGGGCATATCTCCAACACCAAGATCTATGTCGAGATCGACTGAGCCGTCGCCCGTGTTGCCGCCATAGCAAATAGGCTCCAGTGAGGTTTTTCGGGTCGCATTTTGGTAGATAGTTGCCACGGCGGTGATATTAGGGTTGTAATTTGTGTTTTTGAAATGTAAATAGAAGTTGTACGAACTTTGATCTTGCGCTAAAGTTGATATTGCGCTTAAATTCTCACGTGAAGTATGTTCTTGTAAATATGTAGTTCAGTAGATGCGATATCTAGTCTGTACGATTACGATCGATCCCTATTTTTGTGTTTGCGGTGCATCGCATGCTCGATTTTACAGGCTCAAATATGCGGGATCACTAGAGTTGCTCTTAGCTCTCTTACAAGATTTCATTCCTTATTGAATCCCTTATAATGTTTGCATTGATGTGAGTACTCAACTGACCAAGCTTATGAAATTATCTATATTTTTACGTTTGATAATATCATATTGGTTTGCATGAAAACAATCCATAATCAATTTAAGACAAGAGGTGTAGCACAAATAGCTAATAGTCAATATGATATTATGGTGAAGGTAACAGTCAATACCATTGACTCGACGCGACGCCCATTTGAGCGTTTGCGAGGATTTAAGACAAGAGCTTAGAAAAAAGCAAGAAAAAGTTTAAAGGCTGGAGAAATCCTATATAACTAAGAAGATCATCTCCACTAATCTATTTCTCTTGACATGCAGCCTACCCACCTCATCAAGTGCCATCTCAGCAAAAAAACTGCCTCATCATCCACATCATCTAATAACAACATTTTGTTTTATTATAATCATTAAATTTGAGAAAATAGAAACAACACACTTCTCCCGTGGAGTTGCAGCCAACGACTCCTCTTCTCAGCCAGCGACTCCTCTTCTCCAGAAATAAAGCCTATCCATTAATTCCCTAACAAATCAAACGACTGCGGCTATGGCTATTATTAACCTCCCAACCACGCTTTATCTTCCACGCATCCTTCGACCTTCTTCTTCCTGGTGGAAGTTCCTCATTTTCTATCATCCCACACCTCCTCTGCTCCTGTATTCACAATGTTTTTGCATGCATCAGTGTCCGAACTGAGGCACTGAAGGCCGCCTGGGCATAGCTCTTCGTCGCCTCTGCCCCACCCGTAGGTGTCCTCAGTGGAATTAGTATTGCCTACATTTTAAAACCATTTTCAATTAGAAGGTTCCTTTTCCCGTATTAATTTAATTTACCGATCCGTGAAGGTTTACATGTTACTCTAAATATTAAAATTGTTCATGCTTTGCTAGCAATTATTTTCAGTTGCGAAGACTGGGGATCATGGTCTCCATCAGTACCCTGGTACGTGCTTGGCAGCATACCGCGTATGTGGAAATAACCCCTATGCTCGGCAACATGTACAAACGAGCTCCCTCATGTCCTCCCCATTTTCTTGGAAAAAGTCCACATACCCCCCACAAGTATTCCGTTATAAACACAACACCCCCTGAACTCTAAAACCGGGTACATAATCCCATGAAGTTCGAGAAACCAGACAAATCACTCCCTAAGCAGATTCTGCTAGTGGTATTGCGTACGTGGCAAGATGATAGTCAAAGAAAAGCCGGTCAATGACCACGCAGGACTAGAACCAGACAACGCACCCCCTGTAGACGAACTGGGACAGGTGCATGTATGTTCGCGTGTGCCCGTCCGCGTGCATGTCCACACTCCCGACGACACGTGCTCCGGCAAGAACGCCGACCGTCAGCCAATCCCGACCGTCTGTGGCGACGGCAGAGCATGCGATGAGACATCGCGGAGGCCGTTCTTGACGGCGAGGTTCATGTAACACGAGAAGAAGCTTCGTCTGTGTCAAAGGAGAGCACCATACCATGTCCATGCCCAGGACCTCTGACGCCCACGCCCAGTCGCCCAACGATCGTCGGCCTGCTGGTCAAAGTACAGCCTGTTATAGTGGAGCGCGTCCGACGCCGCCGGAAGTTGCACGCTGCCATTGAGGAGATTTACCAGTACCAGGTAGTATAGTCCAAGCCAAGGAGAAGGAGGCACGCACACTAGCGACTCACACTGGTTTGGCGCATGAGTAGCCGATCGACGTCGCGTACTCCCGCACCAGCTCCAGGAACTCCATGGAAGCGCACCCCTGCGTGACATGCAGGTCCAGCTGGAACGTCCGGTTACAAGCATGGATTACAGTAGATGTTCAGAAGGTGGGCGGCAAAGGCGTCGGGGTGAGGAATTGGTGCGATTCTAGCTCGAGGAGGATCAATGGCGTTGTCCAGCAGGATTCGTGTGGCTGCGCAGTGTGATCCGGCAAGAGACAGTGCCGATGCGAAGCTCTGGACAAAGGTGATGCAAAACCACTCACAAAAGCAGCAAACCAGCTCGCCAAAACAGCCTAAGTGGGTGAAGGGGGTTGTTTATCCGGTTTTGAATAGTTAAGGGGATTAAGTGTGCTAGTTTAAAGTTTAGGGGATGTTGCGTCCTAAACATGATACTTGTGGGGGTTATATAGACTTTTTTCCCATTTTCTTTCTATTTCTTTCCATGTTTGAGATTTTGATGGCTCATCTATCACATGAGATCTAGATTGACTCGATTTCAGTTTTTATTTTCTTTCTATTGCCAGGTTTAAACCAAATTAGTTTGACAGTCCATTCATGCATTCATGGGCTCCGACTGCCCCTCCATATCAGATACCTCTCACTTCGCATGGTAGTTCCGTCTTGATGTTGTACAATTTATAGATTTTGACATGTTATTCGTTGTGTTTAGTTTTCAATATTGGTAATTGAGTATGATGTTGCAGCTATCAGCCGAAGCAATAATATATCAAGATGAACATATGGTTGTAGTATGCGAGACTGCATATTTGTGGCTGTCTCACCATCTTCTACGTCACATGTTCTACATGATGTTCAAAGGTATATCATGTGTCACTTATTCGCCTTGATTCAGATAATAGTCTGAGCCTCAAATACATTCAGTAGGTACTTCATTTGTCATTACTTCGCCTTTCTTCAGTTTTTTTTGCAGAAAAATATTTATTAATGTTGTTTGATTCTACTTCATCACTTTCCCATAAGGGTTGAGCAGCATCAGCCGCCGTGCCTTCCAACAAATCCAAACTCTATCTGGCTCTAACTTCCTCTTATCTCTCAGTTTGAATCAAGGTCTAAGCAGATTTGTATTTTGTAATTCCAAAAGGGTGGCCAAAGAGAGAAGATGGACAAATAGAATCTGCTGAACATGTGGAGCGGTTATCTGCACAAGCAGTAGTAGAACATCAGTTCGCTGAGATGATGCCGCTCAGTCTACCTCTCTAGCTGGTCTTGGCATCCGCCTAGGTTCATCCTTTTTGGGTTTGTATAATACCTGTTCAGTTTGATCGGTCAATCAAGGATAAAACCGCCAGATGAGAAAGGTTTACATATGAAGCTATATTATTGGAAACTTTTTCTCATATGAACCTTTTCACTGCTCGATCGGTGCCAGCGTATTGCTTTTCAATTTTCCAAAAAAGTGACAAATGATATTTTCTTTAATCATAGCTAGCTACCGCTTTCCTTTGCAGATTAACCGGGAAAGTACGAAACAATAAAGATATAACCGGATATTGTACTATTTTGTAAAATGAGCATGACTAGAAGCAGAAACGTTAACATATATCTTTAAACATCGATACATTATTTTCCATGATATATGATTGGTCTGCCAAACGTTTTGTGCACATGTCGTTCCATAAAATGTTTTGCGTACATGATGTTCATAAAATGTTCTACACATGATGCTTCATAAAGTATCCATCTGTTCACAAAATAATTTATGCGAATAGTTTCTTGATCAAAATTTGTGGTGTTCATCCTATTTTTAAATAACATGAATACTTCACTCAAGTACTCAATCATGTTCTCATTGCTGCTCATAGCGATGTAATATCTTTTCTCACATCCTATATAACTAAAAAAATCACACCCACTAACATATTTCTCTCAACATGCAGTCTACCCACCTCACCAAGTGTCATCTCAACAAAAGCCGCACCGCGGCATCACCCAATCTGCCACATCAGCAAACAACAAACATTTTTTTTATTCTAATCACCAAATCTGAGGAAATAGGAAAGGGCACACAAAAAACAATGTAGGATTCCAGCAGAGGCCACATGCGGCCGATATTGTTTTTCTTCTGCCGTGGAGTTGCAGCCAACGACTCCTCTTCTCCAGGAATAAAAGCCTATCCATTAATCTTCCAATCTCACTTTTATTTTCCACGTATCCTTCGGCCTTCTTCTTTCCAGTCGTAGTTCCTCATTTTCCACCATCATGCACCTCCTCGATCTGCTCCTACATCCACAATGTATTCCCCACTAAGATGTATTTAATGTTTGCAAGCTCAATTGTGGTGCAGCCACATCACCTTGATTGTTTCTACCCGTCAGATTTCAAATCTATGGTCATGAGCTATCTATCAGGTCACCATATTTCTCTTTTTTTATGAGCTCAGGCTGCGTCCCATCTTTTTCTCCACGGCATCCATCTTCTCTGTCTCCTGGACTCCATGTTGCATTAGAAACAGAAACGGACGTGAGGCTGTAACGCCAGAGGCAGGGGAGCAGGCAGGTGCCTCTTTATTCTCCTCGGCCCAACACTTCTGCGTACAAATACATCATTTCCTTGACCGGCGGCTACTTCCAAGCTTAAAAGAGAGAACGCCAATGTCCGCAAAATACCCTTTCACAGTCCCCACTCGGCACATCTCCTCGCCGGCGCCGCGCACGTCTCGGGGATCGACGACTCTCCGATTCAGAGGCCATCACCTCCACGCCGACACGCCGTACCTCATGGGCATCTCCAGAACCAGCAGGGCCGAGGAAGCACTTGCGTGTGTATGTCCCAATTAATGTCTCCGTAAAACAGAGACAACGATCTCAGGCGTCTCGGCACATGAGGAGGGCACAACATCATCCGCCTTTGAGTTCTCTACTTTGCCCTGGCAAGATACTTCTCCACGACCACATCGCCACCAATTATTAGTAACAGCCGCAATGTTCTTCAGAATTAAGCTAGCTAGCTGCAATCAGAGTCCGCTCGACCAAGTGTGTCAATTGGGAGCTGGTGATGGGCACGGTCTCACTCTTTTCCATTATGTTCTGTATGTGCTTGCTGTTTTTATATTGATGGTGATGTTGATTTTTATTGCAGATCACTGCTCCCATCTTGCAGGACGGTTATGTGTGTGTGCGGAAATTGGTCAACCGATCGCCTCACAACTGTTATATAGATCGTCTCTCAGAAACTATTATATAGCGAGGAGACCGATACGAAAATATCAGTTTCTTGGTATATGGTAATACACACTTCATCATCTCTTTCTAAAATGTATCTAAATGAGATACTCACACAATTAGGCCATTTGTATATAAGTAATACACATCTACGGCCCTACACTTGTGACTTATTACTGATTTTTAGTTGTTTATACACATATTGCTTTGATTTGAAGGGTGACTTTTGTCCTATGCAGGTCAAATTGGTCTACATCTCAAAAAATTAAAATCTGAAATGTACTTATGATTAAAAGTTATAGGCCACGACGTTCAAGTAATTAATTATAAGATTGTTCATGTTAGAATTTTACTTTCATCCTTGGTCATGTTGTAAGACGCATGATTATGCAAAGTTGAGTGTTTATGTGGTAAACTGGTAAGTACAACTTGTGAGAAAATTAGTATATCTGCATACCTTTTATGCCTAAGCCTGTCAAGGTAAAAAATATTCTATATCAAAATATATAATTTAACTACTATTGTAGTTAGAAGAATATTTGTTTTCTCCTACGGAAAATTCATCAAGCTTCTCCACTTAGTCTAATGCACCGAGCATACTTTAGGTCCCCGGGTCTATCTAACAAAAATAATGGCTTACAGTATACCCGTATGGGTTCTGCAGCCTCTCCACATCGATATTTTATCCGGTCACATTGTCTTCTTTGTATTGCAACATCATCACCTATCTACAAGAAATTTGGCCGCCGTGACAAAAAAAACTCACCATTTGTAGAGAAAAGGGCAACAACATGAAAATCAATATGCTTGCACTTCATAATAGGAAGTCCAAAAGACCATTATTTTCACAGACCCTTCATGCATTGGTGTATGTGAAAATCTCCTATAATGCCCGCGGCAACGCGCGGAGTATCAAATAGTAAGTATAACTAACGAGGTACGGTCATCAATGTAGAAATGTTTTAGATTTTTTTTTGTTGTATACTCCCTCCATTTCAAAATATAAAATGTTTTACCTTTATGAATGAATGTATCTAAACTTTTTTTAGTGTATAGGTTCACTCAAGTTTGAAATAAACCTACTACTAAAAAAGGTCTAGATATATTTTATTTACAAATCTAAAACATTTTATATTTTAAAACATAGGGAGTCGTTAGGAAGGATAAATAATTAACCCATTTATTGCCACCAAATCCTAGATTTTTAGGGGAGTTTTATTAGCTCATACTTTTTTTTGTGGTGGATGCAGGAGGAGTCGAGGTCTTGATTAATTGTGATTGTTTTCTCGTGATTGTAGTGATCCTCCGATATAATTTATCATAATTTATCGAACGGTTCTAATTATCCCAATGTTTGGTGTCCAGTTTGATATTCATTAGACGGTCATGATTCTTCCAATATTTGGTGGGATGCTTGAGAGGCATTAGACGGTCATAATTCTCCTAATGTTTGATGTCGAAAGTGATGTATGAACACCAACTTCAATTTAATAATAACTATATTTTTTAATATAATAGTAAATATATTCTTTATATAGATGGAACAAATCTTGATAAAAGATAAATCTTCTTTTTATAAATCATCAACGCCCTATTTATTAGAGCATATCCAGCCGTTCGGCCCTAGCGTATCCGGCATTGACCTTTCGGCGCTTTCGTTGAAGGTTTTTTTTTTTGGCTTGGGGGCGCATGTTTCCAACCGTGTCCAGTTTCACCTCTCCCTCCAGCGCATCACAAAACGAAGATTTATTTGAAAGTTGAATTTCCTGCTACCAAAAAACGACACGGTCCAACATTCTCACCAAATTCGGCAATCTCGGTGATCAAAGCAGCCAGAATTATTACAAAGTTGCAGCAATCAAATAGTGCATCTTCCTCAGTTGTGGTAGAGCTCGGCGATGGGGCGAAAGACGGCGTGCCGAGGCATAGCTTAGTGAAGCTGTAGGAGAGGTTGTCGTTGTAGAGCTCGGCGGTGGTGTAGGAGTAACCGCAGGAGCAGAAGTTGGCGTTGCTATGAGTCCATGGCACCGGTTTCCTCTTGCATGAAGAACCCAAGGCAGGACGCGACGGCTGTGGAGCCGGATGTGATTTCTCTTGTAGGCGTCACAAATCATTCCTCGGAGCACACTACAAGTGTCGGCGTTGGTGCCATTGAACTAGTGCGACGAGTTGTCTGCATGGCTTGAGGCGAAGGGGAGAGGCCCGCGCGCAGCGGAGGCGAGTTTGCATAGGCCGACAAGCTGTTGTAGGGGGCATCGATGTCAATGGTGAATACGGGAGGACCACGAGAAGGAGGGCAGTGCAGGAAGGCGAGGTTGGGGTTGAATCCACCAAGCGGGTTATTGGCGGCATACTCAGGCGAGGGAGAGAACCTCGAACGCGGTGTGTTGTGGCCATGGCCCTCTTGGAACAGCGCAACGAGGATGGTGAGTAGTTTGTCGGGGACGCGGCACTTGCTTGGCTGCCCCACACACCGTTTGGAAAGTACTGGTCGACATGCGGCGAAAGAGCCAGCCTCTCCAGGCCATCGTTTCCTACGCCGCTTGCCTGGCCTTAAGCTTCAAATCCCTCCGATAGTTAGATGAGAGCAACTCCCTGCGCTTCACGTTGGCTGCCCACTGGCGTTGGTCATGTCCGGCGACCTCTTCTTTCCCACTCTCTGCTTCCTCTGCTTCGGCTGATCCGGATCAAAAACGATGATTTTCTTCAGCGGTATGGTGGGCGTAAAATGGCGGGAGCAACTTGTAGATGGCAGGTTAGATGGGGGT
The DNA here is from genome assembly GCA_910589765.1 of Avena atlantica. Lineage (NCBI taxonomy): Eukaryota > Viridiplantae > Streptophyta > Magnoliopsida > Poales > Poaceae > Avena > Avena atlantica. The sequence continues at coordinate 229,477,082 of OU342738.1, forward strand.
GTGTGAGAAGGAAAAGGAGGGAAACCAAAAAAATGAGGGAAAGTCGGCTTCGGTCGCTGAAAGAGCTGGCACGCACCTTTCCTCTTTCGTCAGCCCCACGCGCCTCCAAGGCGCTGGTTTCAGCTTGGGTTCACCAGATGAAGTTTTTGTCTAATCCGGCGGAAAACGAGCATCTGGGGGCATGCTGGGAGATTTTCGTAGCACCGGTGGAAGAAGGGGCTCCTGAGGGGGTCTTGGGGAGACAAATGGAGATGCTCTTGGAGGGGTATCAATGTGAAGGAAATATACCCTAGAGGCAATCATAGAGATGATTATATTTCTTATGTATCCATGAGTTATTGTATTGTTCCTTAAATATCCATATCAGGCAACTTATATTGATTGGCAATTATGTGAATTTTTTATGAAACTCTTTACTTGTATGGTTATTTAATAGTTGTCCCTAGTCGGAGTTTATGTGAGGACACATGTGAATATTAGACTAGCACATCGATTGGTTGATGACTATGTTTCGCAAGTCATAGACATGGAGATGTCAAACCAATGATGTGGACACATGTTATGAACATGGGGTTGGACTGACCCAACTTGACACTAGCAATTAATTGCATCTATCTCTCTACACATCCTGTATGTTTTATCCTTAGACCTGAGATTGACGCATGTACTTGAGATGTGGATCAATCTACTTTGGGACTATTAAACGTTGCATTGTAACTAGGTAGTTATAAAGGTAGCTTTCGGGTTTGTCCTGAAGCATGCTGCAAGGCATGATCAATCAAGATGGGATTTGCCCCTCTCTACTTGAGAGAGATATCTTTAGGCCCCTCGAGTGATCGGATCCAGAAATTCATGGACGTACTACATATGGTTAAGAGTTAACCTAGTAAAGGGATTCTGAATCATAGTATCGAGAAAGGGAGGTCAGCTTGGAGCTAGACCAAATATCGTGAGGCAAAAGGAAAGACATGTACTAAACCTTGTGATGGTACGTCCGATATGATCTTTGTATGCGTTTAGGAGTTGACACGTCTTGCTAGAGGCCGCTACCAACTATTGACAGAATAAGTGTATTCGTGTCATGTCTATACATATATGAACCTATAGGGTCTCACACTTAAGGGGCTGGAAGCCTAATGAGGATTGGATCCGAATTAGACCAGGCTTAGGCTACTAATGGGCTGCTAATGTAGAAGCCCACTAGGGACGCCTATATAAGAGAGGGTGGGGCGTGCTGACCAGGATTAGACCATTCCACCTAGCCGCCACTCCTCATGCATGTGTTGCACGCGCGGACCTAGCAGTCCGGCGTCTGACGCTTCCACCCTGTACGTGTGGATACCTCGGAGGCGCTGCATCTGTAGCGCTTGGACGAGCCATGCAAGGGGAGCTGCTCGTGGGACGAGAACGAGGAGGAGACATATATCGTCTACACTGCTTCGACGCGCTTCATCAAGTTCCACAACTGCGGGTCTAGTGGTAATCCCGTGATCTATGACAACAGTAATCCTGGTTTACGCGGTAGAAAATTTTTATTTGCGCTAGTGTAGCCTACCCGTATCCCTACAGTGGTATCAGAGCCGATGCTGTTCGGTTATAGATTCGGGATGTTTGCATATGGTGATATGCAGATTGATATGAATGATGTGATCGTTTATATTGCGGTGGTTCAGGATTGATCTATGATTTTGCTTTCCGTGATCGTGATTCTGAGGTAGTCGAACGACTTACCCCTACCGGTCGGTTTCCGCCATCGAGGTAGACAGTGACACATAAATCCTGTTGAATCACGCGAAGATCAATATGATTGATCGAATCGGAACCTAGATCTAAAATCGATGTACCGTGATCAAAGGAGTTTGATCAGATCGGAACAACAGACGGTTTATGGTAAGTTTGATTTGCTGATCAAAATCCTTAAATAAAATTGTGTAGATTCAATCTCTCATTTTCACCCCTAGTCGTAGCACATTTTTGTTGGGAATATGCCCTAGAGGCAATCATGTATGATGAGATTTCCCATTATATTCATAAAGATATTAAATTGTCCTTGTATAAACATCTGATGTGTATCATTGAATATGTGATTCGGTTGTGGAACTATATATTCATGTTGTTTGTACTAAATATCCTTGGTCATTGAGGTTATGCTGGACACACAACTTAGACCAATGTGAAAGTTGGCTTGATGACTCGGTTCCACTTGTCATGGGCATGTAGATGCTATTCCAACTTACACAGATTCGGCTAAAGAGTTTAGCGATTCAGATTGACCCATATTGAGGTACAACGAACAAGTTGTCATTTGTATATATCAATTAATGTAATCCTTAGACCTGAGGTTATTGCATAGTCCAAGTTGAGGATCACCGACTTAGGTTCTGTCAAATGCTGATCCGTAACTGGGCATTTATAAAGGCAGAGTTCGGGTCGACTGAGAATCAAGCTGCGTGATGTGAATAATCAAGATGGGATTTTGCCCCTCCACTTGGAGAGATATTCTCTGGCCCTCTAGGATGATATGATTCGGAAAGCATGGCCATGCACGAATCGGTTAAGTGTTAACCGAGACGATCGACTAAGAGTTAGTCGAGTGAATCACTTATCTCGGATCGAGAAGAGAGTCGGACTATTTAAGGGATGACAATTATTCGCCTATAGTCTAACAAGGTATATCGTGAGGCAAAAAGGACTCGGACGCAAGTCACATTGGAAAGGCAAGTCGTCATGACTCTTTGGTACTTGGGAGTCGGCACGTTCTGCTAGGAGCCGCTACCGACTGATCGACTGAGAGTCGGACTCTAATCGTGTCCAATTAGCCATGAGCCTGCGGGGTCACACACTTAAGAGCGAGAGCAAGTTCAGATTGGATCTGAACTGGAAATCTGGTTGGGTTGGACCCGAGCCTGATTTGTACTGAGTCAGTGAGTCGGACTCACAGGGACTAATATTATATGGGCTTTAGTGAATGGGCCACGCGAGCAGAGCCCATGTTCACTCCCTATATATAGTGGAGCACCGTAACCCAGAAAGGTTAATCGTTGATCGGTTAGGTCATTCCATGTGTTGGAAACCCTAGCTCCACAACAGTCCTGCTGTCGATATGAACCTAGCAGTTCGCCGCCGGTGCTCCTCCTTGTACGTGTGGATACCAGCAGAGGTGCTGTACGATCAGCACCAGGACGATCGGATCGCAAAGGACTGCACTGCATCAACTGACGCGCTACATCAGTAATTCGCAACTGTGCTTCTAGTGGTAAACCTCGTGGCCTTCTACCTCATAGATCTTGGGATCACCACATTAGAGGGAGAAGTTTTGTTTTATCTCTGCGTGGTCCAACAATTTTTGTATCTTGTTAATGTAACTAGGTGCTGCGAGGTCACATGATTCGGTAGAATGCAATTCTATGCATAACTTGTTTTTGCAGGATGTATGTGATCAGGATGTCCCATATATGTATGTGATGCATGTATGAAATTTATCATGACCTGCGTTTCATGAGTAGGGCAACACGGCTGGAGCCATGTGTGTTGTCAATTATTGTAATGGCCTGCGTGCCAACTTGTGATGATCCCAATTCTATGTAATTTTGATTACTAGATGTTAGGGGTAATAGCTTATATTAGTTCTTGGAGGACTCATCACTTTGAGGATGGCTCGCATGGAACATGAAGATGGAGATCATCATGGTGGACAGGTTCTATGGCGATAGAGATCACCATGAGAAAATGGGCCATACTGTGTCACAACTATGTGAATGCTATTCTTATGTGTTTTACTCTATGCATGCTTAGATAATAGAAGTAGAATGATCCCTCACAAAGTTTAAGTTAAACCATGCCCTCCCAACCAAACCTTGCACCATCCTATGCCCTGTACAATCGTTGGTGGGCCTATGAAATTAGGGTGCCGCGGTTTTCCTTGGCTGGATGGGTTTGTATCGGATACCTACACGCATAAGGGTTGGTGAGCTTTACAAGGTCATCTTAACAGTTAAGGACCTTGGGACATAAAGGTTGGGCGCCTGGTTTTGACATAGAGATGTCACCCAACAACAAGAGTCATATGTGATATGATTAGCAAGTGTTGCTTAACGATTTACCTTGTCTTCTAGCAGTGATGCTAAAGCTCACTAGTCGACTTGTTAATTGTGGATCTTGAATCACTTAGTATTGATGGGTTTCACAGCATAGTAAATCAAAAAATTTCCTAAGGATGCGAACAAGAAAGACAAGATCTAATCTAGGAGATGTAATCAACAAGAGAGATTGATGACATCTTCATACCCTTGAAGAAATCGCACAGCGAAAACGTTCAACAGAACGTGGTTGACGTAGTCGTACTCGTCGTCTCCTCCTCGCGATCCGATCCGATCCGATCCTACGCCGCAAGTGGCGGTGCCTCCAACAGATGCACACGTACGGTGCAGCGACGTCTCCTCATTTCCTTGGTCCAGCAAGTATGGTGGAGAGATAGATTGGATCTTCAGCACGACGGCGTGGTGCTTATGGTGGAGAGTTTTTGCGGCAGGGCTTCGCCTACGCGCAGTTGGGAGAGAGAAAGATGGAGGGGCAGCAGTTGGACGGCGGCTAGGGTTGGAGTGGGGGGAGGCTGCGCCCCTGCCCTCCTTATATAGGGGGCTGGCCGCCCCCCTTGACCCCTCCTCCAAGCCCTAGGGCGGTGGCCCAAGGGGTGGAGTTGGGGGCAAGTCATGCCCCCCTCTTCTGGAAGGTTCCCTTAGGGTTTCCCCTAAGGGCTGGCCAGCTGGGCCTTAGGGGCCTTGTGCCCCTGGCCCAAAGTGGCCAGGGCACTTCCCCTTGGCCCACGCAGGCCTCCGACAAGTGGGCCCACGTTGGTCCTACTCCGGAACCTTCTAGAACCTTCCGGTACAATACCGATAAACTCCGAAACGATTCCGAAATCCAAAAACTGCTTTCCTTTATATGAATCTTATTCTCCTGAACATTCTGGAGCCTCTCGTGATGTCCTGGGTCTCATCCAAGACTCCGGACAAAAAACTCATAAACCAATTATCCATTCTATCCTAGCATCGATGCATGTTAAGTGTGTGACCCTACGGGTTCGAGAATATGCAGACATGATCTTCTATCAATAATCAACAGCGGGATCTGGAAACCCATATTGACTCCCACATATTCATCGATGATCATATTGGATGAACCATGATGCCAGGATTCAATTAATCCAATATATGTATTCCCTTCGTCACGCGATATTTTACTTGCCTGAGATTCAATCATTGGTATCGGCATACCTAGTTCAATCTCGTTCACAGCAAGTACTTTACTCGTTCCGTAATCCGATATCACTTTGTGATTAACTCCTTAACCACGTGCTTGCAAGCAGTGTTGATATCGATTACCAAGTGGGCCCAAAGTATATCTCTCCGACTCGGGAGGGACAAATTCCATCTCGATACATACAACCCAACAAGTACTTTCCGATCACCTGAGAGACACCTTTATGATCACCCTCACATAGGATGACGTTTGATGACCTCAAAGCTTTCTTCCGATACCATGGAGTTGTATTGTCTCATGGTCTAAGGAATACAATACTTGACATAGGAAAAAGCTTCGCAAAGATGAACACGGTGACACGATCTAATTGCTCTGCTTAATTTGGGTTTGTCCATCATATCATTCTCCTAATGACATGATCTCATTATTAATCGACAACTCATGTCTATGGTTAGGAAACCTTAACCATCATTAATCAATGAGCTAGTCCATAGAGGCGTACTAGGGACACGGTGTTGTTCATAAACCACACAAGTATCAAAGTTTCCACTTAATACAATTCTAGCATGGAATATAAACTTTATCATGAACAAGAATTATAATAATAACATCTTTATTATTGCCTCTAGGTCATAATTCCAACAGTCTCCCACTTGCACTAGAGTCAATAATCTAGTTTATACCTGGAAACAATCTAACACCCATGGCATTAAGGTGCTGATCATGTTTTGCTCGTGGAAGAGGTTTAGTCAACGGATCTGCAACATTCAGATACGTATGTACTTTGCTAATCTTCAAATCTCCATATGCTATATAATCTCGAATTATATGAAAACGGCAGTTGATGTGCTTGGTCTTTGGATGATAGCTTGGTTCCTTAGCCAGTGCTATGGCGCCGTTGTTGTCGCATAATATCTCCAGTGGGTCCAAGGCACTTGGAACCACACCAAGCTTAGTGATGAAGTTCCTGATCCAAACTCCTTCACTTGACGCTTCTGAAGCAGCCATGTATAACGCTTCTGTTGTAGATACCGCCATCACGCTTTGCTTGCAGCTTCTCCAGCTCACAGCTCCACCATTCAAAATATAAACGTATCCTGTCTGAGATTTAGAATCATCCTTGTCGGTGTCGAAACTAGCATCGACGTAACCTTTTACGACAAGTTGTTCATCACCCCCATAGACTAAGAACATTTCTTTAGTTCTATTTAGGTACTTTAGGATGTTCTTTACAGCTGTCCAGTGTTTCACTCTTGGATCACTTTGGCATCTGCTCGTCAAACTAAGAGCATTGGACACATCCGGTCTAGTACATAACATGGCATACATGATAGAACCTATGGCCGAGGCATATGGCACTTTACTCATAGTATCTCTATCTTTTACCGTAGCTGGACACTAAGCCTTGCTCAATATCTTACCTGACAACATGTGCAATGAACCTTTCTTTGCTTTATCCATTCTGAACCTTTTCAGAACTTTGTCTAGATATGTACTTTGGCTTAAAGCTATTAGGCGTCTTTGTCTATCTCTATAGATTTTGATGCCTAATATATAAGCAGCTTCTCCTAGGTATTTCATTGAAAAACATTTATTCAAATAACTCTTCACATCGTTAAGCATACCAATGCCATTTCCAATAATCAATATGTCATCCACATATAGTACTAAAAATGTCACCGAGCTCCCACTCACTTTCTTGTAGATACAAGCTTCGTAGCAATTTGGAACAAATCCAAAACTCTTGATCACTTGATCAAAACGAAGGTTCCAACTCCGAGATGCTTTCTTCAGTCCATAAATGGAACGCTGAAGTTTGCACACCTTATTAGCATCCTTAGGATCAACAAAACCTTCGGGCTGCATCATATACAACTCTTCATCAATGTTGCCATTGAGGAACGCAGTCTTGACATTGATCTGCCATATTTCATAATCATGAAATGCAGCAATTGCTAATAAAATCCGAATGCACTTAAACATCGCTACGGGAGAGAAAGTCTCATTGTAGTCAACACCTTGAACTTGCCGAAACCCTTTTGCGACAAGCTCAGCTTTATAGACAGTAACATTACCATCCGCGTCCGTTTTCTTCTTGAAAATATATTTGCACTCAACGGCCTTACGGTCGCTAGGAGGGTCCACCAAAGTCCATACTTGGTTTTCGCTCATGCATCCCAATTCGGATTTCATGGCCTCTAGCCATTTCTCAGAGTCTGGGCTCATCATTGCTTCCTCATAATTCGCAGGTTCACTTGTCAACACCCGGATTTTTAATCCTAGATGCCTGTTATGCCATACATTGCAATCCTAGGATTACCACTTTTGCGAGACATAACATAATTGGATACCACAGTACATGATCCATTACAAACCATTCATAAGGTCTTACACAAATAGGGATCTCATTGATCCAGTTCTTAATACAACTTCAAGCAGCGGAATACGTAATAATAACGGTAGCATAGGCGAAGCTCCATCCTCGGGGTCACAGGCAATGCTGACGATGGGAGATGATCCTAGTTGTCGTAAACTTCCTAGGGTCCATCCTCGAGGTACTCCTCTTCATAGTCTGGCCACGGGAATAGCCAGGGACAAAGCCATGAGTACTCTTTAAGTACTCGCAAACTAATACTAACAAGTGAAAGGGATTTTTTGATAATAGGACACTAGGCTCTAGGGTTGTTTTGCAAAAGCCAGATTTGTCTCTACTAAGTTTGGAAGCAATGAATGCTAGTTAAGGTTTTATAACACCTAAGTGGGAACTTGTATCTCATGCCACAACCCTGTTGTGGTCAAGTCAAAGTCTCAATTCATTTCACAAGTCTTTTGAAAAGTCTGACGGGGGAACAGTATGGCCACCCCAACTGTCCATAACCGCGGACGCGGCTATTCGAATAGTTTGATACTCTACAGAGATTGTACACTTTCACCACAACATTCGATACATCCGTCAGGAACAAATCCTGAATTCACCATACTCAGTATGCGGATAATCAATCCTAACCTTTCAATTACACGCCCTAGTATAAGCACCTCTCCTGTGAGTTTGGCCTCCCAACCATGACCAACTGTCATCTTGGGTACTGTACAGGTGGACAATCTTCACAAGGTAGCCTCAACTCAGACCTTGGCCGTGAGGGAACTAATACTAAGGTATATAAGTTTCCAGTCAAGCCCTACCCAATCTTCGGGTATTGTGGTTGTACGATAAAATTGGAATGGTATCGCATCCAGACAACCATCAGTTTTAAAAAGGGCTAAGGCTCATGCCTCAACATTTTCATCACCAAAATCATCTGGTGTTCGGAAACACATGTCAAAACATCTCAGTAGAATGATCCACCATTCTAAGGTTTTCATAACCATTTTCACCAAGTATTCCCATCTAAAGTTGATCAAGTTTTATGCTTAGCACTAGTATCTACAAGTGGGGGTAAGTACTAATGAGGCGTGGTAAACTAGTGGAGTTTAACTAAGTTTAATATCATGACTTAGGATGACATCAAGATTATCTAGCTTAGGCCAAATTTTATGCTCTTTATGCAACCTTCAATTATCCTTCTAGTATCTACCATTTATTCTAGTACTCTCTAAGTAAGAGCTTTGATAAAGAAATAAAGTAATGAACTTTGAAGTGAAACTAGGATTGGTTTATCAAGGGGTTATGATCATATATGCTTTAAGGCATATAGTGGGCATGGTAGCAAGCAAGTATTAGCTTGCACATTCAACTAGTAGTATTAGGTTTGCTAAAGTAGAGTATCTTGCAAGTGTTAGCTTGCATAGGTCAACTTGATTAGTAAGGCTTGCTAAGTTAATAGCTTGCAAGTATTGGCTTGCCTTGTGCATAGCAGTGGTTGAAGTTCTCATCGGCTTCTTCTTCATAGAATCCTCCTTCCTCCTCGTATCCTTGGTCGGTACTAGCGTCTATAAGTAAATACGATGTACACAATCACCAAACAATACTTAACTACTTGCAATCATCACACACAAGGGTCCTATAGATGATCTAGCATCATCACTAACATTACAAGATTAAAGCTTGGTTTAATTCCTTTTAGTTTTAGAAAAGTAATTTCTACGCATTGAAAAACTACTTAAGATTTAATATTCTCCAAACCAAACATGGGATCATGTGGACACATGTCATCACCACATATTTTAGTCCATGGGAATGTGATTTAAAGTGGTGTCACAATTTAACAAGGTTTTACCCTTTTATTTTAATTAAATAAAGTGACTAGAAATGCCTATGTAGCATTCTTTTATTACTTGAACATTATTTCTGTAAGTAAACCTATATATTTTTATATATTCTGAAAGGTATGGTTAAATGTGATTTTTGAGAGTTGGAATCAACTCAAAAGCTATTATGGTTTAAATTTGAAAAATATTTGAATGTAGAAAAGCTTCTGCCTTGTTATTTTTACCATGGATGATCTATAGATCCAAATCCAACGGGCTTGGATTCAGCATTCCCAGAACTTTCTAACAAATGACCTGGGTTGATTTTTGAAATTGGGTACAGAAGTGTGTTTGAAATAAAAAGGAAAAGGTTAAATTCAAATAACTGGGCTGCACGGGAAGCGATACTGGGCCGGCCTGCTAAGCACAGCGCTTACGCAGGCTAGTTAAGTGGCTGTCCCCACGCGTCAGTGAGACGAGGGGGTGCGAAGTGGTATGGGGCCTTGTGGTGCGTTCGATCTGGTTCTAATCCAATGGCTGAGAGTCATCATCGACGTTGGGCAACGTGGGCGAGACAGAAACCTAGCGCGGCCAGTGGGAGTCGTTGGGGGCTCACCGGGGTTCAGGCGAGGGTCGGCGAAGCGGGCGAACGATGAAGTCGACGACGGAGAACCTCCTGGTACCGGCAGCTTCTCCTGGGACGGCTCCAATCGCTGACCCCCTTCTTCTCTAGCAGCGGCAGACTCCGATGAAATTACGGCGATGCGCTGCTCGCCTTGCTCCGGGAACGGGGTGGCACGATCAGTGAGGAGAGGGGAGTGAGATGGTGTGCTCAATTCGGCTGGGGGTGGCCTCTATTTATAGTGGAGCGAGGGGACCGACGGGGCGCAAGGTGAGCTCGTCGTGGTCGACGGTACAGACGACTATCGGCGTGGGCGACGGTAGGGGGCGGTGCGGTGCTCCCTGGCGATGCTCAACGACATGGTGGCGAGACGTGGGGCGGTGTGGTTTGGTCGGCGTGCCGGACGGAAGATTTAATGGCGCACATCGCGCGTGGTCCGTGCGGCGGCGAACGAGCGTGTCTGCGGGGTTGCTGGGATGGTGGTGATCACGTATGCACGCGGCAAGGGCGGCGCGCGGTCTGTGGGCGTCGGTCGAGCGTGGCGCACAGGGCGTGCTCTCGACATGGTTGCTGGCGAGGTTGGCATGGTGCGTGCGTGTGGTCCAGTGGCTAGAAACGTTCGAGCGCTGGACAGGGAGTGGCGGTGGGATGTTGGCTTGCTCCCAGACATGCTGGCTAGGCTTGTTTCTCCTCCTAGCTTGCTGTCGACATGGGGTGACAAGGGTGCATTCGGCCTGCTCACCATTGATGGCAATGCCAAGCTTACAGTGATGCTAAGGGTGTGCAATTGAGCTAGATGATCTACTAAAACCTAGTTGTAACCAGAGAGGGAACAAGTTAGGCTTCAGTCACTGCTCACAATAGTGTTTAAGATTTTGATGATTTGGGTCTGCAATGTGTTTGATGAAATGGCCACAAGAATTCAAGTTTTGAATTTTGAAAAGATTTTTGGTGGGTTTGCTAGGTTGGTGCTGGTGAGTCTGCAGATGCTTGGGTTTTGAAAGTTGAGCTTGTTTGAGTGGTTTTTGAAAAAGTGGGATCTTCCCATATGATAAAGATTCAATTTTGAATTGTCATTTAAACTATGCATTTGAAAGTTTCTGGATGATCACAAAGTGGGCCTTGATACCTTGTTATGAGTACATTCAAGGGGTGCAAAGATCCAGAAAAGTTTCTATTAGGTTCTGAAAGTTTGAGACAGCCAAAGTAGGCATGGGAGTTAAATTGGTCAAAATGACCATTCACTCATTTAGCTTTGTTTTGATTTATTTTTCTTTGAGAAAAGTTTGGGAATTGTTTAGATGATGTTTATTTCACCTAAGCATCCATTTACAAGCAAAGGAACACACAAACAAGTTGGTTCAAAAGAATTCCAAATGAAGTGCATACACCATGCATGCCTTCATAATTTTATTTAGAAAAGTTTTTTGTTAACCCTAAGTTTGATGATTAGAGTTTGATGATCCAAGTTTAGTATTTTTGGGATGTTACAAACCTTCCCCCCTTAAAAAAAATCTCGTCCCGAGATTTGAAAAAGGACGAAAAAGATTACTTAGGATTTGAAGAGATCGGGAAACTCTGTCCTGATGTGATCTTCGCGCTCCCAGGTAGCTTCCTCTTCTATGTGGTTGCTCCACTGAATCTTGAGAAACTTGATGCTTCGGATTCGGGTAGTTCGGAAAGCTTATTCCAAAATACGGATGGGTACTTCGGGGTAGGTCAGGTCATCGATGATCTCTATGGTCCGGTTGTAACATCCCAGATCCTATATTAGGATGTTATTAGTTCCATGCATCATCCTTGCATCATTGCATCCTACATTTGAAAATTGCAATAAGAATCCCAACACATAAACCCATTTAAAAACCCTATTAAATATTTCCATAAGGGAACACCCTTGTGGTTATAGTTTGACCCTTCAAATAACTATGTAAAAACAGTAAACCATGGTCCTAGGTTGACCACATGAATTTTATGAAAATTGAGAAACAAGTTTCATCAACTTTGGACTTAGTGTGCAAAAGTTATATAGGTTTTATTAAAACAGAAATTGAAAAGTGTAAAAGGAAAAAAAAGAGGACACCCTACCTAAATGGGCTGCAGCGTAGCCCACCCAGCCAGCAGCGCCCCGTCGGCCCACCTCCCTCCTCCGTCACCGACAACCCTACCCCACCTGTCATCCCTCTCCTCTCACCCGACAGGAACGGGACAGAGTCCCCGTCGGCCACGACCCTCTGCCCTCTGTGTCCGGCCAGGACTCCCCCAGGCCGTGTATATATGCTCAGCCGCGCAACCCTCTCCCTCCGTTCCCAAGCTCGCGAAACCCTAAAGCTTTCCCCGGTTCCGCTGGTACAAGCCGTCGCCGACCAGGTGAGTTGAGTCGATGTCGAGCCTCCCCTCTCCCCGTTCTCCTCCCTGGGATGATCCATACGCTCGACTGCTTCGTCTCACCTGCCTTGCCCATTGTCTACCGCAGCGTGCCATCGCCAATTGCTCGCCGGAGCTGCGGGAGAGACGCTGCCGCCGCCACCGTTAGAGGAAGAAGGGGCCGAAATCGAGGCGACAGACGGGACCGCGAGGAGGAGACGATCGCCAGCGGCAGCTCCTTCTTCCTCGAAGTGCACCCGAGCGCCGCCGCCGTCGCCACCGACACCGCCGCCGCCCACCGCCACCGTCGCCGCGCCCACCTCCTCCGTCCGATCTTCGATCTATGGCTCGGATTAGTTTTTTGACCCGGAGGGGTATGCTCCAATCGCGCGCCGCCGCGTGGCTGCCACATCGGCTCGCTGCTTCACCGCGCCGCGCTGGGCCGCGTCACCCCCCTGTTGCCAGCTGGGCCGGTCAGAAGCTGCCACTTGGCAAGCTCTTTAAGTGGAGCTTAGATCTGTTTGCAGATTTGAATATAAAACTTGCGAAATTCATATAAAATCAAATATGTGTCCAAATGTAGCTTGTAATATACCGTTGGATTCCTAATTTTATGTAGAATCCAAATCTGCAATAATATCCCAGGTTCACAGTAAAGTTTTAGGTGTAGATTTTAATCATTAGATTAGAGAGTTTAATCTATAAAAAAATAATTAAAATTCTATTCTAATTGATTCTTGTTGCAATAACTTTGTATCCACAATACCTACTGATCCAAATCTTTAAGCTTTGCTTAGGATCATTAGCATTTTAGATGGTTTGATCTTCTTATAATCCCAGGATTTGTTTTAGTGACTCTATTAGATCTAAACCTTTGGGAAATCAATCCTAGTGACACCCTTACACTATCACAACACAAAATTGCTACCTTAATCAATTTAACCAATCTTGCATAAAATACCATGTTGCATGCATGCATGATATTCTTTGTGATATGCTTTGAGCAAGTTGTGATCAGATCTATGTTTGTGATTCGTTAGATTGCTCGGAGTGCGCTAAGGAGTGCTATTGTGTAGAGTGCTGCTCGGATCAAGGCAAGTTACACCACTTGTTCATAATTTTGTCCCAGTTTTGATTCTATGCATGTGATCTTCAAAATTCTGTAGTATGCATGTGTAGAATATTCTAGTAGAATTTTTCCTTAGTATTATTTTGCAAGTGCGATGATTTTGTAGTATGCCATGAGTAGCTCTATACTTAGGATTTTCCCTCCTAATAGGTTACCCCTGTTTTTGCTAAGTATTGCTTGCTATGCTATATATACAAAGTACCGTTGGGGGGTTCGAAAGTCAAAGAATTTTTCTAAGTATAAAGGCTCTCTAGAGCAAACTTTCTTCTCAAGTCCACTTCAAAATAAAACTAAGTTTTCTTCTGGGCGGAATGGTTGTCGGGTCAACGAGTGTGATTTTGGTGGAGGACGGCCGCCCAGGAATCAAAGAAGTCTGCCATGTTTCAGAATTCAGAAGCTTCCAGTGCAACCACAATACATTATGGGCTCTGTCTTGGCCTAGTACTTAGTGGGAAACCTCACCTGGGTACCAACATTTGGAGGTTCTTGGCACGGTTGGATCCGGAAGGTAGAGGGGCTACTAAGGGAAAGCCTCGCCATGGTCTTGTCTGTTAAAGGACTTGATCGTGGATTGTGGGTAAAGTGCACAAACTCTCGATAGTATTGCAATCTGATCGATCAGCCGTGTTCACGGTAACAGAACAACAATGATCGTCTGAAGGATGGAGCCTCTGAAGGATCTTCCTCTCTCTTTTCTAAAAACAAAGTTTTGAAAACCCCATGGCGTGCGTAATATCGCTAATGGGTGGGAATTTGGGAACTTGGTGTGTAATATCCAAGTGACACTTGGTGCGTAATATCCAAGTGTTTGGTTGTTTGGACACTTGGTGCATAATATCCTCGTGTGCCCCTCGACCTTATTTTATCCAAGCAAATGTTTACAAAGTAGGGCAATCTTCTATTCTTCTCTCTACTTAAGAAAATTAGCTTTGAGCAAATGAACTCTACAGCCTATACCATCCTTGCATGTAGAGATAGTCTTTTCTCTCCTTGGTGTAATTTGCCAATACATTCAAAGTATTGACCCAACTTGTTGGCTGCACGTCTTATGTGCAGAATCCGAAGATTGAAAGGTGCGTAGGGATCGCGGGTCTACACTCGACAAGCCTGGGGCGTTGATGGACTTATGCTGCTTTTATGTTTCCGCTGTTATTTGAGCTAGCATAATGCTAAGCAATTTTTGTAATAATTTCATACTCTGGATTCTCCGTGTAATAAAGACTTTGTGTTTTACATGATATTTCATCGACTGTGAGTGCTAGCTATTGATCCAGGGACTAGCATGCTAATCACAGGGACTTAGGATCCTTACCGATCCGAGGTCATTACAGATGGTATCAGAGCACATCGTTGCCTGTAGGACGTGACCCTAGGATTGGAACCACCTCTAACTTTTGGGCCTTACCTGTTTTACTACTAAGTTATTTCCTGCACTTCTAGTATCTGCTTTCCTCTACTTATTTAAGTATCTAACCTTCATTCTTCTAACTCAAAGATGACAAGCTTCCTCTACGACACCGTCGCGGACATCGAGCCCCTTCGCTTTGGTGGATGCCTCATGGATCTACTCACACGCTTGGACCTTCCTCTCCCAACAATCCAGGGGAGCACGATGAAGAAACTCCACAAGGATGGCTGTTGGGGAGTCAAGGTCACCCAGCCAGGAAAAGAGCGAGGCAAGAACCCGGAGGAAGACATAGCAATCCACATCGTTAGCGATTCCAAGGAGAAAGCCCTGAGCATTAGCTTGCAGCAACTCATTGGTCACCTATGTGGACGTCATCATGAAGCTCTCCAAGGACACTGCGGCAACCTCTTTGGAAGACGAGATGAGGACGGAATTCCCATGGAGTTAACCTTTGAGGAAAGAACTTCTACCAAGCGCCGAAGAACACAATATCAAGACTTGGAGTGCCACATCCATGACCTTGAGAAGGGTACCTTCCTCGAGATGTTGAAGAACGACGAGCTATGCGCCCTCATCAAGGAGAAGGAAGAAATGATCAAGCAGCAGGAGGAGGCAATGAAGCTCCAAGAGATAAAATTCCAGGACCAAGAGAAGAAGTTCGCTAACCAAGAGAAGAGGGTGATAAATAAAAACAAGAGAATTAGAGAACTCAAACAACTGATCGATGGATATGAAGTGCAAACTGAAGGCCTTTGCAAGATAATCAATGATGTGCGTGCTTCCAAGAGGGACTTGGCAAAGCAACTTGAAGCCGCAATGAAGTCAAGTTTAGTGGAAGAGCTACAAAGCGAGAAGGAGGGACTTCAGGAACAGCTGGAAGCCACTACCAAGAAGCTACAGGATGAGATAAAGGACCTCCAAGAGAAGCTTGAAGCCACCACAAAGGAGATGGAGTTGTACAATACAACTCTAGAGCAAGAAGGCTACTCATTCGAGGACGAGGAAGAGGAAGGCGTGGAAGATGTGTAATAGTTGGACCACCTTTAATTCTATAGTAGAACGTTATTCGCAAATGTAATAAGTACCAAGACAAGTCTGGTTAGTTAAACTTGGTTGTTTCCTGTGTTAAATCTGTGTTGTTATGTCTTGTGTGCCTTGTGTGCTTGGTGTGTTTTTCATAAGGGTAGGAGTTTACTACTTAGTCTTTCTGTCTATTTCTTAACTATTCTCCTAAACCCCACAAATGCCGCCAAGACGTGCGAACCCCGAAATCCCGCCAGAAATAGCAGAACTTTTGGCCACTCAGAACCAGCTGATCCAACTGCTCACTCAGAACATGCAAAACAACAACAACAACCCGCCACCACCACCACCTCCGCCACCTCCTCAACAGGATCGCTTGACTCGGTTTTTGAGGCTGAACCCACCTACCTTCACTAGCAGCACTGAACCAATCATCGCTGATGACTGGCTGCGTACGATCAACAAGAAGCTAGACACCGTGCAAGCTATCGGAGCCGACAGGGTGCGTTATGCCACACACCAGCTTGAAGGACCTGCTGCAGAATGGTGGGATAACTACCAAGTCACCCACCCGGATATTGATGCTATCACTTGGGAACAGTTTGAGTTAGCTTTTCGCACTCATCATGTGGCTGCTGGTGTCATGACTCTAAAGAGACGCGAGTTTCGCGACCTACACCAGCTGCACCGTTCTGTCACCGAGTATGGAGAGATTTTTAATAAGCTAGCCCGTTATGCACCGGATGATGTTTCCACTGATGCCAAGAGACAAGAGGAGTTATTAAGAGGGATCAATGATGAGATATCCATTCAGCTTGTGGCTCAGAAATTTGACTACTTTCAGGAACTCCTAGATAGAGCCATTGTGGTTGAATCAAAGAGGAAGAGCATAGAAAACCGCAAGAGGAAATCTAACCCTCACAAACACTCTGTTCCGTACCAGAAGCAGCGCAATTCCTCACCACCACCTTATAACAATAATGGCCACAACTATAACGGTCATAACCATGGTGGCCACAAACACAATGGGCATAAGAACCGCAATGGGAATGGCAGCAATGGAAAGGATCTCAGTGAGGTGACATGCTTTAAGTGCAACAAGACAGGGCACTATGCAACCTCTTGCCCCGAGAGGAAGAATGGCAATGGCAATGGGAATGGTAATGGACACAACCATGGAAATGGAAACGGGAAGAAGCCAAATCCGTTTGTCAAAGCCACGGTGAATCATGTTTCTATGGAGGATGCTTGTGATGCGCCAGACTCTGTGATTGGTAAGTTCAAACTCAATTCTATTCCCGCAGTTGTTCTTTTTGATACCGGTGCATCGCATTCATTCATATCAAGGGTATTTGTGGATAGAGGCAAGATACCAACGGAAACTATAAACTTTCCTCTAAGGGTAAGTTCTCCTAGGGGAGAAATAGTGGCAAACTCCGGTTGCCGGGATTTAGAACTAAGGATTGGGACACATATTTTTCCCACCAGTCTAGTAGTTCTAGAATCACAAGGATTAGACATAATCTTGGGCATGAATTGGATGACCGAATATGAAGGAGTTATAGATTGTGCCAAGAGAACTGTCATGCTCACAACACCGGAAGGGAAGAGGATTCGTATCAAGTCGAACTTCGCACTTAAAGAAATCATGGTGAACTCTCTTAAGGGGGTTAGCTTGGAGGAGGTACCTATTGTAAACGAATACCCAGATGTCTTCCCGGAGGAACTACCAGGAATGCCACCCGACCGTGATATCGAGTTCCTCATTGACTTGATGCCAGGCACGGGGCCGATAGCCAAGAGACCATATAAGATGGATGTGGACGAGTTAAAGGAACTCAAGAAACAGCTTAGGGAACAATTGGACAAGGGGTTCATTCAACCCAGCGCGTCATCTTGGGGAGCACCCGTCCTATTTGTGGAAAAGAAGGATAAGACCAAGAGGCTGGTTGTGGACTACCGCTCGTTGAACGAAGTGACGATCAAGAATAAGTATCCTCTGCCCAACATCAACGACCTGTTTGACCAGCTAAAAGGAGCCAGTGTGTTCTCAAAGATCGATCTACGATCGGGCTATTTTTCAGCTGAAGATTCGAGAACAGGATGTGCCCAAAACAACATTCACCACAAGATACGGATTGTATGAGTACACCGTGATGTCTTTTGGTCTAACCAATGCCCCAGCATACTTCATGACCATGATGAACAAGGTGTTCATGGAATACTTGGACAAATTTATCGTAGTATTCATAGATGATATACTCATATACTCTAAGGATGAGAAGGAACATGAGAAACATCTGCGCCTTATTATGGAGAAACTAAGAGAACACAAGTTTAATGCCAAATTCAGCAAGTGCGAGTTCTGGTTAAAGGAAGAGGGATTCCTTGGTCATGTTGTGTCAGCTAAAGGAGTTGCCGTAGATCCTAGCAAGGTAGCTTCCGTGACGGAATGGGAGTCACCCAAGAATGTGGGAGATATTAGAAGTTTCCTGGGCCTCGCAGGATATTACCGGAGGTTCATCGAAAACTTTTCCAAGATAGCAAAACCCATGACGGAACTATTAAAGAAGGAAAAGAAATTCCTATGGACCGAGGCATGTGAAGCAAGCTTTCAAGAGTTGAAGAAACGCCTTGTAACAGCACCAGTTCTGTGTCTGCCAGATATCCAGAAGGATTTTCAAGTCTATTGTGACGCTTCACGACAAGGACTTGGAAGTGTATTGATGCAGGATGGGAAAGTGGTATCCTATGCCTCCCGACAACTTAAGAACCACGAACACAATTATCCCACACATGATTTGGAACTTGCATCTGTGGTTCATGCACTCAAGGTATGGAGACACTACCTCATGGGCAAACATTGTGATGTGTTCACAGATCACAAGAGTTTGAAGTACATCTTCACCCAAAAGGAGTTGAATATGAGACAAAGAAGATGGCTTGAGTTAATTAAGGATTATGACTTGGATTTACAGTACCACCCCGGAAAGGAAAACGTGGTGGCTGATGCCTTAAGTCGTAAGGTGTATGTGAATGGACTGACCGCAGGGGAACTTCCAGAGGATTTATGCAAGCAATTCAGGGATCTCAGGTTGGAGATAGTCCTGAAAGGACACGTAGCGACTATGGAAATAGTGTCCACCTTCCAAGAAAGGATCCAAGAAGCACAAAAGGGGGATAAAGAGTTGGAAGAAATAAGAGTCAGGATAAGTGAAGGAAAGACTAAAGAATTTCGTCTAGACGAACAGGGAACCCTCTGGTATGGGAAGCGTTTGTGCGTTCCCAATGACCCCGATATCAGGAAGATGATTCTACAAGAAGCTCATGATTCGCCATACTCAATTCATCCAGGCAACACAAAGATGTACATGGATGTGAAGGATAGATTCTGGTGGAATAACCTAAAGAGAGATATTGCAGAGTATATTTCTCTGTGTGATGTGTGCAACAGAGTTAAAGCCGAGCATCAGAAACCGGCAGGATTACTTCAACCACTACCTATACCCGACTGGAAGTGGGACAAGGTAGGCATGGATTTCATCACGGGATTGCCCCGGACTCGTTCTGGATTTGATTCTATCTGGGTAGTGGTGGACCACTTCACCAAGGTGGCTCACTTCATCCCCGTAAAGACCACATATACAAGTGCTAAGCTTGCTAAGATATACATGTCAAGAATTGTAAGTCTGCATGGTGTTCCCAAGGGAATTGTGTCAGATAGAGGCACCCAGTTTACTTCAAAGTTTTGGCGACAACTACATGAGTCTCTCGGAACCCGACTAGAATTCAGTACTGCCTTCCACCCTCAAACAGATGGCCAAACAGAAAGGGTGAATCAAATTTTGGAAGATATGTTGAGAGCTTGCGCACTAGACTATGGGTCTAGTTGGGACGATAACCTGCCATATGCTGAGTTCTCATACAACAACAGCTACCAGACAAGTATCAAGATGGCTCCGTTTGAAGTTCTATATGGCAGGAAGTGTAGGACTCCATTGCTATGGAATGGAGTTGGTGAACGCAGTCTTTTCGGACCTGACTTGATAAAGGATGCCGAAGAAAAAGTACGACAGATTCAGGATAGGCTAAAGGTAGCCCAATCCCGACAGAAGAGGTACGCTGATTCCAAGCGCAGGGATGTGGCCTATGAAATAGGGGACCGTGCGTATCTCCGAGTTTCACCCCTACGAGGAGTTAAGAGGTTCGGAATCAAGGGAAAGTTAGCCCCACGATTCATAGGACCATATAAGGTTCTAGCCCGCAGAGGGGAAGTGGCTTATCAGCTGAAGTTACCGGAAGGACTGACTGTTCATGATGTGTTTCATGTGTCACAACTAAAGAAGTGTCACCCGGAGATGGCCGAAACACCGCTAAGAGACACCATCCCCCTAGATGAGGTTCAATTGGAGAATGACCTTACCTATGAGGAAAAACCCATCAAAATACTGGAAACAGCTGAAAGGATTACCCGCACCAAGACTATAAGATTCTGCAAGGTACAATGGAACCACCACTCCGAGGAAGAAGCTACGTGGGAGCGTGAAGAAGACTTGAAGGCAGAACACCCACACCTATTTGCTAGCCAACCCGAATCTCGAGGACGAGATTCTTCTTAAGGGGGGTAGGTTTGTAACATCCCAGATCCTATATTAGGATGTTATTAGTTCCATGCATCATCCTTGCATCATTGCATCCTACATTTGAAAATTGCAATAAGAATCCCAACACATAAACCCATTTCAAAACCCTATTAAATATTTCCATAAGGGAACACCCTTGTGGTTATAGTTTGACCCTTCAAATAACTATGTAAAAACAGTAAACCATGGTCCTAGGTTGACCACATGAATTTTATGAAAATTGAGAAACAAGTTTCATCAACTTTGGACTTAGTGTGCAAAAGTTATATAGGTTTTATTAAAACAGAAATTGAAAAGTGTAAAAGCAAAAAAAAGAGGACACCCTACCTAACTGGGCCGCAGCGTAGCCCACCCAGCCAGCAGCGCCCCGTCGGCCCACCTCCCCCCTCCGTCACCGACAGCCCTACCCCACCTGTCATCCCTCTCCTCTCACCCGACAGGAACGGGACAGAGTCCCCGTCGGCCACGACCCTCTGCCCTCCGTGTCCGGCCAGGACTCTCCCAGGCCGTGTATATATGTTCAGCCGCGCAACCCTTTCCCTCCGTTCCCAAGCTTGCGAAACCCTAAAGCTTTCCCCGGTTCCGCTGGTACAAGCCTCCGCCGACCAGGTGAGTTGAGTCGATGTCGAGCTTCCCCTCTCCCCGTTCTCCTCCCTGGGATGATCCCTACGCTCGACTGCTTCGTCTCACCTGCCTTTCCCATTGTCTACCGCAGCGTGCCATTGCCAATTGCTCGCCGGAGCTGCGGGAGAGACGCTGCCGCCGCCACCGTTAGAGGAAGAAGGGACCGAAATCGAGGCGACAGACGGGACCGCGAGGAGGAGACGATCGCCAGCGGCAGCTCCTTCTTCCTCGAAGTGCACCCGAGCGCCGTCACCGTCGCCACCGACACTGCCGCCGCCCACCGCCACTGTAAGTCGCCGCGCCCACCTCCTCTGTCCGATCTTCAATCTATGGCTCGGATTAGTTTTTTGACCCGGAGGGGTATCCTCCAATCGCGCGCCGCCGCGTGGCTGCCATATCGGCTCGCTGCTTCACCGCGTCGCGCTGGGCCGCGTCACCCCCCTGTTGCCAGCTGGGCCGGTCAGAAGCTGCCACTTGGCAAGCTCTTTAAGTGGAGCTTAGATCTGTTTGCAGATTTGAATATAAAACTTGCGAAATTCATATAAAATCAAATATTTGTCCAAATCTAGCTTGTAATATACCGTTGGATTCCTAATTTTATGTACAATCCAAATCTGCAATAATATCCCAGGTTCACAGTAAAGTTTTAGGTGTAGATTTTAATCATTAGATTAGAGAGTTTAATCTATAGAAAAATAATTAAAATTCTATTCTAATTGATTCTTGTTGCAATAACTTTGTATCCACAATACCTACTGATCTAAATCTTTAAGCTTTGCTTAGGATCATTAGCATTTTAGATGGTTTGATCTTCTTATAATCCCAGGATTTGTTTTAGTGACTCTATTAGATCTAAACCTTTGGGAAATCAATCCTAGTGACACCCTTACACTATCACAACACAAAATTGCTACCTTAATCAATTTAACCAATATTGCATAAAATACCATGTTGCATGCATGCATGATATTATTTGTGATATGCTTTGAGCAAGTTGTGATCAGATCTATGTTTGTGATTCGTTAGATTGCTCGGAGTGCGCTAAGGAGTGCTATTGTGTAGAGTGCTGCTCGGATCAAGGCAAGTTACACCACTTGTTCATAATTTTGTCCCAGTTTTGATTCTATGCATGTGATCTTCAAAATTCTGTAGTATGCATGTGTAGAATATTCTAGTAGAATTTTTCCTTAGTATTATTTTGCAAGTGCGATGATTTTGTAGTATGCCATGAGTAGCTCTATACTTAGGATTTTCCCTCCTAATAGGTTACCCCTGTTTTTGCTAAGTATTGCTTGCTATGCTATATATACAAAGTACCGTTGGGGGGTTCGAAAGTCAAAGAATTTTTCTAAGTATAAAGGCTCTCTAGAGCAAACTTTCTTCTCAAATCCACTTCAAAATAAAACTAAGTTTTCTTCTGGGCGGAATGGTTGTCGGGTCAACGAGTGTGATTTTGGTGGAGGACGGCCGCCCAGGAATCAAAGAAGTCTGCCATGTTTCAGAATTCAGAAGCTTCCAGTGCAACCACCATACATTATGGGCTCTGTCTTGGCCTAGTACTTAGTGGGAAACCTCACCTGGGTACCAACATTTGGAGGTTCTTGGCACGGTTGGATCCGGAAGGTAGAGGGGCTACTAAGGGAAAGCCTCGCCATGGTCTTGTCTGTTAAAGGACTTGATCGTGGATTGTGGGTAAAGTGCACAAACTCTCGAGAGTATTGCAATCTGATCGATCAGCCGTGTTCACGGTAACAGAACAACAATGATCGTCTGAAGGATGGAGCCTCTGAAGGATCTTCCTCTCTCTTTTCTAAAAACAAAGTTTTGAAAACCCCATGGCGTGCGTAATATCGCTAATGGGTGGGAATTTGGGAACTTGGTGTGTAATATCCAAGTGACGCTTGGTGCGTAATATCCAAGTGTTTGGTTGTTTGGACACTTGGTGCATAATATCCTCGTGTGCCCCTCGACCTTATTTTATCCAAGCAAATGTTTACAAAGTAGGGCAATCTTCTATTCTTCTCTCTACTTAAGAAAATTAGCTTTGAGCAAATGAACTCTACAGCCTATACCATCCTTGCATGTAGAGATAGTCTTTTCTCTCCTTGGTGTAATTTGCCAATACATTCAAAGTATTGACCCAACTTGTTGGCTGCACGTCTTATGTGCAGAATCCGAAGATTGAAAGGTGCGTAGGGATCGCGGGTCTACACTCGACAAGCCTGGGGCGTTGATGGACTCATGCTGCTTTTATGTTTCCGCTGTTATTTGAGCTAGCATAATGCTAAGCAATTTTTGTAATAATTTCATACTCTGGATTCTCAGTGTAATAAAGACTTTGTGTTTTACATGATATTTCATCGACTGTGAGTGCTAGCTATTGATCCAGGGACTAGCATGCTAATCATAGGGACTTAGGATCCTTACCGATCCGAGGTCATTACAGATGGTATTAGAGCACATCGTTGCCTGTAGGACGTGACCCTAGGATTGGAACCACCTCTAACTTTTGTGCCTTACCTGTTTTACTACTAAGTTATTTCCTGCACTTCTAGTATCTGCTTTCCTCTACTTATTTAAGTATCTAACCTTCATTCTTCTAACTCAAAGATGACAAGCTTCCTGTACGACACCGTCGCGGACATCGAGCCCCTTCGCTTTGGTGGATGCCTCATGGATCTACTCACACGCTTGGACCTTCCTCTCCCAACAATCCAGGGGAGCACGATGAAGAAACTCCACAAGGACGGCTGTTGGGGAGTCAAGGTCACCCAGCCAGGAAAAGAGCGAGGCAAGAACCCGGAGGAAGACATAGCAATCCACATCGTTAGCGATTCCAAGGAGAAAGCCCTTAGCATTAGCTTGCAGCAACTCATTGGTCACCTATGTGCACGTCATCATGAAGCTCTCCAAGGACACTGCGGCGGCCTCTTTGGAAGACGAGATGAGGAAGGAATTCCCATGGAGTTAACCTTTGAGGAAAGAACTTCTACCAAGTGCCGAAGAACACAATATCAAGACTTGGAGTGCCACATCCATGACCTTGAGAAGGGTACCTTCCTCGAGATGTTGAAGAACGACGAGCTATGCGCCCTCATCAAGGAGAAGGAAGAAATGATCAAGCAGCAGGAGGAGGCAATGAAGCTCCAAGAGATAAAATTCCAGGACCAAGAGAAGAAGTTCGCTAACCAAGAGAAGAGGGTGATAAATAAAAACTAGAGAATTAGAGAACTCAAACAACAGATCGATGGATATGAAGTGCAAACTGAAGGCCTTTGCAAGATAATCAATGATGTGCGTGCTTCCAAGAGGGACTTGGCAAAGCAACTTGAAGCCGCAATGAAGTCAAGTTTAGTGGAAGAGCTACAAAGCGAGAAGGAGGGACTTCAGGAACAGCTTGAAGCCACTACCAAGAAGCTACAGGATGAGATAAAGGACCTCCAAGAGAAGCTTGAAGCCACCACAAAGGAGATGGAGTTGTACAAGACAACTCTAGAGCAAGAAGGCTACTCGTTCGAGGACGAGGAAGAGGAAGGCGTGGAAGATGTGTAATAGTTGGACCACCTTTAATTCTATAGTAGAACGTTATTCACAAATGTAATAAGTACCAAGACAAGTCTGGTTAGTTAAACTTGGTTGTTTCCGGTGTTAAATCTGTGTTGTTATGTCTTGTGTGCCTTGTGTGCTTGGTGTGTTTTTCGTAAGGGTAGGAGTTTACTACTTAGTCTTTCTGTCTATTTCTTAACTATTCTCCTAAACCCCACAGATGCCGCCAAGACGTGCGAACCCCGAAATCCCGCCAGAAATAGCAGAACTTTTGGCCACTCAGAACCAGCTGATCCAACTGCTCACTCAGAACATGCAAAACAACAACAACAACCCGCTGTAACACCCTCAGAATCGGCCCTATGCAAGTTTTAGCGAAACTCGCCAAACCCGCATAGAAACGATTCGAAGGTACCCACCAGGCACTTTCGTGCGGGTGGAAAGCAAAGTAATAACATTACACAATAGTCCTCGATGGGACCCACAGAATAGATATATACAACAGCGACTCAACGAGTCAAGAATACAGATATAATATACAAAGATCCAAATCACCTTGAAACGATATAGCGTCCAGCTACGGACAAGATGCAAATGGGGCTAAGAGCCCTGAAGAATAACCAATGGCGTCCATAACCCTGCCCAGGCCAAGCCGGAAGGGTAACCCTGCTAACGGCGTCGATCTCAAAACCTGCTTAAACAAAAGGGGTGCCAACAAAGGTCAAAGGAAAAAGAGGAGCGTCAGTACTGAGGCCAGTACACGGCGAGGCTAGAATTCGGCGGTCCTCGCCTACATAGGTATGGTGGACTGAAGCGGCAGCGGCAGCATGCACTAAACAACCTATAGAGACTCGATACAACTGGCGGCTATCAGAGAGGGGTAAGAAAGACCTATTCGGATCCAACCGGATACTATCATCAAACAAACCCATCCTGGCGTTTCCCCCTCGAGACCATCGAGGAAGTCAACCGAGGAACTCACACAGTTGGCAGTTTTACTTATTCAGTTGTCGTTGCAGCAATTACTAGTCAGGTTTAGATAATCGTCCTGATAAAGTAAGCAGTGGGCATTTTTAGTTAATCATTCCGTTATAGTGGTAGCACTTACTAGTCAGATACATTTAGCATGAGATAAACCCAAAACCCAGCAGTTGTTGGTACTTTTACTTAGCCATTCCGTTGTAGTGAAGCTGATTACTAATCATATCGGAAACAAGTCAATTTAAAACAATAAACTTTAGTTATAGTTGTCTATGATCAAGCACTGTGCTCCAAGTCGTCCATAACCGCGGACACGGCTTCTCGAAAAGATTAAACCCTGCAGGGGTGCACCAAAGTATCCACAGGCACTTCGACCCTTTTTGCCAGATCAGTTAACATACACCCATCGGTATGTCGGCGGGGCCTAAGTCACGACGTTCCCAGACACAAAGCAAGTACATGGGGGCCACCCCACCGAGTCGACACCCGCAACGGAGTCGGCCGGTCTCCAAGACGGTCTCAGGGTTTGGGTATACGGCTGTGCACGACAGCAAATCCCCAAACGGGGACTGTCGGCACCGCGGAATCGTGTCCCGATCCTAAACAGTACAGTGTGCAGTACCTCGCACAATCGTAAATAAAGCAGTAAAGCATGGCATAAGTACAGGATAGTAATAAAGCCCCAAACTACTTGTGGCCCCCAGTACAATACTTTGAAAACAGGTAATTATCAATGGGGGGCCCATATCTCCCCACCTGTGGTTAGCGCGCTCGATCTCGGAACAGGTGTCAAGAACTCGGGTCCTACGGGACACAAGTGGGCGGTCGGAAACCAAAATCTTACCTATCACCCACCGATGCCTCTGCTTAATTCAATTTTAGTTGTTAAACAGGAGGTAAAGTGAAACAATAATT
The DNA here is from genome assembly GCA_910589765.1 of Avena atlantica. Classification (NCBI taxonomy): domain Eukaryota; kingdom Viridiplantae; phylum Streptophyta; class Magnoliopsida; order Poales; family Poaceae; genus Avena; species Avena atlantica. The sequence continues at coordinate 229,503,790 of OU342738.1, forward strand.
TAAGCCATGATCATCTCCAACGTCAACATGCGGCAAAACTCCAACGAGGTGGTACTTGACGACAAGCAAAACACTTGAGCAAGCGACTACGACACGCGGGTCCAACTATCTGCCAAACATCAGGTAATAGGATGTGTCCAAGGCTATATATGGCTGCGAGGGATATCACGGGTACGAAATCTAGAGCATCGCAACACAGATAGCAATAGATCAACAGGAGGGAAGTAAATACTAGCAAAGTAAGATAGGTAGAAAGGGGGAGATGCTCGCCTGAAAACATTGTCGAAGGGTTCAACCGGATATCGGGGCGAAGCTCACATCAACTCAACGGCCTGATCCGCGAAGAAGCAAAACACTAGAAAGAACACTGGATGCTATATTTAATACACGGCAGAAGATCGGCATGATGCATGTATGATGCATGGCATGGCAAAGTGCGATGCAATTAGGTCAAATGAAGCGGAACCGGGGTCCCGACATTAATTAGGTGGTTCAAGTTATTTGTCTACCCCGCAATTATATGTTGTTTAGCAATGCAACAGAAGGAACCGGTTCGCTACACATGTTTAAATGAGGCCAATATAAGGCTAGATTTGCCCGCATATGGGCCCCATATTTAATTATTAGGTGAATCGGCATAAGGCCCCCAACCAATGATATGCATGCGAGATGACAATTAAGTATGCAACAAGTTGATATGTTATAAAATAGGGTTCGAGGAAAAGGGTCACACATCAGAGGGGGCTCGACGATCTTGGGTTCCGGGGTTCGGGGTCGGTCTCAGGGTTCGACGGATCCAGGGTTCGGGGTTCGGCGGAAGCGTTCTCGGATTTCGGGGTAGTAGATCTTGTCGCATCCGCGGCCTTCGGGTACGGGATCGGTCTCCGGGTTCGGGGGCCTCGGCGTTCCATGAAGGAGTACTTGGCCTGGCGTCGGGGCATCGGTACCGTCCTGGTTGCTGTCGTTCTTGTCGTTGCGAAGCTCTTGTCGGTTCTGCGCCATCGAGTCGATCTTGGCGGAATCGTTCTCTCGGTCTCTGGGGGTTAGGGTCTCGGCGCATCCGGGGTCTTCGGGCCAGTTGTCGGTCTTGGCGTCCGAGGCAGTTCTTGGAGTCCGTGAGGGAGAACTCGAGGGTCCAGCGTCTCGGTGTCCGGGGAGATACTCGTCGCACCGGGGTTAGGTCTTCGGGGTTCGGTTCCCGGTAGAAGTTCTTGTTGATTCCCTGATTGGCACCACGTTCCCTCCTCGGATGTGTGGGCATTGGGTTGGTCTTGACGTCGAGATCTTGGCTTGCTGGTGAGGCGGTACTGGCGTTGGTTAAACTTGGTGGAGGCGACACAGGCCCGCTGTCGGCGGCGGGGCTCGGCTTGGGGCAGGGCGGGTCCGCGCAGGGCCGGCTTCGGGTGACGCGCTCGAGGACGCAAGGGGATGTCCTGGCGGCGGCGCAGGCTCGCCGGAGGGCGCCGGACAGCTCGGGACCGGAGGGGGCCGCGCGGATGGAGCCGTGGTTGGCGCCGGAGACGGGCTCGGGGCAGGGTAACGCGGTGGAGGAGATGGGGCGTGGCCGGAGGTCGACGGCGAGCTTGCGGCCGGGGAAGGAGCACGGGGGCGAGGCCACGGGGGCGGGCCGACGCCGGGGCTGGCGGCGCTGGCGAGCTCGCAGGCTCCTGGCGCGGGGGACGGCTGCGCGGCGGTAGGAGCGGCGGGGTCGGGGTCGGGCCGGTGGCGGGCTGGCTCGATGCGGGGAGGAGGTAGGCGGGGCCGGCGAGGACGGCTCGCGAGCGGCTCGAGCGCGGCCTGGCGGGGGCGGCCCGGCGAGGCGTGGGGCGGGCCGGTGGCTGCGGCCGCGGGGAGAGCGACGGTGGTTGGTGCTTGGGGGCCGGCGGGCTCGGGCCGACGCGGGGAGGCGCGGGGCGACGCCGGCCGCGGGCGGCGGATGGGAGCGCGGCGGCGCCAGGGAGGAGGCGGCCGGCGGCGGTGAGCGGGGTGGGGCGGAGCCGACGCCGGAGGTGAGGTTGGGGGTGGACGGCGGCGGAGGAGAGCCAGGTGGCCGGCGGGGTGCCGCGTCTGCCGGTGGAGAGGAAGAGGCGGAGGGAGCGTCGCGGTTGGGAGGTTGTCGGGGCTGGAGCGCTGGAGGAAGAAGAGAACAGGGAGAGGGCGAGCGGTGCGGGTGGGGCGCGTGTGTGGGGCCCAGGGCGGGACCGGGGGACAGGGGGGGGTCGGCCTGGCGGTTGGCAGGTGGACCTGGTCAGGGGGGCGCGTGCGTGGAGGGCGGTTGTGTGAACGCAGAGAGGGCCGGGGGTGGGACCCGCGCGGTGAGCTGGCGCGTGCTGGCTCGGTGGGGAGGAGAGAGGGAGAGGGAGAGGAGGGAAAAGGGGAGGGGGTTGGCCTAGGTGGCAGCAGCCGATTGGCTGGAGGGAGGAGAGAAGGTGAGGTGGCGGATGGGGATAGGCTGAGGTGAGGTGGCTGGTTGGTGGGTAGGTTAGGTGTAGGTAGCAAAGGTTTTAGGGAGGGACCGATTAGTTTTCTGGGGGTGGTCGTTCGGGTCGGAACGGCCCGTTCGACTGCCCCCGCTAAAATAAATTAAATATTTTATTATTTATAAGCGGGACTTTTGCAAACCGATACTAGACAAAATAAATAATCCGGACAAGCCTGGGTTTTGGGGTTTTGAATAAAGATGGGGCGTTTAATATAGAAAACCAAATTAGGGTTTTTAGCAAAATGGTTTCAACCAGATAGATGCATGCTGATGTTATGCTGATGCACCGGGACAAGACATGCGATTATGATGATGCGATGCACAAAATCAACGCGATTTTCTAGTAGTGGTTTTTGCGGGATGCCACAATTCGACACCACTAACAATGGATCTCGCCCTCGAGATCCGCCTCATGGTACCGGAAGGAAAAGTCGGCGATCTGCGTCTTCTCGCTTCGTGTAGATCCTCGCGACACCACTAACAAGAGGTCGTTGTCCCTGTTCGTCGAGAGAGCACTCCGGAAAACAACGGACAAAGTTAAAGGTAAGGCCACCTCTAACTTCCATGGAAGGAGTAAAATTGCATCGATCCACCATTCAATATACAAAGCAAATGATAAGAGTAGTGGTATGGTCGCGACTCCATCCCGCACTCAAAGCATTACTCTGTACACGAACAGATAGATTATGCAACCAACCCTCAAGATTCAGACTGAAGATCTCGCCAACCGAGGTTCGGAAACAAAGGTGTGATGCAGACTCTGCATCGGATCTGGCGTAGATGATGTCATCGCGTCGGAAAACACCGGAAGGCACAAACAAAGAACAAAGAGAAGTCCATCAGACGAAGGATTCCTCGGATAGCATGAAGACCAGAGGTAGCAACACCGTTACCGAAGGAGGAAGCGAAACCCTGAAGGTACGACGGAAACCCAACCACGAGAAATCCTGGACTCGAAGAAAAGATAAGAGAGGAGATTCAAAACACGCAGAGGTGAGAGGAGAATAGCATAGGGGTAAGGAGTAAAATCAGACCTAATCGGAACTATCCAACCGATTTTGCAAAATAGTTTTGACACTCTACTCCGGCCGTTAGCTAGGTTATCCTACAGGCTGGACTTGTGGGGTATCGTAACTGCTGAGCTCTGATACCACTCTGTAACACCCTCAGAATCGGCCCTATGCAAGTTTTAGCGAAACTCGCCAAACCCGCATAGAAACGATTCGAAGGTACCCACCAGGCACTTTCGTGCGGGTGGAAAGCAAAGTAATAACATTACACAACAGTCCTCGATGGGACCCACAGAACAGATATATACAACAGCGACTCAACGAGTCAAGAATACAGATATAATATACAAAGATCCAAATCACCTTGAAACGATATAGCGTCCAGCTACGGACAAGATGCAAATGGGGCTAAGAGCCCTGAAGAATAACCAATGGCGTCCATAACCCTGCCCAGGCCAAGCCGGAAGGGTAACCCTGCTAACGGCGTCGATCTCAAAACCTGCTTAAACAAAAGGGGTGCCAACAAAGGGCAAAGGAAAAAGAGGAGCGTCAGTACTGAGGCCAGTACACGGCGAGGCTAGAATTCGGCGGTCCTCGCCTACATAGGTATGGTGGACTGAAGCGGCAGCGGCAGCATGCACTAAACAACCTATAGAGACTCGATACAACTGGCGGCTATCAGAGAGGGGTAAGAAAGACCTATTCGGATCCAACCGGATACTATCATCAAACAAACCCATCCTGGCGTTTCCCCCTCGAGACCATCGAGGAAGTCAACCGAGGAACTCACACAGTTGGCAGTTTTACTTATTCAGTTGTCGTTGCAGCAATTACTAGTCAGGTTTAGATAATCGTCCTGATAAAGTAAGCAGTGGGCATTTTTAGTTAATCATTCCGTTATAGTGGTAGCACTTACTAGTCAGATACATTTAGCATGAGATAAACCCAAAACCCAGCAGTTGTTGGTACTTTTACTTAGCCATTCCGTTGTAGTGAAGCTGATTACTAATCATATCGGAAACAAGTCAATTTAAAACAATAAACTTTAGTTATAGTTGTCTATGATCAAGCACTGTGCTCCAAGTCGTCCATAACCGCGGACACGGCTTCTCGAAAAGATTAAACCCTGCAGGGGTGCACCAAAGTATCCACAGGCACTTCGACCCTTTTTGCCAGATCAGTTAACATACACCCATCGGTATGTCGGCGGGGCCTAAGTCACGACGTTCCCAGACACAAAGCAAGTACATGGGGGCCACCCCACCGAGTCGACACCCGCAACGGAGTCGGCCGGTCTCCAAGACGGTCTCAGGGTTTGGGTATACGGCTGTGCACGACAGCAAATCCCCAAACGGGGACTGTCGGCACCGCGGAATCGTGTCCCGATCCTAAACAGTACAGTGTGCAGTACCTCGCACAATCGTAAATAAAGCAGTAAAGCATGGCATAAGTACAGGATAGTAATAAAGCCCCAAACTACTTGTGGCCCCCAGTACAATACTTTGAAAACAGGTAATTATCAATGGGGGGCCCATATCTCCCCACCTGTGGTTAGCGCGCACGATCTCGGAACAGGTGTCAAGAACTCGGGTCCTACGGGACACAAGTGGGCGGTCGGAAACCAAAATCTTACCTATCACCCACCGATGCCTCTGCTTAATTCAATTTTAGTTGTTAAACAGGAGGTAAAGTGAAACAATAATTTAAGCCATGATCATCTCCAACGTCAACATGCGGCAAAACTCCAACGAGGTGGTACTTGACGACAAGCAAAACACTTGAGCAAGCGACTACGACACGCGGGTCCAACTATCTGCCAAACATCAGGTAATAGGATGTGTCCAAGGCTATATATGGCTGCGAGGGATATCACGGGTACGAAATCTAGAGCATCGCAACACAGATAGCAATAGATCAACAGGAGGGAAGTAAATACTAGCAAAGTAAGATAGGTAGAAAGGGGGAGATGCTCGCCTGAAAACATTGTCGAAGGGTTCAACCGGAGATCGGGGCGAAGCTCACATCAACTCAACGGCCTTATCCGCGAAGAAGCAAAACACTAGAAAGAACACTGGATGCTATATTTAATACACGGCAGAAGATCGGCATGATGCATGTATGATGCATGGCATGGCAAAGTGCGATGCAATTAGGTCAAATGAAGCGGAACCGGGGTCCCGACATTAATTAGGTGGTTCAAGTTATTTGTCTACCCCGCAATTATATGTTGTTTAGCAATGCAACAGAAGGAACCGATTCGCTACACATGTTTAAATGAGGCCAATATAAGGCTAGATTTGCCCGCATATGGGCCCCATATTTAATTATTAGGTGAATCGGCATAAGGCCCCCAACCAATGATATGCATGCGAGATGACAATTAAGTATGCAACAAGTTGATATGTTATAAAATAGGGTTCGAGGAAAAGGGTCACACATCAGAGGGGGCTCGACGATCTTGGGTTCCGGGGTTCGGGGTCGGTCTCAGGGTTCGACGGATCCAGGGTTCGGGGTTCGGCGGAAGCGTTCTCGGATTTCGGGGTAGTAGATCTTGTCGCATCCGCGGCCTTCGGGTACGGGATCGGTCTCCGGGTTCGGGGGCCTCGGCGTTCCATGAAGGAGTACTTGGCCTGGCGTCGGGGCATCGGTACCGTCCTGGTTGCTGTCGTTCTTGTCGTTGCGAAGCTCTTGTCGGTTCTGCGCCATCGAGTCGATCTTGGCGGAATCGTTCTCTCGGTCTCTGGGGGTTAGGGTCTCGGCGCATCCGGGGTCTTCGGGCCAGTTGTCGGTCTTGGCGTCCGAGGCAGTTCTTGGAGTCCGTGAGGGAGAACTCGAGGGTCCAGCGTCTCGGTGTCCGGGGAGAGGATACTCGTCGCACCGGGGTTAGGTCTTCGGGGTTCGGTTCCCGGTAGAAGTTCTTGTTGATTCCCTGATTGGCACCACGTTCCCTCCTCGGATGTGTGGGCATTGGGTTGGTCTTGACGTCGAGATCTTGGCTTGCTGGTGAGGCGGTACTGGCGTTGGTTAAACTTGGTGGAGGCGACACGGGCCCGCTGTCGGCGGCGGGGCTCGGCTTGGGGCAGGGCGGGTCCGCGCAGGGCCGGCTTCGGGTGACGCGCTCGAGGACGCAAGGGGATGTCCTGGCGGCGGCGCAGGCTCGCCGGAGAGCGCCGGACAGCTCGGGACCGGAGGGGGCCGCGCGGATGGAGGCGGTGGTCGGCGCCGGAGACGGGCTCGGGGCAGGGTAACGCGGTGGAGGAGATGGGGCGTGGCCGGAGGTCGACGGCGAGCTTGCGGCCGGGGAAGGAGCACGGGGGCGAGGCCACGGGGGCGGGCCGACGCCGGGGCTGGCGGCGCTGGCGAGCTCGCAGGCTCCTGGCGCGGGGGACGGCTGCGCGGCGGTAGGAGCGGCGGGGTCGGGGTCGGGCCGGTGGCGGGCTGGCTCGATGCGGGGAGGAGGTAGGCGGGGCCGGCGAGGACGGCTCGCGAGCGGCTCGAGCGCGGCCTGGCGGGGGGCGGCCCGACGAGGCGCGGGGCGGGCCGGTGGCTGCGGCCGCGGGGAGGCGACGGTGGTTGGTGCTTGGGGGCCGGCGGGCTCGGGCCGACGCGGGGAGGCGCGGGGCGACGCCGGCCGCGGGCGGCGGATGGGAGCGCGGCGGCGCCAGGGAGGAGGCGGCCGGCGGCGGTGAGCGGGGTGGGGCGGAGCCGACGCCGGAGGTGAGGTTGGGGGTGGACGGCGGCGGAGGAGAGCCAGGTGGCCGGCGGGGTGCCGCGTCTGCCGGTGGAGAGGAAGAGGCGGAGGGAGCGTCGCGGTTGGGAGGTTGTCGGGGCTGGAGCGCTGGAGGAAGAAGAGAACAGGGAGAGGGCGAGCGGTGCGGGTGGGGCGCGTGTGTGGGGCCCAGGGCGGGACCGGGGGACAGGGGGGGTCGGCCTGGCGGTTGGCAGGTGGACCTGGTCAGGGGGGGCGCGTGCGTGGAGGGCGGTTGTGTGAACGCAGAGAGGGCCGGGGGTGGGACCCGCGCGGTGAGCTGGCGCGTGCTGGCTCGGTGGGGAGGAGAGAGGGAGAGGGAGAGGAGGGAAAAGGGGAGGGGGTTGGCCTAGGTGGCAGCAGCCGATTGGCTGGAGGGAGGAGAGAAGGTGAGGTGGCGGATGGGGATAGGCTGAGGTGAGGTGGCTGGTTGGTGGGTAGGTTAGGTGTAGGTAGCAAAGGTTTTAGGGAGGGACCGATTAGTTTACTGGGGGTGGTCGTTCGGGTCGGAACGACCCGTTCGACTGCCCCCGCTAAAATAAATTAAATATTTTATTATTTATAAGCGGGACTTTTGCAAACCGATACTAGACAAAATAAATAATCCGGACAAGCCTGGGTTTTGGGGTTTTGAATAAAGATGGGGCGTTTAATATAGAAAACCAAATTAGGGTTTTTAGCAAAATGGTTTCAACCAGATAGATGCATGCTGATGTTATGCTGATGCACCGGGACAAGACATGCGATTATGATGATGCGATGCACAAAATCAACGCGATTTTCTAGTAGTGGTTTTTGCGGGATGCCACACCCGCCACCACCACCACCTCCACCACCTCCTCAACAGGATCGCTTGACTCGGTTTTTGAGGCTGAACCCACCTACCTTCAGTAGCAGCACTGAACCAATCATCGCTGATGACTGGCTGCGTACGATCAACAAGAAGCTAGACACCCTGCAAGCTGTCGGAGCCGACAGGGTGCGTTATGCCACACACCAGCTTGAAGGACCTGCTGCAGAATGGTGGGATAACTACCAAGTCACCCACCCGGATATTGATGCTATCACTTGGGAACAGTTTGAGTTAGCTTTTTGCACTCATCATGTGGCTGCTGGTGTCATGACTCTAAAGAGACGCGAGTTTCGCGACCTACACCAGCTGCACCGTTCTGTCACCGAGTATGGAGAGATTTTTAATAAGCTAGCCCGTTATGCACCGGATGATGTTTCCACTGATGCCAAGAGACAAGAGGAGTTCTTAAGAGGGATCAATGATGAGATATCCATTCAGCTTGTGGCTCAGAAATTTGACTACTTTCAGGAACTCCTAGATAGAGCCATTGTGGTTGAATCAAAGAGGAAGAGCATAGAAAACCGCAAGAGGAAATCTAACCCTCACAAACACTCTGTTCCGTACCATAAGCAGCGCAATTCCTCACCACCACCTTATAACAATAATGGCCACAACTATAACGGTCATAACCATGGTGGCCACAAACACAATGGGCATAAGAACCGCAATGGGAATGGCAGCAATGGAAAGGATCTCAGTGAGGTGACATGCTTTAAGTGCAACAAGACAGGGCACTATGCAACCTCTTGCCCCGAGAGGAAGAATGGCAATGGCAATGGGAATGGTAATGGACACAACCATGGAAATGGAAACGGGAAGAAGCCAAATCCGTTTGTCAAAGCCACGGTGAATCATGTTTCTATGGAGGATGCTTGTGATGCGCCAGACTCTGTGATTGGTAAGTTCAAACTCAATTCTATTCCCGCAGTTGTTCTTTTTGATACCGGTGCATCGCATTCATTCATATCAAGGGTATTTGTGGATAGAGGCAAGATACCAACGGAAACTATAAACTTTCCTCTAAGGGTAAGTTCTCCTGGGGGAGAAATAGTGGCAAACTCCGGTTGCCGGGATTTAGAACTAAGGATTGGGACACATATTTTTCCCACCAGTCTAGTAGTTCTAGAATCACAAGGATTAGACATAATCTTGGGCATGAATTGGATGACCGAATATGAAGGAGTTATAGATTGTGCCAAGAGAACTGTCATGCTCACAACACCGGAAGGGAAGAGGATTCGTATCAAGTCGAACTTCGCACTTAAAGAAATCATGGTGAACTCTCTTAAGGGGGTTAGCTTGGAGGAGGTACCTATTGTAAACGAATACCCAGATGTCTTCCCGGAGGAACTAGCAGGAATGCCACCCGACCGTGATATCGATTTCCTCATTGACTTGATGCCAGGCACGGGGCCGATAGCCAAGAGACCATATAAGATGGATGTGGACGAGTTAAAGGAACTCAAGAAACAGCTTAGGGAACAATTGGACAAGGGGTTCATTCAACCCAGCGCGTCATCTTGGGGAGCACCCGTCCTATTTGTGGAAAAGAAGGATAAGACCAAGAGGCTGGTTGTGGACTACCGCTCGTTGAACGAAGTGACGATCAAGAATAAGTATCCTCTGCCCAACATCAACGACCTGTTTGACCAGCTAAAAGGAGCCAGTGTGTTCTCAAAGATCGATCTACGATCGGGCTATTTTTCAGCTGAAGATTCGAGAACAGGATGTGCCCAAAACAACATTCACCACAAGATACGGATTGTATGAGTACACCGTGATGTCTTTTGGTCTAACCAATGCCCCAGCATACTTCATGACCATGATGAACAAGGTGTTCATGGAATACTTGGACAAATTTATCGTAGTATTCATAGATGATATACTCATATACTCTAAGGATGAGAAGGAACATGAGAAACATCTGCGCCTTATTATGGAGAAACTAAGAGAACACAAGTTTAATGCCAAATTCAGCAAGTGCGAGTTCTGGTTAAAGGAAGAGGGATTCCTTGGTCATGTTGTGTCAGCTAAAGGAGTTGCCGTAGATCCTAGCAAGGTAGCTTCCGTGACGGAATGGGAGTCACCCAAGAATGTGGGAGATATTAGAAGTTTCCTGGGCCTCACAGGATATTATCGGAGGTTCATCGAAAACTTTTCCAAGATAGCAAAACCCATGACGGAACTATTAAAGAAGGAAAAGAAATTCCTATGGACCGAGGCATGTGAAGCAAGCTTTCAAGAGTTGAAGAAACGCCTTGTAACAGCACCAGTTCTGTGTCTGCCAGATATCCAGAAGGATTTTCAAGTCTATTGTGACGCTTCACGACAAGGACTTGGAAGTGTATTGATGCAGGATGGGAAAGTGGTATCCTATGCCTCCCGACAACTTAAGAACCACGAACACAATTATCCCACACATGATTTGGAACTTGCATCTGTGGTTCATGCACTCAAGGTATGGAGACACTACCTCATGGGCAAACATTGTGATGTGTTCACAGATCACAAGAGTTTGAAGTACATCTTCACCCAAAAGGAGTTGAATATGAGACAAAGAAGATGGCTTGAGTTAATTAAGGATTATGACTTGGATTTACAGTACCACCCCGGAAAGGAAAACGTGGTGGCTGATGCCTTAAGTCGTAAGGTGTATGTGAATGGACTGACCGCAGGGGAACTTCCAGAGGATTTATGCAAGCAATTCAGGGATCTCAGGTTGGAGATAGTCCTGAAAGGACACGTAGCGACTATGGAAATAGTGTCCACCTTCCAAGAAAGGATCCAAGAAGCACAAAAGGGGGATAAAGAGTTGGAAGAAATAAGAGTCAGGATAAGTGAAGGAAAGACTAAAGAATTTCGTCTAGACGAACAGGGGACCCTCTGGTATGGGAAGCGTTTGTGCGTTCCCAATGACCCCGATATCAGGAAGATGATTCTACAAGAAGCTCATGATTCGCCATACTCAATTCATCCAGGCAACACAAAGATGTACATGGATGTGAAGGATAGATTCTGGTGGAATAACCTAAAGAGAGATATTGCAGAGTATATTTCTCTGTGTGATGTGTGCAACAGAGTTAAAGCCGAGCATCAGAAACCGGCAGGATTACTTCAACCACTACCTATACCCGACTGGAAGTGGGACAAGGTAGGCATGGATTTCATCACGGGATTGCCCCGGACTCGTTCTGGATTTGATTCTATCTGGGTAGTGGTGGACCACTTCACCAAGGTGGCTCACTTCATCCCCGTAAAGACCACATATACAAGTGCTAAGCTTGCTAAGATATACATGTCAAGAATTGTAAGTCTGCATGGTGTTCCCAAGGGAATTGTGTCAGATAGAGGCACCCAGTTTACTTCAAAGTTTTGGCGACAACTACATGAGTCTCTCGGAACCCGACTAGAATTCAGTACTGCCTTCCACCCTCAAACAGATGGCCAAACAGAAAGGGTGAATCAAATTTTGGAAGATATGTTGAGAGCTTGCGCACTAGACTATGGGTCTAGTTGGGACGATAACCTGCCATATGCTGAGTTCTCATACAACAACAGCTACCAGACAAGTATCAAGATGGCTCCGTTTGAAGTTCTATATGGCAGGAAGTGTAGGACTCCATTGCTATGGAATGGAGTTGGTGAACGCAGTCTTTTCGGACCTGACTTGATAAAGGATGCCGAAGAAAAAGTACGACAGATTCAGGATAGGCTAAAGGTAGCCCAATCCCGACAGAAGAGCTACGTTGATTCCAAGCGCAGGGATGTGTCCTATGAAATAGGGGACCGTGCGTATCTCCGAGTTTCACCCCTACGAGGAGTTAAGAGGTTCGGAATCAAGGGAAAGTTAGCCCCACGATTCATAGGACCATATAAGGTTCTAGCCCGTAGAGGGGAAGTGGCTTATCAGCTGAAGTTATCGGAAGGACTGACTGTTCATGATGTGTTTCATGTGTCACAACTAAAGAAGTGTCACCCGGAGATGGCCGAAACACCGCTAAGAGACACCATCCCCCTAGATGAGGTTCAATTGGAGAATGACCTTACCTATGAGGAAAAAGCCATCAAAATACTGGAAACAGCTGAAAGGATTACCCGCACCAAGACTATAAGATTCTGCAAGGTACAATGGAACCACCACTCCGAGGAAGAAGCTACGTGGGAGCGTGAAGAAGAGTTGAAGGCAGAACACCCACACCTATTTGCTAGCCAACCCGAATCTCGAGGACGAGATTCTTCTTAAGGGGGGTAGGTTTGTAACATCCCAGATCCTATATTAGGATGTTATTAGTTCCATGCATCATCCTTGCATCATTGCATCCTACATTTGAAAATTGCAATAAGAATCCCAACACATAAACCCATTTAAAAACCCTATTAAATATTTCCATAAGGGAACACCCTTGTGGTTATAGTTTGACCCTTCAAATAACTATGTAAAAACAGTAAACCATGGTCCTAGGTTGACCACATGAATTTTATGAAAATTGAGAAACAAGTTTCATCAACTTTGGACTTAGTGTGCAAAAGTTATATAGGTTTTATTAAAACAGAAATTGAAAAGTGTAAAAGCAAAAAAAAGAGGACACCCTACCTAACTGGGCCGCAGCGTAGCCCACCCAGCCAGCAGCGCCCTGTCGGCCCACCTCCCCCCTCCGTCACTGACAGCCCTACCCCACCTGTCATCCCTCTCCTCTCACCCGACAGGAACGGGACAGAGTCCCCGTCGGCCACGACCCTCTGCCCTCCGTGTCCGGCTAGGACTCTCCCAGGCCGTGTATATATGTTCAGCCGTGCAACCCTCTCCCTCCGTTCCCAAGCTTGCGAAACCCTAAAGCTTTCCCCGGTTCCGCTGGTACAAGCCTCCGCCGACCAGGTGAGTTGAGTCGATGTCGAGCTTCCCCTCTCCCCGTTCTCCTTCCTGGGATGATACCTACGCTCGACTGCTTCGTCTCACCTGCCTTTCCCATTGTCTACCGCAGCGTGCCATCGCCAATTGCTCGCCGGAGCTGCGGGAGAGACGCTGCCGCCGCCACCGTTAAAGGAAGAAGGGACCGAAATCGAGGCGACAGACGGGACCGCGAGGAGGAGACGATCGCCAGCGGCAGCTCCTTCTTCCTCGAAGTGCACCCGAGCGCCGTCACCGTCGCCATCGACACTGCCGCCACCCACCGCCACTGTAAGTCGCCGCGCCCACCTCCTCTGCCCGATCTTCAATCTATGGCTCGAATTAGTTTTTTGACCCGGAGGGGTATGCTCCAATCGCGCGCCGCCGCGTGGCTGCCACATCGGCTCGCTGCTTCACCGCGCCGCGCTGGGCCGCGTCACCCCCCTGTTGCCAGCTGGGCCGGTCAGAAGCTGCCACTTGGCAAGCTCTTTAAGTGGAGCTTAGATCTGTTTGCAGATTTGAATATAAAACTTGCGAAATTCATATAAAATCAAATATTTGTCCAAATCTAGCTTGTAATATACCGTTGGATTCCTAATTTTATGTAGAATCCAAATCTGCAATAATATCCCAGGTTCACAGTAAAGTTTTAGGTGTAGATTTTAATCATTAGATTAGAGAATTTAATCTATAGAAAAATAATTAAAATTCTATTCTAATTGATTCTTGTTGCAATAACTTTGTATCCACAATACCTACTGATCCAAATCTTTAAGCTTTGCTTAGGATCATTAGCATTTTAGATGGTTTGATCTTCTTATAATCCCAGGATTTGTTTTAGTGACTCTATTAGATCTAAACCTTTGGGAAATCAATCCTAGTGACACCCTTACACTATCACAACACAAAATTGCTACCTTAATCAATTTAACCAATCTTGCATAAAATACCATGTTGCATGCATGCATGATATTCTTTGTGATATGCTTTGAGCAAGTTGTGATTAGATCTATGTTTGTGATTCGGTAGATTGCTCGGAGTGCGCTAAGGAGTGCTATTGTGTAGAGTGCTGCTCGGATCAAGGCAAGTTACACCACTTGTTCATAATTTTGTCCCAGTTTTGATTCTATGCATGTGATCTTCAAAATTCTGTAGTATGCATGTGTAGAATATTCTAGTAGAATTTTTCCTTAGTATTATTTTGCAAGTGCGATGATTTTGTAGTATGCCATGAGTAGCTCTATACTTAGGATTTTCCCTCCTAATAGGTTACCCCTGTTTTTTCTAAGTATTGCTTGCTATGCTATATATACAAAGTACCGTTGGGGGGTTCGAAAGTCAAAGAATTTTTCTAAGTATAAAGGCTCTCTAGAGCAAACTTTCTTCTCAAATCCACTTCAAAATAAAACTAAGTTTTCTTCTGGGCGGAATGGTTGTCGGGTCAACGAGTGTGATTTTGGTGGAGGACGGCCGCCCAGGAATCAAAGAAGTCTACCATGTTTCAGAATTCAGAAGCTTCCAGTGCAACCACAATACATTATGGGCTCTGTCTTGGCCTAGTACTTAGTGGGAAACCTCACCTGGGTACCAACATTTGGAGGTTCTTGGTACGGTTGGATCCGGAAGGTAGAGGGGCTACTAAGGGAAAGCCTCGCCATGGTCTTGTCTGTTAAAGGACTTGATCGTGGATTGTGGGTAAAGTGCACAAACTCTCGAGAGTATTGCAATCTGATCGATCAGCCGTGTTCACGGTAACGGAACAACAATGAGCTTCTGAAGGATGGAGCCTCTGAAGGATCTTCCTCTCTCTTTTCTAAAAACAAAGTTTTGAAAACCCCATGGCATGCGTAATATCGCTAATGGGTGGGAATTTGGGAACTTGGTGTGTAATATCCAAGTGACGCTTGGTGCGTAATATCCAAGTGTTTGGTTGTTTGGACACTTGGTGCGTAATATCCTCGTGTGCCACTCGACCTTATTTTATCGAAGCAAATGTTTACAAAGTAGGGCAATCTTCTATTCTTCTCTCTACTTAAGAAAATTAGCTTTGAGCAAATGAACTCTACAGCCTATACCAGCCTTGCATGTAGAGATAGTCTTTTCTCTCCTTGGTGTAATTTGCCAATACATTCAAAGTATTGACCCAACTTGTTGGCTGCACGTCTTATGTGCAGAATCCGAAGATTGAAAGGTGCGTAGGGATCGCGGGTCTACACTCGACAAGCCTGGGGCGTTGATGGACTCATGCTGCTTTTATGTTTCCGCTGTTATTTGAGCTAGCATAATGCTAAGCAATTTTTGTAATAATTTCATACTCTGGATTCTCCGTGTAATAAAGACTTTGTGTTTTACATGATATTTCATCGACTGTGAGTGCTAGCTATTGATCCAGGGACTAGCATGCTAATCACAGGGACTTAGGATCCTTACCGATCCGAGGTCATTACACCGGTGGTCGATATTTTTGAACACCTCGGTCTTCTCGGGGACTTCGAGACACTTGCGAAGTAATGAGATATGGAACACATTGTGCACAGTTGACATCTCTTCGGGTAGTTCCAATTGATACGACACTTCTCCTCGATGGTTCAGAATCTTGAAAGGTCCGATATATCTGGGGGCTAACTTTCCCTTGAGTTGGAAACAATGCATTCCCTTCAATGGTGACACTTTCAGATAAACAAAATCTCCTATGTTGAAGGCGAGGTCTCTACGTCTCTTGTCGGCGTAACTCTTCTGTCTGGACTGGGCTGTCTTGAGGTGCTCACAAATCTTGTGAACCTTCTCTTCTGCTTCTCATAGGATGTCGGGTCCGAAAATCTGACTCTCTCCTACTTCCGACCAGTTCAAAGGGGTGCGACACTTCCTTCCGTACATGAATTCAAATGGGGCCATTTGCAGACTGGCTTGATAACTGTTATTGTATGAGAATTTTGCAAACGACAGACAGTCTTCCCACTTGGATCCATATTCTAACACACATGCTCTCAGCATATCTTCGAGTATTTGGTTTACTCGCTCCGTTTGTCCATCGGTCTGAGGGTGATACGCGGTACTGAAATCTAGGCGGGTTCCTAAACCTTCTTGGACTTTCTTCCAGAATCTCGAGGTAAACTGAGTTCCTCGATCCGATACGATTTTCTTGGGGACTCCATGTAAACTAACTATTCTCGCGATGTACAACTCTGCTAGCTTCAAACTCTGATATGTGGTTTTGACGGGTAAGAAATGGGTGACTTTGGACAATCGGTCCACTATGACCCAGATAGAGTCATTTCCCCTACTAGAAGTAGGCAATCCGGTGATAAAGTCCATTCCAAAGGAATCCCATTTCCATTCCGGAATCTGCAAGGGTTGCAACAATCCAGCGGGTCTTTGATGTCCTGCCTTGACTCGCTGACAAATATCACACTTGGCGATATGGCTTCCGATTTCTCTCTTCATCTTATGCCACCAAAATTGCTCTTTTAAATCTTGATCCCTTCTAGTTCCTCCGGGATGGATAGAATAAAGAGTATCATGAGCCTCCTTCAGAATCACTTCTTTCAACTCAGAATCTGCTGGTACACAAAGGCGTCCTTTGTACCACAGAACTCCTTCTTCGTCTTCGGTGAATGCAGGTACTTTGCCTATACCGATACGACGCTTGATTCCGTCGATACTAGCATTTCCCTTCTGCGCCTCTTTAATCTGACTGATCAAAGTGGGCTGGAGTTCTATGCTAGCCAAAAATCCTTCACTTACTAATTCTATTTGAAAATCTTCCATCTCTTTGTGCAGGCTTGGTTGCTCCTTCAAGATCATGGAGTTCAAGCGGCACGGAAATCTGCTAAGGGCATCTGCTACCACATTGTCTTTAACAGGGTGATAGTGAATGTCCAGATCGTAATCCTTGATTAGCTCAATCCATCTTCTCTGTCTCATATTCAGCTCCTTCTGAGTGAATATATACTTCAGACTCTTGTGATCCGTATAGATCTCACAACGATTTCCCATGAGGTAATGCCTCCATGCCTTCAGGGCTAGAACTACGGCTGCGAGTTCGAGGTCATGGGTTGGGTAATTTTGCTCATGTTGTTTCAGTTGTCGAGATAGATAAGATATGACCTTGCCTTCTTGCATTAGCACACATCCGAGACCGATCTTGGATGCGTCACAATACACATCGAAGGGCTTCGTGATATCCGGCATGATTAAGATTGGGGCTGAAATCAATCTCCTCTTGAGTTCTTGAAAACTCGCTTCACATTTGTCGGTCCATTCAAACTTCTTGTCCTTCTTCAGCAATTGGGTCATGGGTCTGGCGATACTCGAGAATCCTTCTACGAATTTGCGGTAATATCCCGCCAATCCGAGAAATGCACGAACTTGGGTTTGAGTGGTTGGGGCTTGCCAATCTTCTACATCTTTCACTTTGGCAGGGTCAACGGCAATTCCTCCGGCTGATACAATGTGACCGAGGAATCCTACCTCCTGTAACCAGAATTCACATTTGCTAAACTTTGCATACAGCTGATGCTATCTAAGGGTTCCAAGAATGGTCCTTAGGTGTAGCTCATGTTCTTCTTCCGATTTGGCATAAATCAGAATGTCATCGATGAAAACAACGACAAACTTATCCAGGAAGTCCATAAAAATCTTATTCATGAGATTCATGAAATAAGCGGGGGCATTGGTTAATCCAAAAGACATGATTGTATACTCATACAGTCCATATCTGGTGGTAAAGGCAGTCTTGGGAATATCTTCTGCACGAATCTTGGGTTGATGATAGCCTGTTCTAAGATCAATCTTAGAAAACACTTGGGCACCGGTCAACTGATCAAACAAATCTTCTATCTTGGGCAAGGGGTACTTGTTCTTGATAGTCACATCATTCAACTTCCGATAATCCGTACACAAACGGTTACCTCCATCCTTCTTATCCACGAACAAAACAGGTGATCTCCAAGGTGACGCACTTGGTTGAATCAATCCAATTTCCAACATGGAATCCAGTTGCTTCTTTAGTTCTGCCAGTTCAGACGGGTTCGTACTATATGGTCTCTGGGCTATGGGTCCTGTTCCGGGGATTAGTTCAATGATAAACTCGATATCCCGATCTGGGGGCATAACGGGCAAAACATCTGGAAATACATCGGGGTATTCACAGACTATCCGGACTTGGTCAATGATAGGTTGGGCTATACTCTTGTTGCACTTGAATTTACGAGGTAAGGTTTCAGATATATGCTCGACTGATATTCCGACAGTACTGGTCATGGTTATGGCTTTCTTGGCACAGTAAATCAATCCTTTATGTTTGGACATCCAATCCATTCCTAGTACTACTTCCAAACCTTTAGTTCCGAGTACTATCAGATTAGCATAAAAATCTATGCCATGGATTCGGATAGGGACGGCTTTGCAAATTTGCCTAGCCTTGGTGGTTGAACCAGGAATTTGAACAATCATAACATGCTTCAGTTTGGTTGGTTGAATTTTACTAGTGCATGCAAATTCTTCGGTGACAAATGAATGCGATGCACCAGAATCAAACAACAGTCTTGCAAGTACTGAATTAACAGAAAACATACCCAGCACGACGCCTGGCGCTTCCTGAGCTTCTTCAGCATGCATGAGAAAAAGACGGCCATTGCGATTGAGCGAATTCCCTGGGGCAAACCTTCTTCCGGGATGAACACGACGCTACTGCTGAGCTGGGACATTGGCATTGGGTGCTGCGGCATTCTTCTTGTTGGGGCACTCGTTGGAGTAGTGACCCTTATTTCCACAGTCATAACAAGTCACTTGCGACTTGTCCTTTGCTGCTACAGGCACAACATTGCTTCCAGTCCTCGGGGCAGTGTTGGTGTTGGCGGTAGCATTGTTGTTGTTGAACTTGGGTGGGGCACGGTTGAAATTTCTAGCGTTGCTGGGGTTGTTGTGATTTCCTCCGGGCCTAGGGTTTCCACGGTTGGGGTAGGTCGGACGGTTCATCAGGGGTCTGTTGGTTCTTGGGGCAAATCCGGGAGATGGGTTAGGGCGATACTTTGGGGTCTGATGGGTTCCTGGCTGATGCATCATGCGACGCTTGCAGTTCTCATTGGCTTGGTTGATCTTTCCTTCCATCTGGATAGCAGAGTCGACAAGGGCTTCAATATCAGCAAAGGGGATATTGACTAACACTGTCTGCATCTCATCGTACAGACCATTCAGGAATCTTTCTTTCTTCTTGGCTTCGGTGTCGATATCATCCGGGGCATACCTAGCTAATGACAAGAATTTGCCACGGTATTCCACTACGGTCATCCTTCCTTGCTTCAGTTCTCTGAACTCGTCTCTCATCCTCTTGATCAAACCGAGTGGCACATGGGTTCTGCTAAACTTGACCTTGAATTCCTCCCAGGTCATCATCTGGCCTCCGGTCATTGCACGAACACTGTTCCACCATGCTCTGGCATCTCCGGCTAGATAGTGGGTGGCGAACAGAACTTTCTCGTTGGCTTCTACTCCGGCAACTTCTAGGTTATTTTCCATGGTTTGCAGCCAATCATCGGCGTCTAGGGGTTCTTCTGACTTAGTGAAAACGGATGGGTTGGTATTCTGGAAATTCTTGAGCTTAGATCCATGGTTGTCTTGATTTCCATGGCCTTGGTTGTTGTGGGCAAGCTGGGCTATCTGTTGCAGGGTGGCTAGGTTTGCTTGACGTTCCGCTCTTTCAGCTTCGCGGTCAGAAGTCAACATTTGCAGAATCTGCAACATCGGGTTCGGGGATGAACCACTTCCTCCACGTGGCATCTGAAGATTGAGATAGATCGTGAGAAAAGAGGGAAATTTCTAAGGTTCTGGGACATTAAGAAGTTTTTAAAGTTTGACTCAAATTTTTCTAGCGACTCGCTTTTCATTCATTCATTCATAGCACACGATACAACACACACCACAACAAAGAAAAACAAATGGTTTTAAGAACCATTCTGAAAACTACGATACAATGGGACCGAATACTACTCACTACGCTAGTGCTCAAGTGGTACTACTCCTTGGAATCTGTGGCTTCATCATCCTCATCATCATCGATGAAGGCGAAATCATCCTCATCGGTTAAGAAGTCCATAGCCTGATCCTCTAGAAAATCATCGTCATCGCTGAGATAGGAGTAGGGGTCTCCACGAAGATCCTCTCCTGCATTCTCCCTTTCTTCCAACTGCATGTCTCTCTCGTGGATGGTCTCCTCCAAAGATGAGATACGATGGCGAAGATGAGCAATGATGCGCTCCTTCTTGTCGAGCTGACGGCGGCGAGACTTGCGATCCTTTGCTAGCATGGCGATGGTTTGATCCTTCGTTTTGATGATGCCAGACTTGTGGTTGGAGTAGTCACGTCAGTTATCCAACTCCTGCTGACGATCGTACATCATGAAGCTAAGGTGGTCCAATTGAGTCTTCAGCTCAGGGTGGTATGGGGCTTCCAGTGGTTGTCCATTTGCATCACGCCTTGGGAAAAACTCAAAGCGGGTTCCCTTGATCTGATTGATGCTCTGCCCACACAGACGGGAAAGAGCTTCCTGCATGGCCCTGGAAAGTCCGTCGAGCCAGTTGTTCTCTCTTAAGGTAAACTAAATTCCCTCAGCAGTAGGAGGTTCAATCTTTCCTCGGAGACTTGCAACAATTAGCCACTGCAGATCTTCTCCTCCTTGATCATTGAGCTGAGCTCCGAAGAACTCGGGGTGCGGACGCTCCAGAAGTTCTTAAAGCTGGTCCAAATCCCTCTCAAAGATAAGGTATCCTCCATTCCCCAACTGATAAAACTTGCTGTACTTCACGTCCATCTAAAAGAATATAGGATGAGTAAGTTAGTAGAGTGATCAAGTGTGTCAACATTTTATGTATTTTGCAAGAGTTTTTGAGGAACATGAATTTTCATGAAAGAATCAAAGGGATAAGAATGAGAATAAGTTTTTTTTAAATATTTGGTTTCTTTGGTTTTGAAACTAAGTTTTTGATCCCAAACGTCCAGTCTAACTAGGGTCTCCTATAGTCAGGATGGCTCTGATACCAACTTGTCAACACCCGGATTTTTAATCGTAGATGCCTGTTATGCCATACATCGCAATCCCAGGATTACCATTTTTGCGAGACATAAAGAATTGGATACCACAGTACATCATACATTACAAATCATTCATAAGGTCTTACACAAATAGGGATCTCATTGATCCAGTTCTTAATACAACTTCAAGCAGCGGAATACGTAATAATAACGGTAGCGTAGGCGAAGCTCCATCCTCGGGGTCACAGGCAATGCTGACGATGGGAGATGATCCTAGTTGTCGTAACCTTCCTGGGGTCCATCCTCCAGGTACTCCTCTTCAAGTACAAGTAAACTAATACTAACAAGTGAAAGGTTTTTTTGATAATAGGACACTAGGCTCTAGGGTTGTTTTGCAAAAGCCAGATTTATCTCTACTAAGTTTGGAAGCAACGAATGCTAGTTAAGGTTTTATAACACCTAAGTGGGAACTTGTATCTCATGCCACAACCCTGTTGTGGTCAAGTCAAAGTCTCAATTCATTTCACAAGTCTTTTGAAAAGTCTGACGGGGGAACAGTATGGCCACTCTAACTGTCCATAACCACGGACGCGGCTAATCGAATAGTTTGACACTCTGCAGAGATTGTACACTTTCACCACAACATTCGATACATCCGTCAGGAACAAATCCTAAATTCACCATACTCAGTATGTGGATAATCAATCCTAACCTTTCAATTACACGCCCTAGTATAAGCACCTCGCCTGTGAGTTTGGCCTCCCAACCATGACCAACTATCATCTTGGGTACTGCATAGGTGGACAATCTTCACAAGGTAGGCTCAGCTCAGACCTTGGTCGTGAGGGAACTAATACTAAGGTATATAAGTTTCCAGTCAAGCCCTACCCAATCTTCGGGTATTGTGGTTGTACGATAAAATTGGAATGGTATTGCATCCAAACAACCATCAGTTTTAAATAGGGCTAAGGCTCATGCCTCAACATTTTTATCACCAAAATCATCTGGTGTTCGGAAACACATGTCAAAACATCTCAGTAGAATGATCCACCATTCTAAGGTTTTCATAACCATTTTCACCAAGTATTCCCATCTAAAGTTGATCAAGTTTTATGCTTAGCACTAGCATCTACAAGTGGGGGTAAGTACTAATGAGGGGTGGTAAACTAGTGCAGTTTAACTAAGTTTGATCTCATGCCTTAGGATGACATCAACATTATCTAGCTTAGGCCAAATTTTATGCTCTTTATGCAACCTTCAATTATCCTTCTAGTATCTATCATTTATTCCAGTACTCTCTAAGTAAGAGCTTTGATAAAGAAATAAAGTAATAAATTTTGAAGTGAAACTAGGATTGGTTTATCAAGGGGTTATGATCATATATGCTTTAAGGCATATAGTGGGCATGGTAGCAAGCAAGTATTAGCTTGCACATTCAACTAGTAGTATTAGGTTTGCTAAAGTAGAGTATCTTGCAAGTGTTAGCTTGCATAGGTCAACTTGATTAGTAAGGCTTGCTAAGTTAATAGCTTGCAAGTATTGGCTTGCCTTGTGCATAGCAGTGGTTGAAGTTCTCCTCGGCTTCTTCTTCGTAGAATCCTCCTTCCTCCTCGTATCCTTGGTCGGTACTAGCGTCTATAAGTAAATACGATGTACACAATCACCAAACAATACTTAACTACTTGCAATCATCACACACAAGGGTCCTATAGATGATCTAGCATCATCACTAACATTACAAGATTAAAGCTTGGTTTAATTCCTT
Organism: Avena atlantica; assembly: GCA_910589765.1. Taxonomy (NCBI): domain Eukaryota; kingdom Viridiplantae; phylum Streptophyta; class Magnoliopsida; order Poales; family Poaceae; genus Avena; species Avena atlantica. The sequence continues at coordinate 229,526,567 of OU342738.1, forward strand.
TTATTTTTAGAAAAGTAATTTCTACTCATTGAAAAACTACTTAAGATTTAATATTCTCCAAACCAAACATGGGATCATGTGGACACATGTCATCACCACATATTTTAGTCCATTAGGAATGTGATTTAAAGTGGTGTCACAATTTAATAAGGTTTTACCCTTTTATTTTAATTAAATAAAGTGACTAGAAATGCCTATGTAGCATTATTTTATTACTTGAACATTATTTCTGTAAGTAAACCTATATATTTTTAGATATTCTGAAAGGTATCGTTAAATGTGATTTTTGAGAGTTGGAATCAACTCAAAAGCTATTATGGTTTAAATTTGAAAAATGTTTGAATGTAGAAAAGCTTCTGCCTTGTTATTTTTACCATGAATGATCTACAGATCCAAATGACTTGAATCCAACGGGCTTGGATTCAGAATACCTAGACCTTTCTAATATAATTGGTTTCATTCAATTTGGTTCACTGAATCGATCTGGGTTTATTTTTGAATCTAGGTGCAGAAGTGTGTTTGAAATAAAAAGGAAAAGGTTAAATTCAAATAACTGGACTGCGCGGGAAGCGATACTGGGCCGGCCTGCTAAGCATAGCGCTTACGCAGGCTGGTTAAGTGGCTGTCCCCACGCGTCAGTGAGACGAGGGGGTGCGAAGCGGTATGGGGCCTTGTGGTGCATTCGATCTGGTTCTAATCCAACGGCTAAGAGTCATCGTCGACGTTGGGCAACGCGGGCGAGACATAAACCTAGCGCGGCCAATGGGGGTAGTTGGGGGCTCACCGGGGTTCAGGCGAGGGTCGGCGAGGCGGGCGAACGACGAAGTCGACGACAGCGAACCTCCTGGTACCGGCAGCTTCTCCTGGGACGGCTCCAATCGCTGGCCCCCTTCTTCTCCAGTAGCGGCAGACTCCGATGAAATTCTGGCGATGCGCTGGCCGCCTTGCTCCGGGAACGGGGTGGTACGATCAGTGAGGAGAGGGGAGTGAGATGGTGTGCTCAATTTGGATGGGGGTGGCCTCTATTTATAGTGGAGCGAGGGGACCGACGGGGCGCAAGGTGAGCTCATCGTGGTCGACGGTACAGATGGCTATCGGCGTGGGCGACGGTAGGGGGCGATGCTCAACGACATGGTGGCGAGACTTGGGGCGGTGTGGTTTGGTTGGAACGCGACGATGCTCTACGCATGCCCGACGGAAGATTTAATGGCGCACATCGCGCGTGGTCCGCGCGGCGGCGAACGAGCGTGTCTGCGGGGTTGCTGGGATGGTGGTGATCACGTATGCACGCGGCGAGGGCGACGCGCGGTCTGTGGGCATCGGTCGAGCGTGGCGCACTGGGCGTGCTCTCGGCATGGTTGCTGGCAAGGTTGGCATGGTTCGTGCGTGTGGTCCAGTGGCTGGCAACGTTCGAGCGCTGGACAGGGAGTGGCGGTGGGATGTTGGCTTGCTCCCAGACATGCTGGCTAGGCTTGTTTCTCCTCCTAGCTTGTTGTCGACATGGGGGTGACAAGGGTGCATTCGTCCTGCTCACCATTGATGGCAATGCCAAGCTTACAGTGATTCTAAGGGTGTGCAATTGAGCTAGATGATCTACTAAAACCTAGTTGTAACCAGAGAGGGAACAAGTTAGGCTTCAATCACTGCTCACAATAGTGTTTAAGATTTTGATGATTTGGGTCTGCAATGTGTTTGATGAAATCGCCGCAAGAATTCAAGTTTTGAATTTTGAAAAGATTTTTGGTGGGTGTGGTAGGTTGGTGCTGGTGAGTCTGCAGATGCTTGGGTTTTGAAAGTTGAGCTTGTTTGAGTGGTTTTTGAAAAAGTGGGATCTTCTCATATGATAAAGATTCAATTTTGAATTGTCATTTAAACTATGCATTTTAAAGTTTCTGGATGATCACAAAGTGGGCCTTGATACTTTGTTATGAGTACAATGAAGGGGTGCAAAGATCCAAACAAGTTTCTGTTAAGTTCTGAAAGTTTGGGACAGCCAAAGTAGGCATGGGAGTTAAATTGGTCAAAATGACCATTCACTCATTTAGCTTTGTTTTGATTTATTTGTCTTTGAGAAAACTTGGGAATTGTTTAGATGATGTTTATTTCACCTAAGCATCCATTTACAAGCAAAGGAACACACAAACAAGTTGGTTCAAAAGAATTCCAAATGAAGTGCATACACCATGCATGCCTTCATAATTTTATTTAGCAAAGTTTTTTGTTAACCCTAAGTTTGATGATTAGAGTTTGATGATCCAAGTTTAGTATTTTTGGGATGTTACATCACTATTGTCTAACAACAAGACGGTTAAGACAGGGTTGCCGTACCATTCAGGAGTGGCACGTGACCTTGTCGACCTGCGAAGTTTAGCAGTAGCGTTGTTCGAAGTTTCATGATCCTCGTCATTACCTTCCTCTCTTATTGGTGCAGACAGCACTGGATCAATTTCAGGTGCTGCGCTACTCTCCAACTCGAGAGAAGGTTCAATAACCTCGTCTAGCTCTACGTTCCTCCCACTCACTTCTTTCGAGAGAAACTCCTTCTCAAGAAAGGATCCGTTCTTTGCAACAAACACTTTGCCTTCGGATCTGTGGTAGAAGGTATAGCCAATCGTTTCCTTAGGGTATCCTATGAAGACGCATTTCTCCGCTTTGGGTTCGAACTTGTCCGGCATCAACTTCTTGACGTAAGCTTCGCATCCCCATACTTTAAGAAACGACAACTTAGGTTTAGCACCAAACCATAGTTCATACGGTGTCGTCTCAATGGATTTAGATGGTGCCCTATTTAAAGTGAATGCAGCGGCTTCTAATGCATAACCCCAAAATGATAACGGCAAATCTGTAAGAGACATCATTGATCGCACCATATCTAATAGAGTTCGATTCCGGGTTTCAGACACACCATTGCGCCGTGGTGTTCCGGGTGGAGTGAGTTGCGAAACGATTCTGCTTGCTTTAAGACGCGTGAGAAAATCATAACTCAAATATTCACCTCCACGATCGGATCATAGAAATTTAATTTTCCTGTTACGATGGTTTTCCACTTCGTTCTGAAATTCTTTGAACTTTTCAAACGTTTCAGATTTATGTTTCATTAAATAGATATACCCATATCTACTTAAGTCATCAATAAAAGTGAGAAAATAGCGATATCCACCGCGCGTCGAAACACTCATTGGTCCGCATACATCGGTATGTATGATTTCCAATAAGTCCGTTGCTCGCTCCATTATTCCGGAGAACGGGGTTTTGATCATCTTGCCCATGAGGCACGACTCGCACGTGTCAAATGATTCAAAATCATGAGACTCCAAAAGTCCATCAGAATGGAGTTTCTTCATGCGTTTTACAGCAATATGACCTAGACGGCAGTGCCACAAATAAGTTGGATTATCACTATCTACTTTGCATATCTTAGCCTCAATGCTATGGATGTGCATTTCATTGCTTTCGAGATTCAGAAGAAATAAACCATTCACAACAGGTGCATGACCATAAAATATGTTATTCATATAAATAGAACAACCATTATTCTCTGATTTAAATGAATAACCGTCTTGCAATAAACACGATCCAGATATAATGTTCATGCTCAACGCAAGCACATAATAACACTTATTAAGGTTTAAAACTAATCTTGAAGGTAAAACTAAGGAGAGCGTGTCGACGGCCATCACATCAACTTTTGATCCATTGCCAACGCGCATCGTCACCTCATCCCTTGCTAGACGCCGTCTATTTCATAGCTCCTGTTTCGAGTAACAAATATTAGAAACTAAACCAATATCATATACCCAGGCACTACAACGAGCGCTAGTAAGGTAAACATCAATAACATGTATATCAAATATACCTTTAATGGTGCCAGCCTTCTTGTCCTCTAAGTACTTCGGACAGTTGCGCTTACAATGACCCTTGTCCTTGCAATAGAAGCACTCAGTGTCCGGCTTAGGTCCAGACTTGAGCTTCTTCTCAGCAGGGGCAACGCGCTTGCCGCTGCCTTTCTTGAAGGATTTCTTTGCACCCTTAGCTTTCTTAAAGCTAGTGGTCTTGTTGACCATCAACACATGATTATCTTTCTTGATATCCACCTCCGCAGCTTTTAGCTTAGCAAAGAGCTCAGTGATCGTATCAGTGGAACCAATTTGATTATGAGTAACTACAAAACCTTTGTAGCTAGGAGGGAGAGATTGCAGAACTCTGTCAATCTTGAGCTCTTCTGGAATCTTGCAGTCCAGTTGCTCAAGACGTTGAGTGTAGCCCGACATCTTAATGGCGTGCTCACAAACGGAACTCCCTTCCTCCATCTTGCAGTTAAAGAACTTCTCAGAGATCTCATATCTCTCAGAACGGGCCTGAGTCTGAAACATGGTTTTCAGTTCCTCAAGTATCTCAAAGGGCCTGTCGAACTCCTCAAAACGATTTTGAAGTTTCGGTTCCATAGCAAACGACATGGTACTCTTAATCACTCCATAATCATCTTTGCGTGACTGATAAACAGCTTTTTCATCAGCCGGCGCATCAGTAGCAGGGGCGTCACCTAGCGCTTTCTCAAGTACATAGGCTTTTTGTCCGCCAGCGAGAATGATTCTCAGATTGCGGAACCAGTTGGTGAAGTTAGACCCATTGGTATTAAGCTTTTCTTTCTCAGCAAAACCGTTGAAGTTGAAGTTGGACTTAGCCATTTGATCTACAAAATTTGCAAATACAATGGTGGACAACAAAGTGTCGATCATATCATCCATATGACTCATGTTTAACCTTTTGGTTCGTGTGTTCCGAGGCCATGTCTGTACATGCTAGGCTCGTCAAGTAAAACCCAAGTATTTCCGCGTGTGCAAAACTGGCTTAAACCCGTTGTATTTGAACGCAGAGTTTATAGCACCCGATCATCACGAGGTGCTTGAAAACGACGAACTTTCGCAACAGTGCATACATGGGGAGAACACAATTTTATCTTGATCTTTAAGTGAGGAATCATCTTATAATGATACCGTCGCGATCTAAGCATAATAAGATACATAAAAGGATAAACATCACATGCATATAATTTTATGTTACATGGTATAGCCAATCTCCACGCAATGATCTCCATCTTGTGCGCGCTAGCATGATCTCCGTCACTCCACCATGATTGCCTCCACCATGAATAGCAACTATAACTATTGTTAACTACTTAGCGATAAATTAAAGCTATTACATGGCGTATAAGAAGTTGACACGCAGGTCATATACAATTATAAAGACAACCATACGGCTCCTGCCAGTTGTGAACTCATCGACATGCAAGTCGTGAAATATTACAAAACATGATCATTGCATACATCTCAATTCATACACATCATGTCTTGGGCCATACCATATCACAAAAAACTCCCTGCAAAACAAGTTAGACGCCTCTACTTTGTTGTTGCATGTTTTACGTGGCTTATGGGAGTAACAAGCTAAAAACGATTCTTACCTACGGAAAGCCACAACGGTGATATTATGGTTGCTAACATCCGTTGTAAATTCCATGACTACTATAGTGAGAGAAACTGGTATCCACCAGCCGCATGTGTCGAACAAGCCACACGTCAAGTGCGGAGCCGGTCTCGCGAACGAGGTCGCGTAAAGTTGGCCTGGACCGCTTCGATCTCACTATGCCGCGCCATAAGAAATACACAACAAGAGGTTTGCAACAGAAAGCATCAACGCCCGCAACAAGCATGTTGCGTTCTACTCATGAAACACATCTACGCATAGATCTAGCTCTGATACCACTGATGGGTTTCGAAGCATAGTAAATCAAAAAAATTCCTACGGATGCGAACAAGAAAGCCAAGATCTAATCTAGAAGATGTAATCAACGAGAGAGATTGATGAGATCTTCATACCCTTGAAGAAATCGCACAGCGGAAACGTTCAACAGAATGTGGTTGACGTAGTCGTACTCGCCGTCTCCTCCTCGCGATCCGATCCGATCCTACGCCGCAAGTGGCGGCGCCTCCGAGAGATGCACACGTATGGTGCAGCGACGTCTCCTCCTTTCCTTGGTCCAGCAAGTATGGTGGAGACATAGATTGGATTTGCAGCACGACGACGTGGTGCTTATGGTGGAGAGTTTCTGCGGCAGGGCTTCGCCTACGCGCAGTCGGGAGAGAGAGAGATGGAGGGGCAGCAGTTGGACGGCGACTAGGGTTGGAGTTGGAGGAGGCTGCGCCCCTGCCCTCCTTATATAGGGGGCTGGCCGGCCCCCTTGACCCCTCCTCCAAGCCCTAGGGCGGCGGCCCAAGGGGTGGAGTGGGGGGCAAGTAATCCCCCCTTCTTCTGGAAGGTTCCCTTAGGGTTTCCCCTAAGGGCTGGCCGGCTGGGCCTTAGGGGCCTTGTTACCCTGGCCCAAAGTGGCCAGGGCACTTCCCCTTAGGCCCACGCAGGCCTCCGACAAGTGGGCCCAAGTTGGTCCCACTCTAGAACCTTCTAGAACCTTCCGGTACAATACCGATAAACTCCGAAACGATTCCGAAATCCAAAAATTGCTTTCCTTTATATGAATCTTATTCTCCGGACCATTCCGGAACCTCTCGTGATGTCCTGGGTCTCATCCGAGACTCCGAACAAAAAACTCATAAACCAATTATCCATTCTATCCTAGCGTCGATGCACGTTAAGTGTGTGACCCTACGGGTTCGAGAATATGCAGACATGATCTTCTATCAATAATCAACAGCGGGATCTGGAAACCCATATTGACTCCCACATATTCATCGATGATCATATCGAATGAACCACGATGCCAGGATTCAATTAATCCCATATATGTATTCCCTTCGTCACGCGATATTTTACTTGCCCGAGATTCGATCATTGGTATCGGCATACCTAATTCAATCTCATTCACAGCAAGTACTTTACTCGTTCCGTAATCCGATATCATTTTGTGATTAACTCCTTAACCACGTTCTTGCAAGCGGTGTTGATATCGATTACTGAGTGGGCCCGAAGTATATCTCTCCGACTCGGGAGGGACAAATTCCATCTCGATACATACAACCCAACAAGTACTTTCCGATCACCTGAGAGACACCTTTATGATCACCCTCACATAGGATGACGTTTGATGACCTCAAAGCTTTCTTCCGATACCAGGGAGTTGTATTATCTCATGGTCTAAGGAATAAAATACTTGACATAGGAAAAAGCTTCGCAAAGATGAACACGATGACACGATCTAATTGCTCTGCTTAATTTGGGTCTGTCCATCATATCATTCTCCTAATGACATGATCTCATTATTAATCGACAACTCATGTCTATGGTTAGAAAACCTTAACCATCATTAATCAATGAGCTAGTCCATAGAGGCGTACTAGGGACACGGTGTTGTTCATAAACCACACAAGTATCAAAGTTTCCGCTTAATACAATTCTAGCATGGAATATAAACTTTATCATGAAAAATAATTATAATAATAACATCTTTATTATTGCCTCTAGGACATAATTCCAACAAGTATCAATAGAGGGATATTGATTTAAGTGGGAGTATATGCTATTAAATTGTTTAATATGTTTTACTCTTTCATGGTTACATGGCTTAGTATTTTGCATGTTTTCTGTTGTAGATCAATGGCACCGAACACTGCATCACCTTTTTCTTTGCGTTTGATTCCTCACAAAGATAAACTAAATGGAACAAACTATTCAGATTGGGTCTGTAACCTGAGAATTGTTCTCAGGTATGATAAAAAGGAAACGGTTCTGGATACCCCAATCCCCGATGAATCTGCTGATAATGCATCTGCTGCCCTAAAGAACGCCTACAAGAGAGCATGTGATGATTCTCTTGAGGTTAGATGTCTTATGCTTGCATGCATGGAACCTGAACTCCAAAAGAAGTTTGAGGATCAGGATGCGTACAATATGATCGTCGTGCTTAAGGACATGTTCCAAGATCAGGCAAGGACTAAGAGGTACAATGTTTCCAAGTCCTTTGTCGAATGCAAGCTAGCAGAGGGAGAAGCTGTAGGCCCCCATGTGATCAAAATGGTTGGTTACAGTCAGACTTTGGAAAAGCTTGGTTTTACGCTAGGCCAAGAGTTGGCCACTGACTTCATTTTGGCGTCTCTTTCGTTTAGCTATGGGCAATTCATTTCGAACTACCATATGCATGGGGTGGAGAAGTGCCTTAATGAGTTATGTGGGATGCTAAAAACAACATAAAGTGACATGAAGAAGTGTGCAGGGCATAGCCATGTGATGGCTGTTCAGAATAAGACTAGCTTCAAGAAAAAAGGTACTTGTTGGAAGAAGAAGGGCAAGACTAAGGATACGATCCTTAAGCCTGCATCCAAGCAAAAGGATGGACCTGCAGATGACACTGAGTGCTTCTTTTGTCATGAACATGGCCACTGGAAGAGAAATTGCAGCAAGTACCAGGCTTCTTTGAAGAAGAGTGGAAGTAAGAGTACTTCCCACTCAGGTACGCTTGTTGTAAATGTTGTAGACATTCTTCTCACCGATTCCTATGTTAACTCTTGGGTATTTGATACCGGATCGGTTGCTCATATTTGCAATTCGATGCAGGGGCTAATAAGGACTAGAGAAGTGCAGAAAGGCGAAGTGGATTTTCGCGTTGGAAATAAAGCAAGGGTTGCTGCATTGTTCGTCGGTGTCATGCAACTTCACCTTCCGTCAGGATTTATTATGGAGTTGAATAATTGTTATTACATTTCAAGTATGGGTCGAAACATTTTATCACCTTCATATTTGATGAGGGATGGACATTCATTTGCGAGTATGAACAATGGTTATGTAATCTCTAAGAATGATATGTTTATGGCTAACGCTCCCATTGTGAATGTGTTATTTATTTTAAATCTTGATGATGCATTTGTTTACAATGTTAGTGCTAAAAGGCTTCGGCCTAATGATTTGAGTCCTACCTATTTATGGCATTGTCGTTTGGGACATATAAGTGAAAAGCGCATGAAGAAGCTCCATGGCGATGGTCTTCTAACTTCGTTTGATTTTGAATCATACGAGACATGTCAAGCTTGTTTACTTGGAAAGATGACCAAGTCGCCTTTTTCGGGTTTACCCGAGAGAGCGACAAACTTGTTGGAACTCATACATACTGATGTATGTGGACCAATGAGCATGACGACCAGAGGAGGATATCACTACTTCATTACTTTCACTGATGATTTTAGTAGATATGGTTATGTCTATTTGATGAAGCATAAGTCTGAAACGTTTGAAAGGTTCAAGGAGTTTCAGAATGAGGTAGAGAATCAACGTGGAAATAAAATAAAGGCCTTGCGATCTGATCGCGGAGGTGAATATTTGAGTCAAGAATTTATCAATCATCTTAAGAGTTGCAGAATTGTTCCATAGCTCAAGTCGCCCGGAACGCCTCAAAAAAACATGGTCTCCAAACGGCGCAATCGAACTTTGTTGGACATGGTTCGATCGATGATGAGCCAGTCGGATTTACCATTATCAGTTTGGGGATATGCTCTAGAAACGGCAGCTTTTACACTTAACAGGGTACCATATAAATCTGTAGTTAAGACACCATATGAGATGTGGACTGGAAATAATACCAGTTTGTCTTTTCTAAAGATTTGGGGTTGTGATGCATTTGTCAAGCAACTTCAGTCGGACAAGCTAGCACCCAAATCGGATAAGTGCATTTTTGTGGGATATCTGAGGGAAACCTTAGGGTATTACTTCTACAACCGAGAAGACGACAAAGTGTTTTTCGCTCATAGCGGTGTTTTCCTAGAGAAAGAGTTTCTCATAAAGGGAAATAGTGGAAGGTCGGTGCGACTTGAAGAAGTTCAAGATGAGCCAGTCGGGGATGCTTATACAAGTGATGCTATTGTAGCAGAACAAGTTGAGGAACCCGTGGCAATAGAAGCACCACAAGCACGAAGGTCGGCGAGGCTCCGCGAAATGCGGGAGTTATTATTGTTAGACAATGATGATCCTGCGACCTATGCAGAAGCGATGGTGGACCCAGACTCTAAGAAATGGCCGATCGCCATGAGATCCGAGATAGAGTCCATGGGAGACAATCAAGTTTGGAACTTGGTTGACCTGCCTGATGGTTTTAAATCCATCGAGTGCAAATGGATCTATAAGAAGAAGATTGATATGGATGGAAATGTTCACATCCATAAATCTCGACTTGTTGCAAAAGGTTTTCGATAAGTTCAAGGAGTTGACTACGACGAGACTTTCTCGCTCGTAGCGATGCTTAAATCTATACAGAACATTCTAGCCATTACTGCACATTTCGACTATGAAATATGGCAGATGGATGTCAAGACGGCTTTCCTAAATGGAATCCTAACTGAGGACGTGTATATGATGCATCCCGAAGGTTTTGTCGATCCAAACAATGCTGGAAAGGTATGCAAACTTCTAAAGTCTATTTATGGGCTAAAGCAAGCATCTCGAAGTTGGAACATTCGATTTGATGAAGTTATAAAGGAGTTTGGCTTCATAAAAAACGAACAAGAACCTTGTGTTTACAAGAAAGAAAGTGGGAGAGCGATGATATTTCTAATCTTATATGTAGATGGCATATTACTGATTGGAAATGACATTCCTATGCTCGAGCCTGTTAAGACCTCGTTGAAAAATAGTTTTTCGATAAAGGACTTAGGAGAAGCGACATATATTCTGGGTATCAAGATCTATAGAGATAGATCAAGAAGGCTAATTGGATTAAGCCAGAGTACATACATTGACAAAGTGTTGAAACGGTTCAGCATGGAAGAGGCTAAGAAGGGGTTCTTGCCCATGTCTCACGGCATAAAACTCAGCAAGACTCAGTGTCCTTCGACTACTGATGAGCGTGAGCGCAAGAGTAGGGTTCCATATGCTTCGGCTATTGGATCCATCATGTATGCAATGATATGTACTCGCCCGGATGTTTCCTATGCTCTAAGTGTTACGAGCAGATATCAGGCTGATCCAGGTAAAGGTCACTGAACAACGGTAAAGAATATCCTTAAGTACTTGAGAAGGACTAAGGATGTGTTCCTAGTTTATGGAGGTGAGGATGAACTCAGTGTAAGGGGTTACACAGATGCGAGTTACCTTAACGACTCAGATGACTCCAGATTGCAATCTGGTTATGTGTTTGTCATGAATGGTGGTGCTGTGAGTTGGAAAAGTTCTAAGCAAGATACGGTGGCCTCCTCTTCAACAGAAGCTAAATATATTGCCGCCTCGGAGGCTGCAAAGGAAGCTGTTTGGTGTAGGAATTTTCTGATTGCTCTTGGTGTGGTTCAGGGCGCGTCCAATCTCATGGACGTTTATTGTGACAACAATGATGCTATTGCACAAGCCAAGGAACCTAGACAACACCAGAAGAACAAACATATTCGCATGCGTTACCATCAGATTCGTGAGTTTGTTGAGGATGGTAGTGTCATGATATGCAAAATACATACAGACTCAAATGTTGCTGATCCCTTTACAAAGCCACTCTCGCAGCCTGCGCATGAGGCACACACAATAGCAATAGGTATTAGATACAATCTAGATTGACTCTAGTGCAAGTGGGAGACTGAAGAAAATATGCCCTAGAGGCAATCATAGAGATGATTATATTTCTTATGTATCCATGAGTTATTGTATTGTTCCTTGAATATCCATATCAGGCAACTTGTATTGATTGGAAATTATGTGAATTGTTTGTGAAACTCTTTACTTGTATGGTCATTTAATAGTTTTCCCTAGTCGGAGTTCATATGAGGACACATGTAAATATTAGACTAGCACATCGATTGGTTGATGACTATGTTTCGCAAGTCATAAAAATGGAGATGTCAAACCAATAATGTGGACACATGTTACGAACATGGGGTTGGACTGACCCAACTTGAGACTGGCAATTAGTTGCATCTTTCTCTATACATCGTGCACGTTTTGTCCTTAGACCTGAGATTGTCGCATGTACTTGAGATGCGCATCGACCTACTTTGGGGCTATCAAACGCTGCATCGTAACTGGGTAGTTATAAAGGCAGCTTTCGGGTTTGTCCTGAAGCATGCTGCAAGGCATGGTCAATCAAGATGGGATTTGCCCCTCTTTACTTGAGAGAGATATCTCTGGGCCCCTCGAGTGATCGGATCCAGAAATGCATGGCCGTGCTACATATGGTTAAGAGTTAACCTAGTAAAGGGATTCCGAATCACAGTATCGAGAAAGGGAGGTCAGCTTGGAGCTAGACCAAATATCTTGAGGCAAAGGGAAAGACTAGTACTAAACCTTGTGATGGTTCGTCCGATATGATCTTTTTATGCGTTTAGGAGTTGGCACGTCTTGCTAGAGGCCGCTACCAACTATTGACAGAATAAGTGTATTCGTGTCATGTCTATACGTATATGAACCTATATGGTCACACACTTAAGGGGCTGGAAGTATAATAAGGATTGGATTCGAATAAGACCAGACTTAAGCTACTAATGGGGTGCTAATGTAGAAGCCCACTAGGGACGCCTATATAAGAGAGGGTGGGCGTGCTGACCAGGGGTAGACCATTCCACCCAGCCTTCACTCCTCACGCTTGTGTTGCACGCGCGGACCTAGCAGTCCGGCATCTGACGCTTCCCCCATGTACATGTGGATACCTCGGAGGCGCTGCATCTGTAGCGCTGCATCTGTAGCGCTTGGACGAGCCACGCAAGGGGAGCTGCTCGTGGGGCGAGAACGTGGAGGAGACGTAGATCGTCTGCACTGCTTCAACACGCTTCATCAAGTTCCGCAACTGCGCGTCTAGTGGTAATCCCATGATCTATGGCAACAATAATCCTGATTTACGCGGTAGATGATTTTGATTTGCGCTAGTATAGCCTACCCGTATCCCTTCACAATGTTACTCCAATACAGTCGTGGACCCAGGAATTTTCTTTAGCAGGAGCAAACAAATACATGAATTTTTTTCACGAACAAATTCAACTCAACTAGAGAAATCACATGTTAATTGGTACAAAAAAGTTTCATTTGTAATGATCAATGAAATAAAACTACTAAGAACATGAAAGAAACATAGGAACATACTAACATGGACTTTGGCTACGCAAGACACACATTGGCAGCCAAAATATTACCCTCAAAGTTCAAGTTGAGACTACAACATGTAAATAAAGGATGTCAGCTTAATCTTGATAAGCGAGTCAAGTTAGTTGTCCATGTCTGAGTGGTACTAGTCTATGTGAGTTCTTAGTCTAGTAGGTTGTCAGTTTAGTTAGTATGTGTACGTGTCGTACTAGGTTTAGTAGTAGTATAGTAAGTACCAATGTGTTCCAAGTTGTGTCCGTAGCACTAGCAGCCTTACATGGACAGGGCATGAGTTCATGTTTGAATAGGTTTGCTAGTTAGCCATGTTGGATCGTGTATATATATACAAACTCGTGTGTGAGTTTTGTAACCGTGTATGAGAGTTAAGAAGAAAATAAAGAAAAGAACGGGCATAACACGTGCTCTTGGTCATAAGATTTTTTTAACGTGTTTGTTCGTCTAATTTGATGTGATCGATCTGGGCGAATTCCAACAATTGGTATCAGAGCGAGGTTAAAGATTGCCATGCTTGCCCTGGGGAGGCGACCCTACTAGCGCCTCGGGGCGGGCGACTGGGTGGAGGCGGCGAGCATGCCGTTATCGGTGATGCAGCAGGCGATCGTCATTCGGAGGAGCGAAACGGAGTAAGACGGCGGGGGATATTGTCGCCCGGCGGAGTGACACGAGGGAGGCGGTAGGGCGTTGTCATCGGAAAAGCGGTGGAGGTGGATGATCGTTGATGGGAGAGGAGGTGCTGAGGTGCGGTGCCGGGAGTCTCATCAAGATCGTCAACCGGGGAGTTAGAAGAGTCAAGAATTCATGGGCGTGCGGGTTAGCATGTTTTGTCAGCGTCGTGTTCGTGAGTCGTCGTTGTGTCCAAGTGTTGGTCTCTATGAGGATCCGTTGCAGTTGAAGCGTGTCACGTCATTTTGCTGTCTGGTGCTAGGTGCGACCAAGGGTCTCGACGGGGAGGATGATGCTCAAGCGTATAGTGGGACAATGACCAGTGAAGGGGAGCCTCTTCAATGAGGATCTGTCTCTACATGGGACGATGTGGTGATCATCGTTGGCATGTATTGCGTTAGGGGTGGACGATGGTGTCTGCCTGGCAGCGTGACTGGGAGTCTGGATCATACGTTGAGTTAAGTCAAGAGGTCGTGAAGCTGCAAGGAGTCAAGATCAGGGGGAGCGCGAGGAGACAACAAGTCAAGATTAGAAAAAGATTGTTAGCTTAATTTTGATAAGCGAGTCAAGTTGTTAAGTTAATTGTCCATGTCTGAGTGGTACTAGTCTATATGAGTCCTTAGTGTAGTAGGTTGTCAGTTTAGTTAGTATGTGTACGTGTCGTACTAGGTTTAGTAATAGTATAGTAAATACCAATGTTTTCCAAGTTGTGTCCGTAGCAGTAGCAGACTTACACGGACAGGACATGAGTTCATGTTTGAATAGGTTTGCTAGTTAGCCGTGTTGGGTTGTGTATATATATATATATATACGAACTCGTGTGTGAGTTTTGTAACTGTGTGTGAGAGTTAAGAAAAAATAAAAAAACGGACACGGCACGTGTCCTTAGCCATAAGATTTTTTAGCATGTTTATTCGTCTAATTTGATGTGATCGATCTGGATGAATTCCAACAAAGGAAACATATGAGTGTAATTCTTGGTACAATTGTAAAAGTAGTTGATAAGATTGTATTGTACCATTAATTATAGTAATAGAAGCACTAGTGCAGACTCCCCCCTCTAACACCGGTTGGGAGGGCCCTCTAACAGCGGTTGTAGAACCGCTGTTGAGGGTTCGGTGTTAGAGGGGGTAAGAACCGGTGTTAAAGGGTGGCGCACGTGGGGCTGCCGCAGGGCTTAGGCCGCAGGAAAACGGCCTAAATCTCTGCCGCGGCAGAGTTCTGCCTCTGTCCCGTTCTGGGCGTATTTCTGCGGGAGGGGGGGAGGGGGAATCGATTGGGAGCGGTATACACATACATCTTCATCGGTACATACGAGTACATGAATAATTAAGCAACTATTATTATACACAAACATCGTCATCGGCACATACATCGTCATCAGCACATACATCGTCATCGGCACATACATCGTCATCGTTCATTTTGGTGGATATCTAAAGAGTTCTCCGCCAGGCGTGACGACCTCATCAAGTATGAACCCCGCCAGTTCCTTTTGAATGGCTCGTATGCGGTCAAATGGTAGGAGTTGGTCCTGCATCCGTTTGATCTGAATATATATGAAGAATGGGGTCAATATATATAAGAATAAAACTCAACACAATTAATGGTAATAAAATAATGTTGTGTACTTTGTTTACTTACTCTAAGTTGTTCTAGTGCGGCTTGGCCCGTCACACATATCGTGTTGCGAATGAACTCGCAAACATAGTACCCACATAAGTTATTGCCGGGTCCCTGATGCGCGCACTTTACGAGAATAGAGAGTTCAATCAAAATAATAATCAATAAAGCATGATATAATGGAATTGGAAGCAGAATCAAAGAGATACGCAGACCTAGCTAGCTAGTATTACTTACATTTTGGTCTACAAATTTTAGTTCTTCTGACCATTCACCCACGGCCCTGCCCGTGAACCTTTTTGAAACCTTGTCCGGCAAAGAAAATGGATAAAGGAGTAATTAATTACTTGTTGTCACGAAAGTTGCCGATCTAGTGCGATAATATGATTGAAATTACTTTTGGAGCATCTCTCTAAAGTCTGCCCATATCTCTTTTTATTTTCGTAACGAGTCCATGACAAGGACTTTTCCTGAGTCGAGTTGAATGACTAGCAGAACAAAGTGGTACCTACGCACGCATAACTCATCATCAGTTACACTTAACATCGAGTAAGCCGAAACAGAATGTGTACAAGAGAGAGGGTAACAGTACTCACGAGAAGTTGTAAGGCAATATTATTTCCCTTTTGGTTTGTTGTCTCAGTAAAGACTTTAGCAAGTAATCTTCTGTTTGCCCGGGTTTGGTTCTTACCACTTCTTCATGAACTCTATTTGGGTCAACGAACCCAATGTCAAAAGGGCCTCCTTTCATGCATTCCATAACCTTTTTTCTGCATAATAGTATATACATATATGGTGAGCATATATATACATGCCTCGTATGCGTGACGACCTCATCAAGTATGAACCCCGCCAGTTCCTTTTGAATGGCTCGTATGCGGTCAAATGGTAGGAGTTGGTCCCGCATCCGTTTGATCTGAATATATATGAAGAATGGGGTCAATATATATAAGAATAAAACTCAACACAATTAATGGTAATAAAATAATGTTGTGTACTTTGTTTACTTACTCTAAGTTGTTCTAGTGCGGCTTGGCCCGTCACACATATCGTGTTGCGAATGAACTCGCAAACATAGTACCCACATAAGTTATTGCCGGGTCCCTGATGCGCGCACTTTACGAGAATAGAGAGTTCAATCAAAATAATAATCAATAAAGCATGATATAATGGAATTGGAAGCAGAATCAAAGAGATACGCAGACCTAGCTAGCTAGTATTACTTACATTTCGGTCTACAAATTTTAGTTCTTCTGACCATTCACCCACGGCCCTGCCCGTGAACCTTTTTGAAACCTTGTCCGGCAAAGAAAATGGATAAAGGAGTAATTAATTACTTGTTGTCACGAAAGTTGCCGATCTAGTGCGATAATATGATTGAAATTACTTTTGGAGCATCTCTCTAAAGTCTGCCCATATCTCTTTTTATTTTCGTAACGAGTCCATGACAAGGACTTTTCCTGAGTCGGGTTGAATGACTAGCAGAACAAAGTGGTACCTACGCACGCATAACTCATCATCAGTTACACTTAACATCGAGTAAGCCGAAACAGAATGTGTACAAGAGAGAGGGTAACAGTACTCACGAGAAGTTGTAAGGCAATATTATTTCCCTTTTGGTTTGTTGTCTCAGTAAAGACTTTAGCAAGTAATCTTCTGTTTGCCCGGGTTTGGTTCTTACCACTTCTTCATGAACTCTATTTGGGTCAACGAACCCAATGTCAAAAGGGCCTCCTTTCATGCATTCCATAACCTTTTTTCTGCATAATAGTATATACATATATGGTGAGCATATATATACATGCAATTAATGAAGTGAATGAGATGAGATATAAATTACAGAAATAGTACTTACACACAATAAAGGCTGATGGCAGCTTTGTCGAGTTCCTTCTGATTGAATAGAAAATGCAAGTCTTGAATGTTGAAGTCGATCGCGACGTCTCCGCACAAGAAAATTTGATCTCTTATATGCGCCGTGATCCATTCTTTCTTTCTCGTCTTGCAAAAATCAAGGTACCACTTGTGCAATCTTCGCATCTTTGTTGGTAGATTCTTGAGCTCCTATTTCTTGACGAGATTCTTCCCATACTTCCATGGCTGTATGGGGTTGGCATCGCATTTGGGCAAGTTGTCTCCCATGAGGTTCAAGTATGCAACGTAAGTCATCCCCATCTCATTGGCCTTTCTTTGTAGCTCTGCCTCGTAATCATTTACGGGAGGAGCGTCTCGTGTGTCGAACACTTGGAGCGGGGCGCATGATTGGTTTTCCTGCTCTCCGAGCATGGGAACTGTTTTCTGGGGTGCCGCACGACTACTACTTTCAGTCTCCCTACGGCGCCTTGCATCCCCCTTCAAAATCTGGCGCTCGTAGTCCGGCACAAGTGGGTTTTCAGGTTTCAAAAGATTATTGTAAAACTTCTCCACCACCGCCGGATCTATTTTCTCCTTTGACTCGGCCCGTCTAGGTGCAAAGAATTTCTTGACCTCTTCTTCCGAGATCCTATTGGTCTACTCGTCGCTGCGATTCCACGGTAAAACCGGCAATGGCTTGGCGGAAGGCTGCGGGACGTAGTTTTTTGAACTCTTTGGCATACGATTTCCTGCGGATTTCTTTGTGGCAGTGCTAGTGATGCTCTTCGTGGCAGTGCTCTTCCGCTTACGCCGAGGAGATGGCTGACGGGCAGGAGATGGCTGGCGCGCCGGAGATGGCTGGCGCGCTGGAGATGGCTGCCGCGCAGGAGATGGCTGAAGCGCCGGAGATGGCTGCCGCGCAGGAGATAGCTGAAGCGGCTCAGACTGCTGACGCTGCGGAGACGACAGGGGTGCCAGTGGCCTCCAATTTGGAAGCACGATGTGTTCCTTCTTCCAAAGAATGGTTGTTTTCACTGCAAATTTGAGTTGAGTTTCCCCTTCACCTATAGCATGGTCAAGCTGTGCTTCCTCATATTCCTTCACAACCTCATCCACCCCGACAATAGCATAGCCATCTGGAATCGGTCGGCAGTGGTAAGTTCCACCAGCTACAGGAGGTAAGGCATAGCCGACAGCCACCTTAATGGATAAGCCCATTAAACTCACATGCATCTCAGCGTGTTTGCTCTCCGTGATCTCATCCACGGGGTATCGAGGACCCGCCATTTCAAGCGTGGGCTGCACGTTCTCCGTGGAAGCCACACTGCTTTTCCGCGCAGATTCTAGGCTGCCGGCAGCTTCCAATGCAGGATCTTCGTGCCGCTGAGATGGGCCGGTAGCTTGATGGCTCTGTTGTGCATTCACTTGCGCCTGCAGCGCCACAAGTGCATGTTATATCTGTGTCATCCGCTCTGTACGCTCTTTTTCTTTTCTGCCGCGCCATCTGTAAGAGTCGCTCCACTCGGCAAACCCATCCTTCCACGTCATACCCCATGTGCCTTGTGCATGTCCAGGGTGTTCTTTTTTACCGATGGCGCGTGTGAGCTGGTCTTTCTCTCTGTCAGGATGGAAGGTCCTGGCGGCTGTTTCCTCATATGTCGTGATAAGTTCAGTGACCGGTTTGGCAAGGAGGGCTGGGAAGATACACAATCCTGTTTCTGGGTCCAACCTTGCCCCGATTCCATAGAACCAAGTCTTTGCACGTAGCTCCCACGTATCTGTCTGGGGTGTGATCCCTCTAGCACGCAGGGCGTTCTCAACTTCCTCCCACTTAGGCCTCTGAGATATGTAGCCACCTGACCCCGTCCTCTGGTGATATTCCTTCTTCTGGGCATTAAGCGTATTGGTTTCTGACCTCTTTTTAGCTATAGCACCTTTTTTATATGTCACAAATTCGGGCCAGTGAGGTCTTATCTTCGCATAATATGCGTCTTCGAAATTTGGAGTCTCGCCAGCTTTGACAAATTTGTTCAATTTTGTCTTCCAGTTGCGGAAAGCGTCAGCCATCTTCTTTAGAGTCCACTCTTTGACCTTTTCCTTTATAACCGGGTTGTTTTCATCCTCCTCTGGCGGAAGGGTGAAATTTACCAACAACGAATTCCAAAGCGTTTCTTTGGATCTTTCATCGATAAAGGCACCGTCACCCTTCTTTGGCTTATTCCAATATTCAATTATGATTGGGATTTGGTCCCTAACAAGAACTCCAACCTGACGTACAAATTTTTCTACGGCCTTCTTGGGCTCCATCGGCCTGCCATCAACACGGAATGCTTCGATCGTGAACTTTGCACGATCTTTCAACCGATGGCTCGCGCCTCGTTTGCTCTTTTTCGTAGAAGAAGATGGTTGCTGGCTGGTCGATCCAGAGGGCTAAAAGAAGAAAGAAGCGTTAATTAATACATGTAGAAGAAGATTGTTGGTGGAAGTCAGCAGAGGCTTAATCAATGCATATACCTCGTCGGACTTTGTAATCACTAAATTGCGTTCACCGGAGTCTTTATCTTCTCCATGACTACTTGAGCTGTCATCATGTCCCTCCAAGTTCAGATATTGTGAGGTGTCCTCATCAATAATGTTCTCCATTATTTCTTCTTCTTCAAGGTTTCTACTAAGTGGATCCATAGTTTCTAAAACAATAATATTATCTAGATTAAGAGATTAAACATTCAAGTGGACTTGGATTCATACACAAATATACATATTATTCATACAAAAATACACAAATAAATACACAAATGAAATTAAAACCCTAAGGATGCTTGATCATTTTAAACGAGTTCCGAGGGGTCCAAACCCTAATCAGGATGAGTCAGAGCTCCACAACGACACCCCCAAGAGGGTAACGTTGGCAGGATGCAAGTTTGTATACAAGTGGGGCGGGTTTGCGGACAATTATTTAGTCTCAGACAGCTACACCTACACGCAGTCCAATTTGTATACAAGTTTTAATCTATGCATGTAGTACACTTTATATTAGCCGGTGAAACTATGTTGCCCGCGAACCCGCCCCGCTTGACACCCTATCTATACTACTACTCCCTCCATAATTACATGCCATCTTAGTTTCGAGTTTCCCGATTTTGACCATCAAGTTCAGCAACACTAAGTAAACAATATTATTGATGTTACAACATCAGAAACTTTACTCAAATATGAATACACGACTATATCTTTTATACATCACACATATTCCCCACATTGTTCACCAAATGATGGTCAATATTTGTGGACAGATGGAGTACAAATGTAGTATTTGAGATAAATATATGCCCATGGTTTATTTCTCTATTTCTAATCGGATTGATTCAAAGTCTATTCATCTTGTTTTAATGTCATTTCTTTCTACAAAGTTTCACTACAAATAAGTAACAGAGACCTGTCAAAAAAAACAGAGAGACCCGCCCGTGCGGCCGCGCCAGGCCGCACCGGGGCGCCGCCGACGACTGCTGGCCGTCTGCTTCCTCGAACTGCCGGCCGCCTGCTTCCTCGAACGACGCAGAGGCGAGGACAGAGTGGCGCCACCGCGCGAGCTCCACTGAGTGCCGGCCGGCGGCACCACCGCGCGCGCGAGCTCCCCACCGCCATCAAAGGGAGGAAACGGAGAGGGAGGAAACAGAGCTCCTCACCACGAGCACGACGACGTCGGTGGGGTTCTTGAAGGCGCCGGCGTCTTCGGCGGCTTCGGTGGCGCGCACGTGGTGGCGGTGGCGGTCTTGGCGCGCGCGAGGGCGACGGCGGCTCCGATCGAGTTGGCGGTGGCGGCCGACACGAGGGCGGCGACGGCGAGGTTGAGGGCGGCGACGGCGAGGGCTGGACGGCGCCGGCACGGCTGCTCTCTGCTCTCTGTTTTGCTCTCTGCATGCGGCGGCGGGTTCGATCTGGCTCTAGGGGAATAAAGGAAGGGGAAGGCGCATTTAATACCCCCTTTAACACCGGTTCGGGGCTGGAACCGGTGTTAAAGGGGGGGAATTCGTTTCGCGCGCGCATTTAACACCCCCCTTTAACACCGGTTCCAGCCATGAACCGGTGTTAAAGGGGGGGGGGGTGTGCGCGCGTGAAACGAAATAAATGCGCCCCCCCCTTTAACACCGGTTCGTGTTTGGAACGGGTGTTAAAGGGGGGCATTTATTTCATGCATTAAAGGGGCATTTTTAATTCAAAAAATAGGATATGAATTTGGAAAATTCATATCTTTTTCATTTCAACTCAGAAAAATATGAATAATATCACATAATATTCAGAAAAATAATATCTATCCATTCATGTAAAAATATTTTATATTTACTTTACATGAAAATTTTCAAAATGATTAAAACACTTACATATAAATTTGATTATTCAATTCAAACAAAAATAAATTGTCAAATCCTAAAACTTTGAACATAAGAAATATTAAGCATCTAAAAAGGAATCTAACCCTATTTAATTAGAGAAAATCATATTTTAATGCTGCATCTTTTGTATTAACATTTTTGAATTGATTGGATATTTAAATGCCCCATCTTTTGTATACACTTGAATCTGACCAAGCCTCGCTCAACTTGCATTGGTTTTTTGATAAAATAGCATATTGTGAACCTAAAAATGATTTTTGTAAAAAATCATGAGCATCGTATCATGTACCTGTAGTTCATATCTGACCCACTTCCTATCGATTAGGTAGGAATTTGTCTTTTTCACCAGAGGTGGACGGAAAGGTTTCAGATCCCCCTGTTGGTACATTGTCCATATAAGGTGGTCTAGTATTTTTGTAAAATGTGTTGGTGGTTTTTTGAATTAGCCATTTGGTGGTTGCTTCATAAAACCGTCTGTTTTTTATGCTCGGAAAATGGAAAATGCCTTTTTGGTGCGATAAAAAGGAAAACTTCCTCTTGCAACATTGTTTGCCATGCCATGATGCACATGTATGAACAATATGGCCATATTATCACAAACTATGCCTTGATTCTAGCCATAACATCGGTCATTTGACCCGAAAGCCAAGAAACCTCGAATGAGATAGGTCATTTTGTGACGGTTTTTTTGAGACATAATCAATATACCAAGTTTGAGATTTTTCCTTCTAACTATGTCACATAATATAACACCAGGCGAAGGTTTCGCACTGTTTCGATCTTTTTTATTTTTTTATCCCCATTTTAAACTATCGACAAACTTTGTCGAACAACGGGCATGATGATTCTTAGCTCGGGGCCAAGCCTTGCTCAACTTGCATTGGTTTTTTTTATAAAATAGCATATTGTGAACCTAAAAATGATTTTTATAAAAAATCACGAGCATCGTATCATGTACCTGTAGTTCATATCTGACCCACTTCCTGCCGATTCGGCAGGAATTTATCTTTTTCACCAGAGGTGGACGGAAAGGTTTCAGATCCCCCTATTGGTACATTGTCCATATAAGGTGGTCTAGTATTTTTGTAAAATGTGTTGGTGGTTTTTTGAATTATCCATTTGGTGGTTGCTTCACAAAACCGTCCGTTTTTATGCTCGGAAAATGGAAAATGCCTTTTTGGTGCGATAAAAAGGAAAACTTCCTCTTGCAACATTGTTTGCCATGCCATGATGCACATGTATGCACAATATGGCCATATTATCACAAACTATGCCTTGATTCTAGCCATAACATCGGTCATTTGACCCGAAAGCCAAGAAACCTCGAATGAGATAGGTCATTTTGTGAAGGTTTTTTTGAGACATAATCAATATACCAAGTTTGAGATTTTTCCTTCTAACTATGTCACATAATATAACACCACGCGAAGGTTTCGCACTGTTTTGATTTTTTATTTTATTTTTTATCCCTGTTTTAAACTATCGACAAACTTTGTCGAACAACGGGCATGATGATTCTTAGCTCGGGGCCAAGCCTCGCTCAACTTGCATTGGTTTTTTGATAAAATAGCATATTGTGAACCTAAAAATGATTTTTGTAAAAAATCATGAGCATCGTATCATGTACCTGTAGTTCATATCTGACCCACTTCCTACCGATTCGGCAGGAATTTGTCTTTTTCACACGAGGTGGACGGAAAGGTTTCAGATCCCCCTGTTGGTACATTGTCCATATAAGGTGGTCTAGTATTTTTGTAAAATGTGTTTGTGTTTTTTGAATTAGCCATTTGGTGGTTGCTTCACAAAACCGTCCGGTTTTTATGCTCGGAAAATGGAAAATGCCTTTTTGGTGCGATAAAAAGGAAAACTTCCTCTTGCAACATTGTTTGCCATGCCATGATGCACATGTATGCACAATATGGCCATATTATCACAAACTATGCCTTGATTCTAGCCATAACATTGGTCATTTGACCCGAAAGCCAAGAAACCTCGAATGAGATAGGTCATTTTGTGAAGGAGATAGAACTGGAATGAAAATACAGAATGCAACTAATAGTAAGTTACATAAAGCCGAACTGGAACTGAAAATTAAGATACATAAAAGAACTGAAAATTAAGATACATGGCCAGATTAAGTAACAATCGACCGAACTTGTTTCAGAATGTTGAAGTGATTCAGTCATGCTCCTGCCTACACCTGTAATACTTGCCACTGTATTCGTCGTACTCGCCGCCGCCGCCATCGCTGTCGTCGTCGGGGTCGCCGTAATTGAACCTTGAAGGCTGAGTACGTGTGGGCTGGACTTGAGGGTAGCGCAGACGGGGGTTAGAGTCGGCGGCAGTGTCATAGGCCATGACGCTCTGGAGAGTCCGACCGCGCCACCATAGCCGACGGACGGCCTCGTTGAAGTTAGGAGGAGGTGGGCCATCCTCCTCGTTCCTGGCGAGCGCCCTCTCACGCCGATCCACGAAGAAGGCTTCCCAAGTAGGGAAATAGTCGGGATGCCATCTGGGATTCCTCCGCTGCTCCGGCGTGAGCTCGAAGTAGTAGTGGTTCGTGATGGCCATCCGGAGCGCCACACCTAGAGGTACAGGAGGAACCGGCACGCCTCCGGCGCTCAGCATCCAGCCGACGGGGACACAGTAGCCCGGCGGGCAGGGGTAGTTCGAGGCGCAAATTGCCTCCGCCTCCCTGGGGGTTAGTGCTACGGTGGAAGCCATGGGAAAGAGTGATGAGGTTGCAGATATGAGTCTAGAGATGTGCAATGACAATGGAGGCCAACCCTACATATATATATATATATATATAGTGAACTGGCGGGAAGAACTGGAGGGAAGAACTGGCGAGAAGAAAAATGGCGGGAATAAAAATGGCGGGAAGAAAAATGGCGGGAAAAAATGGCGGGAAGAAAAATGGCGGGAAAAAATGGCGGGACATTGTTCTAAAAATGGGACGGTTGGAGGGATTTCAGGCTGGGCCAGGCAGCACTAATGATAGGGGTGAGTGTCGACATTATGTCGTGCGACGTGTACCTTGTCCCGGATGGTGTCACCAACCGGGACTAAAGATGAACCTTTAGTCCCGGTTGGAGACACCAACCGGGACAAAACACGAGTCAGCACTAATAATAGGGGTGAGTTTCGATATTATGTCGTGCGGCGTGTACCTTGTCCCGGATGGTGTCACCAACCGGGACTAAAGATGAACCTTTAGTCCCGGTTGGAGACACCAACCGGGACAAAACACGAGTCAACACTAATAATAGGGGTGAGTGTCGACATTATTTTGTAAGTGTCGACACTATGTCGAGCTGCTTGTACTATAAATAGGCATACTTGTGAGTCCAGTCCTCCAGCCAGTTTGAGGCATCTCCAAGATGGTTTTCGAGAGCAGGGACACCACTACGGCCAGTTTCAGGGAGATGCCGACGGAGCCCAGTCCTCCGACATCTCCGAGAAACTGGTCATAGAGGCACTCCCTAATATGTGAAATTAGTTAGCTCCCAGGTGTATTGATCTAGTTAGAGAAGTTACAAGCTGCAAGATGGTTTTCGAGAGCATGGACACCACTACGGCCAGTTTCAGGGAGATGCCGACGGAGCCCAGTCCTCCGGCATCTCCAAGAAACTGGTCATAGAGGCACTCCCTAATATGTGACCGCTCGCGTTTGGAGATCAGATCTTAATGGTAAGTACGAATCGGGACAACTTCTTCTCATAGTCCCGGTCCATCCACAAAACAAGACTAACACTCAAGACATGTATTAATATTAAAAACATGAACTAGAGTTACATAATATGAGCATGAACTTCTTGGCATATGTCCTTCCTTATGATTGCTTCAGACGTAACCATGGAGCATCTTCTTTACTTAACGGAATGCTTGGGTCAGTTTTCACTGTGAAGGGCGGAATTTCATCAAACTTATTATAATCTTCTGACATGTCTATCTTGTCCTCGATTCCCACGATGTTTCTTTTCCCTGAAAGAACTATGTGACGCTTTGGCTCATCATATGATGTATTCGTTTGCATATTTTTTTCTTTTTTTTTTGGTCTGGAGGACATGTCCTTCACATAGAAAACCTGAGCCACATCATTGGCTAGGACGAATGGTTCGTCTAAGTTCTTGTCTACCTTCATAAGATTGTTGAGATCCACCATTGTCATTCCGTACTTCTTGTCTACCTCAACCCCTCCTCCTGTTAGCTTGACCCATTTGCATCAAAACAAGGGGACCTTAAAATTAGGTCCATAGTCAAGTTCCCATATCTCCTCTATGAACCCATAATACATGGTCTTCTGCCCATTGTCTTCTGCTGCATCGAAGCGGACACCACTATTTTGGTTGGTGCTCTTTTTATCTTGGCCTATCGTGTAAAATGTATTCCCATTTATCTCGTACCCTTGGAAAGTACATACAGTCGAAGATGGTGTCCTGGCCAACAAGTACAGCTGATCCCCAATAGTGGTGTTATTCGTGAGAAGTCTTTGCAGCCAGCCGCCAAAACTCGCCATGTGTTCACTTATCATCCATTCATCAGACTGCCCCGGGTGTTTGAGGCGTATTAAATTCTTGTGTTCATTGATATACGGGGCAACCAAGATAGATCTTTGTAAAACCGTGTAGTGTGCTTGATTGAGAGATTGCCCGTCCCTACATATCATTGTTTTACATCCTAGGGTGCTTTTTCCACGCACTCTCCCCTCATGTTGTGATTCTGGAACACCGATCGCCTTAAGGTCAGGAATAAAATCAACACAGAACTCAATGACCTCCTCTGTTACATAGCCCTTAGAGATGCTTCCTTCTGGCCTAGCACGATTATGAACATATTTATTTAAGACTCCCATGTACCTCTCAAAGGGGAACATATTGTGTAGAAATACAGGACCGAGAATGGCAATCTCTTCTACTAGGTGAACCAGGAGATGCGTCATAATATTGAAGAAGGATGGTGGGAACACCAACTCAAAGCTGACAAGACATTGGGCCACATCTGTTTGTAACCCTGGTAGGCTTTCTGGATCAATTACCTTCTGAGATATTGCATTGAGGAATGCACATAGCTTCACAATGGGTACTCGAACATTTTTAGGTAGAAGCCCCCTCAATGCAATCGGAAGCAATTGTGTCATAATCACGTGGCAGTCATGAGACTTCAGGTTTTGGAACTTTTTCTCTGCCATATTTATTATTCCCTTTATATTCGACGAGAAGCCAGACGGGACCTTGATACTGCTCAGACATTCAAAAAAGATTTCCTTCTCTGCTTTGGTAAGAGCGTAGCTGGCAGGAGTTAAGTGGCATCATTTACCCTTCTCGTTCTCAGGATGCATAGGCTCTTCAGGGGCTTTCAGACGTTGCTGGTCCTGCCGTGCTTCTGGTGTATCTTTTGTCTTCCCATACACTCCTAGAAATCCTAGCAGGTTCACGCAAACATTCTTTGTCACATGCATCGATTGAAGAGCGGACCTCTAAGACTTTCCAATAGGGTAGGTCCCAAAATATAGATTGCTTATTCCACATGGGCGCGTGTCCGGCATCGTCATTCGGAACAGATAGACTACCAGGACCTTTTTCAAAGATTACTTCTAGGTCCTTGACCATACAAAAATACCTCCTCACCGGTACGGAGGACAGGCTTCCTCCGGGGTTCTGCCAGACGTTTGAAATGCTTGCCTTTCTTTCTTACTGGATGCAGGTTCGGAAGAAATCGGCGATACCCTAGGTATACAACCTTCTTACATTTATCCAAATATACACTTTTAGTCTCATCTAAACAGTGTGTGCATGCATTGTATCCCTTGTTTGTCTGCCCTGAAATGTTACTAAGAGCAGGCCAATCATTGATGGTTACGAAAAGCAATGCTCGTAGGTCAAATGGCTCCCCTTTGTGCTCATCCCGCATACGTACACCTGGTTTGGCCCACGGCTGTAAAATTTCTTCAACTAATGGCCTTAGGTACACATCAATGTCGTTGCCGGTTGCCTCGGGCCTTGGATGAGCACTGGCATCATAATGAACTTCCTCTTCATACACAACCAAGGAGGAAGGTTATAGATACATAGAGTCACAGGCCAGGTGCTGTGACTGTAGATCTGCTCACCAAAAGGATTCATGCCGTCTGTACTTAGACCAAACCTTAAGTTCCTTGCGTCACGTGCGAAGTCCGGGTACTCTCGCTCGACTTTTCTCCACTGTGACCCATCAGCGGGGTGTCTCAACATCGCGTCTTTCTTACGGTCTTCCATGTGCCATCGCAACAACTTGGCATGCTCTTTATTTCTGAAGAGATGTTTTAACCGTGGTATTATAGGAGCATACCACATAACCTTGGCGGGAACCTTCTTCCTAGGGGCCTCGCCCTCAACATCGCCAGGATCGTCTCGTCTGATCTTATACCACAGTGTAGTGCATACCGGGCATGCATCCAAATTCTCGTACTTCTCACCGCCGTAGAGGATGCAGTCATTAATGCAGACATGTATCTTCTGCACGTCTAATCCTAGAGGGCAGATAACCTTCTTTGCTTGGTATGTAGTGTCGGGCAACTCATTATTTCTTGGAAGAATATTCTTCATTTTTACCAACAACTTTGAAAATGCGCTGTCAGTCACACCGTTCTCTGCCTTCCATTGCAGCAGATCCAGTGTGGTACCTAGATTTTTGTGGCCATCTTCGCAAGTTGGATATAACAATGTTGTGTGATCCTTTAACATCTGCTCCAGCTTCTCCTTCTCCTTTTCAGTTTCACATTCTTCCTTTGCATCAGTAATGGCCCGACCAAGATCGTCATCAGCGGGCCCATCTGCTGCCTCTTGATCTTCATTATCTACCCCCGTTGCAGTATCATCATATGCAGGATACATATTATGATAGTTGTCATCATCCTCTTCTTCTTCGTTGTCTTCCATCACAACCCCTTTTTCTCCGTGCTTGGTCCAACAATTATAGCTGGGCATGAAACCGGATCGAAGCAGGTGGGAGTGAATGGTTCTGGTATTTGAGTAGTCTTTCTTGTTCTGACAGTGAACACACGGACAACACATAAAACCATTGTGACCACGGTTTGCATTAGCCACAAGGATGAAATTTTGGAGGCCCGTAATGTACTCGGAAGTGTGGCGGTCATCGTACATCCATTGCCGGTTCATCTGCATTAATATGTAGTATATATCAAAAATTAATAGGGAGATGACCATTTATATATATAGTACATCAATGACACATGAAAGGATAGTTGCCGACCTCGACCGAGAAGGAAAGAGCAACGAGAAAACTTATTTTGAGCTCTCGGGCATTTCACCGAACACCTCTTGTGCATATGAAAAAAACACAAACTAGCACTCTTCACACCCTCTTGCTAGGCTCCAAAATGAGATAGTGAAAAAATGGAAGAGTGGGGTGTGGGCTGCGGTGTCTTATATAGCCCCCCCTTTAACACCGGTTCAAGCCACGAACCGGTGTTAAAGGGGGGATGCGCGGGCCACTATTGCAGGGTCCTTTAACACCGGTTCGTGGCACGAACCGGTGTTAAGGGGGGCTCCTTTTTTGCCGCACGGGCCACGCTGGTACGGCTCCCCAAGAACCGGTGTTAAAGCCCTTTTCCAGGATCAACGAAAAGCCTCGTTTCCACTAGTGAAGGAACACGGACTTGTCGAGTTAGATGTCCTCGACGAATCTTTAAAGGCAAGAAAACATAACATAATCTTCTTATCGGATATTTTTGCAAATATTTTTTGCTCAACAAAGCATATCATCATCGTTAAGCCAATCATCACTTATCTTATTTGAAGAATCGTCTTTACAATATCCAGGGTTGAGAAAACCCTCTCAGCTGATGCCGTCGCCATGGGCAGTGTCAATGCAAACTTAATAAGGTGATAAACTAATGGAAAGAAAAATATTGTCTAGTGTTAACCAACTTGAGAGAGAGATTACTGAGACTACCACAAGTCAAGAAATTTGGTTTTCTTCTCATCACATCAACATATATGTTGAGTTGATCAATCAAAAGATAGCAATCTTGTGTAGAAAAATGAACATAGTAAATCTTTGCAAGCTCAAGTAGCTCCTGCTGGTGGTGCCAAGGAGTAGAATTTCCTACAAGATTAAATGCCCAGATTGTGTGCTATGTCAACATACAAAGGTGAATCGCCACAAGCCCACAAGGAAGAATACCTGCTGCTGGTGGTTCCTGTCATCACGTTCTCGAGAAAATTACAAAAAACCACCACATTTGAGGATAGGGTTTCAAAAGACCACAAAAAATTAAAGTTTCATATTGCACCGTTTTTGGGGCGCGCGGTTGCAGCCAGCACTGATCTGGGTCTGATGCCGCGCTAACGACGAAACTGACCGGTGGGGCCCAGTCGCTAGGCTTACGTGGCGCATTTGGACGGCTGGGCGTGGACGGCCGTTAACGGCGCTGTCCGAACCCTAACAGCACGCCCCGACCAGGTTCGACCCAGTTAGTTACTCGTAGCTGCTCTCTCTCGCGCGCACAGAAGGCACGACGGCGGCGGATCCCCCCGGTGGCGCCGGACCCAGAGTTGGCGCCGGACCGAGAGACGACGCCGACAGCATGGAAGGATCCAGCGTCGAGGATTGCTGCGGGAGCTCGAACCCCGTGGCAGCTGCGTTCTTTTCGCCGGAGAAGGCGGCCGCCGTTGCCGTGGCCGATGTGTGGAAGGCGAACCCGACGTAGAGTAGCCGTTGGACAAGTGCATTTGGTGGCGGCCTCGAGTAAGTTATCCCCCTCTTTCCCTTGGTCTTTATCTGTTATTTCTCTTTGTGATTTAGGCTATGGTTTTCTGTTGCAAATAATTTGGGTGTTATTTCAATTTTTTAGTTTGGATGATGACATATGGGATGTAAGGATAAATCTAGATGGTCAGGACAATATTGAGCGCAGCATAGGTGAATCAGACATCACCTACATGAATCTGTTAGCTTTAATTGAGGGAGAGGGCTATGGAATTAATGACTACATGTATTATGTTAGAGAGAAGGGTAGAGGAATTGCTGGCATGGAGTTATTGGATGGAATGAGCAAGGTTCAGCAGATGGTTACACAGTATGAGAATGAAAAACAAGTTACTTTAGCTGTAATCAGTGGAGGAAGCACACTGCCACCAAATGTAAATAGTGCCTCAGTAGAAGAACAAATTCCAATTTCAGAGATTGGAAACCCTGTTGTGTACACAGTGGATGATGAAGGAGTAATTGCCAAGCCAACAGTGCACACAGTTAACTGAATATCCAGAGTTTCTGTACATGTTGACACAGGAGAGCAACAATATGGATGAAGAACAACATCAACAATGCAGAGCTAAGGAGAAGGGCATCATCTTGTACACATCTACACCATATTTTATAATGGAGGAAGATGAAGATGATGATGAGATGAACCATGATGTAACTGAATCAGATGATGATGATCCGAACCAGACCATGGATGATTTCAAGAAGAGGAAGAGGTGGGAGTGGGATTCAGTTTTTGATGCACATGAAGAGGCAGATGATCTTTTCCATGTGTCAGAGTGTGAAGATGAAGACAATGCATGTGAACTGACAGAAATGACAGACTATGAACTGGATACAACTTCTGGGAAGAAGAAAGAACCAGGTAGGAAGGGGCCAACTGAGAGAAGTCATTACAGTCAGCCAAAGAAAAGGCTACCAGCAGATTATATTCCTTCTGATGATGAAGGGCCAGATGTAGATTTGGATCCAGAAGATGATGATGGGTTTGAGACACCTTCTTGGATTCAACCAAAAGGAAGAAAAAGCAGGGCCAAGAAGAAGGAGCCAAGGGTGTGGTATGATGAAAATAGGATTCACCCAGAAGAAGGGCTCTGTTGGAAAATGTGTTTCTTAGATGTGTATCAGTTCAGAAGAGCAGTGCAGACACTGCATGTTGCATAGCTAAGGAACTTTAGGTACCACAGAAATTGCAAAGACAAAGTTATAGTACATTGTGCTCAGGAGAAATGTCCATTTTTAATGCTTGGTGCACAAATAAAAAATGAGAAGACTTTCTGCCTAAAAAAGGTAGACTTTGACCACACCTGTGCCTCATCTGGTGAACAATGCAAGGTGACAGGCAAGTGGCTAGCACAAGTGTGTGAGCCCAGTGTGAGAGTAGATCCAAGGACAGACATTGAGGCAGTGATGGAGACAACTATGGATAAATATGGTGTAGATGTGTACAAGATGATGGCATATAGGGCAAAGAAGAAAGCATTGCAGGCAGTGCTTGGTGATCAGGTTGGACAGTACAGGAGGCTCAGAGACTACTTGCAGACAGTTATTGACACCAACCCTGGCTCAAGATGCATTGTTACTACCAAATTTGTTGTAGAGCATCCCAGCACCAACACTAGATTCCATGGGATGTTCTACTGTCTAGGTGGATGCATACAAGGTTTTCTTAATGGCTGCAGACCATTTTTAGGTACATTTTTATTGTTGCATAGTTGTTGTGACCAGAAAGCCATAATATTACCTCACTGTTATTGTTTCTTTGCAGGTCTGGATGGTTGCTTTGTGAAGCTAACCACAGGCCAGCAGATCCTTTGTGCCACTGCAAGAGATGGGAACAACAACATATTCCCTCTTGCTTTTGGCTTGGTTGACAAGGAGGATACAACTTCATGGAGTTGGTTTCTCACACAACTGAAGTATGCAATTGGGGGTGAACAAGGCAAGTTTGGATATTATACAATAATATCTGATAGGCAGAAGGTTAGTGTTTCCTCTTGCTGTTATACATTGTCACATTGCAAGTATATAGAAACTACTATTCCAAGAACTACTATTGCATAATCAGTTGGTTCCTCTTGTTTTACTTAATGCAATAAACTTCTCTATAATTGTTAGGGCCTACTTGATGCAATAAACACAGTATTTCCTAACTGCCCTCAAAGATATTGTTTAAGGCACATCTATGCAAACTTTCAAACCGATGGGTTTAGAGGTGAGGAGCTGAAAAAATACATGTATGCAGCCAGCTATTCTTACACACAAAATGGCTTTGATGTTGCTATGGCTAACATGAAAGAAGAGAGTGTAGAAGCTTGGGAGTGGCTAATGAAAATACCAGTTTCATCTTGGGCTAGATATTCCATGGATTATTACTGCAAAACTGATTTAGTTGTCAACAACTTGAGTGAAGTTTTCAATAGATGGATACTAGATATTAGAGGAAAACCAGTGAAGACCATGTTTGATGGTATCAGGAAGAAAGTAATGGTCAGACATGATGCTAAGAGAACAGGAGGTGCCAAGGCAAGGTGGGACATCACACCAACTTATTCAGAAATGCTACAAGAAAGCAAGAAATGGGCAAGAATGTATAGATCTAGTAGGTCTGTTGATGGCTTGTGGGAAGTTAGTCATGGTGAGAAATCTTATTCTGTCAGTTTAACTGCCAGGACATGTGGATGCGAGAGATGGGATATGACTGGAGTCCCTTGTCATCATGCCATATCAGCCATCTACAAGTCATTCCAGCATCCTGAAGACTTTGTTCTAGATTTCTTCAAAAAACCAATGTACATGGAGCCATACAATCCAGTCATTTACCCAGTGCCAGGTGAGGATTGCTGGACAAAAACTGATACACCTGATATTGATCCACCAGTCTTCAAGGTATCATTGGGCAGAAATCAAACAAAGAGAAGGAAGGGCAAGTTTGAAGTTCCAGAGCCACCACAGTCCTCTAGAATGGAAACTATGGTTTCCTTGGGCACAGATACACTAGTTGTGGTCAAGCTCTGAAGCCATCACTGCAGATTAGGAAAAACCAACATCAGGTTTACCTCTTATCTATTTTATTGTTGTCTATTTTCCACTAGTTGCTTGGGCACAGATACACTAGTTTTGGTCAACCTTTTCTATGATTTATTTGTGCAGGAAAACAGGGCAACCCTCTCTGAAGCTCCAGGACCAGCTCCACAATATGCAAGGAGGGAAAGACCTGTAGCTCCAGCTACAGGACATGCTCCAGCTCGAGGACATGCTCCAGCTAGGAAGAAGAGAGCAGTATCTTCAGCTATAGGACATGCTTCTCCAGTACATGCTCCAGCTCCAGGACATGCTTCTCCAGTACATGCTCCAGCTCCAGGACCAGCTCCATCTAGGAAGAAGAGAGCAGTATCTTCAGCTCCAGGACATGCTTTCAAAGCTCCAAGGCCAGCACCAGCACATACTGGACCTAGTGGTACTACTGGAAGGCCAGTAAGAGCAAGAAAGGCTAACTCCAAGATGGTTGGTTACATCACTGCAAGCAACATTGACAAGATCACACTGAAGGACATCAAGAAAGGGATGATATGAATTTGTGTGCTTTGTAGAACAATTTGTTTGTGTGCCATGCTGGTACAATCTGTTTGTGTGCTTTGTAGAACAATCTGTTTGTCCATGTGCTTCTGAGAACAATCAGTTTGTGTGCTTCTGAGAACAATAAGTTTGTTTGCTTTTGAGAACAATGAGCTTGTGTGGTGTGAGATGATGTATAACTATTTGAACAAATGTTGTGTTTGTTTTCTGTTGTGAGTCTGAGACAATGGCCAACTATTTGAAATGCTTGTTGTGTAGATGTTGTTATTATATTAAATTATATAGATCATTATAACATTATATCTAGTACCACAAAGCATTATAGATTTTTACACAAATAGGAGAACATATTCACACAAAATTAATGGTTCAACACATGGAGGGTTCAACTAAACAAATTAAGGGTTCAACACATGGATATGACCAACTAAACAGACTCATTACACAAATATTCCAACTAAACAGACTCATACATCTACCTAAACACACCATCACTCCTCCTCCTCACAAATTGCCTTGATTCTCTTGACCTTGTCCTTGTTAACACCATTGACCTTGAAAAGGTCATGCATTGAGAACTCTAACTTTTTCTTTTCATCCTTCAGATTAGCTCTTTCCACATCCCACTTCTGCTGTTTCACCTTAAATACTTCTGCCTGTGATTTCAGCAAATTCTTCAGTTCCTCCTTAGCATTCTTCAGCACCTCTACTTCATTCTTCAATGCAGCTATGTGCTTCTCCATGTGCTCAGTATCATGTTTCCCACTCATTATCTTAGCATAGTTTTCTGCTATGGCTTTCTTCTCAGTCTGAGCTATCCACTTCCTCTGAGTCTCATCTATCCACCTATTACCTTCCTCTAGCAGGGTTGCATGTTTCTTCTCCAATTTTTCCTTCTCTTCAGTTAGATCCTTCAACATTTTGCTGCTCTCATATCTCTCTTGAATTCTTGAGTTATTACTCTCATTGTACATTGCCCACAACTTAGTCAATGCATCCTTCAAGCTGTCATCCCACTCTGGATCAATCCAGCTTTGAAAGCCACAACTCAGTACCTCTTGTACATTAAATATTTTATATTACAACATAATGTCTATGATTTATGATTACAACATACTAAAAAATTGCAGATTATGTAAAAAGAGAGCTAAAATATGTCTATGATTACAACATACATGTTCATGAGGACACTATCATTTCTACATGAGAACACTATCTTTACTAAATAGCACACTATCAATGTTCAGTAAAATGCTAGAAATATCTGCTAAGTGAAAACTACATCACATATCTGCTAAATGAGCACCCTATATCAAAATATTCAGTAAACTGCTAGAAATCATCGTCTGCTAAGTGGATATTCAGTAAACTGCTAGAAATCATCAAAATATTCAGTAAACTGCTAGTTAACTATCAATGTTGCTCTAAAATATCTGCTAAGTGAACACTATCAATGTTGCTCTAAATAAACATACTATCATTTCTATACCACTCTACCTATTAGTTAACTGAAACTAAATGAACACATGATCACACTTGGGAAATCAAATCACCTACAGGGACCTATTGAAGAAAAAAGGGAGCTCAACACTTACATTTTCTATAGCACACATGTAGAACTTCCTCCCTGTATCACTGCCCTGAAACGCAACACACCTGCGTGGCTTCAATTTGTGAGCAGCGCAAACAAAAGGAGCTTCATGGTCAATGCCGGCAAATTCAGCGTCATGGATCATGTCTGGTGCGTAGTTGAACGCAGTGAACTACAAATCCGAGAAATCCAGGAAAACATGAGGCTCAAATCGAAGATTTTCCAAAAATTCCCAAATCTGGATCCGAACCATAAATTAGAAGAGGAGGAAGGCACTCACATGGTCAAACGGGAGAGAGTCGGCGGAGGAGCTTCCACTGTCGTTCCAGCTCAGCATGATCTACGGAGCAGCGACGGAAGCAGTCGCCGACGATGGCGGCGCAGTCACCAGCGACAGCGGCGGTCAGGCTAAGAGGAAGCAGATGAGTGAGGCAGCGGGGGAGAGAAGAGGAGGGCCCGACCATTTTGATGGTTCCGACCACGCCGTTAACGTCCGTTAACGGCCGTCCACGCCCAGCCGTCCAAATGCGTCACGTAAGCCCGACGACTAGGCCCCACCGGTCAGTTTCGTCGTTAGCGCGACATCAGACCCAGATCAGTGCTGGCTGCAACCGCGCGCCCCAAAAACGGTGCAATCTGAAACTTTTAAATTTTTGGTGGTCTTTTGAAATCCTAGCCTCAAATGTGGTGGTTTTTTGTAATTTTCTCTCACGTGCTCGCCTGCGGTTGATTTCGCCTGAGCTGTCTCTTGCCGTCGCCGTCGCCAGCGTCGGAGCTGCTGCCGCTGCCGCTGTCTCCTCTTCCTCTAGGTGTAACGTGATCAAGTAAGCCTCCTCTTTCAGGATTTCCTCGTCCGCGTTCATGGGCGACACCACTGTGGCACTCACCGGCAGCGGCGGTCAGGTCGAGTCGGTGCACCGGTCGCCGGTCGGGGACGCTAGTGGTTTGGGAAGTGGGAGACATGGATTTGGGAATCGGGAACGGCGGCAGGTCCAGGCACTGATCGAACCGAACGAGTCGTTCCTGATCACTATTTTTTAGGAGATCATGATTGATCGTGTTTGGCCATCTGAAAACCCACAAACGGGCCTTTCCTATTTTCACTTAAGCCCAATATAGCCTAAGTTTTCTCCTCTACGTATCTTTGAATTAGCCTTTCGCCCCACTATATTAATATAGCAGCCAACACACAATCCGATACAAACACGAGACCTCTGCTGGGCAGACAGCACCACAAAGCCTAAAAGGAAAAACAAGAGAAATAAAAGAGAAAAAATGCCGACATTGCCGGAACAACAAAGCGTCGATGGCTTGCAACCGCTGTGCCCTACGAAGAATTCCCACCACAATCCTATGTCCTCAAATTGCCATGTACCAAGCAACACCTTCAAGAAGGGATGCGACGACGACGACGCTGCTGCCTGGACAAGTCCTAGGATTTTTCCCGGTACACGGAGGGGAATAGGAGGGAGTACACCCGACGCCCCGCACAGGTAAGGTGGCGCCTGTAGACGTCACCGCGTCGGTGCTGGCAATGCCAACAAGGATTTCTCTCGACTCCCAGAACCCACCACCCGGACAATCCGAAGCGCGCCCCCAAGCTAGCCGCCCACCAACATGCACCACCACGGTCTTGAAAACACCATCACTGTCGTACTGTGGCAAACATTGCAAGGCCGACCAGACAGAAAGAAGAGAACCATAGGCAAGGAGCGATAGTACAGCAGCCCCGTGGGAGGGAACAACCTCCACCGCCATAGACGGTAGCCGGCCGGACACAGCGGCAAGAGCAGACCTGGCCACTGGGAGATGGAGGGTGGCAGCCAGGAAGCCTTTTAGAGGGCATCCTCCATCGCTGAAAGCAAGCACTGACCAGACGCGATAGCAAGGACACACCAGGCTAGAGCCCCGGACAGACCCCAAAGAGGTCCGTAAAGTCCTCACCATCACACTGCAGCACATAGGCCTGCCGCCGCTACCCTCACGTTCAGCGCCCTAGGTCCGGCCGGGCAGACCCGTGAAGCTCCCGCCGCCTTGTTGCAGCAGACGTGGCGTCAGCGCCACCATCCTTATCATGATCTATACCTTGGACCAATCGGAGCTGGCGCAACAGGGCCCGAGCAAACCCGCCATCAGACCCTCATCACCGCTGCCTACACCACCAACTGGCAGCGCCTGCCGCCTCGCCGCCACCCGTACCATGTCGAAGCGCCGTCGGCCTATTCACACCGCCGCCAAGTGGCCCACCCATGCAGAGCAACTCGGCCTGGGGGTGAGCTCAGGACCGCTGTCTCCTGGAGGATCCCAGGACAACCACCGTTGTACCCAGCGGTCGAAGCCCACCAACCCAGATCGAGTCGGTTGGGCCCAGATCTGAGCCACATCGTTCGTCCACAGCACGCCACCACAACCCGGCGACCGGCGACGTATTTACGCCTCGCCGCCCGACGACAGTCGCCGCGCCTTGCCGTCTTGCCACTGAATCCCAACCGTCGCCGACGAGGTCTCACTAGGGAACGCCACCGGCGGCCGAAGCGCCTCTCGAGGAGGGCTGCAAGCGCGCGGGAAGAAGAGGCCCTGCCACCACCGACACCGCAAGGGCTTTGCCCGGCGGCGCACGCGTGGGGAGGAGACGCGGGGGGGGGGGGGGATATTTACGCACGACTCGGTCCACCAAAAACTTCTTGTGTGATCGCCAGGCGGCACACTTCAGCCTCCTCTACGTACCCCTGTACAGAAAGTCAGAAACAACCTACCAAAGGTAAATTGTTGTGCTACCGCCCTGCTTGCCCCTAGCGTGGGTCCGTGTCACACCATCATCCTCGACGGTGGATAGCAAGTCGCTAGGCTGAGCTGACGAGCTCTCTGTGCCAGCGTCACTATCCACAAGTCTAAGTCCATGACATATTGATGTTGAGCTAGAAAGTAGGCAAAACTGTGTGTGTTTCTCCTCTTCTATATAAAGAGGAGGAATCGGTCAAGTGTAGAGGCATGTTTAGTTTAGTCTGAACTATCTGAATCTCACCCATGTACCTTGTTGTGATGTCTCCCATCCCTCTCCCTGTCGTGTAAAACTACCCTTGCTCTGTACGAAATCTGTGATCGCCTCTCCCTTCCCTCGAGGGTTATCACAATTTGGTATCCGATTTCAATGGCCTTTGGGCACCGCGCCGGTCAACAGGTTCGAGTGGCCGTCTCTCGATCGCTCACTTGATAACATCCTCATCCCTGCGCAACCAAGCCTAGATTTCTCTCCGCTAGCACTCCATAATCTCGAGATCGAACCCGTAAAATTCCACCGAGAAAGGTGCAGTGTTGCCTCGGCGACGCAGCTCAAAATCCTGATCGGGGTTGGGATCGATTCATAGGAGAGTCGCAATGGCGCCGTCTCGATCCAATCAACCGTCGGCGCGGGCCACTTTCATTCTCACGAAGATGGAGGATCTGTAGAAATCCGTGGCGGAACTGGCGCAGAGCGTGGGCGCCATGTCTACCGACGTGAAGACGATCACCGGGGACATGCGCGGTCTCCGACAGCAGATCTAGGACTTCAGCGAGGATCTCGACGGTGTCAACCGCCGTGATATGTTAGAAACGTATCTATAATTTTTGATGCTCCATGCTTGTTTAGTATCTACTTTGCTTTGCTTGTCTACACTTTGAGGTGTTTTTTACATGTTTTCTGGTACTAACTTATTAACAAGTTGCCATGGTGCCAGTTGCCTATTTTCTGCTATTTTTGGTTCCAGAAAAGCTAATAAGGAAATATTCTCGGAATTGGACGAGACAAAAGCCAAAGTCAATAACTTTCCGTGGGGAACAAGAAGTCCAGAGGGGAGACGGAGAGGCGTGCCAGGGCAGCCAAACCCCCCTAGGCGCGGCCAGGGGTGGGCCCGCACCTGGGAGGGGTGTGGCCTCTCTGGCCACCGCCTTGGCCTTCCCCTTCGCCTATAAGAAGCCCCCGATGCAGAAACCCTAAATACCCGATCAAATCTCCATGAAACCGTCTGTAGCCGCTGCCACCATCGTCCCTAGATCAGGGGATCTGAAGTTCTTCTCGGCACCCTGCCGGAGGGGAGATCA
Source organism: Avena atlantica (assembly GCA_910589765.1). Classification (NCBI taxonomy): domain Eukaryota; kingdom Viridiplantae; phylum Streptophyta; class Magnoliopsida; order Poales; family Poaceae; genus Avena; species Avena atlantica. The sequence continues at coordinate 229,566,203 of OU342738.1, forward strand.
TCCCGGAGGCCTTCTCTCAGGTATGATGCGTGAGTAGTTCCACCTTGACTATGGGTCCATGTAGTATCTAGATGGTTGTATCTCCTCGTGCTTTCATGTATAGATCTTGTGAGCTCCGTTCATGATCAAGATCTAATCTATGTGTAATCATGCATGTTGTGTTTGCGGGGATCCGATGGATATTGAGATTATTATGTTAGTTTGATTAATTGTTTTGTCTTTATGATTCTACATGTCTGTGTTGTTTGTGATCTTGCATGCTCTCCGTTGTTATTAGCTATCTTGGCCAAGTAGTTGCTAGTGACTCCAAGAGGGGGTATTTATGCTCGATAGTGGGTTCATGCCTCTAGTTTCCAAGGGAAGTGATAGAAATATCTTCGGTTGTATATGTGATGTTGCCACTAGGGAGAAAACAACGGTCTCTTGTTCATGGAACATGTGGACTATTTAACTTACACAATTTGCTTAAAGCAGTTGTCTATTGCTTGCAACTTAATACTGGAGGGGGTTCGGATATTAACCTGAAGGTGGACTTCTAGTCTTAGATGCAGTTGGATGGCGGTCTATGTATCTTGTTGTATTGCCCAATCGAATCTCATAGGATCTTTCTGACTAGTAATTGCATTGTTATGCCTTGCTCAGTTCCTGTCGATTGCCCTGCTGTAATTTGTTTACCCTTCATGCCATGTTGTTTATCTAAGGAGAGCACCTCTAATGAACTATGGACCCCGGTCCAATCTTTACCATTGATACATCTTCCACTGTTACTTGTTTACTTGCTACAAACCATTACCTTCCACACCATACGTTTAATCCTTTGTTACAGCAAATCGGTGATCTTGACAACCTCACTGATTCGTTGGGGCAAACTCTTGAGTTTGTGTTGTGCAGGTCTCCGCGTTGCTTGCAACACATGTGTGACGTTTCCTTCCTCCTACTGGTTCGATAACCTCGGTTCCTTTCTGAGGGAAGGCTTGCTGCTATGTTGCTTCACACCTTGCTCTTGGGGTTCCCAACAGACTCCACGTCAAGCACCAAGTTCTCTGGTGCCATCAAGGAGTCATCACGCCGCCTCGTGGATGCATACAAGGTGCCCCTACAGCTGCGAGTGGATATTCCTCAGATGAACAAGGCTCTGATGACGGCTCGTCTCACCAACAATGGGCCCTCGCTGCTCGACAAGATGCCCGACAACATAGGTTTTGTCACGGCCCCCTCGTCACCCAAGGATGCCGATGTCACCAACACCAACGGTGACTATATGGTGAGGTCGAGGAGACATGATTTCCCAAGGTTTTCAAGTGACAAACCTCTGCTCCGGGTGGATTTGTGCATTACTTACTTTGAGATGTATCGAGTGCCAGAGCATCATTTGGTCAGTACAGCGACACTACATCTCGATGGCCATATGGCGCTCTGGTTTCAGGCTTACAAGCCACAGCACAAATTTCTTGGTAGGAATGATTTTATGCAGGCTGTAATTGAGGAATTTGGTTAGGATGAATTTGATGGCCAGATGACTCGTCTGCTACAGCTGAAACAAACATGCATTGTCACTGAATATCGTCTGACATTTGAGGAGTGTGTGTACCACTTGATCTCTCTATATGAATCCCTCAGTTCATGGGGGTTCATTACCTAGTATGTTTTTTGATTGAGTGAGGATATTCTTCTAGCGGTGCGCCTTCAAGGACCAACGAGCCTTAATCGGGCGACTTCCTAGGATCGGATTCAGGAGGACGAAACTGAACACCACCATCCTCGTGCACGCTTGCCTGCACCAACCAAGCACCCCACTATACAACTGCATCCAGCACCTGTGGCAGCATGCATAGAGTGGACGAGAAAACAAGGCAACAATGATTTGAACCGTGAGCATCAGCTGCATGATTTTCGTCATGCCAACGGCCTTTGTTTCAAGTGTGGGGAGAAGTTCTCGAAGGAGAATCAATGAAAACGCTCTGGCCAACTCCTGATGATTGAAGTGGGAGATTTTGGTGAAGTCTTATCTGACGATGCTGTCCAGGCATTGGAATTGCTGGAAGAAACTGAAGCTCCTATTGCCTGCTGTCAATTGTCCTTGGAAGCCTTGGCGGTAAGTGCAGGAGAAGAAACTATCAGGCTCAGAGCTATTGTTGGTAATCAAGTAATGCTGCTGCTCATTGATTCCGGCAGCATGCATACATTTGTCACAAAATATTTTGTAGAACAAGAAGGCTGTATTATTTCTCCAGCACCAGCAATGCCAGTGAAAGTAACAAATGGGGAGATCATGGTCTCACATGAGAAGGTTAAGGCCCGACTTGGTGGACACAAGGGCACACTTTTGTCACCGACATGAGAATCTTGGATATTGGTGCCTATGATGCTATACTTGGTGTCAATTGGTTGAAACAATTTGGCAAAACAACCACTGACTAGGTGGATAAGAATATCTCGTTCCAATATGGAGGCAAGCAAATTACACTGCAAGGAGTGCACAATTGATGATGCTCGACGTGGCACTTTGTTGGTAACCCCAAGCGCAGGGTGTGAAGAGAAAGCAACAAGTTTTCCCTCAGTTGAGACCGAGGTTATCGAACCAGAAGGAGGAAGAAAACGTCACACAGGTGTTGCAAACAACGCGGAGACCTGCACAATAAAAACTCAAGACTTTGCCCCAACGAATCAGTGAGGTTGTCAAGCTCACCGGTTTGATGTAACAAAGGATTAAACGTATGGTGTGCAAGCAACACGGATTTATTAGTAAATTTTGAGCTCAATCCGAGTTACAGAGACTCCTCACGAATTTTTTTGGTGGAGGACAGAAATCTGTTTCGGGACAGCAACTCCCCAAATATTACTTCCCTCTCATTAGAGGTCATTATTGGCACAAAAAGCAAACAAAAAGGATAAGTAGAGGTCATTACTGAAGTAATAACTTCCAACACTCAAGGAAACTCTTGCGTTATCTCCCAACAAGTACTTTTCTTTAACGCCTTTAAGTTAGGCATAAGAAGCAAGAAGAATCAAGTATTTTCAAATGAAGAAGAATTAACATTCATACTTGCAAATTCTTCAACTATGAAAGGTATCTCATCCAAATGGGTCTTGTAGGATCCCTTCTCATCTCTTTTTGGTCTACTACCTTCATCAAAAATATTTTTAGGAGCAATCCAATCAAAATTATTTTCAGAGGCTTCATGCATTCCAACAATCTTAAAGGGTATGGGTATATTGAATTCCTCTCTAGGCTTAGTTTTATCAGAAATACCCACAACATCTACACTTGAAGCTAGCATATTGAAACGTTCAAAAACCTTTTTGGCCTCCCTAGCAACATCATGGAATTCTTTGATAAAGTTTCAAGGATGAATTCCCTTTTTTCATCATTCTTCTCTTCTTTTAGTTTTAGGAATAAAAATTGTATGAAGGGGTTAAGGCTAACAAAACTGTCCTCCAACATATGAACTAAACAAGCTACAACAATCTCATAATTAGGAGCAAGCTCTGCTATAGATTTATCCTCAATATCCTCATGCTTGCTAACATAATTAAAGAATTCTTCAATATTATCTTTTCCAATTATGGAGCCACTACCTATTGCAAGGTATTTATGGGTGAACTTGGTGAGCAACATGGTGAGCTAGAGCAAGGTGGCAACTAGAGCAGGGACTAATTTTTTTGTGTTTTTGAATAAAGCAAGCAAATCAAACTAGACTATTTTTTGGGGGTTTTTTAAAAAGAGGCAAACAAAACCAAGCAAAAGAAACAAAGCAAACTAAAAACAAAGTAAAGAGAAAGGAAGTGAAGGACTCCCCTAGTGAAGACGTCCTTAGCCTCCCCGGCAACGGCACCAGAAAAGCTTGATGCAGCGTTGAGTTGATGTAGGAGCGCTTCGTTGGGAACCCCAAGAGCAAGGTGTGAAGCAGCACAACAACAAATTTTCCCTTAGTAAGAAACCAAGGTTATCGAATCAGTAGGAGGAAGGAAACGTCACACAGGTGTTGCAAGCAACACGGAGACCTGCACAACACAAACTCAAGACTTTGCCCCAACGAATCAGTGAGGTTGGCAAGCTCACTGGTTTGCTGTAACAAAGGATTAAACATATGGTGTGAAAGGTAATGGTGGTTTGCAGCAAGTAAATAGTAACAATGGAAGATGTATCAATGGTAAAGATTGGACCGTGGTCCATAGTTCACTAGAGGTGCTCTCATTAAATAAATAACAAGGCATGAAGGGTAAACAAATTACAGTGGGGCAATTTAAAACTGAGCAAGGCATAACAATGCAATTACTAGTCAGAAAGATCCTATGAGGTTGATTGGGCAATACAACAATATACATAGACCGCCATCCAACTGCATATATGACTAGAAGTCCACCTTCAGGTTATCATCCGAACCCCCTCCAGTATTAAGTCGCAAGCAACAGACAACTGCTTTAAGCAAAGTGTGTAAGGTAAACAGTCTACATGTTCCATGAACAAGAGACCGTTGTTTTCTCCCTAGTAGCAACAACACATCTTCAACCGAAGATATTATTGTCACTTCCCTTGGAAACTAGAGGCATGAACCCACTATCGAGCATAAATACCCCCTCTTGGAGTCACTAGCAACTACTTGGCCAAGATAACCACTAGCAACAAAGAGCATGCAAGATCACAAACAACACAAACATGATAGAATCATAAAGACAAAACCATTGATCAAACCAACATAATAATCTCAATATCCATCGGATCCCCGCAAACATAACATGCATGATTAAAAATAGATTAGATCTTGATCATGAACAGAGCTCACAAGATCTATACATGAAAGCACAAAGGAGGAGATACAACCATCTAGCTACTACATAGACCCATAGTACAAGGTGGAAATACTCATGCATCATACCAGAGAGAAGGCCGCCGGGATGATCTCCCCTCCGGTAGGGTGCCGGGAAGAACTTCAGATCCCCCCGATCTAGGGACGATGGTGGCGGCGGCTACAGACGGTTTCGTGGATTTCTGATCGGGTACTCAGGGTTTCTGTATTGGGGGCTTATTATAGGCGAAGAGGGAGACCGAGGCAGCCGCCAGGGCGACCAAACCCTAGCTAGGCGCGGGGTGAGGCCCACCCACTCCTGGGGTGGTTCTGGCCCCTCTGGCCGGCCCCTCGGGCTCTCGTCTGGACTTCTTGTTCCCCACGGAAAGTAATTGACTTTGTCCTTTGTCCAGTCCAATTCCGAGAATATTTCTTTACTAACTTTTCTGAAACCAAAAACAGTAGAAAACAGGCATCTGGCACTGTTGCAACTTGTTAGTAGGTTAGTACCAGAAAACATGTAAAAAGCACCTCAAAGTGTGGACAAGTAAAGGAAAGTAGATACTAAACAAGCATGGAGCATAAAAAATTATAGATACGTTTCCAATGTATCAGCTGCAAGTTTCCACCATGATTAGGCATGGCTTAGGATAGCGTCCCACGCGTTTCTCTATCACAGAATACAAATTCCATGGACTTACAAGTTACCTCTTTATTTCACACCGGTGACATCCATAGACAAAAGAACATGATATCAACTGAGTACAACAAGGTACAAGTGCAATGTTGAAAACGTTCCCCGTGATAGCACGGTTCTGCTAATTCCAACTTATAAGTGCAAGCATATACAACAAAGTTGTTACAATGGTTCAAGTTTATTAGGGTTAAAGAATAAAGTGTGCCATCAAGTTCGTGAGGGCTTTAATCACTAAGTTTTCACATAAGAAAATAGTTTTTAATTGAAAGATAGTTGAAAACAAGAATATACTTGGAATGGTATAACACACCATGCATAGAAATTTATTGTAACATCCCAAAAACACTAAAATTGGATCATCAAACTCTAATCATCAAAATTAGGGTTAACAAAAACTTTTCTAAATAAAATTATGGAAGCATGCATGTGTGTATGCATCCCATTTTGAATTCTTTTAAATTGCCATGTTTATGTGTTTCTTTGCTTGTAAAATGTTTCTTAGGTGAAATAAACATCATCTAAACATTTCCCGAACTTTTCCCAAAGACAAATAAATCAAAACAAAGTTAAATGAGTGAATGGTCATTTTGACCATTTTAACTCCCATGCCTACTTTGGCTGTCTCAAACTTTCAGAACTTAACATAAACTTTTCTGGATCTTTGCACCCCTTGATTGTACTCATAAAAAAGTATCAAGGCCCACTTTGTGATCATCCAAAAACATTTAAATGCATAGTTTAAATAATAGTTCAAAATTTAATCTTTATCATATGGGAAGATCCCACTTTTTCAAAAACCACTCAAACAAGCTCAACTTTCAAAACCAAAGCATCTGCAGACTCACCAGCACCAACCTAGCACACCCACCAAAAATCTTTTCAAAATTCAAAACTTGAATTCTTGCGGCCATTTCATCAAACACTTGGCAGATTCAAATCAAACTGGCCTAACTTCACTGTTTTGAGCAGTAATTTGGCTAAGCAATGTTCACCATTAATCACCCTTGTCTCCCCTAGTGACAACCAGTGCTTGGACCAACCCTATCCCCTACCCTTTGCCCCATGCCATGCCAACCCAAGCATTCCCTTGCTAGCTGACAATGGCTAGCTAGCCAGAGAAAGCACCAAGCCTAGCCAGCATGTCTGGGAGGCAGCCCACCGCCACCGCCACTCCCTGTCCAGCACTCGAACGTTGACAGCCACTGGACCACACGCACGAACCGCGCCCAGCTCGCCAGCAACCATGCCGAGCATGCGCCAGAGCGCACCCTCGACCGAAGCCCACAGACCGCGCGCCGCCCTTGACGCGTGCATACATGATCGCCACCGACCCAGGAGACCGCCAGACATCCCCGTTCGCCGCCCCATGCCTCACAGCCACTGCTCGCCGTCGAAGACGCCGCCTCTGCCGCGTAGAGAGTCGCGTGTTCCAGACCAAACCGCACCGCCCCTACAAGCGCATTAAAGCCATAGAGCATCGCCAGGAGACCACCAAGCGAGCGCCACCACCGGCCATGCCTCTAGCAGCCCGTAGCCATGTCACCATCGTCGCCTGCCCATGCCGTTCGGTCTCACCGTCGCGACTATAAATAGAGGCCTTCCCCGCTCGAATTCTTCACACCATTCCACTCCTCTCTCACCAAGAACCACCTCACCTTAGTCCCGGATCAAGGCGAGCAGCACTTCGCCGGAATTGCGCCGGAGCAAGCCGCCTCTGGAGAAGAAGGGCGCCGTTGATTTCGACCACCCCAGGAGCTGCCGCGGCCACCCCTGAGTTCGCCGTTGTCGACTTCGTCGTTCGCCCGCCTCGCCGACCTCGCATGAGCCCCGGTGAGCCCCCAACGACCCCCACTGGCCGCGCTAGGTTTCTGTCTCGCCGGCGTTGCCCAACGTCGACGATGACTCTCAGCCATTGGATTAGAACCAGATCGAACGTCCCACATCACCCCCATACCGCTTCGCACCCCCTCGTCTCACTGACGCATGGGGACAGCCACTTATGCAGCCCGCGGAAGCGCTGTGCTTAGCAGGCTGGCCCGTTAACCTTTCCCGCGCAGCCCAGCTATTTGAATTTATCCTTTTCCTTTTTATTTCAAACACACTTCCGTACCCAGTTTCAAAAATCAACCCAGGTCGATTCAGTGAACCAAATTGAATGAAACCAATTTTGTTAGAAAGGCTGGGAATGCTGAATCAAAGACCGTTGGATTCAAGTCATTTGGATCTGTAGATCATCCATGGTAAAAATAACAAGGCAGAAGCTTTTCTGCATTCAAACATTTTTCAAATTTAAACCATAATAGCTTTTGAGTTGATTTCAACTCTCAAAAATCAAATTTAACCATACCTTTCAGAATATATAAAAATATATAGGTTTACTTACAGAAATAATGTTCAAGTAATAAAAGAATGCCCCATAGGCATTTCTAGCCACTTTAATTAATTAAAATAAAAGGGTAAAACCTTATTAAATCGTGACACCACTTTAAAACACATTCCCATGAACTAAAATATGTGTTGTGACATGTGTCAACATGATCCCATGTTTTGGTTTGGAGAATATTAAATCTTAAGTAGTTTTTCAATGAGTAGAAATTACTTTTCAACAAATAAAAGGAATTAAACCAAACTTTAATCTTGTAATGTTAGTGATGATGTTAGATCATCTATAGGACCCTTTTGTGTGATGATTGCAAGTAGTTAAGTATTGTTTGGTGATTGTGTACATCGTATTTATTTATAGACGCTAGTACCGACCAAGGATACGAGGAGGAAGGAGGATACTACGAAGAAGAAGCCAAGGAGAACTTCAACCACTGCTCTGCACAAGGCAAGCCAATACTTGCAAGCTTTATTAACTAAGTGGACCAATGCAAGCTAACCCTTGCAAGATACTCTACTGATGCAACAAACCACTACTTGTTACTATGCCCACTATATGCCTTAAGCATATGTGATCATATCCACTTGATAAACCAATCCTAGTTTTACTTACAAGCTTTATTACTTTATTTCTTTATCAAAGCTAGTACTTAGAGCTTACTTAAGTACATTGTAGAGATTAGAAAGATAATTGAAGGTTGCATAAAGAGCATAAAATTTGGCCTAAGCTAGATAATCTTGATGTCATCCTAAGGCATAAGATTAAACTTAGTTAAACTCCACTAGTGTACCACCCCTCATTAGTGCTTACCCCCACCTGTAGATGCTAGTGCTAAGCATAAAACTTGATCAACTTTAGATGGGAATACTTGGTGGGAAAAATGGTTATGAAAGCCTTGGAATGATGGATCATTCTATTGAAATGTTTTGGACAAGTGTTTCCAAACACTTGATGATTTTGGTGATGAAAATGATGAGGCTTGAGCCTTAGCCCTTTATAAAACTGATGGTTGTCTGGATGCGATACCATTCCAATTTTATCGTACAACCACAATACCCGAGAATTGGGTAGGGCTTTACTGGAAACTTATATACCTTAGTATTAGTTCCCTCACGGCCACGGTCTGAGCTGAGGCTACCTTGTGAAGATTGTCCACCTGTGCGGTACCCAAGATGACAGTTGGTCATGGTTGGGAGGCCAAACTCACAGGAGAGGTTCTTATACTAGGGCATGTAATTGAAAGGTTAGGATTGATTATCCCCATACTGAGTATGGTGAATTCAGGATTTGTTCCTGACGGATGTATCGAATGTTGTGGTGAAAGTGTACAATCTCTGCAGAGTGTCAAACTATTCGAATAGCCGCGTCCGCGGTTATGGACAGTTGGACTGGCCATACTATTCCCCCGTCAGATGTTTTCAAAAGACTTGTGAAATGAACTGAGACTTTGACTTGACCACAACAGGGTTGTGATATGAGATACAAGTTCCCACTTAGGTGTTATAAAACTTCAACTAGCATTCATTGCTTCTGAACTTAGTAGAGATAAATCTGGCTTTTGCAAAACAACCCTAGAGCCTAGTGTCCTATTATCAAAAAACCCTTCCACTTGTTCATATTAGTTTGCGAGTACTTAAAGAGTACTCATGGCTTTGTCCCTGGCTATTCCCGTTGCCAGACTATGAAGAGGAGTACCTGGAGGATGGACCCCAGGAAGGTTACGACAACTAGGATCATCTCCCATCGTCAGCATTGCCTGTGACCCTGAAGATGGAGCTTCGCCTACGCTACCGTTATTATTACGTATTCCGCTGCTTGAAGTTGTATTAAGAACTGGATCATGAGATCCCTATTTGTGTAAGAACTTATGTATGGTTTGTAATGGATGATGTACTATGGTATCCAATTCTGTTATGTCTCGCAAAAATGGTAATCCTGGGATTGCAAGGTATGGCATAACAGGCATCTGGGATTAAAAATCCGGGTGTTGACAAGTTGGTATCAGAGCCATCTTGACCATAGGAGACCCTAGTTAGATTGGACGTTGAATCAAAAACTTAGTTTCAAAACCAAAGAAAACAAATATTTACAAAAACTTATTCTTATTCTTATCCCTTTGATTCTTTCATGAAAATTCATGTTCCTCAAAAACTCTTGAAATATACATAAAATATTGACACACTTAATCACTCTACTAACTTACTCATCCTATATTCTTATAGATGGACGTGAAGTACAGCAAGTTTTATCAGTTGGGGAATGGAGGAGACCTTATCTTTGAGAGGGATTTGGACCAGCTTTCGGAACTTCTGGAGCGTCCGCACCCCGAGTTCTTCGGAGCTCAACTCAATGATCAAGGAGGAGAAGATCTGCAGTGGCTAATTGTTGCAAGTCTCTGAGGAAAGATTGAACCTCCCACTGCAGAAGGAATTCAGTTTACCTTAAGAGAGAACAACTGGCTCGATGGACTTGCCAGGGCCATGCAGGAAGCTCTCTGCCGTCTGTGTGGGCAGAGCGTCAATCAGATCAAGGGTACTCGCTTTGAGTTTTGCCCGAGGCGTGATGCAAATGGACAACCACTGGAAGCCCCATACCACCCCGAGCTAAAGACCCAATTGGATCACCTTAGCTTCATGATGCACGATCGACAGCAGGAGTTGGATAACTGCCGTGACTACTCCAACCACAAGTCTGCCATCATCAAGACGAAGGATCAGACCATCGCCATGTTAGCAAAGGATCGCAAGTCTCGCCGCCGTCAGCTCGACAAGAAGGAGCGCATCATTGCCCGTCTTCGCCATCGTATCTCATCTTTGGAGGAAACCATCCATGAGAGAGACATGCAGTTGGAGGAAAGGGAGAATGCCGGAGAGGATCTTCGTGGAGACCCCTACTCCTACCTCAGCGATGATGATGATTTTCTGGAGGATCAGGCTATGGATTTCTTCACCGATGAGGATGATTTCGCCTTCATCGATGATGATGAGGATGATGAAGCCACAGATTCCGAGGAGTAGTAGCACTTAAGCATTAGCGTAGTGAGTAGTATTCGGTCCCACTGTATCGTAGTTTTCAGAATGGTTCTTAAAACCATCTGTTTTTCTTTGTTGTGGTGTGTGTTGTATCGGGTGCTATGAATGAATGAATGAAAAAGCAAGTTGCTAGAAAAATCCGAGTCAAACTTTAAAAACTTTTCAAAGACCCAAAACCTTAGAAATTTCCCTCTTTTCTCACGATCTATCTCAATCTTCAGATGCCACGTGGAGAAAGTGGTTCATCCCCGGACCCGATGTTGTAGATTCTGCAAATGTTGACTTCTGACCGCGAAGCTGAAAGAGCGGAACGTCAAGCCAACCTAGCCACCCTGCAGCAGATAGCCCAGCTAGCCCACAACAACCAAGGCCACGGAAATCAGGACAACCATGGATCTAAGCTCAAGAATTTCCAAAATACCAACCCACCTGTTTTCACTAAGTCAGAAGAGCCCCTAGACGTCGATGATTGGTTGCAAACCATGGAAAATAACCTAGAAGTCGCTGGAGTGGAAGCCAACGAGAAAGTTTTGTTCGCCACCCACTATCTAGCTGGAGAAGCCAGGGCATGGTGGAATAGTGTTCGCGCAATGACCGGAGGCCAGATGATGACCTGGGAGGAATTCAAGGTCAAGTTTAGCAGAACCCATGTGCCACCGGGTTTGATCAAGAGGATGAGAGACGAGTTCAGAGAACTGAAGCAAGGACGGATGACTATAGTGGAATACCGTGACAAATTCTTGTCATTAGCTAGGTATGCCCCGGATGAGATTGACACCGAAGCCAAGAAGAAAGAACGATTCCTGAATGGTCTGCATGATGAGATGCAGACAGTGTTAGTCAATATCCCCTTTGCTGATATTGAAGCCCTTGTCGACTCTGCTATCCAGATGGAAGTAAAGATCAACCAAGCCAAGGAGAACCGCAAGCGTCGTATGATGCATCAGTCAGGAACCCATCAGACCCCAAAGTATCGCCCTAACCCATCTCCCGGATTTGCCCCAAGAACCAACAGACCCCCGATGAACCGTCCGACCTATCCCAACCGTGGAAACCCTAGGCCCGGAGGAAATCACAACAACCCTGGTAACTCTAGCAATTTCAACCGTGCCCCACCCAAGTTAAACAACAATAATGCTACCGCCAACACCAACACTGCCCCGAGGACTGGAAGCAATGTTGTGCCTATAGCAGCAAAGGACAAGTCGCAAGTGACTTGTTATGACTGTGGAAATAAAGGCCACTATTCCAACGAGTGTCCCAACAAGAAGAATACCGCAACACCCAATGCCAATGTCCCAGCTCAGCAGCAGCGTCGTGTTCAGCCCGGAAGAAGATTTTCCCCAGGGAATTCGCTCAACCGCAATGGCCGTATTTTTCTCATCCATGCTGAAGAAGCTCAGGAAGCGCCAGACGTCGTGCTGGGTATGTTTTCTGTTAATTCAGTACTTGCACGAGTGTTGTTTGAGTTTGGTGCATCGCACTCATTTGTCACTAAAGAATTTGCATGCACTAGTAAAATTCAACCAACCAAACTGAAGCATGTCATGATTGTTCAAATTCCCGGATCAACCACCAAGGCTAGGCCAATTTGCAAAGCCTTCCCTATCTAAATCCAGGCATAGATTTTTATGCTAATCTGATAGTACTCGGAACTAAAGGTTTGGAAGTAGTACTAGGAATGGATTGGATGTCCAAACATAAAGGATTGATTGACTGTGCCAAGAAAGCCATAACCATGACCAGTACAGCCGGAATATCAGTCGAGCATATATCTGAAACCTTACCTCGCCAATTCAAGTGTAACAAGAGTATAGCCCAACCTACCATTGACCAAGTCCGGATAGTCTGTGAATACCCCGATGTATTTCCAGATGTTTTGCCCGGTATGTCCCCAGATCGGGATATCGAGTTTATCATTGAACTAATCCCCGGAACCGGACCCATATCCCAGAGACCCTATAGTATGAACCCGTCAGAGCTAGTAGAACTGAAGAAGCAACTGGATGCCATGCTGGAAATATGATTGATTCAACCAAGTGCGTCACCCTGGAGATCACCTGTCTTGTTTGTGGACAAGAAATATGGAGGTAACCGTTTGTGTACGGATTATAGAAGGATGACAAAGATGTTATTCTAGAAGGAACCCAAGCTTGCAATATTTGTGGAGACAAGGATCATACTTCCAAGGAGCATGAAGATCAATGCCCCAATTGTGAAGAGAAACATCCAATTGACCAATGCCCCACATCTCAAGCTACTTGTTACCTATGTGAAGGAAACAATCATGTCCCTATCCAATGCCCCATCTACTCCATAGTTGAACAAAGGAAACAAGGTGGAGTGTAACAACTAATTGCAGATTACCATGAGAGAGCCAAGTCTACCAAGAAGGATGAAGACAAAGGAAAGTCTCAGCTTGTACCTCCCAACAACATGACTCAATTTAAAGGACCAAAAAGGAGACATATGTATTATCCAAGGAGTAATAGAAGGTCAAGGAAACCAGTAGACATTCCTACCTATGAGATAACATATGAAGAACATGAACTAGAAGCACTCCTAGCTTTGGAGAAACCCAAGAAAAAGAAGGACAAAAGCCATGTGCAATGTGGTCATTGCAAAGACATGGGACACTATGCCAGTGAATGTCCAGAAATGCAAAAGTATAAGGAGATTAGCCAAGTGTGGTGCAACAACTGCAAAGAGCTAGGACATTATGTAGCAACTTGCCCACAGAAGATACGTGATGAAATCAATCTTATCACATGTTACAATTGTGGTAACCAAGGACATTATGCAAGCAACTGTCCAGAAAATATGAAGCACAAGATAAACAAGCCTATGAAGGATCTCAGCCTTGTCACATGTTTCAAGTGTGGAAACAAAGGACACTATGCAGATGTTTGCCCAGAGAGATTTCAACAAGATCCCAAGCAAACCAAGATGTAATCTAGTTGGAAATTTTTTAAGGGTGGTAGTACCCTAGTTGTTTTGAGCCAACTTGTAACCCCTAGCCTCCCCAAATCTCAGGACGAGATTTATTTTAAGGGTGGTAGCCTGTCACATCCCAAGATTTTCCAAATCTTGTAATGTGAAAAATAAATAAACAAAATAAATTATTGTTGAAAATCAGGGTGAAAAGAAACTTTTGTTTCTAGATAGAAACTTAAAATCCCATCTTGAACAACTTTAATTAAAGTTTGAATTCAACAAAATCCAAATCAAGAGAAATGCATTCCTCTTAAAATGTATCTGGAAATTTAACACTTGGAAAATAAATCCAAACCCTAAACCCTAATGGAATAAAAATTATTTCCAAGTTATCTCCAAGCCTATGGATTTGATCCATGTAACAATTTGTCAACAAACATTTACAAATTGTCAAGAATGACAAATAGAAATATTATAAAGCCATATAAATTGGATTCACCTAATTTGGAACCATAAATGGAATCTTATGAATATAATAAGATAAGGAAGTTAAATTTCCAAAGCTAATAAAGCCTTATCTAAAAACCCTACCAAATGGAGAGCAAATAATCCTAAAAGTATTTAAAAGGATAAAAAAATATTAGACAAGATTTTACAAATTGGAATCACCAAGATTTGATCTCTAAATAAAAAGAAAAGGATTTTATAAGATAAAGAAAGAAATATTAATTAAAGAATATTTAAAGACCAAATCAAAATCTTGGCCAAATCTATTAAGCAAATGGAATGAATATAATCCAAATACAAATAAAATAAAAGGATAAAGAATTTCCAAAATAAAATAAAATGGCATTAAACCATTATATCCCTATTTTGAGAAAGGAGAATCCCTAAAAAGAATGATCATTTAAATCATGAGAAAATGATATTTGGAATTTACCCAAGTGAAACAAAAGTTGTTTAATCAACTTAAATAAAATAAATCTTCCAAATAAAATTTAGGGAATTAAAACTATATTTAAATCCATTGGAATTGAAACAAATACCCAATCTTAAATGATTAATAAATCTTATTAAAAACTTTTCCAAATAATTCAAGATGAATTATTTGACTAAGTAAACAAAACTTACTGAAAGGTTTTAGAATAATTTAGAAGTCAAATGGGAATTAAAGACATTATTAAATCCTATTTTGATTTAAAACAAGGTCCCTTTTTATTAAAAAGACCCCAAAAGGAATAAAATAATTTTCCAAAATTAACATCAGAATGTGCTACCAATCAATATTTAAACCTACCCAAATTTTGGCAAAGGTTTGGAATCAAATTGAGGTTTGAATTGATTAAACAAAATCAAAACAGAATTAAAGAAAAGGAAAAAGAAAAACAGAAACAGAACAAAAAAAAAGGGAATCAAGCCGACCCAGCCCAGCTAAGCCCACCTGGCCCAGTCCAACCCAGTTCCTCTCTTCCCCGCAGAAAAACGCTTCGCACCGCGAAAGAAACCCACTCAGTCGCCGACGCATGGACCCCACCCTCACTCTCTCTCATTTTAGACAACCGGGTCCCACTCCCTAGCTTTCTTCCTCACCCGCCGCGACTTCTTCTCCCCTCACCTCGCCGGCTGTTTCCGCCGTGAATGCGCACCGTCCATTCGCGTTAATGACTGATTAAATCCCGCGCTGCAACGACGCCTCTTAAACGCCCTAGTCTCCTCTCCCTTCTCCCCCAGACCACACCTCACAGGAGCCACCAGGCTGCGACAATTCCGCCTCGCATTGCCACTGTCTCCGGCGAGTTCCGCAAGCAATTCCGGCCAGTAGACACCGCCCCTTGCCCCCTCGAGCACCCTCACCTGATCCCCACATCTTGGCGAACCTTCTCGTATCGCCAGCTCACCCGCGCGTGCCCTGCAAGCTCGACAACATCACCGCCAGTGCAGCGCCACCGTCTGCCTCCGCTCCGACGAACCCTACCGGTGAGACCAGACCCCCTTGCCCTCCTTTTGATACACGCATGTCCGCGAATTGCATACGAAGCTAACTGTGTCCTCTGTTTGTTTCTTCGTGACCCATAGCGCCGCCCTCGACGATGACAGAGCGTGGCCGTCGTCAGACGCAACTCCGACGAGGAATTCCTGCAACCCCAGTGCGCCCCTTGACCAACCGCGAGTACTTTGAGCTTCCCCACGCCGCGGCGATCACGGTGAGCCATCTCTTCTTCTTCCTTGCTTCCTCTATCGCCAGCTCCACCGCTAGCAGAGCGCCGCCGCCGCGCGCCACCATCGTTGCGCCGCCAGTTCTTGGCAAGATGATAGGAGCCGTCCGATCCAGATCGTAGTGATGCGATAGAGTCACTTAAACGCCGAAGGGGTACGCAACCTGTGCCGCTCGATCTAACTTGATCCAACGCACCAGAGAACGTGATCCGAGTGAAGCGGTATCAGCAAATTAGAACTAGACACGTGGCTCAGCTCGTTTGATTTAAAACAGAATATCTCTATTAGATGTTTCAATTTGAAAAATCCATAACTTTCAAACCACACGTCCAAATTTTGTAAACTTTATATCACTGGATTCAGAAAAACAAGCCCTAGCCAACCATGCACTTTGTTTAGTAAAAAGATTCTGGTAAAACGTTTGTTTTTGCAGAAACTTATGTATGCTTGTTTAGGTTATAAAATTTATTCCAAAATGTTTTTGAGGATAAAAATCTTTGGAAAATGGTGTGTTTTGAACCTACTGACCATAAGAAAAAAATGGTGGTTTCAAAAATGTATTTGGTGAAGCAAAAGAATAAATCTTTGATTTAAACCATTTCTAGTCAAATAAAAATATGGTTTAATTGTTAAAAATGGTTTTGGAGGAAAACCTTTGGGAAATGTTTTGGAAATAAACTCTCTGACCCTAAACACAAGATTATATGGTTTGTAAACATATTTTGTGAAACCTATAGAATTTTGCCTTACTAAAAGCATTTCTTCACCACATAAAATAATGATTTGGTTTAAAAATGGTTTAGAGATAGAATCTTTTACAAATGGTTTTGCCACTGTACAAAATGACCAAATGGTGTTTCCAAATGTTCATAACTTACTAGAAACCATAAAACAACCTTTTGCATGCTTACATGCATTGCTTTGTTTCAATATTTTATGTGTGTTGAATTGCTTGAATGGTAGATTAAAATATTGTTTGTTTGATTGAATTGTAGTGATTTGAAGTGAGTAAGCATTGCAAAGATCAAGGAGTGAACTTATACTCTCTACCAAAAAGGAAAGTGATGTTACATACTTTTGTCCCATTATTTTTCACTATGCATTAGTGATATTTCTAAGTAAGACTTGCATGGAATTTTTCTAAGTATAAACCATGCTATGGGAAAACCTAGTAGATGAAACCTTAGTAGAATTTTCCTAAGTTAAGATTCCTACTACTATCATGCTTAGCTTAGCTAGTAGAAAACAAGGGTGGAATATATATTCATGCTATGGAAAATTTCTAAGTCTGAGGACTTGTGTTTTGTTTAATAAAACAACTAAGTGAATGAATCACCTGGGTGGAATGGAAGGAATGGTTTGAGTTGAGTGGTTACACAAGGCCAGGGGACTGGTGAACCTTGTGTATCTCACTTGTGGATGGCCACCCAGGAACAAAGAGATTTGAGATGTCAAATGTTGAGAAGCTTCAAGTGCGGCCACTTGGCAATATGGGCTCTGCCTGGATCACATAGGTTGCTAGAACTTAGCCATTTGGACAGTTGGTGGTAGTGGGAATGATAGGTTGGAGCGCGTCCATTTGGTCTAAGGGAAGGCTTCTGAAAGATCTTGTCTTGGTGAAACCAAGTCTTGTGGGGAAAGTGCACCACCTCTGCAGAGTGTAAAATCTAAGTACTTACCCATGTCCCTGGCAAAGGACAATTTGAGCATCAAGACATGGAAGCTATCAAGAATCTCATCATCCAAATTTCTAAGTTAAAAACTTGTGGTTGAACAAGGGTTTAAGGTTCACCAATTTCTATTGGTGGTTCCTTGGGTGATTTTGTCAAAGCAAAAAACTTAGTGTTTTCAAATGATAAGGAAAATATATTGTGAGCAAAGCAAGCCTAAGCTCCACTTAGCCAAATGCATATAGTTGATAGACTCCACTATACTACCATAGTATCACTTGCCAATAAAATTCAAATGTATTGACCCATGTGGTTATAACTTGTTATGTTGCAGGTTTATTTGATATTAGTGAAGTTTAGTGATTAGGATTACAAGTCTACAACCAACATGTCTGCATGTGGCACTTTGAAGATGAAGGACTCCATGCTATAGTTATTTCTGCTGCATTGTAATGAGATAGCCAAATGAGCTATGTAAGATGTAATGAATTATTTTATTCCTGGTTATAAAATTGTATTATGACCTTTGTTTCTTGATATTACATCTTAACTGTGGATGCTAGCTATTGATCCAGGGACTAGCATTGTAAACACAGGGATCTCTACCTTATTATAGGTTGGGAACCTTACAGATGGTATCAGTATAGTGGAGTCTATCATCTATATGCATTTGGCTAAGTGGAGCTTAGGCTTGCTTTGATCAAAATAGATTTTCCTTATCATTTGAAAACACTAAGTTTTTGCTTTGACAAAATCACCCAAGGAACCACCAATAGAAATTAGTGAACCTCAAACCCTTGTTCAACCACAAGTTTTTAACTTAGAAATTTGGATGATGAGATTCTTGATATCTTCCATGTCTTGATGCTCAAATTGTCCTTTGCCAGGGACATGGCTAAGTACTTAGATTTTACACTCTGCAGAGGTGGTGCACTTTCCCCACAAGACTTGGTTTCACCAAGACAAGATCTTTCAGAAGCCTTCCCTTAGACCAAATGGACGCGCTCCAACCTATCATTCCCACTACCACCAACTGTCCAAATGGCTAAGTTCTAGCAACCTATGTGATCCAGGCAGAGCCCATATTGCCAAGTGGCTGCACTTGAAGCTTCTCAACATTTGACATCTCAAATCTCTTTGTTCCTGGGTGGCCATCCACAAGTGAGATACACAAGGTTCACCAGTCCCCTGGCCTTGTGTAACCACTGAACACAAACCATTCCTTCCATTCCACCCAGGTAATTCATTCACTTAGTTGTTTTATTAAACAAAACACAAGTCCTCAGACTTAGAAATTTTCCATAGCATGAATATATATTCCACCCTTGTTTTCTACTAGCTAAGCTAAGCATGATATTATTAGGAATCTTAACTTAGGAAAATTCTACTAAGGTTTCATCTACTAGGTTTTCCCATAGCATGGTTTATACTTAGCAAAATTCCATGCAAGTCTTACTTAGAAATATCACTAATGCATAGTGAAAAATAATGGGACAAAAGTATGTAGCATCACTTGCCTTTTTGGTAGAGAGTATAAGTTCACCCTTGATCTTTGCAATGTTCACACACTTCAAGTCACTACAATTCAATCAAGCAAACAATATTTCAAACTACCATTCAAGCAATTCAACACATAAAACTACAATAACAAAACAATGCATGCAAGCATGCTAAAGATTGTTTTATTGGGAGAAGTGGTTTCTAATGGTTCATAAACATTTGAAAACACCTAATGGTAATTTTATAAAGTGGCAAAATCATTTGTATAAGATTTTACTTCATAAACCATTTTTAGATCAAGTTATTATTTTATGTGGTGAAGAAATGCTTTTAATAAGGAAAAATTCTATAGGTTTCACAAAATATGTTTTCAAACCATATAACCTTGTGTTTAGGGTCAGGGAGTTTATTTCCAAAACATTTCTCAAAGGTTTTCTTCCATAACCATTTTTAATAATGAAACCATATTTTTATTTGACTAGAAATGGTTTAAATCAAAGATTCATTCTTTTGTTTGACCAAATACATTTTTGAAACCACAATTTGTTTCCTATGGTCAGTAGGTTCAAAACACACCATTTGCCAAAGATTTTATCCTCAAAATCATTTTGGAATAAATTTTATAACCTAAACAAGCATACATAAGTTTCTGCAAAAACAAACATTTTACCAGAAGATTATAACTAAAGAAAGTGCATGGTTGGCTAGGGATTGTTTTTCTGAATCCATTGATATAAAGTTTGTAAAATTTGGACGTGTAGATTTAAAGTTATAGATTTTACAAAATTGAATCACAAATAGATCAAATCCTGTTTTTAAATCTGACTCTGTGACACGCGGCGCATTCCTATTCGTCGGTACCGCTTCGGTTGGATCAAGCACTCAGAGGCGTTGGATCTAAGTTAGATCGTGCGGCACAGAGGCGAGCGTACCGGTTCGTTTAGTCAATCTATCGCGTACACACGATCGAAATCCAACGGCTCAGACCAACTAGACCAAAGACTGGCGGCGCTCAGTGGCTGCAACATCACAAGTTACAGCCACAGTGGGTCAATACATTGGAATAGTATTGGCAAGTGATACCTTAGTATAATTTAGGTGGACTATAGTACTATATGCAATTTGTCTAAGTGTAGCTTGGCTTGCTTTGCTCAAAATAGGTTTTGCCTATTAGTTGAAATCACTAAGTTTTTCTTTGTCTAAACTTTTCCCAAGGAACCACCAATAGACATTGAGGTCCTTCACCCTTGTTCACCCACAAGTTTTACTTAGAAAATTGGGATAAGGAGATTCTTGATAGCTTCCATGTCTTGATGCTCAAGTTGTCCTTTTCCAGGGACATGGCTAAGTACTTAGGTTTTTCCATCTGCAGAGGTTGTGCACTTTCCCCACCAGACTTGATTTTCACCAAGACAGGACCTTTCAGAAGCCTTCCCTTAGACCAAATGGACGCGCTCCAACCTATCATTCCCACTACCACCAACTGTCCAAATGGCTAAGTTCTAGCAACCTATGTGATCCAGGCAGAGCCCATATTGCCAAGTGGCTGCACTAGAAGCTTCTCAACACTTGGCCTCTAAAATCTCTTTGTTCCTGGGTGGATTTCCACAAGTGAGATACACAAGGTTCACCAGTCCCCTGGCCTTGTGTAACCACTCAACACAAACCATTACTTCCATTCCACCCAGGTGTTTCATTTACTTAGTTGTTTTATTAGGCAAATCACAAGTCCAAAGACTTAGAAATATTTTCATCATAGCATGTATATATTTCACCAACCCTTGGTTGCTACTAGATAGGCTAAGCATGGCATAGATAGTATCTTAACTTAGAAATTTCCTAGCAATTCTACATCTACAAGGATTTCCCAACATGGCATATAAGCAAAATATAACATGCAAGTCTACAAAATATGTCTAATGCTTAGTAAAAACATAGGAATAATAATATTCATGAAGTACCACTTGCCTTGGTAGTTTGGAGAGTAGTTACACTCTTCACAATCACAATCACTAGCACCAAAATCTACACAAATAATTATCGCAACAAATTACATACAAAACATATACAACCAAAAATATATGCATGCATGCAAGATGGTATGTAATGATTTTTAAAACTCAACCAAGCAAGTAAATAGTACTGGTTCATTAACAAGTTAAAAACTTGCCAAACAACATTTATTTAAACCCTAAATCATTTCCTAAACATTTCATGTACTCAAATTAGCCCTACACAAGTTTCTGCAAATAAAACCATTTTAACAGAATCAAAACATTAAACACATTGCATATTTAGAAATAGCTTGCTCTCCTGATTCCAACGGTATAAAATTTGTCAAATTCTAACGTGTGGATCAAAAGTTATAGCCAAAACAAATTTGAACATCTATTAGATTCAAATTCTGTCTTTTAAATCTACTGCTGCCACGCGTCTTGTTCTAATTGGCCCGTACCGGTTCAGGCGGATCGATCAACGAGAGCCACATGATTAAAATGAAGATGCACGGCCAGATCTAACGCGTACCTCTTCGACACAGATCTAATCTTACTCGTTAGATCTAAATCCTACGGCCCTAATCTAACTGACCATAGACGAGCGGCGCTAGCGGCGGCGACTGGAGGCGGCGCGCTCTGAAAGTGGCGGTGCCGGCGAACTAGGGTGCCCGGAGGGATGGGAAGATGCTCACCAGAACCGCAGTGACGAGGAGAAGCTCGACGTGTCCTTGGTTGGCGAAGGGGAGCTCGGAGCTGTCGCGGATTGCTCGTCGGAGTAGTCCCTGGCGGCTGTGGCTTCGGCTCGTTGACGTTGGCGATGTTCTGAGCCGCGCTAAGACAAGGGGAGGGTACCGTTAGATGCGCAGGACGCTGGGGATCTTACGCGTATCAAACAGAGGGCAAGGGGAGGCTGGAACTTACGGGGAAAGATCGCCGGAGTTCGAGCAGAGAGCGGCGGCGCTTAGTTGTTGACGTTGCCGAGGCTACAGGCCATGCGCGAGCAAACGGGAAGTGTCAGTAGATGCGCACGGAGATGCAGAGCAAGTTAGCATGAACCACGGGCAGAGGGGAGTGCGGTACTCACCGGAATTCGTCGGCGATGTCGTCGGAACAGCGGGGTTGCGGCGAGGAATTCTCGCAGCCTGGGGGCGTTCTGTGCTCGGGGTCTGGGGGGAAATGGGGAGGGGGTAGAGGGGGTTTAAGTAGGCGAGGTGGGGGCGTGAATCACTCCAGCATTGAACGGGAATTGACGACGCGAATCATACAGGAAACGTCCGCGTGATTTGGGGATGAACCAGTCGCGGGGTGGAGACGACAATGGTCGTGTGGGCCATGGCTGTCAGAGAGAGGAAAGGAGAGGGGGTGGGTCCAGACTGTCAGCGAGCTAGTGGGTGCGGGGGCGAGTGAAGAAAAATGATTCGCGGGGTGGGGGTGCTGGGCTTAGCTGGGCCAGTTGGGCCAGATTCGGCTGAGGCTTATTTTTTCCTCTTTTAAGCTTTTTCTTTTTCTGTTTGCTTTTATAAAATGGTTTTCAAACTTCATTTCAAATCTGTTTGATTCCAAAACTTTTCAGGATTTTGTACAATAAATCTTGTACTCAAATAAGTGTCAAACACATCTGTTCACTCAACCACACTTGGGTCTTTTGAAAATAAAAATAAAACTATGCCTTTATGAGGTGTGATAATAGACATAGAATTGGTTTTTATTTCATATTTTGCTTTGAGACTTTGCTCAAGTTTTTGAAATCACTTGAGTTTGGATTCTAAACCATACTGAATGACTAACAGTACCTTTCTCAAAAACAAGTAACACAAGGGCTTGAGTAACTTACATAAAATATAGAGCAACAAAGCTTCTGTTTTGAAATGTTTTGTTTGAAATGAAACTCATATGATCATGGATGCATGGATGATATGCATGAGTTTGAAACATGATTTTAGGGATGTTACAAATCTAACCCCCTTAAGGTGAATCTCGCCCTCGAGATTCGGGTTGGCTAGCAAATAGGTGAGGGTGGTCTTTCCGAAGATCATCTTCTCTTTCCCAAGTTGCTTCCTCTTCGGTATGATGATTCCACTGCACTTTGCAAAACTTGATAGTCTTAGTCCGTGTGACTCTTTCTGCAGTCTCAAGAATCTTGATAGGCTTCTCCTCATAAGTGAGGTCACTCTCCAACTGAACCTCTTCCAAAGGTATAGTATCCTTCAAAGAAGTTTCTTCCATTTCTGGATGACATTTCTTAAGCTGACTCACGTGAAACACATTATGGACAGCTGACAAAGATTCTGGAAATTCAATTTCATAAGCAACTTCTCCTTTGCGACTTAGAATCTTGAATGGCCCAACATATCTTGGGGCCAACTTTCCTTTGACTCCAAACCTCTTCACTCCACGAAGTGGTGACACTCTAAGGTAAGCTCTATCACCAACTTCGTAGGTGACTTCTCTACGCTTGGGGTCCGCGTAGCTTTTCTGTCGGGACTGTGCTATCTTCAATCTGTCTTTAACCAACTTGACTTTCTCTTTGGCTTCTTTGATAAGTTCTGGTCCGAACAAACTTCTTTCTCCCACACCATTCCATAACAATGGGGTGGTACACTTTCTCCCGTAGAGAAACTCAAATGGTGCCATCTCAATGCTGGCTTGATAGTTGTTGTTATTAAAAATTCTGCGTAAGGCAGACTTTCATCCCAACTGGCTCCATAGTCTAGGGCACATGCCCTCAACATGTCTTCAAGAATCTGATTAGTTCTTTCTGTCTGTCCATCAGTTTGAGGATGAAAAGCAGTGCTGAATTCCAATCTTGTTCCCAATGACTCATGTAACTGTCTCCAAAAATGGGAAGTGAATTGAGTTCCCCTATCAGACACAATACTCTTGGGCACTCCATGCAGGCATACAATTCTGCTCATGTAGATTTTGGCCAACTTAGCACTTGTATAGGTTGTCTTCACGGGTATGAAATGAGCTACCTTAGTTAGGCGATCCACTACTACCCAAATAGAATCATATCCTGACCGGGTCCTTGGTAATCCGGTAATGAAATCCATACCAATATTGTCCCACTTCCAATCAGGTATAGGTAGTGGTTGAAGCAATCCGGCTGGTTTCTGATGTTCCGCTTTCACTCTACTACACACATCACACAAAGCAATATGTTCGGCGATGTCCTTCTTGAGATTTTTCCACCAAAATCTTTCCTTCATATCCATGTACATTTTGGTGTTACCCGGATGAATGGAATACGGTGAGTTGTGCGCTTCTTGCAAAATCAGTTTCCGAAGCTCCGGATCTTGTGGAACACAGATACGTTTCCCATGCCATAAAGTACCATGTTCGTCTTCATGGAACCCTTTGTCTTTTCCTTTGCCAATCTTTTCTTTAATCTCTTCAATTTCCTTATCAATCTTCTGGGATTCTTTGATCTTGTCCAACAAAGTGGGTTGAACATCCAAAGACATGAGATGTCCTTTAGGCACAATCTCCAATCTGAGATCTCTAAATTGGGCACACAAATCATCTGGCAATTCTCCTTTGGTAAGGCCATTCACAAAAACCTTATGGCTTAAGGCATCCGCTACAACATTTGCTTTACCGGGATGGTATTGCAAACTTAAGTCATAGTCCTTGATGAATTCTAGCCATCTTCTTTGTCTCATATTAATTTCCTTCTGGGTGAAGATATACTTCAAACTCTTGTGATCCGTGAACACTTCACAATGTTTTCCCCAAAGATAGTGTCTCCATGTTTTGAGTGCATGGACAACAGAGGCTAACTCTAAATCATGAGTAGGATAGTTCACTTCATGAGTTTTGAGTTGTCTCGAGGCATACGCCACAACTTTCCAAGTCTGGCAAACACAAGACTGGTGCTGTCACAAGTCTCTTCTTCAATTCTTGAAAGCTGAGTTCACAACCTTCAGACCAAGCAAACTTCTTGTCTTTCTTTAGCAATTCTGTCATAGGCTTAGCAACTTTGGAGAAATTCTCAATGAACCTTCTGTAGTAACCTGCTAAGCCAAGGAAACTACGAACTTCCTTCACTGACTTGGGAGATTCCCATTCAGTTACAGCTGAAACTTTAGCAGGATCAACTGCTACACCATCTTTTGTCATAACATGACCAAGAAATCCAACTTAATTAAGCCAGAATTTGCACTTGCTGAATTTGGCATACAGTTTGTGCTCTCTAAGTTTCTCGAGTATCAAGCGCAAATGTCCTTCATTCTCTTCTTTGCTCTTGGAGTAGATTAAAATGTCATCGATGAAAACGACAACAAACTTGTCAAGGAATTCCATGAACACCTTGTTCATCATATTCATAAAGTATGCTGGAGCATTGGTGAAACCAAATGGCATCACGGTGTACTCATACAATCCATACCTTGTGGTGAAAGCTGTTTTGGGTATGTCTTGTTCTCTTATCTTGAGTTGAAAATAGCCTGACCGGAGATCAATCTTTGAGAACACACAAGCTCCTTCTAGCTGATCAAACAAGTCATTGATTCTAGGCAAAGGGTATTTGTTCTTGATAGTCACCTCATTGAGTGAACGGTAATCTATGCACAACCTTTGACTTCTATCTTTCTTTTCCACGAAGAAAACTGGGGCTCCCCAAGATGAAGAACTTGGTTGAATAAAACCTTTCTGTAGTTGTTCTCCAAGTTGTTTCTTGAGTTCTTTCAGTTCATCAACTGACATCTTGTACGGTCTCTTTGCTATTGGTCCAGATCCTGGTAGCAAATCAATAAGGAACTCCACATCTCTATCTGGTGGCATTCCCGGTAATTCTTCCGGAAATACATCCGGATATTTACTCACAACTGGCACACTGTCTATGCTAACCCCCTTAAGAGAATTTAGCTTACTCCCTTTTGATTCAAAGTTAGACTTGAATTTAATCCGTTTTCTCTCCGGGGTTGTGAGTGCGACAGTACGATTAGCACAATCTAGTATTCCTTCATACTTAGCCATCCAATCCATTCCCAATATTACGTCCAGTCCTTGGGAATCTAAGATTATCAGACTCACTGGAAACTTATGCTTTCCAAACTCTATTACTAGATCCAGGCATCCAAGACTTACTATCATATCTCCACCTGGAGAACTAACCTTTATTGGACACCCAATGTTTTCAATTGGAAACCCATTTCTATCAACAAATGCTTTTGATATGAATGAATGCGATGCTCCAGTATCAAAAAGAACAAATGCTAGAATAGAATTGAGTCTGAACTTACCAGCAACAGCATCAGGCTCCTCATAAATTTCCTCCACATTGATGTGGTTCACTTGTCCTTTCTGAAAAGGTTTAGGCTTGTTGGGTCCTTCAACTTTCTTTTCTGGGCATTCATTTGCATAATGCCCCATCTTCTTGCACTTGAAGCATTCAACCTGACTGATGTCCTTCTTGACAGGTTGGCTTCCACTTCCACTTCCATTACCACTGTGGTGGCTCTTATATCCACCCTTGTGGTTCTTGTACTTGTCATTATCATGACTACGGTGATGCTTGTTGTCATGACGGTTGTGGTTGTGGTGTTTGTTGAATTTCCCATGCTTGTGGGATCCTGAGCTTCCACTGTCATCATAATGGGAACGTTTGTGAGACGATCCCGAGCTGTGCTTGTCCGAGTGCTTCCTCTTCCTGCTCTCAACTTGCTTCATTTTGTTCTCCAAAATAGCAGCCTTATCACAAAGAGACTGGTATGTGGGAACATATGCCACAGCCAACTGCAGGTTCAGCTCATCATTCAAGCCTACAAGAAATTTTTCCTTTCTCTTAGCATCGGTGTCAACTTCATCCGGTGCATAACGCGCCAGATTGTTGAACTCCTCGATATATTCAGCCACGCTGTGGTGGCGCTGCTTTAGATTATGGAACCCTTTCTTTTTTAGACTCATCACTCCAGATGAGATATGAGTAGTACGAAAGCCATCCTCAAAGATAGCCCATGTCACATCTTCTATGGGAGTGGTGATCTGGAAGTTATCCCACCAAGTGGCGGCTGGTCCTTCCAGCAAATGTGCTGCAAACCTGACCTTTTCTGCATCAGTACAGCCCACAGTTACCAAGTCCTTGTTCACAGAGCGTAGCCAATCATTGGCCACCATGGGATCAGTCGTTCCTGAGAACTTTGTTGGCCTCAATCTCAAGAACCTGGTAAGCATGTCAAAACCCGGTGGGTTGTTATTGTTGTTATTGTTGTTATTGTTGTTGTTGTTGTTGTTTTGGTTCTGGATGAGTGTCGTCATCATTTGCATCAGCTGAGTTTGAGCGGTCATCATTTGCTGCATTTCTGGAGTGATGTTGTTGTTGTTGGGGTTTGCACGACGGGGAGGCATCTGTGGTTTATTCAATAGAGATAAGAATGAGATACCCATAGATGCTTTCATGCACAATACATCACATAAACAATCACAAATAATGCAACATAACGATAAAGATTCAACAACCAGATAACAAGTTCGCAAAGTAAAACACACAAATAACAAGCCATCCACATGTTGGATGGTCAATAACAAGTTCTCAACGACAAGTATGATAATAAACGATAAATGAGTAGTCAAATCTACTCCTCGGCATCAACCTCCTCCTCGACAAAGGTAAGACATGCGTTCTCCATTGCGGTCTTGTATTCCTCGACACTAGTGGTCAAGGTCTCTATCTTGGCTTTGAGAGCCCTCTTTTGGGAACGAAGCCTCTCAATCACCGCCTGCTGATGCTCGAGCTCGAAATCTTTGGCCTGCAGTTCTTCAGTCATGTCCCGGATCTTTTTGTTCCTATCCTGGACTCGCTTCTCCTGACTCTTGAACTTTCTGTCCTGGCTCTCGAACTTCGCCTCCATCTCTTTGACTATCTCGTCTTGCTCCGCGAAGAGCTTGTCCTTCTCGCGAAGCTGCACCTGAAGTTTGTCATTACTGAGCATGACGTTGGTCCTATCAGAGTCCACGTGCCTAATGAGAGCCTCTAAGTCCCGGAGGTATAGACGAATCGGCTCGCTGTGTCCCTCGAATCGTCCTCGAAGTCAATGGACTCTCCATCCTCATCACGTCTACCGAAGACGTGGAAGTGAGTACCTCTAACCTGTCAGGAGTGTCTCCCTAGCAGACGTCCTATCAGATCCTGCATGACTACCTCAAGGCCTCTCTCCTTGTCATCGTGAATGAGCTTGAAGACGATGGCCTCCGTGGTAGGCTCAGTCTGGCGTCCGGGCTGGTTGACCTTGAAACCCCAGAGGTCTTTCCTCTCAAACTTGGTGAGGGGAAGCACCATGATGGTAGGAAGAGGGAGATTGAGAAAAGTAGTAAGCTCAACAATACGAGGACCAAAGCGAGTTCCCTGGAACTCCTCAACAGTGTTGATGGTAACAGTAGGCATCTATTTATAAGATAGAAAAGTTAGAACAACACAATTCAAGATAAAACAATAGACAAAACATCACATACATATCCTTGGAAATCAAAACACACAAGTCATGGCATACATGGATCCATTACAACAACCAAGGTTCAACTTATTTTAAAGCAGCATTTTGGAAAATAAGGTGATAAGTGGTGGTCCAACTAACGAAGTACATTTACAATCCTATCTCACTGGATCTGTTGGCTAACACAATGTTTCTAGAAGCAATCAGCCTATCCTGCTCACATGACTCCATCACTAAGTCTATAATGTCTCCTCTTAAGGTTTGGTTGGTAGCTTCCAACTCTTGGGTGTGTTTCTTCTCTTCCTTTAGATCATTTTGGAGGTTGAGCATTCTGCACTTGACTCTATCACCAAGTTCTTTGATGGTCTTCCAAGCCGCATCCCTTGCTGATTCAAAGAATGTAGTGTGCACCACTGAATTGGTGAACATGCAGAATCCTTTTTCCTGGTGGTTGTCTTCCTTGTTTTTATACAAGTGAAGTTGCACCCACCAGTATTCAACTCCTTCATCTATCACAGGAAAACCCTTGTACACAGCTGCACCTTGTATCTCTAATGCAACCATGAGGTCCTTGAGAGCCTTGGGGAATTCTGTCTCACACTCCAAGGTCATTGTCATGAGTGGTCCTTTCCTTACGGCTTCGTTGATGGAGTTCATCTACAAATAGAGATGAAAATAAGATTAGAAAAGTTTACGAGAAGAATAGACAAGTGTAGAAGTTGCTGAAAAATTTTCCTTAGTGGTTTCCAATCCTAGGGTCATAATCCTACAGGCAACACAGTGCTCTGATACCATCTGTAAGATCCCTCCTTCATAAAGGAAAAGGATCCCTGTGATTGCAATGCTAGTCCCTGGATCATTGCTAGCATCCACAGTTTAAGATGAAGTACACAGATACAAAGGTCATTATTACAGGCATTCCAGAGACAAACATAGTCTTTACAACTCCAAGGCCACAGGCCTAATACAAGAGTTTGAATAAGTAAATAAATAAAAGTCTTCATCTTCATGTGCCACAGGAAAACATGTTGAGTGTAGACTCATGACACCTAATCCTCATCAGAGTAACCTGCAACATCACAAGTTACAGCCACAGTGGGTCAATACATTGGAATAGTATTGGCAAGTGATACCTTAGTATAATTTAGGTGGACTATAGTACTATATGCAATTTGGCTAAGTGTAGCTTGGCTTGCTTTGCTCAAAATAGGTTTTGCCTATTAGTTGAAATCACTAAGTTTTTCTTTGTCAAAACTTTTCCCAAGGAACCACCAATAGACATTGAGGTCCTTCACCCTTGTTCACCCACAAGTTTTACTTAGAAAATTGGGATGAGGAGATTCTTGATAGCTTCCATGTCTTGATGCTCAAGTTGTCCTTTTCCAGGGACATGGCTAAGTAATTAGGTTTTTTCATCTGCAGAGGTTGTGCACTTTCCCCACAAGACTTGATTTTCACCAAGACAGGACCTTTCAGAAGCCTTCCCTTAGACCAAATGACGCGCTCCAACCTATCATTCCCACTACCACCAACTGTCCAAATGGCTAAGTTCTAGCAACATATGTGATCCAGGCAGAGCCCATATTGCCAAGTGGCTGCACTAGAAGCTTCTCAACACTTGGCCTCTAAAATCTCTTTGTTCCTGGGTGGCTTTCCACAAGTGAGATACACAAGGTTCACCAGTCCCCTGGCCTTGTGTAACCACTCAACACAAACCATTCCTTCCATTCCACCCAGGTGTTTCATTTACTTAGTTGTTTTATTAGGCAAATCACAAGTCCAAAGACTTAGAAATATTTTCATCATAGCATGTATATATTTCACCAACCCTTGGTTTCTACTAGCTAGGCTAAGCATGGCATAGATAGTATCTTAACTTAGAAATTTCCTAGCAATTCTACATCTACTAGGATTTCCCAACATGGCATATAAGCAAAATATAACATGCAAGTCTACAAAATATGTCTAATGCTTAGTAAAAACATAGGAATAATAATATTCATGAAGTACCACTTGCCTTGGTAGTTTGGAGAGTAGTTACACTCTTCACAATCACAATCACAATCACAATCACTAGCACCAAAATCTACACAAATAATTATAGCAACAAATTACATACAAAACATATACAACCAAAAATATATGCATGCATGCAAGATGGTATGTAATGATTTTTAAAACTCAACCAAGCAAGTAAATAGTACTGGTTCATTAACAAGTTAAAAACTTGCCAAACAACATTTATTTAAACTCTAAATCATTTCCTAAACATTTCATGTACTCAAATTAGCTCTACACAAGTTTCTGCAAATAAAACCATTTTAACAGAAGCAAAACATTAAACACATTGCATATTTAGAAAGAGCTTGCTCTCGTGATTCCAACGGTATAAAATTTGTCAAATTCTAACGTGTGGATCAAAAGTTAAAGCCAAAACAAATTTTAACATCTATTAGATTCAAATTCTGTCTTTTAAATCTACTGCTGCCACGCGTCTTGTTCTAATTGGCCCGTACCGGTTCGGGCGGATCGATCAACGAGAGACACACGATTAAAATGAAGATGCACGGCCAGATCTAACGCGTACCTCTTCGACACAGATCTAATCTTACTCGTTAGATCTAAATCCTACGGCCCTAATCTAACTGACCATAGACGGGCGGCGCTAGCGGCGGCGACTGGCGGCGGCGCGCTCTGACAGTGGCAGTGCCGGCGAACTAGGGCGCCCGAAGGGATGGGAAGATGCTCACCAGAACCGCAGTGACAAGGAGAAGCTCGACGTGTCCTTGGTTGGCGAAGGGGTGCTCGGAGCTGTCGCGGATTGCTCGTCGGAGTATTCCCTGGCGGCTGTGGCTTCGGCTCGTCGATGTTGGCGATGTTCTGAGCCGCGCTAAGACAAGGGGAGGGGTCCGTTAGATGCGCAGGACGCTGGGGATCTTACGCGTATCAAACAGAGGGCAAGGGGAGGCTGAAACTTACGAGGAAAGATCGCCGGAGTTCGAGCAGAGAGCGGCGGCGCTCAGTTGTAGACGTTGCCGAGGCTACAGGCCATGTGTGAGCAAACAGGAAGTGTCAGTAGATGTGCACGGAGATGCAGAGCAAGTCAGCATGAACCACGGGCAGAGGGGAGTGCGGTACTCACCGGAATTCGTCGGCGAGGTCGTCGGAACAGCGGGGTTGCGGCGAGGAATTCTCGCAGCCTGGGGGCGTTCTGTGCTCGGGGTCTGGGGGAAAATGGGGAGGGGGTAGAGGGGGTTTAAGTAGGCGAGGTGGGGCGTGAATCACTCCAGCATTGAACGGGAATTGACGACGCGAATCATACAGGAAACGCCCGCGTGATTTGGGGATGAACCAGTCGCAGGGTGGAGACGACGATGGTCGTGTGGGCCGTGGCTGTCAGCGAGAGGAAAGGAGAGGGGGTGGGTCCAGACTGTCAGCGAGCTAGTGGGTGCGTGGGCGAGTGAAGAAAAACGATTCACGGGGTGGGGGTGCTGGGCTTAGCTGGGCCAGTTGGGCCAGATTCGGCTGAGGCTTATTTTTTCCTCTTTTAAGCTTTTTCTTTTTCTGTTTGCTTTTCTAAAATGGTTTTCAAAATTCATTTCAAATCTGTTTGATTCCAAAACTTTTCAGGATTTTGTACAATAAATCTTGTACTCAAATAAACGTCAAACACATCTGTTCACTCAACCACACTTGGGTCTTTTGAAAATAAAAATAAAACTATGCCTTTATGAGGTGTGATAATAGACATAGAATTGGTTTTTATTTCATATTTTGCTTTGAGACTTTGCTCAAGTTTTTGAAATCACTTGAGTTTGGATTCTAAACCATACTGAATGACTAACAGTACCTTTCTCAAAAACAAGTAACACAAGGTCTTGAGTAACTTACATAAAATATTGAGCAACAAAGCTTCTGTTTTGAAATGTTTTGTTTGAAATGAAACTCATATGATCATGGATGCATGGATGATATGCATGAGTTTGAAACATGATTTTAGGGATGTTACAAATCTAACCCCCTTAAGGTGAATCTCGCCCTCGAGATTCGGGTTGGCTAGCAAATAGGTGAGGGTGGTCTTTCCGAAGATCATCTTCTCTTTCCCAAGTTGCTTCCTCTTTGGTATGATGGTTCCACTGCACTTTGCAAAACTTGATAGTCTTAGTCCGTGTGACTCTTTCTGCAGTCTCAAGAATCTTGATAGGCTTCTCCTCATAAGTGAGGTCACTCTCCAACTGAACCTCTTCCAAAGGTATAGTATCCTTCAAAGAAGTTTCTTCCATTTCTGGATGACATTTCTTAAGCTGACTCACGTGAAACACATTATGGACAGCTGACAAAGATTCTGGAAATTCAATTTCATAAGCAACTTCTCCTTTGCGACTTAGAATCTTGAATGGCCCAACATATCTTGGGGCCAACTTTCCTTTGACTCCAAACCTCTTCACTCCACGAAGTGGTGACACTCTAAGGTAAGCTCTATCACCAACTTCGTAGGTGACTTCTCTACGCTTGGGGTCCGCGTAGCTTTTCTGTCGGGACTGTGCTATCTTCAATCTGTCTTTAACAAGTACAAGTACCCCTTGCCCAAGATAGAAGATTTGTTTGATCGGTTGACCGGTGCCAAAGTGTTTTCTAAGATTGATCTTAGAACAGGCTATCATCAACTCAAAATTCGGGCAGAGGATATACCCAAGACTGCCTTTACCACCAGATATGGATTATACGAGTATACCGTTATGTCCTTTGGATTAACCAATGGCCCCGCTTATTTCATGAATCTCATGAATAAGATTTTTATGGACTTCCTGGATAAGTTTGTCGTAGTTTTCATCGATGACATTCTGATTTATTCCAAATCAAAAGAAGAACATGAGCTACACCTAAGGACCATTCTTGGAACCCTTACAGAGCATCAGCTGTATGCAAAGTTTAGAAAATGTGAATTCTGGTTACAGGAGGTAGGATTTCTCGGTCACGTTGTATCAGCCGGAGGAATTGCCGTTGACCCTGCCAAAGTGAAATATGTAGAATATTGGCAAGCCCCAACCACTCAAACCCAAGTTCGTGCATTTCTCGGATAGGCAGGATATTACCGCAAGTTCGTAGAAGGATTGACCCAATTGCTGAAGAAAGACAAGAAGTTGAATGGACCGACAAATGTGAAGCGAGTTTTCAAGAACTCAAGAGGAGATTGATTTCAGCCCCAATCTTGATCATGCCAGATATCACGAAGCCCTTCGATGTGTATTGTGATGCATCCAAGATCGGTCTCGGATGTGTGCTAATGCAAGAAGGCAAATTTATATCTTATCTATCTCGACAACTGAAGCAACATGAGCAAAATTACCCAACCCATGACCTCGAACTCGCAGCCGTAGTTCTAGCCCTGAAGACGTGGAGGCATTACCTGATGGGAAACCGTTGTGAGATCTATACGGATCACAAGAGTCTGAAGTATATATTCACTCAGAAGGAGCTGAATATGAGACAGAGGAGATGGATTGAGATAATCAAGGATTACGATCTGGACATTCACTATCACCCTGGTAAAGCCAACGTGGTAGCAGATGCCCTTAGCAGATTGCCGTGCCGCTTGAACTCCATGATTTTGAAGGAGCAACCAAGTTTGCACAAAGAGATGGAAGATTTTCGAATGGAATTAGTAAGTGAAGGATTTTTGGCTAGCATAGAACTCCAGCCCACTTTGATCAGTCATATTAAATAGGCACAGAAAGGAAATGATAGTATCGACGGAATCAAGCGTCGTATCGGTACAGGCAAAGTACCCGGATTCACCGTAGACGAAGAAGGAGTTCTGTGGTACAAAGAATGCCTTTGTGTACCAGCAGATTCTGAGTTGAAAGAATTTATTATGAAGGAGGCTCATGATACTCTTTATTCTATCCACCCCGGAGGAACTAAGATGTATCAAGATTTGAAAGAGCAATTTTGGTGGCATAAGATGAAGAGAGAAATCGGAAGCTATATCGCCAAGTGTGATATTTGTCAGCGAGTCAAGGCAGGACATCAAAGACCCGCTGGATTGTTGCAACCCTTACAGATTCTGGAATGGAAATGGGATTCCGTTGGAATGGACTTTATCACTGGACTGCCTACCTCTAGTAGGGGAAATGACTCTATCTGGGTCATAGTGGACAGATTGTCCAAAGTCGCCCATTTCTTGCCCGTCAAGACCACATATCAGAGTTCGAAGCTAGCGGAGTTGTACATCGCTAGAATAGTTAGTTTGCACGGAGTCCCCAAGAACATCGTATCGGATCGAGGAACTCAGTTTACCTCGAGATTCTGGAAGAAAGTCCAAGAAGGTTTAGGAACCCACCTAGATTTCAGCACCGCGTATCACCCTCAGACCGATGGACAAACGGAGCTAGTAAACCAAATACTCGAAGATATGCTGAGAGCATGTGTGTTAGAATATGGATCCAAGTGGGAAGACTGTCTGCCGTTTGCAGAATTTTCCTACAATAACAGTTATCAAGCCAGTTTGCAAATGGCCCCATTTGAATTCATGTACGGAAGGAAGTGTCGCACCCCTTTGAACTGGTCGGAAGTAGGAGAGAGTCAGATTTTTGGACCCGATATCCTACGAGAAGCAAAAGAGAAGGTTCACAAGATTCGTGAGCACCTCAAGACCGCCCAGTCCAGACAGAAGAGTTATGCCGACAAGAGACGTAGAGACCTCGCCTTCAACATAGGAGATTTTGTATATCTAAAAGTGTCGCCATTAAAGGGAATGCAACGTTTCCAACTCAAAGGAAAGTTAGCCCCCAGATATATCGGACCTTTCAAGATTCTGAACTGTCGAGGAGAAGTGTCGTATCAATTAGAACTACCCGAAGAGATGTCGGCTGTGCACAATGTGTTCCATATCTCGTTACTTCGCAAGTGTCTCGAAGTCCCCGAGAAGACCGAAGTGTTCAAAAATATCGACCACCAGACCATAGAGATCAACGATGACCTGACCTATCCTGAAGTACCCATCCGTATTTTGGAAGAAGATTTTCGAACTACCCGAACCCGAAGCATCAAGTTTCTCAAGATTCAGTGGAGCAACCACACAGAAGAGGAAGCTACCTGGGAGCGCGAAGATCACATGAGGACAGAGTTTCCCGATCTCTTCAAATCCTAGGTAATCTTTTTCGTCCTTTTTCAAATATCATTACGAGATTTTGTTTAAGGGGGGAAGGTTTTTAACATCCCAAAAATACTAAACTTGGATCATCAAACTCTAATCATCA
Organism: Avena atlantica; assembly: GCA_910589765.1. Classification (NCBI taxonomy): domain Eukaryota; kingdom Viridiplantae; phylum Streptophyta; class Magnoliopsida; order Poales; family Poaceae; genus Avena; species Avena atlantica. The sequence continues at coordinate 229,602,118 of OU342738.1, forward strand.
AAATTAAGGTTAACAAAAACTTTTCTAAATAAAATTATGGAAGCATGCATGTGTGTATGCATCCCATTTTGAATTCTTTTAAATTGCCATGTTTATGTGTTTCTTTGCTTGTAAAATGTTTCTTAGGTGAAATAAACATCATCTAAACATTTCCCAAACTTTTCCCAAAGACAAATAAATCAAAACAAAGTTAAATGAGTGAATGGTCATTTTGACCAATTTAACTCACATGCCTACTTTGGTTGTCTCAAACTTTCAGAACTTAACAGAAACTTTTCTGAATCTTTGCACCCCTTGATTTTAATCATAACAAAGTATCAAGGACCACTTTGTGATCATCCAAAAACATTTAAATGCATAGTTTAAATAACAGTTCAAAATTGAATCTTTATCATATGGGAAGATCCCACTTTTTCAAAAACCACTCAAACAAGCTCAAATTTCAAAACCCAAGCATCTGTAGACTCACCATCACCAACCTAGCACACCCACCAAAAATCTTTTCAAAATTCAAAACTTGAATTCTTGAGGCCATTTCATCAAACACTTGGCAGATTCAAATCAAACTGGCCTAACTTCACTGTTTTGAGCAGTAATTTGGCTAAGCAATGTTCACCATTGATCACCCTTGTCTCCCCTAGTGCCAACCAGTGCTTGGACCAACCCTAGCCCCTACCCTTTGCCCCATGCCATGCCAACCCGAGAATCCCCTTGCCAGCCGACAATGGCTAGCTAGACAGAGCAAGCACCAAGCCTAGCCAGCATGTCTTGGAGGCAGCCCACCGTCCACCGCCACTCCCTGTCCAGCGCTCGAACGTTTCTAGCCACTTGACCACACGCACGGACCGCGCCCAGCTCGCCAGCAACCATGCCGAGCATGCGCCAGAGCGCCACCCTCGACCGAAGCCCACAAACCACGCGTCGCCCTCGCCGCGTGCATACATGATCGCCACCGACCCAGGAGACCGCCAGACATCCCCGTTCGCCGCCCCATGCCTTACAGCCACCGCTCGCCGTCGAAGACGCCACCTTTGCTGCGCAGAGCGTCGCGTGTTCCAGACCAAACCGCACCGCCCCTACACGCGCATTAAAGACATAGAGCATCGCCAGGAGACCACCAAGCGATCGCCACCACCGGCCATGCCTCTAGCAGCCCGTAGCCATGTCGCCACCATTGCCTGCCCATGCCGTTCGGTCTCACCGTCGCGACTATAAATAGAGGCCTTCCCCGCTCGAATTCTTCACACCATTCCACTCCTCTCTCACCCAGAACCACCTCACCTCAGTCCCGGAGCAAGGCGAGCAGCACTTCGCCGGAATTGCGCCGGAGCAAGCCGCCTCTGGAGAAGAAGGGCGCCGTCGATTACGTCCACCCCAGGAGCTGCCGCGACCACCCCTGAGTTCGCCGTAGTCGACTTTGTCGTTAGCCCGCCTCGCCGACCCTCGCCTGAGACCCGGTGAGCCCCCAACGACCCCCACTGGCCACGCTAGGTTTCTGTCTCGGCGGCGTTCCCCAACGTCGACGATGACTCTCAGCCGTTGGATTAGAACCAGATCGAACGTCCCACATCACCCCATACCGCTTCGCACCCGCTCGTCTCACTGACGCATGGGGACATCCACTTATGCAGCCCGCGGAAGCGCTGCGCTTAGCAGGCCGGCCCGTTAACCTTTCCCGCGCAGCCCAGCTATTTGAATTTAACCTTTTCCTTTTTAGTTCAAACACACTTTTGTACCCAGTTTCAAAAATCAACCCAGGTCGATTCAGTGAACCAAATTGAATGAAACCAATTTTGTTAGAAAGTTCTGGGAATGCTGAATCCAAGCCCGTTGGATTCAAGTCATTTGGATCTGTAGATCATCCATGGTAAAAATAACAAGGCAGAAGCTTTTCTGCATTCAAACATTTTTCAAATTAGAACCATAATAGCTTTTGAGTTGATTCCAACTCTCAAAAATCACATTTAACCATACCTTTCAGAATATATAAAAATATATAGGTTTACTTACAGAAATAATGTTCAAGTAATAAAAGAATGCCCCATAGGCATTTCTAGCCACTTTAATTAATTAAAATAAAAGGGTAAAACCTTATTAAATCGTGACACCACTTTAAAACACATTCCCATGAACTAAAATATGTGGTGATGACATGTGTCAACATGATCCCATGTTTTGGTTGGAGAATATTAAATCTTAAGTAGTTTTTCAATGAGTAGAAATTACTTTTCTACAAATAAAAGGAATTAAACCAAACTTTAATCTTGTAATGTTAGTGATGATGTTAGATCATCTATAGGACCCTTTTGTGTGATGATTGCAAGTAGTTAAGTATTGTTTGGTGATTGTGTACATCGTATTTATTTATAGACGCTAGTACCGACCAAGGATACGAGAAGGAAGGAGGATACTACGAAGAAGAAGCCGAGGAGAACTTCAACCACTGCTCTACACAAGGCAAGCCAATACTTGCAAGCTTTATTAACTAAGTGGACCAATGCAAGCTAACCCTTGTAAGATACTCTACTGATGCAACAAACCACTACTTGTTACTATGCCCACTATATGCCTTAAGCATATGTGATCATATCCACTTGATAAACCAATCCTAGTTTTACTTACAAGCTTTATTACTTTATTTTTTTATCAAAGCTAGTACTTAGAGATTACTTAAGTAAATTGTAGAGATTAGAAAGATAATTGAAGGTTGCATAAAGAGCATAAAATTTGGCCTAAGCTAGATAATCTTGATGTCATCCTAAGGCATAAGATTTAAACTTAGTTAAACTCCACTAGTGTACCACCCCTCATTAGTGCTTACCCCCACCTGTAGATGCTAGTGCTAAGCATAAAACTTGATCAACTTTAGATGGGAATACTTGGTGGGAAAAATGGTTATGAAAGCCTTGGAATGATGGATCATTCTATTGAAATGTTTTGGACATGTGTTTCCGAACACTTGATGATTTTGGTGATGAAAATGATGAGGCATGAGCCTTAGCCCTTTATAAAACTGATGGTTGTCTGGATGCGATACCATTCCAATTTTATCGTACAACCACAATACCCGAGAATTGGGTAGGGCTTGACTGGAAACTTATATACCTTAGTATTAGTTCCCTCGCGGCCAAGGTCTGAGCTGAGGATACCTTGTGAAGATTTTCCACCTGTGCAGTACCCAAGATGACAGTTGGTCATGGTTGGGAGGCCAAACTCACAGGAGAGGTGCTTATACTAGGGCATGTAATTGAAAGGTTAGGATTGATTATCCGCATATTGAGTATGGTGAATTCAGGATTTGTTCCTGACGGATGTATCGAATGTTGTGGTGAAAGTGTACAATCTCTGCAGAGTGTCAAACTATTCAAATAGCCGCGTCCGCGGTTATCGACAGTTGGAGTGGCCATACTGTTCCCCCGTCAGATGTTTTCAAAAGACTTGTGAAATGAACTGAGACTTTGACTTGACCACAACAGGGTTGTGATATGAGGTACAAGTTCCCACTTAGGTGTTATAAAACTTCAACTAGCATTCGTTGCTTCTGAACTTAGTAGAGATAAATTTGGCTTTTGCAAAACAACCCTAGATCCTAGTGTCATATTATCAAAAACCCCTTTCACTTGTTCGTATTAGTTTGCGAGTACTTAAAGAGTACTCATGGCTTTGTCCCTGGCTATTCTCGTGGCCAGACTGTGAAGAGGAGTACCTGGAGGATGGACCCCAGCAAGGTTACGACAACTAGGATCATCTCCCATCATCAGCATTGCCTGTGACCCCGAAGATGGAGCTTCGCCTACGCTACCGTTATTATTACGTATTCCGCTGCTTGAAGTTGTATTAAGAACTAGATCATGAGATCCCTATTTGTGTAAGAACTTATGTACGGTTTGTAATGTATGATGTACTATGGTATCTGAAAGAACATTTCTTAATCCCTAGTGTTTTGTGTGTTAGATAACAATACCAAGGATCATTTAATGTGTGTTGAAGTGTTGCAACTCTTTTTGAGAATAAAGGGAAAAGAACTCTGCCTTTGGGGGGCGGATAATCCGGCCCCACCAGGGGCGGATAATCCGCCCCTCCATTTGCCCAAGTAGGCGCAAGCCCCAGAAGGGGGCGGAATTTTGGCCGGATTTTCCGGCCCCGCCGGATAATCCGCTGTAGGGTTTCGTAGCATGGAAAACAAAAATTTTCTATCGCATACAAACAAACAAGCCAAGATCTATCTACTAGATTGTAGCAACGAGTCTATGGAATAACTTACCCTCGAAGATTCCAAAGTGTTTAACGAGAGCGGATTCTCGTGGGTGATGTAGTCGTACTCTTCCCGATCTCAAGATCGTGTAGACGATCCTTCCGGCGCTGCGTTCCGGCAGCGCTCCCGCAGTCGGTCACACGTTCTGTACTCGACGAAGACCTTCCTCTCCCTTGTTCCAGCAAGCAGCGGAGGTTGTAGCACTCTCCTCGCGATTCTGGCAGCACAACGGCGTGGTACCGGAAGTAGAGGGGAGATCCCGCAGGGCTTCGCCTTAAGCCGGAGCGAGTATGGTGGAGTATGAGAGAGTACTATTAGTGGTCTAGGGATTAGACACACCAATTAGAAGGCTCTAAACCGAAGGCTAGGGCAATTAGAAGCTCTAAACCAAAACGGCTCTAAATCGGAGATTAGAGGATAGGAACTTGTGTGTCTAGAGGAGGAGGCCCTGCCCCTCCTTTTATGGGTGGAGGGTGCGGCAAAGGGGAGGGGAGTACCTCCCCAAGTCGGCCTTGGTTGGCACGCTGGCTTGGAGGGACTCCTCCCCCAAGTCGGTCCCAACCACCTCTTCCTTGTTTCCCACAGTTTCTTGTTTTAGCCGTTTGACTTTCAAACTGGACATTTGACTTTTCTGTTTTAGGATTCAATTTAATCCTTTATTTGGAACAGCAAGAACACTTAGTACATGATGCAATCATTCCAATATGCAATGACACATTCATGTACCCCTCCCCCCCCCCCCCCCGGAGTGTCGGACATTCCGGAACCTTCTAGAACATTCCCGATGAAAACACCGGAATCATTTCCGAACTCCGAAACGGGACTTTCCTTATATGAATCTTATTCTCCGGACCATTCCGGATCACCTCGTGATATCCCGGATCCCATCCGAGACTCCGAACAACATTCGGTCTCTTTCTCATAATACCATAACTACTCAAACAACGTCGAATCCTTAAGTGTGTCTCCCTACGGTTCGTGAATTATGCGGACATGATCGAGACACTTCTCCGAACAATAACCAATAGAGGAATCTGGAAATTCATATGGCTCCCACATATTTCTATGATTACTTTGCGATCGAATGAACCACTTACATACGATACCAATTTCCCTTTGTCTCACGATAGTTTACTTATCCGAGGTTATGATCGTCGGTATCTCTGCATACCTAGTTCAACCTCGTTACCGATAAGTACTCTTTTCTCGTTCCCATGATATGTGATCCCTTGTGAGCCAGTCACATGCTTGTAAGCTAATTGGATGACATTCCACCGAGAGGGCCCAGAGTATATCTATCCGTCATATGGATGGACAAATCCCACTCTTGATCCATGTGTCTCAACCAATACTTTCCGAACACTCAATGCCACCTTTATAGCCACCCAGTTATGGTGTGGTGTTTGATGTCATCAAAGCATCCATCCGGTAAAGGTGATATGCATGATCTCATGGTCGAAGGAATTAGGTTACTATGTATCAGAAAGCATATAGCAATTGAACTATTGAAATGACTTGATCTTTATGCTACGCTTATCTATAGGAGTATGTACACCATATCATTCTCCTAACGATATGATCTTGTTGTTGATAACATCTCAATGTTCATGATAGGGAAACCACAATCATTAATCAACCAACAAGCTAGTGAAGTATAGAGGCTATACTAGGGACTTCAAATTAAGTTTACAAATCACACAAGTATCAATGTTTCCTTGTTAATACTATTATAGCATGAATGTGAACATTTATCATAAACACAAAGATATAATAATAACTACATTTATTATTGCCTCTAGGGCATATCTCCAACAGTCTCCCACTTGCACTAGAGTCATCTAATCTAGATTACATGGTAATATACCGAACACCCATGGCAGTTTGGTGTTGGTCATGTTTTACCCTCGGGAGAGGTTTAGTCAACGGATCCGCCACATTCAGATTTGTGTGTACTTTGCAAATCTTTATATCCCCATCCTGGATATGTTCTCGAATAGCGTGAAAACGTAGCTTGATGTGCTTCAGCTTCTTGTGTGACCTTGGTTCTTGCGCATTGGCTATGGCGCCCATGTTATCACAGTAGATAGACATTGGGTCCAACGCACTAGGAACCACACCCAGCTCTGTAATGAACTCTTTCATCCATATCGCTTCTTGTGAAGCCTCCGAAGCAGCCATGTATTCCGATTCAGTTGAAGATCTCGCCACAACGCTTTGCTTTGCACTCCTCCAGCTAACTGCTGCACCATTCAAAATAAATACGTATCCGGATTGTGATTTAGAATCATCCGGATCGGTGTTCCAACTAGCATCGGTGTAACCATTAACAACGACATGTTCATCACCTCCATAAGAAAGAACCATATCCTTAGTTCTTCTCAAGTACTTAAGGATGTTTTTGACCGCTGTCCAATGATCCACTCCTGGATCACTTTGATATCTGCTAGTTAAACTAACAGCATATGCAATGTCGGGTCTAGTACATAGCATGGCATACATTAGAGATCCTATGGCTGAGGCATAGGGAGTCTTACTCATCCTTTCTCTATCTTCTGCCGATGTCGTACTTTGAGTTTTACTCAAGGTCGTATTGGGCAACATGGGCAAGAACCCTTTCTTGCTTTCTTCCATTCCAAATCTCTTTAGAACTTTGTCCAAATATGTACTCTGTGACAATGATATTTGGCGTTTCGATCTATCTCTATAAATCTTTATGCCTAATATGTAAGCTGCTTCGCCAAGATCCTTCATTGAAAAACTATTATTCAAATATTCTTTGACACTATTAAGAAGGTCTACATCATTCCCAATCAACAATATGGCATCCACATATAGTATTAGGAATGCTACAGAGCTCCCACTCACTTTCTTGTAAATACAAGCTTCTCCATAAGTTTGTATAAAACCAAAACTTTTGATTACCTTATCAAAACGTTGATTCCAACTTCGGGATGCTTGCTTCAATCCATAGATGGATCGTTGAAGTTTGCATACCTTGTTAGCATCTTTAGGATCGACAAAACCTTTGGGTTGCATCATATACAACTCTTCATCAATGTCTCCATTAAGGAATGCTATTTTGACATCCATCTGCCATATCTCATAATCATAATATGCAGCGATCGCTAACATAATCCTTACAGACTTTAGCTTCGCTACTGGTGAGAAAGTTTCATCGTAGTCAACTCCTTGAATTTGTCGAAACCCTTTTGCGACAAGTCGAGCTTTATAGACAGTAACATTACCATCAGCATCTGTTTTCTTCTTGAAAATCCATTTGTTCTCGACAGCCTTCCGGCCATCCGGTACGTCCACCAAAGTCCATACTTGGTTTTCGTACATGGATCCAATCTCGTATTTCATGGCTTCTTGCCATTTATTGGAATCTGGGCTCATCATCGCTTCCTCATATGTCTCGGGGTCATCGGTGTTGTCCACCAACATGACATTCATAACGGAATCATACCAATCTGGAGTGGTACGAGTTCTCGTTGACCTCCGAGGCTCTGTAGCAACTTCAACCGAAGTTTCATGATCACCATCACTAGCTTCCTCTCTTATTGGTGCAGGCACCACAGGAACTTCTTCCGGTGTTGCGCTACTCGCAATTTCGAGAGAAGGTTCGACAACCTCGTAGAGTTCTACTTTCCTTCCAGTCACTTCTTTCGAGAGAAATTCCTTCTCTAGAAAGGATCCATTCTTGGCAACGAAGATTTTGCCTTCGGATATATGATAGAAGGTATACCCAATAGTTTCCTTCGGGTATCCTATGAAGACGCATTTTTCCGCTTTGGGTTCAAGCTTGTCCGGCTGTAACTTCTTTACATAGGCTTCGCATCCCCAAACTTTAAGGAACGACAATTTAGGTTTCTTCCCAAACCATAATTCATACGGTGTCGTTTCAACGGATTTAGATGGTGCCCTATTTAAAGTGAATGCGGCTGTTTCTAATGCATAACCCCAAAATGATAGCTGTAAATCTGTAAGTGACATCATAGAACGAACCATATCTAAGAGAGTTCGATTACGACGTTTGGACACACCATTACGCTGTGGTGTTCCCGGCGGTGTCAATTCTGAAAGTATTCCGCATTTCTTCAAATGCTCGCCAAACTCGTAACTTAGATATTCACCTCCACGATCAGAACGTAGAAATTTAATCTTCTTGTTACGTTGATTCTCTACCTCACTTTGAAACTCCTTAAACTTCTCGAAAGTTTCGGACTTATGTTTCATGAAATAGATATACCCATATCTACTCAAGTCATCCGTGAAGGTAAGAACATAACATAACCACCGCGCGATGCTACACTCATTGGACCACACACATCGGTATGTATGATTTCCAATAAGTCCGTAGCTCGCTCCATCATACCAGAAAATGGAGTCTTAGTCATTTTACCCATCAGACATGCTTCGCATCTTTCAAGTGATTCAAAATCAAGTGATTCAAGAAGTCCATCAGAATGGAGTTTCTTCATACGTTTCACTCCAATGTGACCAAGACGACAGTGCCACATATAGGTCGAATTATCGCTTGATTTCAAACGTTTAGCCTCAATGTTGTTGATATGTGTATTTCCACTATCGAGATTCAATAAGAATATACCATCTATCAAAGGTGCATGTGCATAAAACATATTACTCATATAAATCGAACAACCATTATTCTCGGACTTAAACAAGTAACCGTCTCGCAATAAACAAGATCCCGATATAATGTTCATGCTCAACGCAGGCACCAAATAACAATTATTTAAGTATAAAACTAATCCCGATGGTAGATGAAGGGGTAGCGTGCCGACCGCGATCACATCAACCTTTGATCCATTTCCCACGTGCATCGTCACCTCGTTCTTCGCTAGCTTCCGTTTATTCTGCAGCACCTGTTTCGAGTTACAAATATGAGCAACCGAACCAGTATCAAATACCCAGGCACTACTACGAGTACTAGTGAGATACACATCAATAACATGTATATCAGATATACCTTTCTTCTTGATGTTGCCGTTCTTCAAATCCGCCAAGTACTTTGGGAAATTCCGCTTCCAGTGACCTTCTCCCTTGCAGTAAAAGCACTCAGTATCAGGCTTAGGTCCAGTCTTGGTCTTCTTCGTCGGCGTGGTAACTTTCTTACCACCCTTCTTGAAGTGTCCCTTTTGCTTAGACTTGCCTTTCTTGAATTTGGTGGTCTTATTGACCAACAACACTTGGTGCTCTTTCTTGATCTCCACTTCTGCAGATTTCAGCATGGCAAAGAGTTCTGGCAACGTCTTATTCATGTTCTGCATGTTGTAGTTCATCACAAAGTTCTTGTAACTTGGTGGTAGTGATTGGAGGACACGGTAAATCCCCAAAGCATTAGGAATCACTATACCCAAGCTTTGAAGTTTGTTTGCGTGCCCAGAAATTTTAAGCACATGCTCACTGACGGAGCTGCCCTCTTCCATCTTGCAGTTAAAGAACTTTTCAGAAGCCTCATAGCTTTCAATTGCCGCATGAGTCTCAAAAATCAATTTGAGATCCTCGACAATATCATATGGGTCTGAATCCTCAAACCTTTTCTGAAGCTCCGATTCCAAACCATACAAGATAGCACACTGAACTATGGAGTACTGATTCTTCCGAGCGAGGTAAACATTCTTTACTTCATCGGGAGCATCATCTGCAGGTGGGTCACCCAGCGGTGCATCCAGCACATAGGTCAAATTACCAGCTGTGAGGACAATCCTCAAATTGCGGAACCAATCCGCGAAGTTGCTTCCATTGTTTTTCAACTTTTCTTTCTCTAGGAACGCATTAAAATTGATGGTAGGGGCTGCCATTGATCTACAACATATTTGCAATAGTTTAGACTAAGTTTATGACAAATTGAGTTCAAATTAATTAATAAAGTTAATCTAGGTGAACTCCCACTCAAAACAATATCCCTCACATTGTTTTAGTGATCACACGAACCAAATCCACCACATCAACACCGATCATCACGAGAGTTGATATAGTTTCAATGGCGAACAATCGTCATGTTCATCATATCTACTATATGATTCATGCTTTACCTTTCGGTGATCCGTGTTCTGAGACCATGTCTGTACATGCTAGGCTCGTCAAGATCAAACCTTAGTTTCCGCATGAGCAAATCTGGCTTGCCCACGTTGTATACACTTGCGGAATCTAACACACCCGATCATCACGTGGTGCTTCGAAACAACAAGCTTTAGCAACGGTGCTAACTAAGGGTGAACACTTTATGACTTGAAATTCATGTGCATGAGGGATCATCTTATAATGCTACCGTCGTCTACTAAGCAATACAAGATGCATAAAGGATTAACATCACATGCAATTCAATATATATATGTGATATGATATGGCCTTTCTTCTTCGTGCTTCCGATCTCTATCTTCAACCACGAACATGATCTCCATCATCACCGGCATTGCATCAAGGTCAATGACGCCTCTCCATGTTTGTCGTCCACCGGCTTCAACTATTACAACTACTTTGAATAGACACGCGGGTCTTAACATAAAATAGAGACAACCATATGGCTCCCGCCGGTTGCCAACTTACAATAAGGAACATTGCATACATCAAATATAATCACAATCATGGCCATATCACATCACTGCACACCCCTGCAAAACAAAGTTAGACGCCTCTACTTTCTTTGCATATTTTACGTGGTTTGGGGCTTTCAATAAGTGTCGTTCTAACTTACGAACATGAACCACAACATTGATACTAGTATTGTTAATCACCCGTCGTAAATTGGATCTTAACTATGCTAGGAGAAACAGGCACCCGCAAAGCCACTTATGCAATACAAGTTGCATGTCAAGCGTGGAGAAAGTCTCATGAACGATGTCATGTAAGGTTAGCCCGGGCCGCTTCATCCCAACATACCGCAAGATGCAAAGTACACAAGAAGCAATCGACAATAAAAGCATCAACGCCCACAATGACCATTGTGTTCTACTCGTGCAACAGATCTACATATAGACACGGCTCTGATACCACTGTAGGGTTTCGTAGCATGGAAAACAAAAAATTTCTATCGCATACAAACCAACAAGCCAAGATCTATCTACTAGATTGTAGCAACGAGTCGATGGAATAACTTACCCTCGAAGATTCCAAAGTGTTTAACGAGAGCGGATTCTCGTGGGTGATGTAGTCGTACTCTTCCCGATCTCAAGATCGTGTAGACGATCCTTCCGGCGCTGCGTTCCGGCAGTGCTCCCGCAGTCGGTCACACGTTCGGTACTCGACGAACACCTTCCTCTCCCTTGTTCCAGCAGGCAGCGGAGGTTATAGCACTCTCCTCGCGATTCCGGCAGCACAACGGCGTGGTACCGGAAGTAGAGGGGAGATCCCGCAGGGCTTCGCCTTAAGCCGGAGCGAGTATGGTGGAGTATGAGAGAGTACTATTAGTGGTCTAGGCATTAGACACACCAATTAGAAGGCTCTAAACCGAAGGCTAGGGCAATTAGAAGCTCTAAACCAAAACGGCTCTAAACCGGAGATTAGAGGATAGGAACTTGTGTGTCTAGAGGAGGAGGCCCTGCCCCTCCTTTTATGGGTGGAGGGTGCGGCCAAGGGGAGGGGAGTCCCTCCCCAAGTCGGCCTTGGTTGGCGTGCCGGCTTGGAGGGACTCCTCCCCCCAAGTCGGTCCCAACCACCTCTTGCTTGTTTCCCACAGTTTCTTGTTTTAGCCGTTTGACTTTCAAACTGGACATTTGACTTTTCTGTTTTAGGATTCGATTTAATCCTTTATTTGGAACAGCAAGAACACTTAGTACATGATGCAATCATTCCAATATGCAATGACACATTCATGTACCCCTCCCCCCCGGAGTGCCGGACATTCCGGAACCTTCTAGAACATTCCCGATGAAAACACCGGAATCATTTCCGAACTCCGAAACGGGACTTTCCTTATATGAATCTTATTCTCCGGACCATTCCGGATCACCTCGTGATATCCCGGATCCCATCCGAGACTCCGAACAACATTCGGTCTCTTTCTCATAATACCATAACTACTCAAACAACGTCGAATCCTTAAGTGTGTCTCCCTACGGTTCATGAATTATGCGGACATGATCGAGACACTTCTCCAAACAATAACCAATAGAGGAATCTGGAAATTCATATGGCTCCCACATATTTCTACGATTACTTTGCGATCGAATGAACCACTTACATACGATACCAATTTCCCTTTTTCTCACGATAGTTTACTTATCCGAGTTTATGATCGTCGGTATCTCTGCATACCTAGTTCAACCTCGTTACTGATAAGTACTCTTTTCTCGTTCCCGTGATATGTGATCCCTTGTGAGCCAGTCACATGCTTGTAAGCTAATTGGATGACATTCCACCGAGAGGGCCCAGAGTATATCTATCCGTCATATGGATGGACAAATCCCACTCTTGATCCATGTGTCTCAACCAATACTTTCCGAACACTCAATGCCACCTTTATAGCCACCCAGTTACGGTGTGGTGTTTGATGTCATCAAAGCATCCATCCGGTAAAGGTGATATGCATGATCTCATGGTCGAAGGAATTAGGTTACTATGTATCAGAAAGCATATAGCAATTGAACTATTGAAATGACTTGATCTTTATGCTACGCTTATCTATAGGAGTATGTCCACCATATCATTCTCCTAACGATATGATCTTGTTGTTGATAACATCTCAATGTTCATGATAGGGAAACCACAATCATTAATCAACCAACAAGCTAGTGAAGTATAGAGGCTATACTAGGGACTTCAAATTAAGTTTACAAATCACACAAGTATCAATGTTTCCTTGTTAATACTATTATAGCATGAATGTAAACATTTATCATAAACACAAAGATATAATAATAACTACATTTCTTATTGCCTCTAGGGCATATCTCCAACATCCGCCCCTCCTGCTCATCGCCAAGGCGCAAGCCCTAGAGAGGGGGCGGAGTTTTTGCCAGACTTTCTGGCCAGGCCGGATAATCCGCCCCTCAGGGGGGCCGAATTATCCGTCCCCGAAGATCTTCACCAAGTTTCACCAAGGCGCAAGCCCCAGAGAGGGGGCGGAGTTTCCCCCGGAGAATCCGCCCTTGGGGCGGAGTTTTCCCAGGGGCGGATAATCCGCCCCCAAAGTTGTGCAACGGCCAGATCTGGGGAGGGGGTATTTAAGCCAGCCATCCCCCTCCTGCCAGAACTCTTGATTCATCTCGAAAAAGAACGGATCAGATCTGAAAGCTTCATCCAAGAGTGCTCCACCTAGATCCACCCAAAGGCCCCATCCCTTGGGGAATCGAAGGAGGAGAACTCGATCTTCATCATTAGCAATCAAGCGCTTCATCTCCTCTCCATTCATTTGGAGAACCTCCGATCTAGTATTTCTTGCAAATATCTAGATCCTCGTTTTTGTTTATATTGATAAACCTTGTTCTTGTGGCAGCTTGTTGTCATCTCGGGAGCCCCCAATTCGGTTGTGGGTGTGTGCCCCGATAGTGTTGTAAAAGGCACCGGTTCCCGCCTCGAAGGGATCCAATAGTGGAGAAGGTGTATCAGGCCTCTCGTGGCGAGATCCATCGGAGAATAGGGTGAGGCCTATTGTGGCGTGGTGGTCTTAGAACCGCCCACCCCTCCAACGCGGATGTACTTCCCTTAACAAGGAAGGAACTGGGGTAAAACAAATCCATGTGTCTCCGCGTGCTCCACTACGGTTTCCTCGCTCCTCTTTTACGTGCTTAGTAGTTAGGGTTACATATAGGGAAATTCTCGTAGTTGCATATCTAGAGAATTTACTTTGTGTCAAGCCTAAAATTGAAAAAGTATTAAAAATTGGTTAGCACCTATTCACCCCCCCCCTCTATGTGCCTATACGATCCATTTCAATTGGTATCAGAGCCTCGGCTCTTATTTTGGGCTTAACCTCCTAAGAGAAGTATGGGTTCCAAGGGAGATGGGAGTGATGCTCCGGAGGTAGTCACCATGAACGATCTCAATACGTTGGAAACAACCTTGGTGAGTTCAATGGAGGCTAAGATGGAAGAGATGCGTCAATTGATAATGCGTCTCTCCACATCCGCAGCATCACCTCCATCTAACTCTGAGGATACCACTCCGCAATCCAAGGAAACGGGTAAAACTGTTTCCAAAGATAACGAAGTGGTAGGTGATGATACTAGCAAGAGCTCCTCCTCGAAAAAGGATAGCGGTAAGGATGGATACAATGAGGTTTCTCATGTGTATTCCCCTGATCCGCCTATTCCTCACCCACATATACATAATAGGGGTGATCCACCCAAACTTTCAGTATCTACTTTCTCTCAATGGCAATTTTTGATGAAATCTCATGTGTGCAGTTCCTCCATAGAGTTGTGGAAGATCATCAAAAATGGTCTTCATGTTGGAAATCCTAACAATCTCACAAGAAGAGAAGTGGTCGATAGCCAACTCAATGCTACAGCTCAACACATGATACAGCTTGGTGTGGGTGAAAAAGACATGCCACACATTCAGCATCTTAGCACAGCTAAATAAGCTTGGGATGCTCTCACCGAGCTCTTCATCGGAAATGAAAGTATGAGAATGAATATATATGATGCCTTGAGCAATGAAGCTGAAGGATTTTATATGCTGGATGGAGAAGACCACGAGGACATGTATAGGAGGCTCAATGAAATAGCCACAACCTTCAGAAACCACGGTGCAGCTCATGTTGATGATGCTTGGATCAAGCGCAAGTATGTCAGTGCTCTTATGCCATTTGAGCCCACAGATTTGAAAAGTCTCCAAGGTAGGCATAACTATCACCTCATGTCATCCAATGAGGTAATGCAAGAAATGGCCGCCTTCAAAGTGGCTGCCAAGAATGCCGAAGATGCTCGTGCTCGAGCTATGGGGATGCAAAAGGGGGTCAACATGGCTTTGAAGACTAGTGTGATTGATCATGATGAATATGCGGTAGAAGGTCTGGACTGTCCCGAAGATATAAAAAGGATCCACGGACAATACTTGGCTCTTTATGCAAGAAACTTTTGGAAAGATCTAGCCAAGGCTAAAGCTGAACTAGATCGCAAGAGTGGAGCCTATGGAAGAAAAGAAAATGGTCCCAAGCTAAGAACATGCTTTAATTGTGGTGACCAGTTGCACTTCGTAGCTGAGTGTCCATATCAAAGTAGAGAGGATAATGGAGGAAGACTCATTTTCAAGGACAAATCAAAAGCTCCACGTAAGAAACAGTTTGTAAAGAAGAATGCTCCTTTCAAGAAGCAACCAAAGATTGTTCTAGTGGCTCAAGAAGAATATTCATCGGGGAGTGAAGATGAGGACGAGGACGATAGCTCTCAAGAGGTGGATGCTATAGCCACCACATCTACATCAACATCTCTCTTCGACTCTCCGAACAAAAACATCATCAACAAGAATGCTACTTGCCTCATGGCAAGAAGCTCCGAGGTAACTTCTTCTAACTCTTCTTTTCCCAAGACTATGATAGACATGGATGATCCTGCTAGTCTTAAGGTTAAAGAAGAGATTATTGCTTTGGATTATTTCTATACTAACCTGCAAGGTGAGCACAAAGTTCGTTTTGAGGCTCTTATGGATCAGCTGGCCCAAAACGAAGCACTCCTCGAAGAAAAGGGCAGAATTGAAAGGGAGGATGCAATGGAAATTGCATCCCTAAAAAGTGCTCTTGAAGAAGAAGAAGAAGCTCGGGTCTCTCTTGAAGAGAGGCTTGAGTCTATGGAAGAGTCACATGAAGAAATTGTGACTAAACTTGTTAAGGAACGTGACAATGCTGTCACCAAGGCAAAGAAGTTAAAGAAGGAAAGGATTGACTTTGGGGCTGCTCATGATAGACTCTCCGAGGAATTGGAGAAACTTGACAATGCTCACAAGGCGTTGAAAAACGAGTTCTTTATTCTCACTGAGTCGCATGATCAGCTCCAAAGTCGATTGGCCAAATATGATACTCCTAGCTCGTCCAACTCAACATATAGTAACAAGAAAAATGCTAGTGTGGAAAAAGGAGTGATCAAGGACATCACTACAAAGGACAAAGGTGTGCTTGATGAAGTCCTTGGCAAGCAAAGGTCAAATCATGGTAAAGAGGGACTTGGGTATGTCACCAAGTCCAAGGAGAAGAAAACCAAGAAGAACAAGACCAAGAATGTGCAATTAAAGACAAGCACTGCTGAGAAGGTTGTCACAAAAGAGAAGACTAATAATATTGGTTTTGCAGGGTCTCACAATCCGAATTATGAACTCTTTTGTGATGATTATGGCGATGTTTATGCTTATTATGTTGGTACTTTTGATGAATATATTGCTTGGTCTATTTGGGTCCCAAAGACCCTTGTTACTAACATGAAAGGACCCATTGAAAAATGGGTACCTAAAACCAAGAAGTAATTTTATTGCAGGGCTATGCTTCCGGTGGGTCGAAATGGGTGCTGGATAGTGGCTGCACTAGTCATATGACCGGAAGCAAGGAGATCATCACGGAGATGCGTCCAAATATTGATAATATCACAGTCTCCTATGGTGATAAGTCTAAATCTCAGGTATTGGGTCTTAGCAAGGTTGTGGTTGCCCATGATATCTCTCTCGTGGACGTCATGCTTGTTGAGACCCTTGGCTACAATCTTCTTTCTGTTCGTTCCCTTGGCAAGATGGGTTTTGCTGTTTTTATCGATGATGATTTGGTGGTACTCTTATGGAGCAAGTCTCTAAAGGTCGCTTTCGTTGGATACGTCGAAAATGACCTGTATGTGGTGGACTTCTCGGGGAAAACCACTTCGGGTCTGATGTGTCTATTCGGAAAGGCCGACGTGGGCTGGCTATGGCATCGCCGTTTAGCCCATGTCAACATGAGAACTTTGCAAAGTCTCCAAAAGGGTGGCCACATACTTGGACTAAAAGACAATGTCTCTTTTGCCAAAGATCGTGTTTGCAGGGCTTGTGTTGAAGGAAAAATGCATGATTCTCCCCACAAGAGGAAGACTATTGTGTCATCAAAGAGGATCTTGGAATTACTCCATGTGGATTTATTTGGTCCTCCTTCTCATGCAAGTCTTGGTTGGAAGAAATATTGCTTGGTCATCGTCGATGATTACTCAAGATATACATGGGTATATTTCTTCAAGCTGAAAAGTGAGACTCAACAAACTGTCATAGACTTTGCCAATGAAGTTCAACGTCAACACAATGTTCCCATCTTGGCAATTAGAAGTGACAACGGCACAAAATTCAAGAACTACACTTTAAACGAGTTTCTTAGCGGAGAGGGGATTAGACACCAATATTCCGCTGCGTACACCCCTCAACAAAATGGTGTAGCCGAGAGGAAGAACCGGACTTTGATGGATATGGCAAGATCTATGCTAGCTGAATTCAAGTCTACTTATAATTTTTGGGCTAAAGCCATATCCACTGCTTGTCACTCATCAAACCGGCTCTACCTTCGGAAGATCTTGGACAAGACCCCATATGAAATACTTACCGGTAACAAACCCAACATATCATACTTCAGGGTATTCGGGTGTAAGTGTTTCTTTCTTATTAAAGGTGTCCGTTTGTCAAAATTTGAATCCAAGGCTTTAGAAGGTATTTTGTTGGTTACGGTGCCGAATCCCACACTTATAGAGTCTACAACAAGCTCACTGGGATTGTTGTAGAATCTTGTAGTGTGGAGTTCGATGAAAATAACGGCTCCTTTGTAGGGCAAGTTGATGTTTGTGATGCAGATGTTGAAATACCCCAAGATGCCATAAGAAGAATGGGCATGGGATTTTTCCGCCCCATTGAGGAACCCCTTGTGGCGGATCGGGAAGGAAAATGCTCCACACATGTGGAGCCCTCATCTACACAAGATCAACAAGCTCCTACTGTTGGAGACAATCCTGCACCAACACCACAATCTGCTGAAGACCATTTGTCCACTGGACAAGATGGTAGTCCCAGGCAGGACTATCCGCCCCCTCCAAGGGGCGGACAAACCGCCCCTGGCACTCCAACTCGTTCCAGGGGATCCGAAGGAGAAATCAACATCTCTGAAGCTCCCAGGCCGGATTCTCCGGCCCCCAGGGGCGGAGTATCCGGCCCTGGGTCTCCAACTCCAGTCAGGCTTTCTCAGGAAGATGGTTCTGGTACTTCACCTCCCAGGCCGGATAGTCCGGCCCCTCCAAGGGGCGGATTATCCGGGCCTGAAGAAAATGTTCAGCAACAATCTTCTGGCAGTAACGGTGACCAAGATCAAGGGCAGGGCAGTAATCAAGACAAGGATCCAACGATTGAATCCACTCCTCCTAGAAACAATAAGGACATTGAGGCTCGTCGCAAGGCTCGTGCTGATCGGAACCTTGAACTAAGAGGTCACACTCTTGACAAGGTTGTTGGTGATCTACGACGAAGGGTATCCACTAGAAGAGGGCTTGCAAGCTTCTGTGATCATCAAGCTCACATTTCCATGGTTCAACCGAAGAAGGTTTTTGATGCTCTTGAAGACCCCGATTGGGTTGTTGCAATGCATGAAGAATTAAACAACTTCGAACGCAACAAATTTTGGAAGCTCCTAGAAAAGCCAAAGGATTGCCGCAATGTTATCGGCACCAAGTGGATCTTCAAGAACAAACAGGATGAAAATGGCATTGTTGTGAGGAATAAAGCACGACTCGTGGCTCAACGATTCTCTCAAGTAGAAGGAATTGATTTTGGCGAGACCTACGCTCCTGTGGCTCGCCTTGATTCCATCTGTATCCTTCTTGCATATGCAGCCCATCATAATTTTAAATTACAACAAATGGATGTTAAGAGCGCTTTCCTTAATGGTCCTCTACATGAGTTAGTATACGTCAAGCAGCCCCCAGGGTTTGAGGACCCCAAATTTCCGAACCATGTCTACAAACTCGATAAGGCGCTCTATGGCCTTAAACAAGCCCCACGTGCGTGGTATGAGCACCTTAAAGAGCTTTTGCTAGACCGTGGATTCGAAGTTGGGCAAATAGATCCCGCTCTTTTTACTAAGAAGGTTAATGGGGAGCTTTTTGTATGCCAACTTTATGTAGATGACATTATTTTTGGCTCTACTAACCAAGCGTTTAACGATGAATTTTCGAATCTTATGACTGACAGGTTTGAGATGTCCATGATGGGTGAGCTCAGGTTCTTTCTTGGATTTGAGATCAAACAACTTAGAGAGGGAACCTTTATTAATCAAGCGAAGTACATCCAAGACATGCTCAAAAGGTTCAAGATGACGGATCTCAATGGCGTTGCTACCCCTATGCAAACAAAGTGTCATCTTGAGCTCAATCCCAAGGGTAAAGACATGGATCAAAAGGTATACCGATCCATGATCGGCTCTCTCCTTTACCTTTGCGCATCTAGGCCCGATATCGTGTTAAGTGTAGGAGTGTGTGCAAGGTACCAAGCCGCTCCTAAAGAAAGCCACTTAGTGGCAGTCAAGCGAATCTTCCGATATTTGGTTCATTCCCCAAATTTTGGGTTATGGTATCCCAAGGGTTCAAGTTTCTCTCTATGTGGTTACACTGATTCAGACTGGGCTGGTGACAAAGATGATAGGAAATCAACCTCTGGTGCATGCCAATTCTTGGGCGGGTCTCTAGTGTGTTGGTCATCAAAGAAACAGAATTGTATTTCACTCTCAACCGCCGAAGCTGAATATGTTGCTGCTGCAAGTGCTTGTACTCAATTGTTATGGATGAGGCAAACTTTAAAGTAATATGGTGTCAATTGTGACAAAGTGCCTCTTTTATGCGACAATGAAAGTTCTATCAAAATTGCTTACAATCCCGTGCAGCATACAAGAACAAAACATATAGATATTCGCAACCACTTTATTCAGGATCATGTTGCTCGTGGAGATATTGCTCTATCCTTTGTGAGCACGAAGAACCAACTTGCTGATATTTTCACGAAGCCCCTTGATGAAGCAAGATTTTGTTATTTGAGGAATGAGCTAAATATCATAGATTCAAGGAGCTTGGCTTGACTACCCTTGCACACTCACTTGCGCTTATTCATGTATTTGGTTTAGATGCGGGCATAGACATAGGGGGAGTGTGGTCCTAATTGATTGGGCCAACCCTCCCCCCATAATGCCGAAAGCAAGTAAAATCATTTCCCTTAATATCATTTTGTGATATGTGGGTCATCGATGAGCATTGGTTTTGAACTCAAGATACATCTTCGCGGTGTCATGCCATGCGCTCCAACATGGTGGCTTCGGACACCGCCCTCTTCCTCGAGAAGAGTTGGTTTTTCATGGGTCTCGTTGGTTTTTCTTGCATATCTTTTGTTCTTATAGAAAACACGCTCCAATTTGGCTTTTGATCTCCAGGGGCGTTAGCATCGCTCTTCTTCCTTTTTGGCGTTTCGATGCCAAAGAGGGAGAAGTAGTTCTATTAGGTCTCATGGATTTGCAAGGGTCGGGCACAAGCTCTTCGATTTTAGTCATTTTTATTTGCTTGCTTGTGCCTTTTCTAGTGTGAACTTGTTTGCTATTTGTGGTTGTTTGTGTAAGACTATGTCGTACTCCACAGTTTGGTACTATGTTTGGTATTCATGGATTTCTGGATTTATCTCTCATGGACCCCATGGAATTCTGGAATTATGGAGCATATTTGATGGCATATGGATTCATGGTATTATCTATGTATGCCTTGGCTATATATTCCGGTGGTATGACATTTTTTCCCAAACCTTAAAGTAGTGTTCTACCTAGTGTGTGTATTTGTATTCAAATGCAAATCTTAAATATGCACACATCTAGGGGGAGCGTCTTTCATTATTTAAGGTGGCATTTGCCGGTTTTATTGCAAATCCTAGTATTGTCATCTAACACCAAAAAGGGGGAGATTGAAAGAACATTTCTTAATCCCTAGTGTTTTGTGTGTTAGATAACAATACCAAGGATCATTTAATGTGTGTTGAAGTGTTGCAGCTCTTTTTGAGAATAAAGGGAAAAGAACTCTGCCTTTGGGGCCGGATAATCCGGCCCCACCAGGGGCGGATAATCCGCCCCTCCCTTTGCCCAAGCAGGCGCAAGCCCCAGAAGGGGGCGGGAATTTTGGCCGGATTTTCCGGCCCGCCGAATAATCCGCCCCTCCTGCTCATCGCCAAGGCGCAAGCCCCAGAGAGGGGGCGGAGTTTTTGCCGGACTTTCCGGCCAGGCCGGATTATCCGCCCCTCAGGGGGGCCAGATTATCCGCCCCCCAAGATCTTCACCAAGTTTCACCAAGGCGCAAGCCCCAGAGAGGGGGCGGAGTTTCCCCCGGAGAATCCGCCCTTGGGGCGGAGTTTTCCCAGGGGGCGGATAATCCGCGGGGCGGATAATCCGCCCCCAAAGTTGTGCAACGGCCAGATCTGGGGAGGGGGTATTTAAGCCAGCCATCCCCCTCCTGCCAGAACTCTTGATTCATCTCGAAAAAGAACAGATCAGATCTGAAAGCTTCATCCAAGAGTGCTCCACCTAGATCCACCCAAAGGCCCCATCCCTTGGGGAATCGAAGGAGGAGAACTCGATCTTCATCATCAGCAATCAAGCGCTTCATCTCCTCTCCATTCATTTGGAGAACCTCCGATCTAGTATTTCTTGCAAATATCTAGATCCTCGTTTTTGTTTATATTGATAAACCTTGTTCTTGTGGCAGCTTGTTGTCATCTCGGGAGCCCCCAATTCGGTTGTGGGTGTGTGCCCCGATAGTGTTGTAAAAGGCACCGGTTCCCGCCTCGAAGGGATCCAATAGTGGAGAAGGTGGATCAGG
Source organism: Avena atlantica (assembly GCA_910589765.1). Taxonomy (NCBI): domain Eukaryota; kingdom Viridiplantae; phylum Streptophyta; class Magnoliopsida; order Poales; family Poaceae; genus Avena; species Avena atlantica. Next base: position 229,624,171 of record OU342738.1, read on the forward strand.
CCTCTCGTGGCGAGATCCATCGGAGAATAGGGTGAGGCCTATTGTGGCGTGGTGGTCTTAGAACCGCCCACCCCTCCAACGCAGATGTACTTCCCTTAACAAGGAAGGAACTGCGGTAAAACAAATCCCTGTGTCTCCGCGTGCTCCACTACGGTTTCCTCGCTCCTCTTTTACGTGCTTAGTAGTTAGGGTTACATATAGGGAAATTCTCGTAGTTGCATATCTAGAGAATTTACTTTGTGTCAAGCCTAAAATTGAAAAAGTATTAAAAATTGGTTAGCACCTATTCACCCCCCTCTAGGTGCCCATACGATCCATTTCAGTATCCAATTCTGTTACGTCTCGCAAAAATGGTAATCCTGGGATTGCGAGGTATGGCATAAGATGCATCTGGGATTAAAAATCCGGGTGTTGACATTTATAGTGGACACTTTGGAAAAACTTGGTTTCTTGGGAGTTGGAGGCATGAGTAGAACTTACTCATACAAGTGGAGGCTAGCAAAAGACTAGGAGCAACCAACTAAGAGAGCAATAATGACCAAAATCATGCAGTGCAACAAAGCATACTAATCAAAGCAAAGAGTAGTACTTCAAGTCAAGGACTAAATAATCATAGAGGATAATGGTGACTTGTCATAGTCATCACATGGTGTAAGCATGTGCCAAGTTAACCCAAGCAAAACATCAAAGGAGAATACCACAATACTATGCTTTTGCATGCTAAAACAACGCATAATTTCTTCAAGGCGCACTAAGAAATCCCAATTGTTTGGAACAAGACATGTTACAGAAATAATCACTAAGCATAAGGTCAAAATAACACCTAGCATGTCATGCTAAAGTTTAAGTCACAATCAATGCAAGCTCCTCCTGCACTTCAAGCAAGAACTTACTACTCCTTTCCAACACCAAGCAAACTTATTTGCAAAATAACACAACAAGAACGAGGGTCCAAACTACTCAAGAAAACTAAATAAACTAAGCAAAGCAAACGAAAACTAAGACGCTCCAAGAACAACACAACTGTGCATGAAACAATAAAAACGAAGTGTCTAGACAGACCTGAGCTTTTTATTGATGAAGAAGGGGATGCCTTGGGCATCCCCAAGTTTTGACGCTTGTACCTCTTGGATATTTCTTGGGGTGACACCATGGTGGCATCCCCAAGCTTGAGATTTTTTCCATTCTTCATCTCATTGCATCATTCTCTCTCTACACCTAAATTTTTTCCTTCATACAAAACTTCACACAATGTTCATTAGCAACATTAGTGTATTCAAAAGATATTAGACCACTGGCAAAGCATTGAAACAGCAAGGCTTTTCATTAAAAACACAAGCTACTGTAGTAACTCCTTCAAAAATCTCAATTCACCTAAATAGAACTCAAAAAGGAATCAATAAGAAGCAAATACAAATAATGGCAGAAATCTGTCAAAACAGACCAGCAGTTAGAAACCTATTTTTGAGAACATCTTATGTTGCTCAAATCAAAACATGTTGAACTAACGAAAGTTATCTAACATACTGAGGTATTTATTCGTAAATTGTGAGCTCAATATGAGTAACAGAGCCTCCTCACGATTTTTTGGTGGAGGACAGATATCTATTTTGGGACAGCAACTCCCCAAATCTTACTTCCCTCTCATTAGAGGTCATTCTTGGCACAAAAAGCAAACAAAAAGGATAAGGAGAGGTCATTACTGAAGTAATAACTTTCAAGACTCAAGGAAACTCTTGGTTTATCTCCGAACAAGTACTTTTCTTTAACGCCTTTAAGTTAGGCACAAGAAGCAAGAAGAATCAAGTATTTTCAAATGAAGAATTGCCCCTCTTGTTCCTTCCTTTCTTACCTTTGTTTTTCTCTTTAGGGAATATATGATTGCTTACCGGAGGAGCAAAGTGCATGATGCCTTTTCCCACATCTATTACTGCCCCAAGGTGTTTCAGTAGAGATCTTCCAAGTGTGATCTGTCCTTTTCCTACACATTCAATAACAAGATAATCAGTAGTCACCATTTTCCCTGAGATTTTTGTAAACACACCTTCAGCTATCCCAATGGGTAATATAGTGGCATTGTTTGTGAGAGAGATTTCCTCTCCTCCTTCAATAATCCCCCAAAGACTCAAGGAATCAAAAATATCTTTACGCATGAGACAAAATTCAGACATGATATCATAGCGAGCATCAAAAAGTGTAGTGTTTATTGAAACTTTGATTGTGGGAAACCACTTTGAAGGCTCGGAATTTATGGGAACATAATCATGGTAAGCCCTAAGAGTGTGGTAGCAACTATTCATAGCAGCAATACCGGTCTCAAGAGTGTTCAACCTAGCAAAATATTTATGAAAGCAGAATCAGACTTTCCAGGTGTACCATAGATCGTGATTAATTTCCTTATGGCATCAAAAGCTTCATCCTCAGTACATATCAAAAAATATTTCTTAGCCACAACATCCAAAGCATATCTATAACAAAGAGCAATACCGCGGTAGAAACTATCAATAACCAAGCTGAGGCTCACCTCAGGCTCAGTTTCCCTTTGGAAAGCAGAGATTCTAGACCAAGCCTCCTTAAAACTTTCTTCACTTTTTTGCTTAAAAGTGGAGATTTCTATCATAGGGGAAATAGAGGTTGATCCAAAACCAGACATGGCAGCAACTAGAGCAGGAACTAATTTTTTTGTGTTTTTGAATAAAGAAAGCAAACCAAACTAAACTATTTTTTTTTGTTTTTTTGGAAAGTGGCAAACAAAACCAAGCAAAATAAACAAAGCAAACTGAAAACAAAGTAAATAGAAAAGGAAGTGAAGGACTCCCCTTGTGAAGACGTCCTTGGCCTCCCCGGCAACGGCGCTAGAAAAGCTTGACGGCTTTCTACGCACAGCCTGTTGGGAACCCCAAGAGCAAGGTGTGAAGTAGCAAGCAGCAAGTTTTCCCTCAGTTGAGACCGAGGTTATCGAACCAGAAGGAGGAAGGAAACGTCACACATGTGTTGCAAACAACGCGGAGACCTGCACAACACAAACTCAAGACTTTCCCCAATGAACGGTGAGGTTGTCAAGCTCACCGGTTTGCTGTAACAAAAGATTAAACATATGGTGTGAAAGGTAATGGTGGTTTGCAGCAAGTAAACAGGTAACTGTGGAAGATGTATCAATGGTAAAGATTGGACCGGGGTCCATAGTTCACTAGAGGTGCTCTCCTTAGATAAACAACATGGCATGAAGGGTAAACAAATTACAGCAGGGCAATTGACAGGAACTGAGCAAGGCATAACAATGCAATTACTAGTCAGAAAGATCCTATGAGGTTGATTGGGCAATAAAACAAGATACATAGACCGCCATCCAACTGCATCTATGACTAGAAGTCCACCTTCAGGTTATCATCCGAGCCCCCTCCAGTATTAAGTTGCAAGCAACAGACAACTGCTTTAAGCAAAGTGTGCAAGGTAAACAGTCCAGATGTTCCATGAACAAGAGACCGTTGTTTTCTCCCTAGTAGCAGCAACACATCTACAACCGAAGAGATTATTGTCACTTCCCTTGGAAACTAGAGGCATGAACCCACTATCGAGCATAAATACCCCCTCTTGGAGTCACTAGCAACTACTTGGCCAAGATAGCTACTAACAACGGAGAGCATACAATATCACAAACAACACAGACATGATAGAATCATAAAGACAAAACCATTAATCAAACCAACATAATAATCTCAATATCCATCGGATCCCCGCAAACACAACATGCATGATTACAAATAGATTAGATCTTAATCATGAACGGAGCTCACAAGATCTATACATGAAAGCACAAAGGAGGAGATACAACCATGTAGCTACTACATGGACCCATAGTCTAAGGTGGAACTACTCACGCATCATACCGGAGAGAAGGCCTCCGGGATGATCTCCCCTCCGGCAGGATGCCGGGAACAACTTCAGATCCCCCCGATCTAGGGACGATGGTGGTGGCGGCTATAGACGTTTTCATGGATATTTGTCGGGTACTCAGGATTTCTGCATCGGGGGCTTCTTATAGGCGAAGGAGGAGACTGAGGAGGCAGCCAAGGGTGGCAAACCCTAGACAGGTGAGGGCTAGGCCCACCCGCGCCTGGGGTGGGTCTGGCTCCCCTGGCTGGCCCCTCCGGCTCTCCTCTGGACTTCTTTTTTCCCACGGAAAGTTATTATGAGAGAGGGAAACATGGTTTTATGCATCTCAATAATATTAAGTTTCCCTTCTTTATGTTGAAAGTCTTGAAGTTACACTTGTTTTGCTTTCCTATGCTTGGTGCTTTGTGTTTTCATGACTTGTTTCTTTACAAGATTCCTATGCATAGGAAGTGAGTTAGAATTAAATGTGTTTTGAATTTTCTTCTTGATCCTCTCTTTTATTTCAATTCATATTTCCTATGTGAGCATCTTTTCAAGCTATCAAGCCTAACTTAAAGGCATTAAAGAAAAGTACTTGTTGGGAGATAACCCAAGAGTTTTATTGAGTCTTGGAAGTTATTATTTCAGTAATGACATCTCCTTATCCTTTTTGTTTGTTTTTTGTGCCAAGAATGACCTCTAATGAGAGGGAAGTAAGATTTAGGGAGTTGCTGTCCCGAAACAGATTTCTGTCTTCCACTATAAAAATTCGTGAGGAGTCTCTGTAGGTCGGATTGAGTTGAAAATTTACGAAAAGATCCCTCAGTATATTAGATAACTTTCGTTAGTTCAACACTTTTTGATTTGAGCAACAGAATGTCTTCGAAAAAATCAGTTTCTACCTGATGGTCTGTTTTGACAGATTTCTGCAATTATTTGCATTTGCTTCTTATTGTTTCCTTTTTGGGTTCTTTTTGGGAAATTGAGCTTTTTGAAGGACTTGCTACAGTAGCTTGTGTTTTTAGTGAAAAGTCTTGCTGTTCCAAAGCTTTACCTAAAGGTCTATTATATTTTGAATACACTAATGTTGCTAATGAAGATTGTGTGAAGTTGTGTATGAAGGAAAAAATTCAGGTGTAGAGAAAGAATGATGTAATGAGATGAAGAATGGACAAAAGCTCAAGCTTGAGGATGCCACCCCGGTTCCACCCCAAGAAATATCCAAGAGGTATAAGCGTAAAAGCTTGGGGATGCCCAAGGCATCCCCTTCTTCATCAATTAATATCTCAGGTCTTTCGAGACACATCATTTTTATTGTTTCATACACAGTTGTGTTGTTCTTGGAGCATCTTACATTTCGTTTTTAGTTTTCGTTTGCTTAGTTTGCTTGAGTAAGTTGGGTGGTTACTACACACTTATTTTGGAGAGAGACACACTATGTTTTCATTGCCTAGAACACTCTAGTTTTCATTCTTATTGTTATGTGAGTGTTCTCTTTTGCTAGCACTCCGTTTAGTCTTAGTTTTCTTGTGCTTTGTGCTTAGAACTTTTTAGTTCTTCTTTGTGGATTTGTGAGACAAGCTCACTGATATTTATTGATTATTATCTTTGTGAGTTGTTTCAAATAAGTTGCTTGGTGTTGGAAAAGAGTAGAAAGCTTTATGCTTAAGTGGTACAAATGGAGCTTGTTTTGACTATGGCTTAGGCTTTACCATGACATACTAGATGTTGTTTTAACATTATGCTTAGTGATTATTTCTGTAGCATGACTTGTTCCAAACAATTAGGATTGCTTAATGTGCCTTGAAGGAATCATGCGTTGTTTTAGCATACAAAAGCATAGTATTGTGGTATTCTCCTTTGATCCTTTGTTTGGGTTGACTTGACACATGCTCACACCATGTTATGACTATGAACAAGTCACCATATCCTATATGATCATTTAGTCCTTGACTTGTAGTACCACTCTATGCTTTGATTAGTAATGATTTGTTGCTCTGCATGATTATGGCCATTATTGCTCTCTTAGTTGGTCGCTCCCAGTCTTTTGCTAGCATCCACTTGTATGAGTAAGATCTACTCATGCTTCCAACTCCCAAGAAACCAAGTTATTCCAAAGTGTCCACTATAAATTCCTAATGCATGTTGTGTTACACCATTCCAAATATATTCTTGTTTTCAGCTATCTTCCAATTAAAAAGTATTTTTGTTATGTGAAAACTTAGTGATTAAAGCACTCACAAACTTGATGGCACACTTTATATTCTTTGACCCTAATAAACTTGAACCATTGTGTCATCTATGTTGTATATGCTTGCACTTATACATTGGAATTAGCAAATTGTGTCGGCACGAGGAACGTTTTCAACATTGCAGTTGTACTTTGTACTCAGTTGATATCATGCTCTTTTGTCTATGGATGTCACCGTTGTAAAAATAAAGAGGAGGAACTTGTAAGTCCATGGAGTATTATTTTGTGTTAGAGAACGCCTGGGCCGCTAGCCTAAGCCATGCCTAATCATGGTGGAAACTTCCAGCATCACCATAGGGATCTATCTATGAATCATCCTCAATAAAAAGCTATGCATATAGTAAATAAAAAGATCACTGAGATGCTCATTGTCTGCTTGCCTTGTCATTTTGGTTATGGGATAGCTCCTGTACCATGTGCAAGGGGTACCCCATTGGTGGTTCTCCATGATACACATGTACTTACAATGACAAGAACTGTAACATCCCAGCATTAGAGCTTAGACATAAGCTGAACCCAGATGTGTGCATTGCATTCATGCATAGAAAATCCGAATAATTTTTGCGCTTTTGAACAAAACTTGTCAAAGTGATTGAAGCTTCTCTCAACTTGATGGAATTGAAGTATATCATCAAGTTGACTGTGATAAGTTTCAATATGACCTTTGCTAAAACCTTATTTTGGGTAAGGGAGATTTGATCTAAGGGTAGATCAAATGTAATAAAAGTTAAACCCTAATATCTTACTTAATCAATTATATTCGATCTTAAGTAATCATATCCTAGTATTCATTACACAACCCATGCATACCAAGTTATAAATATAACTTAAGTAATAAGAATGGAACAACTAAATCTTGATCTATCTTAATCTCATATACTTATACCATTAGTATCATGGTAATACCTAACCTTAACCCTTTAGTGAGATTGAGTAGGAAAGAAACCAAGTCAAGATCATTCACCATATATCTTTCTTTCTATATGAATCCTTATGGAATCCTACCTCAATATCTGTTGTTCATCAATGTTGAGTAATCAAATATTGATTCACAAATTCTTAAACTATCAATTCTTGATCTATCAACTCTTTACCATATCATAACATTCACTTAAGGCCTATAAAGAAATAAGTAAGAAGAGGTAAGTGGTAATGATAGATTTAAATATCAACTAATAGGATGGGAGTGTTGGAAGAGAATGAAATCATTATAATACTTGATGGGTTTAACTCACTCCTGAATAGATAGAAGAGTTATGTTAACAAATAGGATTAAAAGGATGAACATTGAAGATAGTTACCAATGAGTAATCCTATTGAATAAAGTAGGTATAGCAAATGAATAATCTCTCTTAGTCAGATAGATTCACTGAGAATATAATTTTAATACAACTGTAATGTTGTATGGATGAAAGCCTTGATTAGCCAACTAGAAACCTAAGCCATATATGATCAAAGGATTATAATGATCATGCTTTACTCACCAATATTGAATGCTTATATCATGTATAAGTAACATTGGTGAATAGAACATGATTGAACCCTAGTATAGCAATGTTATTCTAGGTTAGCCATGACAAGCCATATTAATATAATGTGAGGTTGGAATATTAGATACTAGAGTTAAGTAGAGACAAGATAGTATGTTTAGGATGATGCTAGAGCAACATTAGATTATAAAAGTAGCAGTTTCCTCTTTGGAAATACTAAGCACTTAAGGAGAAGTAGGATTTGATGTATACATCTATTGAAATGATATTAGTGAAGGATGATAAGGGAAGAGCATGAATGGAAGTAATTGTAAAACAATTGTTAGATTGGAGGTTATCAGCAGTAGAGTAGTTGTTATAACCAAGTATGGATATAAGAAGATTATGAAAGATTCAGTGTCAAGATCATTGGATTTACACGTGGATTTAGAAGAATACAAGGTGGATAAGAATATTCTTGTGAAGTAAAGCTCATCATGTTAACACATGATGATGGATATGAAGGAGTAGTATATCTAGGATAGGAATTTCTTAATTAGAAGTCCAGGATTGTGAATTATGGAAGATAGAAATTCTGGGTAAACATTAAACCCTAAATCTATAATCAATCTTAACATCCATCCCATATTTTGGATCAATCATCTTGTTTCCACAATGGTTTATAGGAATATTTTCCTATAGCAAATCATTTAAGCACATCTCTGTCATTTCCAAATATCATAACCATATGTGCTTAGAAGTTATCTTTATCAATTCTTTTCCATAAGACCTTCCATAAAATAACTTTCTATTTTAAAAGGGGATATCAATAAAGATCAAACATAAAAACAATCTGTCTTAGCCATTAATCTTTATTCACATCAACATAAGAATATAAGTTTATTAAGAACCCTAAACCCTAGGGTAAGTATTTGCAATTCAAACCCTAACTTCTATGTTAGATATAATAAAATATCTACATTGCTATTTCTTAAATTTATGAGAATAATATTAACCATATTGATTACTCAAAACTTCATGTATCAAATATTAATGAAGGATCAATATATATAAAAGTTTCTTTAATATTATAAATCAATATGAATTAAAACTCATGGATTTATAGTAATACATTCTTTAATAAGTTTGTGGATATTAGATAAATTAAAATTCATATTTAAAGTCTTTACAAATACTAAATGAAAAGGTATATATATATAAATAAAATAAAGAAATAATCATTATACAATAAAAACTGACAAAATGACTTTGAATACATTTTAGGATTTGCTGCAATTATCTAGAAGATAAAATTCTATAGAAAATTTCAAACAAATAATTAAAATATAAATCTTAAAACAAAGGTGAAAATACAAAACAGAATATAGAAAAAGAAATGGATCAAGGAAAAAAGAAAGGGATTCGTTTCTGGCCCGTGGCCCATCTTCATCCTCCTTATCCGTCGCCCACAAGCAGCAGCAGTCAGCTTCCTCTTTCCTTCTGTTACGGCCCACCTAGCCCAATTGCATCCCAAGAAAAGCCCGTACCGGTTCGTCGTCTTCCCCGCGCCGTCGTCGACCTTCCGATGCTGCAAGAAGCTCGGTGGCCGCATCCTCGTCGCCGGCAAGCGCCAAGATCCGTGTCGCCACCTACAAAGTCTCGAAGCCGCTATGGATAAGGCCGAACACATCATTCCCCCTCTCAATTTCTCGCAAGTTCGTCATTTCTGCAAACCCTAGCATCTCTGTCACCGGCGAGTCTCGGCGTTACGGACCTCCTCTCGCCCAGATAAGCACCCTAGAAGATTCGCCTCGTCGTGCTGGTCCTTCTCCCTGAAGGAATCGTCCCCACGTGGTTCCTACCGATGACGCCATTCATTTCCTCCGCCTCTGGAAGCTGTTTGTCGTCGACCATGTCGCCGTCTCCAAGCTTCCCAGAGCTTGCTAACCATCCCTACACCATCAGGGTGAGCTCGCCGTACTCCTGCACCCCTTAAATCCTTCTATCTTGCCGTCGTTTGCCATTCCGTCGTGAACCTCTGACCGCCGTCATGTTTTCTCATCATGGAGCAAGTTCCGGCGACCAAACAGGGGCGACGCCGCCACCATTCGGCTTCCTGCATCTCACTGATTCGAACAAGACCACCCCCATGTGCCCGCATGCTCCCAATCCGAGGATCAAATCATGATCTGAGGATCATTCCTTGGATGATGTTAGCATGACATCACGCTGATGTCATATATCATTTCATAAATTGAGTTATTAATTTCTGTAATAAATAAAAACCTGAGATATGACATGGCAAAGGTCCCACCAGTCAGTGACTGGGGTAGGATTGGCTCTGGTGAGAAAAACCCTTCACTTCATGCTGACATCAACATTACCTAATAAACACATTTAGTTATTTAATTAAAATTTTCCAAAAATGATTAAATCTTATAAAATCAATAACTTTTGTTTTGTAATTCAGAAAAATATGTTTAATATATGAAAAATTTCAGAAAAATAAAATATACAACTTAAAACCACTATCAAATATTATTATGATGATTATTTAAGCAAATATTATTTAATAAAGGTTTTATAAGTAATAAAACTTTGATAATTTATATTTTAATAATGGTAAATGTTAAAAATATAAATAAAATACTAAAAACTTAAAAAAATAATAACTATAGTTTAAAACTATAATCATACATTATTATCTCACTTAATTAAATATTTATTATTTATTAAGTATTTATAAAGTAATAGACCTTTTAAAATCATATCTTATTATTTGTAAATGACAAAAATAAATATAATATACCAAAATGATCACAAAAATAATACCTACATGTTAAAAATATAATATTTCACTTTTGAGGTAAAGGAAAATTTAGAACACTTTAACAACTTGAATTTAAACCTAACTCCTTAGTTGTTAATTTATATAATATTAAATAAAATTTGTTAATATTTCTAAAATTAGTCAATTGAGTCCAATAAATAGTATTAGTCTTAAATATTGATAATATTAAGTCAAAATGGTTCAACACATTTTGAATACAATTTTATTGAATTATCCTTCAACCATAAGTGCAGATCATTTTCTAAAAAGGATTCTTATACATTATAAAATCCTCAAAGAATAATTTGGGACTAAATTAAATCTTTTACATTTACTTCAACCACAAGTTTACAAAAATATCAAAACACTATAATAAATCCATAAGTAATATTATTTCCTTAGTTATAAATTATAACCACTCATCTATAAAAAGGTAAATGATTCTATTCCAGTATAATGATAAGAAACCACTACTCAAATAAAAGTATAACCATTCTTAAGTAAATTTAATGAAACATTACAAATTACATAAGGTACAATTAACATAAGCAATATACCTTAAAACCATTTATATCTTTAAAGTTAACTTTAGTCTATAATACTTTAACTACTATTCTAAAAATACTTTGTTATGTGTTTTATAGTTAACTTTGGTATATTTTAATTAAGATCTAAAGCATATAAATACCAAACTAACCAAGTTAAAAACCAAGATAGATAAGTCTCAAATACTACTAGTATTTTTATTCAAATAAAGAAATTATTTCTTACTCAAATACTATAACTTGAAAGAACACCTAATAAGATTAACTTAAAGTTAAATACTTCTCCTTATCTAGGTAAGACTTTCTTCAAAAAGTTATTCTTTTAAGGAACATTATAAAGCAAGACATAAGCATTTTTATGAAAGCTGAAAGGATCGTATGGGCACCTAGAGGGGGGGTGAATAGGTGCTACTTCAAATTTTACTCTTTTTCAAATTAGGGTTTGACAAGAAAGGTAAATTCTCTAGAATATGCAACTATGGTGAATTTACCTATATGTCAAATAAGCACAAACTAGCACAACACTAAGAAAGAACAAGTAAGTAAGGTGCAGTAAAGGATAGAAGTAACCAAGGGAGTGGACGCGGAGACAAAAGGATTTGTTTCCCGTAGTTCCTTCCTTTTGAGGGGAAGTACGTCTACATTTGGAGAGGGGGTGGTTTCAAACCACCAACGCCACGAGAGGCCTCCCTTGTTCTCCGATGAACCTCACCCCAATGGGCTTGATTCACCTTCCACTATATCGGCAACCTTCGAGGTGGAAGCCGGCACCTTTACAACAAGTTTTGGGCACACATCCACAACTGAATTGGAGGCTCCCAAATACAAGCAAGCTGTCAAGACAAATCAAAGACAAGCTTGTAAGAACCAAATCAAAGTTAGGGTTTCCAAAGAAACACTAGAGCTTGGGGGCCCTCAAGTGAATGAGGGGGAAATGAAGATCTCTCTTGGTGAAGATGTAAATCAAGGCCTCCTCCTTCGATTCTCCAAAGATCAATGACTTTGGATGGTTGGATGAAGAGATCTTGTGGATTTGGTGGCTTTAATGGGGTTGGTGTTCTTGAGCAGCTCGAGCAGCTGGAGGAAGAAGATAAGGGTCCCTATTTATAAACAGCCCCCTCCATGAACCGTTTTCTGACCGTTGTAGAAAAGTCAGACCGGAGACTCCGGTCTACACCGGAGACTCCGGCCAATCTCCGGACCAGTCTCCGGACTGCCCTTCTGACTGACCCAGGCCAGTTCTTCACCAGCAACACCGGAGACTCCGGCCTTCCAACACCAGAGACTACGGACTAACCAAAGTCTGGAGACTCCGGAGTAACCTCCGGTGCAGCCTCCGGACCCCTAGTCAGAATGTCCCAGCCATGTCCTGGGAGGCACCACCGGAGCCAGAACCGGAAACTCCGGACCACACCGGAGACTCCGGTCTGGAGTTTCCAGAACAGTGGCAAATGTATGTGGTCTTTTCCCAAGAGTGTGTGTGATGTTTATCTATGATAATACCAACCTATGGACAATAACAAACTATAAAATGATCTACTTGTTGTTAACGAACACCAAAAGTGATTATGACAATAAATGCCCTTTCAATCTCCCCCTTTTTGGTGTTCGATGACAACAAGTGATTTGCATGGAATAACATATAAATGTGGCTCCCCCTGACTATGTGCAACAAGATAATGAAGTAAATCATGTAAAGAAAATAATATCAACGATAGCACACATAGATCTCACATGAGTTACAATAGGTGTTGCACAGAAGCACATAGTCATAGACACACATAATAACAGTAGATAACACACATAGAGTTCAAGTTTGAATATAAGTTTGAATATCCAAATAAAAGGCAAATAAAGGCAGATAGTCTCGCAGATCCCAAGTCCCATGCAAAGCGATGAGAATGTCTTCTCCCCCTTTGGCATCAAAACGCCGAAAAGGGAAAAGACCTATACTAGCGCCCCAATAACTCAGTAGTCATCGTCATCCTCGTCATCCTCATCCTGGTCATCCTCTTCCTGGTCACCCTCATCCTGGTCATAGTCATCATCATCATCATCCTCAGGGATAGCAGGCCCTTTGCCGTGAGGGCGAGAAGAGGAAGTACCCTGGTATCCAAACCCAGAGGTGACATCAGCAAACGTCTTCCAGTCCACCAGACTATCCTGTTGGGCATTCCATGCCCCAAATGAGAGAGTGTGATCAGACTCTGTGGACTGTTGGGCCCCATGCTCATCATTGTATTCATCTTCTCCTTCCTCAGTATCAGCAGCACCCTGGTCCTTGATCTCTTTGAGAAGCTTCTCAATGCGGCAGTTGCTTTGGTAAGATGCATGCTGCTGCTTGCGAATGTCAACGTTCATGCAACAAAGGGTCCTTTCCCAAAAGCTGGCCTTCTTGACCCTCTCATGCACATAGTCTCTAGTCATGGTAGGCATAGGGGCATTGGAGGCATTCTTCCTCCGAACTCTAGGTGGAGAGGGGGCCCTCTCCGTCTCAATCTCCTCATCATCATTGCCATAGCGACACCTTGGAGCAGGCCCCATGTGCCCCTTCTGCTGCAGAGAGACCAGAGTGTGCACGGTGAGGTGTGGTGGTACGCCATGTGGAGAATCATGCGCCTGGGAGTTGATGAGCCTCATAATCAAGGGTGCATATGGAGGAGATTTCTTGTAAAGAATGGCGTGAACATCTCATCGAAAATGAAGTCTATCACATCAATGGGTGCCGCATCAGCCTCTGGTCCAGCATTGAAGGTCCGGTGAGTGTGGTATAGGAGATTGACAAGCCCACCCCTGATAGCATCATCATTTCTAGCACTTGGAGCAATAGTGTGACGGAAAATCCTCAGCATAAGGTTGTAGAGGGCCTTGAGTCCCTTGGAGGCCCCCACAACACCATCATCATACAGAGGTGCCAGCTTTAACTTGTTCTCACCCAAAGCTGCTGAGTGCATGCGCTGTCCCACAGGAGTAGAGACTCCGTGAAAGGTCTCAAAGATGACATTGGCAAAGTCATGAAAGGTAGCTGTGCAGCGAGTAGTGCCAGTCATCCACACTATGGTCCTATCAAGATCAGACCCAAACACCACTGTGGCATAAAACTGCTGAACAAGGTGCACGTTGTAGTCTTCGCGCAGCTCCATCAAGTTGTAGAGACCCAGCTTCTCACAGATCCATAGGGCATCATTGAAATAAGGGCTCTGACAGCATTTGCTCAATATTCATGAACTTCTGAGGGCAAACAGGTGATTTGGTGAGTACACCATATACATCCTTCATGAACACACCCTGTTCTTTCCTCCAGAAGCGAGGGTCATCACTAGTACGAGATAGTGCATAGGAATCTGTCTTCCTCAGCTCACGGTACTCCTCTTTAGACATCTTGGCTAGGGACTAGAGGTTGTCATACTTGGCTCTCTTTGCACGTTCCTCCCGTTCAGCCCTCTCCTGATCCCTCTTCATGTAAGCTGCATCTCATGCCCGTTGTTTCCGGTTGGACGGAGGCACGATGAACTGACCCTGAGCGTCATCATAGCGAGGATTGCCCCTTTGGGACTTAGCCTTGGTACGACGAGGACGACTAGAACCATCACCTGTGAATAGCAGTGAGGGAGATAGCATGGAGATGAGTATATATGTCCCAAAGATGCAGTACAGGAGCTTTGATGCATTTCTGGACAACTTTGATTCACCCAACACCGGAGTCTCCGCACCAGATACCGGAGTCTCCGGTCCTGGGGACCGGAGTCTCCGGCCTGGACCGGAGTCTCCGGACTAGACTCCGGTCAGGAGGCTCGGGTATGCGATGGGGAGATGCTGGTGAGGGTGAATCTAGTAGATCGGGCAATGCAACAAGGCTAAAGTACCAGAGTGCAAGGAAACAAGTGATTCCAATGGACAAATCAGCAACAATCCTCAAAAACACATCTAGGGATGAACCCTAGGAGGAAAAAGGAGAGGAGAGGTACCAGATCTATCCATGGGATCGATTCCTCCGGTGGGAATGACCCAATGGAGGAGAGGGGAAGGTTGGCCGGCTGCACGGCGGATCCCGGGGGCTTCTTGACCTCCGGGGAGGATTTTTGGAGGAGGAGGCGACGGGTTGGAGGTAGGGGACGGGGTGAAGAATGAGGAACTGTTGTTCCAGTTCACCCCGTACCCCTTCTTTAAGTGACAGAAACCGTCCAGACCGGAGACTCCGGTCTACACCGGAGACTCCGGCCTACACCGGAGACTCCGGTCTTTGTACACCGAAGACTCCGGTCCTCCTCGACCAAAAATTTCAGGAAAGGTGTTTGGGGACATATATGAGAGATAGATGGTTTTAAGATAGGAAAATGGCTTGGGTTGAGACATCAAACTGTGAAGAACTAATAAGAGCCATAAAAGTTCAAAAATAATCAGAAAAACTCCAAGAGACTAAAATCAAGCAAATGACGAACATGAGTAAGTGCCAACCTCTCAAATGGGAGAGGGCGGTGGCCTAGGCCACCATATTTGAGTATACTTGGCTTGGCACCACGAACATATATCTTGGGTCCATTACCAAAACTCATCATTAAGCTCACATATCACTAAATGATATTAAGAGGAATGATTTTGATTGCTTTGGGCATAATGGGGGAGGGATGGTCCAATCAATTAGGACCGCACTCCCCCTATATCCATGCCTACACCTAGACCAAATATGAGATGAAACATAGGTGAGAGTACAATAACATCAAGTCAAGCTCCTAGAATCTATGATATTTAGTTCATTCCTCAAGTAGCAAAACCTTGCTTCATCAAGTGGCTTCGTGAAGATATCGGCAAGTTGATCTTTGGTTGGTACATATGATAGATCAATGTCACCTCGAGCAACATGATCTCTAATGAAGTGATGTCGAATATAAATATGCTTTGTCCTTGTGTGATCCACCGGGTTGTAGGCAATCTTGATGGCACTTTCATTGTCACATAGGAGAGGCACTTTGTCACAATGGACACCGTATTCCTTTAAAGTTTGAATCATCCATAGCAATTGAGTGCGCGCACTAGCAGCTGCCACATACTCGGCTTCGGCGGTGGAGAGATATATACAATTTTGCTTCTTGGAAGACCAACATACCAAGGACCTACCAAGGAATTGGCAAGCCCCGGATGTTGATTTTCTATCATCCTTGTCCCCCGCCCAATCCGAATCCGTGTATCCACAAAGAGCAAATGTTGAACCTCGAGGATACCAAAGACCATAAAATGGGGTATGAACTAAATATCGAAAGATTCTCTTGACCGCCATTAAATCGCTTTCCTTAGGAGCCGCTTGGTATCTTGCACACACACCTACACTCAACACAATATCGGGTCTAGATGCACAAAGGTAAAGCAAAGAACCAATCATAGACCGGTATACCTTTTGATCCACATCTTTACCATTTGGATTTTGTTCTAGATGAGTCTTTGTAGCCATGGGAGTAGGAGCTCCATTCAAATCTTGCATTTTGAATCTCTTGAGCATATCTTGAGTATACTTGGCTTGGTTGAAGAATGTTCCTCCTCTAACTTGCTTGATCTCAAAGCCAAGAAATACTTTCAACTCCCCCATCAAAGACATTCAGAACCTACTAGTCATAAGCTTTGAGAATTCATCATTAAAAGCTTTGTTAGATGAGCCGAAGATAATATCATCAACGTATATTTGACATACAAAAAGCTCCCCATTGACCCTCTTAGTAAAAAGAGTGGGATCGATTTTCCCAACCTCAAAGCCACGGTCAAACAATAACTCTCTAAGGTGCTCATACCACGTGCGTGGGGCTTGCTTGAGCCCATAGAGCGCCTTATCAAGTTTGTAGACATGGTTTGGGAAGTTGGGTTCCTCAAATCCCGGGGGTTTCTTAACATATACCAATTCATTTAAAGGACCATAAAGGAATGCACTTTCTACATCCATTTGTTGCAACTTAAAGTTATGATGTGCCGCACAAGCAAGAAGGATACGGATGGACTCAAGGCGAGCCACGGGTGCATAAGTCTCTCCATAATCAATGCCTTCAATTTGAGAATACCATTGTGCAACCAATCTAGCCTTGTTCCTTACTATAATTCCATTCTCATCTTGCTTGTTCTTGAATATCCACTTTGTTCCAATAACATTGCGGCAATCCTTTGGCTTCTCAACTAACTTCCACACTTTGTTTCTCTCAAAGTTGTTGAGCTCTTTGTGCATAGCTTCTAACCAATCCGAATCTTCAAGAGCTTCCCACACTTTCTTTGGTTCAATCATAGAGATGTGTGCTTGGTGTTCACTGAACCTCTTCAATTGTGCTCTTGTGGAAATTCCTTTCCTTAGATCTCCAACAACATTTTGGAGGGTGTGGTCTCTTATTTCCAACATTCTTTCTTTTCTAGCTTCGCGATGAGCGTGGATCTCCTCATTGTTTCTTGGAGGACCCTCTTCATCATTTTGATCCTCGTCTTGACCATAAACTTGACCTTGATCATCATTGGAGTCATCCTCTACATTGGGAGGCAAGGATTGACCTTGGTCTTGATCAAGTGCTCTTCTAGCATCAATTTGAGCTTGTCTCAAAACAGTTTGGATGGATCTTCCTTGACAAATTGACTTGGCACCACTTGACAACCCATCGAATGGACCAAGCTCCCTTTGACTAGAGTTCACACATTGATCACTATGTTGAGGGTCCACATCTTGTCTTTGGCTTGAGTCAATGTCCTCTTCGGTAGATGGAGCATGTTGAGGTTGTGAAGATGAGGGCTCCACTCGAGTAGAGCATAGTTCTTCTCGATCCGCCATAAGGGGTTCCTCAACGTGGAGGATATAACCCACACCCATTCTTCCTATGGCATCCTGAGGCATTTCATCATCTGCATCACAAGCATCAACACGCCCCCCTTGGGGACCATCATATTCTTCGAAGGTCACACTACAAGATTCTATGACGGCTCCGGAGAGCTTGTCATAGATTCTATAAGTGTGAGATTCGAGACCATAGCCAACAAAAATACCCTCTAATGCTTTAGACTCGAATTTAGACAAACGAACACCTTTGATGAGATAGAAACACTTACAACCGAACACCCGGAAATAAGATATGTTGGGCTTGTTACCGGTAAGTATCTCATATGGAGTCTTGTTGATTTTCTTGCGGAGGTAGAGTCGGTTTGAAGCATGGCAAGCGGTGGAGATGGCTTCGGCCCAGAAGTTGTATGGAGATTTAAACTCCGCCAACATGGTCCTAGCCATCTCAATAAGAGTCCGGTTTTTCCTTTTGGACACACCATTTTGTTGAGGGGTTTATGCAGCGGAATATTGATGTTTAATTCCCTCATCACTAAGAAAATCATTCAAGGTGTAGTTCTTGAACTCGATGTCGTTGTCACTTCTTATAATCAACACGGGAACATTGTGTTGCCGTTGAAACAAGTTGATGAAGTCGATAAAGTCCTTTGAGTTTCACTCTTCAACTTGAAGAAATAAACCCAATAGTATCTTGAGAAATCGTCAACAATCACCAAACAATATTTCTTCCCTCCAAGACTTGCATGAGATGGAGGACCAAATAGGTCCACATGGAGGAGTTCCAAGATCTTGTTAGACTTGATTTGGTTTGTGGGCTTGTGAGGAGCGCCATGCATGTTCCCTAGAACACATGCCCTGCACACATGATCTTTGGCAAAGGAAACATTTTCTTTTAGTCCAACAATATGGCCCTCTTTATGGAGACTTTGCAAAGTTCTCATATTGACATGGGCTAGTCGGCGGTGCCATAGCCAACCCACATCGGCCTTTCCGTATAAGCACATCGGACCTGCAGTGGCTTGCCCCGAAAGGTCCACCACATACAAGTCATTTTCGACGTACCCAACAAAAGCGACCTTGAGAGACTTGCTCCACATGAGGACCACAATATCATCATAAATAAAGACGGAAAAGCCCATCTTTCCAAGAGCACGGACAGAAAGTAAATTGTATCCAAGGGTTTCAACAAGCATGACGTTCACGAGTGTAATGTCGTAAGCCACCACTACCTTGCCGAAACCCATTACCTTAGACTTTTACTTGTCGGCATATGTGACGGTGATTTGATCTTCATTTGACACCAAGTCCTTGACAATAGACGAGCTTCCGGTCATATGACTTGTGCAACCACTATCGATCACCCATTTTGACCCTCCGGAAGCATAAGTCTACAAAAAGATCAAGCTAGTTTTTAGGTACCCATTTTTCAATGGGTCCTCTTTTGTTAGCAACAAGGGTCTTGGGAACCCAAATAGACCAAGCAATATAACCATCATAAGGGCCAACATATTGTGCATACATATCACCATAATAATCACGCATTAGAACATAGTGAGGGTTAGCACTTCCCGCAAAATCATCATGAGACATAGTTTTACCATTTGTGGTCTTACTCTCCACAATGGTCTTGTTGGTCTCCTGTGTGAGCTTGTCCTTCTTCTTATTGTTCTTCTTCTTTGTTTTGGAAACAAAACCAATGCCCCCTTTATCACCACTACGCCTTTGCTTGCTCAAAAGATCATCAATAGACTTGTTGCCTTGTGGAAATGTGGCCTTAGCAAGCTCCCCCTTCAACCTAGCATTCTCTTCAAGAATAGTTGTGCTACTAGATGGAATGAAGTTACTACGTGAAGGAATATTGGCCAATTGAGTTTGAAGCGTTTCATGGGACTTTGTGAGTGACAAGAGTTCACTCTCCAAGGCCTCGTGGGCCTTGTTAAGCAAGCTAAAGTCCTCGGCAAGTTTTTCATGAACCACACCAAACTCAATCTTGTCCTTTTTAGCTCTTTTATATTTAGCAATAGCATGATCACGCTCTTTGATGAGTTTGTTAACAATAGTGTCATTGGCCTCATCAAGCCCTTCAAGTTTTAATTCAAGTGACAACCTAGTTTCTTGTTCTTCTTCTAGAGCATTGTTTAGGGCCTCTAGCTCAATCATATGTTCATGCCCAAGTTTACATCTTACATCTAGAAGCTCTTGAGTATGTGATAGTTGATCTAAGATGTTTCCAAAATGTAGCTTAGCATCACCTTCTAGGTTAGTCATAAACTCATCAAAGGCAATTAATTCCTTTTTAACATCAAGAGACATCTCATCATCAATTTCATCATTATCTAAGTGAGTAGAGCGGGATGATGAAGATACCTCCGTTCCTCTTGCCATAAGGCAAGTGGCGTTCTTGGTGGAAGAGTTCTCATTTGGAGAATCGAAGAGTGAGAATGTCGGACTAGAGGTGGTGGCAAGAGCAGCCACACCATGAGAAGTTTCCTCTTCGTCATCTTCATCATCTTCATTGTCGGAGGAGTACTCTTCATGAGTGATCAAGACAATTTCTCCCGGCTTCTTGTTGATGGGATTCTTTTTGATGAAAGGTTTCTTGTACGGTCCCTTGAGAGTCTTCTTCAACACAAGCTTTCCACCATGATCTTCTCTCTTCTCATAGGGGCAACTAGCCACAAAGTGGTAGCGGTCACCACAATTGAAGCAAGTTCTCGATCTTGTGGTATTCTCTCTTTTCCCATTTGGATTGCTTCTCCGTTCCATTTCCATCTTGGCCTTGGCGGGGTTCTTCCAAAATTTCTTTGCATAGAAAGCCATATATTGACCATGAGCAATCTTGACTTCATCGGGATGGTCCATGGAAAGCCCTTCATCACTATCATCTTCATCCCCATGGTCCACAACTTTGGCCTTCAAAGCAACATTGACAACATTGCTCATACCAAGGGCACGAGCACGGGCATCTTTGGCATTCTTGGCGGCAACCTTGAAAGCAACAATCTCTTTCATAACTTCATTTGAGGTCATGAGATGGTAGTTGTGTCTTCCTTGTAGGCTCTTCAAGTCGATGGGCTCAAAAGGCATGAGTGCACTCACATATTTCCTTTTTATCCATGCATCATCCACATGTGAGGCACCCACATTCCTAAAAGCAGTGGCGGTGGTCTTGAGCCTTTGGTACATATCTTAGTGATCTTCACCTTCTTTCATGTAGAAGCCTTCGGCTTCATTGCTTAGAGCATCATATCGGTTCCTCCTCATACTCTCATTTCCAATAAACAACACAGTGAGAGCATCCCAGGCTTCCTTGGCAATGCTAAAGTGCTCAATGTGTGGATAATCCTTTGTCCCCAAACCTTGTTGAATCATATGAAGAGCAGTGGCATTGAGTTGACTATTAACAATATCTCTTCTTGTCAAGTTGTTTGGATCCCCAATAAAGAGTCCATGCTCGATGATGTTCCATAGTTCAATGCAAGAGCTGCGCATATGAGTTCTCATTAGTGATTGCCATTGAGCAAAAGTAGCAGATTCTTCAAGCTTAGGTGGGTCACCTCTATTGTATACATGAGGGTGAGGGATTGGAGGGTCGGGAGAGTACCATGAGTCACGGTGCTCACCCTTCCCACCATTATTGTGTGTGGAGGAATTAGCGTTGTCTAGTTTGCCCCCTACCACCATACCCTCGGGGGATACCGGAGTATTCCCTTTAGGTACAACGGATGGTAGATCCTCTTGAGGAGATGGGGGTGATGAGCCATCTTTGTCTTTAAGAAGTTGCTCAAGCATCTTCTTGACTTTGTTGACCAAGGAAGATCTCAATCTTGTTTCCAAGTTTCTGAGATCTTCCATGGTCACCGGGGTCGACTGACTACCACCATCCCCTTCTTGGCTACCCATATTATCTTAGGCGGTAAAGCCCAAATAAAGAGCCGAGGCTCTGATACCAATTGAAAGGATCGTATGGGCACCTAGTGGGGGTGAACAGGTGCTACTTCAAATTTTACTCTTTTTCAAATTAGGGTTTGACAAGAAAGGTAAATTCTCTAGAATATGCAACTATGGTGAATTTACCTATATGTCAAACAAGCACAAACTAACACAACACTAAGCAAGAACAAGTAAGTAAGGTGCAGTAAAGGATAGAAGTAACCAAGGGAGTGGACGCGGAGACACAAGGATTTGTTTCCCGTAGTTCCTTCCTTTTGAGGGGAAGTACGTCTACGTTTGGAGAGGGGGTGGTTTCAAACCACCAACGCCACGAGATGCCTCCCTTGTTCTCCGATGAACCTCACCCCAACGGGCTTGATTCACCTTCCACTATATCGGCAACCTTCGAGGTGGAAGCCGGCACCTTTACAACAAGTTCGGGGCACACATCCACAACTAAATTGGAGGCTCCCAAATACAAGCAAGCTGTCAAGACAAATCAAAGACAAGCTTGTAAGAACCAAATCAAAGTTAGGGTTTCCAAAGAAACACTAGAGCTTGGGGGCCCTCAAGTGAATGAGGGGGAAATGAAGATCTCTTTTTGTGAAGATGTAAATCAAGGCCTCCTCCTTCGATTCTCCAAAGATCAATGACTTTGGATGGTTGGATGAAGAGATCTTGTGGATTTGGTGGCTTTCATGGGGTTGGTGTTCTTGAGCAGCTCGAGCAGCTGGAGGAAGAAGATAAGGGTCCCTATTTATAGACAGCCCCCTCCACGAACTGTTTTCTGACCGTTGTAGAAAAGTCAGACCGGAGACTCCGGTCTGGTGACCGGAGACTCTGGTCTACACCGGAGACTCCGGCCAATCTCCGGACTGCCCTTCTAACCGACCCAGGCCAGTTCTTCACTAGCAACACCGGAGACTCTGGCCTTCCAACACCGGAGACTCCAGACTGACCAAAGTCTGAAGACTCCGGAGTAACCTCCGGTGCAGCCTCCAGACCCCTAGTCAGAATGTCCCAGCCATGTCCTGGGAGGCACCACCGGAGCCAGAACCGGAAACTCCGGACCACACCGGATACTCCGGTCTTGGCAGACCGGAGACTCCGGTCTAGAGTTTCTAGAACAATGGCAAATGTATGTGGTCTTTTCCCAAGAGTGTATGTGGTGTTTATCTATGATAATACCAACCTGTGGACAATAACAAACTGTAAAATGATCTACTTGTTGTTAACGAACACCAAAAGTGATTATGACAATAAATGCCCTTTCAAAAGCTCTAAATGATGAACAAACCTTATATACATAGTCTACATATACATTTCCCACTTGAGTATTCCATTATTGTGTGTGCTTTATTATACTTACATGTTGTTTCACACATACTCACAAGCCTTAACAAGAAGCACAAGTATAAAACTTATCTAAAAGTACAGCACATTCTTAAGAAACCAGTTCCAGTTTCCAAACCCTAGATCAACGCTATCCCCGGGATTCGAGTTTACGAAATTGCATTACATTACTTATGCATAATAGCATCTTGCTTCTTTAAACATTAGTCCTTACCGGACCAATGATGTTCATTTCAGATATTGGATCTTATATTGTCTTGAAGACCGTGAGTGCATGATCTTGCAATCACAAAAGGCAAGTTCACGCTTGCTCATGTCCTTTGATTATTTTTCGTAAAGTATTTTGCAAATCCAGTGTTGTCATCACCTGCATTTGAAAAAGGTCAGAAAACACTATTTTCATAATAATATGATTATAGGTTATTTACCATGAGGTAATAACCTACTACGAAAGTTCCGGTGGTAAAGGAACATATTATATAGGACTTAACAACCAATCTCGCCAGTGATTCTTGCGCCATATATTACGCGTTAACCATGAGATTTGGAATGAGATGGAGAAGTCATTTGTATCCTTTTCCTCTCGTATGGAGGCAAGACAACCTTAACGTGACGTTGTGATTCCTTGTGCGGATCCAACATATGGGTGGGCACCCTTACGCCCCACACTTTTGGTGTCTAGATTATCTATGTATGGTGTTTAGTGGAAGGACCATTTAATATGGCACTTGCCAGGGCAACACCAGGTCATAGAGTCTTCGGGAACTCATCAGGGTTTTAGCCTGCCCGAGAGGGGGCTTAACGAAGGTGAGCCATCCCCGAAGGATCGTGCATACATATGAGGTCGTGGAGAGGGCAGTGATTGGCTTGGATCTTAGTCTGGGCCTCATACCAAGGAAGTATGAACGGTTCGCGGCCCGGATGTGCAACAAAGCTAAGATCTCTCATGGGCAAAGTAACGCACCTCTGCAGAGTGTAAGAACTGTAACTTGTTACTCCCTGTTCCGGGAAGGAGCTGCGAACGCGGAGGGAAAGGAACTCCATGAAAGTTCTGGTAAACTCGTGAAGGATGATGGACATAGCTTTTCAGAATAAAAGCAACCTTTGAAGAAATGTTTACGAAAACCTGCATTGCCTACGACCTACGGTCTGTGGCTATAGATATAGTGCATCAAACACTCCTTTTCTAGTGAACTTGCTGAGTACGCTCGTACTCAAAGTATCTTCTTAACCCTTGCTAGGTTCTAAAGCCAGTACAAACGATGTCTACATCAAGTTATGCTCCAGTAATCATCATCAAAAGCTCGAGCTCTTCAGTGAAGCCAAGGAAGTCAACATATACATCAACTCAAGTGAAGACAAAGTTACTGATTAGATAGGAATATAATCTCTAGCCATAGAACCTATTTTTGTAGTGTATTGCAATAACAGCAATGCCAGACCATTAGTTTAAATACTAGTCTTAATAGTATGATAGTTTTGAGTTGCTTATTTATGATTCTTCTATGTAAGAAGTTTCTTTCTCTCTCTTTAACCTAGAGTGTTCTCTAGATCTTGTGTAAAGAGTTGAGTTATAACCTATAGTCATGTCTTGGACATGTTGTGTTTCTGTTGTACCACTCTGAGGGATGTAATACTAGTGAACGGTGTTTCATTGGTGTTATGTCAACGACTATAGTGTACTACATCATTTAGTGGTATGCTGGGTCACCGCAAGAACTTACAGGTGACTGAAGTTGAGTAGCATGAAGTGTGGCCCTTGTATTCAAGGGACTTGAGATTGCCAACTTATACTTTGTCAAGCATATACTCCATAGTTTGTTCACTTTAACCTTAACCACTTGAATATGCTTATGATAGGGACAATGAGGGCTGAAAGCTAACAAGTACCATAATTTTTGGAAGCTCTTTTTGAAACTTGAAATCCCTGATTCCTTTATGAAAGGCCTTTCTTCCACCATTCTTGTTAGATACTATAGAGCCTTTGCTTCCCATATTAATGATCCTAAAGAAAAATGGGACATGTATCATGAACCTTTTAAAGACACTTGCATGGAAAATGAAAATGTTATTAATGATTGCAATAAACATGCTCAAACTTCTGAAAGTACTATTTCTTATAAGCATGTTAATTTTTGTGGTATGCATAAACCTTGTGAGAAGAATCAAATAGAAGAATAATATTGTATCACCCACTGGAATGAAAAAACCAGAACATGGTATAAGGCTCTAAATGATCTTGGTAAAAAAATTGTGCCCTCTACCCTTTTATTTGTGAACTCTGCTATGAAGTGGGTCATTTAAATTTTCAATGCTCAGGACATATGAGTACTGCAAGCTTGTATTATGATAATGCGATCACTTATAATCAACATGATGAACTTACATTGTTTTTGGGGTGTGAAGAGTTATCAAGAAAAACTTTTTTGGTAGACATGAGTGCTTTTGGTATGAATTGTGTCCTGCATGGGTGTCATCTTTATTGTGTTGATAATTTCCACGCGAATACTTACATACAAAATCTTATAAAAGATGATATTTTACCAAAATATGACAGGACTGATATGAGTTTTGTTCTTATTAATGAAAAATAGGAATCCTCCAAAGTTTCTTCTATTGTCTCTAACAATAAACCAGGGTATGTGGAGAAGCTTCCTTTCAAGCCTCTCCCTCCTAAAGAGGAGAAGAAGAAGAAGATGAGTAAAAGGAGAGAGGAAACGGTATCTTACTCTAATCATGTTGCTCCTATCATAGTTTTTGCTGATGAGTCTGAACTAGATGATGATCCTATGCCTGTTACCTATAGTAGTGATCATGATTGGGAAAAGCACACCACTTTTGATATTGAAAATCTCTTTGGTACCAATTCTAAAAATGATGGTATTAATAATTTCTGTCCTATTAGTGCTACCCATGTTCCTTCCAATGATGATATGTTTATAAATGAACACACTTGGGAAGATAGCTATTCTATTGCTTATGATGATATTATACCTCCAATATATGATGATTACAATGATGAGTATGATATTTTAAGTCCACCTACTATTGAGGAGAAAGTTAATTGTGATTACAATATGCCTCGTATATTTGATGATTATGGTGATGAGAATAATAGTGATAGCTATTTTGTTGAATTTGCTCCCACTCCGATTAATAAGAATGACTATGCTTATGTGGAGAGTAATAATTATTTTATGCATGTGGCTCATGATAAGAATGTTTATGTGATATTTATATTGTTAATTTTATCCATGATGCTACTGAAAGTATTATGAGAGAGGGAAACATGGTTTTATGCATCTCAAAAATATTAAGTTTCCCCTCTTTATGTTGAAAATCTTGAAGTTGCACTTATTTTGCTTTCCTATGCTTGTTTCTTTGTGCTTTCAAGACTTGTTTCTTTACAGGATTCCTATGCATAGGAAGTGGGTTAGAATTAAATGTGTTCTGAATTTCTTATTGATGCTCTCTTTTACTTTAATTCATATTTCTTATGTGAGCATCTTCTCAAACTATCAAGCCTAACTTAAAGGCGTTAAAGAAAAGCACTTGTTGGGAGATAACCCAGGATTTTTCTTGAGTCTTGGAAGTTATTACTTCAGTAATGACCTCTCCTTAAACTTTTTGTTTGCTTTTTGTGCCAAGAATGACCTCTAATGAGAGGGAAGTAAGATTTGGGGAGTTGCTGTCCCGAAACAGATTTCTATCCTCCACCATAAAAATTCATGAGAAGTCTCTATAACTCGGATTGAGATAACGATTTACGAATAAATCCCCAGGTATGTTAGCTAACTTTCGTTAGTTCAACACTTTTTGATTTGAGCAACAGAAGATGTTCGAAAAAATCGGTTTCTACCTGCTGGTCTGTTTTGACAGATTTCCGACATTATTTGCATTTGCTTCTTATTGATTTATTTTTGAGTTCTCTTTTGGGGAATTAAGCTTTTTGAAGGAGTTGATACAGTAGATTGTGTTTTTATTGAAAAGTTTTGCTGTTCCAAAGCTCAACCCAAAGGTCTATTATCTTTTGAATACACTAACGTTGCTAATGAAGATTGTGTGAAGTTTTATATGAAGGAAAATTTGTAGGTGTAGAGAAAGAATGATGTAATGAGATGAAGAATGGACAAAAGCTCAAGCTTGGGGATACCACCCCGTGTCACCCCAAGAAATATTGGAGAGGTACAAGCGTCAAAGCTTGGGCATGCCCAAGGCACCCCCTTCTTCATTAATAAAAATCTCAGGTCTTTTTAGACACTTCGTTTTTATTGTTTCATGCATTGTTGTGTTGTTCTTGGAGCATCTTAGTTTTCGTTTTTGGTTTTCATTCGCTTAGATTGCTTGAGTAAGTTGGTTGGTCAAACCACACTTCTTTTGGAGAGAGACACACTCTGTTTCCATTGCCTAGAACACTCTAGTTTTCACTCTTATTGTTTTGTGAGTGTTCACTTTTGCTGGCACTGCGTTCAGCCTTAGTTTTCCTGTGCTTTCAGCTTAGAACTTTTTAGTTCTTCTTTGTGGATTTGTGAGACAAGCTCACTGATCTTTACTGATTATTATCCTTGTGAGTTGTTTCAAATAAGTTGATTGGTGTTGGATAGGAGTAGAAAGTTCTTGTTTAAAGTAGTGCAAGAGGATCTTGCTTTGACTATGACTTAGACTTTAACATGACATGCTAGGTGTTTTTTTGACCTTATGCTTAGTGATTATTGCTGTAGCATGTCTTGTTCCAAACAATTGGGATTGCTTAGTGTGTCTTGAAGAAATTATACGTTGTTTTAGCATGCAAAAAGCATAGTATTGTGGTAGTCTCCTTTGATACTTTGCTTGGGTTGACTTGGCACATGCTCACACCATGTTATGACTCTCACAAGTCACCATTAGCCTCTATGATCATTTAGTCCTTGAATTGTAGTACCACTCTATGCTTTGATTAGTAATGATTTGTTGCTCTGCATGATTATGGTCATTATTGCTCTCTTAGTTGGTTGCTCCCAGTCTTTTGCTAGCCTCCACTTGTATGAGTAAGCTATACTCATGTTTACAACTCCCAATAAACCAAGTTATTCCAAAGTGTCGACTATAAACTCCTATGCATGGTGTGTTACACCATTCCAAGTATATTCTTATTTTAAGCTATCTTCCAATTAAAAACTATTTTGTTATGTGAAAATTAGTGATTAAAGCCCTCATGAACTTGATTGCACACTTTATATTCTTTTCCCCTAATAAACTTGAACCATTGTGTCGTCTATGTTGTATATGCTTGCACTTATACGTTGGAATTAGCAGAACTGTGCTGTCACGAGGAACGTTTTCAACATTGCACGTGTACTTTGTACTCAGTTGATGTCATGCTCTTTTGTCTATGGATGTCACCGGTGTGAAATAAAAAGGGAACTTGTAAGTCCATGGAGTATGTATTTTGTGTTAGAGAAACGCCTGGGCCACTTGCTTAAGCCATGCCTAATCATGGTGGAAACTTGCAGCATCACCATAATGAGCTATCTATGAAGCATCCTCAATAAAAAGCTATGCACATAGTAAATAAAAAGATCGCTGAGATACCCATTGTCTGCTTGCCTTGTCATTTTGGTTATGGTATAGCTCCTATACCATGTGCAAGGGGTACCCCGTTGGTGGTTCTCTATGATACGCATGTACTTACTATGACAAGAACTTACAGGCGACTGAAGTTGAGTAGCATAAGGTGTGGCCCTCGTATTTAAGGGACTTGAGATTGCCAACTTATACTTTGTCAAGCATATACTCCATCTTTGCCCACTTTAACCTTATTCACTTCAAGATGCTTATGATAGGGGCAATGAGGGCTGAAAGCTAACAAGTACCATAATTTTTGGAAGCTCTTTTTGAAACTTGAAATCCCTGCTTCCCTTTGTGAAGGGCCTTTCTTCCACTACTATTGAGTCTCCACCTTCTACTTTTTGGCACCATTAAGAGAGCATAGTTGCCATTCTGTGTGCAGTGTCCCAAAGCTTATTGATTGATGCATATTGTGATATTACTTGTTCTTGTGCTACTTGTTTCTAGTCACCCTTGTGAACTTTGAAGGTGTCCTATGCATCTATTTGCTACTCTATGAGGGACAAGCTGATTGCCACTATGCTATGTTTTCTGTATGTGAAACAAATAAACGTTTTTCAATGCATGTTATTCATGATCTTTGTTTGTAGCCTTTCATGTTGCATGCATAGTTACTATGTTCTATTGTTAGAACTCCATCTTTCATGCACATGTTTAGAGTTCTTTGATCCCATCTTTCAATGCTTGCAAATGGTTTGATCTTGGTTTTGATATTGCATGTCACCTAAAAAATTATTCTTTTATCACTTACCTACTCGAGGTCGAGGAGGAGTTAAGCTTGGGGATGCTTAAGACGTCGGAAACGTATCTATAATTTTTTATGTTCCAAGCTTGTTTAGTATCAACTTGGTTATGTCTTGTCTACATTTTGAGGTATTTTTATACACTTTCTGGAACTAACCTATTGACAAGATGACACAGTGCCAGTTGCATGTTTTCTGTTGTTTTTGGTTTCATAAAGCTAAAAAATGAATATTCTCGGAATTGGACGGGACAAAAGCCAAAGTTCATATTTTTTCCAGAGTGATACAGAAAATCGAAGACGATACGGAGGAGGAAACCAGGGTGGCCACACCCTAGGTGGGCGCGAGCCCACCCCTGGCCGCGCCCACAGGGGGTGTGGCCCCCTGGCCCTCCACCGGCCTTGCCTCCTGCGCCTATAAGAAGCCCCAGGGGAGAAAACCCTAAAGAATCCATCATACTTCCAGAAAAACCTCAGTAGCGCCGCCGCCACCGAAGGGGAGATTCGGGGGACAGAAAGTCTCTGTTCCGACACCCTA
This sequence comes from Avena atlantica, assembly GCA_910589765.1. Taxonomy (NCBI): domain Eukaryota; kingdom Viridiplantae; phylum Streptophyta; class Magnoliopsida; order Poales; family Poaceae; genus Avena; species Avena atlantica. The sequence continues at coordinate 229,654,117 of OU342738.1, forward strand.
CTGGGACGGGGAAGTTCCCCCGGCGCTATCTCCATCGATCTCCATCGCCATATTCATCACCATTGCTGATTCCCATGATGAGGAGGGAGTAGTTCTTCCTCGAGGCTAAGGGCTCTACTGGTAGCTATGTGTTCATCTCTCTCTATGCATGATCTTGTTGTGGTCATGAGCTTTGTAATGTAGTAGATCTACTCTACTACTAAGTGCTTTAATAGATCTATGCTCTCCCCATGTGTGTGAAAGTGACGGCATGCACGCCATGGTGGCACTTAGGTTTGAGTCTACATAAATACTCTTTGTGCTTTAATAGATCTATGTTTTTTCCCACGTGTGTGAAAGTGACAGCGTGCATACCGTGTGTGGTACTTTGGCTAGATTGAATATTTGTTATGAGTTATATTTGGAGTTGGATGTCTCTATGAAATTGTGGTGTTTGTTGGAACCATCTAGCGCTCAAGGTGACAGTGCGAGGTTATCTAGATTGGGAAAGGCGGACTTTGAGGAGTGTTGCTATAGCTCTACCGATGATTAGAATGTCCAACAGGAGAGTAGTTAAGAGTAGTATCATGAAGAGAGGATATTTATATGAGAGAGTGTTCACTAGTGAAAGTATGATCCCTAGGCCTTGTTTCTAAACATTAAAACACTGTTTGCATCTAGATCTGTTGCATGTTTGCTTGCTTTAGTCTTTACCTCACCGCCAAGCTATTTTTTGGAAGGAAAATGCTCTCCTCCCTTCGGAGGATCCGCACGCCTCGCGTCCTCCGCAACAAGAAGACGCTGCATGTCCCCATGGCCCCACCTAAACTTCCCACATGATGCCTTATCTGCTACCGAGATGGCCTCTCCCGTACAGTCCTTCTCTCCCCAGAATCTTCTCATCCCTTCCGCTCGACGACACTGCCCGCTGCTCCAATTGCCTCCATAGTAGGTGTCGTCTTCGGCCTCCACCTCCGTGACCACGCCCCCGCCGCCTCTCTGCGATCTTGCCCCACCGCTTCCCTCCACCTTCGTCAGGTGTTTCCCCATGGAAACCTTTCCCTTTAGCAGCCCACCTTCCTGAGCTCATCCCGGCCCCCATCTTCGCCGGCACGCCCATCATCGTGAGAAAGATGCTGCTGTGCCATGCCACCGAGGGTCGCCACCGCACCGCCGTCGTCCAGCTCGGCGCCCTGCCGTTGGTGGAGATGTAGTCCATGGCGCGACGGTAATTCTGCTACCGGTACGGGGAGATGCTAGGAACGGAGGGACGGCGTGCTGCCAACCATGGTTGTCGATGCTACAAGTGACGACTACGGTGCGTTGAGCCACGGCCGCTGCTGTTGCTATGGATGAATTTTTTGTGCTACATTTAGTTTTTGATTTTGAGTCATACGAACAATTTGTTTGCTACATACTTTCTATGGTTTTTGTTGTGGATTTGCATCATAGGTAAGTTTTTTTTGCTATGACCATTTTGTGGGTTTGCTATATTAGTATAATTTTTTTGCTAAAATGTCTCTGATGAAGTCGGGTTTTGCTACGCCAGTATAATTTTCTCCGGCGAGAGTCTCTGGTGAAGTCAGATTTGCTACAATAGTACACTGTTTTTGCTCAATACGTTCTATGAATTTGCATCATTAGAAATAAATTTTGCTACGTGATCTCCGGCGAGGTCTTCGTCGTTGTCTTTAGCGAACTTTTTTTGCTACAACCATCATGTGATTTTGCTACATTAGCGTATATTATTTCTATGATGATTCCGATGAGATATCCGGTGAGGTCACCGGCGAAGTCGATCTTTCTCTTATATTTTTATAGACGATTTTTTTGCTACAGGTAGCAAAAACAGGTAAATTTTTTGCTACATAAAAGCAAAAGTGGGATTTTGGAGCGAAGTGGACACGTGGCAGCACTAGGAGTCGGAGGCTGTTACGCCTCGCATCCTCCGGAGGACGCCCGGTCCTTCCCTTTCTGGAACCGTTACCACTTGTATTTCACTATCTCTTCGCCGAACTAGTGCACCTATACACCTGACAAGTGTATTGGGAGTGTTGGGGAGACAAGAGACTTCTTGTATCTTGATTGCAGGATTGCTTGAGAGGAAATACCTTTGACCACTTCCTCCCTGAGTTCGATAAACCTTGGGTAATCCACTTAAGGAAAACTTGCTGCTGTTCTACAAACCTCTGCACTTGGAGGCCCAACAACCGTCTTCAAGAATAGAAGTGCGTAGACATCAGTGCACGATAATGAGGTATGGGAAATAGCTATGGTGGATTCATTTCAGGCACATACCACTATTGATTCAACAGCTATGCCCCCTGATTTGTAGACGCTTCTGGTTGAGTTTGAAGATGTGTTCACTAAACATAGTCAGCTACCACCTCAGCGTGCGCCGGATCATGCCATCACCTTAGAGGAGGGCGTCGCACCAATGAATTATCGCCCTTACCGATGTGGCGCCCCGCAAAACCACTACCAGAAAATTGCGTTGTTTCTGTGCATTGCATCATCATGACCGCATGCTCATGTCATCATGCCGCCTTGCATTTGAGCGTCGTCATGTCATCTTGCATTTCTTTGCATAAAACTATTTTGAAAAGCCTGGTTTTGTTTTCTAAACGCCCCGTCTTTAATTCAAAACCAAAACCCGGGTCTCCGGAATGTTTTGTTTTGTCTGCCAACGGTTTACAAACGCCTCGTTTTTAATAAATAAAATATTTAAATTATTTTGGGAGGCAGCCAGCCAGGCCCGAAAGCCCAGCCGGCCACCTCCAGACAAAAACCCTACCTACCCCAGAACACCCAAAACCTAAGCTACCAAATAATCTACCCAGCATATCTACCCACCCTTCAGCCACCTCACCCCCTCCAATCCCATGGCGACACCTCACCAGCCCCACCCTTTTTCCCTCCACCTCACCCAACACACCACACACACACCACTCAGCCGGCGCGCCACGTCACCCCACCTGGCCCCAAAACCCGACCCCACAGAACCCTCCCCGACCCCGCCTGGCCCCACCACTCCCCACGCGCTGCCCCATCTCTCTCTCCCTCACGCAATCCCCGCGGCCACCTCCTCCTCCAGGCCCCGAGCCCGTCGCTGCCTGGCCAGGAGCTCGCGCCGCCGCCTGGCCCTCCTCTCCTCCAGCGTCGCCTCTGACCCCGTCGCCGTCCCATCGCCATCTTCCCCGCCGGCCGCCTGCGCCTCCCACGGCCACCTCCTCGTACGCCCCCGCGAACCCCAACCTCTCGCCCCCTTCCGCCGGCGCGCCTCTCCCTGCCGCCAGCTCTCCCAGGTCCGCCGCCGGCTTCCCCTCCCCTTGCAACCGCCTTCCTCTCATCCTCGCGACCAAGCTCCCCGCGTGCAGCCCACTTCCCCAGTCGTCCTCCTCTTTCCCGCCGCCAGGCGCCCGATCCTCCCTCCCCGCCGGCCTCCTCGTCCACCGCCGCCGGCATGGGACCCTGCCGCGAGCACCTCTCATCACCGCCCGTCGCCCGCCACCTCGCTTCTCCCCGCCGCCTGCAGGAGCCACCCGCTGCCTCGGGTCCCCGTCTCCCTGCCACGCCGGACTCCACGCAGCGCTGCCGTGCTCCTCTGCAAGCGCGCGCTGGCCCGGACTCCTCCCGCCGCCGACGACCCTGTCCCCAGCACCCCCGAGCCACCTCGACGGCGCCGCCGCCGCTCCCGGACGTCCTCCGTCCTGGCCTCACTATGCGTCTCCTCGGCCATCCGCCGTCCGCCGGTGAGCAGCGCCTGCGCCGGCCCGTCTTCGGCTGCCTGTGCTCCGACCAGCGTGCCCAAGTCCGTCGCCCGCAGATCCTGGCGCCGCTTTCCATGATCGTCTCCGATCGCCCTTGGCCGTCCTCCTCTCCCTGAACCTCGCCGCCTCTGCAATCGTGGAGCCGTCGCTGGTTGCGCCCGAGCTCGCCCGTGCCTCGTGTGTTGTTGTTCCTCTGCAGTGAAGCTGGCCCAGCATTTGGTCTTGGCGATCCCCTATGTGCGCGAGCAGGTTTTGTTTGTGCGCTTGTGGATGCCGCGCCGGTGTCGAACCAAGTCCATCGCAAGCGACCGAAGAAGGAACCTAAGGAGATGCCACCGAGATCAGAGGTCTCCGTACCGTATCGCCAAGGCCTTTGGCATGGGTCTGACAAGATCTTCATCCCGGACGCCAAGAACAACCACATGGAAACCGAAGACCAATCCAAAGCTAGACCCGAAGACCGATCCCGCCGAACGCCAAGATCTTCAATCGGATCCGAGGACACCGAGACCCCGGTGCGACAAGTACTTCTTCCCGGATCTGATGCCCGAGAACCCGGACGCCCAGGTCGTCGACACGGATACGCCAAGTACTTCCTCGAGGACGCCAAGTTCTTCACCCCGAATGCCAAGACCAACTCGATGGCGCGGACCCGACAAGATCTTCGCAACGACAAGATCGACACCGACCAGGACGAATCCGATGCGCCCCAACGCCGAACCAAGTCCTTCTTCGCGGAACGCCAGGATCTACTCTGTTATCCGAGAACGATTCCGTCGAACCGTTCCCCCCGTCGAACCCTGACAAACCCCGAACCCCTCGGAGCCCAAGTTCGCCGAACCCTAATGTGATCCCCTATCCGAGACCCCATTATTTTTATAATATGACATTATCAACTGATGCATATTAAATTGTTCATGCATGCATACTTGTCTGTGGTTTGGGGGGCATTATGCCAATTCATTTCATAATTAAATATGGAGTCTATATGCGGGATATCTTTGTCTTATTCCGGACTCCATTTAAATTGGTGTAGCGAACTGATGCCATGTTTTGTCCTGTTAAGACAACAATTAAATTGCGGGGTAGTTAAATAACTTGAACCATCTGAATAATTGTCGGGACCCTGGTTCCGCTTAATGTGGCCTAGTTGCATCGCACATTTGCCATGTCATACATCATACATGCATCATGCCCGATCTTCTGTCGTGGTATTAAATAGTGCATCCGATGTTTCTTCTAGTGTTTTGCTTCTTCGCGGATAAGGCCGTTGAGATGATGCGAGTGTCGACCCGATCTTCGGATGAACCTTCGATAATGTTTTCAGGCGAGCACCTCCCCCCTTTCTACCTATCTTACTTTTATAGTATTTATTCCCTCCTGTTGATCTATTGCTATCTGTGTTGCGATGCTCTAATTTTCGTACCCGTGATATCCCTTGCAGCCTTATATTGCCTTGGAAACATCCTATCGCCTATTGTTTGGTAGGTAGTTGGACCTGCGCGTCATAGTCGCTTGCTCAAGTGCTGTTGCGTGTCGTCAAGTACCACAGTTGTTGGAGTATCGCCGTATGTTAATGTTGAAGATGATTATAACTTTAATTATTATTTAATAACTAAAATTGAAGTAGGTAAATGCAGAGGCACAGGTGGGCAATAGATGTTATTTGGTTGTTAACCGTCCACTTGTGTCCCGTAGGACCCCGAGTTCTTGACACGAGATCGAGCGCGCTAACCACAGGTGGGGTGTATGGGCACCCCCATCGATTTAGTACCTGATTCCAAGTACTGTACTGGGGGCCACAATTAGTTTGGGGCTTTATTACTATCCTGTACTTATGCCATGCTTTACTGCTTAATTTAAGATTGTGCGAGGAATGCACCTGTACTGTTTTGGAAGCGGAGTGTTTTCGCGGTATCGACAAGCCCAGTCACATTTTCGGGTTCCCAGTCGTTTACAGCCATTAACGCAAACCCTGAGTCTGTCTCGGAGACCGGCCGACTTCGTTGCGGGTAGCTTAGTGGGGTGCCCCCCCCCCCCCGTGCTTGCCCCCCCGTTGGGTGTATATTTTGTGATCTTGTACCTACCTGATCTGACAACAAGGGTGTAGGTGCGTGTGGGAACTTTGGTGCACCCCTGCAGGGTTAAATCTTTTCGAGAAGTCGTGTCCGCGGTTATGGACGACTTGGAGCACAGTTCTCGATCATAGACAACCATAACTAAAGTGTACTGTTATAATTTGACTTGTATCCGATATGACTAGTAATCAGCTCCACTGTAACAGAATGGCTAAATAAAAGTACCAACAACTTCTGGGTTTGGGGATATCTCATGCTAATTGTATTTGACTAGTAAGTGTCGCAACTACAACAGAATGGTTAACTAAAATTGCCCACTGCTTATTACATCAGGATGATTATCTATACCTGACTAGTAATTGCTGCAACGATAACTGAATAAATAAAACTGCCAACGGTGTAAGTTCCTCGGTTGACTTCCTCGTCTGGTCTCGAGGGGGAAATACCAGGATGGGTATGTTTGGTGGTAGTATCAAGATGGTTCCGAATAGGACTTTCTTATCCCTCTCTGGTAGCCGACAGTTATATCGAGTCTCTATAGGTTGTTTAGTGCATGCTGCGCTGCCGCTCAGTCCACCATACCTATGTAGGCGAGGACCGCCGAATTCTAGCCTCGCCGTGTACTGGCCTCAGTACTGACCGCTCTCTCTTTTTCCTTTGCCCTTTGTCGGCACCCCTTTTGTTTAAGCAGGTTTTGAGATCGACGTCGTTAGCAGGGTTACCCTTCCGGCTTGGCCTGGGCAGGGTTATGGACGCCAGTGGTTATTCTTCAGGGCTCTTAGCTCAATTTGCATCTTGTCCGTACTCAGACGCTGTATCGTTTTCAAGGTGATTTGGATCTTTGTACTGTATATCTGTATTCTTGACTCATTGAGTCGCCGTTGTATATATCTGTTTTGTGGGTTCCATCGAGGACTATTGTGTAATGATATTACTTCGTTTTCCACCCGCACGCAAGTGCCTGGTGGGCACCTTCGAATCGTTTCTATGCGGGTTTGGTGGGAAGCGCTGAAACTTGCATAGGGCCGATTCTGAGGGTGTTACAACCGATACCCGCCTCTGCAAAAGGACGAGATCGAGCGCCAATTGCCGGAAATGTTGGAAGAAGGCATTATCCAGACTAGCATGAACCCATTCGCATCGCATGTCCTCCTTGTCAAGAAGAAGGACGGTACATGGCGGTTTTGCGTTGATTATCGTCGTCTCAACTCGCTCACGATAAAGAATAAGTTTCTGCTTCCTATTGTCGACTATTGGATGAATTGGTTGGGACACGGTTCTTTTCCAAGCTAGATCTCAGGACAGGGTACCATCATATTAGGGTGTGCCTAGAAGATGAACCAAAAACAGCTTTTAAGGCGCAGCACGGTCACTTTCAGTTCCGTGTGATGCCATTTGGGCTGACGAACACACCAGCAACCTTCTAGTGTGTAATGAACTCTATATTCGCACCTTATTTGCACAAGTTTGTGATCGTGTTTCTGGATGACATACTTGTGTATAATCAGACTTGGTTGGAGCACTTGGATCACCTGCGTTTGGTGTTACAGAAGCTCAGAGCTGCTTAACTATATGCAAAGATGAGCAAATGCAGTTTCGATCAGAATAGCTTTCAATATATTGGCCACATAATATCCGATTAGGGCGTGTCAACTGATCCCGAGAAGACTGCCGCCATGGAAAATTGGCCAATTCCTACCACAACAACTGAACCGCGAGGTTTTCTTGGTCTGACAGGTTATTACCGAAAGTTTTTTCAAAATTATGGTCTGATCACCAAACCACTGACACAGTTGCTGACTAAAAGGGGCTTTACTTGGACTCAGGAAGCCACTGTAGCTTTTCACAAACTCAAGACAGCTATGTTGGCAACACTAGTGCTGGCCTTGCCCAATTTTCAGTTGTCATTCACTGTTGAAAACTGACCCGTGTGACAATGGTGTGGGTGCAGTTCTTATGCAGCAGGGGCACCCCATTGCTTACATGATCAAAGACCTAGGTGTCTTGAACAAGAAACTCTCTATTTACGAGAACGAGTTCTTGGCAGTTATTATTGTTGTGGACAAGTAGCGACAATATCTTCAGAGTGGGCCTTTTGTCATAATTAATGATCACAAAAGCCTTAGCAATTTGAATGATCAGCTGTTGACAACTAAATTACAAAGAAAACCTACGTCGAAGCTTGTGGGATTACAATTTGAAATCAAATATCGAAAGGGTGCAGAGAATGGTGCAACTGATTATTTTTCACGAGTGGGACATCTGTTGGCCACCCAAGTCACTGTGTCTTCACCACCACCTGATTGGTTATAGGAAGTGACTAACTCATATAGCCACCGATGCTCTAGCTACTACTTTGTTGCAGGAACTGGCAGTGCAATCACGGAATTTTTTTCTTCGAAAAGGGGTAAAACCCCGGCCTCTGCATCGGTTGATGCACACAACCTTTTATTAAATATAAAGGCAGATTATTCATTGGTGATAATTCTGCCTTGAAAACAAAGTTACTGGCTTCCCTACATGACAGTGCTATTGAGGGCCACTCTGGTGCTCAGGATTCATATCAGCGCATTAAGCGGTTGTATTACTGGACATGATTGAAGGTGGATGTGGAAAATTATGTGAGGCAGTGTGCCAAATGGCCAAGCATTCCCATCAGAAACCTGCTGAGTTGTTGAAACCCATGCCCCCTCCTGCACTACCATGGCAGGAGGTCACCATGGATTTTATAGAAGGCTTACTTGTATCAAATGGAGATAATTCCATTTTGGTGGTAGTGGATCGCCTCACTAAGTATGCTCACTTCTTTCCCTTGAAACATCCTTTCACTGTCGCTTCAGTTGCCAAGGTGTTCATCGATTCTGTTGTCAAGTTGTATGGTGTTCTGGCTGCCATAATTTCTGATCGTGACAAAGTGTTCACAAGTCATTTCTGGCGGGATGTGTTCAAGGCTTTGGGTACTAAAATGTACTATAGCACGACATATCATCCACAAACAGATGGTCAAAGTGAGTGGGTTAACCAATGTCTAGAACTGTATCTACACTGTGTTGTGTAGGACAATCCAAGACAATGGCTCAAATGGATCAATCTGGCAGAGTTTTGGTACAACTCCAGTTTTTATTTCTCACTGGGTTGCTCTCCATTCAAAGCCCTATACAAAACAGAACCCAATTTTGGAGGTATGCCCAAACTGACCGTGGAGGATGATTTAGTTGCTAAGGAAGTTACTATTGTTTATCAGGCACAAACAAAGTTACTTCGAGCATAGTTGTTATGTGCACAACTCCGTCAGAAACATTATGCTGATTGTAACAAAACTGAACGCTAATTCCAAGCGGGTGATCATGTATTACTCAAGTTACAACCCTATGCTCAATAATCATTCGTGAACAGGCCCTACCCAAAACTCTCTTACAAGTACTTTGGCCCTTACACTCTTCTGGAAAGAGTGGGCGAAGTGGCGTATCGTCTGGCGTTGCCCCAAGCCGCATAGATACACCATGTGTTTCATGTGTCACAACTGAAGTCGTTTCATGCGAATTATACTCCAGTGTTCACGGAGCTGCCAACGGCTTCAGGTTTGCAGACTTCTGCTCCGAATCCAGTCGAGATCGTCGAGAGGCGTCTCATTCGCAAAGGTAACGCGGCAGCCCCTCGGATCCTGGTTCGTTGGGCGCACATGCGAGAGCATTGCACCACCTAGGAGGATTACTATGTCCTGAAGAACCGCTATCCGTATGCTCTGATCTGGGAGGAAGATCAAGCTCGAGCGGGGAAAACTGTCACACCATCGTCCTCGACGGTGGACAACAAGTTGCCAGGCTAAGCTGGTGAGCTCTCTAGGCCCAGCGTCAGTGTCTACAAGACCAAGTCCATGACGTATTAATGCTGAGCTGGAAAGTGGGCAGAACCGTTCATGTGTTTTCTCCTCTTCTATATAAAGGGGAGGAATGGGTCAAGTGTAGAGGCATATTGAATTTAGTCTGAACTATCTAAATCTTACCCCTATACCTTGCTGTGCTATCTATCATTCCTCTCCATGTCGTGTAAAACTACCCTAGCTCAGTACGAAATCTGTGATCGCCTCTCCCTTCCCTCGAGGGTTAACACAGTCCGCCCCTGCTCCAATATAGGCCCCTTCTTTTTAGCTTCTTGGCTAGCTTCTTTCAGAAGCTACCCTCGACCAGATTCTCCTAGAATCTCATCTACTAAAATCGTTTATATTTTTAAATTGACATTGAAACTACTAGTTAAGAAGTTTGAACAAATTTTAAAAATAAGATTCTGGAAGAAGAGGATAACTTCTGGAAAAAGCTGGCCAAGAAGCTAAAAAAAAGGCCATACTAATCTGCGTTTCTATCAACGAAGTTGTCGACCAATGAATGGCCCCGACGCGCGGTTAAAGACGCAGCGATCCCGGCTGGCCCACGTAGTCGGCAAACCGTACGTGTGGGTGCAGCGAGCAGCGAGCCTACATGTGTAAACTGTAAACGGCAGTACAGATTTGCCCTGTGCAAGCACGTGCTATCGAGTGACCGCCTCGCGTGCCGCTAAACTGAATCGATTCCTGGTGCCCATGTCTCCCGCCTCGTACGATCCGTGTGCAAAAGCCGGAGCACCTGCCAGTGGGCAGTTCCACCCAGGCAGGATCCGATGTTGACTAGTACTAGTTCAGGCACCGATCCGTTCGAGTCCCGATGCGAGGCGGATGCACCCGCGCCAAGCTGCTACCCGTGCGTTCCGATACATCTTGTATACGGCACCATTGTACAAAGTTCAGGAACGAGAAAATTAGTTTGGTCTCGCGTACCGCCATCGCGCGGCGCCAAACCACTTTCCCAGCTGGTGGTCGTCACGGCATCTCGTGCACCGAAAGTCAATAATGACTCCAGCTAACTCCGCGACCGTACCGTAGGGTCTATGCCCGAACTTGGCCGGTGAGTTTTCCAGGGCTGGACGGTGAGAAAGATAGTGGAGTAAGTATCAAAAGGCCGACACGCCACCGACATTTGCCTACGAAAGCCTCATCAAAGCGAGAAAAGGATCGAGGAGGAAAATGTTTGGCCGGTTTGGTCGATCTGATTATTACGAGCCCTGGACATCGGGGAGGTGGCAGTTTAATCCCCCGTCTGATTTCATAGCTTATCCCGCCGGACCCGGACCAGACCAAATCCACTCACACCACCTGCTTTGCTCGGTTCTGGACGACGGACCCGTGGGCCCGTGGTCGCTTCGACCCCACATGTCAACGTCGAACTCTCTGGATTTCTCCTCGTCGTCCTAGTCACGCACCCCACGTGGCCGGTGCAATCACTCTCCCGACGTGCGGCCCATTGCCAACTTGCAAGTTGCAACCCCCTTGTGATGCTTGATTTAGTAACGAATTCTATCACGAACTCTCCTCCTACTGATCAGCATCCGAAAGAAAATAATGTTACTAATGATATTCCAATGCTATCTTTATATTCCGACGAATCGTGCTTGGACAAAAAGCTTACGCTACTGTTCAAAAATGGAGTGGGTACTTAATCAATCGGTTAAATAATCTCCCTAATGAATTATCGGAGAGCGACAGCCGTGGACAAGCGTCCAGTCGGCAACGGAACCGGAGAAAACGCCAGGAAGAAAGTGGGGGAGAGGGAGCAGTAGCAACTAGCAAAGCACCATGCCGAGGCGCCGACCCGTCGCAGCCGGCCACGCCTCGGTGAGCGCTACTGCCCACCACTCCACACGGTGGCGCCGACCTATGCAGTACTGTATGCGTCCACCGCGCGTTGGCGTCGACGGGCCTCCGTCCATGTCGGACGTGCCGCCCCACGCACGGCGCGACACGCGTCGCGGCTCCACTGGGCGAACGCGCATCTTCTGGCCGACACGCTGTCACTCGCAACGTTTGAACCGTCCTTCTTTCTGTTTCTTTTTTCTTTCTTCTGCGTGGATCGCTCGTGTCCCGACGTACAGCGCGACGGATGTAACGTTGCACACAACCTTTCGGCAGAGAGTTCTCGATCTCTCACGCCTATATAAGGACGGCTCCAGCACGGACACCTTCATCATTCACACAGCACAAGCCACAAGCCAAGAACCAGTACTCTTTTGCTGATCTGTTGTGTTCTTTACTTCTCGATCTCTCGAGTTTTTAGCTGCACCACCGACCGACAGATCGATCATGGAGGATGAGAGGAACACCCAGTCCTACCAGACCGGCGAGGCCGCGGAGAAGGCCGAGCAGGTGGAGGTGACGGACAGGGGCTTCTTCAACAACCTCGTCGGCAAGAAGGAGAAGGCGGTCGAGGAGAAGAAGCAGGAGGAGGAGCTGGCCGCCGGCATGGAGAAGGTCTCCGTGGAAGAGCCCGAGGTGAAGAAGGAGGAGCCCCATCAGGAGGGCGAGAAGCACGAGAGCCTCCTCACCAAGCTGCAGAGGTCCAGCTCCAGCTCCAGCTCGGTAAGTGTAATACTAAACACCATCCATATATCACTATACACACGTTACTCTGTTTTAGGATCTGGCAAGAATATTATGAATACTGACCACCTGACTGATCGTTTGTACAGTCGAGCGACGAGGAGGAGGAGGAGGTGATCGATGACAACGGTGAGGTGATCAAGAGGAAGAAGAAGAAGGGCCTCAAGGAGAAGATCAAGGAGAAGCTGCCCGGCCACAAGGACACCGAGGGCGAGCACGTGGTGACAGGCCTGCCCGCACCGGCGCCCCCTGCCGCTCTGCAGACCCACCATGACACCGCCGTCCCCGTTGAGAAGATCGACGGTGACGTGAAGACAGAGACGCCACCGGCGGCGGTGCCCGAGGAGGAGAAGAAGGGTTTCCTGGAGAAGATCAAGGAGAAGCTTCCCGGAGGCCACAAGAAGCCGGAAGACGCTGCTGCGGTGCCGGTCACACATGCTGCCCCGGCACCAGTGCACGCGCCGGCGCCGGTCTCCGAGGAGGTGAGCAGCCCTGACGGGAAGGAGAAGAAGGGCATTCTTGGCAAGATCATGGACAAGCTGCCTGGATACCACAAGGCAGCTGGGGAGGAGGACAAGGCCGCTGCTGCGACCGCAGGCGAGCACAAGACCAGCGGTTAATCGATGCCTCTTCGCGAGAATCAACAAGACCGGACCTTGATCAAATGTTAGCGTGTGTTTTGCTCTGTTCTGTGTTTTAAGTTCTGCGTTTTAAGGTTGAAGGTCTGGTCTGTGAAGCCTGCTATGTGGTGGCTGTTTGTGTCTGGTTTGGACTTTGCAGGCGCTGGCTTCAGTTTGGTTCAGAGACAGGCTCCGGGTGTTTAAGTTTGTGTACGCATGTGTACTTGTGTATTGGTTTATTGCTGGGCATTATGCCTTAACATTAAAGATTTCTGCCCAGTGTATGTTTTTGCATTTTCCTGAATTAACTATATTGTTGCAATGTAGTACTATCTCTATTATGAATTATAAGACGTTTCGGTAGACTAGTTTACTAATTTTGTTTCATGTATATTGTTGTATTTTTATATAAACTTAGCTACGTTGATATATTTTGCCTTTCCAAAAAAAAAACTTAAAATACAGTCTTTCGATAATGGAAGATATAGCAGTTACACGGAAAAACCTATATATCAATCACGTCGGCACGGTATGGGCCGGCACACGTAGGCCACTTTAGTGCTCTTTGTTCCTGTTTCTTAATTTTCTTTTTCCCTTTTTAGTTCCGCTTTCCTTTTTCCTTTTTTTAATTTTCTTTTTCTTTGTCTGTTATTTTAAAATTTTAAAAAGAGAACTATCAAAATTTGGAAAATGATTACATTCAAAAAATGTTTAGATTAAAAATTTGTTCAAGTATGAAAAACATTCATTTTAAAAAAATATCAGATTAGAAAATTTTCTAACTAGAAAATTGTTCAGATTTGAAAATTGTTAAAATTATAATATTGATCGAATTTTGAAAAATTGAAATTTTAATATATTCAGATTTTGATATTTTATTAAGATTTTGAAAAAAATATGTTCTAAAAATGTTCACATTAAAAAGATGTTCATTTCTTTAAAATGTTTGAATTTGAAAAAAAAAATAAACAGAAAAAATAACAATAGGAAAATGGAACAAAAAGATGAAAAAAATCGGCACTGGGCTGGCCCAACAGCCCCGCCTCGGTGTGCGACACCACAAGCCGACCAGGTCGACACATAGGAAACCCCCGAGTTACAGGGCTGCAATGTCTCAAGCAGACGTGACATGGGCCAACCTTCTGTTGTCCCTCACAATTTGTTTCTCTAACCCGTGACAGTTAGGTAGGCCTATTAACAGATAAACATCAGCTACTATGCATGTGTCTCCGGTTGCTTTCATTTGGATGGTTTTGTTGTTATTGAAAAATGAACATGAGACTAGGGAATATGGCGCGGCGTCAGAGACAATGTTATGAATTGATCAATTAAAATTATTACTAGAGATTATTATTGTCTGAAGTTATAGCAGAAGACAGTGGTAGCATTATTTATAGATAAAAGAGACGGCGGATGGTCTGATTAGTGTCGACGAATAGAAAGTATATCAAAATTGAATTGCTGATTGTGAATTACATCTAAAAAATTAATTACCCATGGAAAATTACTGAAGGGTAACTATCGTGTAAAAATCATAGATAGAAAAGTGTGACGAATGAAATAACCCTAGAAGAAATACTATTGATGAAGTAAAATTAGACAATCACACACCATAAAGTTACCGTAAGTTAATTATCGACGTAAAATTATGCCCATAAAGTTTTGTCGGAACATTATCTATGAATAATTTTTACTACCACTACCAGGAAATAATCTGTAGCATGAAAATAGTTTTGATAAATAATTTTTACTACCACTACCAGGAAATAATTTTTACTACCACTATCTATAAAGATTTGATGAATAAGAAACATAGAAAACAAAGGAAATTTACTACCACTACCAGAAAATAATATGTAGCATGAAAATAGTTTTTTCGAGAGTATGCAACATAAAAAAAATAGTTTGGTTGATGCATAGGTGATATACCATTTCTATCCTGGAACATACATGACTATAGGCTTCTAGTCATCCAAAAAATCACCATTTCCATATAGTCTAAGAGGTAAAGAAATCCAGCTAGAGCTAACAATAAGATCAAATAGTAGGTGAAGAAATAAATGTGAAACATGACATTACAAACCATCACGTCGAATATGGGAATTATATTGTGCTCTGAGTATACTTTATGAAATTACTTAGCTTCTCCAAATGCTAAATTGATTATCTGAAAATCACTATTGCCATACAGTATTGATGTTGAAAATAATATTATCATTAATATAGATGATTCTTGCTCGGTTGAAACTATAAATTGCCTATTACCATGAACCAGGCATCATCTATACCGCCAAATCAAGAATTCGAGGGGATAAAATCATGGACATGTACAATGTCTATAATTATGAACTTTCATGCATTGTTTGTCATATTACAGTAGTAGCTAGCAATCAGATGAAATAGTGAGTAATAAAGAGTTTGTTTATTCATCTCATAGCTCATACCAAGATTGCTTTTCCAGGTCAACTAGTGAATGCATTTGATGAAAATTTAGGCTCAGGTGTTCAACTGTCACATGCATTTCTCAAGGAAATTTGTAGTAACTCCATGTACTGACCAGTAAACAAAATGACATGTCAACTAGTGAAAATTACATCAAGCAAGAGACAGAGAAGGGAGGTAGAGGTCACTTTACATAATTAAGCAAGATGGATTGATCAGTTTACATTAAATTAGGCAACTAGTATCTCTTGGTACATACATCTATCACCAAACCACCGTGGAAGCATATAGAAGGACCAATACACCAGTGATGAGGGCTGAGTAGGGATGAGGGAGAAGAGGTTGCCATTGCCTATCTGATTAGTAGTAGTAGATGAGGATTTGCTCCTCCTTCGACTCGAGATGTTCCCCGCGAGGCGGCGACCAAGAAGACACGAAGGGCGGGATTACAGGGATGTGTTGCAGCGAGAGAGACCGATAGGGTGAGGGAGGACAACATTGTGCGGTCCTAAAGGTCAAGATAGATGAAGTAGTGCAGGAGGCAGTGGTTGTGATGCAGGGCATGAACGGTGGGCGCGTTGGGAACCTAGTCGGGCATGGCCGCATGGGGAAGAACGACGAAAGTGAAGGGTTTCGCGACATAGTAAATCAAAATTTTCTACGGAGCGAACAGAGGGAAAGCCAAGATCTAATCTAGGAGATGCAAACAACGAGAGATATTGGATTAGATCTTCATACCCTTGAAGATTCGCACAGCGGAACGTTCGTCGGAACGTGGGTGATGTAGTCGTACTCGCTTCTCCTCCTCGCGATCCGATCCGATCTAGCACCACAAGTGGCGGTGCCTCCGTGAGATGCACACGTGCAGCACCTCGACGTCTCCTCCTTCCTCGGACCAGCGAGTATGGTGGAGAGATAGATTGGATCTACAGCACGACGGCGTGGTGTATATGGTGGAGAATTTCTGCTGCAGGGCTTCGCCTACAAACAGTCGGGAGGGAGAGAGGAAGGTAGCAAGGCTGCTAGGGCTTGGAGGAAGGTGTGGGGGGGGGGAAGGGGGCGCACCACCCCTCTATATATAGAGGGGGGCGGCTAGCCCTTGCCCCTCCTCCAAGCCTATCTCTAGTTTAAACAATTTAAACTCTCCCTTATCTAGAAATCCTATCTCTATTTTAAACGATTTAAACTCTCCCTTATCTAGAAATTCTATCCCGAGATTTAAACGAGTCAAATCTCTCTAGAATCGGCTGGGCCCTATGGGGCCTTGTGCCCCTGGCCCAATGCGGCCAGGACACTCCCTCATAGGCCCATGCCCCCTCCCAGAAGGTGGGGCCACGTTGGTCCCCTTCCGGAAGGTTTTAGAAGCTTCCGGTACAATACTGATTAACCCGGAACAATTCCGAACTCCAAAAACTGCACTGCCTTATATGAATCTTATTCTCCGGACCATTCCGGAACCTCTCGTGATATCCCGGATCCCATCCGAGACTCCGAACAAAAATTCATAAACCAATTATCCAATCTATCCTAGCGTCGAGATACGTTAAGTGTGTGACCCTGCGGGTTCGAGAATATGCAGACATGATCTTCTATCAATAATCAACAGCGGGGTCTGGGCACCCATATTGACTCCCACACATTCATCGATGATCATATCGGATGAACCACGATGCCAGGATTCAATCAATCCCATATATATATTCCCTTCGTCTCGCGATATTTTACTTGCCCGAGATTCGGTACCGTCATACCTAGTTCAATCTCGTTCACAACAAGTACTTTACTCGTTCCGTAATCCGATATCACTTTGTGATTAACTCCTTAACCACATGCTTGCAAGCGGTGTTGATATCAATTACCGAGTGGGCCCGAAGTATATCTCTCCGACTTGGGAGGGACAAATTCCATCTCGATACATACAACCCAACAGATACTTTCCGATCACCTGAGAGACACCTTTATGATCACCCTCTCATAGGATGACGTTTGATGACCTCAAAGCTTTCTTCCGGTACCAGGGAGTTGCATTATCTCATGGTCTAAGGAATACAATATTTGACATAGGAAAAGCTTCGCAAAGACGAACACGATGACACGATCTAATTGCTCTGCTTTGTTTGGGTCTATCCACCATATCATTCTCCCAATGATATGATCTCATTATCAATTGACAACTCATGTCTATGGTTAGGAAACCTTAACCATCATTGATCAATGAGCTAGTCCATAGAGGCGTACTAGGGACACGGTGTTGTTTACAAACCACACAAGTATTAATGTTTCCGATTAATACAATTCTAGCATGGAATATAAACTTTATCATGAACAAGAATTATAATAATAACATCTTTATTATTGCCTCTAGGGCATAATTCCAACAGTCTCCCACTTGCACTAGAGTCAATAATCTAGTTTACATTTGGCAACAATCTCACACCCATGGCACTGAGGTGTTGATCATGTTTTATACGTGGAAGAGGTTTAGTCAGTGGATCTGCGACATTCAGATCCGTATGTACTTTGCTAATCTTTAGATCTCCATCTGCTATATAATCTCGGATTATATGAAACTTGCGGTTGATATGCTTGGTCTTTGGATGATATCTTGGTTCCTTAGCGAGTGCTATGGCGTCAGTGTTGTCACACAATATCTCCAGTGGGTCTAATGCACTTGGAACCACGCCAAGCTCAGTGATAAAGTTTCTGATCCAAACTCCTTCACTTGAAGCTTCTGCAGCAGCCATGTATTCCGCTTCTACTGTAGATCCCGCGATCACTCTTTGCTTGCAGCTTCTCCAGCTCACAGCTCCTCCATTCAAAATATAAACGTATCCTGTCTGAGATTTAGAATCATCCTTGTCGGTGTCGAAACTAGCATCGACGTAACCTTTTACGACAAGTTGTTCATCACCCCCATAGACTAAGAACATTTCTTTAGTTCTATTTAGGTACTTTAGGATGTTCTTCACGGCTGTCCAGTGTTCCACTCCTGGATCACTTTGATATCTGCTCGTCAAACTAAGAGCATTGGACACATCCGGTCTAGTACACAGCATGGCATACATGATGGAACCTATGGCCGAGGCATAAGGCACTTTGCTCATAGCTTCCCTATCATTTACCGTAGCTGGACACTGAGCCTTGCTCAATATCTTACCTGACAACATAGGCACTGAACCTTTCTTTGCCTTATCCATTCTGAACCTTTTCAGAACTTTGTCTAGGTATGTACTCTGGCTTAAAGCTATCAGGTGTCTTTGTCTATCTCTATAGATCTTGATGCCCAATATATAAGCAGCTTCACCTAGGTCTTTCATTGAAAAACACTTGTTCAAATAACTCTTCACATCGTTAAGCATGTTGATGTCATTTCCGATAATCAATATGTCATCCACATACAGTACCAGAAACGTCACCGAGCTCCCACTCACTTTCTTGTAGATGCAAGCTTCGTAGCAATTTGGAACAAATCCAAAGCTCTTGATCACTTGATCAAAACGAAGGTTCCAACTCCGAGATGCTTGCTTCAGTCCATAAATGGAACGCTGAAGTTTGCATACTTTACTAGCATCCTTAGGATCGACAAAACCCTCGGGTTGCATCATATACAACTCTTCATCAATGTTGCCATTGAGGAAAGCAGTCTTGACATCCATCTGCCATATTTCATAATCATGAAACGCAGCAATTGCTAATAAAATCCGAATGGACTTAAACATCGCTACGGGAGAGAAAGTCTCATCGTAGTCAACACCTTGAACTTGTCGAAAACCTTTTGCGACAAGCTGTGCTTTATAGACGGTAACATTACCATCCGCGTCCGTTTTCTTCTTGAATATCCATTTGCACTCAACGGCCTTTCGGTCGCTAGGAGGATCCACCAAAGTCCATACTTGGTTTTCACTCATGGATCCCAATTCGGATTTCATGGCTTCCAGCCATTTCTCAGAGTCTGGGCTCATCATCGCTTCCTCATAGTTCGTAGGTTCACTGTATTCTACCAACAAGACAGTCAAGACAGGGTTGCCGTACCACTCAGGAGGGGCACGCGACCTTGTCGACCTGCGACATTCAGTAGCAGCATCGTCCGAAGCTTCATGATCCTTGTCATTAGCTTCCTCTATTGTTGGTGCAGGCGGCACTGGAACAATTTCAGGTGCTGCGCTACTCTCCAATTCAAGAGAAGGTTCAATAACCTCGTCAAGCTCTACTTTCCTCCCACTCACTTCTTTCGAGAGAAACTCCTTCTCAAGAAAGGAACCGTTCTTTGCGACAAACACTTTGCCTTCGGTTCTGTGATAGAAGGTATACCCAATAGTTTCCTTAGGGTATCCTATGAAGACACATTTCTCCGCTTTGGGTTCGAGCTTGTCCGGCATCAACTTCTTGACGTAAGCTTCGCATCCCCAAACTTTAAGAAACGACAACTTAGGTTTAGCACCAAACCACAGTTCATACGGTGTCGTCTCAACGGATTTAGATGGAGCCCTATTTAAAGTGAATGCAGCGGTTTCTAATGCATAACCCCAAAATGATAACGGCAAATCAGTAAGAGACATCATTGATCGGACCATATCTAATAGGGTTCGATTCCGGCGTTCAGACACACCATTGCGCTGTGGTGTTCCGGGTGGCGTGAGTTGCGAAACAATTCCGCTTGCTTTAAGATGCGTGAGAAAATCATAACTCAAATATTCGCCCCCACGATCGGATCGTAGAAACTTAATCTTTCTGTTACGATGGTTCTCCACTTCATTCTGAAATTCTTTGAACTTTTCAAACGTTTCAGATTTATGTTTCATTAAATAGATATACCCATATCTACTTAAGTCATCGGTAAAAGTGAGAAAATAGCGATATCCACCGCGCGTCGAAACACTCATCGGTCAGCATACATCGGTATGTATGATTTCCAACAAGTCCGTTGCTCGCTCCATCATACCGGAGAACGGGGTTTTGATCATCTTGCCCATGAGGCATGGTTCGCATGTGTCAAATGATTCAAAATCAAGAGACTCCAAAAGTCCATCAGAATGGAGTTTCTTCATGCGCTTTACACCAATATGACCTAGACGACAGTGCCACAAATAAGTAGTATTATCACTATCTACTTTGCATCTCTTAGCCTCAATGTTATGGATGTGTGTTTCATCCCTTTCGAGATTTAGAAGAAATAAACCATTCACAAGAGGTGCATGACCATAAAAGATGTTACTCATATAAATAGAACAACCATTATTCTCCGATTTAAATGAATAACCGTCTTGCAATAAACACGATCCGGAAATAATGTTCATGCTCAACGCAGGCACATAATAACATTTATTAAGGTTTAAAACTAATCCCGAAGGTAAAACTAAGGAGAGCGTGCCGACGGCCATCACATCAACTCTTGATCCGTTGCCAACGCGCATCGTCACCTCATCCCTCGCAAGCCGCCATCTATTCCGTAGCTCCTGTTTCGAGTTACAAATATTAGCAACTGAACCGGTATCAAATACCCAGGCACTACAACGAGGGCTAGTAAGGAAAACATCAATAACATGTATATCAAATATACCTTTGATGGTGCCATCCTTCTTGTCCGCTAAGTACTTCGGACAGTTGCGCTTCCAGTGACCCTTGTCCTTGCAATAGAAGCACTCAGTGTCCGGCTTGGGACCAGACCTGAGCTTCTTCTCAGCAGGGGCATTGCGCTTGCCGCCGCCCTTCTTGAAGGGCTTCTTTGCTCCCTTACCTTTCTTAAAGGAGGATTTGTTGACCATCAACACATGATTATCCTTCTTGATGTCCACTTCCGCAGCCTTCAGCTTTGCGAAGAGCTCGGTGATCGTATCAGTGGAACCAATCTGATTATGAGTCACTACAAAACTTTTGTAGCTGGGAGGGAGTGATTGCAGAACCCTGTCAATCTTGAGCTCCTCTGGAATCGTGCATTCCAGTTGCTCAAGGCGTTGAGTGTAGCCCGACATCTTTATGGCGTGCTCACTAACGGAACTCCCTTCCTCCATCTTGCAGTTAAAGAACTTCTCAGAGATCTCATATCTCTCAGAACGGGCTTGAGTCTGAAACATGGTTTTCAGCTCCTCGAGAATCTCAAAGGGCCCGGGATAGGTTTCAAAACGATTTTGAAGCTCCGGTTCCATAGCAAACAACATGGTGCTCTTAATCACACCATAATCATCTTTGCGCGACTGATAGACAGCTTTCTCATCAGCCGGCGCAGTTGCAGCAGGGGGTCACCTAACGCTTTACCAAGGACATAGTCCTTTTGTCCGCCAGACAGAATGATTCTTAGATTGCGGAACCAATTGGTGAAGTTAGACCCATTGTTTCTAAGCTTTTCCTTCTCAGCAAAAACGTTGAAGTTGAAGTTGGATTTGGCCATGTGATCTACAGTATTTGCAAGTACAATTTAGACTATGTTCATGATAAATAGTTCAACTTAATCAAATTACTAGATGAACTCCCACTAAATTCAACATCCCTCAAGTTGTTTAGTGAACACGATCCAAATTCACCACACCTAATCTGATCATCACGAGAAGAGATGTGGTTTCAATGGTGGACAACAAAGTGTCGATCATATCATTCATATGACTCATGCTTAACCTTTCGGTTCTTGTGTTCCGAGGCCATGTCTGTACATGCTAGGCTCGTCAAGTTAGACCCAAGTATTTCCGCGTGTGCAAAAACTGGCTTGCACCCGTTGTATGTGAGCGTAGAGTCTATAGCACCCGATCATCACGTGATGCTTGGAAACGACGAACTTTCGCAACGGTGCATACTTGGGGAGAACACAGTTTTTATCTTGATCTTTAAGTGAGGAATCATCTTATAATGCTACCGTCGCGATCTAAGCATAATAAGATACATAAAGGGATAAACATCACATGCATATAACTTTATGTGACATGGTATAGCCAATCCTCGCGCAATGATCTCCATCTTGTGCGTTCCGGCATGATCTTCATCACTCCACCATGATTGCCTCCACCACGAATAGCAACTACAACTATTGCTAACTACTTAGCGATAAAGTAAAGCTATTACATGGCGTATAAGAAGTTGACTCGCAGGTCATACACAATTATAAAGACAACCATATGGCTCCTGCCGGCTGTGTACTCATCGACATGCAAGTCGTGAAACATTACAAAACATGATCATCGCATACAATATACACATCACATCTTGGGCCATACCATATCACAGAAAAACACTCCCTGCAAAAACAAGTTAGACGCCTCTACTTTGTTGTTGCATGTTTTACGTGGCTTTATGGGAGTAGATGCTAAGAACGATTCTTACCTACGGAAAGCCACAACGGTGATATTATGGTTGCCAAAATCCGGTGTTAATCCCATGACAACTATAGTGAGAGAAACTGACATCCACCAGCCGCATGTGTGGTACAAGCCACACGTCAAGTGCGGAGCCGGTCTCGCGAACGACGTCGCGTAAGGTTGGCCTGGACCGCTTCAATCTCACTATCCCGCGTCATAAGAAGAACACAAACAAGAGGCTTGCAACAGAAAACATCAACGCCCGCAACAACCATGTTGCGTTCTACTCGTGAAACACATCTACGCATAGATCTAGCTCTGATACCACTGAAGGGTTTCGCGGCATAGTAAATCAAAATTTTCTACGGAGCGAACAGAGGGAAAGCCAAGATCTAATCTAGGAGATGCAAACAACGAGAGAGATTGGATTAGATCTTCATACCCTTGAAGATTCGCACAGCGGAACGTTCGTCGGAACGTGGGTGATGTAGTCGTACTCGCTTCTCCTCCTCGCGATCCGATCCGATCTAGCACCACAAGTGGCGGTGCCTCCGTGAGATGCACACGTGCAGCACCTCGACGTCTCCTCCTTCCTCGGACCAGCGAGTATGGTGGAGAGATAGATTGGATCTACAGCACGACGGCGTGGTGTATATGGTGGAGAATTTTTGCTGCAGGGCTTCGCCTACAAACAGTCGGGAGGGAGAGAGGAAGGTAGCAAGGCTGCTAGGGCTTGGAGGAAGGTGTGTGGGGGGAAGGGGGCGCACCACCCCTCTATATATAGAGGGGGGGGCGGCCAGCCCTTGCCCCTCCTCCAAGCCTATCTCTAGTTTAAGCAATTTAAACTCTCCCTTATCTAGAAATCCTATCTCTAGTTTAAACGATTTAAACTCTCCCTTATCTAGAAATTCTATCCCGAGATTTAAACGAGTCAAATCTCTCTAGAATCGGCTGGGCCCTATGGGGCCTTGTGCCCCTGGCCCAATGCGGCCAGGACACTCCCTCATAGGCCCATGCCCCCTCCCGGAAGGTGGGGCCACGTTGGTCCCCTTCCGGAAGGTTCTAGAAGCTTCCGGTACAATACCGATTAACCCGGAACAATTCCGAACTCCAAAAACTGCACTGCCTTATATGAATCTTATTCTCCGGACCATTCCGGAACCTCTCGTGATATCCCGGATCCCATCCGAGACTCCGAACAAAAATTCATAAACCAATTATCCAATCTATCCTAGCGTCGAGATACGTTAAGTGTGTGACCCTGCGGGTTCGAGAATATGCAGACATGATCTTCTATCAATAATCAACAGCGGGGTCTGGGCACCCATATTGACTCCCACACATTCATCGATGATCATATCGGATGAACCACGATGCCAGGATTCAATCAATCCCATATATATATTCCCTTCGTCTCGCGATATTTTACTTGCCCGAGATTCGGTACCGTCATACCTAGTTCAATCTCGTTCACAGCAAGTACTTTACTCGTTCCGTAATCCGATATCACTTTGTGATTAACTCCTTAACCACATGCTTGCAAGCGGTGTTGATATCAATTACCGAGTGGGCCCGAAGTATATCTCTCCGACTTGGGAGGGACAAATTCCATCTCGATACATACGACCCAACAGATACTTTCCGATCACCTGAGAGACACCTTTATGATCACCCTCTCATAGGATGACGTTTGATGACCTCAAAGCTTTCTTCCGGTACCAGGGAGTTGCATTATCTCATGGTCTAAGGAATACAATATTTGACATAGGAAAAGCTTCGCAAAGACGAACACGATGACACGATCTAATTGCTCTGCTTTGTTTGGGTCTATCCACCATATCATTCTCCCAATGATATGATCTCATTATCAATTGACAACTCATGTCTATGGTTAGGAAACCTTAACCATCATTGATCAATGAGCTAGTCCATAGAGGCGTACTAGGGACACGGTGTTGTTTACAAACCACACAAGTATTAATGTTTCCGATTAATACAATTCTAGCATGGAATATAAACTTTATCATGAACAAGAATTATAATAATAACATCTTTATTATTGCCTCTAGGGCATAATTCCAACAGAAAGGAGGGGAACCGGGGTTCTGGGCATGTAAATGTCGCCCCCCGAACGCTTGGTGTGGGTTGAACTCACGAGTGCACCTGAGGCCGAACCACATTGTTCCATTCTGATTCGCTGGTAAGCCCACACCCTCCAGTCACTCTTCAACACTTTTGGTATTCTGCAAATTTATTTATTTCTCCTCCTTAATCATGGACAAGTTCTCGTCCACACCCTTTTCTCACCTTCATCGATGAATTTATTCACATCAACTAAGAGATTTGAGTACTTCTCAATCTTGTTCTTCTCATCAGCAAGATCCATCACCAACTTGGCATTCTAAATCCTCTCATTGAGTCTTGCACTGTTGATGTCACGATACATTCTCCAGAGTCTTCCTAGTGCACTTTTCACGGTTTGTAGCCATTCTTTATCAAACCAAGCCACAAACTCACTATTTCTGATTTCATGTAAATAATAAATTCATTTTCACATCTAGTGGATGAGCTAGTGCGTGCCAAAATCAAAAGCTTGTGGATGAGCTGACTTACATTATGCATAGAACAGAGGTACAATCTGTGGCTAGTGTTGCTTCCTGTTGGCTACGCTGGGTTGATGTAGGAGCGCTTTGTTGGGAACCCCAAGAGCAAGGTGTGAAGTAGCACAGCAACAAGTTTTCCCTCAGTAAGAAACCGAGGTTATCGAACCAATAGGAGGAAGGAAATGTCACACAGGTGTTGCAAGCAACGCGGAGACCTACACAACACAAACTCAAGACTTTGCCCCAACGAATCAGTGACGTTGTCAAGCTCACCGGTTTGCTGTAACAAAAGATTAAACGTATGGTGTGGAAGGTAATGGTGGTTTGCAGCAAGTAAACAAGTAATAGTGGAATATGTATCAATGGTAAAGATTGGACCGGGGTCCATAGTTCACTAGAGGTGCTCTCCTTAAATAAACAACATGGCATGAAGGGTAAACAAATTACAGTGGGGCAATTGACAGGAACTGAGCAAGGCATAACAATGCAAATACTAGTCAGAAAGATCCTATGAGGTTGATTGGGCAATACAACAAGATACATAGACCGCCATCCAACTGCATCTATGACTAGAAGTCCACCTTCAGGTTATCATCCGAACCCCCTCCAGTATTAAGTTGCAAGCAATACAACAGTTTTAAGCAAAGTGTGTAAGGTAAACAGTCCACATTTCCATGAACATGAGACCGTTGTTTTCTCCCTAGTAGCAACATCATATCTACAACCGAAGAGTTATTGTCACTTCCCTTGGAAACTAGAGGCATGAACCCACTATCGATCATAAATACCCCCTCTTGGAGTCACTAGCAACTACCTGGCCAAGATAGCTACTAACAATGGATAACATGCAAGATCACAAACAACATAGACATGATAGAATCATAAAGACAAAACCATTAATCAAACCAACATAATAATCTCAATATCCATCGGATCCCCGCAAACAAAACATGCATGATTACAAATAGATTAGATCTTGATCATGAACGGAGCTCACAAGATCTATACATGAAAGCACAAAGGAGGAGATACAACCATATAGCTACTACATGGACCCATAGTCCAAGGTGGTACTACTCATGCATCATACCGGAGAGACGGCCTCCGGGATGATCTCCCCTCCGGCAGGATGCCGGGAAGAACTTCAGATCCCCCCGATCTAGGGACGATGGTGGCAGTGGCTACAGACGGTTTCGTGGATTTCTGATCGGGTGCTCATGGTTTCTGCATCGGGGGCTTCTTATAGGCGAAGGGGGAGACCGAGGCGGTCGCCAGGGCGACCAAACCCTAGCCAGGTGTGGGGTGGGGCCCACCCACGCCTGGGGTGGGTCTGGCCCCTCGGGCTCTCCTCTAGACTTCTTGTTCCCCACGGAAAGTAATTGACTTTGTCCTTTGTCCCGTCCAATTCCGAGAATATTTCTTTACTAACTTTTCTGAAACCAAAAACAGCAGAAAGTAGGCATCTGGCACTGTTGCAACTTGTTTGTAGGTTAGTACCAAAAAACATGTAAAAAGCACCTCAAATTGTGGACAAGTAGAGCAAAGTAGATACTAAACAAGCATGGAGCATCAAAAATTATAGATACGTTTCCAACGTATCAGCATCCCCAAGCTTAACTCCTGCTCGTCCTCGAGTAGGTAAGTGATAAAAAGAATAATTTTTGAGGTGACATGCACCCTCACAATAAAGATCCAACCATTTGCAAGCATTGAAAGCTGGGATCAAAGAACTCTAAACATGTGCATGAAAGATGGAGTTCTAACAATAGGACATAGTAACTATGCATGCAACATGGCAAGCTACAAACAAAAATCATGAATAACATGCATTGAAAAACGTTTGTTTGTTTCACATACATAAAACATAGCATAGTGGTAATCAGCTTGTCCCTCATAGAGTAGCAATATAATGCATAGGACACCTGCAAAGTTCACAAGGGTGACTAGAAACAAGTAGCACATGAGCAAGTAATAACACAATATGCACTGCACACAGAATGACAACTATGCTCTCTTAATGGTGCCTAAAGGTAGAAGGTGGAGACTCAATAGTGGTGGAAGAAAGGCCTTTTTGTACAGGAAGCAGGGATTACAAGTTTCAAAAAGAGCTTCCAAAAATTATGGTACTTGTTAGCTTTCAGCCCTCATTGCCCCTATCATAAGCATCTTGAAGTGGTTAAGGTTAAAGTGGCAAAGCTGGAGTATATGCTTGACGAAGTATAAGTTGGCAATCTCATTCCCTTGAATACGAGGGCCACACCTCATGCATACTCAACTTTGGGTCCAAGTAAGTTCTTGTCACTGCAATTATTTGCATATCATTGAGAACCGCCAACGGGGTACCCCTTGCACATGGTACAAGAGCTATCCCATAACCGAAATGACAAGGCAAGCAGACAATGAACATCTCAGCAATCTTTTTATTTACCATATGCATATCTTTTTATTGAGGATGCTTCATAGATAGCTCACTATGGTGATGCTGCAAATTTCCACCATGATTAGGCATGGCTTAGGCTAGCGGCACAGGCGTTTCTCTAACACAAGATACAAACTTCATGGACTTACAAGTTCCCTCTTTATTTCACATCGGTGACATCCATAGACAAAATAACATGATATCAACTGAGTACAACAAGGTACAAGTGCAATGTTGAAAATGTTCCCCGTGACAGCACGGTTCTGCTAATTCCAACTTATAAGTGCAAGCATATACAACAAAGTTGTCACAATGGTTCAAATTTATTAGGGGCAAAGAATAAAGTGTGCCATCAAGTCCGTGAGGGCTTTAATCACTAAGTTTTCACATAACAAAATAGTTTTTAATTGGAAGATAGTTGAAAACAAGAATATACTTGGAATGGTGTAACACACCATGCATAGGAATTTATGGTGGAAACTTTGGAATAACTTGGTTTCTTGGGAGTTGGAAGCATGAGTAGAACTTACTCATACAAGTGGAGGCTAGCAAAACACTGGGAGCAACCAACTAAGAGAGCAATAATGGCCAAAATCATGCAGTGCAACAAAGCATACTAATCAAAGCAAAGAGTGGTACTACAAGTCAAGGACTAAATGATCATAGAGTATAATGGTGACTTGTGAGAGTCATAACATGGTGTGAGCATGTGCCAAGTCAACCCAAGCAAAGCATCAAAGGAGAATACCATAATACTATGCTTTTGCATGCTAAAACAACGCATAATTTCTTCAAGGCACACTAAGCAATCCCAATTGTTAGGAACAAGACATGCTACAACAATAATCACTAAGCATAATGCTAAAAAACACCTAGCATGTCATGCTAAAGTCTAAGTCACAATCAATGCAAGCTCCTCTTGCACTTCAAGTAAGAACTTACTACTCCTTTCCAAACACCAAGCAAACTTATTTGCAAAACAACACAGCGAGAACGGGGGTCCAAACTACTTAAGCAAACTAAACAAACTAAGCAAAGCAAACGAAAACTAAGAGGCTCCAAGAACAACACAACTATGCATGAAACAATAAAAACGAAGTGTCTAGACAAACCTGAGCTTTTTATTGATGAAGAAGGGGATGCCTTGGGCATCCCCACGCTTTGACGCTTGTAACTCTTGGATATTTATTGGCGTGACACCATGGTGGCATCCCCAAGCTTGAGCTTTTATCCATTCTTCATCTCATTGCATCATTCTCTCTTTACACCTAAATTTTTTCCTTCATACAAAACTTCACACAATCTTCATTATCAACATTAGTGTATTCAAAAGATATTAGACCACTGGCAAAGATTTGGAACAACAAGGCTTTTTACTAAAAACACAAGCTACTATAGTAACTCCTTCAAAAAGCTCAATTTACCTGAAAAGAACTCAAAAAGGAATCAATAAGAAGCAAATGCAAATAATGACAGAAATCTGTCAAAACATACCAGCATGTAGAATCTGATTTTTTCGAACATCTTCTGTTGATCAAATCAAAAAGTGTTGAAGTAACGAAAGTTATCTAACATACTAGAGGATTTATTCGTAAATGGTCAGCTCAATCTAAGTTACAGAACCTCCTCACAAATTTTTTTGGTGGAGGACAGAAATCTGTTTCGGGACAGCAACTCCCCAAATCTTACTTCCCTCTCATTAGAGGTCATTCTTGTCACAAAAGGCAAACAAAAAGGATAAGGAGAGGTTATTACAGAAGTAAGACTCAAGGAAACTCTTGGGTTATCTCCCAACAAGTACTTTTATTTAACGCCTTTAAGTTAGGCACAAGAAGCAAGAAGAATCAAATATTTTCAAATGAAGAAGCATTAACATTCATACTTGCAAAATCTTCCACTATGAAAGGTATCTCATCCAAATGGGTTTTGGAGGATCCTTTCTCATCTCTCTTTGGTCTACTACCTTCATCAAAAATATTTTCAGGGGCAATCCAATCAAAGTTCTTTTCAAAGGCTTCATGCATTCCAACAAGTTTAAAGGGTATGGGTATATTAAATACCTCTCTAGAGTTTTATCAGAAATACCCACAACATCTACACTTGAACCTAGCATATTGAAACGTTCAAAAACCTTTTTGGCTTCCCTAGCAACATCATGGAATTCTTTTGATAGAGTTTCAAGGATGAATTCCCTTTTTTCAACATTCTTCTCTTCTTTTAGTTTTAGGAACAAGAATTGTATGAAGGGGTTAAGGCTAACAAACCTAGCCTCCAACATATGAACTAAAGAAGCTGCAGCAATCTCATAATTAGGAGCAAGCTCTGCTATAGATTTATCCTCAATATCCTCATGCTTGCTAACATAATTAAAGAATTCTTCAATATTATCTTTTCCAATTATAGAGCAACTACCTATTGCAAGATCTTTCAGGGCGAACTTTGGGAGCAACATGGTGAGCTAGAGCAGGGACTAAATTTTTTTGTGTTTTTGAATAAAGAATGCAAACCAAACTAGACTAATTTTTTGGGTTTTTTGAAAAGAGGCAAACAAAACCAAACAAAAGAAACAAAGCAAACTAAAAAAAGTAAAGAGAAAGTAAGTGAAGGACCCCCCTTGTGAAGACGTCCTTGGCCTCCCCGGCAACAGCGCCAGTAAAGCTTGTTGGCTACGCTGGGTTGATGGAGGAGCGCTTCGTTGGGAACCCCAAGAGAAAGGTGTGAAGTAGCATAGCAGCAAGTTTTCCCTCAGTAAGAAACCGAGGTTATCAAACCAGTGGGAGGAAGGAAACGTCACATAGGTGTTGCAAGCAACGCGGAGACCTGCACAACACAAACTCAAGACTTTGCCCCAACGAATCGGTAAGGTTGTCAAGCTCACCGATTTGCTGTAACAAAGGATTAAACGCATGGTGTGGAAGGTAATGGTGGTTTGCAGCAAGTAAACAAATAACAGTGGAAGATGTATCAATGGTAAAGATTGGACCGGGGTCCATAGTTCACTAGAGGTGCTCTCCTTAAATAAACAACATGGCATGAAGGGTAAACAAATTACAACGGGGCAATTGACAGGAACTGAGCAAGGCATAACAATGCAATTACTAGTCAGAAAGATCCTGTGAGGTTGATTGGGAAATATAACAAGATACTTAGACCGCCATCCAAGTGCATCTATGACTAGAAGTCCACCTTCAGGTTATCATCTGAAGCCCCTCTGGTATTAAGTTGCAAGCAAGACAAATGCTTTAAGAAAAGTGTGTAAGGTAAACAGTCCACATGTTCCATGAACAAGAGACCGTTGTTTTCTCCCTAGTAGCAACAACACATCTATAATCGAGGAGATTATTGTCACTTCCCTTGGAAACTAGAGGCATGAACCCACTATCGAGCATAAATTCCCCCTCTTGGAGTCACTAGCAACTACTTGGCCAAGGTAGCTACTAACAACGGAGAGCATGCAAGATCACAAACAACACATACATGATAGAATCATAAAGACAAAACCATTAATCAAACCAACATAATAATTTCAATATCCATCGGATCCCCGCAAACACAACATGCATGATTACAAATAGATTAGATCTTGATCATGAACAGAGATCACAAGATCTATACATGAAAGCACAAAGGAGGAGATACAAACATCTAGCTACTACATGGACCCATAGTCCAAGGTGGAACTACTCACGCATCATACCGGAGAGAAGGCCTCCGGGATGATATCCTCTCCGGCAGGGTGCCGAGAAGAACTTCAGATCCCTCCGATCTAGGGACGATGATGGCGGCGACTACAGACGGTTTCGTGGATTTCTGATCGGGTGCTCAGGGTTTCTGCATCGGGTGCTTCTTATAGGCGAAGGGGGAGACCGAGGCGGCCGCCAGGGCAACCAAACCCTAGACAGGCACGGGGTGGGGCTCACCCACGCTTGGGGTGGGTCTGGCCCCTCTGGTCGGCCCCTTGGGCTCTCCTCTGGACATCTTGTTCCCCACGGAAAGTAATTGACTTTGTCCTTTGTCCCATCCAATTCCGAGAATATTTTCTTACTAACTTTTCTGAAACCAAAAACAGCAGAAAACAGGCATCTGGCACTGTTGCAACTTGTTAGTAGGTTAGTACCAGAAAACATGTAAAAAGCACCTCAAAGTGTGGACAAGTAAAACAAAGTATATACTAAACAAGCATGGAGCATCAAAAATTATAGATACGTTTCCAACGTATCACTTCCTTCAAATGCAACACACTTGACAGGCTCAAGCATGTGGACGCGGCACACCTATGGACAATCTAGTGCTATGCCATGGCATGCAGGGTCTTCGATAAAGTCTGGAGCATAATATATGTCATGAGGTCCTAAGAGACATGAAATTTCAGAGAATTCCAGTTCAGTCAAGGCAAATTCGGAAAATCCCAAATTGCAAGGAAAACCTAACCTTATGAAGGAATTAGGGGGAAGTCGAACTTACCCCTACCAACGAAGGGGACGAACTCTCGCCATCATTCCAGCTCGACATGGCAACTAAGGACTCTACGCCAGGAGAAAAAACTGAAATGGGGTAACGGTGGTTTGGTTTGGAATTTGGATTTGATGAATAAGAAACATAGAAAACAAAGGAAAATTTACTACCACTACCAGGAAATAATCTTTAGCATGAAAATAGTTTTTTCGAGAGTATGCAACATAAAAAATAGTTTGTTTGATGCATAGGTGATATACCATTTCTATCCTGGAACATACATGACTATAGGCTTCTAGTCATCCAAAAAATCACCATTTCCATATAGTCTAAGAGGTATAGAAATACAGCTAGAGCTAACAATAAGATCAAATAGTAGGTGAAAAAATAAATGTGGAACATGACATTACAAACCAGCACGTCGAACATGGGAATTATATTGTGCTCTGAGTATATTTTATGAAATTATTTAGCTTCTCCGAATGCTAAATTGATTATCTGAAAATCACTATTGCCATACAGTATTGGTGTTGAAAATAATTTTATCATTAATATAGATGATTCTTGCTCGGTTGAAACTATAAATTGCCTATTATCATGGACCAGGCATCATCTATACCGCCGAATCAAGAATTTAAGGGGATAAAATCATGGACATGTACAATCTCTATAATTATGAACTTCCATGCATTGTTTGTCATATTACGGTAGTAGCTAGCAATCAGATGAAATAGTGAGTAATAAAGAGTTTGTTTATTCATCTCATAGCTCTTACCAAGATTGCTTTTCCAGGTCAACTAGTGAATGCATTTGATGAAAATTTAGGCTCAGGTGTTCAACTATCACATGTATTTCTCAAGGAAATTTGTAGTAACTCCATGTACTGACCAGTAAACAAAATGACATGTCAACTAGTGAAAATTACATCAAGCAAGAGACAGAGAAGGGAGGTAGAGGTCACTTTACATAATTAAACAAGATGGATTGATCAGTTTACATCAAATTAGGCAACTAGTATCTCTTGGTACATACATCTATCTCCAACCCACCATGGAAGAATACAGAAGGGCCAAGACACCGGTGATGAGGGCTGAGTAGGGATGAGGGAGAAGAGGTTGATATTGCCTATCTGATTAGTAGTAGTAGATGAGGATATGCTCCTCCTTCGACTCGAGATGTTCCCCGCAAGGCGGCGACCAAGAAGACACCAAGGGTGGGACTACAGGGATGTGTTGCAGCGAGAGAGACCGATAAGGTGAGGGAGGACAACATTGTGCCGTTCTAAAGGTCAAGGTAGATGAAGTACTGCAGGAGGCAGTGGTTGTGATGCAGGGTATGAACGGTGGCGCGTTGGGAACCGAGTCGGTCATGGCCGCATGGGGACGAACGTCGAAAGGAGGGGAACCGGGGTTCTGGGCATGCAATTGTCGCCCCCCGAACGCTTGGCATGGATTGAACTCACGGGTGCACCTGAGGCCAAACGACATTGTCTCGGTCCGATTCGCTGGTAAGCCCGCACCCTCTAGTCACTCTTCAACACTTTTGGTATTCTGCAAATTTATCTCCTTCTCCTCCTTAATTATGGACAAGTTCTCGTCCACAACCCTTTTATCACCTTCATCGATGAATTTCTTCACATCAACTAAGAGATTTGAGTACTTCTCAATCTTGTTCTTCTCATCAGCAAGATCCATCACCAACTTGGCATTTTGAATCCTCTCATTGAGGCTTCCACTGATGACGTCACTACATTCTCCAGAGTCTTCCTAGTGCACTTTTCACTGTTTCTAGCCATTTCTTATCAAACCAAGCCACAAACTCACTATCTGCGATTTCATGTAAATCATAAATTCATTTCACAACTAGTGGATGAGCTAGTGCCTGACAAAATCAAAAGCTTATGGATGAGCTGACTTACATTATGCACAGATCAGAGGTAGAATCTGTGTCCAGTGTTGCTTCCTTCAAATGCAACATACTTGAGAGGCTCAAGCATGTGGACGCGGCACACCTCTGGACAATCTAGTGCTATGCCATGTCATGCAGGGTCTTCGATGAAGTCTAGAGCATAGTCCATGTCATGAGGTCCTAAGAGACATGAAATTTCAGAGAATTCCAGTTCAGTCGAGGCCAATTCGGAAAATCCCAAATTGCAAGGAAACCCTAACCTTACGAAGGAACTGGGGGGAAGTCGAACTTACCCCTACCAATGAAGGGGACGAACTCTCTCCATCATTCCAGCTCGGCATGGCAACTAAGGACCCGACGCCAGGAGAAAAAACTCAAAGGGGGGTAACGGTGGTTTGGAATTTGGCAGCGAGGAAGAGGGTACAAATAAGGGGAGATTTTTCGCCGGATGTGAACGAAATTTTCTCGCCCCCTTTTTAATTGCAACGTGGGAGCTCGCGCCATCTCCATGATCATAACAACTCGTGCAGGCAACGACACCATTTGGCTCCGGAGAGGTGATAGAAAGAGTAGCTCTAGGAAAACAACTGATTCATACTCCCTCCGTTTAAAAATTTAAGACGTTTTAACTATATAAATCGAATGTCTATAGACATCTTTTAATATAAAGATTTACAGACAAAGCTAAAACGTTTTATATTTCTGATCGAAGTGAATATATTATTCTTGTTGACGTTCACGCTAGCCACAACGTGAGCATCGTCCGGACAACCAATCAGCCTGTTTTTGTATTCAGCGGGCCTATGTCCAAATTATGTGGGCTACCAATCACCCTTTCGTAGCCGTGAGACCTCGATACCTTGAGACGCTTGATCCAGTAATCGTATGGTCCTAGGCCTACTAGCTACTGTTTAACAAGACGACGGAGTCTGCATGTAGTACACGGTCCATCGGCTTGCATCGTTGCATGCGCCTCCGCCGCACGCGCGGAGAAAAGACAACAGAGAAGGGGACCTGTGGTGGTGGCCGTTTGTTCCGCCATACTAGAATGATGCAGGCCTGCGCACCGGGCCCTCTTTCAATGGCAAGTACTACGCGTTCCCCGGGGGGATTTGTGTTTTTTATCCCCGGGTCCCCAGCCAACCACGTGTCTCTTTTTGGTTCAAAAATTCCGCTTTTGCTACAGACATACTCGTTTTTGCTACAAATAGTCCTGGTTTTGCTACAACGTAGCAAAAAACGGTTAGATCCAGAAAATAGAAAATTAGACTGGACTTCACCGGAGAGTTCGCCGGAGACATCGCCGGCGACCGTGTAGCAAAAAAGTTATGTTAATGTAGCAAAACGGACCTCACCGGAGACTCGCCGGAGACCTCACCGAAAACTTCGTAGCAAATAATTTACGTTATTGTAGCAAAAACATATAACAATTGTAGCAAAATGTTTTTTCTAATATAGCAAACGGGATATCGTCGAAGACATCGCCGGAGATTCCAGCCGGAGATATCGTAGCAAAACAGTAGAGATTGGTTGTAGCAATAGGGTTGTGCGAAAGTAGCAAAAAATATACGAATATGTAGCAAAAAAATATGATAAGGTAGCAAATGCTTGTAGCATCGACTGACAACATAATTAGCAAAACCGGTCAACATAAGTAGCAACATATGCCTGCTAGAGTAGCAAACACTGACACTGGAGACCGTAGAAGCAACTCGATCGCCTTAGGTAGCACGTTGGCCATGTCCGCTTGTCCCGCAGCTGCTCCGTCGCGGGTGGAGGAGGTAGAGGGCTGTGATGCGGCACAGAGAGGCGAAGGGGCAGTGAGGTGGAGCAGCAGCAGCGTCGCGGGTGGGCGGCGGCGCAGCGAGGCGGAGGGCTGCGAGGCGGAGCAGCGGCGTCGCGGATAGGCAGCGGCGTAGCGAGGCGGAGGGGCAGTGAGGCGGCACAACAGCGTCACTGGTAGGCGGCGGCGCAGCAAGGCATCACGACTGGGCAACGGAAGACGGAGGTAGGTGGAAGAATGAGCCAGGGAAGAGATAAGGCTGGTCCTGCTGTACATACGCGACTAGCAAGCGGTGGTGCGACCCGGGGGATAAAAGTAAGCAATCCCCCGGGGAGCCCAATCATTTTCCTTTCGCGATTGCTACTTGGCACACGAGTCAAGACTCAAGAACACGGTGAGCCTGTGACTGTATAGGTCTTTTTTACCCTCAGAATTGTACCTATATTTATCTATATATAAGACAACCGGCCCTATTAGAGCTGTGCATTCTCCCACAATTCTTCTACATGATATCAGTCTAACCCCAATTCCCAAACCCTATCCGCCGCCTCCCTCCTCCCCAAGCGCCACCGGCTTCCCCCATCCCCAAACCCTAGCTGCCGCCTTCCAGGCGCCGCCGGCCGCCGGCCGCTTCCGCCCCCCACCCCCACCCACACACACACCAACCACTTCCGCCCCCTCCTCCTACCCCCACCATGGTCGATCTCTACTCCTCCAGCAACCTCTTCAACTCCTCCGTCTCCGGGAGCAGCAACCCCTTCGTCGGCCCCTCCGTCGCCGTCATCCGCGACGTCCCTATCCTCGAGCGCGCGCCGGTGAAGCTCTCTCAAACCGCTACCAATTTCTTCCCGTGGAAGACGTACTTCGGCCTCCTCTTCCGCGAGTATGATCTCCTCGATCACGTCGACGGCACCATCAACCTCCTCGCCATGCCGCACGACCCCGACTGGTTGACGATCGATGCCACAATCATCCGTTGGTTCTACCAGACCGTCCCAACGAGATCTTCCACACCGTCGTTCGCGACGACGACACCGCGCACACCGTCTGGACCAAGATCACTGGCCTCTTCACCGACAACAAGATCTAGCGCGCCACGTTCCTCCAGCAGGAGTTCTTCGGCACTCCCTAGGCTGATCTCTCCCTCGACGACTACTGCCTCCGCCTCAAGTCCCTCATCGACGAGCTCCGTGACTTGGAGTTTCCGATCGATGACAAGATCCTCCTCTCCACGCTGACAGCAGGGCTAGGCGAGGACCTCAGCAACGCCGCCTCCAACCTGACACTGCTCACCACGCCGACCTTCGAGAAGGTCGTGGCGTACCTTCGCCTTGAGGAGCGGCGGCTGAAGCACCTGCGGGCCCGGGCGGCTCACACCTCCTTCGCCGTCGGTGTCTCCCAGGGTGCCCCTGCTCATGCGCCTCCGCCCCCAGCCTCGTGCCCCGGCCCCGCCCCCAGGGTTCTATGTGCCCCAACCGCACGCGCCTCCGCTTCCTGCCAACGGTGGTGGCAATGGTGGTGGTCGATGCCGTCGTCATCGCAATGGTCGCCATGGTGGCAACGCCACCGCCCCAGCTTCGTCCACCTCAGCAGGCCGCCCCGACACCGCTGTGGATCACGGGTCACAGCCCTTGGACCGGGGTCATCCACGTCTATACGATGCCCGTGCCGCGAGCCCCTCACCCGAGCCTCTTGGGGACGTGCCCGGCCACCCACCAGACGTTCTTCACGTCGCCTCAGCCCGCCAACTCGCCGGTCTACACCACGCCTCTGACTCCCATCGGCTACTACCATGCACCCCCGTTGTTGGTCTAGTGGGACCCCGCACCGTTGACCGCTCTCCAGGCCGCTCCCACCGGGGGCTCGTATGGCGGTGGTGGCGATTGGTTCATGGACACCGACGCCTCCGCGCACATGGCCTCTCACCCCGGTAACTTCTCCACTTCCACTCTCACTTCTACTTCGTCTCGCATAATCATTGGCAACGGTCATGCTCTTCCCATTACTCACACCGGCTCCACCTCCTTTCCCTCCACCTCCACTCCTCTCTCCCTCAATAATGTTGTCATTTCTCCTAACTTGATACAAAACCTTGTTTCTGTTTGTTCTCTCACTCGTTATAACTCTGTGACTGTGGAATTTGACACTTCTGGTTTTTCTATTAAGGATGGTCGTACCCGGATGCTTCTCCACCGATGTGACAGCCCTGGCGATTTGTACCCTGTTCGGTCGTCCTCTCCCGCCACCAGCAGCCATCTCGCCCTCTCCGCCGGTGTCGACCTCTGGCACGCCCGCCTCGGGCATCCTAGCTCCACCGCCCTTCGTTAAATAATGCGAGGATTCTCTTTTCTTGTAATAAAACGGATGCTCATTCTTGTGAAGCATGTCGTCTAGGCAAACATGTTCGTCTTCCGTTTAGTTCTTCCTCCACAGTTGCGTCTTTTCCGTTTCAACTTATTCATAGTGATGTTTGGACCTCGCCTGTTCTGAGTAATTCTGGCTATACTTACTATCTTGTGATTTTGGATGATTACTCGCACTTTGCGTAGACTTTTCCCCTCCGCTGTAAATTCAACGTCCCCGCCACCCTCACCTCCTTCTTCTCCTACGTCCCCACCCAATTCGGTCTCCCCATCCACGCCTTACAAACCGACAATGGCAAAGAGTTCGACAACATCATCATCCATACCCTTCTCACCTCTCATGGCAGTATCTCCCGTCTCACGTGTCCCTACACTTATCAACAAAACGGTCATGTTGAACGCATCCTTCGTACTCTCAACGACTGCATTTGCACCCTTTTGTTCCATGCGTACATGCCACCACGGTTCTGGCCGGATGCTCTCGCCACGGCTACTCTTCTAGTTAACATCTGCCCCTGCCGTTCTCGCTGGCAATACACGCCGCACCATCTCCTCTTTGGTGTGCCTCCGCCTATGATGATCTTCGCATCTTCGGTTGTTGCTGCTACTCTAGCACCGCCGCCACCGCCGCGCACAAGCTTGCGCCGCGCTCTCTCCCTTGCGTGTTTCTCGGCTACCTAGCCAACACCAAGGGCTATCGCTGCTACGATCCCGTCTCTCATCGCGTCATCATCTCACGGCACGTTTACTTTAACGAGTTGGTATTTCCGTTTTAGCGGAGACTCTTGACGACTCCTTCAACAACACCAACAGAAAAAGAAAAGGCATTTTATTTTTCTGGGCCGACCGGTACTACCGCATCCCAGTATCGGTCGAGCCTGAGACGCGCAGCCCATTCTCAGTCTGGCCCGACACCCGCTTCTGGTTGTACCGGACCGGTCCGATAGTATCGTCTAGGTGGGCCGGTACTACCGGTCGGCCCATCCTGGCTTGCCCAGGCCGCCCGCCTCCTCTGTCCTGCTCGTTGGCCCACTCCCGCACTGCGCCGCGCCCGCTCGCCAGGTCTCGCCCGTGCGCTGCCGCCGCACTCTCTCGCGCGCTGCTGTGCATCGCCTGTCTGCCGCGCTAGCTGCTGCGCGCTGGGGCCCAGCTGGCCTGCCGCCGCGTTGACCGCACGCGCCGCTCGCTGCGCGCACGCGGCCCCGCCTGCACTGCTGCTGCGCTCACTCGCTGCGCCGCTGGCGCTGGGCCCCCGCGAGCTGGCCCACCCGTGCGCGCGTACCTCGCCTGCGTCGCGCCTGCTGGCCGCACGCCGCCTTGCTGCGCGCGTTCCCCGCTAACCGCTGCTGCCGTGTTGATTCGCTGGCAGCTCGCCCCAATTTCCGTGCTCGCTCGCTCGCTGTATGGTTGTTGGGTCCGATACTACCGGTCCAGACAGAAAAATGTCCTAAACGGCTAGTTTTTTGGGGCCCCTATTTAAGGTTTTACCCGTTTTTAGTTTAGACTGCTCCTCTTCTATCTTTTAGGCTAAACTTTGTCCACACTTGCTCTAGATCTTGAAGCTTGCCTAATCTTTTCCCTCCGATGATTCTTGCCCATATTTGAGTGGAAGAGAGAGGACATCTATATCCGCGTTTTGACCTAACCGATTCATCTCTTTGTGAGTGTATCTTTGGGGATCTAGATTTTGGGGGATTTTGTGTCTCTCTTTGATTCCTCCTCTCTTGTTCCCCCAATAGCTTTAGTAGCTTTGTTGGAGCTTGAGAGTGAGGGATTTGAGCATCTTTGTGGTGTTTTTGCCATTTGCATTTGGTGCATCGGTTTGAGTTCTCCTCGGAGGATTTGGTTTGAGTTGCTCATTGGAGCTTGTCCCTCTTGGGTTCTTGGAACCCTAGACGGTTTTGTGGCCTTGGTGGCTGTGGCATCCCGCAAAACCACTACTAGAAAATCGCGTTGAATTTGTGCATTGCATCGTCATCATCATGCATTGTTTGCATAAAACTTTTTCGCAAAGCCCGATTTATTTTCCAAACGCCCCATCTTAATTCAAATGCAAAGCCCGGTCTCCGAATTATCTTTGTTTGAGTGCTATCGGTTTGCAAACGGTGTTAACAAAACAAATAAAAATTATATTATTTTTAGTGGGGGCAGTCGAACGGGCCAGATCGACCCGAACGACCACCCCCAGGATTTAAATCGGTCCACCCCTGAAAACCCTACAGCTACCTAAAACTCTACCCAGCCCTCCCCTCCACCTCACCCCAACCACTAGCAGCTTGCCACCTCACCTCTTCTCTCCTCCCACCCAATCAGATCGCGCCACATCACCCCCCACTCCTCTCTCTCTCACCTCACTCCTCACACCCACACACACAACACCACCACGCCACACCTCCCAACACCGGATCCCCCACCCCGCTGACCCCACGCCTGGCCCACCCCCTGGGCCACGCGCCCCCTCTCTCCTCCCGCACGTCTCTCTCTTCCCCCACGATCCCTTCTTCCTCCTCTGGCTCTCTCCCAGCCCCGACGCGACCCCCTCCGCCCTGCTCATCTCTCCCCTCCGGCGCTCCACCACCTCCGCCTCTCCTCCCCGCCCCAGCACGCAACCCACCCACGTCCTCTCCCTCCCCAGCTCGCCACCCCGCCTACCGCCTACACCGCGCCGGCGAGCACCCGCCAGACCCCGCAACCACCGCCCGTCGCCGGCGACCGCTCCGCCCCGCCTCCGCCGGCGTCTGCTCGCCGCGCTCGCCCGTGCCTCCCCGCGCGTACCTCTGCCTCCGCCGGCCTCGTCAGCCCCGGCTCGCCTCCCCGCTCCTCACAGCCGCGCGCCGCCCAGCGCCCTCGCCTCGCCCCCCCTCTCCCTGCGAGCTCCTCCCGGCGAGCCCCTGCTGCCGCGGCCAGGGACCTTGCTTCCCGCGTGTCCTGCCGCCAAGACCGCCGAGCCGGAGTGTGCCGACCTTCCCCTGGGTCTGTTTCTCTGTGCAGTACGGGTCCCAGCAAGCTCCTGCTCGTCGCTGTCATCCCGCGGCCACCGACCTTGCCTGTCCTGGAAGCCTGCGCTGGGCATGCGTCCGTGTATGCCTGTGCGTATGTTTCTTGGCCTCAGCGTACCATCTTGTGGTTTGTCAGACAAGATCGTCCGAGGAGGCAACACCCTGTGCTCTGTCTGTTTCCAAGGCCGGTTGAATCAGTGTCTCTGATTCTTGACACCTCGACATGGATTCCAAGTACTCTCGCTCGGACGACGCAAGATCTCCTACTCAAACCGAAGACCTTCGACATGGAACGACAAAGACGGCTACCAGAGCCGTGGTCCTGAAGATCCCTGGATGCCAAGATCTTCCTCAGGGACTCGAATACCTCGATGCCCCGATTTGAAGACCGATCCCGGCGTACGAGACCCCGAAGGCCGACCTCGCCAAGACCCGAACCGGGAGGACGCAAAGATCGCCACGAGAACGACAAGCGCTTCACCCGAAGCCAAGACCGACCCGACTTGAGGTCCCGACAAGATCTGCGCAACGACAAGATCGGCACCGACCAGGACGGACCCGCTACGCCCCGACGCCGAACCAAGTCTTTCCCGGAGTCCGAGCATGATCCCGGAGTCCGAGACCGATTTCGTCGAACCCTGGACCCTGACCCCGAACCCCAGAACCCCAAGTTCGTCGAGACCCCCCTAATGTGTGAACCCTTTTCTCGAACCCTATTTTATAATATAATACAACTTGTCGCATATTAAATTGCCATTCTTGCATGCATACATTGTGTGGTTCGGGGACCTTATGCCGATTCACTTAATAATTAATATGGGGCCCATGTGCGGGCAAATCCAGTCGTATATTGGCCTCATTTAAATTTGTGTAGCGAACCCGGTGCTATCTTTTGCCATGCTAATACAACATTTAACTTGCGGGGTAGCTAAATAACTTGAACCATTTAATTAATTGTCGGGACCCCGGTTCCGCTTAATATGACCTAATTGCATTGCACCCTTGCCATGCCATGCATCATACATGCATCATGCCGATCTTCTGCCGTTGTATTAAGTATTGCATCCGGTGTTTCTTCTAGTGTTTGGTTCTTCGCGGATAAGGCCGTTGAGTTGATGTGAGCTTCGCCCCGATCTTCGGTTGAACCTTCGACAATGTTTTCAGGCGAGCATCTCCCCCTTTTCTACCTATCTTACTTTTATA
The DNA here is from genome assembly GCA_910589765.1 of Avena atlantica. Lineage (NCBI taxonomy): Eukaryota > Viridiplantae > Streptophyta > Magnoliopsida > Poales > Poaceae > Avena > Avena atlantica. The sequence goes on from OU342738.1 coordinate 229,696,494, forward strand.
GTGTTTTACTCCTTCCTGTTGATCTATTGCTATCTGAGTTGCGATGCTTTAGTATCCGTACCTGTGATACACCGTGCAGCCCTATATTGCCTTGGACACATCCTAATACCTGTTGTTTGGTAGATAGTTGGACTTGCGCGTCGTAGTCGCTTGCTCAAGTGCTGTTGCGTGTCGTTCAGTGCCACAGTTGTTGATGTATTGCCGCAAGTTGATGTTGGAGATGATTCTAGTTTTACTTATCGTTCACTTTAAATTCCTGTTTAAAAACTAAAATTGAAGTAAGCAGAGGCATCGGTGGGTGATAGATAACATTTGGTTTCCGAACGCCCACTTGTGTCCCGTAGGACCCCGAGTACTTGATACCTGTTCCTTGATTTATCGCGCTATCCACATATGGGGAGTATGGGCCCCCCTTAGCCAGAGCTTGATTCCGTCTTATTTCTTGGGGCCACAACTAGTTTGAGGTTTTATTTACGATCCTGTACTTATGCCATGTTTTACTGCTTTATTTACGATTGTGCGAGGAGCACACTGTACTGTTTAGGTATGCGGAGTGATTACGCGGTATCGACAAGCCCAGCCACACTTTCGGGTTCCCAGTCGCTTACAGCCATTGGCGCAACCTTGAGTCCGTCTCGGAGCTTGCTTACTCCGTTGCGGGATCTACTCAAAGGGGTGGCCCCCTGAAATATTTCTGAATCTTGTGATTGCTCTGTCGTGAAGACCTCGTTGGGTTTTGATTTGGTTTTTCCGAGGTTGATCGTGTGTGTGTTGCTATTTGTGCACCCCGGCCGGGTTAAAACTTTCCGAAAGCCGTGTCCGCGGTTATGGACGACTTGGAGCACAGTATCTCGACCATAGACAAGCATAACTAAAATTTATTGCTATAAATTTGACTTTATAATGACTAGTAATCAGCTTCACTATAATGGGATGGCTAATTAATACTGCCCACAATTGCTTGTTTTGAGAGTCGCTTGCAACAATTGTACCTGACTAGTAAGTACGGCAACTACAACGGAATGGCTGAATAAAAGTACCATCAACTGCTGGGTTTTGGGTTTATCTCATGCTATTGTATCTGAATAGTAAGTGTTGCAACTATAATGGAATGGTTAATTAAAATTGCCCACTGCTTATTTTATCAGGATGATTATCTACACCTGACTAGTAATTGCCGCAACAATAACTGAATAAATAAACTGCCAACTGTGTGAGTGCCTCGGTTGACTTCCTCGTTTGGTCTCGAGGGGAAACGCCAGGATGGGTTTGTTTGGTGTTAGGATCAGGTTGGTTCCGAATAGGTCCTTCTTACCCCTCTCTGATTGCCGCCAGTTGTATCGAGTCTCTATAGGTTGTTCAGCGCATGCTGCCGCTGCCGCTCAGTCCACCATACCTATGTAGGCGAGGACCGCCGAATTCTAGCCTCGCCGTGTACTGGCCTCAGTACTGACGCTCCTCTTTTTCCTTTGCCCTTTGTCGGCACCCCTTTTGTTTAAGCAGGTTTTGAGATCGACGTCGTTAGCAGGGTTACCCTTCCGGCTTGGCCTGGGCAGGGTTATGGACGCCATTGGTTATTCTTCAGGGCTCTTAGCCCCATTTGCATCTTGTCCGTAGTCGGACGCTCTACCGTTTTCAAGGTGATTTGGATCTCTGTATATTATATCTGCATTCTTGACTCTTTGAGTCGCTGTTATATATATATCTGTTCTGTGGGTCCCATCGAGGACTGTTGTGTAATGTTATTACTTCGTTTTCCACCCGCACGAAAGTGCCTGGTGGGCACCTTTGAATCGTTTCTATGCGGGTTTGGCGGGTTTCGCTAGAACTTGCATAGGTCCGATTCTGAGGGTGTTACAGAGTGGTATCAGAGCTCAGCGGTTGCGATACCCCACAAGTCCAGCCTGTAGGATAACCTAGCTAACGGCCAAAGTAGAGTGTCAAAACTATTTTGCAAAATTGGTTGGATAGTTCTGATTAGGTCTGATTTTACTCCTTACCCCTCTGCTATTCTCCTCTCATCTCGACGTGTTTTGAATCTGCTCTCTTATCTTTTCTTCGAGTCCAGGATTTCTCGTGGTTGGGTTTCCGTCGTACCTTCAGGGTTTCGCTTCCTCCTCTGATAACGGTGTTGCTACATCTGGTCTTCATGCTATCCGAGAAATCCTCCGTCTGGTGGACTTCTCTTGTTCCTTCTCGTGCCTTCCGGTGTTTTCCGACGCGACGACATCATCTACGCCAGATCCGATGCAGAGTCTGCATCACTCCTTTGTTTCCGAACCTCGCTTGTCGAGATCTTCAGTCTGATTCCGGGAATGGTTGCACGCTTATCTACTGATTGTGCAGAGTAATAGTTTGGGTGCGTGATGGATTGGCCCCCATGCCGACTACCCCTTCTATTCGCTTTTGTACATTGAAGTGAATGAGAATGCATCGATTCCCTCTTTCCACGGAAGCTAGAGGTGGCTTTATTTGTTGATGCCTCCACCTTCGACTTTTTGTCCCCGGAGTGTTCTCTCGACGATCACGGACAACGACCTCTTGTTAGTGGTGTCGCGAGGATCTACACAAAGCGAGAAGACGGAGAACGTCGACCTTCCTTCTGGTGCCATGAGGCGGATCTCGAGGGCGAGATCCATTGTTAGTGGTGTCGAATTGTGGCATCCCGCAAAACCACTACTAGAAAATCGCGTTGAATTTGTGCATTGCATCGTCATCATCATGCCTTGTTTGCATAAAACTTTTTCGCAAAGCCCGATTTATTTTCCAAACGCCCCATCTTAATTCAAATGCAAAGCCCGGTCTCCGAATTATCTTTGTTTGAGTGCTATCGGTTTGCAAACGGTGTTAACAAAACAAATAAAAATTATATTATTTTTAGTGGGGGCAGTCGAACGGGCCAGATCGACCCGAACGACCACCCCCAGGATTTAAATCGGTCCACCCCTGAAAACCCTACAGCTACCTAAAACTCTACCCAGCCCTCCCCTCCACCTCACCCCAACCAGTAGCAGCTTGCCACCTCACCTCTTCTCTCCTCCCACCCAATCAGATCGCGCCACATCACCCCCACTCCTCTCTCTCTCACCTCACTCCTCACACCCACACACACAACACCACGCACGCCACCTCCCCACACCGGATCCCCCACCCCGCTGACCCCACGCCTGGCCCACCCCTGGGCCACGCGCCCCCTCTCTCTCCCGCACGTCTCTCTCTTCCCCCACGATCCCTTCTTCCTCCTCTGGCTCTCTCCCAGCCCCGACGCGACCCCCTCCGCCCTGCTCCTCTCCCCCTCCGGCGCTCCACCTCCGCCTCTCCTCCCCGCCCCAGCACGCCACCCACGTCCTCTCCCCTCCCCAGCTCGCCACCCCGCCTACCGCCTCCACCGCGCCGGCGAGCACCCGCCAGACCCCGCAACCACGCCCGTCGCCGGCGACCGCTCCGCCTCGCCTCCGCCGGCGTCTGCTCGCCGCGCTCGCCCGTGCCTCCCCGCGCGTACCTCTGCCTCCGCCGGCCCTCGTCAGCCCCGGCTCGCCTCCCCGCTCCCTCAGCCGCGCGCCGCCCAGCGCCCTCCGCCTCGCCCCCCCTCTCCCTGCGAGCTCCTCCCGGCGAGCCCCTGCTGCCGCGGCCAGGGACCTTGCTTCCCGCGTGTCCTGCCGCCAAGACCGCCGAGCCGGAGTGTGCCTACCTTCCCCTGGGTCTGTTTCTCTGTGCAGTACGGGTCCCAGCAAGCTCCTGCTCGTCGCTGTCATCCCGCGGCCGCCGACCTTGCCTGTCCTAGAAGCCTGCGCTGGGCATGCGTCCGTGTATGCCTGTGCGTATGTTTCTTGGCCTCAGCGTACCATCTTGTGGTTTGTCAGACAAGATCGTCCGAGGAGGCAACACCCTGTGCTCTGTCTGTGTTCCAAGGCCGGTTGAATCAGTGTCTCTGATTCTTGACACCTCGACATGGATTCCAAGTACTCTCGCTCGGACGACGCAAGATCTCCTACTCAAACCGAAGACCTTCGACATGGAACGACAAAGACGGCTACCAGAGCCGTGGTCCTGAAGATCCCTGGATGCCAAGATCTTCCTCAGGGACTCGAATACCTCGATGCCCCGATTCGAAGACCGATCCCGGCGTACGAGACCCCGAAGGCCGACCTCGCCAAGACCCGAACCGGGAGGACGCAAAGATCGCCACGAGAACGACAAGCGCTTCACCCGAAGCCAAGACCGACCCGACTTGAGGTCCCGACAAGATCTGCGCAACGACAAGATCGGCACCGACCAGGGCGGACCCGCTACGCCCCGACGCCGAACCAAGTCTTTCCCGGAGTCCGAGCATGATCCCGGAGTCCGAGACCGATTCCGTCGAACCCTGGACCCTGACCCCGAACCCCGGAACCCCAAGTTCGTCGAGACCCCCCTAATGTGTGAACCCTTTTCTCGAACCCTATTTTATAATATAATACAACTTGTCGCATATTAAATTGCCATTCTTGCATGCATACATTGTGTGGTTCGGGGACCTTATGCCGATTCACCTAATAATTAAATATGGGGCCCATGTGCGTTCAAATCCAGTCGTATATTGGCCTCATTTAAATTTGTGTAGCGAACCCGGTGCTATCTTTTGCCATGCTAATACAACATTTAACTTGCGGGGTAGCTAAATAACTTGAACCATTTAATTAATTGTCGGGACCCCGGTTCCGCTTAATATGACCTAATTGCATTGCACCCTTGCCATGCCATGCATCATACATGCATCATGCCGATCTTCTGCCGTTGTATTAAGTATTGCATCCGGTGTTTCTTCTAGTGTTTGGTTCTTCGCGGATAAGGCCGTTGAGTTGATGTGAGCTTCGCCCCGATCTTCGGTTGAACCTTCGACAATGTTTTCAGGCGAGCATCTCCCCCTTTTCTACCTATCTTACTTTTATAGTGTTTTACTCCTTCCTGTTGATCTATTGCTATCTGAGTTGCGATGCTTTAGTATCCGTACCTGTGATACACCGTGCAGCCCTATATTGCCTTGGACACATCCTAATACCTGTTGTTTGGTAGATAGTTGGACTTGCGCGTCGTAGTCGCTTGCTCAAGTGCTGTTGCGTGTCGTTCAGTGCCACAGTTGTTGATGTATTGCCGCAAGTTGATGTTGGAGATGATTCTAGTTTTACTTATCGTTCACTTTAAATTCCTGTTTAAAAACTAAAATTGAAGTAAGCAGAGGCATCGGTGGGTGATAGATAACATTTGGTTTCCGAACGCCCACTTGTGTCCCGTAGGACCCCGAGTACTTGATACCTGTTCCTTGATTTATCGCGCTATCCACATATGGGGAGTATGGGCCCCCCTTAGCCAGAGCTTGATTCCGTCTTATTTCTTGGGGCCACAACTAGTTTGAGGTTTTATTTACGATCCTGTACTTATGCCATGTTTTACTGCTTTATTTACGATTGTGCGAGGAGCACACTGTACTGTTTAGGTATGCGGAGTGATTACGCGGTATCGACAAGCCCAGCCACACTTTCGGGTTCCCAGTCGCTTACAGCCATTGGCGCAACCTTGAGTCCGTCTCGGAGCTTGCTTACTCCGTTGCGGGATCTACTCAAAGGGGTGGCCCCCTGAAATATTTCTGAATCTTGTGATTGCTCTGTCGTGAAGACCTCGTTGGGTTTTGATTTGGTTTTTCCGAGGTTGATCGTGTGTGTGTTGCTATTTGTGCACCCCGGCCGGGTTAAAACTTTCTGAAAGCCGTGTCCGCGGTTATGGACGACTTGGAGCACAGTATCTCGACCATAGACAAGCATAACTAAAATTTATTGCTATAAATTTGACTTTATAATGACTAGTAATCAGCTTCACTATAATGGAATGGCTAATTAATACTGCCCACAATTGCTTGTTTTGAGAGTCGCTTGCAACAATTGTACCTGACTAGTAAGTACGGCAACTACAACGGAATGGCTGAATAAAAGTACCATCAACTGCTGGGTTTTGGGTTTATCTCATGCTATTGTATCTGAATAGTAAGTGTTGCAACTATAATGGAATGGTTAATTAAAATTGCCCACTGCTTATTTTATCAGGATGATTATCTACACCTGACTAGTAATTGCCGCAACAATAACTGAATAAATAAAACTGCCAACTGTGTGAGTGCCTCGGTTGACTTCCTCGTTTGGTCTCGAGGGGAAACGCCAGGATGGGTTTGTTTGGTGTTAGGATCAGGTTGGTTCCGAATAGGTCCTTCTTACCCCTCTCTGATTGCCGCCAGTTGTATCGAGTCTCTATAGGTTGTTCAGCGCATGCTGCCGCTGCCGCTCAGTCCACCATACCTATGTAGGCGAGGACCACCGAATTCTAGCCTCGCCGTGTACTGGCCTCAGTACTGACGCTCCTCTTTTTCCTTTGCCCTTTGTCGACACCCCTTTTGTTTAAGCAGGTTTTGAGATCGACGTCGTTAGCAGGGTTACCCTTCCGGCTTGGCCTGGGCAGGGTTATGGACGCCATTGGTTATTCTTCAGGGCTCTTAGCCCCATTTGCATCTTGTCCGTAGTCGGACGCTCTACCGTTTTCAAGGTGATTTGGATCTTTGTATATTATATCTGCATTCTTGACTCTTTGAGTCGCTGTTATATATATCTGTTCTGTGGGTCCCATCGAGGACTGTTGTGTAATGTTATTACTTTGTTTTCCACCCGCACGAAAGTGCCTGGTGGGCACCTTTGAATCGTTTCTATGCGGGTTTGGCGGGTTTCGCTAGAACTTGCATAGGTCCGATTCTGAGGGTGTTACAGTGGCATTGTGGCCATGGTGGCATTTGTTGAGGCCTTTTGTGGCGTTTGTTGGGAGCCTCCAATTAAGTTGTGGAGAAGTGCCCCAACCTTGTGAGAGGTTCCGGTTGCCACCGACAAGTGCACCGATAGTGGAAGCGTGGATCGATCCCGTTGGGGTGAGATTCACCGGAGAATAAGGGAGGCCTTTTGTGACGTTGGTGGTTTGATACCACCCCCTCTCCAAACGAGACGTACTCCATGTTGGGAGGAACTCGGTAAAATATCGGTGTCCCCGCGTTCCTCGGTTATCTCTATACCCGAGCTCTTTACTTATGCACTTTACATTGTGATAGCCTTCGTGCTTGAAGTAATATATATCTTGCTATCACTTTGTTGCTTGTATTGCTTAGCATAAGTTGTTGGTGCACATAGGTGAACCTTAGTTGTTCTAGGTTGTGCTTAACAAAGTAAACACTAGTTTTATTCCGCCTTTGTTGAGCCACTCTAGGAAAAGTTTTAATCGCCTATTCATCCCCCTCTAGGCGACATCCATATCCTTTCAATAAGCCTTAAGTAAATGCCATGATATGATCAAGAGTTGATAAATTAAGAATTGGTGAATCAATAGTTGGTTACTCAACATTGATGAACAACAGGTATTGAGATAGGATTCCATAAAGATTGATATGGAAAGGAGGATATGTGGTGAATGACCTTGACTTGGTTTATTTCCTACCCAATCTCAATAAAAAGTTGAAGTTAGGTATTTCCATGATACTCATGGTATAAGTAGATGAGATTAAGATATAGTTGTTACATTCTTATTATTTGTGTTATATTTATAATTTGGTATTCATGGGTGATTATAATGAATACTATGATATGATCACCTAAGGATCAAGTATAAATCACTAAGTAATGTATTAGGGTTTAATTTCATTACATTTGATCTACCCTTAGATCAAATCATGTTTACCCGAAATAAGGTTTTAGCAAAGGTCATATTGAAACTTATCACAGTCAACTTGATGATCTACTTCAATTCCATCCGGTTAAGAGAAGTTTCAATCACTTTGACAAGTTTTTATTTAAAAGCGCGAAAATTATTCAGATTTTCTATGCATGAATGCAATGCATACACCCGTGTTCAGCTTATTTCTAAGATCTAATGCTGGGATGTTACATACCCCGCCGACCAGTACGTCTGGACTGCCTCTACGTCCGCGATCTCGCAGGTGTCTACCTCTGCCCGAGCCGCCTTGCGCGACCCGCAGTGGCACACCGCGATGCAGGAGGAGTTCGATGCGCTACAGCGCAACCGTACCTGGGAGCTGGTCCCTCGCCCCTTCGCGCCAACGTCATCACCTGAAAGTGGGTCTTCAAGCACAAGATGGGTCCTGACGGCGCTCTGGAGCGCTATAAGGCCGTTGGATGGTTCGCGGTTTTTACCAACGCGCCGGCGTCGACTTCACGGATACGTTTGCCCCGGTTGTCAAGTCAGGCACGATCCGCACCGTCCTGCACCTCGCCGTCTCTTGTGCCTGGCCGGTGCATCAAATGGATGTCTCCAACGCCTTCCTCCACGGCCATCTCTCCGAGCAGGTGTACTATCAGCAGCCCATCGGTTTTGTCGACGCCGAGCATCTGGACCATGTGTGTCTGCTTTCTTGGTCCTTGTATGGACTGAAGAAGGCCCCACACTCCTGGTACCAGCGCATCGCCACGTTTCTGCATCATCTCGGGTTCCGCTCTATGCGCTCCGACGCGTCGTTGTTCGTCTATCGCCAAGGCATCGACACCGCCTATCTGCTGCTATATGTCCACGACATCATCTTGACGGCATGCACTGCTGGCCTCCTTCGACAGCTCACCGACCGCCTTCGCGCTGAGTTCGCACTTAAGGACCTTAGCCCGCTGCACTACTTCCTCCGCATCGAGGTCGTCCGGCGCGTGGACGGGTTCTTTCTTCATCAGCGGAAGTATGCCCATGAGCTCCTCGAGCGTGCTGGGATGCTTAACTGTAACCCCGCGCTTACTCCAGTCGACACGAAGGCCAAGCTTTCGGCCAGCGATGGTTCGCTGGCCTCTGACGCGTCGTTCTACCGCTCCATCGTCAACGCTCTGCAGTACTTGACGTTGACACGTCCAGAGTTGCAGTATGCCGTGCAGCAGGTGTGCTTGCATATGCATGCTCCTCGGAATGCCCACTGGACAGCAGTGAAGCGGATACTTCGGTACATCTGCGACACTATGGATCTCGGCCTCTCGTTGCATGCCTCGCCGTCGACGGACATCGTCGCCTACTCGGACACGGACTGGGCTGGCTGCCCTGACACGCGGCGGTCCACCTCGGGCTACTGCGTCTACCTTGGCTCGTCGCTTGTCTCTTGGTCTTCCAAGCGACAACCCACCGTCTCTCGCTCGAGTGTTGAGGCCGAGTATCGGGACGTGACTAACGCCGTGGCCGAATGCACATGGCTTCGTCAGCTTCTCTCCGAGCTCTCTTGTCCTGTCTATAAGGCCATGGTGGTGTTCTGTGACAATGTTTCTGCTGTCTACCTCTCCGCCAACCTCGTTCATCATCGCGCACCAAGCACGTCGAGTTGGACATCCATTTCGTTCGTGAGCAAGTTGCTCTCGGTAACGTTCGAGTTCTTCACGTACCGATCTCTCAGCAATTTGCGGATATCATGAGGGATTACCGACGTCGATCTTCGATGAGTTTCGCTCCGGTCTATGTGTCGGTATCGACCCTTCGATTGCGGGGGAGAGAGGGGGGGGGGGGGGGGAGGAAAGGGTGAGATACGTATATTGTACTCTGTATAGATCTCCTTGTACCCTTAGGATTGTACCTGTATTTGTCTATATATATATGAGACAGCCGGCCCTATTAAAGTTGTGCATCCTCCCATAATTCTTCTACAATACCGAAGCATTGAAGAACAATACAACGCCTCAATGCTGATATAGTCATGACCGGGGATGTCGACTCTCAGAATCAGCAATGCCTCTGGGCTCTTTCCGGCCGAAATGGTTTCTTCACCATTGCAATTCGAAATCAGAGCTAGTATGATTTACCACGGGAAGGGAAGGGCACAGAATTTCGGCGATCGATCTGTATCTGAACCCGAATGAGCACTGCAAGAACCTGTGATTTTATTCATGTAGATTCGTGCGCGACCAGCGAGTCGAGCACTTGGGGCCGCACGTACTGTAAAGAGAAGATGCGAAAAAGAACGGCTCGATTATATATAAGTTAGTGCGTACGAATCATACGATCATGTGTCTTTGGGGAGTGGGGAGAAAAGCTAGCTGACCTTGATTACCAAGTTCTCCTGGCACCACTCGGTGGTGCCAACTCGATTACAGATTAAACAATCCATCACACACACTCGATGAGACGATGACTCGAGCACTAGGGTTCTTATATCAATCACACTTTTCACCGCGTGAATGTCTCAAACGGCGGCGTTTTGGAGATACTACCACTGTTAATTTAAGAAGAGGGTGACGCGAACCCAATAGCGACACGGGGTAAACGGGTAAAAGGCGTTCGTGCAGATAGCGCAGCATCTGAAAGTGAAGCAGGGATCACCCCAATCTCGAAAGGAAAAGGCTCCTCTGTCCACTGCTGTCGTTTCATTTTTGTTGCTTTCAAAAAGGTAAAAAAGAAAGGTATATGTGCACAGCAGGATCTTCTTTTCTTCTGTCCGCTGCATCTGACACTACTCCTAGCTTCAGTTGTAAGTAATGTAATGGTAGTAACAATATGAAAAGAGCCAAGCGTAAAGCGAGAATTATTTAGATGCTTTAAACGTAGAAGAATGGGCTACCGCTAGCGCAACCTGCTTGGGTGTCCACTCTTTAGGCTCCAGCTAGCGTGCTTCAATTATCACTCAGATGCACACATCAAAAAGTAATTAACCGCGTGGTGCGCCATTAGTTAGATTCCGGGCGTGTTTTCTATCCTTGAAGGCTTGTAAACGTGTTTTCGCTGGATGTGCCTGTAGTGTACAAGCGAATCGACAGTAGGTCGAATTTCCCCCCGAGAATGTTAGGTAGGAGTAGAATATATTCCAAATGACAAGTGTATTGATCAAAGCAACATTTTTTGTAAGAATAGAAGCAACAGATTCTGGTTAAGTCAAGTTACCCGATTGGGATTAGAGGATTTTCTGCGTACGCTACAACATCTGACAAAGCAATGGGACACCAGGGATCCCACAGAACGGATCATGAAGTTAGAGCATCTCCAATACTGCGGTGACCCATTATATCACTGCATGATATAGCACACTATAGTCTCTGACATAATACCAATAAAACACCGTTTATTAGTATTACATCCCTTAGAGTGGTATAACAGAAACACAACAGGTTCAAGACATGGCTATATGTTACAACTCGACTCTTTACAAAAGTTCCAGAGAACACTCTACGTTAAAGAGAGAGAAAAAAACTTCTTACAAAAAATAATCAGAAATATTTAACTCAAATCTATCAAACTTATAAGACTAGTATCTAAACTACTGGGCTTGCATTGCTGTTATTGCAATACTCTACATAAGTAGGTTCTATGGCTGGAGATTATATTCCTATCTAATCAGCAACTTCGTCTTCACTTTAATTGATGTATATGTTGACTTCCTTAACTTCATTGAAGAGCTTGAGCTGTTGATAAAGATTCCCTTGAGCATAAGTTGATGTAGATGTCGTCTTATTGGCTTCAGAATCTAGCAATGGTTAAGAAGATAAGTTGAGTACGAGCGTACTCAGCAAGTTCACTAAAAAGGATTGTTGGATGCACTAGCTATAACCATAGACCATAGGTCATAGGCAATGCAGGTTTTCGTAAACATTTCTTCAAAGGTTGATTTTTTTCTGAAAAGCTATGTCCGTCAGTCTTCACAGGTTTACCAGAACTTTCGTGGAGTTTCTTTCCTACAACGTTCGCAGCTCTTTCCCGAAACATGGAGTAACAAGTTACAGTTCTTATACTCTGCAGAGGTGCATTACTTTACCCATGAGAGATCTTAAACTTTGTTGCACGGTCGGGAGTATGTCCCCGTTCAAACTTCCATGGTTTGAGGCCCAACCTAAGATCCAATCCAAGCACTGCCTTCTCCGCGACCACACATGTCTCCTTGGTGTACGCCATGCCCACGTATTGAATTACGACAATGGTTAGTACAGACCGTTTAGATGCCGGAACTATCATGGGACGTTGATCGTTCCCTCCCATATGCTGCATATCCTCTACGAATTACCAATTAATGCACGCTACAAGGATAACAACCACGACCCGCACATCCGACTACATGCGAGAGGAAAAAGATACAACTGACTTCTCCGTCTCATTCCAAATCTCATGGTCAACGCGTAATATACGACGCAAGAATCACTGGTGATATTGGTTGTTAAGTCCTAGGTAATATGTTCCTTTACCACCGGAACTTTCATAGTAGGTTATTACCTCATGATAAATAACCTATAATCATATTATTATGAAAATAATGTTTTCTGACCTTTTTGAAATGCAGGTGATGACACCACTGGTTTTGCAAAATACTTTACAGAAAATAATCAAAGGACATGAGAAAGTGTGAACTTGCCTTTTGTGATTGCAAGACTATGCGCTCAAGGTCTTCGAGACAAATAAAGATCTAATATCTAAAAACACCATCGTTGGTCCGATAAGGACTAATGTTTAAAGAAGTAATATGCAGTTATGCATAAGTAATGCTATGCATTTTGTAAAACTCCCGAAATGAATACCGAATACTTTAAGTGAAGTGAACTTAGGTGATTCCTTCAAGAGTTGGTTTATCTTTAAATTTTACTTCACAAGCAAATGTATTTATAAGGAATTTAAATCTTAACAAACAAGGTATAAAAGTAGAGGGCAATAATAATCTAAGTTTGAAGTTAATTGCCATCTGGTGACTATGATGAAAGTTCATGTATTGGGTTGTTAAGAGTTGAAGGATATTATTATGAGTTTATTGTTTGAAGTGGCAAAACGAATAACTTTTGAAGAAAATATTTCTTGATAAGTTTAACCAATGTTGATGGTTAATAGAATGTGATCGATGTTATTTGTGTTTGCTTGAATAGTTTGAGATGACTTAAATATAAATAAACTTAAAATAAGATGTTTATGACTGTTTAGACGAAAGTTAACTATAAAACATAAGTAGATCTAGGGTGTGATGTGTTTAAAAGTATTAATAAGTTTTAAACCTTGCAACAAGCATGTTTAAAGGATGAGGTCATTCACTTTCAGCTTAAGTGAATGATGAGTTTACATGTGATTTGTTAGTATGAATATAATTTATCTTATTAAGGAAAGTATATTTAAATGATTTTAATAATCTATTAAAGTTTTAAATCATGTTTAAGAATACTTAAGAGATAAATAACATTCACTTTCGTTATAAGTGAATGATGATTAAAATTTATTCAAATTGTTGGTTTACCTTGGAGTTATGGTTTTAAAGAGTTTTCTAAAAGTTGATAATTTACTTTTATGTATTATTATAGAATTAAGTTATGGTTTTGGAAGTAGTATTTAATTGTAAAAGATTTAAGGTTTTATATAAAATTGTGCTTATTTCTTATTTAAGATTTTTTTTAAAGAATTTACCAAATAGATAATAAATAAGGATTTATTACTTAAGAACCTTAAAATGTGTTGTAATGATATAATTAGTATTTTTCGAGTATGTTATATTTATTCCAGATCTTAAAATTAATTTTTTTATTTATTTTTAAGTATTAACCTTATGTTTATAAAATTCCATAAAGGATCTAATGTCTTTGAATACTAACTTAAAATTTTATGTACAAAAGAATTAAGTTAGTATTTTTATAAAATAGTAGATTTATTTTTATACACAAAAGTGATTTTTATTATTTTTTAGGATATTTTCTTATATTGTTATAATTTATTGAGAACTCTAGTGACTTTAACATTTAGTGGTATTTTATTTAATCCCAACAAGTAGTTTTATATTTTCTTAGATAGATCTCATTTTTGTGGTTATTTGGAAATATTATATATATTTATATGATTTTTCTATATTTTTCTAGAGTTTGAAACATTTAGAGGGTCATTTTGGTAATTTAAATTTTTCTGCTCTATTTAGTTAGATCTTGGGCTTGATCTTTTGGGTTTTTGCTTGACCCAAAACAGAGCCCAGTGGTTGGTTCGACCCAACCTTGGCCCAAAGCATGGACAAAATCATCCCCTCACTCCCTCACCCTTAGGCTCGACCTCATCCCTCTCGTTCTCCGGCGATGCCATGGCCGTCACCGGCTCCGCCCGATTCTGACAGACGCGTTCACTCCGGTTGCTGCCACCAGTCGTAGACCATGCGCCGCTCTCTGCTGCGTCTTCTTACCCAACTGGATTTGGGGTATGAGTTCTCCTCCGCTCACCCCCTTTGGTTCTGCGAGTCTAGGGTTCCAGTACCCTAGTTTCGTCGAGCCCCAGTGATGGTTTGGTGTTGTCCTGGTGGTGGTTTAATGCTGGTGAAGATGGGGTATGTTCCTGGGTTGGTGTAGCTTGGCGCAGGGCGTAGGTCACAACTCGGCGCAGGCTCAGGTGTCGCCTATGCCGCTGTGCCATGGTTGTTTCCACTACGACCACCCTGCCGGTATGCTTCCTCTTCAAATTCTAGAGAATACCACCAAGTATGTTTTTCCTCCGCCTTCTTCTACTCCCTTCCTTTCTATTCTGACTGAGTCCAAATTAGGGTTTCTCTTATTCTGGGTTTAGAGTACAGCTTGTGGTGGCCCATCTAATACTAAGGTTGAACATTTCTTATCAATTTGGTTTGAGCCTGGGCCACCTAGTGATACTTGTCATGGGAATAGTCACGGCAGATGCTGCAATCGGTAGCGAGTAGTAGAACGAGGGGCAAGGGCGGCCAGCCATCTGCGGTGCGAGATGAGGGCAAAGACACAGGGTTTTACCCAGGTTCGCCCCCCCGGAGGGTAAAGACCTACTCCTGCTAGATTGTATTATGGAGGTGTTACAATGGGCGAGCTCGGCGACTAGGCGGCGAGTCGCTGGGGTGTATGAGGGAACGTGTCTCTACTCACCCTATAGGGAGGTTTATATAGGCTCACCTCCCCTAGGGTTTACATATCTCAACCGATTCGGTTACAGCTTCAGTAATCGTTTAACCTAGTCCGACTGGGCCTATCTACTCGCCCGGGCCTCTAGCTTCCAGTCGCTCGGTACCTTGCTGGGCTTCAATCCACTCACCGTTCTGCAGGCCCACTCGCCAGCTTACGGGCCAGTCGGAAATGTCCTGCTGGGTATACCCCAGTAGGCATATCCCCATCAGTAGTCCCCGAGACCGTCGTCGATTAGGCGTAAGTGGCTGCTGGCAGTCGGAGTATACGTCTTCAGAGTAGGCATCCAGTCGAATCGTCGGCGGGCTCCTGTATAAAGGAGGAAATCCGACGAACCAAGTCGCAGCTTCGGCGAGTCGAGTCGGCGAGACGCGGTCATAGTGATTGACTTGGCGAGCCGAGTGGCTGGAGTTGGACCGTCAGGCGCGGTCAAACTAGCCGTTGGGGTAATCCAACGGTAACTTTTGGTGTAATCATCGCGCGGTAACGGCCTCCTGAATTGGCGGGTAACTCCCGCTATATAAGAGGAATGGCAGGCAATCGTAGAGTCAACTGCTCACCACTTCTTCCGAGTGCGCGCATTTTCCTTCCTTCGCTCCGCGATCCAGTCGACCCGAAATCCTCCGATCTCCAACCAACCTCTCGGCCATGGCCCTTTCCACCGAACCATGGGCTAGGTCCAAGTGCACGAGGGCGCAGCTGGCCTCTTTCGAGGAGGCCGAGATCCTGCGAGCCGGCTGTTGGCGTATCCCCGCAGCCGGAGAAACGACCCCAAACCCGCGAGAGAGGGAATTCGTCTGTTTCACCAGTCACCTCGAGCGGGGGCTAGGGTTTCCCACGTCCTTGTTCTTCCGGCGCCTTTGCGCCTACTACGGGATCCAGCCTTCAGATCTGGGTCCCCACAGCATCGAGCAGCTCGCCATCTTCGTGGCGTTCTGCGAATGCTACTTGGGCTGCCAGCCCTACTTTCCCTTGTGGCAAGATCTGTTCCACGGACGGATCAGCCGCGAGGAGGCAGGCGGCCCAATGCTAGCCGCGGGTGGCTTGACGTTCCAGCTCAAGTCCAAAGCCTCTTTCTTTGATCTGATGCTACCCGCCAAGGCAGCGAGCGACTGGAAAAAGTCGTGGTTCTATGTGACCGAGGCGACCCCGGAGGGCGAGGCGGCGATCCCGCGGTACTCCGCTAGTCGTTCCGAGCCGCGCCATCTCCAAGTCGGCAGGCTCCCCGACGACCAGCGGATGGTCGTTGACGAGATGCTCCAGACCATCCGTGGTCTGAAGAAGAAGGGCCTCCAAACGATAAATTTGTACAATTGCTGGCTTGGGCGGCGGCTCGTTCCACTCGCCCAGCGCGACCACTACATGTACCAATACACGGGCCGGGGGGACTCGACGAAGGCCTGCCTCGACGAGTGGAAGCTGGAAGATTATCTCCCAGCGCTGAAGAAGATTACCTAGGCGGTGTACCTGGATGCGCAGGCTGGGATCGCCCCCTACACCGCGAAGCGTCCGGCTCCAACGGTAATTTCTTTACCTTGTTTGCAGTCGCAGTGTATGCAGTCGCGGTAATTCTGATTCTGTTTTGTATTCATCGCAGCTATTCCAAGTGGTGGAAGGGTGGCTCCCACCTTTGGATGATGAGAGCCCGGATCCATCCGCCCAGGACATAGGCGAATCGCCACCCGCGAGGGGCAACGAGGACGACGAGGACGAGTCCGAAGAGGAGGTCGCCCCGCTGGTCCGAAAGACCCGCGGGCAACGTCAGCGCGAGATCGAGGCGAGCAGAAGCCTCGAGCGTCATGATGACGACGACGAGCTCCCAGAGACCACCTCGCGCCGTCAAGCCACTCCGTCGAAGAAGAAGAAGAAGGAGAGGGAGGTGAGGGCCCTCCCAAAGAAGAAAACGAAGCCGTCGAGGACGGCCTCACCGCCGCACTCGGCGAGCAGCTCCGATGCTCCCAGCCCAGCTGGTGACGGCACGCCACCAGCGACAACCGCGCTGGACACGGCAACCATGGAAGTGCCGCTGGCCTCAATGCCTCCGCCATTCGCCCCAGTCTCTGGGCTGGGGGAGGCTCCGGCTGTGGCGACTTCGCCTCGCAAGGAGGCTCCGGCTGCGGCGGCTTCGCCCCGCAAGGAGGCTCCGGCTGTAGAGGCTCCAACTCGCGAGGAAGCTCCCGCCGAGGA
Organism: Avena atlantica; assembly: GCA_910589765.1. Lineage (NCBI taxonomy): Eukaryota > Viridiplantae > Streptophyta > Magnoliopsida > Poales > Poaceae > Avena > Avena atlantica. Next base: position 229,713,590 of record OU342738.1, read on the forward strand.
TGTCCCAGAGGCGCCAGCTGCGGCCTCAACGACGAAGAAGCCGTCCGTGTCTTGGGCACGCGACGTCCTGGAACTGGGGCTCAGTCGCCGACTGGGCCCTGAACTGGAAAAACCGGCCGGCCTTCGTACGGGGCTACGTATCATCCCAGTCGCCAAGTGAGTGCGCTCACCCCTCCTTATTTTCCATAACTATTTCAATTGTCTTTGTTGATTCGATTAATGCGCAGGACCGGAGTGAAAAGGATGGGCCATCCGACCGTGGCCAAGGTGCCCTCCGCTGCTAGCGAGGAGGATCCTTCCCGCAAGAGGAAGGCGGACGAGGTCGTCACCTCAGCGGATGGCATTAAGAAGGCCAAGGGCGACGACATCGTCACTATCTCTGACGACACGACGGCCACGCCGGCCGGGCCCGTGGTGGAGGCAGCCGCGTCTACGAAGGAGGGCGCTTCCTTGCTTGGAACGGCGGAGGCGACCTCCCTTGGAGCGGGTGCCTCTATCGCTACCTTCCCCCGCTTCGTGACCAAGGCGGCCACGGCGAGTGGGGCTGCGCCCTCGAGCCACGCTCCTGGGACCGCCGATGCTGAAGTCGACCACCGTCGTGGGCACACGCCAGCGTTACTCGCGTCCGTGGACGCGATACAACTCCATGGCATGCTTGGCGCAGCCATCCAGGTACATCCAGTCCCCGAGGATCAGGTCGGTGCTTTGCAGCGGCTTGATTCTTATAATTTATCGTCTTTTATTTTCGTATCCAGTCCCGAGTGCGCACTCGCTGAATTTCAGCGGGTGGGCACTTAGGAATTTCTTGATCGCCAGTCCCCGAGTGCGCACTCGCTGAATTTCAGCGGGTGGGCACTTAGGAATTTCTTGATTGCCAGTCCCCGAGTGCGCACTCGCTGAATTTCAGCGGGTGGGCACTTAGGAATTTCTTGATCGCCAGTCCCCGAGTGCGCACTCGCTGAATTTCAGCGGGTGGGCACTTAGGAATTTCTTGATCGCCAGTCCCCGAGTGCGCACTCGCTGAATTTCAGCGGGTGGGCACTTAGGAATTTCGTTTTAACTAACTTTTTCGGTGATGTGCAGGGTCTGCAGCTTGAGTCGGCGGACCGATTGGCCGCGAAACAGCGCGCGGAGAAGGAGATGGCCATCGTCCAGGAGGCAAACAAAGGACTTCAGGCTGTTGCTGCGAAGGCGGAGGAAGATCGCCAGGGGCTTGTCCCCGCTGGTGAGTTGGTGGCGACACGAGCTGCTCTGGGTGCCGCTGAACAGCGGATCGCCGACCTCGAGCGTGAACTGCGGGAGGCGAGAGAAGAAGCTAGCTTGGCGGACGGGCGAGCTAAGGCCGCCATTGCGGCCGCTGAGGAGGATCGCAAGGTGTCGGAAGTCCTTATTGCTGGGCTTCAGGACGACCACACGTCGCTTCAGTGCTTTATCACGGGACTCGCCCGCCCGTTGCTTGGTGAGTGCATCCTCCCTTTCTTATAGTTGTGGTTTTTGTGGTGTCCGTCATACTCATCATTGTCTTCTTCTTCACAAGCCGTATCATTGATAGCAAAGAAGAGGCGAGCTCGCTCGACGCGAGGCAGTGCGTAAGCATGCTCGTCGACTCGGCGACGCTGTCGGCGACCTGCATCCGCGCCTACCTCCAAGAAATATCGCCCACGGGGGTGATTCCCAGCGACCTCGTTGAGGTGTCGAAGTACTTGGAGAAGGCACCCGCGGTCGTTGAATTCATGACGCGATCGGCGTTTCGGCGTGGAGCATCGACGGCCCTAAGCCTTGGACTCGCCCACTTCCCCGAAGATTTCGACATCGACGATGTGAGGAGTGGATACCCATCGTCAACTGGCGCGGTGGAGCTGTCCGAGGTCCTCAAGTTGCAAGAGCGTGCCGCCACATACTCGGAACGTGTCTGGGCAATGGGCGACCTCCTTCCGTACCAGGAGACGGTCGTCGCGCCGAACGACCCCGAGCCGCCGCACCGTGACTTCAAAGTTGAGCAACCTTTTCGCGCGGCGATGGCGGGTGAACTAACGACGTATCCGTCAAACCCGTACACGGCGTTCATCCGCAATCGCCGGGATGTTGGCGAGTCGTCATCGAAGCCTGCAGAGTAGGGTAGTTTGCCTTGAAGCGTTAGCAGCAGTTCTGCCGCGCGGGCATATTTTGTAACGTAAAACAATGCAATATGCGATTGAATGAGACGTCGTGTCTATTTTGGTATTTGTTTGTGTGCTTTTGATTGGTGTTGAACGAGTCCCCGAGCGCGTCCGCCCTTTTGTGGGGTTTACCTCGTGTATGATATATGTGTTGTTGTTATGTGTTTTGATGTTTTAGTCGACTCGCCCGAGCTCGAAGAGCCAGTCGCTAGGCGAATCCCTTGAGTGCTCTGTACTTTACCGTGTTCCCATGCGCGAACGAGGTCAGGTGGCCGAGTCCCCGAGCGTGGTACTTGGTAGTTCTAGGCGCGACTCGAGGGTGGTTGAGGACTTAGCGCGTTGGTGTGAGCGCGTCACTCCTGCCTGGCCCGTGGGGTCAGTCGCGTGGCGAGTCCTGGGCATGCTCTCTTACTTGGCGTTTTCCCTGACCGCTCGCGACGAACTGGTCCTCAGTCCCCGAGAGTGGTACTTAGCCGTTCGAGTCGCTATGCCGAGGATGCGGAGGACCAAGGTCGCTGTGAGAAGCGAGGGCAGTTGTCTTGGCTCGTAGAACCAGTCGAGCTAGGCGACTCCAATGGGGCTCCGGGTGGGCGTTGTTCGTGGACGATGCAAGACCTGAGGTTATTCAGTGCTCTTACACCGCACTACTTAGCCGTGCCGATCGTTGTACCAAAGGTTGACTGCTGCATTTAGCATAACGCTGTTTTTACGAGTGCGAGTGGCACAAGTCATGGAGAGTAGGCGCAATTTTGCGGTAACCGTTTATTTTTATTTCATAGCGACTGGAGAGTACATGTGTGGGGTACTAGGAGTAGAACTTCCGGAGGAGGTTTACATTCCATGGTCGCTTGACGTCGAGTTCGCCATCCCCGCGGACATCGATGAGGTAGTAGGCATCGTTGCCGAGTACGCGCCCGATAGCGAATGGGCCTTCCCACGGAGGGGAAAGCTTGTGCATGCCCTTCTTGTCCTGGATGAGGCGTAACATCAGGTCGCCTTCCTGGAAGGTGCGAGCTTTCACCCGCCGGCTGTGGTAGCGGCGGAGTCCTTGCTGGTAGATGGCGGTGCGTGACCGAGCGAGGTCGCGTGCTTCGTCGAGCTGGTCGACCCCATCTTGGCGGGACAGCTCATTTGCAGCCTCCGTATAGTGGACGACTCGCGGAGAGTCGTGTTCGAGGTCGGTGGGCATGACTGCTTCGGCACCGTAGACCATGAAGAAGGGAGTGAATCCCGTCGATCTGTTGACTGAGGTGCGGATCCCCCAGATGACAGAGGGCAACTCCTCGACCCAGCACCCGGCGGTGCGCTCGAGTGGTACTTGGAGTCGCGGCTTCAGGCCATGGAGGATGCTTTGGTTGGCCCGTTCCGCCTGGCCGTTGGATTCCGGGTGGGCGACTGACGCGAGGTCGAGCCGGATGTGGTGCTCTTCGCAGAATTCGGCCATGGCTCCTTTGGCGAAGTTGGTGCCGTTGTCCGTGATGATGCTGTTTGGGAACCCGTAGCGATATATGAGCTCGCGTAGGAATTTAGTGGCGGTCTTCCCATCGCATTTCCGGACTGGCTTGGCCTCCACCCACTTTGTGAATTTGTCGACGGCGACTAGCAGGTGGGTGTAGCCGGAAGGGGCCTTCTTGAAGGGGTCTACCATGTCCATGCCCCACACAGCGAATGGCCAGGTGATGGGGATTGTTTTGAGCGCCGAGCTCGGTACGTGCGTCTGATTGGCGTACTTCTGGCACCCGGCGCATCGCTGGACGATGTCGACAGCGTCGGCGTGTGCGGTGGGCCAGTAGAAGACGTGTCGCATAGCCTTGGCGACCAGGGAGCGAGCGGCGGCGTGGTGGCCGCAGTCACCTGAGTGAATGTCGTGGAGGATTTTGCGTCCTTCAGCTGGTTGGACGCAGCGTTGGAACACGCCGGTGACGCTGCGCTTGTGGAGCTCGCCGTCGATGATGGTGTAGGACTTGCATCGACGAGCGATCATTCGAGCGTCTGTCTCGTCTGCTGGCAGGGTGCCGGCTTCCAGGTAGGCGACGTAGGGCTTGGTCCAGTCGTCTGGCTCGTTGACGAGTGCGACCAAGACTGCCTATGGTTGGAGTGGGACTCCGATGTCGATCTCCCTCGGGGGAGAGACTGATGGCTTGGAGATCGTGTCGAGGAACACGCCGGCGGGTTGTGCGAGTCGAGCCGACCCGATGCGAGAGAGGGCGTCGGCCTCCTCGTTTTTCCGCCTGTCGATCCACTCGACAGAGTAGCCGGTGAAGTGGCCGCCCAGCTTGTCTACCGCTTGGCGGTACGCCGCCATGGTAGGGGAGACGGCGTCGCAGGTGCCGGCGACTTGCCCCGTGACAAGGTCGGAATCTCCGTAGCAGCGGAGGCGATTGACGTTCATCTCCTTGGCGTCTCGCATGCCGTGGAGTAGGGCCTCGTATTCAGCCATGTTGTTGGTGCAGGGCGTGAAGTCGAGGCAGAGGATGTAGCGGAGCTTGTCGCCTTTTGGTGAAGTCAATACTATCCCTGCGCCTGCACCGTCCGCGTTCTTGGAGCCGTCGAAGTGCAGGCTCCAATAGTGGAGGTACGACAGCTTCTCTGGTTGCTGGGCCTCCTCCCAGTCGGCGATGAAGTCTGCCAGTGCCTGCGACTTGATCGCCTTTCGTGGCTCGTATTTGATGTTGTGGACGCCGATCTCGACGGCCCACTTGGCGACCGGCCCGGTCGCCTCGCGATTGCGGATGATGTCTTGAAGTGGTGCTGAGGAGACGACCGTGATCGGGTGCTCCTGGAAGTAGTGCGGCAGGCGTCGCTGAGCCCTGAAGACCGCGTATACTAACTTTTGGTACTGTGGGTACCGCTGGCGCGACTCGGTGAGGACCTCGCTAATGTAGTATACCGGATGCTGAACCGGGCGCTCCTTTCCTTCCTCTGGTCGCTCGACGACCATCACGGCGCTGACGACGCGCTCGGACGCCGCGACGTAAACCAGCATGGGTTCTTTGTCGGCGGGGGCGGCGAGTAGTGGTGCGGCGAGTAGCACCTTTTTGAGGTCGCGGAGCGCGTCGTCCGCCTCCTTGTCCCACTGGAAGGTGGGGTTCTTCCGCATCAGGCGGTATAGGGGCATCGCCTTTTCGCCCAGGCGGGGGATGAAGCGACTGAGAGCCTCTACTCGCCCGGCCAGCTTCTGGACGTCGCGCAGGCACTCGGTTTTGCCGAGCCGGTCGATCGTGTTGATCTTTGTGGGGTTCGCCTCGATCCCTCGTTTGGAGACGACGTACCCCAGTAGTTGTCCGGCGGGTACACCGAAGGTGCACTTGCCTGGGTTGAGCTTTATCTTGTATCTTCGCAGGTTGGCGAAAGTTTCCGCCAGGTCGGCGAGTAGGTCGCCTTGGCGAGCGGACTTCACGACCACGTCGTCGATGTAGACGTGGATGTTGCGGCCAATTTGGCTCGCGAGGCATTCTTGCATGCACCGCTGGTAGGTCGCCCCGGCGTTCTTGAGGCCGAAGGTCATGGCGGTGTAGCAGAAGGCTCCGAATGGCGTGATGAACGTCGTCTTCTCCTCGTCTTTGACAGCCATTTTGATCTGGTTATACCCAGAGTAGGCGTTGAGGAAACATAGCGACTCCGAGCCCGCGGTTGAATCGATTATCTGATCGATCCGCGGGAGGACGAACTGCTCCTTTGGGCAGGCGCTGTTCAGGTTTGTGTAGTCGATACACATTCTCCAGGTCCCGTTTTTCTTCTCGACCAGGACTGGGTTTGCCAGCCACTTGGAGTACTTGATTGGCCGAATGAAGCCGTCAGCGAGTAGACGCTACACTTCCTCGGCTATTGCTCGACGACATTCTTCATTGAAGGGCCGTAGCGACTGCTTGACAGGTCGCACTTTGGGGTCGGCGTTCAGCTTGTGCTCAGCGAGCTCCCTAGGGACACCGGGCATGTCGGAGGGTTTCCATGCGAAGATGTCCCTGTTCTCACGGAGGAACTCGATGATCGGGCCTTCCTATGCTGGGCTCATGCCTGTCCCGATCGTCACCATCTGGCTGGAGTCGCCTGGGACCAGCTCGACGGTGCGAGTGTGCGTCGTGGCCTCAAAGGTTGAGGTGTTTGCGCCCTCTGAGTTGGGCTTCTTGAGTATTGTGGGGTCGTCATTGTTGACCCCGCTCGCGTACTTGGCGAGCTCATCAGCGTGATTAGTCTCCGCTGCGATGACGGCGTCGGCGAGCGCGGCTCCTTTGGCCTCGCACTCGGCGGCCATGTCGGGGTCGCCGTTGATGGTGATGAAGCCGCACGGCCCGGGGAGCTTCATCGCGTTGTACGCGTAGTGGGGCGCTGCCATGAATTTAGCGAACGCCTGGCGCCCCAGGACGCAGTGGTAGGGGCTGTCGAAGGGCACCAGCTCGAAGACGATCCGCTCGGTGCGGAAGTTTGCCGGTGTGCCAAAGGTGACCGGCAGCGTGACCTTGCCGATCGGGTACGCCTTCCGACCGGGGACGATGCCGTGGAACGTGGTGTGGGTCGTCTCGATCATCGACTGCGGGAGCCGCAGCCGCCTGAAGGTGTCGAGGTAGAGGATGTTGATGGAGCTACCGCCGTCCATCAGTGTCTTGGGGAGCCAGTAGTCGCCGACCTTGGGCTTGACCACCAAGGCGACTCGTCCTGGGTACTCGATGCGCGGCGAGTGGTCTTGGCGGCTCCAGGTGATGGGCTGCTCCAACCAGTTCAGGAACTGGGGGACGTCTATGTTGGAGATATGCCCTAGAGGCAATAATAAATGTAGTTATTATTATATCTTTGTGTTTATGATAAATGTTTACATTCATGCTATAATAGTATTAACAAGGAAACATTGATACTTGTGTGATTTGTAAACTTAATTTGAAGTCCCTAGTATAGCCTCTATACTTCACTAGCTTGTTGGTTGATAGATGATTGTGGTTTCCCTATCATGAACATTGAGATGTTATCAACAACAAGATCATATCGTTAGGAGAATGATATGGTGGACATACTCCTATAGATAAGCGTAGCATAAAGATCAAGTCATTTCAATAGTTCAATTGCTATATGCTTTCTGATACATAGTAACCTAATTCCTTCGACCATGAGATCATGCATATCACCTTTACCGGATGGATGCTTTGATGACATCAAACACCACACCGTAACTGGGTGGCTATAAAGGTGGCGTTGAGTGTTCGGAAAGTATTGGTTGAGACACATGGATCAAGAGTGGGATTTTTCCATCCATATGACGGATAGATATACTCTGGGCCCTCTCGGTGGAATGTCATCCAATTAGCTTGCAAGCATGTGACTGGCTCACAACCGATCACATATCACGGGAACGAGAAAAGAGTACTTATCGGTAATGAGGTTGAACTAGGTATGCAGAGATACCGACGATCATGACCTCGGATAAGTAAACTATCGTGAGACAAAGGGAAATTGGTATCGTATGTAAGTGGTTCATTCGATCGCAAAGTAATCGTAGAAATATGTGGGATCCATATGAATTTCCAGATTCCACTATTGGTTATTGTTCGGAGAAGTGTCTCGATCATGTCCGTGTAATTCACGAACCGTAGGGAGACACACTTAAGGATTCGACGTTGTTTGAGTAGTTATGGTATTATGAGAAAGAGACCGAATGTTGTTCGGAGTCTCGGATGGGATCCGGGATATCACGAGGTGATCCGGAATGGTCCGGATAATAAGATTCATATAAGGAAAGTCCCGTTTCGGAGTTCGGAAATGATTCCGGTGTTTTCATCGGGAATGTTCTAGAAGGTTCCGGAATGTCCGGCACTCCGGGGGGGGGGGGGAGGGGTACATGAATGTGTCATTACATATTGGAATGATTGCATCATGTACTAAGTGTTCTCGCTGTTCCAAATAAAGGATTAAATTGAATCCTAAAACTGAAAAGTCAAATGGCCAGTTTGAAAGTCAAACGGCTAAAAACAGGAAACTGTGGGAAACAAGCAAGAGGAGGTTAAAACCGACTTGGGGGAGGAGTCCCTCCTCTCCAAGCCAGCGCGCCACCCAAGGCCGACTTGGGGAGGGACTCCCTCCCCTTGGCCGCCCCTCCCACCTATAAAAGGAGGGGCAGGGCCTCCTCCTCTAGACACACAAGTTCCTATCCTCTAATCTAAATCCTAGCCCTAGACTCCGGTTTAGAGCCGTTTTGGTTTAGAGCTTCTAATTGCCCTAGCCTTCGGATTAGAGCCTTCTAATTGGTGTGTCTAAACCCTAGACCACTAATAGTTCTCTCTCATACTCCACCATACTCGCTCCGGCTTAAGGCGAAGCCCTGCGGGATCTCCCCTCTACTTCCGGTACCACGCCGTTGTGCTGCCGGAATCGCGAGGAGAGTGCTACAACCTCCGCTGCCTGCTGGAACAAGGGAGAGGAAGGTCTTCGTCGAGTACCGAACGTGTGACCGACTGCGGGAGCGCTGCCGTAACGCAGCGCCGGAAGGATCGTCTACGCGATCTTGAGATCGGGAAGAGTACGACTACATCACCCACGAGAATCCGCTCTCGTTAAACACTTTGGAATCTTCAAGGGTAAGTTATTCCATCGACTCATTGCTACAATCTAGTAGATAGATCTTGGCTTGTTTGTTTGTATGCGATAGAAATTTTTTGTTTTCCATGCTACGAAACCCTACAGTGGTATCAGAGCCAGGTTTATATGTAGATCTGTTGCACGAGTAGAACACAATGGTCATTGTGGGCGTTGATGCTTTTATTGTCGATTGCTTCTTGTGTACTTTGCATCTTGCGGTATGTTGGGATGAAGCGGCCCGGGCTAACCTTACATGACATCGTTCATGAGACTTGCTCCACACTTGACATTCAACTTGTATTGCATAAGTGGCTTTGCGGGTGCCTGTTTCTCCTAGCATAGTTAAGATCCAATTTACAACGGGTGATTAACAATACTAGTATCAATGTTGTGGTTCATGTTCGTAAGTTAGAACGACACTTATATAAAGCCCCAAACCACGTAAAACATGCAAAGAAAGTAGAGGCGTCTAACTTTGTTTTGCAGGGGTGTGCAGTGATGTGATATGGCCATGATTGTGATTATATTTGATGTATGCAATGTTCCTTATTGTAAGTTGGCAACCGGCAGGAGCCATATGGTTGTCTTTAATTTATGTTAAGACCCGCGTATCTATTCAAAGTAGTTGTAATAGTTGAAGTCGGTGGACGACAACCATGGAGAGGCGTCATTGACCTTGATGCAATGCCGGTGATGATGGAGATCATGTTCGTGCTTGAAGATGGAGATCGGAAGCACAAAGAAGAAAGGCCATATCATATCACATATATATATATTGAATTGCATGTGATGTTAATCCTTTATGCATCTTGTATTGCTTAGTAGACGATGGTAGCATTATAAGATGATCCCTCATGCACATGAATTTCAAGTCATAAAGTGTTCACCCTTAGTTAGCACCGTTGCTAAAGCTTGTTGTTTTGAAGCACCACGTGATGATCGGGTGTGTTAGATTCCGCAAGTGTATACAACGTGAGCAAGCCAGATTTGCTCATGCGGAAACTAAGGTTTGATCTTGACGAGCCTAGCATGTACAGACATGGTCTCGGAACACGGATCACCGAAAGGTAAAGCATGAATCATATAGTAGATATGATGAACATGACGATTGTTCGCCATTGAAACTAGATCAACTCTCGTGATGATCGGTGTTGATTTAGTGGATTTGGTTCGTGTGATCACTAAAACAATGTGAGGGATATTGTTTTGAGTGGGAGTTCACCTAGATTAACTTTATTAATTAATTTGAACTCAATTTGTCATAAACTTAGTCTAAACTATTGCAAATATGTTGTAGATCAATGGCAGCCCCTACCATCAATTTTAATGCGTTCCTAGAGAAAGAAAAATTGAAAAACAATGGAAGCAACTTCGCGGATTGGTTCCGCAATTTGAGGATTGTCCTCACAGCTGGTAATTTGACCTATGTGCTGGATGCACCGCTGGGTGACCCACCTGCAGATGATGCTCCCGATGAAGTAAAGAATGTTTACCTTGCTCAGAAGAATCAGTACTCCATAGTTCAGTGTGCTATCTTGTATGGTTTGGAATCGGAGCTTCAGAAAAGGTTTGAGGATTCAGACCCATATGATATTGTTGAGGATCTCAAATTGATTTTTGAGACTCATGCGGCAATTGAAAGCTATGAGGCTTCTGAAAAGTTCTTTAACTGCAAGATGGAAGAGGGCAACTCCGTCAGTGAGCATGTGCTTAAGATGTCTGGGCACGCAAACAAACTTCAAAGCTTGGGTATAGTGATTCCTAATGCTTTGGGGATTTACCGTGTCCTCCAATCACTACCACCAAGTTACAAGAACTTTGTGATGAACTACAACATGCAGAATATGAACAAGACGTTGCCAGAACTCTTTGCCATGTTGAAATCTGCAGAAGTGGAGATCAAGAAAGAGCACCAAGTGTTGTTGGTTAATAAGACTACCAAATTCAAGAAAGGCAAGTCTAAGCAAAAGGGACACTTCAAGAAGGGTGGTAAGAAAGTTACCACGCCAGCGAAGAAGACCAAGGCTGGACCTAAGCCTGATACTGAGTGCTTTTACTGCAAGGGAGAAGGTCACTGGAAGCGGAATTGCCCAAAGTACTTGGCGGATTTGAAGAACGGCAACATCAAGAAGAAAGGTATATCTGATATACATGTTATTGATGTGTATCTCACTAGTACTCGTAGTAGTGCCTGGGTATTTGATACTGGTTCGCTTGCTCATATTTGTATCTCGAAACAGGTGCTGCAGAATAAACGGAAGCTAGCGAAGAACGAGGTGACGATGCGCGTGGGAAATGGATCAAAGGTTGATGTGATCGCGGTCGGCACGCTACCCCTTCATCTACCATCGGGATTAGTTTTATACTTAAATAATTGTTATTTGGTGCCTGCGTTGAGCATGAACATTATATCGGGATCTTGTTTATTGCGAGACGGTTACTTGTTTAAGTCCGAGAATAATGGTTGTTCGATTTATATGAGTAATATGTTTTATGCACATGCACCTTTGATAGATGGTCTATTCTTATTGAATCTCGATAGTGGAAATACACATATCAACAACATTGAGGCTAAACGTTTGAAATCAAGCGATAATTCGACCTATATGTGGCACTGTCGTCTTGGTCACATTGGAGTGAAACGTATGAAGAAACTCCATTCCGATGGACTTCTTGAATCACTTGATTTTGAATCACAAAAAAAGATGCGAAGCATGTCTGATGGGTAAAATGACTAAGGCTCCATTTTCTGGTATGATGGAGCGAGCTACGGACTTATTGGAAATCATACATACCGATGTTTGTGGTCCAATGAGTGTAGCATCGCGCAGTGGTTATCGTTATGTTCTTACCTTCACGGATGACTTGAGTAGATATGGGTATATCTATTTCATGAAACATAAGTCCGAAACTTTCGAGAAGTTTAAGGAGTTTCAAAGTGAGGTAGAGAATCAACGTAACAAGAAGATTAAATTTCTACGTTCTGATCGTGGAGGTGAATATCTAAGTTACGAGTTTGGCGAGCATTTGAAGAAATGCGGAATACTTTCACAATTGACACCGCCGGAACACCACAGCGTAATGGTGTGTCCGAACGTCGTAATCGAACTCTCTTAGATATGGTTCGTTCTATGATGTCACTTACAGATTTACCGCTATCATTTTGGGGTTATGCATTAGAAACAGCCGCATGCACTTTAAATAGGGCACCATCTAAATCCGTTGAAACGACACCGTATGAATTATGGTTTGGGAAGAAACCTAAATTGTCGTTCCTTAAAGTTTGGGGATGCGAAGCCTATGTAAAGAAGTTACAGCCGGATAAGCTTGAACCCAAAGCGGAAAAATGCGTCTTCATAGGATACCCAAAGGAAACTATTGGGTATACCTTCTATCATAGATCCGAAGGAAAAAATCTTCGTTGCCAAGAATGGATCCTTTCTAGAGAAGGAATTTCTCTCGAAAGAAGTGACTGGAAGGAAAGTAGAACTCGACGAGGTTGTCGAACCTTCTCTCGAAATTGCGAGTAGCGCAGCACCGGAAGAAGTTCTTGTGGTGCCTGCACCAATAAGAGAGGAAGCTAATGATGGTGATCATGAAACTTCGGTTGAAGTTACTACAGAGCCTCGGAGGTCAACGAGAACTCGTACCACTCCAGATTGGTATGATTCCGTTATGAATGTCATGTTGGTGGACAACACCGATGACCTCAAGACATATGAGGAAGCGATGATGAGCCCAGATTCCAATAAATGGCAAGAAGCCATGAAATCCGAGATTGGATCCATGTACGAAAACCAAGTATGGACTTTGGTGGACTTACCGGATGGCCGGAAGGCTGTCGAGAACAAATGGATTTTCAAGAAGAAAACAGATGCTGATGGTAATGTTAGTATCTATAAAGCTCGACTTGTCGCAAAAGGGTTTCGACAAATTCAAGGAGTTGACTACGATGAGACTTTCTCACCAGTAGTGAAGCTAAAGTCTGTAAGGATTATGTTAGCAATCGCTGCATATTATGATATGGCAGATGGATGTCAAAACAGCATTCCTCAATGGAGATATTGATGAAGAGTTGTATATGATGCAACCCAAAGGTTTTGTCGATCCTAAAGATGCTAACAAGGTATGCAAAATTCAACGGTCCATCTATGGATTGAGTGGGAGCTCTGTAGCATTCTTAATACTATATGTGGATGACATATTGTTGATTGGGAATGATGTAGACCTTCTTAATAGTGTCAAAGAATATTTGAATAATAGTTTTTCAATGAAGGATCTTGGCGAAGCAGCTTACATATTAGGCATAAAGATTTATAGAGATAGATCGAAACGCCAAATATCATTGTCACAGAGTACATATTTGGAAAAAGTTCTAAAGAGGTTTGGAATGGAAGAAAGCAAGAAAGGGTTCTTGCCCATGTTGCCCAATACGACCTTGAGTAAAACTCAAAGTCCGACATCGGCAGGAGATAGAGAAAGGATGAGTAAGACTCCCTATGCCTCAGCCATAGGATCTCTAATGTATGACATGCTATGTACTAGACCCGACATTGCATATGCTGTTAGTTTAACTAGCAGATATCAAAGTGATCCAGGAGTGGATCATTAGACAGCGGTCAAAAACATCCTTAAGTACTTGAGAAGAACTAAGGATATGGTTCTTTCTTATGGAGGTGATGAACAACTCGTTGTTAACGGTTACACCGATGCTAGTTGGAACACCGATCCGGATGATTCTAAATCACAATCCGGATACGTATTTATTTTGAATGGTGCAGCAGTTAGCTGGAGGAGTGCAAAGCAAAGCGTTGTGGCGAGATCTTCAACTGAATCGGAATACATGGCTGCTTCGGAGGCTTCACAAGAAGCGATATGGATGAAAGAGTTCATTACAGAGCTGGGTGTGGTTCCTAGTGCGCTGGACCCAATGTCTATCTACTGTGATAACATGGGCGCCATAGCCAATGCGCAAGAACCAAGGTCACACAAGAAGCTGAAGCACATCAAGCTACGTTTTCACGCTATTCGAGAACATATCCAGGATGGGGATATAAAGATTTGCAAAGTACACACATATCTGAATGTGGCGGATCCGTTGACTAAACCTCTCCCGAGGGCAAAACATGACCAACACCAAACTGCCATGGGTGTTCGGTATATTACCATGTAATCTAGATTAGATGACTCTAGTGCAAGTGGGAGACTGTTGGAGATATGCCCTAGAGGCAATAATAAATGTAGTTATTATTATATCTTTGTGTTTATGATAAATGTTTACATTCATGCTATAATAGTATTAACAAGGAAACATTGATACTTGTGTGATTTGTAAACTTAATTTGAAGTCCCTAGTATAGCCTCTATACTTCACTAGCTTGTTGGTTGATAGATGATTGTGGTTTCCCTATCATGAACATTGAGATGTTATCAACAACAAGATCATATCGTTAGGAGAATGATATGGTGGACATACTCCTATAGATAAGTGTAGCATAAAGATCAAGTCATTTCAATAGTTCAATTGCTATATGCTTTCTGATACATAGTAACCTAATTCCTTCGACCATGAGATCATGCATATCACCTTTACCGGATGGATGCTTTGATGACATCAAACACCACACCGTAACTGGGTGGCTATAAAGGTGGCATTGAGTGTTCGGAAAGTATTGGTTGAGACACATGGATCAAGAGTGGGATTTGTCCATCCATATGACGGATAGATATACTCTGGGCCCTCTCGGTGGAATGTCATCCAATTAACTTGCAAGCATGTGACTGGCTCACAAGCGATCACATATCACGGGAACGAGAAAAGAGTACTTATCGGTAATGAGGTTGAACTAGGTACGCAGAGATACCGACGATCATGACCTCGGATAAGTAAACTATCGTGAGACAAAGGGAAATTGGTATTGTATGTAAGTGGTTCATTCGATCGGAAAGTAATCGTAGAAATATGTGGGAGCCATATGAATTTCCAGATTCCTCTATTGGTTATTGTTCGGAGAAGTGTCTCGATCATGTCCGCATAATTCACGAACCGTAGGGAGACACACTTAAGGATTCGACGTTGTTTGAGTAGTTATGGTATTATGAGAAAGAGACCGAATGTTGTTCGGAGTCTCGGATGGGATCCGGGATATCACGAGGTGATCCGGAATGGTCCGGAGAATAAGATTCATATAAGGAAAGTCCCGTTTCGGAGTTCGGAAATGATTCCGGTGTTTTCATCGGGAATGTTCTAGAAGGTTCTGGAATGACCGGCACTCCGGGGGGGAAAGGGTACATGAATGTGTCATTACATATTGGAATGATTGCATCATGTACTAAGTGTTCTCGCTGTTCCAAATAAAGGATTAAATTGAATCCTAAAACTGAAAAGTCAAATGGCCAGTTTGAAAGTCAAACGGCTAAAAACAGGAAACTGTGGGAAACAAGCAAGAGGAGGTTAAAACCGACTTGGGGGAGGAGTCCCTCCTCTCCAAGCCGGCGCGCCACCCAAGGCCGACTTGGGGAGGGACTCCCTCCCCTTGGCCGCCCCTCCCACCTATAAAAGGAGGGGCAGGGCCTCCTCCTCTAGACACACAAGTTCCTATCCTCTAATCTAAATCCTAGCCCTAGACTCCGGTTTAGAGCCGTTTTGGTTTAGAGCTTCTAATTGCCCTAGCCTTCGGATTAGAGCCTTCTAATTGGTGTGTCTAAACCCTAGACCACTAATAGTTCTCTCTCATACTCCACCATACTCGCTCCGGCTTAAGGCGAAGCCCTGCGGGATCTCCCCTCTACTTCCGGTACCACGCCGTTGTGCTGCCGGAATCGCGAGGAGAGTGCTACAACCTCCGCTGCCTGCTGGAACAAGGGAGAGGAAGGTCTTCGTCGAGTACCGAACGTGTGACCGACTGCGGGAGCGCTGCCGGAACGCAGCGCCGGAAGGATCGTCTACGCGATCTTGAGATCGGGAAGAGTACGACTACATCACCCACGAGAATCCGCTCTCGTTAAACACTTTGGAATCTTCAAGGGTAAGTTATTCCATCGACTCGTTGCTACAATCTAGTAGATAGATCTTGGCTTGTTTGTTTGTATGCGATAGAAATTTTTTGTTTTCCATGCTACGAAACCCTACAGTCTATTTGGGCCACCGCGTTGACGGCGACGGCGCGGGCGATGACTTTCTTCTCGCGCTTCGTGTTGAAGCCTGTGAAGGTGTGGAGCGAGCCGGCTACTTTGCCAAATTTTCCGCCGTTTGGCGGGTCGTTGTCGGGGTCCTCCCGCGCTTGCCGTGCCTTCTCGATTTCCCTGAGGGTGTGGCAGTCGGCGGTGGTGTGCGTTGCGGGCTTCCCTTACCTGCTATGGAACACACATGGTTGGTTAAGGAGGGCCGCGGGGTCGAACCTTGGCTTGTTCTTGTAGTTGCCGCCGTCGCGGCGTTGCCCTCCGTCACGGCGAAAGCTCTTGGGCTCGCGCTGCGCGTGCCCGGCGTTGGCGACGAAGTCGACTCGCCCGTCATTGCGGCGCTTGCCAGTGAGGCGAGTGCCGCTGTAGCGTAGGTCGGTTCGGCGTCCGCCGTCATTGCCGCCTGCGCGGCGTTGACCTCCTGACTCGTCGTCAGTTTCCTGGTTTGGGTCTTCCTCGGTGTACCATTTGGCGATCTCGAGGAGGTCGGGGATGTTGTCGAGTGTGCGGGAGTGTCGCTTGAGCTTGGCGACTAGGGGCTCGTAGCGGCACGAGGTCTTGAAGCAATGGATCGCGGTGTCCGGGTGGATGCCGACCGCGTTGTACCAAAGCTCTTGCCACCGTTGGACCCAGTTACGGGTCGACTCGCGGGGTCCCTGGACGCACCGTTCCAGGTCCTCAATAGTGGTGGCGCGGGTGTAGGAGCACTCGAAGTGCCTGACGAAGGCGTCGCGCATTTCCTCCCAGGAGTCGATACTGTCCTGGGGGAGAGTGTTGATCCACTGCCTGCACGTCCCCTCCATCATCAGGGGGAGGTAACGGGCGGCGAGCAGGTCAGTGTGACCCGCGATCCCCATTGCCATGAGGTATGTGTCGAGCCAGACGGCGGGGTCGTACGAGGAGTCGTACTTTTCTATCTCCTTTGGCGCCTTGAAGTTTGGCGGGTACTTCTCGCCTCGGATCATTGGTCCGAAGCACTTGGGTCCGAGTCGACTGAGAGACCCCATAGGCTCGCCGTCGCGGCGATTAGTTAGGGTGTGCCGCAAGTCGTCGGGCTGGCGTGCGCGCCAGCTTTGGTTGTTGATGATGTGGGTGCGGGCGTCGATGGGTTGCCCGTTGGCGGCGATAAGGTTGATTGCCGGCCTGGGGTCGTTGGTGGAGAGTGCCACGTTTGCGGGTCGGTGTTGGAGCTTCAGCGGCTCTGGCGGCGGGCAGTTGAGGGTGTTTGCCGCCGCTGGGCGGCCGCTGGAGGCCGCTCTGCTTCCCGATGAACGCGAGTATACTCGACCTGCCGAGTCGGCGCCCGCTTTTTGCTGCTCGACGGCCTTCGCGAGCAGGGCCCTGACGTATTGGATCTGTAGGGCGCCGTCGCCTGTGGCTGTGATGCTGTCGGCTGCTGCTCGTCCTGCCACGAGGTTGTCCATTGGGGTGGAGAACAGTGGGAGGCCGTTTGCATCTCGCTCCCATGAGGAGACTACTATCCGCGGCTAGTCCCTGGGAGGGGTACGGTTGGGTGGAGGTGGGGCGCCCCTCGCCGTTGATCCTGGCGGGGGTCGGGCGCTTCCTCCTGGTGGCGCGTTCTCGCAGATCGCGCGTTCGGCCACGCGGGCCGGGTCGTTTTCATCGTCGAAGTTCAGGGCACGCCCTTGAACGGTGGGGTTCAGGCGTGACCTGATCCGCTGATGGTGGTAGCGTGACAGCTCCTGCGCCGTCACCTGCTCGAGGCGAAATTTTTCGCGCTCGGCTTGCTCCTTGCGCACCGCCTCCGCCAGTTTCAGGCGGAGTTCCTCGACTTCCGTTGCCGTGGCGTTAGGAGGGATTGGGGTGGAGAAAGGATCCTCCGGCGGATCAGCGCCGGTGGCCATGTAGGTCGCGGCGTGGCGACCGGTTCCGTCGCGGAGGTCGGCGGAGTTTTCCGACCCGGAGTCGAATTCGAAGATCCCGAGGATGGAGGGGTCCTCGAAGTCTCCCGCGTTGGAGACCTGGGCGATGGAGCCCGCGGACGAGGCCGCGGTGATGGATCCGACGAGTGACGTCGGGGTCGCCGATTCGGCGTCGTCGGTGAGGGTCGCATCCTCTGCGGCCGCTGAATTCCCGGTCACGTTGCTCTGGGCCGAGTTGTACTCGGAGGCGAGGCGGTGGATCGTGCGGATCTGGCTCTCGGAGAGCCGATCGCGTGGCGGCGACTCGCGGATGCGAGCCGAGTCCTCCGAGACGATGACGTCGGTGAGGCCGACGAAGAGGCTGATCGTGCCGATAGGCAGGATCACGCTGTGCGTGACGGGTCGCGCCGCCGGGACGTAGCTGCTCGGCAAGATCTGGAGCATCTCGCCGATCGCTATCATGCGGCCGGTGGCGACCGTCTCGTTGATGGGCAGATTGGATCTCGCCGCAGAACACCGGCCAGACCGGCCAGGCCCCACGGTGGGCGCCACTGTCGTGGGAATGGTCACGGCAGATGCTGCAATCGGCAGCGAGTAGTAGAACGAGGGGCAAGGGCGGCCAGCCATCTGCGGTGCGAGATGAGGGCAAAGACACAGGGTTTTACCCAGGTTCGCCCCCGGAGGGTAAAGACCTACTCCTGCTAGATTGTATTATGGAGGTGTTACAATGGGCGAGCTCGGCGACTAGGCAGCGAGTCGCTGGGGTGTATGAGGGAACGTGTCTCTACTCACCCTATAGGGAGGTTTATATAGGCTCACCTCCCCTAGGGTTTACATATCTCAACCGATTCGGTTACAGCTTCAGTAATCGTTTAACCTAGTCCGACTGGGCCTATCTACTCGCTCGGGCCTCCAGCTTCCAGTCGCTCGGTACCTTGCTGGGCTTCAATCCACTCGCCGTTCTGCAGGCCCACTCGCCAGCTTACGGGCCAGTCGGAAACGTCCTGCTGGGTTTACCCCAGTAGGCATATCCCCATCAATACTACTAATCCTTTGTTAGTGACCTACCTTGATCTGCTATCATGTTAAGTTTCTCCTGGTATCCTTGGCTCTACTTGAATCTTGATACCATTTTGATGTTGGGATTTGAACAGTGCATATAATTTATAGAACTCATATGACAGTTGATACGTCGGAAACGTATCTATAATTTTCGATGCTCCATGCTTGTTTAGCACCTACTTTGCTTTGCTTTGTCTACATGTTGAGGTACTTTTTACATGTTTTCTAGTACTAACCTATTAACAAGTTGCCACAGTGCCTGTTGCCTGTTTTCTGCTGTTTTTGGTTCCATAAAAGCTACTAAGGAAATATTCTCGGAATTGGACGGGAAAAAAGCCAAAGTCAATAACTTTCCATGGGGAACAAGAAGTCCCGAGGGGAGACGGAGAAGCAGGCCAGGGCACCCAGACCCCCCTAGGCGCGGGTGGGCCCTGCCCCAAGCCTAGGCAGGGTGTGGGTCCCCTGGCCATCGCCTCGGCCTCCCCCTTCGCCTATAAGAAGCCCCCGATGCAGAAACCCTAAGCAACCACATCAATATTCCAGTAAACCTTCTGTAGCCGCCGCCACCGTCGTCCCTAGATTGGGGGGATCTGAAGTTCTTCCCGGCACCCTGCCGGAGGGGAGATCATCCTGGAGGCCTTCTCTTCGGTATGATGCGTGAGTAGTTCCACCTTGGACTATGGGTCCATGTAGTAGCTAGATGGTTGTATCTCCTCCTTGTGCTTTCATGTATAGATCTTGTGAGCTCCATTCATGATCAAGATCTAATCTATTTGTAATCATGCATGTTGTGTTTCCGGGGATCCGATGGATATTGAGATTATTATGTTGGTTTGATTAATGGTTTTGTCTTTATGATTCTATTATGTCTGTGTTGTTTGTGATCTTGCATGCTCTCCGTTGTTAGTAGCTATCTTGACCGAGTAGTTGCTAGTGACTCCAAGAGGGGCTATTTATGCTCGATAGTGCGTTCATGCCTCTAGTTTCCAAGGGAAGTGACAGAAATCTCTTCGGTTGTAGATGTGATGTTGCTACTAGGGAGAAAACAACGGTCTCTTGTTCATGGAACATGTGGAATGTTTACCTTACACACTTTGCTTAAAGCAGTTGTCTATTGCTTGCAACTTAATACTGGAGGGGGTTCGGATGATAACCTGAAGGTGGACTTCTAGTCATAGATGCAGTTGGATGGCGGTCTATGTATCTTGTTGTATTGCCCAATCGAATCTCATAGGATCTTTCTGACTAGTAATTGCATTGTTATGCCTTGCTCAGTTCCTGTCAATTGCCCTGCTATAATTTGTTTACCCTTCATGCCATGTTGTTTCTAAGGAGAGCATCTCTAGTGAACTATGGACCCCGGTCCAATCTTTACCATTGATACATCTTCCACTGTTACTTGTTTACTTGCTACAAACCACCATTACCTTCCGCACCATACGTTTAATCCTTTGTTACATCAACCGGTCAGATTGACAACCTCACTGTTAGTTGGGGCAAAGTCTTGAGTTTGTGTTGTGAAGTTCTCCGCGTTGTTTGCAACACCTGTGTGACGTTTCCTTCCTCCTACTGGTTCGATAACCTCGGTTTCTTACTGAGGGAAGACTTGCTGCTGTGCTGCTTCACACCTTGCTCTTGGGGTTCCCAACAGGTTCCTCATCAATTGAGCCAGCCATCAAGTTTTCTGGCGCCGTTGCCGAGGAGGCTAAGTACGTCTTCACTAGGGGAGTCCTTCACTTCCTTTATCTTTACTTTGTTTTTAGTTTGCTTTGTTTATTTTGCTTGGTTTTGTTTGACTCTTTTCAAAACCCCCCAAAAAAATAGTCTAGTTTGGTTTGCTTGCTTTATTCAAAAACACAAAAAAATTTGTTCCTACTCTATTTGACACCTTGCTCTAGCGCACCATGTTGTTCCCCAAGTTTGCCCTGAAAGATCTTGCGATAGGTAGTGGATCCATAATTGAGAAAGATAATATTGAAGAATTCTTTAATCATGTTAGCAAGCATGAGGATATTGAGGATAAATATATAGTAGAGCTTGCTCCGAATTATGAGATTGCTGAGCTTCTTTAGTTCATATGTTGGAGGCTAGGTTTGTTAGTGTAACATCCCAGGATTATCACTTAGAAATAGAGAGGACACATGTTTGTGCATTGCATTCATGCATAAGAAAATCCGGAGAATTTTCGCGCAAAACTAAAAGAGCTATAAAGGGATCGGGATCTCTCTTGTACTGAAGGAAACTTCAGAGCAAGTGCGATAGAATTCGACATGACCTTTGTAGAATTCTTTGTTTTGGGGGAAATTTGTTCAAACATGTATTTGAATTTCAAATATGAAATTCAAATGAATTTATAAAATTCACAAATAGGAATTGGAAATATTTAATAACTCGAAATAAATGATTACCTAAATAATATAAAAAGGATTCTTTATTAATATAAATATATATACATATAGTATTACTTTACAATAGATAAATAAAAGTAAAGTAACATGAAACAAATAAGCAGAAAAAAGAATTACATTATTTAAATAAATAAAAGAATTCTTTATTACAACAAAATATATATGACATCGTCTTTACAAATAGGATTTACAAAGGAAGAATTAATAAATAAATAGTTCATTATTTACAATCACAATAATAATACAAAATCTTTACACATTTGAATAAAAAGGAAATTACAACAAGATTAAAAAAATCTAACTAAGCTTCTTTTCTTCTTCTTGATCTTCATTCCTATAAAATAAACAATAAAAAAGAAACATTGTTTTAATGATAAAATATTTGCCCCACCATAGGTGAGGAAATTTAGTATATGAAAATAGCTTAGGGATTTTGGTAAGAACTACCAAAATCCACTAATGACCTAAGAGGGTACCACCCAATCTAGACCATAAGTAGAAATTTTGATTTGTGAGCTATACACTTGAGTATGAGAGGCAAAGTTAAGGTCCAAAGAAACTAGCACAAATTTTATCATTTGTAGGCAACAACTAGCATGCTATGGCACCCTCCTAAGCCTAGCTAAGTTCAAGAAAATAAAATCAAAGAAACACAACAAGTAATCTGTCTTAGGACTAATCAGCTAAGAAGATTCATAGTTAATCTTATCTTTGCCAAGTACTTTAAGTCACATGGCAATTAAGCAATAGCTCAATTGCTATGTAAAAGCCACAAATATCGGATTAGGGGAAAAAGCCCAGTTAACTGAACCAAATGACCGTTGTATCCATCAAGATGAAATAAGGAAAGCTACAGTATAAGACCAGGAAATATCAGGCATCCACTTGATCTTATCCACACATCACAGCAAACAAGATAGCAACTGAGTCATTGCATGCTGATGTGTTGTCAAACATCAGAAGCATCATAGGGAGTACAAAGGAGAGAGCACAACCGTAGTTGATAAGCTAGAAGCTGATCAGAATATCTCCACACACCTTACTTAGCCCAAAAACCACCCAGTTCACCTTAGCTCATCACCAGATTCTTCCCAACAAATCAGCCAATACCACTATAACCAGCATGGTTACTTAGAGGAGTTTAGAAAACAGGCTAAGACAGGAGCACAAGGAGGGGGAAGGAGCAGTCCAAGTTTATCAAATAGAAGTCGAGCAATAGCAATACAAGGAGATTCCTTGGTAGCACATCCACAAGAGAAGGTGCACAGCCACATATCAGCAGATCTACAGGCATCAGGTTGTTAGACCACAACCCAATCAACACATGATTTAATCAGATTTAAAAATAGAGTTTTTGTTGACATTTGGAGAACTCTCAGACTAGCATAGAAGTGCTATGCTAGTCTCATCATTGAGTTAGAAAGATAAAATGTAGCATCTATTTCAATTACCATTAGTGCCTCAGTCTATGCATCATCGGCTAATCTAGAAATCAGGCACACCATTTATATTCATTAGTATCCATCAAGAATGGTTTAAAAACCTGTGACCATCACTTAGCTTTACAAAGATCTAGCATCTTAAAACAGCTTAATCCACTTCAGCACTCAAGCTAGTTAGATAAGTGTAAATCGGTGCATCTTCCAAAGAAGTACCACGGGGTTTATCTTAACTCTAACTAGTGATACATGAGTTACTAAGCTGTAAATTACCACTTTATTGATCTAAGTTTAAGCTCAGTTTTGTGTAATCAAGTGTCCATATGAATAGGTACTCAATTCTTTCTCAATATATCCAGCAAGCAAAGCTAGTTCAACATTAGCTAATCATAGCTAGAAATTATCCAAGGATGTACTGTATCATAGTAATAGTAATTATGCTAGCCTTCCAACTTAAAATTCAAAGTAAACTTGTCCCTATTCAACAAGAGCTTCAGACCAGCATCATAAGCATTAATTCCATATAAGTTTCTTCAATTGTTTAAGCAGCAAAACATCTTACTAGAGTCATTTTGTGCAAACTCCTATTTGGAGGCACCACAAACATAACCAAGTCAAGAGAAGCCAGCAAAACAATACATCTAGCCTAGTAATCATCTTCCTAATTAAATAATAATTAGGAATCATTATAAAAAATCATCATTGCCATATGGATCAACCATAGATGATATACCATTCTATCTGCAAGCAACAATGGAATACCAAATCCTTAATCTAGTCTCTAAACTAGAACATTAGCTCTTCATCAAGAAGAATAATAAATCACTTTCTTAGATATTCAAGAATATCCAAGAATCATTCTATATTTTAGAACAAGAGTAACTAAATCAAAGATTCAGAGACACATTGCACACCTCCACATTTTGATTCAAGGCAGCCTACAACAGTAGTAGCTTAAACAAATTTGCTCTATAACAGCAGTAGCTCAAACGGGTTTGTTCCACAACATCAATAGCTCACAACCATCTACAAACAGATAGAATATGTTCCACCTCAACATATACTGGACCAGTTGGTCAGTATAGAGCACAACTAAAATTCAGATCCTCTTCCAAAAATTGCAAGTGGATTAATCAAGCCACTAGTATTAATCATTCCAATTCCACAGTGTAGATACGACCAAATAACATATGTTGGTGATAACTATTAATCCAATCAGTACCACAGATTAAACCCAAAATTTCTAGAACCTAGGATTGTGTTCCACACCTAAACAAATTCATCAGCACAAAGGCTGGTCACAGAGAAGAGAGGGGGTAGAAAGAGCACCTACCTGGGGCGAGTCCTATCTCGCCGAAGAGGAGGCAGAGGCCGCAGGTGTAGCCGCACGGCGGCACAGTGGGCACCGAAGCACCTGCACCGCGCCTAGCCGCCCCAGCAACATTTGTAGTGCAGCAAGGGTCATGGCCAAGCAGCAGCACCGCCTGGATCGACAGCGGTCTGGCCAGGGTAGAACTAGGGTTTCGGCAAGACGCGTGCGAGGCCACGAGGGATACCAACTGACAAGGAGAAGGGAAGAAGAGGTAGTGGAAAGCCAGCACCAACCCACGACAGCAACCGACGGCGTCGAATTTGGCCGGCGTTGGCCGGCGAGGGCGGCGACAGCGTGTGAGGGTGAGGCAGAGAAACGAGAGAGGGAGAGTGGGGGATTCTGTCGCGTGTGTGCGAGTGAGAGGAGAGGAAGAGAGGGGGTGGGCCGTGGTCTAGATGACCCAGGCCAGCTCTAAATGGGGCAGGTTGGCCCATGTGCCCAACCAAACAACCCAAGTTGATTAGGATAAAAAAATAAAACAAATGAATTACCAAAATAACCTCTAAACATTTTTAGCTATAGAAAATTATAGAAAAATCATAAAAATACATTTAATATGTTAAATTATCATAAAAATAAGATCTATCTAATAAAAATATAACTTTATTTAAAATAAATATAAAGCACATAAATTTTAACACCATTAAATCCTGAATAAAATTTTATAAAATAAGAGAAACTCCTAAAAATAAATAAAAATCATTTTTGTGTATAAAAATAACTCTACTATTTTATAAAAATACTAATTTAGAGTTTTACAAATAAAATATAAATCAATTATTTATAGACACTTAATTCTTTGAAGAATTTTATAAAAATAAAGGTAATACTTAAAAATAAATAAAATTCATCTTGAATAAATATCTTTTACTAGAAAAATACTATATATATTATTTAAATAGACTTAGATAATAAAACTCATTTACTTATTTTACTAAAATAAAATAACCACTTTGTTAATTCTTTAAATTTATTTACTAAGAAAGAAATAATCACATTCCTTGATAAAACACTAAATCCTTTAAGTTTAGTTACTAAGTCTAAACCCATAACCATAATAAAACTTAAATATAACTATTAACCTTTAAATATATTTAAATATTAAATTCAAACTAAACTCCTCTTAAATAAATATTATATATCACTCATGGATAAGATGGTGAATAATCTTCATCTGTTAAACCACTCTTAAAATGACTCTAAACCCTAACAAATTTATAAGATCATCTCATTATGCTCCCATTAATAAATTGCATATTATTACATTCATATTTCACTTAAATGAAAAGGGATCATCCTTAATCATATTTGCCAAAACCCTAAAACTAAATGATATTCTAAAACTCATTTTATCTTAAAATTCACTTATATAGTTAACTTTGGTCTAAACCATCACAAACATCTCATTTGAAGTTTATTCATGTTTTTAAAGTTAACTTTAGTCACTTATACCATCAATTAAAATATGATAACTTAATATCATTCATAACCATTACCAACCCTAATGTAAAACCTAATAATCCTCACGACTGATTAACTTTAACTAAACACTAGTTTCTTCAAATTTTATTATTTTTGCCACTTCACACAAACTAGTCTATAATAGTTCCTTCAACTCTTAAGAACTCAACCCAAGGACTTTTTATCCTAGTCATCAGATAACAATTAATCATAATCACATTACTATATCCATACTTGTATATCTTGGATTGTTAACACTTAAGTTCCTTATCAATGCCATTGCTTATGAACTAAACTTAAAGATAGACCCAATCTTAAAGAAAATACCTAAGATCAACTTATTTATAATGCTGAGGGTTTCACTTTGGGAATTATAAAATTGCATAGCATTATTTATGCATAATGGCATCTTGCTTCTTTAAACATTAGTCCTTACCGGACTAATGATGATGATTTCAGATATTGCATCTTCTATTATCTCGAAGACCGTGAGTGCATAATCTTGCAATCACAAAAGGCAAGTTCACACTTGCTCATGTCCTATGATTATTTTCTGTAAAGTATTTTGCAAATTCAGTGTTGTCATCACCTGCATTTGGAAAAGGTCAGAAAACACTATTTTCATAATAATATGATTATAGGTTAAGTTCCAGTGGTAAAGGAAC
Source organism: Avena atlantica (assembly GCA_910589765.1). NCBI lineage: Eukaryota > Viridiplantae > Streptophyta > Magnoliopsida > Poales > Poaceae > Avena > Avena atlantica. Next base: position 229,739,788 of record OU342738.1, read on the forward strand.
ATATTATCTAGGACTTAACAACCAATGTCGCTAGTGATTCTTGCGCCATATATTACGCGTTAACCATGAGATTTGGAATGGGATGGAGAAGTCAGCTGGATCGGCTCTCTCTCGCATGCCAACGGATGACCGGGCAATTGTTGCAACTCCTCTTGTAGAGGGTTAGCAGGTTATGGGTGGGATCCCTCAACGTCCCACGGCTTCTGGTATCTATGAGGGTTGTACACCTTAGGCTGATAATGGAAACAAGTTTTATCCTAGGCCTGATGTGCAATCCGTTGGGTATGCGGGGTCGTGGAGAAGGACAGTGATTGGCGTGTATCTTAGTCTAGGCCTGACACCAAGGAAGTGTGAACGAGCCTATAACTCGGATGTACAACAAAGCTAAGATCTCTCATGGGTAAAGCAACGCACCTCTGCAGAGTGTAAGAATTGTAACTTGTTACTCCCTGTTCCAGGAAGGAGCTGCGAACGCTGCGGGAAAGGAACTCCATGAAAGTTCTGGTAAACCCGTGAAGGCTAATGGACATACTTTTTTCAGAATAAAAGAAACCTTTGAAGAAATGTTTTTGAAAACTTGCATTGCCTACGGCCTATGGTCTGTGGCTGTAGATAGTGCATCAAACATTCCTCTTTAGTGAACTTGCTGAGTACGCTCGTACTCAACGTATCTTATTAACCCTTGCTAGATCTCGGAGAAACCAATGACGTTCCCAGGAAATAAGTTACTTGACGAGTTGAAGATATCTGAGGGACATCAACGAAGTCGAAGACCTTACCGGAAGTTATCGAAGACAAGCTGAAGCGTAGAATATAAATAAAACTCCTGGAATCTAAAACCTACTTCTGTAGAACAGTACTATAGTAGCACTTTCAAGCCTTATATATATACTTATAAGTAGTACTCTTAAGGTAACCTCCGAATGGATCTTTCTGGTTCTTTCTGTATAATATTCCTCACAGTTCGAGGAAGTTGTCTGGATCTTTTGTAATATGTTATATGTAATCTAAAGCGTTGTATTGGACCCGCGATGTTTCTGTTGTACCACTCTGAGGGATATAATGCGGATGGAACGGTGTTCCTTTGGTGTTATGTCAATGACTATAGTGTACTACATCATGCAGTGGTATGCTGGGTCACCGCAGTTAGCCTTAAGAGCATCTCCACTCACCTACCCAGGATGCCGATCCAGACGCCGAAATTTGGTCTAGACGCCGAAAATCGGCCCAGTCGCGTACCCAGGAACCTGTTTTCGTTTGGATTTTGGCGTGTTTCGGTCCGGCCTACCCAGGCCGAACCCAGGTTCCCGGGTACGCCCTGGGGACGCCGGACGCCGAGAAAAAGGGCGTGGGACAGCTCTGTCGGCGAGACAGTCCCATTCCCACCCACTCCACTCGCCCAGACTGCGGCGAAGAGCTCCCAGCGCCCCTATCGCCATGACTTTGTTGGCGGAGCTCCCCCGCATCGGGACGTGCCCACGCCTCTAGATACGCTCGCCGTAGTTGCCGCCCAGACTACGCCTTCTCCACCGCTGCTTTTGTAGGGGTTCGTAGCATGGAAAACAAAAAAATTCTACCGCATGCACACAAACAAGCCAAGATATATCTACTAGATTGTAGCAACGAGTCGATAGAAGCACTCACCCTCGAAGATTCCAAAGCAGTTAACGAGAGCAGATCCTCGTGGGTGATGTAGTCGTACACTTGCCGATCTCAAGATCGCGTAGACGATCCTTCCGCGCTGCGTTCCGGCAGCGCTTCCGCAGTCGGTCACATGTTCAGTACTCGATGAAGACCTTCCTCTCCCTTATTCTAGCACGCAGTGGAGGTTGTAGTTCTCCCCTCGTGATTCCGGAAGCACGACGGCGTGGTGTCGGAAGTAGAGGGAAGATCCCGCAGGGCTTCACCTAAGACGGTGCGAGTTATGGTGGATCTAGGGTTTTCCGGCGATCTAGGTTTAGAAGGCCGGAGAGGAGGAGGTGGTGTCGGCGACGGCTAGGGCGACGGTGATGGGCCAGCGGCGGCGCGAGGCGGCGACGGCGACGGAGCGGCACGGGTGGGAGGGCTGGCTCTTGTGGTGTTTGGGGCAGCCCTCCCCCTCTATTTATGAGAGGAGGGCAGCCTTGGGAGGGGAGAGTTTGAATCCAAACCCAAACCCAAGTTGGATTGAAGGAAGGACCCTTTCCTTCTTCCACTAGGAAACCATTGTTCCAGTTTGACTTTTCAAACCTCCCGTTTGACTTTCAATTTAGAGCTTTAATTCTCTCTCGCAAATGCCCAAACCAAGTGACCTAGGACATGATCCAATCATTCCACTTACCCATGACACATTCATGGACCATTCCCCTTCCTGTCCGGTGAACCTTCTAGAACCTTCTAGAACCTCTTCGATGAAAACATCGGAATCTGTCCCGAACTCCGGAATCGGACTTTCCTTATATGAATCTTATTCTCTGGACCATTCCGGATCTCCTCGTGATATCCTAGATCCCATTCGAGACTCCAAACAACATTCGGTATCCCTACTTACATTCCATATCTACTAAACAACATCGAATCCTTAAGTGTGTCTCCCTATGGTTCGTGAATTATGCGGACATGACTGAGACACTTCTCTAATCAATAACCAATAGAGGAATCTGGAAATTCATACGGCTCCCACATATTTCTACCATTACTTTGCGATCGAATGAACCACTTACATACGATACCAATTTCCCTTTGTCACGCGATAGTTTACTTATCCGAGGTTTGATTGTCGGTATCTCTGCATACCAAGTTCAACCTCGTTACTGATAAGTACTCTTTTCTTGTTCTCGTGATATGTGATCCCTTGTGAGCCAGTCACATGCTTTCAAGCTAATTGGATGACATTCCACCGAGAGGGCCTAGAGTATATCTATCCGTCATATGGATGGACAAATCACACTCTTGATCCATGTGCCTCAACACATACTTTCCGAACACTTAATGCCACATTTATAGCCACCCAGTTATGGTGTGGTGTTTGATGTCATCAAAGCATCCTTCCGGTGATGGTTATTAGGATGATCTCATGGTCGAAGGAATTAGGTTACTATGTATCAGAAAGCTTATAGCAAACAAACTATTGAAATGACTTGATCTTTATGCTACTCTTATCTATAGGAGTATGTCCATCATACCATTCTCCTAATGATATGATCTTGTTGTTAATAACATCTCAATGTTCATGATCGAGAAACCACGATCATATATTAACCAACAAGCCAGTATTATAAGAGGCTTTACCAGGGACTCTAATTTAGTTTACAAATCACAGTATTAATGTTTCCGGTTAATACTGTTATAGCATGAATGTAAACATTTATCATAAACACAAATATATAATAATAACCACTTTTATTATTGCCTCTAGGGTCTATATCCAACAGTCTCCCACTTGCACTAGAGTTAACTAATCTAGCTTACATGATAATATACCGAACACCCATGGCGGTTTGGTGCTGGTCATGTTTTGCCCTCGGGAGAGGTTTAGTCAACGGATCCGCCACATTCAGATCTATGTGTACTTTGCAAATCTTTATGTCACCATCTTGGACATGCTCTATAATAGCGTGAAAACATAACTTGATATGCTTCAGCTTCTTGTGTGACCTTGGTTCTTGCGCATTGGCTATGGCACCCATGTTATCACAATAGATAGACATTGGGTCCGGCGCACTTGGAACCACACCGAGCTCTGTAATGAACTCCTTCATCCATATCGCCTCTTGTGAAGCCTCCGAAGCAGCTATGGATTCCGATTCAGTTGAAGATCTTGCCACAACGCTTTGCTTTGCACTCCTCCAGCTAACTGCAGCACCATTCAAAGTAAATATGTATCCAGATTGAGATTTAGAATCATCCGGATCGGTGTTCCAACTAGCATCGGTGTAACCATTAACAACGAGCTATTCATCACCTCCATAAGAAAGAACCACATCCTTAGTTCTTCTCAAGTACTTAAGGATGTTTTTGACCGCTGTCCAATGATCCACTCCTGGCTCACTTTGATATCTGCTAGTTAAACTAACAGCATATGCAATGTCGGGTCTAGTACATAGCATGGCATACATTAGAGATCCTATGGCTTAGGCATAAGGAGTCTTACTCATCCTTTCTCTATCTTCTGCCGATGTCGGACTTTGAGTTTTACTCAAGGTCGTATTGGGCAACATGGGCAAGAACCCTTTCTTGCTTTCTTCCATTCCAAACCTCTTTAGAACTTTGTCCAAATATGTACTCTGTGACAATGATATTAGGCGTCTTTATCTATCTCTATAAATCTTTATACCTAATATGTAAGCTGCTTCGCCAAGATCTTTCATTGAAAAACTATTATTCAAATAATTCTTGACACTATTAAGAAGGTCTACATCATTCCCAATCAACAATATGTCATCTACATATAGTATTAAGAATGCTACAGAGCTCCCACTCACTTTCTTGTAAATACAAGTGTCTCCATAAGTTTGTATAAAACCAAAACTTTTGATTACCTTATCAAAACGTTGATTCCAACTCCTGGATGCTTGCTTCAATCCATAAATGGACCGTTGAAGTTTGCATACCTTGTTAGCATCTTTAGGATCGACAAAACCTTTGGGTTGTACCATATACAACTCTTCATCAATGTCTCCATTGAGGAACGATGTTTTGACATCCATCTGCCATATCTCATAATCAGCGATTGCTAACAAAATCCTTACAGACTTTAGCTTCGCTACCGGTGAGAAAGTCTCATCATAGTCAACTCCATGAATTTGTCGAAACCCTTTTGCGACAAGTCGAGCTTTATAGACAGTAACATTACCATCAGCATCTGTTTTCTTCTTGAAAATCTATTTGTTCTCGACAGCCTTCCGGCCATCCGGTAAGTCCACCAAAGTCCATACTTGGTTTTTGTACATGGATCCAATCTCGGATTTCATGGCTTCTTGCCATTTATTGGAATCTGGGCTCATCGTCGCTTCCTCATATGTCGCAGGGTCATCGGTGTTGTCCACCAACATGACACTCATAACGGGATCATACCAATCAGGAGTGGTACGAGTTCTCGTTGACCTGCGAGGTTCCATAGTTACTTCAACCGAAGTTTCATGATCAACATCATTATCTTCCTCTCTTATTGGCGTAGGCGCCACAGGAACTTCTTCTGGTGCTGCACTACTCGCAAGTTCGAGAGAAGGTTCGACAACCTCGTCGAGTTCTACTTTCCTTCCAGTCACTTCTTTCGACAGAAACTCCTTCTCTAGAAAGGATCCACTCTTAGCAACGAAGATTTTGCCCTCGGATCTATGATAGAAGGTATACCCAATAGTTTCCTTCGGGTATCCTATGAAGACGCATTTTTCTGCTTCGGGTTCAAGCTTGTCGGGCTGTAACTTCTTTACATAAGCTTCGCAACCCCAAACTTTAAGGAATGACAATTTAGGTTTCTTCCCAAACCATAATTCATACGGTGTCGTTTCAACGGATTTAGATGGTGCCCTATTTAAAGTGAATGCGGCTGTTTCTAATGCATAATCCCAAAATGATAGCGGTAAATCTGTAAGTGACATAATAGAAAGAACCATATCTAAGAGAGTTCGATTACGACGTTCGGACACACCATTACGTTGTGGTGTTCCCGGTGGTGTCAATTGTGAAAGTATTCCGCATTTCCTCAAATTCTCGCCAAACTCGTAACTTAGATATTCACCTCCACGATCAGATCGCAGAAATTTAATCTTCTTGTTACGTTGATTCTCTACTTCACTTTGAAATTCCTTAAACTTCTTGAAAGTCTCGGACTTATGCTTCATGAAATAGATATACCCATATCTACTCAAATCATCCGTGAAGGTAAGAACATAATGATAACCACCGCGCGATGCTACACTCATTGGGCCACACACATCAGTATGTATGATTTCCAATAAGTCTTTAGCTCGCTCCATCATACCAGAAAATGGAGTCTTAGTCATTTTACCCATCAGACATGCTTCGCATCTTTCAAGTGATTCGAAATCAAGTGATTCAAGAAGTCCATCAGAATGGAGTTTCTTCATACGCTTCACTCCAATGTGACCAAGATGACAGTTCCACATATAGGTCAAGTTATCGCTCAATTTCAAACGTTTATCTTCAATGTTATTAATGTGTGTATTTCCACAATCGAGATTCAATAAGAATAGACCATCTATCAAAGGTGCATGTGCATAAAACATATTACACATATAAATCGAACAACCATTATTCTCGGACTTAAACAAGTAACATTCTTGCAATAAACATGATCCTGGTATAATGTTCATGCTCAACGCACGCACCAAATAACAATTATTTAAGTATAAAACTAATCCCGATGGTAGATGAAGAGGTAGCGTGCCGACCACAATCACATCAACCTTTGATCCATTTCCAACGCGCATCGTCACCTCGTTCTTCGCTAGTTTCCGTCTATTCTGTAGCACCTGTTTCGAGTTACAAATATGAGCAACCCAACCAATATCAAATACCTAGACACTACTACGAGTACTAGTGAGATACACATCAATAACATGTATATCGGATATACCTTTCTTCTTGATGTTGCCGTTCTTCAAATCCGCCAAGTACTTAGGGCAATTCCGCTTCCAGTGACCTTCTCCCTTGCAGTAAAAGCACTCAGTATCAGGCTTAGGCCCAGCCTTGGTCTTCTTCGCCAGCGCGGTAACTTTCTTACCGCCCTTCTTGAAGTTTCCCTTTTTCTTAGACTTGCCTTGCTTCTTGAATTTGGTGGTCTTATTGACCATCAACACTTGGTGCTCTTTCTTGATCTCCACTTCTGCATACTTTAACATGGAGAAGAGTTCGGGCAACGACTTTTCCATGTTTTGCATATTGTAGTTCATCACAAAGTTCTTGTAACTTGGTGGTAGTGATTGGAGAACACGGTGAATTCCCAAAGCATTAGGAATCACCATACCCAAGCTTTGAAGCTTGCTTGCGTGCCCAGATATCTTAAGCACGTGCTCACTGACGGAGATGCTCTCTTCCATCTTGCAGTTAAAGAACTTTTCAGATGCCTCATAACTCAAAACTGCCGCGTGAGCCTCAAATATCATTTTGAGTTCACGGACAATATCATGTGGGTCATGGTTCTCAAACCTTTTCTAAAGCTCCGATTCTAAACCATACAAGATAGAACACTGAATTGTGGAGTACTGATTCTTCTGAGCGAGGAAAACATTCTTTACCTCATCGGTAGCATCAGCTGCAGGTGGGTCACCCAGCGGTGCATCCAGCACATAGGTCAAATTACCAGCATTGAGGACAATCCTCAAATTGTGGAACCGATTCGTGAAGTTGCTTCCATTGTTTTTCAACCTTTCTTTCTCTAGGAACGCATTAAAATTGATGGTAGGGGCCACCATTGATCTACAACATATTTGCTATAGTTTAGACTAAGTCTATGACAAATTGAGTTCTAATTAATAGTTAAATTAATCTAGGTGAACTCCCACTCAAAACAATATACCTCGCATTATTTTAGTGATAACATGAACCAAATCCACCACATTAAAACCGATCATCACAAGAATTGATGTAGCTTCAATGGCGAACAATCAACATGTTCATCATATCTATTATATGACTCATGCTTTACCTTTCGGTGATCCGTGTTCCGAGACCATGTCTGTACATGCTAGGCTTGTCAAGATCAAACTTTAGCTTCCGCATTAGCAAATGTGGCTTGCTCACGTTGTATACACTCGCAGAATCTAACACACCCGATCATCACGTGGTGCTTCGAAACAACGAGCTTTAGCAACGGTGCTAACTAAGGATAAACACTTTATAACTTGATATTTTGTGCTAGAGGGATCATCTTATAATGCTACCATCGCGAACTAAGCAATAAAAGATGCATAAAAGGATTAACATCACATGCAATTCATAATATGTGATATGATATGGCCTTTCTTCTTGTGCTTCCCATCTCCATCTTCAAGCACGAACATGATCTCCATCATCACCAGTATGGCGTCAAGGTCAATGGCGCCGCTTTATGGTTGTGGCCCACCAGCATCAACTATTACAACTACTTTGAATAGACACGCAGGTCTTAACGGAATTAAAAGACAACCATATGGCTCCTGCCGGTTGCCGACTTACAATAAGGAACATTTCATACATCATATATAATGACAATCATGGCCATATCACATCACAACACACCCCTGCAAAACAAAGTTAGACGCCTCTAATTTTCTTTGCATGTTTTACGTGGTTTGGGGCTTTCAGGAAGTTTCTTTCTAACTTACGAACAAGAACCACAACATCGATACTAGTATTGTCAATCACCCGTTGTAAATTGAATCTTAACTATGTTGGGAGAAACAGGCACCCGCAAAGCCACTTATGCAATAAAAGTTGCATGTCAAGCATGGAGCAAGTCTCATGAACGATGTCATGTAAGGTTAGCCTGGGCCGCTTCATCCCACCATCCTGCAAGATGCAAAGTACACAAAAAGCAATCGACAACAAAAGCATCAACACCCACAATGACCATTGTGTTCTACTCGTGCAACAGATCTACATATAGACACGACTCTGATACCACTGTAGAGGTTCGTAGCATGGAAAACAAAAAAATCTACTGCATGCACACAAACAAGCCAAGATCTATCTACTAGATTGTAGCAACGAGTCGATAGAAGCACTCACCCTCGAAGATTCCAAAGCGGTTAACGAGAGCAGATTCTCGTGGGTGATGTAGTCGTACACTTGCCGATCTCAAGATCGCGTAGACGATCCTTCCGGTGCTGCGTTTCAGCAGCGCTTCCACGATCGGTCACACGTTCGGTACTCAATGAAGACCTTCCTCTCCCTTGTTCCAGCAGGAAGCGGAGGTTGTAGTTCTCCCCTCGTGATTCCGGTAGCACGATGTCATGGTGTCGGAAGTAGAGGGAAGATCCCACAGGGCTTCGCCTAAGTCGGTGTGAGTTATGGTGAATCTAGAGTTTTCTGATGATCTAGGTTTAGAAGGCCAGAGAGGAGGAGGTGGTGTCGGCAGCGGCTAGGGCGACGGCGACGGGCCGACGGCGGCGCGAGGCGGGGGCGTGCGGCTTGGCGGAGGCGGCGCGGCACGGGTGAGAGGGCTGGCTCTTGTGGTGTTTGGGGCAGCCCTCCCCCTCTATTTATGAGAGGGGGCAGCCTTGGGAGGGGAGATTTTGAATCCAAACCCAAACCCAAACCCAAGTTGGATTGAAGGAAGGACCCTTTCCTTCTTCCACTAGGAAACCATTGTTCCAGTTTGACTTTTCAAACCTCCCGTTTGACTTTCAATTTAGAGCTTTAATTCTCTCTCGCAAATGCCCAAACCAAGTGACCTAGGACATGATCCAATCATTCCACTTACCCATGACACATTCATGGACCATTCCCCTTCCGGTCCGGTGAACCTTCTAGAACTTTCTAGAACCTCTCCGATGAAAACATCGGAATCTGTCCCGAACTCCGGAATCGGACTTTCCTTATATGAATCGTATTCTTCGGACCATTCAGGATCTCCTCGTGATATCCCGGATCCCATTCGAGACTCTGAACAACATTCGGTATCCCTACTTACATTCCATATCTACTAAACAACATCGAATCCATAAGTGTGTCTCCCTACGGTTCGTGAATTATGCGGACATGACTGAGACACTTCTCCAATCAATAACGAATAGAGGAATCTGGAAATTCATATGGCTCCCACATATTTCTACGATTACTTTGCGATCGAATGAACCACTTACATATGATACCAATTTCCCTTTGTCACGCGATAGTTTACTTATCCGAGGTTTGATCGTCGGTATCTCTGCATACCTAGTTCAACCTCGTTACTGATAAGTATTCTTTTCTCGTTCCCATCATATGTGATCCCTTGTGAGCCAGTCACATGCTTGCAAGCTAATTGGATGACATTCCACCGAGAGGGCCCAGAGTATATCTATCCGTCATATGGATGGACAAATCCCACTCTTGATCCATGTGCCTTAACACATACTTTCCGAACACTCAATGCCACCTTTATAGCCACCTAGTTATAGTGTGGTGTTTGATGTCATCAAAGCATCCTTCCAGTGATGGTCATTAGCATGATCTCATGGTCGAAGGAATTAGGTTACTATGTATCAAAAAGCTTATAGCAAACGAACTATTGAAATGACTTGATCTTTGTGCTACGCTTATCTATAGGAGTATGTCCATCATACCATTCTCCTAATGATATGATCTTGTTTTTAATAACATCTCAATGTTCATGATCGATAAACCACGATCATCTATTAACCAACAAGCCAGTATTATAAAGAGGCTTTACTAGGGACTCTAATTTAGTTTACAAATCACACAAGTATTAATGCTTCTGGTTAATACTGTTATAGCATGAATGTAAACATTTATCATAAACACAAAGATATAATAATAACCACTTTTATTATTTCCTCTAGGGCATATCTCCAACATCTTTCGCCACCCGAGCTCCGCCGTAGCTCTGCTTTGCTGTGTGCTCCCACCACCACACCCGCCAAGTGTGCGAAATTTGGCCAAATTCGGCCATGGACTCCGATGAGGACGAGATACTCACCATGGACTCTGACGAGGACGAGATACTCGCCATGGACTCCAACAACAAGGAGATGCTGGCCGTACTCCTGGAGGAGGAGAGCGCCGAGGTCGTCAAAGGTGAAGAGCATTTGCAGATCCTCGTATCGCTCGCCCAACTGCACATGCAGATGGCGAAGCCGAAGCGCGGTGGTTCGGCGCTAGGTCGCCGGAAGTGCAAGGCGAGACAAAGGATAGAGGGCTACTGCATGTTGTACGCCGACTACTTCACCGACCAGCCACTCCATGGAGAGGACGTGTTTCGCCGCCGTTTCAGGATGAGCCAGAAGCTCTTCCTCAAGATCGTGCATGCCATCCGGGAGTTCGACCCCTATTTCCTTTGCAAGAAGGACTGCACCGGCTTGGTTGGATTTTCCTTGCTTCAGAAGTGCACCATGGCAATGAGGTTGCTTGCATATGGAGCGCCGGCTGATGCTGCCGATGAATATCTTCGCATCGCCGAGTCCACTGCCCTTGATTGTTTGTACAGGTTCTGCAGGGCAGTGATTGCAGTGTTCGGGGAAGAGTACTTGATATTACCCACTGTTGAAGACACTGCTCGGATCCTTGTAGTCAATGAAAGTAGAGGATTTCCTGGTATGCTTGGAAGCATAGATTGCATGCATTGGGAGTGGAAGAACTGTCCACTTGCATGGCAAGGAATGTACAAAGGCCACAAAGGAGGATGCACTGTGATACTTGAGGCAGTTGCTACACATGATATTTGGATCTGGCACTCCTTCTTTGGCATGGCAGGATCGAACAACGACATCAACATCCTCAACTCCTCAACTGTCTTTTCCAAGCTTGTTGAGGGTCATGCTCCCCCTGTGGAATTTGAGATCAGCGAACACCACTACAACAAGGGATACTATCTAGCAGATGGCATCTATCCAAGATGGCCAAATTTGTGAAGACTGTCTCAAGTCCAATGCTTCCCAAGCATTCTCACTTTTTCCAAGGAACAGGAAGCTTGCAGAAGGACGTGGAGCGGGCATTCGGTGTGCTCCAGCAGAGGTTTGCAGTTGTCCGGTTCCCTGCTATGACCTGGTCGAAAGATCGGATGTGGGAAGTGATGAACTGTTGTGTGGCCTTACACAACATGATCATCGAGGATGAGAGGAAGGATCAAGTGAATTTGCTCGAGGATGATGAGCCATACTACAGACAGGGTCCTCTTGCCGAGCCTGATTATCAGGTGCCTCCAACCTGGGCTGCATTGATCGCCATGCGTCAGGAGATCCGAGATCCGGCGGTGCATCAACAACTGCAGGATGATCTTGTTGGGAACATATGGATACGCAGGGGCAACAAGATGTAGATGCCGAGCATGAACTTGCCGAACTTGGCCGAAATATGTTGTACTTTCACTGTAGGCTGAACTATGTTTACATTTACGCTGAACTTTGGACGTATTTTGTTCTGTATTCGTTATATGCCGAACTATGCCGAAATCTGGACGAATTTGAGCCGAACTTTGAGCCAAATTTGAGCGGAAACGGGTGACCCGGGAACTCGTGCTGGGTACGCGAGTGGGAAACTGGGCATACCCAGGCCGAAAACAGGCTTCGTCCGGCCAAAGTTTGGTCCGGATTTCGGCCTGGGTACTCCCAACGATTGGAGATTCTCTAACCCCATGATGCAAATTTTGTTCCTAAAACTAAAAGAAGAAAAGAATGCTAAAAAAAGAGAGATTTTATTCTTGCAACTTTACTCAAAGAGTTCCATGATGTTGCTAGAGAAGCAAAAAAGGTCTTTGAGAATTTTAATATGCTAGGCTCATGCATCTATGTTGTGGGTACTTCAGATAAAACAAAGCCTAGAGATGAATTTAAGATACCCATACCCTTTAAGCTTGTTGGGATGCATGAGGCCTTTGAAAAGAATTTTGATTGGATTGTTCCTGAAAATCATTTTGATGAAAGTAGTAAACCAAAGAGAGATAAGAAAAGATCCTCCAAAAATCATTTGTATGAGATACCTCTCATAGTTGAAGACTTTTCAAGTATTGATCTCAATTCTTCATTTGAAAATACTTGATTCTTCTTGCTTCTTGTGCCTAACTGAAAGGCGTTAAAGAAAAGTACTTGTTAGGAGATAACCCAAGAGTTTCCTCGAGTCTTGGAAGTTATTACTTCAGTAATGACCTCTCCTTATCCTTTTTGTTTGCGTTTTGTGCCAAAAATGACCTCTAATGATAGGGAAGTAAGATTTGGGGAGTTGCTGTTCCGAAACAAATTTCTGTCCTCCACCAAAAACATTAGTGAGGAGTCTATGTAACTCGGATTGATCTCAAAATTTACGAATAAATCCCCCAGTATGTTAGATAACTTTTGTTAGTTCAACACTTTTTGATTTGAGCAACAGAAGATGTTCGAAAAAATCTGTTTTTACCTGCTGGTCTGTTTTGACAAATTTCTACCATTATTTGCATTTCTTCTTATTGATTCCTTTTTGAGTTCTCTTTAGGTGAATTGAGTTTTTTGAAGGAGTTACTACAATATCTTGTGTTTTTAGTGAAAATTCTTGCTGTTCCAAAGCTTTGCCAGAGGTCTAATATCTTTTGAATACACTAATGTTGCTAATGAAGATTGTGTGAAGTTTTGTATGAAGGAAAAATTTCACGTGTAGAGAGAGAATGATGTAATGAGATGAAGAATGGACAAAAGCTCAAGCTTGGGGATGCCACCATGGTGTCACCCCAAGAAATATCCAAGAGTTACAGGCGTTAAATCTTGGGGATGCCCAAGGCATCCCCTTCTTCATCAATAAAAAGCTCATGTCTGTTTAGACACTTCGTTTTTATTGTTTCATGCGCTGTTGTGTTGTTCTTGGAGCGTCTTAGTTTTCGTTTGCTTTGCTTAGTTTGTTTAGTTTGCTTAAGTAGTTTGGACCCCCGTTCTCGCTGTGTTGTTTGCAAATAAGTTGCTTGGTGTTGGAAAGGAGTAGTAAGTTCTTGCTTGTAAGTGCAAGAGGAGCTTGCATTGACTATGACTTAGGCTTTAGCATGACATGTTAGGTGTTGTTTTGACCTTATGTTTAGTGATTATTGTTGTAGCATGTCTTGTTCCAAACAATTGGGATTGCTTAGTGTGCCTTGAAGAAATTATGCGTTGTTTTAGCATGCAAAAGCATAGTATTGTGGTATTCTCCTTTGAGGTTTGTTTGGGTTGACTTGGCACATGCTCACACCATGTTATGACTCTCACAAGTCACCACTAGCCTCTATGATCATTTAGTCCTTGACTTGTAGTACCACTCTATGCTTTGATTAGTAATACTTTGTTGCTCTGCATGATTATGGCCATTATGCTCTCTTATTTGGTTGCTCCCAGTCTTTTGCTAGCCTCCACTTGTATGAGTAAGTTCTACTCATGCTTACAACTCCCAAGAAACCAATTTATTCCAAAGTGTCCACTATAAACTCCTATGCATGGTGAGTTACACCATTCCGAGTATATTCTTGTTTTCAACTATCTTCCAATTAGAACTATTTTGTTATGTGAAAACTTAGTGATTAAGGCCCTCACGAACTTGATGGAACACTTTATATTTTTTTGCCCCTAGTAAACTTGAACCATTGTGTCATCTATGTTGTATATGCTTGCACTTATACGTTGGAATTAGCAGAACCGTGCTATCACGGGGGACGTTTTCAACATTGCACTTGTACTTTGTACTCAGTTGATATCATGCTCTTTTGTCTATGGATGTCACCGGTGTGAAATAAAAAGGGAACTGTAAGTCTATGGAGTTTGTATTATATGTTAGAGAAACGCCTGGGCCACAAGCCTAAGCCATGCCTAATCATGGTGGAAACTTGCGGCATCACCATAGTGAGCTATCTATGAAGCATCCTTAATAAAAATCTATGCATATAGTAAATAAAAAGATCGCTGAGATGCTCATTGTCTATTTGCCTTATCATTTTGGTTATGGGATAGCTCCTATCCCATGTGCAAGGGGTACCCCATTGACGGTTCTCTATGATATGCAAATACTTACAATGACAAGAACATACAGGTGACCAAAGTTGAGTAGCATGAGGTGTGGCCCTCGTATTCAAGGGACTTGAGATTGCCAACTTATACTTCGTCAAGCATATACTCCATAGTCTGTTCACTTTAACCTTAATCACTTCAAGATGTTTATGATAGGGGCAATGAGGGCTGAAAGCTAACAAGTACCATAATTTTTGGAAGCTCTTTTTGAAACATGAAATCCCTGCTTCCTTTATAAAAGGCCTTTCTTCCACCACTATTGAGTCTCCACCTTCTACCTTTAGGCACCATTAAGAGAGCATAGTTGTCATTCTGTGTGCAGTGTCCAAACCTTATTGATTGATGCATATTGTGATATTACTTGTTCTTGTGCTATTTGTTTCTACTCACCCTTGTGAACTTTGAAGGTGTCCTATGCATATATTTGCTACTCTATGAGGGACAAGCTGATTGCCACTATGCTATGTTTTCTATATGTGAAACAAACAAACGTTTTTCAATGCATGTTATTCATGATCTTTGTTTGTAGCCTTTCATGTTGCATGCATAGTTACTATGCCCTATTGTTAGAACTCCATTTTTCATGCACATGTTTAGAGTTCTTTGATCCCAGCTTTCAATGCTTGCAAATGGTTAGATCTTTATTGTGAGGGTGCATGTCACCTAAAAGTTTATTCTTTTTATCACTTACCTACTCAAGGACGAGCAGGAGTTAAGCTTGGGGATGCTTTATAGGTCGGAAACGTATCTATAATTTTTGATGCTCCATGCTTGTTTAGTATCTACTTTGCTTTGCTTTGTCTACACTTTGAGGTGCTTTTTACATGTTTTCTAGTACTAACCTATTAACAAGTTGCCACAATGCATGTTGCCTGTTTTCTGCTGTTTTTGGTTCCAGAAAAACTAGTAAGGAAATATTTCTCGGAATTGGACGGGGAAAAAGCCAAACTCAATAACTTACCGTGGGAAACAAGAAGTCCAGAGGGGAGACGGAGAAGCAGGCCAGGGCGCCCAGACACCCTAGGTGCGGGTGGGCCCTGTTGTCGTGGTATTGCCGACGAGTACGCCATGGAGGGGTCCTCACAGGGCGTGTTTAGAGACGTGGGGTAAGGCGGACGGTTGACGGGTACGAGGTAACACAGCTTACCCAGGTTCAGATCCCACAACGGCGGCGGAATCCTACTCCTGCTATAAATCACTATAAGGGCAATACGCCGAGTTACAGAGATAGGTTTGCTGTGCGAGGTTGTCTGAATCGATGCCCTAAAGGCTCCCATAGGCCCGACTTATATAGTCGCCAGGTCCTAGGGTTACAGGGAAAAGTCCTAGCCGGACAGGTACAGAGTCCTACACCGTCTATTACTAGTCTTGTGTATCTTACACTCCAAGGCTCCGGGTACGCTGGTGACTCCACCGTAGCCTTCCTTTATCCGGCATGGGCCTCCCTTGTGGATCCACCTAACTGGGCCGCCCAGAAGGCCATAGGCCATGCTACCGACTATGGGCCACCCGGGTAAGTCGGATAAGAGACATGCTATAAGGATACCCATATAACATATCTCCAATAGTAGCCCCCGGAGAACTCCGAGATCTTGCGCCGTCTTGCCTCTTCACGTTGAATGCTCCGTCTAGATGGATGTCGGCAAATCGTCAAGCAATATCTTGTAGTCCTCCCAAAGAACCCTGCAAGGTTTTCTCCGTCTTCGAATGGTAAGCCGGAGAAATGCTGAATCTTCCATCGTACTCTTCCGTAGTCGGATTAAATCCGTCCATGCCAGAATCTTCGATGTGACGGCTCATCTACCCGTGTCAGCTAGGACGATGTAGGCTTAGGTCAGCGACGCCTCGTAACTCACACATGCAGATAACGCAATCATATCCGATTTTCCCGCGCGAGTGATACGAACCGTTGGAGGTGACAGTTGGAGACGTGGCGAAATTACCGCGCACGTTCACGAACACGTCGTCTACGCGGCAACCATCCGATCAGCTGCACGAATCTTGACGCAGAGCATGATAAATAGTAACCGTGGGACACTTTACACTTTTTACCTCATTACTCTCGCGTCATCGTCTTCTTCCTCCAGCCGCACGCCTCCTCGAGCTCTCCGCGAGAAACCTCGAGAACCCTAGCCTCCCTCTGCGTCAGTCGCATCCTTCCAGCACCTCATGGCCAGCAGCAGCTCCTTCCCATCGATGGCAGCGTCGAGCGAAGCCACGACAAAGCCGGCGAGCTCCGTCGTCGTGCCCCTAGAGGGGCTAGTCATCCCCGCATCGGCGGTGATCGAAACCACCGGCCGACCATAATCTGGCGGCGCTAGAGCCTCTGGAAGAAGAGCCAGACTCGCACAAGGGCGACTGGCGTGGCTCGGACATCACCGACCGCGACATCCAAGAGATGGTCGCCGAAGGCTACCTCCCCACGACGGAGGGGCTCGCCTGGCGGGTGGCGCCGGCCGGCGAGGTGACACCTTCTCCCCAAGCCATAGAAAAGGTGTACCTCAAGGCTCAGCTGGTACGCGGCGTTTCTCTGCCCATCTCCCACTTATTTCTCTCCGTCTTGAACCACTACAAGGTCCAACCCCATAACCTCTCCCCCAATAGCATCTTAGTGCTTAGCAACTTCGCGGCACTTTGTGAGGTTTACCTAGGGATTAGGACTAGGTTAGACTTGTTCGTGTACTTCTTCACCGTCAAACTTGAAGCCGGACATAGTAGGGAGGAGCTTAGGAACTGCGGCACCATAAGCTTCAAGATCCGACCTGGCCGGCGGTTCCCCGACATCGTCGGCCACGAGTCCTGCAAAAACTGGCAGCGAACATACTTCTACGGCCCCGACATTCCTTTGGCGGGCCGAGAAGTAACGTACCCGGACTTCAAGGATGGAGCCGCCGCTGAAGTTTCCACATGGAGATCCCATGCCTCCCTTCCCTCCGACCTCGACGCTTCTTGGGCAATAAGGTGGATCGAATGGTTCGTAGAGACGGGTTTGACCGGCTTGGACCTTGCCATGTGCTGGTTCATCAGGCAAATCCAGCCTCTGCAGCACCGCGCGAAGTTCATGCACGAGTATACCATTGATCAAAGGGATACCCTCCGGATCTCCGTGGATAACTTCTCGAGCGACTCCGTCAAGCTCCGCCTGAAGGACATCGTCAAGGTGAAGGATAAGAAGCATGGATTCACCATCACCTACGACATGTTCGTAGACGGCAAGTGCCCAAAGGTAGATATGTATTTTCCGTGTACGACATATACTCCAATTTATCCGTCTTGCCATTACCACCCCATCTAACACGGTGATTTCTAACTTAACAGCTTAGCGATCTCGATGAGGACAACCTGGCTGCCCAAATCTACAATCCAAAGATGAAGGAAGTCACGGTCGTGTCCGACGACGATGTCGCGTTGGCACGAAAGCGGAAGAGCTCCACCTCTGACGCTGCCGACGGAGGCAAGAAGAACAAGACGGAGGGTGGAGCCTTCAAGAAGACTACCGCCGCCCTGGAAGCGAAAAAGAAAAGATCCACCGGGATTTTTGCCAAAGCACCCCCATTAGTGTGAGCTTCTCATTCTGCGACATTGTCTTATTTATCTGTCTTGTTCCTGTACTTATGCACTTTGCACGTTTCAAGAAGAAAGCCACGACCAACCTCAAGAAGACCTCCAAGACTTTGGGAGCTTCTAGAAATATCAAGGATATGCTGCATCGCGACTCCTCCCCCGCCATCCCCCCTGCTACTCCTGTCGTCAAGCCTTCCTCTGCCCCGACAAGCTCTCAAGCCAGGAGGCACCAGGCCCTTCCACCATGGAAGTGGATTCTGGCGCTTCTACCGAACTCGCTGTTGTCGGCGAAAAGGCGACGCAGGAGAGCGCTGCTCTACAAATGGCTGAAGCTCCGGCTAAGGATGCCATCGGTAGCGGCAAGGCGGCAGTGGGAGCTGGTACTTCTGCCGAAGGCGGCGCCCCTACTCCCCAAAAACCCTTCGAGTTTCCGAAGATAGTTTACCCGGCGCTCCTGCCGAGTAACACAACTATGGTTCCTGGAGGAGTGTCGTCATCTCCGACGTGCGGTATTGAGGAGCTGCTCCGACAAGCAGATATCTTGCGGGGAAATAGCATTTCCTTTGGCAAGCTGCTGGCCGAGAGTGCTACAAACCTCAAGATTATTGCACTTGTAAGTTTTACTTTGCCTTTTGCATTTCATTATGAGTATCCCACTGTAGCCCCCGAGGATGTAGACGGAAAACCATAGGTTTTGCATCTATATGCTCTAAGAGTGACTAAGTTAGAGAGAGCTCTCACTGTAGCCCCCAAGCATTTAGATGGAAGAAACTATTCCGACTAGATGTTGTAAGAGTAGCATACGCAGTGTTTATAATTTTCAATACTGCAGCCCCCAAGCCTCTAGTTGTAACTGAATTAGTTCCGACTAGATGCTTAAAGAAAAGCTAAGCATTTTCTGAGTTAAAACTTTATACTGTAGCCCCCAAGCTTCTAATCAAGAACTGAAGTAGCTCCGACTAGATGCTTAAAGAAAAGCTAAGCATATTGCTAAGTTGAAAAACTTTCGCTGTAGCCCCCGAGCGCCTAGATGGAAAGTTTCCGACTAGGTGCTCCAAGCATACTAAACAATAGTTTTAACTTTTTCCTTTGTTTCACAGAACGAGAATGCTCGGCGGGGCATGGCCAACGACAAGTACCAGAAGATGCGTGCAGATCTTGAAGCCAAAAAGGGTAAAACTGCCATCTTGAAGGAACAGATCATCAAAAACAAGAGTCTGTTTTCTTTGTGTGCATTCCCTCTTGGTTTTGTGCCTTCATTATCCGAGTACTCACTGTGTATTTTGTTTTCTCCGACTTGCAGAGCATGTCGCCAAGGCCAAGGATATTGTCGAGCAATCCAAGCACATCCAGCAGCTGGAAAGCGAGAACAAAATCCTTAAGAAGGAGAGGGAAGAGATGCTGAAGATGCACGAGGATTCCATGAAAGCCCTGCAAGATTCCGTCTCCGCAGAGATCAATCGCTTGAAGGAGGAGCTTGTGATCTTAAAAGATCAGAAGCAAGCTGCTGATGAGAAAAACCAACGCCACAGCGATGCGTTTAAGCTCCTCCAACAAGAGAAGTAATCCTTGGCAGACACCATCTGGCAGGCCAAGGCCAACATCTTCAGTAAGTTTCCTCCGCCTTGTATTTCTGTAGTCTGGATACTTAGAGTTTATTGAACTCATGCGCTCCTTGTAGTAATTTTCAGCGCCTATGGGTTTAACCCGCTCGCCTCCTTCGGATAAGGAATGCATGGTTCTTGCCGGCAACTTCATCAACACCGCCATCACCCAGGCCAAGGAGATTGCTAAGCCCCTCCAGATATATATCAAGGCATCGGACTCCGTGACGAAGTACTCGGAGATTCTGCGCCGAGCCCCCGAGCGTGTTACAAGCTGGAAAGCTTCATGTGCACGGGCTGGCGCGAGGATGGCGCTCTCAATGGTGAAGGCACACTACGAAGATGCCGACATCGACACGGTGACCTCTGGCATCCCCGACGTTGATGATGACGGCAAAGATATTGATCATGAAGCCATCTTGTCATCACTCGCGGGTTATGACACCAGAGTCGCCGAGTTGGTGGACATCGACGTCTTCATGCCCATGAACACCATCGACAACGTCAACCAAGATTCCTCCGAGTCTCATCATAGTGCCGACGTTGAGGGTGATTCTCCGGCTGGGGACGATGCTGCTTCCAAGTCTCCTGCGCCCAAAGAGTGAAAAACACTATGTAATATTTTTTTTGCCTTTGGTGGATGCGCGGAAAAAAAACTTGATGGTGTAACTTAAGGCGAAAAACAATGGTTGTTATGTCCTGCTACTTAAGAATTTAGTTCCCAGCATGTATATATTTTTGAAGCAAGTGCTGGCTTATCCACTACTTTGGTTCTTATGCTTGAATTTTCGTGAGTCGGAAGACTCGTCGGAACCATGCACTTAGGTGATGATGCCCAATGGCACCGTCAATAACCTGAGCACAAAATTACCGACAATAAGTGCCAAAAGTCACTACTCTAGAATCCACATAAAAACGACAAAGAACATGTAGACCAGAAAACTTAAGCTATCGCCCGTAGGCGGAATTTTCACAAGTGCAAACGCAAAGCTTGTGCATAAAGGTTTTACATGATCCAAAAATGAACACTAAAGGAGGTAAAAGACTCAAAAATGTGAGTGAACCAAAGAGCTTTATTTCATTGATCATATAAGAGATACACAATTAGATAAAAATGCTAAGTGTAAAAAGGACGTAGTTGTGCTATGTTCCATGGCCGATCAAGCTCCGGGTAGTCATCATCTGGGTCACGTCGCTTACGCTTATGATCCTCGTTGCGTCTATCCTTTAGTTCACGATTGTCAACAAGGTAGTAAGACCCATTAAGCAGCGCCTTGCTTATGATGAACGGTCCTTCCCATGGCGGGGATAATTTGTGTGACTTCTTCTGCTTAAGTCAGAGCACCAAATCCCCCTCTTTAAACGAGCGATGTTGAACGCGGCGACTATGGTAGCTGCGTAGCTTCTGCTGGTAGATGGCGGATCTTTTGGCATGCCAAAACGCGCTCCTCCTCGAGAAGGTCCACATCCAGGCGTCTGGATTCTTCAGCGTCATCCTCGTCGTAGGCGGCAACTCTTGGTGCATCGTGGAGGATGTCGGAAGGCAGGATGGCTTCTGCTCCATATACCATGAAGTAAGGGGTGTAGACAGTAGACCTATTGGGTGTAGTTCGTAAACTCCACAACACGGATGGCAATTCTTCCGCCAAGGCTCCAGCTGCTCTATGTAGCGGTGCCTCAAGACGTGGCTTGATTCCCTACAGAATTAGTCCATTGGCTCGCTCGACCTGTCCATTGGATTGTGGGTGTGCCACAGATGCAAGGTCAAATCGGATGCCTTTCTCCCAGCAATATGCCTCCACTTCTCCGAGTGATAAGTTGCTGCCATTGTCGGTGATAATGCTATGTGGGAGACCAAATCTCACCACTAGATCTCGGACAAACCTGAGGGCAGTTGCCCCATCAAGCTTTCTAATGGGTTTAGCTTCTATCCATTTGGTGAATTTATCAACTGCTACAAGCAGATGCGTAAACCCACAAGGTGCCGTCTGTAACGGTCCCACCATGTCTAGCCCCAGACCGCAAACGGCCAAGTTATTGGTATTGTTCGCAGTTCTTCAGCAGGAACATGTGGTTGTCGGGCATAATACTGGCATCCCATGCATGTCTCAACCAGCTTGTCGGCGTCCGAATTCGCGGTCAGCCAGTAGAATCCTTGCCGGAAGGCTTTCGCGACCAACGATCGAGGAGCGGCGTGATGCCCGCAATCTCCGAGATGGATTTCGCGTAGGATTTCCATACCTTCTAGCTGGGAAACACACTTTAGGTATACACCAGTAGTGCTCCTTTTGTAGAGTTGCCCATTGATTATGGTATAACCCTTTGCTCGTCGTACTATTTGCCGCCTTTCGACTACGTCGTCGGGCAAAGTTCCGTGTTCGAGGTATTCCATGAACGGTTTTGTCCAAGCTGGAGGGACCTTAGTCACCATGTTGACGAAAGAGTCAGCTCTATCCGGGTTGTCGATGTCGGCTCCCTTCATGGATGGTGTGCGCAGATGCTCTAGGAAAACTCCTGGCGGAATTCGCTTGCGCCCTGATCCTAGCTTAGACAGCAGATTAGCCGCCTCGTTTTGTTACCTAGGCACATACTTAACTTCGTATCCCAAGAATCTCTTGGCTATCTTGTCCACTTCGTCTCGATATGCCGCCATCATAGGGTTCCACGCATTCCACGTGCCAGCCACCTGCTAGGCAACCAAGTCGGAATCTCCACAGCAAACTATGCGCTTGATACCAATATCCTTGGCTACACGTAGTCCGTGAATGAGTGCTTCATACTCCGCCATGTTGTTTGTAGCCTCGAAGTGGATCTGCAGAACGTAGTGTAGCTTGTCTCCTGTTGGTGACTGTAGCAATACACCAGCCCCCGAGCCATTGAGCAGCTTTGATCCGTCAAAGTGCATCACCCAGTACTCTGGTTCTGGCAACGGAGCAGCGTCTGGCATCTCCGTCCAATTTGTAACAAAATCCACCAAGGCTTGTGATTTGATAGCGTCGCACCTCTTGTAGGTGATCTCGAAGGCGGCAAGTTCAATGCCCCACTTCGCGACCCTTCCTGTAGCGTCGCTGTTGTTGATGATGTCCGACAATGGAGTCTTGCTCACCACTGTGATTGGGTGCTCCTGAAAGTAATGCCTCAGCTTCCGAGAAGCAAGGAATAATCCATAAGCTATTTTTTGGTAGTGCGGGTAATGCTTCTTAGACTCCGTCAAGACCTCGCTTACATAGTAATCTGGTCGTTGAACTCCGTGCTCATAGCCTGGTTCCTTCCGCTCTACAACGACGACGATGCTGATAACTCGGTTGGTTGCCGCCATGTAAATTAACAGGGGCTCTCCAGGATCAGGTGCTGCAAGGATGGGCGCTGAGGAAAGAATCTCCTTGAGCTACTTCAATGCTGCATCTGCTTCGTCCGTCCACGTGAATTTGTCCGCCTTCTTCAACAACTTGTATAACGGCAGGGCCTTCTCTCCAAGTCGGCTGACGAACCGACTAACTGCTGCAACACAACCTGTTAGTCGTTGAATATCCTTTAGGCATGTCGGACGGTTTATGTTTAAGATGGCCTTGATTTTCTCCGGGTTGACCTCGATTCCACGCTGGGAAACGATGAAGCCCAACAATTTGCCAGCTGGAACCCCGAAGACGCACTTCTTAGGGTTAAGCATCATGTTGTATTTCCGGAGATTATCGAAGGTTTCTTTTAAGTCAGAGATTAAGTCGTTTGAATTTTTAGACATCACCGCGATATCGTCCACGTAGGCGTGAACGTTCCGACCAATTTGGTCGTGAAGGCAACATTGCATTGTCCGCTGGTAGGTAGCACCTGTGTTTTTCAGCCCAAAGGGCATCGTGACATAGCAAAACGTGCCGTATGGGGTAGTGAACGAAGTGGCCAATTGGTCTGACTTCCTCATCTTGATCTGGTGGTATCCTGAGTATGCATCAATAAAACACAAAAGTTCCGAGCCATCTGTCGAGTCAATGACTTGGTCAATGCGAGGCAAAGCAAACGGATCTTTGGGACATGCTTTGTTCAAGCCGGTGTAATCAACACACATTCTTAATTCATTGGTTCCCTTTTTGGGTACAAGTACAGGACTGGCCACCCATTGGGTGTGAAGGACTTCCCGGATAAATCTAGCCTTAAGTAACCTAGCTATCTGTTTGCCAATGGCGCGTCTCTTCTCATCTCCAAAGCGTCATAGAGGTTGTTTCACTAGTTTGGATTTTGGATCAATGTTTAAGTTGTGCTCGGCAAGTTCCCTAGGTACACTTTTCATGTCGGCAGGTTGCCAGGCAAAGATGTCCCTGTTCTCACGGAGGAACTCGACGAGCGCGCTTTCCTATTTGGGATCCAGGTTCGTCCCAATAGTGGTGACCTTGGAGGCATCGCCTACCACAAGTTCCACCGGCTTGGTCTCGATGGCGGCCTTGAACGCAGGAGCGGAGTTGGAGATCTGTTTCTTCGATGCGGGCATCTCTGAGTCATCGACCTTGCTCTGGATCTCTTTGAATTCTTCGCTGTAGAGGGCAGCTTCTGCAATGGCTGCTTCGTTGATCTCGCAGTCCCTTGCCTTGGTAAAGCTTCCGGATACGGTGATGATGCCGTTTGGTCCGGGTATCTTGAGTTTTTTGTAGACGAAGCATGGATTGGCCATGAACGTGTGGAATATGTCGCGGCCGAATATGACGTGGTACACGCTCTTGAAGGGGACCACCTCGAAGGTCATGCGCTCTTGGCGGTAGTTATGAACATCGCCAAAGGCTACCTGAAGTGTAATGCACCCAAGGGACCGAGCCTCCCGACCAGGCACTATGCCGTGGAAGATGGTGTTGGTCCTCCTTAGTTTTGCCT
Organism: Avena atlantica; assembly: GCA_910589765.1. Taxonomy (NCBI): domain Eukaryota; kingdom Viridiplantae; phylum Streptophyta; class Magnoliopsida; order Poales; family Poaceae; genus Avena; species Avena atlantica. The sequence continues at coordinate 229,764,458 of OU342738.1, forward strand.
CCGTCAAGTTCATCTTTTGCAGTGTATCCAGGTACATGATGTTGATGCTGCTTCCACTGTCCACCATACACTTGGTGAACTCCACACCATCAATCAAGGGGTTGATGACCATGGCGTATTGGTTTTCCGTGGGTATAAGGTCTGGGTGGTCCGTACTGTCCCAAGTTATTGGAACCTCCGACCAGCGTAGGTACTGAGGGACTGGGGGGAGAGTAGCCATCAAGATCCTCAGAGAGGTCTTCTGTTGTCGGACAGTGGGGGTGCCAAGGAAAGTGTGTTAGACTGGGGCCTTCTTCGCGAAGGTGTTCTTGCCTTTGTCGTCGCTTTTGGCGGCATGCTTGGGGTCAACGTCCTCGTCCATGTCACTTGAATCCTTGGACTCCTCCTCCTTCTTCTTCCCCTTGCCCTTTCCGCGCGGTCTGTTCTTCCGACTTTTCTTGTAGCCGGACTCCGGTTCTTCCTTGAGGTCGTTGGCGAACTTGCAGTGTCGATTGGTATGGGTGGCTTTGCTGTTGACGTTGAGGTGTACGAGGCATGGCATATCACGGTACTCCTCGTAGGTTTGGGGAACGCGGAGCGCCGCCGAGGTGGTTTCACTTCGTCGTTGCTTCCCACGACCAGCTCCCCTTCCTCGGCCACGTTGTCCGCCTTCTCCTCGTCCTGCAAAAGTCATGGTGACCATGTCGATAGATTGCTTTTCTTCTCGAGCGGTATTCCGCTTTGTACTACTGTTCCTCCGAGCTTGAGTTGGAACGGACGTTGCCGGCAAGGAGCCACGAGTATCGTCGTCGGCAGCTGCGAACTCACTAGCCAACTGAATCATCTGGTTCAAGTTGAGCTGGTGATTGTCCTGCAAGCGCTTCAGCTTATGTCGGAGCAACGTGCCCCTTTCCAACCCATCGATGAAGGCGGCCATGGCGGTCTGAGCGTGCACTCCTGCGCAGGACTTCTTCATGTCCAGCCAGCGGGAGAGGTAGGCGCGAGATGTCTCGTCTTTCTCTTGCACGCACCGCTGTAGATCGCCCATAGTGCAGGGACGCTTGTATGTACCCTCAAAGTTCTTGGTGAACGCTTCTTGCATGTCCAACCAGTTGTAGATAGATTTCTCCGGCAAGTCGTCGATCCATTAACGGGCCGTACCCGCCAACATTAATGGGAGGTACTTGACAACGACGTTGGGGTTGCCTCCGACAATCTCCACCGCGTTGTCGTAGTCCTGCAACCATGTGGCTGGCTTGGCGGTGCCGTCATAGGGCTTGATGATCTTGTCAATCCGGAAGCCTTTGGGGTAAGTTGTGGACCGTATTGCAGGTCCAAAGAAACATGGTCCCAGGTATGGTCCTTCCCGGGCCTCGTGGATCTTGTCGATCCGCGAACGTGCATCGTATGGCTCCGGGTTCTTCTTCTTGTCAACAGGGGATGGGCTGCGTGAACGACGCGGGCCTCCTCCGCCATGGTGACTGCTTGGAGGTGACGAAGGCGGAGGTGGCGGTGGGTTAGCCTTCTTGCTATTACCCTCCTGCGACGCCTCACGTCTGTCACGGTTGCTTGTCGGACGCGGAGGGTCATGGCGTGACCTGCTCTTATGTCCTTCGTTGCGTTTTCCGTCATGACGGGTCTGCTCCGTGTTGTCGCGGATAACGATGCCACACTGCTTTGGTGGGGGCATATCCGTACGATGGTGAGCGTTGTAATCTTCACGATGTCGGGGAGACCGAGGCGGTGGCGATGGGCGACGAGGTCAGGCCTTTTCTCCGTGGTCGGAGGATATTGGGATGGCATCCTTCCTGTTGCGTGCATCCCTCCGTCTTTGTTCTGAGGAACCCGTCTGGGACCCGACATCATGAGGAGATCTGTCCCTTGGCAGTTTGTACTGGCTAGACTGGCAGAGCGCTGGGTTAGCCTCAAGCCTCTGGGAGATGGCCTTTTCCTGCTGCTTCACCGCCTTGGCCACTAGGTCGTAGACCTGTTTCACTGCCTCAGGCGATCTATCCTGCTCCAGAAGGGTCTTGGCGACGGCGAGGTTAAGGATTGGGGTGGGCATCACCTGCTTGCCTTCACTGTCAATGTAAGGATTGGCTTGTGCCGGCTTCGAGGGAGCCCATCCTAGTTTGCGCCGTACACCAGGATCGTTGATGACGCGAGCCGGAGCTTTCTTAGCCTTCTGCTGCTGTAGCAGAGTCTTGTACTCGGCCTCCATTGCTCTAGCTTTTTCTATCGATTTCTGCACGTTGACCAGATCTCGTTCTAGCTTAGAGCCTTGCTCCGCGATGGCTTGCGCCTCCTCCAGCAGCTGCTGGCGTTTCTCATCAAGCTGGGTCACGTTCCGAATATGAGCAACGGTCAGTGGCTCGACGAGGAGGTTGTCGTACATCACTCTATCAGCTGGAGTAACTTGGGCTGCTGCAGACATAGATGCTGGAGGCGACAAGTTTGCGGTGTTGTTGTTACTCGGGCCGGTGCCGAGTTCCTGCGGCTGCTGCACTGGGTTGGGCGGAGAAGGCATGTCTTTTGCGCGATCATCGTCAGCAGCAATAAGTGGCCCCTTCCCCTTTTCTAGTGCCATAGGCGGACCTCGTCCGGGTTGATCTTCATCCATCGTCGTCCCAATGGTGACGAACACTCCTCGGGACGCGACGACATTGTTGTCCTGTTCGTCACGCGAGTACTCCTCCTCCATCTCCTGCATAGCGGAGTCTAGCTCTTCTGGACTGAAGTCTATTTCCTCAGAATCTGCACTGAAATCAGCATAAAGCGCGTCAATGACAGCGTCGGAGGGTGCCAGGACTTCCTCGATGTCGGGCGGTGGAGGTGCAACGGGATCGACGATGATTGGAGGCGGTGGTGCTGCTATGACGATGGCGGCCGGAGGCGGTGGTGGTGGTGGCTGAATCGGAGGGGCTCCGTCAATGAGCGCAAGCGCTGTTTGAGCTGCCGCTTCGGCCTCCGCGTAGTTGTTGACGGTGCTCACCATCTCTTCGAGGGTGAGGCGTCCTGTTGCCTGCTGCCGTCTTAAAGAATGTTGGATAAGCGTGCCATGGTCCAGTCCTTCCATGAAGTGATACAGAGCGTTATCATCGGGGGAGTGGGCTAGGTCGGCTCGTATGCGGAGCCACCTGGCCAGGTAATCGCGGGGGTTTTCGCCCTCTCTCTGAACGCAGCGCGCCAGATCGAAGATGGTAACCACGCCGACGAACTTGGATCTCTGTTGTCCAGACACACGGACTAAGCCGGTGGATTTGATGTGATCTTCCACCTTTATATCCTGCACAGGGGCGGTTTGGGTGGGCCTTGAATTTTTATCATCTTTGCCGGCAAACTCCGAAGAGAGATCCGACATCGATCCTTCCGCGAACGTATCCTGCCCGTAGGCGGTCCGTGCGGGTCTTGAATTTTTCCGATCTTTGCCGGTAAACCCCGAAGAGAGATCCGACATTGATCCTTCCGCGAATGTATCCTGCCCGTAGGCGGTCCGTGCGGGTCTTGATGCTCCTCCGACTCCCAGGGAACTAGTGCTCGAGTCGGTTTCGCCGATGAAGAGGTGGATGTCTCCCATAGGAACGATCGAACACCGCGTAGGGTTCATCTTCGCCGGGATCCAGAACTCGTCGGGAGGGACGATCGGAACGTTGCCAGAGAAGAGAACACGACCAATGGCTACGGTTTCGCCGATTCCTGCGAAGATCTTGGTCCTCGCCCGCTGAAGAGCCTGAAGCACCTCTTGCCCCACGGTGGGCGCCAACTATCATGGTATTACCGACGAGTAGGCCATGGAGGGGTCCTCACAGTGCGTGTTTAGAGACGTGGGGTAAGGCAGACGGTTGACGGGTACGAGGTAACACAGCTTACCCAGGTTCAGATCCCACAACAGCGGCGGAATCCTACTCCTGCTATAAATCACTATAAGGGCAATACGCTGAGTTACAGAGATAGGTTTGCTGTGCGAGGTTGTCTGAATCGATGCCCTAAAGGCTCCCATAGGCCCGACTTATATAGTCGCCAGGTCCTAGGGTTACAGGGAAAAGTCCTAGTCGGACAGGTTATAGAGTCCTACATCGTCTATTACTAGTCTTGTGTATCTTGCACTCCAAGGCTCTAGGTACGCTGGTGACTCCACCGTAGCCTTCCTTTATCCGGCATGGGCCTCCCTTCTGGATCCACCTAACTGGGCCGCCCAGCAGGCCATAGGCCATGCTACCGACTATGGGCCACCCGGGTTAGTCGGATAAGAGACATGCTATAAGGATACCCATATAACATATCCCCAACACCTGCCCCGTGCCTAGGCATGGTGTGGGGCCCCTGGCCACCGCCTCGGCCTCCCCCTTCGCCTGTAAGAAGCCCCCGATGCAGAAACCCTAAGAAACTGGATCAATATTCCACGAAACCTTCTGTAGCCGCCGCCACTGTCGTCCTAGATCGGGGGGGATCTAAAGTTCTTCCCGACAACCTGCCGGAGGGGAGATCATCCCGGAGGCCTTCGCTCCGGTATGATGCGTGAGTAGTTCCACCTTCGACTATGGGTCCATGTAGTAGCTAGATGGTTGTATCTCCTCCTTGTGCTTTCATGTATAGATCTTGTGAGCTCCGTTCATGATCAAGATCTAATCTATTTGTAATCATGCATGTTGTGTTTGCAGGGATCCGATGGATATTGAGATTATTATGTTGGTTTGATTAATGGTTTTGTCTTTATGATTCTATCATGTCTGTGTTGTTTGTGATCTTGCATGCTCTCCGTTGTTAGTAGCTATCTTGGCCGAATAGTTGCTAGTAACTCCAAGAGGGAGTATTTATGCTCGATAGTGCGGTCATGCCTCTAGTTTCCAAGGGAAGTGACAGAAATCTCTTCGGTTGTAGATGTGCTGTTGCTACTAGGGAGAAAACAACGGTCTCTTGTTCATGGGACATGTGGACTATTTACCTTACACACTTTGCTTAAAGCAGTTGTCTGTTGCTTGCAACTTAATACTGGAGGGGGTTCGGATGATAACCTGAAGGTGGACTTCTAGTCATAGATGAAGTTGGATGGAGGTCTATGTATCTTGTTGTATTGCCCAATCGAATTTCATAGGATCTTTTGACTAGTAATTGCATTGTTATGCCTTGCTCAGTTCCTGTCAATTGCCCTGCTATAATTTGTTTACCCTTCATGTCATGTTGTTTCTAAGGAGAGCACCTCTAGTGAACTATGGACCCCAGTCCAATCTTTACCATTGATACATCTTCCACTGTTACTTGTTTACTTGTTGCAAACCACCATTACCTTCCACACCATACGTTTAATCCTTTGTTACAGCAATCGGCGAGATTGACAACCTCATTGTTAGTTGGGGCAAAGTCTTGAGTTTGTGTTGTGCAGGTCTCCGCGTTGCTTGCAACACCTGTGTGACCTTCCCTTCCTCCTACTGGTTCGATAACCTCGGTTTCTGACTAAGGGAAGACTTGCTGCTGTGCTACTTCACACCTTGCTCTTGGGGTTCCCAACAGGCTCCTCATCAACTGAGACAGCCATCAACAGTATGAATTCAAATGAGTTGTCTACAGTCCCATATAAATATATATCCGTTAAGTGATTTAACACTGAGTTCTTCATTTAGTATTGATTTAAGTATATGCTGCTAGTATAGCAGAAAGAAAATACGATGGACTGATTCCTAAAGATTTTGGAAAAATGATTAATTGAGTATAGTTGCCCTGGAAACATTTGCTTGGTGACTGCTTTGATTATTGTCCAACTTACTATCAGCAAGACAGTGCTCACATGATTCCTAGTTATGTGGATCCTAAATGGCCCTAAATGATCTCCTAGAATTTATCTAGTTGCAGACTAGTTTGGATCTGGTTTGATCTTATTGCCTGTCCAAATTGAAAGGGATTAATATTAGAGAATGATTTCTAGTAATTTTGATCTAGGAAGATGATTTATCTCATGTAAATGTGCTGTATAGTTTGTCTGTGCTTGTGATACTGCTAATAGGACAGTAACTTTCCAATGATTCCTAGATGCTTAATCTAGGGAATATGATTTAAATTCAGCTCTGATTGCTTGCATGTAAGTTGGTGTATCTTATGTGAGCTACCTTGCTAGCTTTATTTATAGTTGAGAACTGATAAGAACGCATCTCTGCTTGCTCAAATTATGCTAGTGATGTGAAGTCCCTGCTAGAAAAATTGTCACTTTTGACTTGATAGTATGGTGGTTTATATTATTTGGGATATGCTACTGTGGTGCCTCACTAGAGTGTGCACAGTAGACATCCCATGATGGTATGATCTGCTACTATATTAGCTAGCTATGGATTAGGATTTGGCTACCAATGATGCACAGCCTTAGGTTTCTTGATTCATTTAATGATAAGAACTTGTACTATACTTGATTTCTTAGCTTGGCCTATGATGCAAAGACTGAGGCATACTTGGATAAGGACAGATATTTCTATTGGCTTTAACCTCTATGATGATCCTTGCATGGTCTGAGAGAATCTCTCCCTCCAATCCTCCAAGATAAAAATCTAGTTGAAGGGTAGATGGACTAGTTGATGTGTATTATTTCCCTGGTATTCCTAGATCTATATGTAAGAATAGATTTGGTACTTGATTTTTTGTGTTAAACAACTTAGTGGCTTCTGCTGCTATTAGATCTACTGTTGTGGTGCCTCCCATGTGGAGTGTGCACAATAGAAAATTCAAACAACATGATCTTCTGATATTTGTCCCTGCCAAGGATGCATAGACTAAGGCCATTTTATGGAAAAAAATTACTATGTTGGCCTCAAGATTCTTGTGATGATTTTGCAAGGCATCTCTTTGCAAAACTAAGGAAATCTTTCTCTAAAAAATTCCTTTCTTTGGTCTTATATGATGATGTGAACAAATATGAATACACTGATTATATTCCAAAGTTTCTACTACTCTACCTTGGCTTCCTGAAGCTTGTTCTAGTGCTGGAGCTTGATTAGTTGCTGTTGGCTCCTCCTTGTACTCCAGACATGCACCACTTATTGATGCAGCCTGATATTCTAGTTGTCACCGCTGGCTGATTTGTTGGGAATAGTCTAGTGGTGATCTGTGATGATATTGATTTGTGGATATATCCTGGTGGTGAACTATGGTTGTTTCCTGGTGTGTTCCTGAACTAGTATATGAGCTGGAGGTGATGTTCTTTGATGGATTAGGTGAAGTTCTTGAGTCCTACTTTGGTGGAGAAATGAATACTACTCTAGCTGATGTGCTACGGCTGCTCCCTCCCTTATCTACTTCCTAGAACTCTCATTGCTATGTTGACACCACACCTGCTGCATGCAGTGTGTAAGATAGTAGCCTGCTTACATGTGGGGCTTGTGCTGGTTCAAGTTTCATAATCTAGAAATATCTCTGGTGGATATGCGTGAGTAAAGATGTGATCCTTTTCTGTTTTGACTGTCCTCTTTTCTTACTCATGGTGAAACTTGCCCCTCTATTTCCAGTGAGGCTATACTGAGGCAAAATTTCCTGATAAGAATAGATTCTTAACATGGCCCCTTGATTAATACTCTATGATGAATTAGGCACTAGCATCACTAGGCAAAATCTAAGAGTAAAACTCTAACCAATTAACATCCTTTTATTTGATTTTTGTTCTGTTTTCTTTTCTTTTTGTTGTGTTTGCAGGAAATGAGAAGAAGTAGAATCAGAATAAAAGAAGATGAAAGAGTATAGACAGGGTATAAGTTAGGGTTTCTTTTATTATTATGTAACTTTATTTTATTTACAGTAGAACTTTGCAAGTTACCTTGTAACATGGTACTGTATTCAGAAAGTTAAAACTTTCTCTTTTATTAGTCAATTGTAAAGACATTGTAATTTGTTATATTATAATAAAGTTAAATTTCCTTCTTTTTGTAATTTGATTCAAGTAAATATTTACATCTTATATATAAATATGAATTCATTTATTATTTATTATAAAGTATATCTTGTTTATTCGTAATTGAATATCAATTATGGAATTCTATAATTATCCATAACACAATTTCATCTTTGTTTCAAATCCAATAATTTATTAAATATTTCAAATTTCAATTTGTGAATTTTATAAATTCATTTGAATTCAAATTTTAAATTCAAATATATGTTTGAATTCTTTCCCCCTCAAAACACAAAGATTCAATAGGGGTCAATAGAGATATCGATCCCTCTATAGCTTCTTAGTTTTGCGCGAAAATTCCTTGGATTTTCTTATGCATGAATGCAATGCACAAACACGTGTCATGTCTATTTCGAGGTGCTAATCCTAGGATATTATAAATACACCCCTTAAAAGTTCGGTATTTAAATGTGTATAAAGGCCGAGAAAAACACGATTTTATCATATGCGTGGGCTGGGCGGAATAGACACCATATTTGCAATCCTTAAAAGAGAGTATTGTCTTTTGAGTCCTGGTGTCGCTTCGCCATCTCTGTTTATATATGCCCGCGGTCGGCCGGTTCATGTCCATCCCCACGCTCTCTCCTCCCCACCGCCATGGAGAGGCTCAATTTCAACTACTACAAGGTTATGATATTCGCCTAATACGACATCCTCATGCCGCCGCGCGCGAGGCTTCTGGACGACTTCAAGCTCAACTACACCGGGGTGCCTCTGATGCCACTCTTGCACGATAAAGAATTGACGATGCATATCCTAATGACTACAAGTGCACATATCCTAATAAGAGTATCAAACCCACATAGAGCTATTTTGTTAAGGTCTTTTTGTCACTCGTCATTGTCTACCAAAGGATACTCCTAAGCTGCCTTTGATTTCAAGTAAAAGGTGTTTAAAAGGTTTTTAGATGAATGCATAAAAGTAAATAAAACAAGTAAAATAAAACACGTAAATAGTGTTAGAACTCAATAAGGCTAAAGCGTTCTCGAGGATGTAGGATATGCCACTAGCATTTTATAATTAATCATAATTAGGACAATATATTTCTTGTGTCATGATATGTGTGGAGAGAGTTATATAATAAAATATTCACTACAAGACTTGTGGGCAGTCTTTTCTTGAGTCAGGTAATGAGGTCATCTCTAAATAACCACTGCGATGCCTCAGAGCAATCACTCGTACAAGCCATCACAATTAAGGATTTCCCCATGAATATCGTAATTAGCTTAGTGAATCTCTCTTTATTCCTCATTTGATCGTGCAGGTTATAATATAATGCTTGTAGTCACGGAAGTAACACTGGATATACTCTCATACATGTACTAAGGGTATCACCTCTCTTTAGTCCCGGAGGCAAATGATATATGGCCCACTACACACACCGTCTAAATAGATAGATTAAACATAATATCATAGATCAAAGGGTCATAGAATAAAGTAACAGATCATCTTTATTTCATTTCATAATAGTTCTAGGGTTTCTTCATCTCCCCCAAAACAAAGTGAACTACTCACACATGGAAGCAATCAACAACATTATCATATTCAAATGGATGGATAAATACAAACTAACCTGTGGTTGGATGGCTAGGAGGGTGGTTGTACCCCCAACTCACCAGAATTCAAACCCTAGGTTTGACACTGTGTGTTGCATAAAAGGCGGAATATTCTTTCAGTGGAAGGCGACGTTCCCGTCGACAGCAAGACGCCTGTGGTGACTTCGTCAATCTCAAGACCCGATCCGCTGGCTCAGTCTCTCGGAGGTGGTCATAGGGGTAGGGTGTGCATGTATGCGTTCATAGGGATGGATGCATATACATGTTGTGAGCTTCTACGATTGTACTGTGTTTCTCAAAAAAATAGATGGATAATTGTACGGGGATAAATCTAGTGCAAACCATAATTGAATTTGAAATTATAACAAGATCTAAAGTATAGAAGGTGGGGGGTAGTAATAGTGATGGAGATGCAGCGATTGATAATGACGGGGATGATGCGATGTCCTCCAATGATCCGTGAAGAAACAAGAATTTGCCCTTCTTTTAGTTCCTCCTCCAGATCCCTCTCTGGCGTCATATTTCGAGGCTGTAAGTTTTTGTGAATTTCGGATCTTAGATCCGTCTTCTCGTGATGAGAGTATTTGACGAGGAGGACGCGCTGATAGGTGGTACGAACAGACATTAAGGATAAGCTCCGCCCGTACCACTGCTCGTTAAGCCCTCTGTATCCTTCCTCTGTGTTTGCGAATCTCTTAGGTGCGAGAAAAAAATCATTTAAATGACATTTATTACTTAAAAATATTATATTACTACATAATATGACAATTCCAATTGATATGTTCACAACACACTTAGTAATTCGGGATCATGTTGAAGCAAGGACAAAGAAGTATGCACGTGCGCAATAAAATGGTAGCTTGGTATATCCATGGCTTCCGTCTCAATTAGCGAGCGGTATCTCCGTCGCACGAAAACCTACGACCTATCACGGATGGGGAATGGTAGCAGCAGGCGACACTAGGCTTCTGCACGGGAGGGATCAGCCTGGTTGGCAGCAGGAGGAAGAGAACGAGCAACGACGCGGGCTGAATCCCCCCACCCCGCCAAGGGTTTCCAGTGATACGGGCGAGGTCGGGTCAAATCAAAACCCTTGTATCTAAGAGATGCGTTTTTTTACGGCCCCTTATGATAAGGTTTAAAGGCCGGGGTGATATGCAGTGTATGGCTAATCTATTTTTTTTTGTTTGAAACTTTAAATTGACGATTATTTTTAGGATTCGTATGCTCTTTGCGGGAGAAGTTGCATGTCGAGAGATCTAGTCCACGTACAAAATCGAGCTGCAGTTCACATCCCTCCTCTGTTTTTTTTTGCTTTTCTAGGCCTTGGTGGCAAGAGATAAAAAAATGCATAAAAATGCATGATGATTACGCGTAGGATATGCTCGAGTCCTCCGTCGTCTACGAAGACCGCGTCAAGTGTGAGGGGCCTCGGATTCGGACCACGGCGGTCACGTACATCATCTCTGAATCTCTCTTTACCAAGCCAACTTTGTACCACCACGAGCAGCGGCAGTGCAGAGTGCTAGTGCCGTGCCACAAACACCGTGTACCCTACTCGTCTTAAAGCGAGCCACTATAGCCTGCCTTGCCGTCTCCTCCCCTTTAAAGCGCCTTGCCGGACTCGGCCCTCTCCCAAAGCCAAAGCCAAAGCCAAAGCCAAAGCACGGTATAGCCAGCCATCACTACACTGCACCCAGCGGCACTAGCTTAGCGACGTACCCCAGCACCACGCGCGCGGCCATGGCTACGGCGGCGTCGCCGGCGGGGATGATACGGTTGCTGCTTGCTCTTGGGGCCCTTTGCGCCGCGGCGCAGGCGACGGAGGCGGCGAAGGTGCCGGCGATGTACGTGTTCGGCGACTCCACGGCGGACGTCGGCAGCAACAACTACCTGCCGGGCAGCGCCGTGCCGCGAGCCAATTTCCCGCACAACGGCGTGGACTTCCCCACGTCGCGCCCCACCGGCCGGTTCAGCAATGGCTACAACGGCGTCGACTTCTTGGGTACGTACGTGTCCGCGCCTATATATGTACTCCGTCGTATTTCTCCATTTCTCTTATAGCTTGGTTGCTTCAGCTTACACGACCTCGACTAGTTGAGGTCTTTACGGTAGCGGTGTCATGGCCGCGTAGCAGGCAAACTAGCTACCAGGCGATTTGTTGACTGTTCGAGCTTTTTATTTCTATAGTACATGTGTGTGATCAAAATTGGCATAAATTTTGTATGCGTCCTACCGTTTGAAAAAAAAAGGACCTCAACAGTTTTTTCTGCTGAGGTTTCGGCATTTTTTCCCGTAGAAATATGGAAAAAATACGCACATGAGCCAAGAGGAATGGAGAGAGTGGCCAAACCTAATTTGACCAGTTCAAGCATGTCGTCAGTCCGTTCCCCGGCGTGTATGGTCTTGTTCTTGAGAGCAAGTTCATTTATCGTTCTCGTGTTTTGTTTAGGCAGTGTGCTCATTTTAACAATCCTGTGGAAAAAAATTAGCCTTCAAAAATTACGAGCCAAGCGATACAGACTTACAGTAGAACGCAGAGAGAGCTAGCCTTCACGAGTGCACGTACTCAATTACCTCTGCGCCTGGCTTCCTGGTCCTGGCGCGCGATGATGACACTATGACAGTACTGCAGAGATGGGGGAAGCGTTGGCTCGCAAAGCGTGGCTGCGTCCCGCGCGCAGTGCGGTGAAGGGACCACTCTCTCGGCTCCTTTGTCGTTATCCTGCGCACACCACGGATCTTTAGCGGCCGGCCCATTTCAAACACGGGATGCGTCAGTTTTGGTCCGTAACAAGGATTCGGTTTGGGTGCCCGACACGACCTATTTGGCGCGGACACGCCAGTTTGACTAGTTTTTTACAATTGGTAAAAAAAAGGAAATTCAATAGGAAGCAAAGTTGCATTGTGAGCGTCTGTATTTTTACTGTGTTTCTCAGAAAAAAAAAAGTAGCAAGCAAAGTACAACTAATTATAAATCATCAAGTTCATGTGCCATAGTATGAAATCATAGTACGGAATTACACAAGTTTCATATGAAATACACAAAAGAGAAAAATCATCGACGGGATCACATTTGACGATCATGGATGTCGTTTTGCTTCTTCTTAAACCAAGCTCTTTGAACCGGGTCCAAGATGCTCATGTCCATTATCATAAGTTTGGTCTCCTTGGCCACAAGCTTGGCCTTGGGCCTCAACGGTTCTTGATCGGGCATTGGTCTATTCAACCTCAAGATCTCTTTTTCTGTGGTCAATGAAGCTTCCAATGCTGGCCTTCTTCTCCTTGCGGTGCCTCTTCTTCCTCATTTGCCTTGTTCCCGTCCTCCGAAATTAACCTTTTTAATGTCTCTTGCAATGCAAGTGCTGTGACTTTTTTGCGGGTAATGCAAGTGGTGTGACTTGGTAGTTGTATTTTTGCTTGGTGGCCTTGTGGCCGCTTGGCAGAAAGACACGGCCATTGGTTGGGCTATCCGTGTTTGGCCCATCCTCGTCAAGTTCTTCAAGCCTTCAACACTTATTTGGAAAAGGGTGAAGTCCCTTTTCCACTTTGGACATTTCTTGATCATCATCCAATAATGTGTCAACATTGAATGTATTGTTCTCTTACTTTTCTTTGAACTACTCCATAACTTGTGTCGCCTACATAAATGGATGAGAATCCACGTACCATGTACAATGTATGTGAACCAAAATGGGCAAGACAAGGTATTACCATGTCTCTAATGTCGATGAATCTCACGTGTTGAGCCTTCACGTGCCCGTGTGCACCGTGAAACTTGTTGTACACTTGTACTACATATTGACGAAACCCCATCTCTTCCGAAGAGAGACGTCATCTAGGTCATTATGGATGCGGTAGGGTTTGAACTTCATGGAAGTGCTTGACAATCCTCTGCCAATATGTTGATCCTTTTTGCTCGGCACCGCAAACTGGATCTTGTCCAATTGCCATCGACGCCTCACAAAGGATCCTCCTTCACGGCGTAGCCATTGATCCTTTGGATCTTATTTTGTGTGGCGCCATCGGTGGGCTCGGCTTCATCGCCACCATCGGCATCAACACCGTCCACATCAATCGTGCCCCCTCCATCACCATCCATTTGATCGACATCGTGCCTAAATAGAGGCTCACCATTGATGTCGATAGCGCTTTGTTGCACATCGTCGTCTGGGTCATCGTCGAAGGTTTTGGCCCCTACAAGTATCGTTCCGTTTACACCGCACAATATTGCAGATCTCCGGTCGCTTCCAGCCTTCGCAAAATGTACACCTCGCATTGCAAAAGTCTACAGCACGTATGACCTGATCTCCAGCCCATCCTTCGGTCACAGGTCGCGCCCATATTTTCTTGCTTCACCCTGTGTCTAAAGCTAAAATCATGGCACACCGCTGTTTTCAGATTTATTACTCACCAATTGGACACAACCTTATTTTTCTGTTTCTGAACTTGGTTTGTTCTTTATCGTTGTGCTTGCAACTGTGACGCTGTTTTGTACTCTCTGGTGGTAAATACTTCTGTTTTAAGCAATGGTTTCCGCGGTTTCTGTTAGTATTAGAAACCATAGACTACTTTAACTCTGTTGAGAACTACAAGTACTCTGAATTTGGTAGAAGGACTTGCTCATGGGGCAAACTAGAAAGTAGACGCATGACCTCAAAAGTCCAAATGTTCTGAATTTGGTACTAGCTAGTGCTATTTCTACGCGATTGTGACCGTGATATTCCGTGGACTTTGTCAGCTCTTAACATGGGATTCAAGCGCAGCCCCCCGCCGTTCCTCTCGGTTGCCAACCGAACCAACAGGCAAATTGCCAGAGGGCTGCAGGGAGTGAACTTCGCCTCTGCCGGATCAGGCATTCTCGACACGACGGTAATAAGCAACTGACCAGAGTAATCTTTTATCATCCTGTATCCTCGGGAGTTACAGCAATTTCCTCCTTCATTTAGGGAGAAGCCATCGTCGCACTGAGTAAGCAGGTCGAGCAATTCGGCACCCTTCGCTGCAACATTTCCGCACGCATCAGCGAAGAAGGCGCCGACAACGTGCTGTCGAGGTCCTTGTTCCTCATCAGCACCGGCGGAAACGACATCTTCGCCTTCTTCTCGGCGAACAGCACGCCGACGGCGGAGCAGACGCGGCTGTTCACGGCCGACCTCGTATCGCAGTACAAAAACCATGTGAAGGTACTTACCAGAATCTTGTCACTGTTATATGTATTGTGCGAGTGTAGTGCAGGCCAAATGTCTCACAAAAGCGGGTGTGGTGTATTGTACGGCGGCAGGCTCTGTACGATCTCGGGGCTAGGAAGATCGCCGTGATCGACGTCCCGCCGATCGGGTGCTGCCCCTACCCGAGAAGCCTGCACCCTCTCGGTGCCTGCATCGATGTCCTCAACGAGCTCACTCGCGGGCTCAACAAGGGCGTCAAGGATGCCATGCGTAGCCTCAGCGTGAGCCTGAGTGGCCTCAAGTACTCCATCGGGAGCTCGCACGCCGTCGTGCAGAGCATCATGAAGCACCCACAAAGACTAGGTATGGGCGTTTGTGCTTGAGATCAATATATATATACAGATGTCTTCGTCAGAACAAAAATTCAGACTTCACTACTTCAGACTCCACCAGAGGCTGACTGCAATTTCTATTTCTTTAGGGTTCAAGGAGGTCACAACGGCGTGCTGCGGCTCCGGCAGGTTCAACGGCAAGTCGGGGTGCACGCCCAACGCCACGCTGTGCGACAACCGCCACGAGTACCTCTTCTGGGACCTGCTGCATCCGACGCACGCCACGTCCAAGATCGCCGCGGCGGCCATCTACAACGGCTCGCTGCACTTCGCGGCGCCCATAAATTTCAGACAGCTAGTGGAGGACCAGTGCTAGTGCTAGGACACGCGCGTGATCGTGTCGTGTTATAGATATTCTAGCTTTACGTCTCTGTGCTTTGTGATACAGTATTTGTGTAGGATATGCATGGTGGTGTTCGTTTAATTTGTGTACATTAGGTGTTGGTGGTGTCGCATAGTGTGGATTCTGATGATCAAAATGGCGTCTCCGTTATGCAGGTTAATTACTTCTCGAGCCTTTCTTTTCCATACTCTCTCCCTTCAGCTTTATTAGGGTCCCTATTAAAATCTCAGAAATTTGAGACTACCATGCTTCTCTCCTGCTTCTCTATCGCAACCATGCTCACTGTTTAGTTAGTTTTGGATTTTCAAATCAGCATATATAGTTGATCATGTTGTTATGAATTTCTGCAAGAGGCAAATATAGTTGCTCAGCGTTGGCCCCCGTAGTCGATTATGATTGTCTGAAACTTTGATAGATTTGTATGTACGTGGCTTCAAAATTATCCATGTTATTCCATATGGTGGAGGCCTGAACTGCCCTGAAATCGTGGAGGTTAGTCGAGGTGCAAAACATGGGCCAGATTGATGACTTCGAAAGACTCTGATGTAGTATTATGTTTTATCGAGAGTGTTTGTCATTCATGTTTGTTAATATTTTACATGGTATTTTTTTTAAAAGACCATTAATTCAACATAAGGTTTTGCTCTACCGGTGAATTAAGATGCGTTTATGTGATTCAAAATCCAATTATAAGTATCCACATGTCATCAATTTATGTCACATAAACTACACGATGAAGTAATTATTGGTAAAAATATGTTGTCCTAACCAATCAAAATAAGTTCTATAAATCAGGACCAAGGGAATATTAATATGTAATAGCCCTAAGAAGGGATCATCTTAATCGGAAATAGATGGCATTTTCGAGGTCACGCTTTCAAATTATTTATGTTGGGCATTTGGTAAGACTTTCATTACAAAATATCATATGCCAAGTTAAAGTAAAGGTGCAATCCATACATTGGACATGTTCATATAAAAATTAAAGGTCAAATCAATGCATGGGACAGTGTGTTCATAGGAGTGATTATGGTTCACTTGATTTAGAAATAGTTATTACTCAATCAACTGTTGAAATCCATAGATCACTATTCTATCATTTATTTTGCGATGGTGCAAATCCTGGTCTTGTTTGATGGTTCTCTCAAATGCTGCAAACATTTGTACTATTTTCATTCCAAATTATAAGATGTTTTGTATATTTTCATATGGACAAAAAATGAATAAATAGATACATAAATACATCTACATACATGCGATTAAGAAAAATACAAGAACTTCTTACATTTCATAACAAGGTGTATTTATTAGTTGCTGGAGAAATAGAAAATTCATCCAATCCAAATGTGCACAAAGTACCATTTTGTGTTCCATGTGGTTCAAAGATATTCCATAAAAATAAGAACATTTTTGATAGTATGTAATCTTTAGAAACCATCAAGATTTATTATAGGCAGTCCTCGGCTATCAAGTTTAGGAGAATTCGCCCATTCAGACCGGTGAGCCAAGGAACATCACATATGGTTTTAGAGCAACTCTAACAGAATTTGTAAAACATACCAACTATTATAATGATTGTCTTTTTTATGGTTTTGGCATAAAAAATACCCTCGCGCAGACTCTGTAAGTTTCTACAAACCTAATTTTTTGGCGGTGCACCATAGACCCTCCCAACCCCGCGCAACGTCATATATGCCCAGGTTTCACGAGTGAACAAATAGGGGCCCCATTTTCCCTCAAAATTCTTGGCGCATGGAAGTTTCAACTCGCATACTCGCACTCTCTGCTGTTGACGCCACCTCTTCCTTGCTATTTCGACCGCCATATTCGACTTCGTGCCGCCAGAAGGTCGTCCTGCCCCTGACCCACCCATTCCGCATAGTTTCGACCACACTGGAAGCAGATCCATTTGGAGGAGAAGCTGCCCGAGGTTGCGCCCGACATGGTTTCCGCGTGGACCTTCAATGCAACCGCCCAAAGCTGTAGGCGTCTGGCTCTGGCTACAACGGAGCAGTTAGCAGTTTTCACAACCCCTTCCGCTAACTTGGAGCTAGCTACCATGAATTGACCGCACGGTCATCATCAAACATCGCTGCGACTCTGACCCGAAGGTAAAATCCATACGGATTACCTTTTGTCGATGATTCATTCGTAGTTTTTAAGCTTGAGGGATTCCATATGATTTGACATACAATTTATGCGCTAATTTTGTACAAGAGTTTTTCCGCGAGCCTCGAGTGTGTTGTTCTTCTTTGATGACTCGTCGTCCTTGGGTGACTTGTGAAAGAACATGTGGGCCCCCATGTGTGGTTTTGGTAATTAATGAAAATCTTTATGGACTAATGCGTGTATTAAGTTATACTTGTAGGATTTGTCCATTGGCATCGCTTGGAGCATGTGTTGGCTTCAAGGTCGATGAAATGAGAAGAAGATGTGTTGTGCAAGCTCAAAATGCACCATCTATAGAAGATCTTATGTTTGATGCTTGCCATCCTCTGTGATCATGGATCGATGATGAAGAATTAAGAAAGACGTTCCATCTTGAGAAGGGCAAGATCGTCTACATCGAGCTCAAGTGGAATGCTCAAGGCAAAGGTATAATCTTGATAGGTCTTCCCTTTTTCCGGTCTCATGTTGTGTGTGGAAGACCGGGTTTAGGATAGATAACCGCACTATCAAGAGGGGCTATCGAATGAGTAACTCGATCACATCGTTCGGAGAGAGCCCAAACCTTTGCATACTTGCATCATCGTATTTGCTTTTTATTTGGTCTTATCCATGTGAGGATATAGAGCTTGTGGTAATCTCCATAACAAGCTCTTGTTCATCAAAATCGGATCTCTCTTTTATATCTTATTGCGGTTTTGATCTATGTGGTTTTTCGGTTTCTCACCAAGTGAGGTATCTCACATTATTATACTTGATACATTCTCACCTGGTGATAACCAATATTTTCACCTCTTATAGGTAATCTCATGTCGTCCTCTTTCCAACGCAATTGGAATCGGGTCGATCGGAGTTACCAATCAAAAGTTATAGCCGTTTGAAATCTGCTGGTCTTATTTCCTAGGTACCAAAATGCGGTAGTACTGCATTTTAGTACCTAGCGCGGCAGAAGGTTCTGGCAAGTTGCCAAAAGCCACTACCGGGCTAGGTACCAAAAAGCGGTAGTATCGCATTTTAGTACCTAGCGTGACAGAAGGTTTTTGACAAGTTGCCAAAAGCCACTGCCGGGCTAGATACCAAAAAGCGTTAGTACCGCATTTTAGTACCTAGCGCGGCAGAAGGTTTTGATCTTGGAGGTTTTACCGGTTTGTATTTTAGATATAGGTAAAACCTTACATTATTTGATTCTTACTCATGTGAGGATTTAGAGCTTGTGTTAATCTCCATGACAAGCTCTAGTTCATCGAAAACGGATTTCATATGCATTTTCTATTACGTTTTCGATGTTGGAGGTTTTATCGGTTCGTCTTTTTGAAAGAGGTTAAACCTTTCATCATTTGGATCTATCCTCCCTTGCTGGACTATGATGTTTCTTTGCATGATCTTGTAGAGGTTGTTGTCCTCTTAGAAACGAGCCCAAGATCAGCGAAATCGGAGTCTGGATGCAAAAGATCTGGTCGTTTTCATTCTGTGATGACCAATAGTACCAGACCAGGATCCGGTAGTACCGCATTTTGGTACCTGGAAGCACAGAGAAAAATGCGTTTGGCGCCTAGGAACCCCAGGGAATGTCCGGTAGTGTCGGGAAAGTCTGGTAGTATCGGGAAAAAGTCCGGTAGTACCGAGAATCGCGTTTTTGGGATGCAACAGTTGGATTTTGGAGGGACCTATTTAAGGGGCCTTCTTCCCCAATGGTTCCTCAACTATTCTTGCAAGCTTTCCCCTCCATTTTTGACCTTCTTGAGCTTGATTTCCCTTAATCTCTCCTATGATTCTTGCATATTCTTGAGGGATTTGAAAGAGGAGATCTAGATCTACGATCTCACCAATCAATCTCTCCTCTAAGTGAGGGGAACATATTAGGATCTAGATCTTGGAGTCTTTTGTGGATTTCCTCCATTGTTCTTCCTCTCTTATTCCCCCATAAGCTTTTGTAGCTTTGGTGGAATTTGGGAGAGAAGGATTTGAGCATTTCTTGTGTTCTTGCCATTGCATTTGGTGCATCAGTTTGAGTTCTCAGTGAGGATTTGGTGAGTGAAAGTTGAGAAGCTTTTTACTCTTGGGTTATTGGAACCCTAGACGGTTTGTTGTGTTGCAGGTTGTGGCCTTGGTGGCGTTTGTTGAGAGCCTCCAATTAAGTTGTGGATAAGTGCCCCAACCTTGTGGCCTTTGTGGCGTTTGTTGGGAGCCTCCAATTAAGTTGTGGAGAAGTTCCCCAATCTTGTGAGAGGTTCCGGTTGCCACTGACAAGTGCACCGATAGTGGAAGCGTGGATCGATCCTGTTGGGGTGAGATTCACCGGATAATAAGGGAGGCCTTTTGTGGCGTAGGTGGTTAGATACCACCCCCTCTCCAAACGAGACGTACTCAATGTTGGGAGTAACTCGATAAAATATCATCGTCCCCGCGTGCCTCGGTTATCTCTATACCCGAGCTCTTACTTATGCACTTTACTTTGTGATAGACTTCGTGCTTGAAGTATATATCTTCCTATCACATAGTTGTTTGTCTTGCTTAGCATAAGTTGTTGGTGCACATAAGTGAACCCTAGATTGTTCTAGGTTTTGTGCTTAACTAAGTAAACATTAGTTTTATTCCGCCTTTGTTGAGCCCCTCTCAAAAAAGTTTTAATCGCCTATTCACCCCCCTCTAGGCGACCTTTGTATCCTTTTAATTGGTATCAGAGCCCGGTCTCTCATTTTAGGCTTTACCGCCTTGAGAGTAAAGATGTCGGCTAGGGGATTAGTGCACAAGGACACGCTCACATTCGATGGCACAAATATGATGTTTGGAAAATTCGCATGCTTAATTTATTTCGGGAAATTCACCCAATTATCGAGGGGTATCTATATATGGGTTTCTCTTCTCCCATGGATCCCCAAAACGAATCTTTAGAGGAGAAGTTGAACTCTCATATAGATGCTCTATCTACTAAAATTCTTTTGCATGTTGTGAGCAATGTAGTTCTTTCTTCTATCATGCCTTAATCGAGTGCTCATGAAATATGGACCAAGCTTCAAGATAAATATAGCAAGTCCAACATTATTGAGGATGATTGGGTTGCTTCCACTTCCAGTCGAGATGAGTTCTCATCTTCTACCACTTCACCAACATGTGACTTTTCACAAGGTAATGATATGGTGAGTGGTGATAGAAATTGCAATATGTATAATGTGCTTACTATTTGTAATCCTCATATCTATCTAGTTGCAATGATCTATATTTGGACTTTAACACTTCTAGCACTCATAACTCCTTACATGCTAGTGTTGATAGTCCTTGCATATCATGTAGTAATGACTTGAATAAATCTCATGATGATATGCTTGTGTTGTCTTGTTGCCATGATAAAAATGTAGGGGTTCGTAGCATGGAAAACAAAAAATTTCTACCGCATACAAACAAACAAGCCAAGATCTATCTACTAGATTGTAGCAACGAGTCGATAGAGGAACTCACCCTCGAAGATTCCAAAGCGGTTAACGAGAGAAGATTCTCGTGGATGATGTAGTCGTACACTTCCGATCTCAATATTGCGTAGACGATCCTTCCGGCGCTGCGTTCCGGCAGCGCTTCCGCAGTCGGTCACACATTCGGTACTCGATGAAGACCTTCCTCTCCCTTGTTCCAGCAGGCAGCGGAGGTTGTAGCACTCTCCTCGTGATTCCGGCAGCATGACGGCGTGGTACCGGAAGTAGAGGGGAGATCTCGCAGGGCTTCGCCTTAAGCCGGAGCGAGTATGGTGGACTATGAGAGAGCCTTAGTGATCTAGGGTTTAGACACACCAATTAGAAGGGGCTAAACCAGCGGCTAGGGCAATTAGAAGCTCTAACTCGGCGGCTTGGGAGAAATCCCTAGGCTGTGGCTAGGGTTTAGGTTTAGAGGGAGGCAACTTGTGTGTCTAGGAGGGGAGCCCTGCCCCTCCTTTTATAGGTGGAGGGAGGCGCGCCTGGGGAGGGGAGTCCCTCCCCAACTCGGACCCAAGGTGGGCCGGCGGTGGGAGCAGGAACTCCTCCCCCAAGTCGGTTTCAAACCTCCTTCTCCTCTTTCCCAAAACTAGCCGTTTGACTTTCAAACTAGCCGTTTGACTTTTCAAACTAGGATTTGAATAAACCCTCTATTTTGGTACAGCGATGACACCTAGTACATGATGCAATCATATCAACTTGATATAACACATTCATGTACCCTTTCCCCTCCGGAGTGCCGGTCATTCCAGAACCTTCTAGAACATTCCCGATGAAAACACCGGAATCATTCCCCAACTCCGAAACAGGACTTTCCTTATATGAATCTTATTCTTCGGACCATTCCGGATCTCCTCGTGATATCCCGGATCCCATCCGAGACTCCGAACAACATTCGGTCTCTTACTCATCATTCCATAACTACTCAACAACATCGAATCCTTAAGTGTGTCTCCCTACGGTTCGTGAATTATACGGACATGATCGAGACACTTCTCCGAACAATAACCAATAGAGGAATCTGGAAATTCATATGGCTCCCACATATTTCTACGATTACTTTGCGATCGAATGAACCACTTACATACGATACCAATTTCCCTTTGTCTCACGATAGTTTACTTATCCGAGGTTTTGATCGTCGGTATCTCTGCATACCTAGTTCAACCTCGTTACCGATAAGTACTCTTTTCTCGTTCCCGTGGTATGTGATCCCTTGTGAGCCAGTCACATGCTTGCAAGCTAATTGGATGACATTCCACCGAGAGGGCCCAGAGTATATCTATCCGTCATATGGATGGACAAATCCCACTCTTGATCCATGTGCCTCAACACATACTTTCCGAACACTCAATGCCACCTTTATAGCCACCCAGTTACGGTGTGGTGTTTGATGTCATCAAAGCATCCTTCCGGTGATGGTGATTAGCATGATCTCATGGTCGAAGGAATTAGGTTACTATGTATCAGAAAGCTTATAGCAAATGAACTATATTAAATGACTTGATCTTTATGCTACGCTTAACTATAGGAGTATGTCCATCACATCATTCTCCTAATGATATGACCCTGTTGTTAATAACATCTCTATGTTCATGATCAGGAAACCATGATCATATATTAACCAACAAGCTAGTTTAACTAGAGGCTTTACTAGGGACTCTTTTATGTTTACAAATCACACAAGTATTAATGTTTCCGGTTTAATACAATTATAGCATGGCATGTAAACATTTATCATAAGTATGAAGATATGATAATAACCACTTTATTATTGCCTCTTGGGCATATCTCCAACAAAAAATGCTTCTATTTCCTCTAGTGCTTGTGTTTCTAACCATGTAGAGGAAAATGAAGATTCTATGGGCCAAGATAAGGTCTTGAATAGAGCTACAAGTGCAATCTCATCATCACCTTCCTCCGGCTCTCACATATGCCTTATGGCTAAGGGAACAAAGGTAACCTCTTTTGATCCCATTGTATCTCATGATGATGATGAGGTTGAGAATGATAATGATGATTATCGAGGTAAGTATGATATTACCTCTATTAAGAAAATGAGAGAGGTTGTCTATAGTGCTCTCTACAAAAATAAAATTGCTTCCTCCAACTTTCTTAAAATCTTGAATTCTGCTATAGAAGGCAATGATCTTATTGACGAGCAAGAAAACTTAATTGATGTACAGTTTGCGCGTGAGCGTAAGTATGCTGATGAAATTGCTCAACTAAAGCACTCCCTTGAAGAAGAACAAACCACCAAAGAATCTCTTGAGGAGACTTTCACTCTAGAACTATCTAAGTAAAAGAATACCATGATAGAGAACTTGTGGTGGCAAACTCCTTCAAGATTAAAAATTATGAACTTGAAGTTGCTTATGCTAAACTTGTTGAGGATTTTAAGCATCTCGAAAATGGCTCTCGGGTCGTTAAGAGGGAGCTCATCAAACTCACCGAGTCTCATGAGAAACTTAAAGTGTCATATTCAAAAGAGCTTGCCAAGTTGCCCTCACCTCTTGCAAATAGCGATGATGCTTGTGCTACTAACTCTATTTCTTGTGAAGCATCTATTTTGAAGGATAATGTTGAGCTAAAGGCTCAACTTGCATTGCTAACTAGCAACTATGTGAAATTAGAAGAAAGTCATGTTAAGCTCTCAAGCTCGCATGAGGATCTTCTAGTCTCCCATGGTAGGCTAAAGTTAGCTCATGAGGCCATCGTGTCAAAGGTAACATCTAGTGGGCCTCATATAGACATTAGCACTATATCTACTCCAAATGTTATATTGCCATGTGCTAGTCCTTGTAATTCATCCTCTCACAACCATGATATATCTCATGATGAATTACATTTCGTGCCTTGTTGATCTAAAAATGTAGCATCTACTTCCTCTAGTACTTTTGTTGAAACTAACCATGTAGAGCAAATAAAATATCTCAAGGCTCAAGTCACTTCTTTGAAGAATGACTTGAAAAAGGGTCATCAAGGGAAGGCCGCACTCAACAAAATCTTGAGTGTGAAAAAATCCCCCAATGATAAGTGTGGGCTTGGATTCAAATCCAATGTCAAGAACAAGTCCACTATCAAGTTGAAGCACACGGACAACAAGAATAATGACCAAGATCAAGTCAAAAATCCGGCCAACATTGTTTGCTTCAAGTGCAACGAAGAAGGGCATCATGTTAGATCTTGCCCATTGAAGAAGAAGTCTCCTAGTGTGAAGCATCAAGGGAAGCGGCCTCAAGTTCCACCTCAAGAAATTAATGGGCCTCTTTTTAAGAGGAGTACTCGAGATCTTCCTCAAGTTGTGGCTTCACCTAAAAATAAAGATGGCAAGAGTAGAACTTGCTACATATGCCGTGAGAAGGGGCACATTTCTTCCTCATGCACTATTGGTATCTCCTCATCCAACCCTATCATTATTGATGATGCTTATTATCTTTGTAAGGATGAGGTTGGCAATGTGTTTGCCAAATTTGTTGGTGCTCAATGTGGGTTCAAGAAAAGAAGCATTTGGGTTGCCAAGCCTATTGTGACTAACTTCTTAGGACCCAACTTGTTTGGGGACCAACAAGCCAAAACTTGATCAATAGGTGTTAGTTGGAGGGCATTGGAGTCTTGGCTACATTATGAAGAATTGAGGATCTTCATCAATTATTATTGTCAAGCCAAGCCATTTGGATTATCATTATTATATTATATTTCCAATGTTCCTCCTTGCGGTAACATATGCTAAACTCTTTACATTGAAAGTTACTCGCCCCCTTGTGCATGTGTTGGTTTTGTATCTTCCATGTGTTTGTACATGTTGTGCTTTCCAATTAATTATATTAATGTATCAATCATATTTGTGTATGATTAGGTGGCACACCATGTATGTGTGTTTCTTGTGTTTGATACTTTCTTGATTATATTTGATATCTTATTTGGCTCTTGTGAGAAATTAATGGATTATCCCATTTTGGGGGAGTGTTATGCTTGGCCATTCCACAATCCTAAAATTGTGTGTACATGAGTAATACCACCTAGTATTTATATCGGATTATTGTCTAGTCTCTATGTGGTATAATTCTCATGAGAAATTTAAGTTTTATAATGTCCATTAATTATCTCTATTTGTATTCTTTTGCCTCGTGTTGGTTTTATGGTAGTATCACATTATGGGAGAGTCATATGCTTAGTGCATATTACGATCCTAGAAAATGTGAATATTCGAGGTTGTGTCACTTAGAATTGATATTGATAATTATCTAGATCCTATGTGACATATGTGCTCATACAAGTTCCAAGTTGCTTGAATGCCTTTATTGCTCATATTTTGGATCTTGTATGTGAGAGTGTTTCTTGGTATGTGTTTCCACATTTTTATATAAATATATCCTCATGGAAACCATGTGCTTCAAGTTACTCTAATCACTAGTGATTGTGTGACTATTAGAAGCTACCAAGAATCTTGTTCGAAGTATCATGCTTAATTATTATATTTTGTTATATGCTTCTTGTGTGAATATGATCTTGGATATCCGTATGAACTACCTAGGGAAGATTATTCTCAATTCTTCTTGTCCTTGGACAATTAGTACCAAATTTATGGTAGAAATTATTGATCATATTCACTTTGGCCTTTTCTTAATCTTGTCCTATCTTTGGCCAAGTAAATGTTTGTGTGCTCCCATGTATTCCTTGCTACTTTTGGATCTTCTTATTTTATTGGTATCCTCTTGTGTTTTATTTAATATAGGTAGTAGTGATGATCTCATTCGTGTGCATTTTGCATTAAAAAAATATATAATGCACTACTTATGAGTAAGCTCTCCTATATTATCTAGAACAATCCTTTTATGCTTCTTTTTTGTTCCATATCATGTTTTATGTGCTTGTAAGCTCAATATTTTCATTTTTGGTATTTTGTGCCATCATGAAAAGTTTGGGGAGTTTGGTTTCTTGTTGGAACCTTGCTCTTTTTTGGGGAGTTGGTTTTGTCTCATTCCGTGTTTCATGTTTTTTCCATTTTTAGAATGAGATAAATCCTTCAGCATTTTTTATTTCTATCTATTTTTTGCTCTTTTGGTTTTAGCCTAGTTCATTTGTTGAGCTTGTGATTTTTCATGTGTTGAATTGGTTCTTTGATAAAATTTGGACATCGTTTGTCATGTCACACTCTTGTGTGTGAAATCTCGATTTACTTCGTATTTTTGTTCAAATTGTATCTCCTTTTGGTTCTTGAAAGCTTTATGCATGCATATTTACTATATGTTTATATTATGACATGCTTGCTTTTTTTGATCCAATATATAAGGGAAACTCCACCAAATTCCATCGGCCTAGTTGTGCATGAAATTCAATTTCATATCAATATGCACATATTTATGTGGAGTCTCTCCTATGTATTGTAGTTGCACTAACTAGGACCCAATAAGTTTGGGGGCCATTTTGTACTTAATTGTGTTTTAGGTACATTGGAGATATATGTTGGAGATATGCCCTAGAGGCAATAATAAATGTAGTTATTATTATATCTTTGTGTTTATGATAAATGTTTACATTCATGCTATAACAGTATTAACCAGAAACATTAATACTTGTGTGATTTGTAAACTAAATTAGAGTCCCTAGTAAAGCCTTTTTATAATACTAGCTTGTTGATTAATATATGATCATGGTTTCTTGATCATGAATATTTGAGATGTTGTTAATAACAAGGTCATATCATTAGGAGAATGGTATGATGGACATACTCCTATAGATAAGCGTAGCATAAAGATCAAGTCATTTTAATAGTTCAATTGCTATAAGCTTTCTAATACATAGTAACCTAATTCCTTCGACCATGAGATCATGCTAATCACCATCACCAGAAGGATGCTTTGATGACATCAAACACCACACCGTAACTGGGTGGCTATAAATATGGCATTGAGTGTTCGGAAAGTATGGGTTGAGACACATGGATCAAGAGTGGGATTTGTCCATCCATATGACGGATAGATATACTCTGGGCCCTCTCGGTGGAATGTCATCCAATTAGCTTGCAAGCATGTAACTGGCTCACAAGGGATCACATATCACGAGAACGAGAAAAGAGTACTTATCGGTAACGAGGTTGAACTAGGTATATAGAGATATCGACGATCAAAACCTCGGATAAGTAAACTATCGTGAGACAAAGGGAAATTGGTATCGTATTTAAGTGGTTCATTCGATCACAAAGTAATCGTAGAAATATGTGGGAGCCATATGAATTTCCAGATTCCTCTATTGGTTATTGATCGGAGAAGTGTCTCAATCATGTCTGCATAATTCACGAACCGTAGGGAGACACACTTAAGGATTCGATGTTGTTGAGTAGTTATGGAATGATGAGAAAGAGACCGAATGTTGTTCGAAGTCTCGGATGGGATCCGGGATATCACGAGGAGATCCGGAATGGTCCGGAGAATAAGATTCATATAAGGAAAGTCCTGTTTCGGAGTTCGGGAATGATTCCAGTGTTTTCACCAGGAATGTTCTAGAAGGGTCCGGAAGGTCCGACACTCCGGAGGGGAAGGGTACATGAATGTGTCATGACAATATGGAATGGTTGCATCATGTACTAGGTCAATTGGCTGGGCAAAATAAATGGAGAAATCAAATCCTAGTTTGGAAGTCAAACGCCAATTTGAAAAAGTCAAACGGCAAGTTTGCTTGGTGGAGGGAGAGTAGGAAACCTACTTGGGGGAGGAGTTCCCCTCCCTCCACCCGCAGGCCAAGGAGGCCGAGTTGGGGGAGGACTCCCTCCTCCCAACCGGCCACCCTCCACCTATATAAGGAGGGGTAGGGCTCCCCCTACCCCTTACACCTAAAAACCCTAGCTCATGCGCGCCTCCACCTCCAAGTGCAGCCGCCGCCTAGGGTTTCCCCTCCAACTCGGCGACTTGGGGCTTCCCCAAGCTCTAGCCGCCGGCCACACCCTCCCCTTGGTGCCCACTAAACCCTAGATCACCAAGACCTCTCTCATAGTCCACCATATTCGCTCCGGCTTAAGGCGAAGCCCTGCGAGATCTCCCCTCTACTTCCGACACCACGCCGTCGTGCTGCCGGAATCGCGAGGAGAGTGCTACAACCTCCGCTTCCTGCTGGAACAAGGGAGAGGAAGGTCTTCATCGAGTACCGAATGTGTGACCAACTGTGAAAGCGCTGCCGGAACGCAGCGCCGGAAGGATCGTCTACACGATCTTGAGATCGGCAAGAGTACGACTACATCACCCACGAGAATCTGCTCTCGTTAACCGCTTTGGAATCTTCGAGGGTGAGTTCCTCTATCAACTCGTTGCTACAATCTAGTAGATATATCTTGGCTTGTTTGTTTGCATGCGGTAGAATTTTTTTGTTTTCCATGCTACGAACCCCTACAGTGGTATCAGAGCCGTGTCTATATGTAGATCTGTTGCACGAGTAGAACACAATGGTCATTGTGGGCGGTGGTGTTTTTATTATCAATTTCTTCTTGTGTACTTTGCATCTTGCGGTATGATGGGATGAAGCAGCCCGGGCTAAACTTAAATGACATCGTTCATGAGACTTGCTCCACGCTCAACATGCAACTTGTATTGCATAAGTGGCTTTGCGGGTGTCTGTCTCTCCCATTATAGTATATATCCAATTTACAATGGGCACTTGATAGTTCAAACATCAACATTGTGGTTCTTGTTCGTCAGTTAGAACGACACTTATTGAAAGCCCCAAACCACGTAAAATATGCAAAGAAAATTAGAGGCGTCTAACTTTGTTTTACAGGGGTGTGCTGTGATGTGATATGGCCATGATTGTAATTATTATGATGTATGCAATGTCCCTTATTGTAAGTTGGCAACCGTCAGGAGCCATATGGTTGTCTTTAATTTCTGTTAAGACCCGCATGTCTATTCAAAGTAGTTGTAATAGTTGAAGCTGGTGGACGACAACCATGAAACGGCGCCATTGACCTTGACGCTATACCGGTGATGACGGAGATCATGTTCGTGCTTGAAGATGGATATCAGAAGCACAAGAAGAAAGGCCATATCATATTACATATTATGAATTGCATGTGATGTTAATCCTTTATGCATCTTTTATTGCTTAGTTAACGACGGTAGCATTATAAGATGATCCCTCAAGCACACAAATTTCAAGTTTTAAAGTGTTCATCCTTAGTAAGCACCGTTGCTAAAGCTCGTTGTTCCGAAGCACCACGTGATGATCGGGTGTGTTAGATTCTGCGAGTGTATACAACGTGAGCAAGCCAGATTTGCTCATGCGGAAGCTAAGGTTTGATCTTGACGATCCTATCATGTACAGACATGGTCTCGGAACACGGACCACCGAAAGGTAAAGCATGAGTCATATAGTAGATATGATGAACATGTTGATTGTTCGCCATTGAAGCTACATCAACTCTCGTGGTGATCGGTTTTGATGTGGTGGACTTGGTTCGTGCGATCACTAAAACAATGTGAGGGATATTGTTTTGAGTGGGTGTTCACCTAGATTAATTTAACTATTAATTAGAACTCACTGTGTCATAAACTTAGTCTAAACTATTGCAAATATGTTGTAGATCAATGGCGGCCCCTACCATCAATTTTAATGCGTTCCTAGAGAAAGAAAAGTTGAAAAACAATGGAAGCAACTTCGCAAATTGGTTCCGCAATTTGAGGATTGTCCTCAATGCTGGTAATTTGACCTATGTGCTGGATGCACCGTTGGGTGACCCGCCTGCAGCTACTACTACCGATGAAGTAAAGAATGTTTACCTCACTCAGAAGAATCAGTACTCCACAGTTCAGTGTGCTATCTTGTATGGTTTGGAATCGGAGCTTCAGAAAAGGTTTGAGAAGCAAGACCCACATGATATTGTCCGTGAACTCAAAATGATATTTGAGGCTCATGCGGCAGTTGAGAGTTATGAGGCTTCTAAAAAGTTCTTTAACTGCAAGATGGAAGAGGGCAACTCCGTCAGTGAGCATGTGCTTAAGATGTCTGGGCACGCAAACAAACTCCAAAGTTTGGGTATAGTGATTCCTAATGATTTGGGGATTTACCATGTCCTCCAATCACTGACACCAAGTTACAAGAACTTTGTGATGAACTACAATATGCAAAACATGAACAAGACGTTGCCAGAACTCTTCTCCATGTTGAAATCTGCAGAAGTGGAGATCAAGAAAGAGCATCAAGTGTTGTTGGTCAATAAGACCACCAAATTCAAGAAATGCAAGTCTAAGCAAAAGGGAAACTTCAAGAAGGGTGGTAAGAAAGTTGCCGCACCGATGAAGAAGACCAAGGCTGGGCCTAAGCCTGATACTGAGTGCTTTTACTGCAAGGGAGAAGGTCACTGAAAGCGGAATTGCCCAAAGTACTTGGAGGATTTGAAGAACGGCAACATCAAGAAGAAAGGTATATCCGTATACATGTTATTGATGTGTATCTCACTAGTACTCGTAGTAGTGCCTGGGTATTTGATACTGGTTCGGTTGCTCATATTTGTAACTCGAAACATGTGCTGCAGAATAAACGGAAGCTAGCGAAGAACTAGGTGACGATGCGCGTTGGAAATGGATCAAAGGTTGATGTGATCACGGTCGGCACGCTACCTCTTCATCTACCATCGGGATTAGTTTTATACTAAATAATTGTTATTTGGTGCTTGCGTTGAGCATGAACATTATATCTGGATCATGTTTGTTGCGAGACGGTTACTTGTTTAA
This sequence comes from Avena atlantica, assembly GCA_910589765.1. Classification (NCBI taxonomy): domain Eukaryota; kingdom Viridiplantae; phylum Streptophyta; class Magnoliopsida; order Poales; family Poaceae; genus Avena; species Avena atlantica. Next base: position 229,795,187 of record OU342738.1, read on the forward strand.
GTTCGAGAATAATGGTTGTTCGATTTATATGAGTAATATGTTTTATGCACATGCACCTTTGATAGATGGTCTATTCTTATTGAATCTCGATCGTGGAAATACACATATTAATATCATTGAAGCTAAACATTTGAAATTGAGCGATAACTCGACCTATATGTGGCACTGTCGTCTTGGTCATATTGGAGTGAAGCGAATGAAGAAACTCCATTCCGATGGACTTCTTGAATCACTTGGAAGATGCGAAGCATGTCTGATGGGTAAAATGACTAAGACTCCATTTTCTAGGATGATGGAGCGAGCTACAGACTTATTGGAAATCATACATACCGATGTGTGTGGTCCAACGAGTGTAGCATCGCGCGGTGGTTATCGTTATGTTCTTACCTTCACGGATGACTTGAGTAGATATGGGTATATCTATTTCATGAAACGTAAGTCCGAAACTTTGGAGAAGTTTAAGGAATTTCAAAGTGAGGTAGAGAATCAACGTAACAAGAAGATTAAATTTCTACGTTCTAATCGTGGAGGTGAATATCTAAGTTACGAGTTTGGCAAGCATTTAAAGAAATGCGGAAAACTTCCACAATTGACACCGCCGGGAACACCACAACGTAATGGTGTGTCCGAACATCGTAATCGAACTCTCTTAGATATGGTTCGTTCTATGATGTCACTTACAGATTTATCGCTATCATTTTGGGGTTATGCATTAGAAACAGCCGCATTCACTTTAAATAGGGCACCATCTAAATCCGTTGAAACGACACCGTATGAATTATGGTTTGGGAAGAAACCTAAATTGTCGTTCCTTAAAGTTTGGGGTTGCAAAGCTTATGTAAATAAGTTACAGCCGGACAAGCTTGAACCCAAAGCGGAAAAATGCGTCTTCATAGGATACCCAAAGGAAACTATTTGGTATACCTTCTATCATAGATCCGAGGGCAAAATCTTCGTTGCTAAGAATGGATCCTTTCTAGAGAAAGAATTTCTCTCGAAAGAAGTGACTGGAAGGAAAGTAGAACTCGACGAGGTTGTTGAACCTTCTCTCGAACTTGCGAGTATCACAACACTGGAAGTAGTTCCTGTGGGGCCTACACCAATAAGAGAGGAAGCTAATGATGATGATCATGAAACTTCGGTTGAAGTTACTATAGAACCTCGCAGGTCGACGAGAAATCGTACCACTCCTGATTGGTATGATCCCGTTATGAGTGTCATGTGGGTGGACAACACCGATGACCCTGCGACATATGAGGAAGCGATGATGAGCCCAGATTCCAATAAATGGCAAGAAGCCATGAAATCTGAGATTGGATCCATGTACGAAAACCAAGTATGGACTTTGGTGGACTTACCAGATGGCCGGAAGGCTGTCGAGAACAAATGGATTTTCAAGAAGAAAACATATGCTGATGGTAATGTTACTGTTTATAAAGCTCGACTTGTCGCAAAAGGGTTTCAACAAATTCAAGGAGTTGACTACGATGAGACTTTCTCATCGGTAGCGAAGCTAAAGTCTGTGAGGATTATGTTAGCAATCGCTGCATATTATGATTATGAGATATGGCAGATGGATGTCAAAACAGCATTCCTCAATGGAGACATTGATGAAGAGTTGTATATGATGCAACCCAAAGGTTTTGTCGATCCTAAAGATGCTAACAAGGTGTGCAAACTTCAACGGTCCATATATGGATTGAAGCAAGCATCCCGAAGTTGGAATCAACGTTTTGATAAGGTAATCAAAAGTTTTGGTTTTATACAAACTTATGGAGAAGCTTGTATTTACAAGAAAGTGAGTGGGAGGTCTGTAGCATTCTTAATACTATATGTAGATGACATATTGTTTATTGGGAATGATGTAGACCTTTTTAATAGTGTCAAAGAATATTTGAATAATACTTTTTCAATGAAAGATCTTGGCGAAGCAGCTTACATATTAGGCATAAAGAGATAGATCGAGATGCCTAATATCATTGTCACAAAGTACATATTTGGACAAAGTTCTAAAGAGGTTTGGAATGGAAGATAGCAAGAAAGGGTTCTTGCCCATGTTGCCCATAGCGACCTTGAGTAAAACTCAAAGTCCTGCAACGACAGGAGATAGAGAAAGGATGAGTAAGACTCCCTATGCCTCATCCATAGGATCTCTAATGTATGACATGCTATGTACTAGACCTGACATTGCATATGATGTTAGTTTGACTAGCAGATATCAAAGTGATCAAGGAGTGGATAATTGATCAGCGGTCAAAAACATCCTTAAGTACTTGAGAAGAACTAAGGATATGGTTCTGTCTTATGGAGGTGATGAATAACTCGTTTTTAATGGTTACACTGATGCTAGTTGGAACACCGATCCGGATGATTCTAAATCTCAATCTGGATACGTATTTACTTTGAATGGTGCAATAGTTAGCTGGAGGAGTGCAAAGCAAAGCAATGTGGCGAGATCTTCAACTAAATCGGAATACATAGCTGCTTCGGAGGCTTCACAAGAAGCGATATGGATGAAGGAGTTCATTACAGAGCTCGGTGTGGTTCCAAGTGCGCTGGACCCAATGTCTATCTACTGTGATAACATGGGCGCCATAGCCAATGCGCAAGAACCAAGGTCACACAAGAAGCTGAAGCACATCAAGCTACATTTTCACGCTATTCGACAACATGTCCAGCATGGTGACATAAAGATTTGCAAAGTACACACAGATCTAAATGTGGCGGATCTGTTGACTAAACCTCTCCCGAGGGCAAAACATGACCAACACCAAACTGCCATGGGTGTTCGGTATATTACCATGTAATCTAGATTGGTTGACTCTAGTGCAAGTGGGAGACTATTGGAGATATGCCCTAGAGGCAATAATAAATGTATTTATTATTATATCTTTGTGTTTATGATAAATGTTTACATTCATGCTATAACAGTATTAACCAGAAACATTAATACTTCTGTGATTTGTAAACTAAATTAGAGTCCCTAGTAAAGCCTCTTTATAATACTAGCTTGTTGATTAATAGATGATCATGGTTTCTTGATCATGAACATTTGAGATGTTGTTAATAAAAAGGTCATATCATTAGGAGAATGGTATGATGGACATATTCCTATAGATAAGCGTAGCATAAAGATCAAGTCATTTTAATAGTTCAATTGCTATAAGCTTTCTGATACATAGTGACCTAATTCCTTCGGCCATGAGATCATGCTAATCACCATCACCGGAAGGATGCTTTGATGACATCAAACACCACACCGTAACTGGGTGGCTATAAATATGGCATTGAGTGTTTGGAAAGTATGGGTTGAGACACATGGATCAAGAGTGGGATTTGTCCATCCATATGACGGATAGATATACTTTGGGCCCTCTCGGTGGAATGTCATCCAATTAGCTTGCAAGCATGCGACTGGCTCACAAGGGATCACATATCACGGGAACGAGAAAAGAGTGCTTATCGGTAACGAGGTTGAACTAGGTATGCAGAGATACCGACGATCAAAACCTCGGATAAGTAAACTATCGTGAGACAAAGGGAAATTGGTATCGTATGTAAGTGGTTCATTCAATCGCAAAGTAATCGTAGAAATATGTGGGAGCCATATGAATTTCCAGATTCTTCTATTGGTTATTGATCGGAGAAGTGTCTCAATCATGTCCACATAATTCACGAACCGTAGGGAGACACACTTAAGGATTCGATGTTGTTGAGTAGTTATGGAATGATGAGAAAGATACCGAATGTTGTTCGAAGTCTCAGATGGGATCCGGGATATCACGAGGAAATCCGGAATGGTCCGGAGAATAAGATTCATATAAGGAAAGTCTTGTTTCGGAGTTCGGGAATGATTCCGGTGTTTTCACTAGGAATGTTCTAGAAGGGTCCGGAAGGTCCGGCACTCCGGAGGGGAAGGGTACATGAATGTGTCATGACAATATGGAATGGTTGCATCATGTACTAGGTCAATTGGTTGGGCAAAATAAAGGGAGAAATCAAATCCTAGTTTGAAAGTTAAACGCCAATTTGAAAAAGTCAAATGGCAAGTTTGCTTGGTGGAGGGAGAGTAGGAAACCTACTTGGGGAGGAGTTCCCCTCCCTCCACCCACCGGCCAAGGAGGCCGAGTTGGGGGAGGACTCCCTCCTCCCAACCGGCCACCCTCCACCTATATAAGGAGGGGTAGGGCGCCCCTACCCCTTACACCTAAAAACCCTAGCTCCTGCGCGCCTCCACCTCCAAGTGCATCCGCCGCCTCCTAGGGTTTCCCCTCCAACTCGGCGACTTGGGGCTTCCCCAAGCCCTAGCCGCCGGCCACACCCTCCCCTTGGTGCCCTCTAAACCCTAGATCACCAAAACCTCTCTCATTGTCCACCATACTCGCTCTGGCTTAAGGCGAAGCCCTGCGAGATCTCCCCTGTACTTCCGACACCACGTCGTCGTGCTGCCGGAATCGCGAGGGAGTGCTACAACCTCCGCTGCCTGCTGGAACAAGGGACAGGAAGGTATTCATCGAGTACCGAACATGTGACCGACTACGGAAGCGCTGCCAGAACCCAGCGCCGGAAGGATCGTCTACACGATCTTGAGATCGGCAAGAGTACGACTACATCACCCACGAGAATCTTCTCTCGTTAACCGCTTTGGAATCTTCGAGGGTGAGTTCCTCTATCGACTCGTTGCTACAATCTAGTATATAGATCTTGGCTTGTTTGTTTGCATGTGGTAGACATTTTTTGTTTTCCATGCTACGAACCCCACAATATATTGGACGCTTGTCTCTAAATTTTGAAGAAGTGGTGTATACATGAAAATTTGAGGCAAGCTATAGGATGATCAATGAATTCATATCCTTTACATCCTACCAATTATATCTCGGTAACAAGTATCTCTCTCTCATGCTCATGCATATTTATCTTGCTTCCAACCTTTTGTAGGTTGCATCTTGGCATGGATTTTTGTTATTATATTTATTGTTATATCTCTAGCCACGTTATTAAAAGAACTCTCTATTGATATGTGTATGATTTGAGATGGGTGCATATAATTGGGACTACACAAAATCATGCATATGATCCTACAATCCCAAATATGTCAATCTAGAAATTTTATTGTCTTTCCTTTCCTCAACTTCTCTCATGTGCAATAGTGAGATTTTGCTAGTTGATTTCTCCATGTGATACTTGTTGCTTTTCTCCATATATTCCAACTTTCTCCTTTTCCCTTGGTGATAGTTGTAATGTATGGGGTGTGTTGGTTGTTGAAGCTCATCGATGTACAATAAGATATATTTGAGCCTTTGGCCGTGCTTTCAAGAATAATCTTATTGGTATTTTCATGACTTCATTTTGGATATCTTGCTCTATTTATTTAAGTATCTACTTTGTGTGTACATGTTTCTTTGTGGATCAATATCTTTACTAGATTGTCTACTTAGAAACTTATACACATGATAGATGTTACTCCTCTATTTTTTGATATCTTCCTTGTTTCGTGTGTGTTGTATGGTCATACTAAGCAATATCATTCATTGAAGACTATGTGGATACGCAATGATCATCCTTGTACTAGTCTTATAATATGCTTTGTCATGCATCTCACACATCCTTGTGGTTGAGCCTGCTAGTATGTTGTCTCTTACTTATTGCTCAACCATTTGTTTCTTGCAAATTTTATGCCTTGGTAATTCTCATTTGCACAAAGTTGTGTTATAAGTAAAATAGAGGAAGTGAGGATTCCATGTTGTGCACATTGTATTCACATACAAAAACCTAATGTTGCACATACCTTGGGGAGCTTCCTAATTTTATTTATAGTATCACTTTGTTCTTATCATATTTATTCTCTCATGCCTTCCTTTATTAAATGTAGTTGTATGAGTGAGGATTCCATGATTATGCACTTTTTTCCCAAATACAATTATCATAATTGGTGCATTATCTTTGGGGAGCTCATCTAATTCATTTAATAATGCTCATTTGCCTTCCTTCTCATTTATTGTGCCTTAAATGTTTATGGAGGAGTGAGGATTCCATATTTGTGCATTTTTGTATTCAAATACAATGATTCTAAAGTGTGCACAAATCTTGGGGAGCTTCTCAATTTTATTTAAGCTTTTATTTGATCTTTCATTTGTTATGTTTTAAATGCTTATGGGGGAGCGAAGATTCCATATTTGTGCAATGTGTATTCTAATGCATTTTTTTGAATTGTGCACAAATCTTGGGGAGCTTATCTATTTATTATCTAAAGCACTCTTTTGCTCATATCACAATATCTTGTTGTTTCCATTTGGACTCATTTGTTGTTTTCAATTGATTTGTCGGATCTTGTGATTGCTTGCGTCATTTGTGATGCGTCGTTTTATTTTATTCCTTTGGCAATCTTCGGGTCCTCGATATAGTTCTACTCCCTCCCAAGTATTCATCATTGGATATGTGCGAAGGCACATCTTTGGAGGAAATATTACTATATTTGCCTTCTAGAACTTGTCACCCATTTCGGAAATCGATGCCAATGGGGGAGAAGTTTTAGAGGGTTTAAGGGAAATGGTATATGCTTTGGGTTTGTTTCTAAGCATTTGCCTTTCATGCTCTTGCATCTTTGTTGTTGCTTAGCATGTGGTATATATAGAGGAAACACCACCAATGATAATGACTGGCAATATATGCAATGAAATTCAAGTTCATCACACATGCATAGATTGTGGGGGGATTTTGCTCTATATATGGTGGTGGTACCAATATCACATACTTGTGTAGTATTTGATATTGGTGTTACCATTTTATTCATTAATATTCCTTATATAAACCCTCTTAAAGAGATTGTCATCAATTACCAAAATGGGGGAGATTGAAAGAACATGTGGACCCCCATGTGTGGTTTTGGTAATTAATGACAATCTTTATGGACTAATGCGTGTATTAATTTATACTTGTAGGATTTGTCCATTGCCATCGTTTGGATCATGTGTTGGCTTCAAGGTCGATGAAATGAGAAGAATATGTGTTGTGCAAGCTCAAAATGCACCATCTATAGAAGATCTCATGTTTGATGCTTGCCATCCTCTGTGATCATGGATCGATGATGAGGAATTAAGAAAGGCGTTCCATCTTGAGAAGGGCAAGATCGTCTACATCGAGCTCAAGTGGAATGCTCAAGGCAAAGGTATAATCTTGATAGGTCTTCCCTTTTGCTGGTCTCATGTTGTGTGTGGGAGACCGGGTTTAGGATAGATAACCGTACTATCAAGAGGGGCTCTCGAATGAGTAACTCGATCACATCGTTCGGAGAGAGCTCAAACCTTTGCATACTTGCATCATTGTATTTGGTTGTTATTTGGTCTTATCCATGTGAGGATATAGAGCTTGTGGTAATCTCCATAAAAATCTCTTGTTCATCAAAATCGGATCCCTCTTTTATATCTTATTGCGATTTTGATCTATGCGGTTTTTCGGTTTCTCACCAAGTGAGGTATCTCACATTATTATACTTGATACATTCTCACTTGGTGATAACCAATATTTTCACCTCTTATAGGTAATCATGTCGTCATCTTTCCAACGCAATTGGAATCGGGCCGATCGGAGTTACCAATCAAAAGTTATAGCTGTTTGAATATCTGCTGGTCTTATTTCCTAGCGCGGCAGAAGGTTTTGGCAAGTTGCCAAAAGCCACTACCGGGCTAGGTACCAAAATGCGGTAGTACCACATTTTAGTACCTAGCGCGGCAGAAGGTTTTTGACAAGTTGCCAAAAGCCACTGCCGGGCTAGGTACCAAAAAGCGTTAGTACCGCATTTTAGTACCTAGCGCGGCAGAAGGTTTTGATCTTGGAGGTTTTATTGGTTTGTATTTTAGAGATAGGTAAAACCTTACATTATTTGATTCTTACTCATGTGAGGATTTAGAGCTCGTGTTAATCTCCATGACAAGCTCTAGTTGATCGAAAACGGATTTCATATGCAATTTCTATTACGTTTTCGATGTTGGAGGTTTTATCGGTTCGTCTTTTTGAAAGAGGTTAAAACTTTCGTAATTAGTATCTATCCTTCCTTTCTGGACTATGATGTTTCTTTGCATGATATTTTATAGGTTGTTGTCCTCTTCGAAACGAGCCCAAGATCATCGAAATCGGAGTCCGGATGCAAAAGTTCTGGTTGTTTTCGTTCTGTGATGACCAGTAGTACCGGACCAGGATCCGGTAGTACTGGGGTCCGGTATTACCACATTTTGGTACCTAGAAGCATAGAGAAAAATGTGTTTGGAGCCCAGGAACCCCAGGGAATGTCCGGTAGTGCCGGGAAAGTCTGGTAGTACCGGGAAAAAGTCCGGTAGTACCGAGAATCGTGTTTTTGGGCTGCAACAGTTGGATTTTGGAGGGACCTATTTAAGGGGTCTTCTTCCCCAATGGTTCCTCAACTATTCTTGCAAGCTTTGCCCTCCATTGTTGACCTTCTTGAGCTTGATTTACCTCAATCCCTCCTATGATTCTTGCATATTCTTGAGGGATTTGAAAGAGGAGATCTAGATCTACGATCCCACCAATCAATCTCTCCTCTAAGTGAGGGGAACATATTAGGATCTAGATGTTGGAGTATTTTGTGGATTTTCTCCAGTGTTCTTCCTCTCTTATTCCCCCATAAGCTTTTGTAGCTTTGGTGGAATTTGGGAGAGAAGGATTTGAGCACTTCTTGTGTTCTTGCCATTGCATTTGGTGCATCGGTTTGAGGTCTCGGTGAGTGAAAGTTGAGAAGCTTTTTACTCTTGGGTTCTTGGAACCCTAGACGGTTTGTTGTGTTGCAGGTTGTGGCCTTGGTGGAGTTTGTTGGGATCCTCCAATTAAGTCGTGGAGAAGTGCCCCAACCTTGTGGCCTTTATGGCGTTTGTTGGGAGCCTCCAATTAAGTTGTGGAGAAGTGCCCCAATCTTGTGAGAGGTTCCGGTTGCGACCGACAAGTACACCGATAGTGGAAGCGTGGATCGATCCCGTTGGGGTGAGATTCACCGGAGAATAAGGGAGGCCTTTTGTGGTGTAGGTGGTTAGATACCACCCCCTCTCCAAACGAGACGTACTCCATGTTGGGAGGAAATCGATAAAATATCATCGTCCCCGCGTGCCTCAGTTGTCTCTATACCCGAGCTCTTACTTATACACTTTACTTTATGATAGCCTTCGTGCTTGAAGTATATATCTTGCTATCACATAGTTCTTTGTCTTTCTTAGCATAAGTTGTTGGTGCACATAGGTGAACCCTAAATTGTTCTAGGTTTTGTGCTTAACTAAGTAAACGTTAGTTTTATTCTGCCTTTGTTGAGCCCCTCTCGAAAAAAAATTAATCGCCTATTCACCCCCCTCTAGGCGACATCTGTATCCTTTCAACTTGGATATTTAACATTTGCTCTTCAGCAATAATATCAAGCAAAATGATTGTAATCCTCTCCGTCCGCCAGATGGACAGTATAAGTAAGATGAAGCGGCAAGGATCGATCGCCGGACATCTGTGCATCCCGTAGAACCGCGCACTCGACCATGGGATGGTCATGCATGATTATTTCACTGAGGTATCCATCTACCCGCCTCATCTTTTTTGTCAGCGACATCGGATGTGTAGAGAGTTGTTCGTGAAGATTGTGAAATCTTACAAGGCCACCTGTAAGTTTTACTCGTCGGAGGAACGCTGCCTGCCTGATTGTTTTTTGCTCATGCCAGAAGATCTCAGCAGCTATGCGATGATCACATATGGCATTCTGACGGACTACACCAACGAGTACCTTCGTATTGGTACTCTCGAGTGTGTGCCTATATTTTCCAAAGTGATCATCTATTTGTTTGGTCAGGTGTATCTTCAAGCTCCCAGTGAAGAGGACACAAAGAGATTGATGGCGATCAACGAGAAAAGAGGTTGGTGGGGTATGCTCGGTGGCATGATTTATGAAGTGAAAATGGAAGAACTGTGCTACCACATGGCACGAACAATACACAAGAAAGGGTCGTGATCCAACAATTATTCTTGAGTCTATGGCATCGGAGGATTTGCATATTTATCTTTGGGCTCCCTAGTTCTCTCAATGACATCAATGCCTTGCATGGTCTCATCTTTCACTAGGCTTGAGAGTGGAGATGCACCGGCGTGCAACTACACGGTCAATGGATATTCCTACACAATAGGCTACTATCTTGTCGACGGGATTTATCCTTCGTGGTCCAAATTGGTGGAGACCATCCCAAATCCATCAACAAGAAAGCAAGGTGCTTTTTCCAAGGTACAAGGGGCCTTCCGAAAGGACATTGAGAGAGCTTTCTGTATCTTGCAAGCTAGATTTGCTATTGTTCGAGGTCTAGCTTGTTTTGGGACAAGAAAATCGTCAACCAGATCATGAAAACATGCATGATTCTTCACAACATAATCATCGAGAATGAGAGGGATTTGTACTTGGAGTTGTTCTATGACAATATTGGTAGTCGTGTAAAACCAACAAGAAATCCCAACCAGATCCAAGCAGATCTACCGGCAAATTAAATACTATGGGCATATATCCAACCACGTGGATCTTACTGAGCACCATTGGCAGTTGCATGAGCAGTAGTTCCCATTTCTTATTCATTTGATTTCCTGATCATTTATGTGTGTTTGAACTATTAGTTGCATGATGGACCATTTTCTGTTTGTTTCATTATTTGGATTTGAATTATTCATGTAATAAGAATTATTGTTGTATTGTGTGATGCTTGAAACATTCATAATTTAGTTAATATTGTTATCATATTTACATTTAGTTTCATTGTTGTGCCATATATCTTGAATGGTGAAATGCCGAACAATGCTAAAATTACGGTCGCGCGCGGTTCCGCTGAACATATCGAACATTTGGCGTGAACCCGCGCGACGCTGAAACGTGTTTCGCAGCACACCTTATACGTGTTTTTTGAGGGCCAATTTTTAAAGGCCCCGTTAGAGTTGCTGTTACCTGGTGCGCAAGGTCCAAACGTGTAACTACACTTAAGCAGGCCATGGCGATTTTGGTCCCATACAGCTGATACTATGTCCTAAGCTGCACCACCAGCTGTGTGTTCCTGACGTCTCCGTCGCGGTTCCTCGTCTCTGGCCTTCAGCCAGGGCACCGTTCTGCAGGCCAGGACTTGTTCAAAGACAGTCTGAACCATAATTTGTTTGATTTCGTTTGATTATGCTGCCGTATATTTTTCGTCTCTAATACAGCTTTACCAGTTTGGAAGATAGATAATAAGGGCATACAGTCACCTGAAGTAACTAGTTGCTAATCCAAAACAACCAGCTTGCGTACTAGCGGGCGACATACTCGATGAAAACTCCATTATTCTACGCTTTATCCTAGGTAATTTGTGAACCTATATATATGATTCATGATGTAATCTGTAAGCTGCAGCACCTGAAACAGAGCTCTTCAAAGTACAGCGAGCAGCAGAGCCCTGAAATGGCGAACCAAACTGTCCCATACGTGCTGGTGGCTCTGTGCCTGCTCGTGCTGGTGGCGAAGCACGCCGAGGCGAGGCAGCCCCATCTCGTCCCCGCGGTCTTCGTGTTCGGCGACTCCACCGTCGACGTCGGCAACAACAACTTTCTGAGCACGCGCGAGGAGGGCAGAGCCAACTTCCCGCAGTACGGCGTGGACTTCCCGACCTCCAAGCCCACCGGCCGGTTCAGCAATGGCTTCAACACAGCTGACCAGCTAGGTACGTCAAGGGTAATGACTGTGAGTCGTCTTCGACCGGCGGTGCTTAACAGGGTTGACATGGTTCGATGATGAACAGCCCAGCTACTTGGCTTCGCGTTGAGCCCTCCGGCCTTCCTCTCCCTACCGAGCCCCCACAAATCATACATGTTTAACAAGGGCGTCAACTTTGCGTCAGGAGGGTCGGGACTTGGGGATCACACCGGCCGCTTGATAGTAAAGATTTTTAAACCTTACAAAAACATATATATCCTCTTTTTCAACCATATATATATATATATATATATATATATATATATATATATATATATATATATATATATATATATATATATATGGCACATCGGAGTAGGCGAGTAGCAGTGTCAGGACTGACTGATCTGAACTTTATGTGCAAGCAGGCTGGTGAGGTGATCCCGATGAAGCTGCAGCTGGGGTACTTCTCGACGGTTGTGGAGCACATGTTAGAGAGCGTAGGTTCCAGGAGAACAGCGAGTTTCCTCTCCAAGTCCATCTTTTTCATCAGTACCGGAAGCAACGACATGTTCGAGTACTCCTATTCCCGTACCAACGACAGGAAGTTCTTGGTCGGGCTCGTCGCCTCCTACAAGTTTTATCTCAAGGTACCACTAGTCAGCCCTGATCAATATCACCCTCGTTCTGCCGTTCATCTACCCCAGGTTCAGATGATAAACCTTCAGAGCTGAAACTGAACCTGCATTATTCTGCACAGTCCTTGTACAAGCTGGGCGCGAGGAAGTTCAGCATCGTCAGCATCCCGCCGCTGGGCTGTACCCCGTCACAGAGGCTGCGGCGGCTCGAGCAGATGGGCACACAGGGCTGCTTCGACCCCCTCAATGACCTCTCGCTCCGGTCATACCCGATGCTGGCCGCGATGCTGGAGGAGCTGGCACACGAGCTGCCCGACATGGCCTACTCCCTCGGAGACGCCTACACCATGGTCTCCTTCGTCTTCGCCAACCCACAGACAAGCGACTGGAGTAAATAATCGATTGGCATTGTCTGGTTCAATCGGTGACTGTTTCTGACTGTGATCGATAGATGTTGACTGATTCTTGTTGCAGACTTCACGGAGCTGGTGACGGCGTGCTGCGGCGAGGGGCCATTCGGAGCGTCAGGGTGTAACCAGACGGTACCCTTGTGCGGCAACCGCGACGACCACCTCTTCTGGGACGCCAACCACCCGACGCAGGCGGTGTCTGCCATCGCCGCGAGGACCATCTTCTTTGGCAACCAGTCGTTCGTCAACCCCATCAACGTCTTTGAACTCACCCAGATCTAAGTTTTCGTAGCGAATGGCGTGCTCTCATGATTTATCAGTTCTCTCTTCTCCTGCTAGTACTAAATAAGCAGTAGTCAGATACATAGGACTACGGTGTCAGAGGCTATTGTGTCGAGTACTGTCTTAGAGACATGCGCGGCGATTTTTTTTAACAGTAAGAGGGGTCTCCAAGGACCTACATTAATTCAACATCGGTGGAGTACAATTTACAAGAAAGGACCTTAGAAGTAAACAAAGCTACAGCCTGGTCCTGAATTTTTGCACGATGATGAATCTTAGGACTCGAATGTAGACAAATCTAAGACATCATTTTTAGGACAGAAAAAGTACTATTGTTTTCTTGGATCGGAAATCTCTTTCTCTATGGACTAGAAATATGGATTATAAGTTTTCTAAGATATTGCAAGTAAAATAGTTTTCTTCCCTCTTGTTATGGTTTAGTCTTCTCTCGCCAGCGCCGCCGACACGTTAGATCCCTGACTCGCATCAGACACGAGAGAATCTCATGCTGATTAGGGGGGGGGGGGGGGGGGGGGGGCTAGTCGTTCCTTTTCTATCTTATTCTCCTTCGTCATCCTTTCTTCATCAAGTGCAATCATTTGCTCCTCCACCGCCAATTTGGACCGCCACTTTTCCTCCTCCAACACTTTGAGCTCCTTCCACCAAGCCTCCTTGTCCTCTACTCCTCTTTGCGTTCGGATACCAATGATTTCTTTGTCTCAATGATGGCATTGAACTCTTCCTTGTAGGCGCCGACACCTCCCCTCCTCTTCTTCTCTTTTGCTATCTTGACACCCTTCGGCCTCTTGTTGAGGTCTTCCTCTTCATCATCGGCCTCCTCATTTTGGCTAAGCCTAGCCCTCTTTGGTGTGGTCTCATAGTTCCTCTGAATTCACTTCTCATTACCTTAGATCTCCTTGTAGAAATGGTGCAAAGCAAAGGCTTTGTTGCCACCTCTCTTGTTTGCGGTGCTTGTACACATCTTGTTGGAGAGGACCCCACTCGGTGGTGCATTGGTCACATAGTCAATGGCCCCAGCCCATCGGTTGCAACACTCAATTATTATGTGCCATCGATGACCAAGTGAGCCTTGGGTCCGGTATGATGGCACGGTGACCACCTTGTGGTAGTAATCCATAGTTCTACCCCAAAACCTCTCCTTCAATTGATCGGCGCCAACCAATGCATCAAGCAACACATTCATCCAAGCATGGCACAACGTCACATCTTATTTCTCGCTATAGTTAGCGGACCTCTTACCCGTGACCTTGTCCTTGTTCTTTCCCTTGCCCTTGCCCTTGGTCGGCGCCTCCACCACGGTCTCCTCTTCTTCGGCATCCTCGGTGGCCTCTTCCCTGGCCAAGTAGTTGTTGTCGGCCTCGTTGGCCACCACCTCTTCGTCGCCGCTGAAGTTGAGGTCATCGAGGCCTTGTTGGTGAGAATGATCGAGCTGTGACATGAAATCAGCGACAGACACTTTAGTGGCACTAGGAGTCGGCCCAGGAATTTCGTCGATCACCTTGAGGGTGCCATCTTGAGGTGCGATAGTGGCCATCAACAAGGACGGCAGCGTGTCCTTGGAAATCTTCTTTGGCTTTCCCTTTGTCGTCGTGGTCGACGGCTTGGGTGCGGAGGCGACAACATCCTTTCTCTTCTTCTTCTCCTCCGCCGCCTGCGAATGGGGGATCATGGACTCCGTCGGCTTCCTCACCCACGGCCCGCTCACCACCGGCCCAAGGGGCGGCCGACCTGTTGGGTTCCCAGCATAGAAAACAAAATAATTCCGACAATGGGAACTGTATACGCCACGATCCATATATCTAGATACAATCAACGGGTGGGTATACATCTAGAATACATACCCTTGAAGAACGACAAAGCTTTACGAGTATGGACTCGTTGGTGATGTAGTCGATCTCTTGCCGATCTCAAGATCGTGTGGAAGTCTGGCAGCACCGCAACTTAGTAGAGCATCCGTGATCGCACACACGTACGGTACCCCGACAACCTCCGCGACCTCGCTCTAGAAGTGCAGCTGTCGGGGGGATAACCCCCGGTAGGGTCACGGGAGGTGAAACATAGCACAGCTTGGTAAGCTCCGAGTAAAGAAAGAACCAGGCCGGGTAAGAAAGGCCGAGTAAGAGAAGCATGAGCGGCCGACATATAAACTATGTCAGCCCGCATAAGACAAAGTTTTTATTCTTGAAGGAACCGACGAGCCGAGTCTACCGAGGAAGGGCCAAGTCAAATAGGACGCGTAGCACCTTTCCGAGTAAGGTTCAGGAGGGACCATGGTAAAGCATGGTCAAAAGAGAAGGGCGACGCCGGGTGACACAAAAGGAGTCGGGTGACGCCAAAAGAATACGCCGACGTACAAAGTTACAGTGTGACGCCAAAAGGAACAGGAAGCAGCGTACCAGAAGACCGTTAGTTGTCAAAGATTTATGGACTGGGCAATTGGGCTTAGGGCAAGTCCATGACCCGGCCCACATAGTAGGGACCAGGATCCAAACAGTAAACCCTAGAACCCAAAGGGGTATAAGCTAGCTAGCACTGCCTATATAAGGAAGGGCATGACAGTAGTAGAAGGAGGTTGGACCAAGTAGGGAACTAGTGCACAGAACCCTAGTTGATACAGCTCAAGGAGCACTTGTAATCTTCGGGTATCAATCAAATCGCTAAGTGTGGAGAGTTCATCTTGTTCTTCGTGCATGGCTCGACCATGCACACCCTCCCCGGTGACCACAAGCACCCATTCGGCCCCCAACTTAAGCCTATCTATGGCATCTTCCGTGCCACCACCAGGACAGTTGGCGCCCACCGTGGGGCAGAAGCAGGTGCTTGATGGAGTCTTCATCCGGACGGGCAACATCATCGCCAAGACCGGCGAGCGCGTCTACTCCGGCCTCATCTAGAGGTTTGGAGCGCTCAACTTCGTCAGCGACAACGCGTGTTGCTTTGGGACCAAGCCATTCCCTAGGGGTGGTCGCTTCATCAAGTTCGACGAGCACCAGGTCTACGTCGCAGTGCGCGTGGAGCGCGCATATCCGAAGCGCGTCATCCTGGCGCCGGATCCGCCAGCGATTCCTGTCACTGGGAAGCTTCACCAACTCGTCTCCATGGAGGTAATGATGACAACCCCAAACCCCGCGGCTCCGCCGATAGTTCCATTAGTGAATGCGAATGTTGAGGGGGGAAATCATGAGAAAACACCAAGGGCTGCAAGAACAGCAAAGGCGCCATTGGAAAAACCAGAAAACATAGCTAGGAGTAAAAGGGCTAAGGAGCTGCAGGAAGCGATAGACAAGTTGGCAGAGCCAGTGGCACATGCAACTGACCCGACACGTGTGCAAGCCGAGTTGGAGGAGGCCAGGATAAAAGTTTTGGAGAAAGCCAAGGAATTAGCGCAGTTACAGCAGGATGTGGATATCACGATCCGAGAGCTCAACTCGGAAAATCGAGTCAAGGGCGCAAAGACCTGGTTTGATGCGACGAGATTGAGAGGAAGAAACCTCAATGAAGAGCTGGCAGATGCGACGTCAAAAGTAACGCCAGAAAACAACAACGAAACAGCTATGCGGCCAACATATAACACAGCAGCAGCTAATCTGCGAGCAGCAGAAGCATCAATGGCAGAATTACCCCATTTGGAGGGAGAATCAAAGAAAAGACAACAAGAACGAGTCAATGAACTAGTAAGGGCAGCTATCATGCTGAATGAAGCGTATTACAGAGCAAATCCGGGTATAGCAGGAAGGCCACAGCTGGTTCACTCGGCGACTCCTGTCCCGGCAAGATCGACAGGGCACACGACATCCTCACCCGGAGCGGTGCCCAGACCGAGAAAAGAAAAAAGTGTGGATTCTGAAAGAAACAAGCAGATGGTCACCTATGATCCGACGATGGCTCAAGGAAACCCGGCGCATGCACAGGGGGCAAGAAGGAATAATGCCCAAGGAAATGAAAACCAGGAGAATGCAGGCTGAGAAAGGCAAGCAGGGCAAAGAAACGACAACGGGAGGCAAAATTTTGCGCCTCAAGCTAGGCGTGGAACCCACTTGGCTGGAGGAGGAAATCCAGCGCCGAATAATGCACCAGCTCAACCCGAAAGAAGACAACAAAGCGCGGGAAAGGCAGCTCAACAGCCTGCTGACCCGAACACAAATAAGTACAATGATGGTTACTCGGCTATGGTGAATGACGGATATGAATTGCCGGATCACGCATATCAAGCAATGGGAGCTAGACTCGGAGGCAGGAACCTTCAGCCGGATGATGCAAGGCTGAAGCTTGACCAAATAAAGATGGCAGAGCTGATTGAATTGCAAGGTCCGCAGGGTCCGTCATGCTTTGGCCCAAGGATCATGAAGGAGCCACCGATACCAAATTTCCAGCTGGCCAGAGGGATAAAAACGTATGATGGAAGTACAAAGCCAGAAGACTGGCTCATAGATTATGGAACTGCTGTGAAGATCACGCAGGGAAATTTGAGATGGGCAGTACGCTATGTACCGCAGATGCTGTAAGGACCAGCTCGGGTATGGTTGAAAAATTTGCCACCCGGAAGCATTAACAGCTAGATCGATTTTCAAGATGCTTTTATGTGCAATTTCACGAGCACTTACAAAAGGCCGAATCACCCACAGCAACTGGCAATGTTCAAGCAAAGACCAAATGTAACATCCCAACATTAGAGCTTAGAAATAAGTTGAACACAGGTGTGTGCATTGCATTCATGCATCAGAAAATCTGGGGAATTTTTGCACAAAACTAAAGAAGCTATAGAGGGATCGGGATCTCTCTTGTTCTAATGGAAACATCAGGACAGGTGCGATGGATTTCGACATGACCTCTATTGTACTTCTGTATTTTAGGGGAAGACAATTCAAATCTGAATATTTACTTGATAGATTTGAATATTAAAATAATTTTAAATAGAATAAAAATTGGAAATTAAATTATAATAAAAGATAATAGGTGAATTCTTATTTATGAATAAGATTCAATATTCACAATTATTTGAATTAAAATTTAAAACACAAAGAGTTAAGTGTTTCTCTTGCCATTGGAGAAATAGGATTTAGTTCATCTTAGATGGGGGTTAGGAATTTGGACATGACCTTTGTTGAATTTATAAACTTGGGGAAAAGAATTTGCATTCTAGACTTCAAATATGAGATCATACAATTCAAATATAACTTGGATTTAAATTTAAATCTTAAACTATTACAGGATATTTCATAATCATAATACAAACTGGTATAAGCAAATATAAACTTTATCGAAAGAAATACCATAATACAATGTCTTTACATTATTCAAGCAGAAAAAGAAATTACATTACTAAAATGAATAAAAGAGCTCTTTATTACAACAAAATAAATATGACATTGTCTTTACAAAGGAATTGTAAAAGAAAAAGGAAATAAGTAAATTTTAATAAATAAGATACACATCCTTACAAGTTTCAACTAACAAAGAGAAAAATGAACTTTATAACACTAATAAAAGAATACAATATTATTTACAATATTTAAGAATCAAATAAAGTGGTAAAAGAATAAAAAAAGAAAACCTAAACTATGTTCCTAATTAGTCCTATGTCTTCTGTTCTTCAACTCTCCTTATTCTCCCCCCTGCAAAACAAAACAAAACAAAATAAAAAGGCAAGGAAGAAACAAAATGGGGACTTGGTTAAAGTAGTGCTCTTAGTTTGACAGTGTAATGCACTATTCAGCACATCACTGAGCTAATCTTATAAAAAAAGGGGCAAGTTTCACCAACTCATAGTATCTGTCCTTAATCAGATAAATTGCCTTAGTACAACCTCATTGGCAGTAATTGTGGGGCAAGTTTCACCAGAGCAGTAGAAGTAGAAGAGTGGAATTAAGATATTTTAGCCTTGCACTGATCCAGAACAGTGCAAGCAGCTCACACATACATGCAGGTATGTGGTGCTGTCAACACGTGAAGCAATCAGAGCAGGGGATAAGTACCAGTCGAAGCCGAGTGAGGATACTCTGCTAAACACTAGTTACAACACTCAGAACATCAAGAAACCATCTTATCATCAGTTTCCATCAGATTCACACCAACTCATCCATGTATCATAAACCAAGACATTAGCCAGATCACCACCACATCACTACACCATGGTTGCTGCAAGAAGCCATCCAATGGCAAGGACAAAGTGGAGAAGGCCAGGCTATGGCTGCTGAAGTGGATGAAGTAGTAAAAGGAGAGGTGAGCAGAATATCTAGATGCAACAGCATCTGAACAAGATCCATATCAAGTGCATCCTCCACACAACTACAGGTCAGGGACATCCTTAAAGGAATTTTGGCAAGCAATAAAATTCAGTAGTAGATCATGTGTTTAGACTATTACTATGCACACTCCAGGGTAGAATTACCACAGTAGGGTTCTACATCAGATATGAGCCACTTATTCAAACCACACCATCCCAGAATCCACAAACATAAGAATATAACAGATAGTTGGGAACAAGACACTTAACTTCAGGAAGGATTCTTACAATAAGACTATTTAATTTAGAATAAATATCAAGGATCTTAAGTTGATGGTTGCAACAACAACCAATAAATTCCACTACCATATCCATAGCATGAACAAAATCTAACTACTCCTGATACACAATACTAGTCGATGAGATCATTTTCTCACAAATGCAATGGAAACTAAAATCAATCTGAGCATAATCAATTAACCCTATACATTCCCACAAGACAGATTCATAATACAGTAACCAAAACACTACATCTTGGAACTGTCAAAGTTGACAGTACAGAGCTAGTAATTATTTCTTTAGCAGCAGTCAGGAGATAAAGAAGCATCCCAAAACAACAAGATCAAGTATGTTGTATCTATTCTTATTAAAAGCATACACTACAACACCTCAATTTATACATGATAATTATCACCAAGCTTAACTAAACCAAACACAGTAATAAATTCCAGGAAGCAAATATTGAAGATACAACCAGTTCAAGTATAATATTCACACACTTATATTTACAGAAAAAGATTCAAACATAATATGTGTGGCCATCTATTTATTGCAGCAAGCCAACCATATCTATTTGACCACCAAATGAAAGCAACAAATAATATTACTCACTAAAGTATGGTGCACTGGAAATCACTACAATACCACTAATAGCCAAATCATACAACATCACAAATTCACTAACGAGAGTAAAACTGCAGTAAGAATACCATTCCAGAATCATCCATTGCAAGTTATTGATGCATAACATCCATACCAAAACCTTATCAACCACTTAATTAAATCTAGGCCTAAATTGGAACATCAATAACCAGCACTACATCAGCTACATGACCAATAAGACCAACTAGATCGAGTAATTACTATCAACCTAAGTCATCTACAGGCTTAATGAGAATACTCGTCGACTCGAGGGTCGGTCACACAAGAAATACCTAGATCAAGGTAGGAGAAAATGCAGGAATAACATAATAACCGAAATAGCTAGGAAATTCCCTACCGGGGTTGCATTCACTGACGTCCCTCCGGCATCAGAGAATAGAGTAGGTCGCAATTGTTGCTACAATACCTCATCACCATAGAGAAAGCAGCCCCAGCAGACGGTGCGAGATGCGGTCGAACATGGCCGAGACAGCCAGGAAAGCGACTGACGGTAAAAACCCAACGGAGCCATAAAGGAGCCGAGGACAAGCAGCATCCGGGCGTGAGGATTAGAGCAGCCGCGCTGGTGACCTTGCCGAAACTGCACGGCTAGGGTTTCGTGGGGGCCCGAACGGAGAAGCAGAGCAATGTTGAGACCAGAGGGATCGAAGAAGGAGCGAGATCCAGGGCCTCATCGAAATTTACCAGAGCCGGAGTTGGACGCCGGCCGGCAGCGCAGCGACGGCGGCGCATCGGGCATGGCAGAGAGGGGTTAGCGTGAGTGAGATGAGGAAGATATAGGGTGGGTCGGGGTGTGGTTGCCCTGGCTCAACCAGTTAGGTCGGAGTTTGGCCGACGAGTGGCTGCGAAGGAGGCGGCCAGCGGCGGCCGAAGGGGCTGGCAGCAGCGACATCGCACGGGAGTGAGGAAGGAGAGGATGAGGTCTGTGTGTGTGTGGAGTGTGGGGTGGGCCGGGGGTGAAGGTCTGGCATGGTCCAGTTGGGCCAGGCCAGCCCACATACCCAACCAAACGGCCCAGGTTGATTAGATGTAGAAATAAATAATAAAATAACCTCCAAACAAATTTAAGCTATATAAAATTATAGAAAAATCCTAAAAATACATATGATATATCAAAATGACCACAAAAATAATATCTACCTAATAAAAATATAATTTTAAGTGTTTAAAATAAATTTAAATTAAAATAATTATTAACACCATTAAATCTTAAATGAAATTTTATAAAATAAAACAAAAACCCTAAAAATAAGTAAAAAATCATTTTTGTATGGAAAAAGAACTCTATTATTTTATAAAAATACTCACTTAGAGTTTTACAAATAAAACATAAAGCAAATATTTAAAGACACTTAATTCTTTGATGAATATTATAAAAATAAGGATAATACTTAAAAAATAAATAAAATTCATTTTTAAGGTCTTGCATAAATATAATACACTAGAAAAATATTAAATATATTATTAGAAAAGTCTTTAATATTTTAAATAATAAATCCTTACCTAATACCTATTTTGTGAATTCTTTAAAACAATTCTTAAGTAAGAAATAATCACGATTCTTATAAAACCTTGAGAAATTAGTGTCTTAGTACTAATTCCAAACCCATAACTTAAATTCATAATCAAACTTAAGTATAAGTTTTTAACTTTAAAATATTCCTTTAAAAATTTTTCTAAAAAAATCCTTTTAAATAAAAATTGGGTATCACCCACTTATATAATATGGTGAATAATCATTATATCTTAACCATTATTAACATAACTTTAAATTCTAACAAATTACTAAGACCATCTAATTATGATTCCATTAAATAAATACATATTCCTTCCATAATAACAAAACAAATTTAATCTAATCATTCACTTTAATCCCACACCTCAGTTATACCTATCATAAATCTAAAACTTGGGAATAATTAAAACATATTACATCTTAAGTTTACTTACCCTTTTAAAGTTAATTTTAGTCTCAAAGCTTATAAACATCAGGTATAATACACTACTTATGTTTTTATAGTTAACTTTGGTCTATTTCAATTAAGACATAATGCATCCCAAGTCCAAACTAATCAATCAAATACCAGAAGGCATTGATCACATTTTATTAACAATGAAGATTGCTTAAACATTAGAAAGGAAATCTTTTCTTCGAATGTTATTCTTTTTGCCACTTCAAATAACAATCTTATAATAAGTTCTTCAACTCTTAACAACTCAATCCCAAGGACTTTTATCATAGTCACCACATGACAATGCACCCTAATCACATCATCTTATACTTTACTTACATATTTTGGATTATTAACACTTAGGTTCTTATAAAGGTCATTACTTGTAAAGTAAAATTTGAAGATAAACCAACTCTGAAAAGAATCACTTGAATTCACTTCACTCAAAGTATTGAGGATTCAATTTGGGAGTTTTACAAAAATGCATTGCATTACTTATGCATAACTGCATATTGCTTCTTTAAACATTAGTCCTTACCGGACCAATGATGCAGATTTCAGATATTGGATCTTATGTCGTATCGAAGACCGTGAGTGCATAATCTTGCAATTACAAAAGGCAAGTTCACACTTGCTCATGTCCTTTGATTATTTTCTGTAAAGTATTTTGCAAATCCAGTCTTGTCATCACCTGCATTTGAAAAAGGATAGAAAACACTATTTTCATAATAATGTGATTATAGGTTATTTACCATGAGGTAATAACCTACTATAAGAGTTCCAGTGGTAAAGGAACATATTATCTAGGACTTAACAACCAATGTCGCCAGTGATTCTTGCGCCGTATATCACGCGTTAACCATGAGATTTGGAATGGGACAGAGAAGTTAGCTGTATCTTCTTCCTCTCGCATGAAGCCGGATGTGCAGGTCGTGGCTGTTATCACTCGTAGCGTGCATATTAATTGGTAATTCATAGAGGATATGCAGCATATGGGTGGAACCCTCAACGTCCCACGATAGTTCTGACATCTAACGGTTTGTACAAACCATTGCCGTAATTCATTATGTGGGCATGGTGTACACCAAGGAGGCATGCGGGGTCGTGAAGGGGGCAGTGATTGGCTTGGATCTTAGACTGGGCCCCATACCAAGGAAGTACGGACAAGGTCATGACTTGGTTGTGCAACAAGGCTAAGGTCTCTCATGGGTAAAGTAACGCACCTCTGCAGAGTGTAAGAACTGTAACTTGTTACTCCCTGTTCCGGGAAGGAGCTGCGAACATGGCGGGAAAGGAACTCCATGAAAGTTCTGGTAAACCCGTTGTAGCATCCCAATTTTCTAACAATTGCAATGCTACTAGCCTAGTCTATATAATGGCTACTTCCTAGACATAATTGTTGCATCATCATTATATCATGCTCATGTCATCATGCCACCTTGCATTTGAGCATCATATAAAACCCCTTTTAAATTGGTTCTTCTCACATATGCATTTATATATTACTTGTATTTGCCTCTTGATGAACTGTAGTCGCTTCTTGACAAATTGCGTCATGCCCAAGTTGAGTTGCGGGTATATCTCTTACAACTCCACCACCTTCCTTCCACCACCTTATAATCCTACCATCCCTTTTAAGGTGAGCATTTGCATCTTATTTTGTTATTAAACTCAAGCTCATTTCTAGGGGGTATGGATCCTTATCTTTGAGCTACATGCCTCCATACATGGTCCCATATTATTTTCATAATATGTAGTATGGGAGCCTACATGACCATCCTTGCATGGCTAAGTGGAGTAGTGTTCTTTTGTTTTCCTTTATATGGTTCTGTTGAATTATGGGCTTATTTGAATGCAAGGTGGCCATATGAAATAAAGGGGGAATACACACCAATTATAATTTCTCCCTTTATTCAAACATGCCCATTATTCCAAATGTATCATGAAAAAGGAAAACAATCCCTTCCTTTGTTTGTAAAATCATCCTCTATGTGGGGGTATCATTATTTCATGTCACATGAAATATAGACACCAAACTCCATATCTCTCTATCTCCCTCTTGCATGCTTAATATTGCATGTCACATGTGGTAATAAGCCTTTTATCTAGTCACATTTTCTTTTTGGACCGTTTAAAAATTGTAAAAGGTTTTCCTGTTAGACTAAAAGTAAAAGTTGACACTAAGTCCGTCTAAAGTTTTGGCCTAAAACCAGTCTCATCTAGTCTAGTTTGGACTATATAAAATTCCAGTTCCTTTTTATTTCAAAATCCTATCACGTGTACATATACACACATACACCCAAATCTGTTTACACGCCTCTCCAACCTCACGTGCAGACACCCCATATCCCTACCAAGCTAGGTGCTCATCAAGCCATCGATCAAAGCCCAGCCGGTCAACTCGCGTCCTTCCCTGTACCACTTTTGATCGTTGCTCAACCTGAACCTGGTAGACCGAAGCCACCCCTCCTTCATCAGCACCAGCACCACGTCCACCTCTTCCCTGGTCCCCCTCCCTTTTTCCTCTCTTAGCCAAGCATCAAATAGAGAGGAGAGGAATCCATCGAGCCACCATTCTTCCTTTTGGGAAAAAGATCACTTTGCCCATGTGCTCCTCCTTCTCTACCCCAACCACCCCACCCTCTCCAGATCGAGATCTGGAGGAGCCTAGACACCCTCCTTCACCAAGCCAAGCCCCAAGCTGATGCCATGGTCACCCAAAATCCTAGCTCGCCATAGCCACAGCACCTTCTTCTTCCGGTGACCAGGAGCATACCAAGGACATACAACAGTACCAGGAGCTTCCCTGGTGTCGTCTACATCTCCTAGGAAATGATCCCGTGCCCGGCGAACCGCCGGAGGGGGGCGCAGCGCCGCCACACCTGAAGACACCCGATGTTGCCCATCCGCGAGTTCTGTCAGCGATCGCCTCTGCCTCGAGCTTGTTCGTCGACATCAACACCATCCCGGTGAGCCCCCACGTCACCCCATCTCTTCCTCGCCTCGCCTAACACCGTGGCAGTGCCGCGCCGCCACCGTGCAGCCTTGCCGCGTTGCGTGCTCCCGCGGACAGACGCGCGCGCAGGAACTACAGTAGCAGCAACAGTCTGTCCATAGACCTCTGTTTCCTGCGATCTAGCCCTCACCACGGCCCTCTTTCGGCGCATCTGTTTGCTTCCCGTTGTAGCCGGTAGAACCAGTTTGTTCCAGGTACAAACCTCACCAGATTTCGAGCCCTGCAGACATCGAAATCGTCCTCGGAAAACTACACAATATCACCATCAGTTCGAACAGTTTTGACAGCGTCTGCGCGCGCGTATCTGACCCTGTTCATCCCGTTTTACTCGTCGATCTAGTCGTTTTACGGAGATGAGTCCTCAATCAAAGTTGTAGTCCTTGTTTTCCTCTCCAAGTTTAGTTTTTACGACATCTTAAAATTCCCAGCCGTTTGCTCGCCATCTTCAACGCAAATTTGAGTCAGCTAGCAGTTTTCGCCGGATTTAAATTCAGTTTCGTCAGTTCCAAAACCACCTCCCCGAACATTTTATAAAAAGGCCCCTGTGGTTTTCATTTTTTTAACCCGCCGTCCTTGGCTCCACCACGTGGCATCCCCCATCTGGCCACACGTGGGTGGACCCATTATGCTCCTCTGGCCCACCTGTCACTCTCTATGGGTAGAAGACCAGCGAGTAGCAAAAGTCCAGAGATCTTTTCTGAAATTCAAATTCAAATTTTTTTATATTCTGTTTAAATATAAACTAATCCATAACTTTCAAATGGTTTAGAATTTGAATTCAAACTTAATAGGAAAAATGTTTTATTTTTGAATGTTAATTCAAATCTTTAATCAAATATTTTCAAAACTAATTCCAACTAGTCAACCTTTGACTTTGACCCTATTTAATAATTTTGACTTTAAAATAAATTTAAATTCATAATTCCAAATAATATAAATAATATATGTTTTCAAATCAGAAAAATGTGAGGATTTCAAATATGCCATCCAAAATATATTTTGCACATTTTAAATTTCAAGTTGACAAAATTACAAGAAAATGCCCTTTCCCTTAATTAATTAATAACTTTTGATTTATAACTCCAAATTTAACAAATGATATGTCTAAAATGATCAGCTCGACGAGACCTTTCTGTTTATGCATTCCATGTTCTGTTTTGCAGCATGCATCATATAAATATAATGCAAACAACAACTAATATAAGGATAAAATGTGACCAAAACTCAATAAAATGCTTATTCTTGTATTCCACACCTCACCCATGCCATGCTACTTTATTGCCATGCAAATTGTGCATCATTCATCATGGCATGATTGTTTGCTTGTCGCATTTTACTCTTATGCTTGTGCACTTTATTTATGTTGGCCCTTGTTTGTTTGGTTCTTCTTCGAATAGACGCTGAGCAGGGGATATATCAAGAAACCCAGGAGCACTACCCAGATCCGTCTCTCGCTTCAACTGAGCTGCCAGGCAAGCACTACCACATGCTTGCATACATATAGTACCTATTGCCTCTATCTTATTATTGCATCATCGAGTCGCGATTGCATTAAAATGAATCCCAAGTATTGCATAGCCTTTACTTTTAAACCCCACCGAAGCTTGTCCCTCCACCCCATGAGCCATTACTACATGAGTTGTTTGAGCCATGCGAGTCGTAGAACAGCATGTATAGGGTATGTGAGTGTCTGATGGATAACGATGTACCTAAACAACTTAACCTGAGTAGTAATGGGATAACTAATGAAAGTGGCACAGGTGAGAAATATCTGCTATTTGTTTTTTCATGCTCACTTGTGTCCCGTAGGACCCCGAGTACTTGATTCCTGTTCCTTGATTATTCGCGCTATCCACATCCGGGAGGCTTATGGGACCCCCCTGAGCTAGAGCTTGATTCATTCTTATTTCATGGGGCCATAAACTAGTTTGAGGTTTTATTTACTATCCTGTACTTATGCCATGCTTTACTGCTTTATTTACGATTGTGCGAGGAGCACCTGTACTGTTTAGGATCGTGACACGTTTTCGCGGTATCGACAAGCCAGTCACACTTTCGGGTTCCCAGTCGTTTACAGCCGGCCCCACAAACCTTGAGTCCGTCTCGAAGTCAGCTAACTTTGTTGCGGGTATACTTAATGGGGTGGCCCCCTGAAATATTTCTGAATCTTGTGATTGCTTTGTCGTGAAGGCCTCGTTGGGTTTTGATTTGGTTTTTCCAAGGTTGATCGAGTGTGTGTTGCTATTTGTGCACCCCTGCAGGGTAAAACTTTCTGAAAGCCGTGTCCGCGGTTATGGACAACTTGGAGCACAGTTTCTCGACCATAGACAAGCATAACTAAAGTACCACTTTTAATTTGACTAAGTAACTGACTAGTAAATAGTGCAACACTCATGGAATGTATAATTAAAACTGCCAACGGATGGGGGTTGTTCGTCCGCTTCCTCGTCGGTAAGCGGGGAGGAGGATGGATCTGTTGATATTCCCGTTATAACTGTTGTCATTAATTCACGGACATCCGTCTATCTTTGGTTAGGCGGATGTTTAGCGAGTATCTATAGAACTGTTAGGGTTTATCTTTTGCTGCAATTGCGTCACCCCCAGGTTGTGTCCCCTTTAGAGGCATAAAGACTTGCTGAGTACCCCTAGGGTCTCACACGATAAATTGTTTGATTCAGATGGACAGGTACACTCACAATATGGATACTGGGTGGAGGAGGCAGACGATGTGGGCAACGATCATTCGGTGTAGAGATTCCGGGAACGGGGATCCATGAGATCTGTGGGCGGGATGTGCTTATTTATGGGGCATCTTATGCCGATTTGCTTCTTATCCGTACTCGGATCTTGTTTGTCGCTTCCGCCTGCTACTCTGATGTTTGATGTATGAGGAGATATCCTAAACTATTATATCTATCTAGGACATTTGAATCTTGCCGTATGGCGTTGCTATATTTCCTTTCTTTTTAGATGGAATGGCTCTGATGTACTGTTGTATGGTGGCTTGCATACATACTCATTTGTGTATGTAGTTGATCCCTTCGCCTGCCGATTACGCCGCCCGTTCTTGTCTTGATGTTTGGAAATGGTTGGGACAGCCGAAAGGTCTACCTGTGAGTGCCATTTGGGCCCCACCGTACTATTTCAACCATTTCCGCTCATCCAGGCTTGTAACTAGGAGCATAATTCACTGAGGTAGTTACAATTGGTATCAGAGCCATCCCGCCCTTCAGGGTCTTAGCCAAATGGTCGTTGTCAGTCTAGCAAATATTTTTGGTAGTTATGTATACTAGGGAAAAACAAAACGCGAGAGTAGGACTGCTTCCACTTTTCTTCTTACCCACCCACCCACCCTTTTCTGGTAAGGAAGTGTAACATTTTCAATCCTCTCCTTAAAAGTTCAAACTAGGATTCACGTGTTCTAGGTTTCCGTAGTACCATAGGTTGTGTGTTTGTGTGTGTGTGTGTGTGTGTGTGTGTGTGTGTGTGTGTGTGTAATTCCTTGTCTATCTATTGCATCCAACATGTTATCTTTATCTGCCTTTGGTTATCAACTGTTGGTACATTCCATACTGACAGGCTTTTGAATACCGGCGCGATCTATCCGACTCCTTGTTAACCGATGCCATCTTCTTAAGGGTGTCCTTCCTTCTAGCAACTTCACATTCTGTGTAAGCATCTGTTGCTAATCTCTACCTAATAAGTGTTTTTGCGCATCTATTGGTATTTTAATGCCGAAAAATGCGGAAAAAATTTCTTTGATACATTTGTGCTTCCACACTCCTTTTCAGTCGTGTGTGAAACATTATCTATCTCCCTTTTATCAGCATGTCCATGATAACTCATTCTTTTGTCACCGGCGCTTAATCCTATAGTTTCATTTCATCTCCAATTCTCTTGGGCTAATTACATAACATGTGTCGATCCGATGCTGGTGATTGTAATTTGGTTCTCGGCATAGCTATATTCCACTCATGATAAGTGTCATATAGATCTGAATGATGAGAGGAATATGAAAAATGCAATCACCACTATCCTCCAAATGGTGACGGTTATCTCCTGTGATTTTGAGTACACCGCGATCATATCTATGCATATTCAAGCATCTTTGGCAATCCGGAGTTTCTCAAGGCACTACGGCGGTCTATCATCTGTCCATCATGCTGCACATCCTTTTGAACCCCATATCTGCACAATTCTCCTAGATACGAGGGAATTGCACCTTTTCGTCTTCGATAGCTTTGCTTAAGGTATGAGCTATCATCGGTTCTTATCCAAGATCTCTTTATCTTTGTAACCGGTGATCCGATCGACAATGTGAACCAAGTGACATCTCTTTTTCTTCCGAAGGACCAGTTAACCTATTCTGTCAGCGCATCTTCTTCAACAAGAATCCTTACTCGTAACGTTGATCTTTCAAAGAGCGTTGAGCTCAGAAAGTGTTTCGAGCATTTGTTCGTTCTCCCGCCTCTTGAACTTGGTATTCTGGGAATATCTTGTTAATCCATGGTGGTATATGTTGATAATATGCTTGCCTATTCGATATCTATGGAAGGACATGGAAGATCATCTGTGTATTTTCTCTCAAGCTTCGTGAGCACTGCCTGTGTGCAAAGTCTCAAAGTGAGAATTCTGACTTTTTGAAGTCACCTATCTCGGCCACGTCCTTCTGCTAAATACATTACTTCAACTCTGGAATCAGCAAGTCCATTGTTAATTCCATCCTCCATCTTCAACCAATCCGGAGTTGTTCCTTGTTGGCAAGTTATCATCGTCGTTCCGCTGAAGATTTCCTCAAGGCTGCTAAATCTCTCTCAATCATTTCAAGAAGAACATGGAGTTCTTCACCTCAATCTCGTTAAGTAATCTCTTGAAACCCTCTTGTTCTATCATCTATGCTCAATCCACCAGAGGCCATGAAGACCTTCCAGATCTTGTATTCCTTCTGTTCAAGTGGTGCTATCTTTTTCTATATCTGTGAAATTTTGCAGTTGTCTCCGTGATCTTCCTTTATATCTTTCCGGTGGCTTGGTACTTCCAACATGACGACAACATCATCATCCTTATCTATCTATGAATCCGGTGAATCGTTTGCATCTATCCTTGTTTTCTAACGGAGTTCTATGAGTTTTTGCCAACACCTTCAGTCTGTTTCGGGAGTTGGGTTGCATGATTTTCTTATTCGTGTGCGCAGTAATGCTTTGAGTGCGGGATGGAGTAGCTACCATACCACTACTCTTATCATTCGCTCTTGTACATTGAATTGGTGAATTAATGTGATTTCACTCATTCCACGGAAGTTAGAAGTGGCCTTTATCCCTAGATACTTTTACTTCCGTCTTTGTTTTTCCGGAGTGCTCTTTCGAAGAAAGTAATCAATAATCTCTTGTTGGTGATCTCACCCTTTCTACACGGAGCAAAATCCTCAATTATCTGGTGGAAACCAACGCAAACCTGTTTCTATCCTCGTCTTTCTACCGATGCTCGATATCCCCAAACAAGATTAAAGGAAACTATCTCTCTCTTTGTTTCATCAATTCCTTTTCTGTGGTAAAGCCAATTATGGTTGATGCCATCAGCCGCAAATCTATTGCGTTAGCCTCAAGGCTAAAGAAAGCAATAAGTATCTCTACAATAAACTCCAGATCCTCCATATTCTTTGCTTCTCGGGATTCCACCTGATCTGGCTTCACATCCATATCTGGAAGTCATATCGGCGCACCTAAATTGCGCGATCCTTGGTTCTTATCGGCGCAACAAGAATCTAATCCGACGATGTCTAACTAAATCTTTCTGTTGATATCAAGGGACCCTATTGTTTGAAGGCAATATTGTTTCCGAACTTCATTTCTCAAATCCGAGAGAAGATACGATGCTATTGTGATAGTGGTTCAAAACCTCTCCAATCTAGCTCTTTTTCTTCCGGCGAGATAAAGATTCATCCTCTCTCGTATCGGTAAATCTTTAATCTTAATGGTGTGTCTTTCTTTATCCATAATACATCATCTTCTCCTTTTCTTTCGCAAGTGAATTCTTTTATCATGATTCTTGGGAAAACCGGAGCTATGCCCATCCTATCCTTCTTGTCTCATGACAATCCTTCAACTCTTCTAACCCGTTGTTTCTCAAGCAAAACGCAAGACTCGCAACAAGTCTAGCAAGTTTTGCGAGGTGTAGTGGTCGCACCATTCCGTTGTTCATCAACTTGGGAACGTGAGGGTCACCTCCGTTCCGAACAACCGCCTCTCCTGGTGTTGTTTTCTTTTTCCTAGGAATCTCGGGGCGAGATTCTTGTTTAGTGGGGGAGAGTTGTAGCATCCCAATTGTCTAACAATTGCAATGCTACTAGCCTAGTCTATATAATGGCTACTTCCTAGACATAATTGTTGCATCATCATTATATCATGCTCATGTCATCATGCCACCTTGCATTTGAGCATCATATAAAACCCCTTTTAAATTGGTTCTTCTCACATATGCATTTATATATTACTTGTATTTGCCTCTTGATGAACTGTAGTTGCTTCTTGACAAATTGCGTCATGCCCAAGTTGAGTTGCGGGTATATCTCTTACAACTCCACCACCTTCCTTCCACCACCTTATAATCCTACCATCCCTTTTAAGGTGAGCATTTGCATCTTATTTTGTTATTAAACTCAAGCTCATTACTAGGGGGTATGGATCCTTATCTTTGAGCTACATGCCTCCATACATGGTCCCATATTATTTTCATAATATGTAGTATGGGAGCCTACATGACACATCCTTGCATGGCTAAGTGGAGTAGTGTTCTTTTGTTTTCCTTTATATGGTTCTGTTGAATTATGGGCTTATTTGAATGCAAGGTGGCCATATGAAATAAAGGGGGAATACACACCCATTATAATTTCTCCCTTTATTCAAACATGCCCATTATTCCAAATGTATCATGAAAAAGGAAAACAATCCCTTCCTTTGTTTGTAAAATCATCCTCTATGTGGGGGTATCATTATTTCATGTCACATGAAATATAGACACCAAACTCCATATCTCTCTATCTCCCTCTTGCATGCTTAATATTGCATGTCACATGTGGTAATAAGCCTTTTATCTAGTCACATTTTCTTTTTGGACCGTTTAAAAATTGTAAAAGGTTTTCCTGTTAGACTAAAAGTAAAAGTTGACACTAAGTCCGTCTAAAGTTTTGGCCTAAAACCAGTCTCATCTAGTCTAGTTTGGACTATATAAAATTCCAGTTCCTTTTTATTTCAAAATCCTATCACGTGTACATATACACACATACACCCAAATCTGTTTACACGCCTCTCCAACCTCACGTGCAGACACCCCATATCCCTACCAAGCTAGGTGCTCATCAAGCCATCGATCAAAGCCCAGCCGGTCAACTCGCGTCCTTCCCTGTACCACTTTTGATCGTTGCTCAACCTGAACCTGGTAGACCGAAGCCACCCCTCCTTCATCAGCACCAGCACCACGTCCACCTCTTCCCTGGTCCCCCTCCCTTTTTCCTCTCTTAGCCAAGCATCAAATAGAGAGGAGAGGAATCCATCGAGCCACCATTCTTCCTTTTGGGAAAAAGATCACTTTGCCCATGTGCTCCTCCTTCTCTACCCCAACCACCCCACCCTCTCCAGATCGAGATCTGGAGGAGCCTAGACACCCTCCTTCACCAAGCCAAGCCCCAAGCTGATGCCATGGTCACCCAAAATCCTAGCTCGCCATAGCCACAGCACCTTCTTCTTCCGGTGACCAGGAGCATACCAAGGACATACAACAGTACCAGGAGCTTCCCTGGTGTCGTCTACATCTCCTAGGAAATGATCCCGTGCCCGGCGAACCGCCGGAGGGGGGCGCAGCGCCGCCACACCTGAAGACACCCGATGTTGCCCATCCGCGAGTTCTGTCAGCGATCGCCTCTGCCTCGAGCTTCTTCGTCGACATCAACACCATCCCGGTGAGCCCCCACGTCACCCCATCTCTTCCTCGCCTCGCCTAACACCGTGGCAGTGCCGCGCCGCCACCGTGCAGCCTTGCCGCGTTGCGTGCTCCCGCGGACAGACGCGCGCGCAGGAACTACAGTAGCAGCAACAGTCTGTCCATAGACCTTTGTTTCCTGCGATCTAGCCCTCACCACGGCCCTCTTTCGGCGCATCTGTTTGCTTCCCGTTGTAGCCGGTAGAACCAGTTTGTTCCAGGTACAAACCTCACCAGATTTCGAGCCCTCCAGACATCGAAATCGTCCTCGGAAAACTGCACAATATCACCGTCAGTTCGAACAGTTTTGACAGCGTATGCGCGCGCGTATCTGACCCTGTTCATCCCGTTTTACTCGTCGATCTAGTCGTTTTACGGAGATGAGTCCTGAACCAAAGTTGTAGTCCTTGTTTTCCTCTCCAAGTTTAGTTTTTACGACATCTTAAAATTCCCAGCCGTTTGCTCGCCATCTTCAACGCAAATTTGAGTCAGCTAGCAGTTTTCGCCGGATTTAAATTCAGTTTCGTCAGTTCCAAAACCACCTCCCCGAACATTTTATAAAAAGGCCCCTGTGGTTTTCATTTTCTTAACCCGCCGTCCTTGGCTCCACCACGTGGCATCCCCCATCTGGCCACACGTGGGTGGACCCATTATGCTCCTCTGGCCCACCTGTCACTCTCTATGGGTAGAAGACCAGCGAGTAGCAAAAGTCCAGAGATCTTTTCTGAAATTCAAATTCAAATTTGTTTATATTCTGTTTAAATATAAACTAATCCATAACTTTCAAATGGTTTAGAATTTGAATTCAAACTTAATATGATAAATGTTTTATTTTTGAATGTTAATTCAAATCTTTAATCAAATATTTTCAAAACTAATTCCAACTAGTCAACCTTTGACTTTGACCCTATTTAATAATTTTGACTTTAAAATAAATTTAAATTCATAATTCCAAATAATATAAATAATATATGTTTTCAAATCAGAAAAATGTGAGGATTTCAAATATGCCATCCAAAATATATTTTGCACATTTTAAATTTCAAGTTGACAAAATTACAAGAAAATGCCCTTCCCCTTAATTAATTAATAACTTTTGATTTATAACTCCAAATTTAACAAATGATATGTCTAAAATGATAAGCTCAACGAGACCTTTCTGTTTATGCATTCCATGTTTTGTTTTGCAGCTTGCATCATATAAATATAATGCAAACAGCAACTAATATAAGGATAAAATGTGACCAAAACTCAATAAAATGCTTATTCTTGTATTCCACACCTCACCCATGCCATGCTACTTTATTGCCATGCAAATTGTGCATCATTCATCATGGCATGATTGTTTGCTTGTCGCATTTTACTCTTATGCTTGTGCACTTTATTTATGTTGGCCCTTGTTTGTTTGGTTCTTCTTCGAATAGACGCTGAGCAGGGGATATATCAAGAAACCCAGGAGCACTACCCAGATCCGTCTCTCGCTTCAACTGAGCTGCCAGGCAAGCACTACCACATGCTTGCATACATATAGTACCTATTGCCTCTATCTTATTATTGCATCATCGAGTCGCGATTGCATTAAAATGAATCCCAAGTATTGCATAGCCTTTACTTTTAAACCCCACTGAAGCTTGTCCCTCCACCCCATGAGCCATTACTACATGAGTTGTTTGAGCCATGCGAGTCGTAGAACAGCATGTGTAGGGTATGTGAGTGTTTGATGGATAACGATGTACCTAAACAACTTAACCTGAGTAGTAATGGGATAACTAATGAAAGTGGCACCGGTGAGCAATATCTGCTATTTGGTTTTTCATGCTCACTTGTGTCCCGTAGGACCCCGAGTACTTGATTCCTGTTCCTTGATTATTCGCGCTATCCACATCTGGGAGGCTTATGGGACCCCCCTGAGCCAGATCTTGATTCATTCTTATTTCATGGGGCCATAAACTAGTTTGAGGTTTTATTTACTATTCTGTACTTATGCCATGCTTTACTGCTTTATTTACGATTGTGCGAGGAGCACCTGTACTATTTAGGATCGTGACCCGTTTTCGCGGTATCGACAAGCCCAATCACACTTTCGGGTTCCCAGTCGTTTACAGCCGGCCCCACAAACCTTGAGTCCGTCTCGAAGTCAGCTAACTTTGTTGCGGGTATACTTAATGGGGTGGCCCCCTGAAATATTTCTGAATCTTGTGATTGCTTTGTCGTGAAGGCCTCGTTGGGTTTTGATTTGGTTTTTCCGAGGTTGATCGAGTGTGTGTTGCTATTTGTGCACCCCTGCAGGGTAAAACTTTCTGAAAGCCGTGTCCGCGGTTATGGACAACTTGGAGCACAGTTTCTCGACCATAGACAAGCATAACTAAAGTACCGCTTTTAATTTGACTAAGTAACTGACTAGTAAATAGTGCAACACTCATGGAATGTATAATTAAAACTGCCAACGGATGGGGGTTGTTCGTCCGCTTCCTCGTCGGTAAGCGGGGAGGAGGATGGATCTGTTGATATTACCGTTATAACTGTTGTCATTAATTCACGGACATCCGTCTATCTTTGGTTAGGCGGATGGTTAGCGAGTATCTATAGAACTGTTAGGGTTTATCTTTTGCTGCAATTGCGTCACCCCCAGGTTGTGTCCCCTTTAGAGGCATAAAGACTTGCTGAGTACCCCTAGGGTCTCACACGATAAATTGTTTGATTCAGATGGACAGGTACACTCACAAGATGGATACTGGGTGGAGGAGGCAGACGATGTGGGCAACGATCATTCGGTGTAGAGATTCCGGGAACGGGGATCCGTGAGATCTGTGGGCGGGATGTTCTTATTTATGGGGCATCTTATGCCGATTTGCTTCTTATCCGTACTCGGATCTTGTTTGCCGCTTCCGCCTGCTACTCTGATGTTTGATGTATGAGGAGATATCCTAAACTATTATATCTATCTAGGACATTTGAATCTTGCCGTATGGCGTTGCTATATTTCCTTTCTTTTTAGATGGAATGGCTCTGATGTACTATTGTATGGTGGCTTGCATACATACTCATTTGTGTATGTAGTTGATCCCTTCGCCTGCCGATTACGCCGCCCGTTCTTGTCTTGATGTTTGGAAATGGTTGGGACGGCCGAAAGGTCTACCTGTGAGTGGCATTTGGGCCCCACCGTACTATTTCAACCATTTCCGCTCATCCAGGCTTGTAACTAGGAGCGTAATTCACCGAGGTAGTTACACCCGTGAAGGCTGACGGACATAGCTTTTCAGAATAAAAGCAACCTTTGAAGAAATGTTTACGAAAACCTGCATTGCCTACGACCTATGGTCTGTGGCTGTAGATACAGTGCATCAAACATTCCTTTTCTAGTGAACTTGCCGAGTATGCTCGTACTCAAAGTATCTTCTTAACCCTTGCTAGGATCTAAAGCCAGTACAGATGATGACTACATCAAACCATGCTCCTGGAATCATCATCAAAAGCTAAAGCTCTTCAATGAAGTCAAGAAAGTCAACATATACATCAGCTCAAGTGAAGACGAAGTTGTTGATTAGATAAGAATAGAATCTCTAGCCATAGAACCTATTTCTATAGTGTATTGCAATAGCAGCAATGCCAGACCATTAGTTAAGATATTAGTCTTAATAGTATTATAATTTTGGAGTTGTTTATTTCTGATTCTTCTTTGTAAGAAGTTTCTTTCTCTCTCTTTAACCTAGAGTGTTCTCTGGATCTTGTGTAAAGAGTTGAGTTGTAACCTATAGTCATGTCTTGGACCTGCCGTGTTTCTTTTGTACTACTCTGAGGGATGTAATACTAGTGAACGGTGTTTCATTGGTGTTATGTCAACGACTATAGTGTACTACATCATGCAGTGGTATGCTGGGTCACCGCAGTTGGTATAAGAGAATATGCTTTGACCTTAGGATTAAAACCCTTTTAGGAAGATCTGTAGGTTGGATAGTGACGATAGGAGCCATCTTATCTAAACCAAATAGTCTAATGACTTGTGATGAGTATCCACTTGAGTATAACCTTGTCACACCTAAGTCACATGCTTAAGTCAGTCTTTCTTAGGAATAATTATTTTATGTTTTCTCAGTAAGGTGCTATTTTGTGTCTTCCCAGGGAGACAAAAACCACCAAGATACTGTAGGAAAGTGTAAGACACCATATGGAAGTTGTCCTAATGGTGTAGCCTAACCTTAGAATTCAAGTAACATAATAAAATCTTAGTGTTAGTTGATAACCAAAGACAACATGATGAATGTCATTAGGATAAATGTTGATGTATTGATTAGTAATCATGTGGGATTCACTTGAGAAATTCTACGTGATGAAGTGAAATTAGGTCAAGACTGAATGACAGTACAGTAAGAAGTAAAGTCATCATGAGATGAGTAGCTCTTAAATCATGATGTATAGGTAGACATAACCAGATCATGGTGAGATTAGCTCTGAAACCATGATAAGAGTATAAAAAATGACAAGTGATTAATAAACTGTCTTGAGGTAGAAGTAAGAAAATAACATGGTAGAACTATGATAGTATACATAAGTGCTATAAAATTCTAATAATCTTTGGTTTTAGTTAGAAAATAGAAACTAATTAGTCATTTGAGTGATCATGTGAGGTTAGTTTACTAATAAGGAAAGGTTGGTTATAGTTAATCTTTCTAAAAATAAGACCAAAGGTTAGTTGAAACCAAATGGAGACCACTTTGCTTAAGATTATCCTATTCGCAATTGAGCAATTTGTGTAAATATTGAGATAAAGAATAGTTTGACTCTATGTGCTAAGTATTAAAATGTAAACCTATATGAGGAGTTGTCATATACTACGCAATTAAGCCTGAATTCTAGAGATATTATACTCAACTACTATATTCCGGGCTTAGAGAATTGTGTGTTATATGTATCACATTTGGATTTATTTGTTTTTCTTGGATCTTCTTGATTGACTATATCTATACATCAAGTTTGACTTGGTGTGCAAATGCATGTTGCAACATCTAGTCACTACTTGATGTTATAGACCTAGATAGAGTAAGGGAATTCGTGTAAGGGAGTGACAAATTTCAAAGACCAAAATGAAGACTTACATGAAGAATGAAGCCAAGTGTAAGGATTATCAACTCAATTTGAAGGATGGATCAAGCTTAGATCATTATTAGTCAGCAACAAAAAGTGATGAACTTAAAGTTCAATCAAAATAGGCAATTTTACTAAGAAGTCAATGGAGTAACTAAGCAAGTTCATGGAAGTATCATGAATAAATACAAAGAAGTAGCTTTGAAACCAGAATGGTATTCAAGCTCTGACAATTCAGAGAGAATGTTAGAGGTATATCGGAAACCATAGGGTAATACATATATCCTAGGATGGTTCGCAACTGATAAATATTCGCAGCTGGTATTTGATCCACAGTTGGTATCTTGTCCATAGCCGGTGTTGGTTGACATAGTTAACCAAATCATCTTAAAAGTTGCATAAAGAGCATAAAACTTGGCCTAACCTAAGTAGGATCTAAAGAGTATAAACATTAAACCGATCGTCTTTCGAGGCGCTTCGCGAAGTTAGACCTATCAAAGCGAAAGTGTCCAAATAGTAAGAGAAATAATGCTGAAAGATTCACTTCGGAGATCCACAATTGTGTGGACACACCGTACAATATTTCATAAGACCCTAACTAAGTATAGTATAAGAGGGATAGAGACCAATATTCTAAATTATAAAGCTAATCAATACTATATAGACAATTTGAAGATTATTAGTAAACCTTAAGGGAGAGAGTAAAACATTAGAAATAAAAGTATCATTATCTGACTTTCCGAATCAAGGTTGGAGTAGAA
Organism: Avena atlantica; assembly: GCA_910589765.1. Classification (NCBI taxonomy): domain Eukaryota; kingdom Viridiplantae; phylum Streptophyta; class Magnoliopsida; order Poales; family Poaceae; genus Avena; species Avena atlantica. The sequence continues at coordinate 229,834,183 of OU342738.1, forward strand.
GGACTAAACCACAACAACAGAAGGCCTTATTTTTATAAGGTTAAAAGAAAATCATCAGAAAAGTACTCTCTGAAGCATGTCTGGAATAAAAATATAAGTTTATTTCAGGGTAGTAGTACTCAAACCTTGAGGTAACTAATAAGTGGAAGTAGAAAAATACTTAGGGTAATCATAAAGATTATCTAAGGCATGATAAGGTAATAAAATAGAATAGTCCTAACCAACTAATTCTAAAAGAAACAATTCTTAAGTGATTCTGAAGAGGTAATAATCACATAAAATTAGACATGTATAGAGGAACAAGAAATTTCAATGGTTATGGACTAAATGAGTTCAAAATCCAATCTTCAAAGGGACTACCAGTATAAACCATACCCTCACAAATCAAAAGTTAGTCTTTTGACCATCGTTATTGTTTAATAGAGTTAAAACCCTGGTTTAGTAAGGCTTGCTGGACCTTATATAGTATAGCAAGGAAGTTCTATCACTACAAGGAATGTGTTATCCTATGACCTTTTGATAGTGACTGTGGATAAAATCGTCATAGAGTTATGACGATTTTCCACGAGATAGTCATGAACCATTTGGGAGAGTAAAACCCCTGAATAATTAAGATGATTTGGCTCGAAAACGTCATGGTTTTAATATGTGAAATCGTCATAACCTAGTAGATAGGACGAGATATAGGAGAGGGCAATACCGACCGTTGGATATGAAGATAATGGACGGATGAGATAGTGCTATGTGGGAACTTGCCATGGATCGATGACCTGGCATCTCATTCACCGCGGAACAACCCAGGGAATATTCCCACCTCGCGCTCATGGTCACGCAAAGAAAACCGGGAAAACCAAATATCAAAGGCGCGCCCGCAGTTGGGCCAATTTTTTCGTTAAGTCTCAGCGCATCTCTCGAACCCTAGATTTATGTTTTCTCCCCGCCGCCACCCCCTCTTTTCTTCTCCCGGCCGCCGCCCCCGCCCCCGCGTTCTTCTTCTACCGCAGCCTAATTCGAGATTGCATCACCGATCTGGCGGAGAAGGAAGGCTGGAAGCTGCGACAGGAGTTCTACGAACATAGCCGCCCTCAGGCAGAGCAGATCGTGCGGCACTTCGAGGAGCAGCACGTCCTCGTCCTCGCCCTCGCCGCGCGCATCGCCATCTGCATACTCGTAAGTTGCCCTTTCCTCCATCGCCATCTCCTGTTTCGACGTCCTCGCCCTCACCGCGCGCATCGCCAGACGGGTCATAGTGACTGACGTGAGCTGACTTTGGGATGAAAGGCGATCCGTCCTGGCGCGTGCTGCGGGTCGGCGCGACGGCCGGGTGTTGCTGAAGAAGGAGGCGCTGGACCAGGTCCCGGCGCCCACCATGAACTTCACCAACCTCCTCGCCTCCTTCCGCAGCAAGGGCCTGAAGCTCCCTGGCCTCGTCTGGCTCTCAGGTATCACACCTAATTTCCCTAGCTAGAGATCATCGCCGCTAATCACCCGTGGCGTTGGTGGCGAGGAGTTCTAAATGAGTGGATGACACATCTTAATTCGAGATTACATCACTGGTAATTTGTATTTTGTGTTCAATCTGTAAGCATGATTCAGTACTCCTGATGGTATAACATCAGGTATGTTTTCCAAAATATGAAAATATTCTAAAGTATGGTACCACTTCACTGAATAACAAAAGTAAGGTCTAATTGATAGTTCAGGGATGGCGTTGCAACCACTAGTCAAATTGGTTCAAATTATTTTGTATACTACTCATAGCAGTTAGTAGTAGCTCCATTATAGTTAGAAAGCATCAGTGAGCAACAACCATATGTATATGAACTTGACGTGAGCAAGCTGAATGAGGCTGAAAATTTGAACAGTTCAGCTTAAATAAGTACAGCTCAATTAGTTGTGAATTTGCACCAACTCTTCATCTCACAAAAACTAGATGTGCTATGTGGGTGGGTTTCAGAGCAAGTACCGATTCCTTTTTATGTTCAATCAGGCATGATGGTTGGATGGATGCTATTAAGAAGGCATGTGATTCTGAGAGGGTGAGTGGTTTGTTCAAGCATACCTATAAATATTGTTTACATGAGCCCATTTGAAGAATTCCGCCATTTCGCCTGCTGCCCTTCCGCTGCGATAACCAGGTACGCTTCAACTTTTCAATACATCATCTGGCTAGTAAATTCCTATTCAGTTTTGTTTCTTTTTTATCATGTACACATTGTTTCTGATATTTCTCCGATCAATGAAATCAGCATTGACATAAGATTGATCTATTTGTTGTGATAAAAGTGACTGTCAGCATGTAGTCAATATATGAATACTGTGAGCTTTATTTCTTGTCGAGTTATTGTGTTGATGCTTCATTTCGTGTTCTCCTTAGGATATGTGTACTTAAGTTACTATGGTTGATTCAATGCATAACAGTAGCGTCAAACCATTGTTCCAAGCTTTTCCTTCTAACAAATAACTTTATCTACATGCTATTAACTTTATCTTGTACCCATTTTACTAATATTAACAGTGGTCATGGTGTTGAGATTTTCCTTCTAACAAATAAATTTATCTACATGCTTCATCTATATTATATTTGTCAGTAATACAATGCTTGGAATTCTTGCAAGATTTATCAGTTAAACACCTTCATCTAGTATATGTGTTGTACAGTTTTGTAGAGCTGCTAGTTGTACTTTTGAAGATAGTTCTCACCATCATTTTGATTTATTTTGATTTCGCTGCTGCTGCTGGTAGACGACCTTGTCTCTAAACAAGGGTGAATGCACGCGGTAATGAAAGCCATCTTATAGAAAAGATGTGTAGAATAATGATTTATACCTCAAGTTAGATATATGATTTAGACATTAAGTTAATGGTTTGAATGAATACAACTAAAAATGGCAGTAGCATTTCCCTTTGTTTAATGTGGCATCTTCTTATTTTTGCTATTGTATTTCTAATAGCCTAGACACATGTTCTTATGTTTCTTGAATGTTTCTTATACATATTTACCCTGTCATGTATAATTTGATGTGATCTTTCATGCAAACAATACTGTGACTTCCCTAAGATGTGATGTGGCTTAGCATACATCAAACTATAGTTAATTTTTATATTGATGCTAGTTGTTGATACCATCATGCATGTTTTAGCATACAGGGAATTGCATCGGCAGACGGGGATGTGGAATAACAAGATGTAGGAAACTTGGAGTGTCCGACGAAACAAGATCCTCTAGCTAGGTCTTGAGATCTTACCGGCCTCACCCCTGCTGCTCCTCCTCTTCACGGGCTCCATGGTGTATGTAACTTCCCTGGTTCATTTCTTTTCTCCTCCACTTGTTATATGAGACATGGCTGTAGTATGTACTGTTTATTTGCATTCTGTGTCGTTTATAGAACTTGTTTGAGCACTTACGAAAAATTAATAGAGTCACTGAACTAAGTCCCTGACGTCCAATTATTATACATGTTCTGTGACCATGCTAGTTGATTTTTTATACTACATATGCCAGAACATCTACCACTTACTACTAGAGTTGGACTAATGCCTTGTTTCTAGTATGTATTGTTCCACTCGTTAAGACAATCAGATATGGAAAGCATTTCATGTTCTGTAGGTACTTGACTACGTGCTATTCTTATATGCCTGGGTGAGTCAGCGAGATATGAAGAATGTTTGTTGTGTTAAAAAATGCTGGAAATAGATTTGCTCCTTGGCTTGTACAAATTTTGTTCCTAAGTAAATTTGGTTGCTTGTAAGCTAGTTTGTGTGCTGGTACATTAGTTGTTCCTGTCTGGTATTTGTAATAATGTTCAAGCCATGCATTTCCTTAACTAGGATATGTGTATATTTGAGTGTCCATTAAAAGTGATGTAGTTTTGTATCACCAGTATAATGTTTGCTAATAGGTATTCCCCTGTGATGTTTCTAGTGTTATTTATGTCCTCATCCTTCACGATCGATATGTAGCTGCTAGTATATCTTTTTATTTTCTTTCTAGATGATCTATGTAATGTTAGAATATATTGCTTTCTTTCTGACTACAACCATAACCATCATTTCCTCTCTTTTACAGGAGCTCCAGGTTGAAGGTGGAAGAAGCGAAGGCTTCATTACTCAGCAAAGAGTAGATAGTTATATTTTTTGAAGCTAGTTGTATTTTGTGGGTGATTTGAAGAATGAAATAGTTGTAATATACTGCAATGTATGGTTGTAGCGGCTTTATATTCCTGGGTGAGGTTAAATATGTCCTGATTGTAATATCGATCTAATTTTGGTTATTATTTGTGAAAATTAATGTGATTTGGGCTTTGCCTACATAAATATTTGTTGTTTATTAATGCTTGTACGTCTGAATGAAACCAATGCTAGATGGGCTCTTAAAAGGCCTTGGCCCACACGATTTTTAACTGGAGAAGTGTATAATTTCTAAAAAATGGTTCAAAATAAAAAATAGATCTTTAGAGAAGGCCGACATGTTGGGCTTGGTCCATATAAATCAATTGAATTGATAGAAAAAATTAATTGACCAAGTTGTTGGGCTTGTCCCATATAAACCCATATGTGGACTGGGCTGATTTTGTGCCACGTCGGACTAGCCACGTTGGATCTGACCTGGCGACGCCAAATTGACCGTGACGATATTAGATCATCATAACATCTATGACGATCAAATATCATCACAATTGGTTATGACGATTTTGGTAAAATCGTCATTATAGTTCATTAGCGACGCTCAGCTTTCGACGATTTCATTTTCGTCATAGAATCGTCATAGATGCATTATTGTGACGATTTTATGACGAAAATAGAGGGTCATAGAAGCCCAAATTTCTTGTAGTGTATGATCAAATAAAAGAATTGGATTAGGATACCTAAAATGAATAAGGAACTAAAGAAGAGACCCCAAATTTAAGGAAATATAATAAGGACATATTCCTAAGGGACTAAAATAAAAAGAACTTTGGAATATTGGATACAAATAGTTGGAGATTGTCAAGTATAATGAGAATTCAAGAAAAGGATTTGGATATGGGATACTACAATTATTCCCATTTGAGGTTACCATGGAGTTGAGAAGTGACATCACCAATACAAGACAATTCCTCATTCAGAAACGTGAGAGTTTATGAACTTCGAGGACGAAGTTTATTTTAAGGGGGGAGTCCGTAACATCCCATCATTAGAGCTTATAAATAAGTTGAACATAGGTGTGTGCATTGCATTCATGCATCAGAAAATCCGGGGAATTTTCGCGCAAAACTAAAGAAGCTATAGATGGATCGGGATCTCTCTTGTTCTAATGGAAACATCAAGACAGGTGCGATGGATTTCGACATGACCTCTATTATACTTTTGTATTTTAGGGGAAGACAATTCAAATCTGAATATTTACTTGATAGATTTGAATATTAAAAGAATTTTAAATAGAATAAAAATTGGAAATTAAATTATAATAAAAGATAATAGGTGAATTCTTATTTATGAATAAGATTCTATATTCACAATTATTTGAATTAAAATTTAAAACTCAAAGAGTTAAGTGTTTCTCTTTCCATTGGAGAAATACGATTTAGTTCATCTTAGATGGGGGTTAGGAATTTGGACATGACCTTTGTTGAATTTATAAACTTGGGGAAAATAATTTGCATTCTAGACTTCAAATATGAGATCATACAATTCAAATATAACTTGGATTTAAATTTAAATCTTAAACTATTACAGGATATTTCATAATCATAATACAAGCTGGTATAAGCAAATATAAACTTTATCGAAAGAAATACCATAATACAATGTCTTTACATTATTCAATAAAAGAGCTCTTTATTAAAATACCATAATACAATGTCTTTACATTTAATAAAAGAGCTCTTTATTACAACAAAATAAATATGACATTGTCTTTACAAAGGAATTGTAAAAGAAAAAGGAAATAAGTAAATTTTAATAAATAAGATACACATCCTTACAAGTTTCAACTAATAAAGAGAAAAATGAACTTTATTACACTAATAAAAGAATACAATATTATTTACAATATTTAAGAATCAAATAAAGTGGTAAAAGAATAAAAAAGAAAACCTAAACTATCTTCCTAATTAGTCCTATGTCTTCTGTTCTTCAACTCTCCTTATTATTCCCCCTACAAAACAAAACAAAACAAAACAAAAAGGCAAGGAAGAAACATAATGGGGACTTGGTTAAATTAGTGCTCTCAGTTTGACAGTGTAATGCACTGTTCAGCACATCACTGAGCTAATCTTATAAAAAGGGTAAAGTTTCACCAACTCATAGTATCTGTCCTTAATCAGATAAATTGCCTCAGTACAACCTCATTGGCAGTAATTGTGGGGCATGTTTCACCAGATCAGTAGAAGTAGAAGAGTGTAATTAAGATATTTTAGCCTTGCACTGATCCAGAACAGTGCAAGCAGCTCACACATACATGTAGGTATGTGGTGCTGTCAACACATGAAGCAATCAGAGCAGGGGATAAGTACCAGTCGAAGCAGAGTGAGGATACTCTGCTAAACACTAGTTACAACACTCAGAACATCAAGAAACCATCTTAACATCAGTTTCCATCAGATTCACACCAACTCATCCATATCTCATAAACCAAGACATTAGCTAGATCACCACCACATCACTACACCATGGTTGCTGCAAGAAGCCATCCAATGGCAAGGACAAGGTGGAGAAGGCCAGGCTATGGCTGCTGAAGTGGATGAAGTAGTAAAAGGAGAGGTGAGCAGAATATCTAGATGCAACAGCATCTGAACCAGATCCCTATTAAGTGTAGCCTCCACACAACTACAGGTCAGGGACATCCTTAAAGGAATTTTGGCAAGCAATAAAATTCAGTAGTAGATCATGTGTTCAGACTATTACTGTGCACGCTCCAGGGTAGAATCACCACAGTAGGGTTCTACATCAGATATGAGCCACTTATTCAAACCACACCATCCCAGAATCCACAAACATAAGAATAATATCAAGGCTCTTAAGTTGATGATTGCAACAACAACCAATAAATTCCACTACCATATCCATAGCATGAACAAAATCTAACTACTCCTGATACACAATACTAGTTAATGAGATCATTTTCTCACAAATGCAATGGAAACTAAAATCAATCTGAGCAAAATCAATTAACCCTATACATTCCCACAAGACAGATTCATAATACAGTAACCAGAACACTACATCTTGGAACTGTCATAGTTGACAGTACAGAGCTAGTAATTATTTCATTAGCAGTAGTCAGGAGATAAAGAAGCATCCCAAAACAGCCAGATCAAGTATGTTGTATCTATTCTTATTAAAAGCATACACTAAAACACCTCACATGATCATTATCACCAAGCTTAACTAAACCAAACACAGTAATAAATTCCAGCAAGCAAATATTGAAGATACAACCAGTTCAAGTATAATATTCACACACTTATATTTACAGAAAAAGATTCAAACATAATATGTGTGGCCATCTATTTATTGCAGCAAGCCAACCATATCTATTTTCCCACCAAATGAAAGCAACAAATAATATTACTCACTAAAGTATGGTGCACTGGAAATCACTACAATACCACTAATAGCCAAATCATACAACATCACAAATTGACTAACGAGAGTAAAACTGCAGTAAGAATACCATTCCCGAATCATCCATTGCAAGTTATTGATGCATAACATCCATACCAAATCCTTATCAACCACTTAATTAAATCTAGGCCTAAATTGGAACATCAATAACCAGCACTACATCAGCTACAGGACCAATAAGACCAACTAGATCGAGTAATTACTATCAACCTAAGTCATCTCCAGGCTTAATGAGAATACTAAAATTAACCACATAAAACCCAAATAGGGTAAATCGTCGACTCGAGGGTTGGTCACACAAGAATTACCTGGATCAAGGTAGGAGAAAATGCAGGAATAACATAATAACTGAAATAGCTAGGAAATTCCCTATCAGGGTTGCATTCACTGCCGTCCCTCCGGCATCAGAGAATAGAGTAGGTCGCAATCGTTGCTGCAATACCTCATCACCATAGAGAAAGCAGCCCCAACAGAAGGCGCGAGATGCAGCCGACCATAGCCGAGATGGCCAGGAAAGCGACTGACGGTAAAAACCCAACGGAGCCATAAAGGAGCCGAGGATAAGCAGCATCCGGGCGTGAGGATTAGAGCAGCCGCGCCGGTGACCTTGACGAAACTACACGGCTAGGATTTCGTAGGGTCCCGAATGGAGAAGCAGAGCAACATTGAGACCATAGGGATCGAAGAAGGAGCGAGATCCACGGTCTCATTGAAATTTAACAGAGCCAGAGTTGGACGCCGACCGACAGCGCAGCGACGGCGGCGCATCGGGCATGGCAGAGAGGGGTTAGCGTGAGTGAGATGAGGAAGAGATTGGGTGGGTCGGGGTGTGGTTGCCCTGGCTCAACCAGTTAGGTCGGAGCTTGGCCGACGAGTGGCTGCGAAGGAGGCGTCCAACGGCGGCCGAAGGGGCTGGCGGCGGCGACATCGCACGGGAGCGAGGAAGGAGAGGATGAGGTCTATGTGTGTGTGCGTGGGTGTGTGGAGTGTGGGGTGGGCCGGGGGTGAAGGTCTGGCATGGTCCAGTTGGGCCAGGCCAACCCACATATCCAACCAAACGACCCAGGTTGATTAGATGTAGAAATAAAAAAAATGAATTACTAAAATAACCTCCAAACATTTTTAGCTATAGAAATTTATAGAAAAATCCTAAAAATACATATGATATATCAAAATGACCACAAAAATAATATCTACCTAATAAAAATATAATTTTAAGTGTTTAAAATAAATTTAAAGTAAAATTATTATTAACACCATTAAATCTTAAATGAAAATTTATAAAATAAAACAAAAACCCTAAAAATAAATAAAAAAATCATTTTTGTGTGGAAAAAGAACTCTATTATTTTATAAAAATACTCACTTAGAGTTTTACAAATAAAACATGAAGCAAATATTTAAAGATAGTTAATTCTTTGATGAATTTTATAAAAATAAAGATAATACTTAATAAATAAATAAAATTCATTTTTAAGGTCTTGCATAAATATATTACACTAGAAAAATATTAAATATATTATTAGAAAAGTCTTTAATATTTTAAATAATAAATCCTTACCTAATACCTATTTTGTTAATTCTTTAAAACAATTCTTAAGTAAGAAATAATCACGATTCTTATAAAACCTTGAGCAATTAGTGTCTTAGTACTAATTCCAAACCCATAACTTAAATTCATAATCAAACTTAAGTATAACTTTTAACTTTAAAATATTCCTTTAAAAATCTTATTAAAATAATCCTTTTAAATAAAAATTGCGTATCACCCATTTATATAATATGGTGAATAATCATTATAACTTAACCACTATTAACATAACTTTAAATTCTAACAAATTACTAAGACTATCTAATTATGATTCCATTAAATAAACACATATTCCTTTCATAATAACAAAACAAATTTAATCTAATCGTTCACTTTAATAGAAAGTGAATAATCCCATACCTCAGTTATACCTATCATAAATCTAAAACTTGGGAATAATTAAAACATATTACATCTTAAGTTTACTTACCCTTTGAAAGTTAATTTTAGTCTCAAAGCTTATAAACATCAGGTCTAATACACTACTTATGTTTTTATAGTTAACTTTGGTCTATTTCAATTAAGACATAATGCATCCCAAGTCCAAACTAATCAATCAAATACCAAAAGGCATTGATCACATTTTATTAACAATGAAGATTGCTTAAACATTATAAAGGAAATCTTTTCTTTGAATGTTAGTCTTTTTGCCACTTCAAATAACAATCTTATAATAAGTTCTTCAACTCTTAACAACTCAATCCCAAGGACTTTTATCATAGTCACCACAAGAGAATGCACCCTAATCACATCATATTATACTTTACTTACATATTTTGTATTATTAACACTTAGGTTCCTTATAAAGGTCATTACTTGTAAAGTAAAATTTGAAGATAAACCAACTCTGAAAAGAATCACTTGAATTCACTTCACTCAAAGTATTGAGGATTCAATTTGGGAGTTTTACAAAAATGCATTGCATTACTTATGCATAACTGCATATTGCTTCTTTAAACATTAGTCCTTACCGGACCAATGATGCAGATTTCAGATATTGGATCTTATGTCGTATCGAAGACCGTGAGTGCATAATCTTGCAATTACAAAAGGCAAGTTCACACTTTCTCATGTCCTTTGATTATTTTCTGTAAAGTATTTTGCAAATCCAGTCTTGTCATCACCTGCATTTGAAAAAGGATAGAAAACACTATTTTCATAATAATGTGATTATAGGTTATTTACCATGAGGTAATAACCTACTATAAGAGTTCCGGTGGTAAAGGAACATATTATATAGGACCTAACAACCAATGTCGCCAGTGATTCTTGGGCCGTATATCACGCGTTAACCATGAGATTTGGAATGGGACAGAGAAGTCAGCTGTATCTTCTTCCTCTCGCATGAAGCCAGATGTGCAGGTCGTGGCTGTTATCACTCGTAGCGTGCATATTAATTGGTAATTCGTAGAGGATATGCAACATATGGGTGGGAACCCTCAACGTCCCATGATAGTTCTGACATCTAACGGTTTGTACAAACCATTGCCGTAATTCATTATGTGGGAATGGTGTACACCAAGGAGGCATGCGGGGTCGCGAAGGGGGTAGTGATTGGCTTGGATCTTAGACCGGTCCCCATACCAAGGAAGTATGGACAAGGTCATGACTTGGTTGTGCAACAAGGCTAAGGTCTCTCATGGGTAAAGTAACGCACCTCTGCAGAGTGTAAGAACTGTAACTTGTTACTCCCTGTTCCGGGAAGGAGCTGCGAACGCGGCGGGAAAGGAACTACATGAAAGTTCTGGTAAACCCGTGAAGGCTGACGGACATGGCTTTTCAGAATAAAAGCAACCTTTGAAGAAATGTTTATGAAAACCTGCATTGCCTACGACCTATGGTCTGTGGCTGTAGATATAGTGCATCAAACACTCCTTTTCTAGTGAACTTGCTGAGTATGCTCGTACTCAAAGTATCTTCTTAACCCTTGGTAGGATCTAAAGCCAGTACAGACGATGACTACATCAAGCCATGCTCTAGGAATCATCATCAAAAGCTAAAGCTCTTCAATGAAGTCCAGAAAGTCAACATATACATCAGCTCAAGTGAAGACGAAGTTGTTGATTAGATAAGAATAGAATCTCTAGGCATAGAACCTATTTCTGTAGTGTATTGCAATTGCAGCAATGCCAGACCATTAGTTAAGATATTAGTCTTAATAGTATTATAATTTTGGAGTTGTTTATTTCTGATTCTTCTTTGTAAGAAGTTTCTTTCTCTCTCTTTAACCTAGAGTGTTCTCTGGATATTGTGTAAAGAGTTGAGTTGTAACCTATAGTCATGTCTTGGACCTACTGTGTTTCTGTTGTACTACTCTGAGGGATGTAATACTAGTGAACGGTGTTCCATTGGTGTTATGTTGACGACTATAGTGTACTACATCATGCAGTGGTATGCTGGGTCACCGCACCGAATGAGACAAACAGGGAATTCCTCACAAGGTGGTGTACGATGCGCAACTCCTGTGAAGGGATAATCGAGTCATAGGCAATCGCTTGGTTTGCACAAGGATGCAGACATGGAAGTGTGTTGTGGCAAAGGTTACAGAGAGATATGCCGACAAGTCTGGCGGAAACAATAAGAATCGCTGATTCATATGCGTTAGGAGATCCGACTCAGCCGCTTCTTATGTCGACATACGGGATGACTGAGAGTCAGATCTATGACGTTGCCGGGTCGCAAAGGCGCCAGGAAAGATCTGAATACAGAAGCAAGAGAAGACACGAAAGGCCAGACTACAAATATGGTTCGACTCAGGTTGCGGCCGTAAGTCAGGATCATCCAGATGCTGGAAGTAGCCAACGCCAAAGTACAAGTGGACAACAACAGTGGGTGCCAAAGAATGATGGCAAAAATCCATACGAACAAAGGAACCAATATCAGGACCGACAAAAATATACCTATGATATGATGCTGGACCAGCCGTGTAAGTTTCACACACCTAGTCCGAGTAAACCGGCCAATCACACAACGAGGCAATGCACTTGGTTTCAGAAAGGAGATAGAGTGGATTCTCCGAATAAGCAGCTTCCACCACCTCCCCCTCCACCACTTACAGGAGGAAATGCTCAAGCTGTGGGAACAGATAACATATACAAAAACAGGCAGCCGAGGTATCATAATCGAGAAAGAAGAGAAACTGTTCACCAGGTGCACAATCCAAGGGGTGACGACGCTCATGTCGGCCACGGAACTAGAAATGAGTACAGAGAACATCACCAGAGCTATGTTGTCTTTGTTATAGAGCCGGATGACAAGAAGAGCCAGCAACGACGGATGATGGAGGTGAATGCCACAATGTCGGCAATTCCCAAGTACATGCATTGGTCTGAGCAAGAGATAACTTGGAGCATCAAAGATCACCCCAAGATCATGCCAACCCCAGGAGGATATGCTCTAGTTTTGGATCCAACGTTCATGGGCCCAGATATCAATGTCAAGTTTTCAAAAGTGCTGATCGATGATGGCAGTAGCATCAACATCATGTACAAGGATACTATGCTCAAGTTAGGCATTACCATGAACATGCTGGAGCCGACTAAGACAACTTTCCACGGTATTGTGCCAGGATTGTCCTGTGAGCCAATTGGCAAGATCTGGGTCGACGTCTTATTTGGCAACAGAGAGAATTGTCGCACTGAAGCTATAGAGTTCGAGGTAGTGGATTTGGTCAGCTCATATCACGCCTTACTCGGCAGGCCAACTATGGCAAGATTCATGGCTACTACCCACATTGCCTACTTAAAGATGAAGCTGCCAGGCCCATGTGGGGTGATTACAGTTGAAGGGGACTACAAAAGATCCATTGCTTGTTCCTCAGCCGGATATTCATCGGCCGAGTCACTCGTCATAGCACAAGAAAATAATCAAATGTTGGAAGTGGCAGCATTGGCCAAAGCAGCACAGATGTCCATGCCGGCACTCACCAACCCGCATGGCAATGTGTCATTTCAAGCTACCAAAGAAACCAAGAAGATATAGGTTGATGAGACTTTCCCAGAGCGCACAGTTACCATTGGGGCTGGCCTCACAGACAAATAGGAAAGCGAGCTCACCAGCTTACTCCGTGAGAATTGGGATATCTTTGCATGGTCCACTCAGGATCTGCAAGGAGTTCCAAGGGAGCTGGCTAAGCACTCTCTTCATGTAAGACCAGATGCCAAGCCGGTGAAGAAACCCCTCCGCCGCTTCGCCGAAGATAGGAGGAAAGTAATAGCTGCCGAGATTGCCAGACTCTTGGCTGCTGGATTCATCATGGAAGTACTGCACCCGAATTGGTTATCAAATCCAGTATTGGTCGAGAAGAAAAAAGATGACCCGAACGTGGCAGTGGTATGGCGCATGTGTATTGATTACACGAACCTCAATAAGGCGTGTCCAAAAGATCCATTTCCCCTGCCACGAATTGATCAAGTCATAGATTCTACTATTGGGTGTGAGTTGTTGTCATTTGTGGATGCGTATTCTGGATTCCATCAGATACCACTGAATCTGAATGATCAAATAAAGACAGCCTTTATCACCCCGTATGGGGCTTATTGCTATCGTACCATGTCATTTGGGTTGAGAAATGCAGGTGCAACATATCAAAGATGCATGCAAAAATGCTTGCAAGATCAATTGGACAAAAATGTTCAAGTATACGTCGATGACGTGGTAATAAAAACCAAACAAAGTCATACTCTAATTGAGGACTTGCATCAAACATTCGCAAACTTGAGAATATTCTGGATGAAACTTAACCCGGAAAAATGCACATTTGGTGTCCCGGTTGGCAAGTTACTCGGATTTCTTGTATCCAGCTAGGGAATTGAAGCTAACCCGACAAAAATCAGGGCCATCGAAAGAATGGAATTGCCAAAAACCCTCAACGATGTCCAGAAGTTTACTGTATGCCTAGCCTCGTTGAGCAGGTTTGTCAGTCAGCTAGGTGAAAAAGCCCTACCACTATATCAACTGATGAATAAATCAGACAAATTCACATGGACACAGCAAGCTGATAGCGCTTTCCATGAATTAAAGAAAATGTTGGCAACACCACCAATATTAGCATCGCCACTATCCAAAGAGCCAATGTTGCTCTATGTCGCCGCAACCAACAGAGTTGTAAGTGCAGTAATAGCAGTTGAACATGAAGAAGGGGGCAAATCAGTCCAAAGACCAGTTTATTACTTGAGCGAAGTGCTCTCTGTCTCGAAACAGAATTACACGCATTATCATAAGATGACATACGGGGTATATATGGCGGCAAAGAAGCTGAAACATTACTTTCAAGAACACCCAATCCGGGTAATATGCGAGGCACCTATCTCAGATATATTGGGCAGCAAAGATGCCAGCGGCCGAGTCACAAAATGGGCCATAGAATTGGCACCATACACTCCACAATATGATAGGCGAGATGCAATCAAATCTCAGGCTGTTGCAGAATTCTTTGTAGACTAGATGGAAATGCAGTACGAACCACCACTGCCAGACCCTAACTACTGGAAAATGCATTTTGACGGGTCCAAGATGAAAATGGGTCTGGGCGCCAGGATAGTGCTCACATCTCCTAAGAGGGATCAACTCAGGTATGTGTTACAGATTCATTTTGCTACTTCCAACAACGTTGCCGAGTACGAAGCACTTGTCCACGGCATCAAAGTGGCCAAAGAGATTGGCATCAAAAGGATCATGTGTTTCGGCGATTCGGATTTGGTGATTCAGAAGGTTTCTGGACATTGGGATGCGCTGGACGCAAACATGGCATTATATTGTTTCCATGTGCAACAAATATCGGGATAATTTGACGGATGCGAATTCCATCACGTTCCTAGAGCAGAAAATGAGGCAGCAGATGTATTATCCAAACTAGGGTCATCTCGGCAAGCAATACCACCAGGAGTAGCTCTGGAACACCTCAGGAAACCATCGATCAAGCCGTCACCAGAATCTGACTCGATTAGGGTCAACCCGGCGAATCAGGAGTCAGACGTGGTACCAATGGATATCGACTTAGGGGCAGGTTCGAATCACTCGGGGATTGGTCCGCTCAGTTCAGGGGCTGCCCGAATCACACTCGGGGACTCCTCAGGTCATGTCGGCAGAGCATATGTCGGCGGAGCCAATGGACATTGATGCTTAAGCAGACTCGGAACCACTAATACCAGCATGGGCACAACCAATATTCGACTACTTAAAATATGGGACCTTGCCGAGTGATGAAACATTGGCAAGGCATACAGTATGGAGAGCAAAAGCATACACCATAATCAACAAGGAATTATACAAGCGAAGTGTGACGAGCGTACTGCAATGTTGTATCAGCTCAGAGAAAGGCCAGGAGATCTTAGTGGATATTCATCAAGGAGAATGTGGGCACCATGCATCATCAAGAGCGTTGGTGGCCAAGGCATTCCGACATGGATTTTATTGGCCAACTGCATTGGCACAAGCGCAAGAGTTAGTCGGGAAATGCAGTGGTTGTCAACACTATGCATCCAAGTCACATCTACCATTGTCTGAGTTAAAGACTATACCAATCACTTGGCCTTTTGCGGTATGGTGCCTAGATATGGTGGGACCATTCAAAACAGCAAGGGGAGGCATGACTCATATTTTGGTGATGTTTGATAAGTTCACCAAGTGGATAGAAGTGAAACCAATCAAAAAGTTGGATGGTAAAACAGCTGTCACATTCTTAAGGGATATAATCCTAATATATGGTTACCCACACAGTGTAATCACTGATAATGGCATGAACTTTGCTGAAGGAGTTTTTGCTCGTTTCTGCGGGAAACGCCGAATAAGGCTCGATGTAGCATCAGTCGCCCATCCAGAATCAAATGGACAAGTTGAACGGGCTAATGGCATAGTTCTGTCAGGGATAAAACCCCGCTTAATGGAACCACTCCAGAGGTCACCTGGTTGTTGGATAGAGGAACTACCCTCAGTATTATGGAGCCTAAGAACAACTCTGAATCGATCAACGGGTTATACGCCATTTTTCCTCGTGTATGGGGCAGAAGCAGTTTTGCCTGCCGACATAGAGTATGACTCGCCAAGGATAAGGCAATATTCGGAAGCCAAGGTAAAAGAGGCCCGATAAGATGAAGTATACTTACTCGAAGAAGCAAGGGAACTGGAATTATCCAGATCCGCTATATATCAACAGAATCTCCGATGCTACCATAGCCGGAAAGTGCAACCTCGTGTTTTTCGAGAAGGGGATATGGTGCTAAGGCTGGTGCAGCGCACAGCGGGAATGCATAAATTATCGCCCCCATGGGAAGGTCCATTCATTGTAAGCAAGCATTGCACAATGATTCCTATTATCTCATAGACGCTCGTGAAGCGCAAAAGAACAAGGCAGACGGGCCAGGAGATGAGACCAAAAGGCCATGGAATGTGGTGCTACTTCGTCCCTTCTATACTTAGGAGAAGAAATGCATGTATCACTCGAACTCTCATATGTCGGACGTGTGTGCCGGCTATGTGCTGATAATAAAATGGTATGATTCAAAAAAACTAACTCGGGGACTACCCCTTAAGTTTTCCCTCTCAGTTATTTTATGTCGGCTGGCGTGACACCCGAAATTTATCTCGGAACAAGTAGTGTTTACTCGGAAAAAATCAACTCTTCGACTAGGCTGTTGTCTGAAAACACGTCTTCATGGCAAGCAAGAGGAAAGGATGTATGACGGGTAAACACGAACGCCGGATAAGTACAAAGGAAAAACACGAACGTTATATTGCGTGTCGAATAATCTCGGCCAAGTGATCAAAGTTTCATATCCGCTAACTATATCCTTAGTACTTTGAGACTCCAATGTCGAACACCAAAAAAGGTAGACATGGGCCAAAGTCAAGGAAAAGTGAAACGGAAAAATGAGACTCGGGGACTTGCCCTTGAATGATTCACACCCAGAACATAACAAAAATATATGAAGCCTTATCAAACGGCGCATAATCAAACTTAAAGTGCAATGTATATTACATCTGTACCCGGCATACTGGGGATCTAATCAAAAGTTCAAGTATTTGTTAGCCTAAGAAGCAGAAGGACTCGGAGGAGCACCCTTGGAGCCAGGAGCGTCGTTTGGAGCATCTGCCAAGTCAGGGGCATCAGTGACCGGGTCATCCGGACCATCTAACTCGGTTGCTTTGTTGTCTCCACCCTCTTCATCAGCAACTTCGATGAGCGGGTCGCCAAGGTCGAGGAAGGTGGGCCCGTTGCACCAAGCGTGCACCATGGTGTACTCGATCATGGCATAAGCTCGCTCCTGGCGTTTCTTGATCAGCTCCGAGTCATTCAGCCATTTGCCATCTCCTCTGATGCGAGCAAGAACATCAAGATTGATGTCCTCGTACCATGAGATCATGAAGGAGAGAGCCTTGTCCTCTGTAGCTCGGCCGACCGACTCACGCCACTGATCCAGCCGATCCTCAATAAGGAGCAATCTCTCAACAAGTGGCTCGATGAGTTCAGGTGCGTCTTCATCCGGCCAGAGCATTAGAAACGCATGAATAGCCGACTTGAGCAGGTCCACACCGCAGGACTTGAGGGTCCTGACCCGTTCTGACACCGCTTCGAGAAGCTCCTCCATGGACACCTCGCCGTCAGCCGGAGCACCAAATTCGGCCCTCACTTTCTTCATGGCTCGGATGGCAAACATGTTGGCCTCAGGAAAATTCTCTGCAAGCAAAAATAGAAAGTTAGCAAAATAACAAAAGTAGATGGAAGAAGTCCAGAGCGACCTATACAGTGCAGAAAGAGTAAGAACTCACTACCGAGAAAGAAGTTGACAGCGGCGAGCTTGCTGTGCCAAACTTTGACCTTGTCTTGAAGGGCGTCAAGGTTCAGGTTTGCCGACTCAACCGATGACTCGGCCTCGTCGAGCAGCCTCTTGGTCTTCTTGGCGCTGGCGGCCTGCTGCTCATTCTTCTCGGCAAGCTCCTCCTTCAGCACCTTCTCCTCGGCAGAGTGCTTCTGCTCCGTCTCGGCCATCAGCTTCTTCAGCCGAGTCACCTCATCTCGCTCCTTCTGGAGTTCGGCTTGGTGCTTCTCTGCTTATTCAGAACAAACTACTTGTCAGCACCAATAGAAACCTTCAGCTATCGGATTAATGAGGCAAGCAACTTACTCTCAGCCTCACTGATCTGCGAGTGAAGAGCCTCGATGGTGGACTGAGCAGAGGCTGGGAGAGAAGAGCGAGAAAAGATTGAGAAAATGAACCAAAGAAAAATACACCGAATAAAGAAAGGACAAGTAAGAGCATTACCTTGTCCTTGGGTATCAGTCTGAAGTTTCTCATACGCAAGTTCGAGCTTGCGATTTGCCAGAACGAGAGCTTGGTGCACCTTGGTGCGCTCGTTATGCGTAAGATGGACAAAGCAAACAGACAGTAAGGAAAGGACAAGTCAAGCAGCCTGCCGGATAAAAAGTGACTCTTGTCTAAGAGATTACAACCGAGTAAGTTCCTTACTCGACAGTAACCTCGAGGGCTAGGGATCGAAGCTCTAACATATGAGTTTGGCATAAGGAAGTACAAAAGCTTAAGAGCTTACAGCCGAGTAAGTTCCTTGCTCGAAAGTAACCTTGAGGGCTAGGGATCGAAGATCTAGCGTATAAGACTCGACGTGAAAATTTAAAGACTAAGTGATTATTGAGAGCTTACGACCGAATAAGTTCCTTACTCGGCAGTAACCTCGGGGACTAGGTGATATGTATAAAAGGAATACTCAACAATACAAAACAGTAAAAAGTTCCTTTACCTCGTTCACTTCATCGGTGCGGGCCATTAGGGAAATGGCCTGCTGGGTCATGTCAGAGACGGCATTGGGGCCCATCTTCAGTTTTTTGCCAGCGTGGGTGCTGACCTCTTGCTCGCCAGCTGCATTCCATGCCAAAGCATAAGGCTCAGCCGAACCAAGGCTTTTCCCGCTGAGCGTCCGAGTGAGATCTTGACCCGTTTTCAGGCCAGTTCCCATGTTGGAACGGGTCGCAGTGGCACTAGTATGGATGGTAATAGTCTTAGAGCCATCACCTGACCCGGCAGCCACAGACTCGCCCTCTTTTCCCATTGAAGCAAGCATTGTTGCCAACATCGGGGGCCGGATATGAGGAGCAGTACCCGGAGAGCAGACCAACGTTGTCTGCTTGGTGGAGGTGGACTTGCCGGATAAAGGGAGAGCAGAGCCAGAGGCCTTGGGCTGGGTCTGGCCCTTTGACAGAATAGGGGAGTGAGCAGGAAGATTTGGAGAAGAAAGTGGATCCGGCTGACTGGGCTCAGCAGTTTTGCTGGCTCCAAGATCAGGAAGTTGTTCATTCACACCAGCTTGAGGGCTGATGCCAGAGGAACTGGTGGCGGAAGGTTTCTCGGCGCCATAGTCACTGGCACCAAGATCAGAAAATTGTTCCCGGCCAGCACCAGGGGCGCTAGCCGAGTGATCCACCGGGTATGATTGACACTGAGAAGCGTGAGCTTCAACAATGGGAGCCTCGACCCGGACGGGATTCGGCGCCGTCGAATCAGCTGGAGGAGGCGCAAGCCTTAGCGGCGAGGCAATGCTAGAAGCAGCCTGGTTCGCCGACAAAGGTGTGGCGCTGAAAACAACAAGACATGTATAAGAGAACAACGGTGACAAAAAAAGAACAATGAAAGCAGAGTATAAAAACTTACCCGGTGACGACGTGTTGGAATTATGCCCTAGAGGCAATAATAAAGATGTTATTATTATAATTCTTGTTCATGATAATGTTTATATTCCATGCTAGAATTGTATTAAGCGGAAACATTAATACTTGTGTGGTTTGTGAACAACACCGTGTCCCTAGTACGCCTCTATGGACTAGCTCATTGATTAATGATGGTTAAGGTTTCCTAACCATGGACATGAGTTGTCGATTAATAATGAGATCATATCATTGGGAGAATGATATGGTGGACAGACCCAAACTAAGCGAAGCAATTAGATCGTGTCATCGTGTTCGTCTTTGCGAAGCTTTTCTTATGTCAAATATTGTATTCCTTAGACCATGAGATAATACAACTCCCTGGTATCGGAAGAAAGCTTTGAGGTCATCAAACGTCATCCTATGAGAGGGTGATCATAAAGGTGTCTCTCAGGTGATCGGAAAGTATCTGTTGGGTTGTATGTATCGAGATGGGATTTGTCCCTCCCAAGTCGGAGAGATATACTTCGGGCCCACTCGGTAATTGATACCAACACCGCTTGCAAGAATGTGGTTAAGGAGTTAATCACAAAGTGATATCGGATTACGGAACGAGTAAAGTACTTGCTGTGAACGAGATTGAACTAGGTATGACGGTACCGACGATCAAATCTCGGGCAAGTAAAATATCGCGAGACGAAGGGAATATATATGGGATTGATTGAATCCTGGCATCGTGGTTCATCCGATATGATCATCGATGAATGTGTGGGAGTCAATATGGGTGTCCAGATCCCGCTGTTGATTATTGATAGAAGATCATGTCTGCATATTCTCGAACCCGCAGGGTCACACACTTAACGTGTCTCGACGCTAGGATAGATTGGATAATTGGTTTATGAGTTTTTGTTCGGAGTCTCGGGTGGGATCCGGGACATCACGAGAGGTTCCGGAGTGGTCCGGAGAATAAGATTCATATAAGGCAGTGCAGTTTTTGGAGTTCGGAATTGTTCAATCGGTATTGTACCGGAAGCTTCTAGAACCTTCCGGAAGGGGACCAACGTGGCCCCACCTTCCGGGAGGGGGCATGGGCCTATGAGGGAGTGCCCTGGCCGCATTGGGCCAGGGGCACAAGGCCCCATAGGGCCCACCCGGCCAAGAGAGGTTTAAACTCGAGATAGACCTTCTAGAAGGGGGGGTTTCCTTGCCCCCCACTCCTTATCTTTTGGGGCCGCCGGTTTGGACTTGGGGGAGGGGATAGGGCTGCGCCCCCCCTCTATATAAATAGGTGTGGGGGCGCACCAACCCCTTACACCTTCCCCTCCAACCCTAGCCGCCCTGCTGCCCTTCCTCTCTCCCTCCCGACTGCTTGTAGGCGAAGCCCTGTTGCAGAAATTCTCCACCATATACACCATGCCGTCGTGTTGTAGATCCAATCCGTCTCTCCAGCATACTTGCTGGTCCGAGGAAGGAGGAGACGTCGAGGTTCTGCACGTGTGCATCTCACGGAGGCACCGCCACTTGTGGTGCTAGATCGGATCGGATCGCGAGGAGGAGAAGCGAGTACGACTACATCACCCACGTTCCGACGAACGTTCCGCTGTGCGAATCTTCAAGGGTATGAAGATCTAATCCAATCTCTCTCGTTGTTTGCATCTCCTAGATTAGATCTTGGCCTTCCCTCTGTTCGCATCCGTAGAAAATTTTGATTTACTATGCCTCGAAACCCTTCACGACGGTCACGGGTGACTCGGCGTGTGACTCGGCGCCCAGTGGCTTGGCGAGTCTCAGCTAGCGTGGCAGCAGGAGCTCCCGGAGTGGGCTTGCTCTTCTTGGTCGGCTGAGTGCTGGATGAGGCTCCGCGTCGCTTCGTCTTGGCGACAGGGATCTTGCCGACTCCGCCCACGGCGAGAGGAGGAGTTTCATGTACCTGGCCAGCTGCATAAGTAAATAACAGGCTTACTCGGATAAGTTGGGAGACTAAGGTTGCAAGTCATGTACCTCCAAAAGCGTACAATCATCATCCTCATCATCGTCAGACCAATCTTGTAAGGGATTGCGAGATCGACTCTTACCCGAAGTTGAAGCAGCTGCAGCGTGCGGGATGGGCATGAAGCATTCCAGGTCATACTCGACTTCATCAGAGTCGGAGCGATCCCCGTTATAACCGCAGGGAGGGACAGTACTGCCATCAACCTGGTGAAGGAGGTTCTGCGAGAGGCAAACAGAATGAGTAACAAAAACTAGACTGAGAATGGCAAAAGAGCTAAAGCCGACTCGGCAAGAAAAATGACTCGGAAAACTTACCCAGGGGACGGGCTTGACCCGGCTAAACGGAGGACAGATCCAAGCCCAGTCGTCCGCCAAGTTCAGTTTAAAGATGGAGCTTACTCGGCGAGCAATGGAGTCATGGGAGAGCTCCTTGGTAGAGTGCCGAGTGGGATCATGGGAGCCACTCATGAAGCACATATTATGGCTGCTAGCTTGGATGGGGCTGACCCAGTGTGAGATGAAGGTGCACACGAGGTCCCTCTCGGCAAGATGAAAATGCTCATCCGGCGACAACAACCTTTCCAAGATCCCGTTAGCCTCGTTCACCACAGCGTCTTGGTCGCGCGGGTAAAGCTGCCAGAACTTCTTGTTTGGGACCTCGTCCGAGAAAGGGGGGAGCCGGATGTTATCGATGGACCCACTGTTTTTGACATAGAAGAAAGTCCTATGCCATTTCTTGCAGGAATCAATACCAGTAACTCGAGGAAAAATGGAATCTCTCCTGGGCGTGATACTAGCTGCACCGCACCGAGTCGACCTCTTCTCGGATCGAGGAGCACCAAGATGGGGAACAACTTGAACCTTAAAGGCTAAAATATTTGGCCCACGTAAGGACTGTAGGCCAAATCCCGAGGTAAGCCTCGCAAGCAGAGATAAAACAAGAAAGAGAGCCAATCGCGTTGGCGGGAAGATGATGGTTTTGCAGATGGAAAGTGGAGAGGAAAAAGGAGAAGAAGGTGCTCACTAGAAGAGAGAATCCACGCTCAAAGTGAGAAAGGAAAACCAACCGCTCGTTAGCATCGGGCTTGGGAGAGATCTCACGGCGGGGAGACGGAAATCCACTTGCAGCGGAATGCGCCTGGTGGAGTGGAGCCACTCCAACTCCTCGGTGGAGAGCTCCGAGCCTTCCCAGCCGTCGCGCTCGCCGGCGGGAACCTCCTGCTCCTCAACACCATCAGTACCGTCACGAGAGTCCATGAGCTTCACATAATTAGTCTCCTCCGCCGTTGGAAGAGGTCTGGAAGAACGCGGACCCGTGGTGGAATGGAAAGAGAAGAGGAGCAATTGCAGGACAAGAACATGAGGAAGAGGAAACCGCAAAGGGGGCGGTTTGATCTCATAGGCGCAAGGAAGAAGAAGAGGCAAGGGAAAACTGAACGGGCGTGGGGCAAGTGGAAACCCCCAACCCCTACTTAAGGGCAGTAAAAACCCTGGTAGTAGGATCCATCTGTGCCGTGCGGCCAGCGTGTGGCCGTGTACCAGGCCGAGTAATCCAATCAGCAGGCGCCACATAGCCAGAGATACACGAAAAATCCCATGCCACGTCATGAAAGGAAGGACAAGGGGCGTAGGCCGATGGGAATGCCACAGTGTCGGGGAATAACTGTGCAGCCGTCACTGTGCCACCAGAGCTTGGAAAAAATTTGAGGCAGTAATCATGATCACCAGCTATCAGTGACTGAGGCACGCCGAAAATGACCCAGAATTGGCCAAAGTGACTCGGCTCGAGGCAAAAATGAGCCAGGAAGTCAAAGAGTGGATCCGAAAACTGTCAAACAGACCCGGCAAGGTGCAAGATTGCGATAAATAAAGACAAAAAATAAGTTCGAATCACATAAAAGGAACCTGGAGATGCCTAACAGCTTGAACTGCTAGACCTCACCAGCTTCGGGGACTAATGTCGGGGGGATAACCCCCGGTAGGGTCACGAGAGGTGAAACATAGCACAGCTTGGTAAGCTCTGAGTAAAGAAAG
This sequence comes from Avena atlantica, assembly GCA_910589765.1. Lineage (NCBI taxonomy): Eukaryota > Viridiplantae > Streptophyta > Magnoliopsida > Poales > Poaceae > Avena > Avena atlantica. The sequence continues at coordinate 229,858,065 of OU342738.1, forward strand.
AACCTGGCCGGGTAAGAATGGTCGGGTAAGAGAAGCATGAGCGACCGACATATAAACTATGTCGGCCCGCATAAGACAAAGTTGTTATTCTTGCAGGAACCGACGAGCCGAGTCTACCGAGGAAGGGCCGAGTCAAATAGGACGCGTAGCACCTTTCCGAGTAAGGTTCAGGAGGGACCATGGTAAAGCATGGTCAAAAGTGAAGGGCGACGCTGGGTGACACAAAAGGAGCCGGGTGACGCCCAAAGCATACGAGCGCGTACAAATTTACAGTGTGACGCCAAAAGGAACAGGAAGCAGCGTACCAGAAGACCGTTAGCCGTCAAAGCTTTATGGACTGGGCCATTGGGCTTACGGCTAGCCCATGACCCGGCCCACATAGTAGGGACCAGGATCCAAACAGTAAACCCTAGAACCCAAAGGGGTATAAGCTAGCTAGAACTGCCTATATAAGGAAGGGCATGGCAGTAGTAGAAGGAGGTTGGACCAAGTAGGGAACTAGTGCATGGAACCCTAGTTGATACAGCTCAAGGAGCACTTGTAATCTTCGGGTATCAATCAAATCGCTAAGTGTGGAGAGTTCATCTTGTTCTTCGTGCATGGCTCGACCGTGCACACCCTCCCCGGTGACAACAAGCACCCATTCGGCCCCCAACTTAATCCTACCTATGGCATCTGCCGTTCCACCACCACGACAGCAGCGGAAGAAGTAAATCCTCGCTCCAGAAAAATCCACCAGGAACACGTATATCTCTAAGCCGAGACCATGGGGGAATAGTACTAGAGGAAGAGAGAGTTCGTTCACGAGAAGGTGTGAGTGAGAGGGAGGGGAGCCTTTTATAGGAGGAGGGGGCACCCAAGGGCCATGGTCGGCGGCCAAGGTGGCTGCCCATACCCCTTCATTCATGTGAGTGGAGCTCCCACTCACAAAATGACTCTCCATTTCCTCCACTCAAAATCGATTAATTTTCCACCAAATTTAATGTAATCTCTCTTTAAATAAAACTCTTTTATTTATTCAGAATTTTGTAAATTACACTAATTATTAAACATTCACATAAAACCCCTTGCTACTTTTCAATTTCAAATGTAGAACCAATTTCAGCAATTTCACCCGAAACAATTCTGGTGTCCATTGAAATAATTCCAGCGCTTCGATATTCTTTTTCTAGCAACTCATTTGATCCAAATGGTGTCGATATCCCTTAAGTGTGTCACCCTATGGTTCGAGAATAATGCAGACATGATCGAGAATCCTCTTCGATCAATAATCAGCAACGGGACCTGGAGATATATACTGACTCCTGCACATTCAACGATGACTACTTGTGATTGTGAGAACCTTGACACTGCAACTAAATATTTTTGTCTTGCGATATTTTACATGTCCGAGGTTCGATCATCGGTATCCCTATACCTAGTTTGATCTCGTTACCGACATGTACTCTTTTCTTGTTCCTATGATATAACATTCTAGTGATCTCTATCACTTGCTTGCAAGCCATATCAATGTTAAATCACCGAGAGGGCCCAGAGTATATATCTCCTTCATTTGGATGGAAAATCCCACTCTTGATCCATGAGACTCTACATAAAATTATTGGAGTATCTGAACCCACCTTTATAGTCACCCTGTTATAGTGTGACGTTTGATGTTATCAATCTACTCTTCATATGTTAGTAATTGATATGATCTCATGATCTAAGGACTAAAGTCACTTGTAATGATGTTATAGTAATTTAAACTTAATAACTTTGATCGTATTAATATATTTCGGATGAATGTTCATCACATTATTCCACCAATGTTGTGACCTCGTTATTAACAACATCTAATGTCCATGATCAGGAAACCTTGATCATCGTGTTAATCAACGAGCTAGTTTATATGAGAGGCATAACTAGGAACACTTTATTTGTTTATTAAACATACATGTATTAACGTTTCCTATTAATACAATTATAGCATGTAAATTAAACATATATCATATACTTGGAATACGATAATAACGACTTTATTATTTCCTCTCGGGCATATTCCCTTCAGTCTCCCACTTGCACTAGAGACAGTAATCTAGTTTACATTATGATAAATCTAACACCCATGGAGTTTTGGTGTTGATCATATTTTGCTCTGGGGAGAGTTTTAGTCAACGGATCTGCCACATTCAGATCTGTGTGTACTTTATAAATCTTTATATCTCCATCCTTGACATGGTCGTAGATGGAGTGAAACCGACGCTTGATATGTTTAGAATTCTTGCGAGACCTCGGTTCCTTGGCATTGTCTATGGCTCCATTGTTGTCACAATAGATAACCATTGGGTCCAATGCGCTAGGAACCACACCCAGTTCCGTTATGAACTCCTTCATCCAAACTGCTTCATGTGCTGCTTCCGATGTAGCAACATATTCCGCCTCCATTGTTGATCCCGCCACCACGGGTTGTTTGGAGCTCCTCCAATTAACTACTGCTCCATTCATGAGAAATACGTATCCGGATTGAGACTTAGAGTCATCCGGATCGGTGTCGAACCTAGCATCGACATAACACTTAGCAACGAGCTCTTCTTCACCTTCGTACACAAGAAACATATCCTTAGTCCTTCTTAAGTACTTAAGGATATTCTTGACCGCTATCTAGTGTTCTGAACCTGGATCAGATTGGTATCTACTAGTCAAACTAATAACATGTGCCACATCCAGTCTTGTACATAGCATGGCATACATTATAGAGCCTATGGCCGAGGCATAGGGGATTCTATCCATTATCTCTCTTTCTTCCGTTGTAGCCAGACTTTGAGTCTTACTCAATGTCTTGTCTTGAAACATAGGTAAGAACCCTTTCTTACTTCCATCCATTTTAAACTTCTTTAAAATCTTATCAAGGTATGTACTTTGCGATAGCCCAATTAGACGTCTTGATCTATCCCTGCAGATCTTGATGCCTAATATATATGATGCTTCACTAAGGTCCTTCATCGAAAATTGCTGTTTATATAACTTTTAACATTAATTAAGAGATCTTTATCATTTCCAATCAACAATATGTCATCCACATATACTATTAGAAATGCCACAGAGCTCCCACCCACTTTCTTGTACAACCAAGACTCTCCGTAAGTTTGGACAAATCCAAACCTTTGATCACTTCATCAAAGCAGAGATTCCAACTCCGGGATGCTTGCTTCAGTCCATAGAGGAATGTTGAAGTTTTCATACCTTGCTAGCATCCTTAGGATCGACAAAACCCTTTGGTTGTACCATATACAACCTTTTCTCAATATTACCATTGAGGAACGCGATTTTGACATCCATCTGCCAAATTTCATAATCGAAAAATGCAGCAATTTCTAACATAATCCTAACCGAATTTAGCATCATTGTGGGAAAGAATGTCTCATCGTAGTCAACTCCTTGAATTTGTCGAAACCCCTTTGCGACAAGTCGAGCTTTATAGATGGTCATGTTACCATCATCATCAGTTTTCTTCTTGAAAATCCATTTATTCTTAATGGCCTTTCGGTCGTAAGGTAAGTCCACCAAGGTCCAGACCTGGTTTTTGTACATGGATTACATCTCGGATTGCATGGTTTATAGCCATTTGTTGGAATCCGGGCTCATCATTGCTTCTTCATATGTCGCAGGGTCATCATTTCCATCAACCATGAAATTCATGACAGGATGTTCGTACAGTTCTGGAGCTGCACGTGTCCTTCTTGACCTACGAGGTTTGGTAGTATCCTCTTTTGGAGTTTCATGATCTTTATCATTAGTTCCTTCTTCATTCGGTGAAGTCAACTCCGAAAAAATTTCTGGCGCTGCGCTGCTCGCTGTTTCATGAAGAGAAGGTTCAATAACCTCTTAGAGTTCTACCTTCTGACTACTCACACCTTTTGCGAGAAACACTTTCTCTAGAAAGGATACATTCTTGGCAACAAAAACCTTGCCATCGGACCCGTGATAGAAGGAATACCCAATTGTTTCTTTAGGATATCCTATGAAGACGCATTTTTCAGCTTTGGGTTCGAGTTTATCTGGATAAAGTTTCTTCACATAAACATCACATCCCCAAACTTTAAGATATGACAACTTAGGTTTGTTTCCAAACCATAATGCATACGGTGTCATTTCAACGGCTTTAGATGGTGCCCTATTTAAAGTGAATGCAGCGGTTTATAGTGCATAACTGTCAACACCCGGATTTTTAATCCCAGATGCATGTTATGCCATACATCGCAATCCCAGGATTACCATTTTTGCGAGACATAACAGATTTGGATATCATAGTACATCATCCAATACATACCATACATAAGGTCTTACACAAATAAGGATCTCATGATCTAGTTCTTAATACAACTCCAACATCGAAATAACATAATAGTAATGATAGCGTAGGCGAAGCTCCATCTTCAGGGTCACAGGCAATGCTGACGATGGGAGATGATCCTAGTTGTCGTAACCTTCCTACGGTCCATCATCCTGGTACTCCTCTTCATAGTATGGCCACGGGAATAGCCAGGGACAAAGCCATGAGTACTCTTTAAGTACTCGCAAACTAATACTAACAAGTTAAGGGGGGGGGGGGGTTTGTAGTAGGATACTGAGCTCTAAGGTTGTTTTGCAAAAAGCCAGATTTACCTCTACTAAGTTCAGAAGCAAAGAAAACTAGTTGAAAGTTTTATAACACCTAAGGGGGAATTTGAATTTCATATCACAACTTTGTTGTGGTCAAGTCAAAGTCACAATTCATTTCACAAGTCATTTTGAAAACATCTGACGGGGCAACAGTATGGCCACTCCAACTGTCCATAACCGTGGACTCGGCTATTCGAATAGTTTGACACTCTGTGGAGATTGTACACTTTCACCACAACATTCGATACATCCGTCAGGAACAATCCTGAATTCACCATACTCACTATGCGGATAATCAATCCTAACCTTTCAATTACACGCCCTAGTATAGGCACCCCTCCTGTGAGTTTGGCCTCCCAACCATGACCAACTGTCATCTTGGGTACTGCACAGGTGGACAATCTTCACAAGGTAGCCTCAGCTCAGACCTTGGCCGCGAGGGAACCCATACTAAGTTATATAAATTTCCAATCAAGCCCTACCCAAATTTCGGGTATTGTGGTTGTATGGTAAAATTGGAATGGTATCGCATCCAGACAACCATCAGTTTTATAAAGGGCTAAGGCTCATGCCTCAACATTTTCATCATCAAAATCATCTGGTTTTCAAGAACACATGGCAAAACATTTCAGTAGAATGACTCATCATTCTAAGGTTTTCATAACCATTTTCACCAAGTATTCCCATCTAAAGTTGATCAAGTTTTATACTTAGCACTAGCATCTACAAGTGGTGGTAAATACTAATGAGGGGTAGTAAACAAGTGGGGATTAGCTAAGTTCAATCTCATGCCTTAGGATGACATCAAGATTACCTAACTTAGGCCAAATTTTATGCTCTTTATGCTACCTTTAGTTATTTTTTTCTAGAATCTACAAGTCACTATGTAAACTCTAAGAGAAAGCTTTGATAAAGAAAATAAAGTATTAAGCTTGCAAGTAAATTTAGGATTGGGTTATCAAGTGGGTGTAATCACATATGCTTTAGGAATATAGTTGGCATAGTAACAAGCAAGTAACAGCTTGCATAAGTTGCAAGGGTAATCTTGCAAGGTTTCAAGTATTGGCTTGCCTTGAGCAGAACAGTGGTTGAAGTTCTCCTCGGCTTCTTCCTCGTAGTATCCTCCTTCCTCCTCGTATCCTTCGTTGGTACTAGCGTCTATAAATAAATACGAGGTACACAATCACGAAACAATACTTAACTATTTCCAATCATCACTCAAAGGTTTACACTAGATGATCTATCATCATTACTATCATAACAAGATTAAAACACTTGTCTTATTTATTTTAATTTGAGAAAAGTAATTTCTACTCATTGAAAAACTACTTAAGATTTAATATTCTCCAACTCAAACATGGGATCATGTTGACACATGTCATCACCACATATTTCAGTACATGGGAATGTGATTTAAAGTGGTGTCACAATTTAATAAGGTTTAACCTTTTTATTTTAATTAGATAAAGTGACTAGAAATGCCTATGTGGTATTCTTTTATTACTTGAACATTATCTCTGTAAGTAAACCCATATGTTTTTATATATTCTGAAAGGTATGAAAAAAATGTGATTTTTGAGAGTTGGAATCAACTCAAAAGCTTTGGGGGTTGAATTTTGAAAAATGTTTGAATGCATAAAAGCTTCTGCCTTGTTATTTTTACCATGGGTGATATACAACTCTAAATGGTTTGAATCCAACGGGCTTGGATTAAGCATTCCAGTACCTTTCTAACAAAATTAGTTTCATGCATTTTGGTTAAGTGAATCGAGCAGGGTTGATTTTTGAATCTAGGTACAGAACTATGTTTGAAATTAAATGAATAAAACTAAATTTGAATTGTTGGGTCGCGCGGGAGGGTTAACTGGGTCGGCCCACTACGCACACGCACGTGCGGGCTGGTTAAGTGGCTGTCCCCACGCGTCAGTGAGACAGGGTGGGGCGAAGCGGTACGGGGCAACATGGACCGTGGCATCTAGTTCTAATCTAACGGTTCTTGTTCATCGTCCACGTCGGGCAGCGCCGGCGAGACAGAACCCTAGCGCGGCAGGTGGGGGTCGTGGGAGGCTCACCGGGGCTCAGGCGAGGGTCGGCGACAGGGGCGAATGACGAAGTCGACGATGGCGGTTCGCATGGTACCGTCAGCTTCTCCTGGGGCGGCTCCAATCGACGGCTCCCCTCTCCTCCAGCAGCGGCGGGCTCCGGCCAAATTCCGGCGATGCGCTGGTCGCCTTGCTCTAGGAGTGAGGTGGGGTGGTTCTGAGGTGGAGGGGAGCGAACTGGTGTGAAGAAAAACGAGCGGTGTAGGCCTCTATTTATAGTGGCTGAAGGGGACCGACGGGCGCGGGCTGAGCTTCTCGTGGTCGACGGCACAGAGGGCTACTAGCATGGGCGTCGGTAGGGGGCGGTGCTATGCTCCCTAGCGAAGCTCAACGGTATGGTGGCGAGGCGTGGGACGGTGCAGATCGGTCGGAATGCTTTGATGCTCTGGGCGGGTCCGACGACGATTTTAATGCCGCACAGCGCGCATGGTCCGCGTGGCGGCGAACGGGTATGTCTACGGAGTTGTCGGGACTGTGATGATCACGCACGCACGCGGCGAGGGTGGCGCGCGGTCTGTGGGTGCTGTTCGAGGGTGGCACACTGGCGCGCTCTCGGCTCGCACACAGAGAAGTTTGGCATGGTCATGCCGTGTGGTCCAGGGGCTGGCAGTGCTCGGGGCTGGGACAGGGAGTGGTGGCGGACGGTGGAGTGCCTGCTAGACATGCTGGCTAGGCTTGGTGCTGCTCCTAGCTTGCTGTGGACAATGGGGTGGCAAGGTGAGGCTCAGCCTGCTTGCCATTGATGGCATGGTCTGGTTTACAATGAGCTAGAGTGGTTAAACAAGTTAGATGATCTACTGAGGGTGTAGTGTGAGCTAGATAGGGAACAAGTTAGGCCAATTTTACTGCACACTATAGTGTTTGATGTTGGTTTGATTTGTATCTGCAAGGTGTTTGATAAAATGACCGCAAGAACTTTGAATTTGAATTTTGGATTCAAACTTGGTGGGTTTGCTAGGCAAATACTAGGGAGTGTCTGGTTAGTTGGATTAGTCAAGGGGCACTGGTTTGGTTGGGTTTTGAAAATTGGTGATCTTCACATATGATAAAGATTCAATTTTGAATTGTGATTTGAATGAGGTTGCCAAATGTTTCTGTAAGTTTGAAAGGTGGGCTTTGATTCACTTTTACTTGGTCTAGCAAGGGTGAAAATATTTGGAAAAGTTTCTGTTTGAAATCTTGGACTAGAAACACTCAAAGTGACCTAGTGAGCAAGATTGGCAAAAATGACCATTTGCTTTAATTGATTTGTTTTTGATTTTCTCTTTATTTGTTTCTGCTTGGAAATGTTTTATATGATGTTATATTCATATTTAAACCATTTATTATTATTTAGGTTAATCACACAAAACCATTCATGCATTTATCAAATCATCTCATTCACACATGCATTCATATGATTTTAATTAATCAAAGTTTTTGTTAACCCTAATTTTAGTGATTTGAGTTTGATGATCCTTATTTTATATTTTTGGGATGTTACCATAACCCCAAAAAGAAATTGGCAAGTCAAATAGGGACATCATAGATCGAACCATATATAATAAGGTATGATTACGACGCTCTGATACACCATTACATTGTGGCGTTCCGGCGGGCGTGAGTTGTGAAACTATTTCACAGTCTCTCATATGTGTTCCAAACTCGTAACTTAGATATTCACTCCCAAGATATGATCATAGAAATCTAATATTTTTATTACGATGATTTTACACTTCATTCTAAAATTTCTTGAATTGTTCAAAGGTTTCAGATTTGTGTTTCATCAAATAGATATACCCATATCTACTCAAATCATCTGTGGAAGTAACAAAATAATGATATCCACCTTGCGCCGACACACTTATCGGACCACATACATCGGTATGTATGATTTCCAATAAATCTGTCGCGCGCTCCATTGTACCGGAAAACAGGGTTCTAGTTATCTTGCACATAAGGCATGGCTCACATGTATCAAGTGATTCAAAATCAAGTGATTCCAAGAGTCCATTAGAATGGAGTTTCTTCATGCGTTTTATGCCAATATGACCTAGACGGCAGTGCCACAGATATGCGGATATATCATCATGAAGTTTAATCCTTTTGGCTTCTATATTATGGATATGCATATCACTATTATTGAGATTCAAAAGAAATAAACCATTCATCACAGGCGCATGACCATAAAATATATTATTCATATAAATCGAACAACCATTGTTTTCTGATTTGAAGGAATAACCGTCTTGCAATAAACACGATCCGGATACAATGTTCATGCTCAACGCAGGCACCAAATAACATTTATTTAGGTTTAAAACTAATCCTGACGGAATATGGAGAGGTAGCGTTCCGAGGGCGATCACATCAACTTTTGATCTATTGTCGACACGCATTTGGACCTCACCTTTTGCTAGCAGTCACTTGTTCCACAACCCTTGTTTCGAGTTACATATATTAGCAATCGAACCAGTATCAAATACCCAGGTGCTATTGCGAGTACTAGTCAAGTACACATCAATAACATGTATATCATATATACATTTGTTCATCTTGTCGGCCTTCTTGTCAGCCAAATACTTGGGGAATTTACGCTTGCAATGGCTAGTCCCCTTACAATAGTAGCACTCAGTATCATACTTAGGGCTAGCTCGGGTCTTCTTCTCGGGTACATCAACAGATTTTCCACCCCTTTTGAATTTACCCTTTTATTTACCCTTCTTGTCCTTCTTGAAATCAGTGGTCTTATTGATCATCAACAATTGATGTTCTTTCTTGATCTTCACTTCAGCAGTCTTAAGCATTGGCATAAGCTCGGGGAGAGTCTTTTCCATGCCCTGCATGTTATAGTTCATCACGAAGCTCTTGTAGCTTGGTGGCAGATATTAGAGAACACGATGTATGCCTAAGTCAATGGGAATCGTTATTCCCAAGGAAACAAGCTTATCGGTGTACCCAGACATTTTGAGTACGTGCTCACTAACGGAGTTGTTCTCCTCCATCATGCAGCTAAAGAACTTTTCTGAAGCATCGTAACTCTCCACAACAGCATGGGTATCGAAAATTATTTTCAATTCACCCATGGTATCAAAAGCATTGCCATTCTCGAAACGCTTTTGGAGTTATGGATCTAGCCCATACAATATGCCACAATGAACCATATTGTGGTCCTCCTGACGACTCAAGTAAACATTCCTTACTTCGTCGGGAGCATCATCAAGTGGTGGGGGGCTAGCGGTGCTTCTAGCACATATTTCTTTTGTGCAACAGTGAGGAGAATCCTCAAATTCATGGCCTAGTTGGTAAAGTTGCTACCATTTGTTACAAGTTTCTCTTTCTCCATGAACACATTAAAATTAAAAGCAGGTGGTGCCATCTACAACAGAATCTGCAAAGTTTATTTTAGACTAAGTTTATGATAGATTTGAGTTCAACTAATCCAAATTATAAATGAACTCCCACTAAAAACATCCCTCGTGTCTTTTTAATGATTACTTTAACCAAATCAGCTACAACGAGACCGATCATCACGTGAGTTGTTGTAGTTTTAAAGGCGATCATCACGATGATCATCATATCAACCATATTACTCATGCTTTACCTTTCGGTTCGTGTTCCGAGGCCATGTCTGTACATGCTAGGCTCGCCAAGTAAGAACCTTAGTATTCGCGTGTGTAAAACTGTCTTACACCCGTTGTATGTGAACGTTGAGTCTATCACACCCGATCATCACGTGGTGTCTCAAAACGACGAACTTTTCAACGATGCATACTAAAGGAAGAACACATTCTTATCTTGATATTTAAATTAGGGATCATCTTATAATGCTACTAAAGCACCAAACAAGCAATATAAGATGCATACAAACATCATATGCTAAAAGTGATATGATATGGTTCTTGCACTTGATCATTATCTTGTGCATCATGTTATGATCTTTATCATTCCTATATATGTAAGGCCAGGGTCTATGGAACTTACACTTTGGCATATTATAATTTTAGTAGTATCGATCCATACTACAAATTATAATACTACCATATCATAGTACTTGCCCGGCAAAACCAAAAAACTAGACACCTCTAATTTTTATTTTGCATGTTTTACGTGGCTGAGGACTTCCCTATGAACATGGAACCACAATGATGATAATCAAATTATTGGCAACTCGTTGTAGATTAGGTATTGAATATAGTAGGAGACACAGACACCCGCAAGCCACTTATGCAAAACAAGTTGCATGTCAAATGTGGAATATGTCTCATGTGCGAGTATATGTAAAGTTTGTCCGGGCCGCTTCATCCCACTATGCCACCAATATCAAAAATACACATAAGAAGTAATAACGTGACCATCAATGCCCACATAACCATATGTGTACTACCCGTGCAGAGTATCTACGCATAGATTCGTCTCTGATACCACTGTTGGGTTTGTAGCATAGAAAAACATTTCCTACGATGGGAACTGTATACGCCATGATCCATCTATCTAGATACAATCAACGAGTGGATATACATCCAGAATACATACCCTTGAAGACCGACAAATATTTACGAGTATGGACTCGTTGGCGATGTAGTCGATCTCTTGCCGATCTCAAGATCGTGTGAAAGTCCGGCAGCACCGCAACGTAGCGGAGCATCCGTGATCGCATAGACATCCGGGACCCCGACAACCTCTGCGACCTCGCTCCAGCAGTGCAGTGGAAGCAGCAAATCCTCGCTCCAGAAAAAGCCACCGGGAACATGTACCTCGCTAAGCCGAGACCATGGGAGAATATTAATAGAGGGGGAGAGAGATCCTTCACGAGGAGGTGTGAGTGAGAGGGAGGGAGAGGGGAGCCTTTTATAGGAGGAGGGGGCACCCAAAGGTGGCTTCCCCCACCCCTTCCTCTATTCATGTGAGTGGATCTCCCACTCACAAAATGACTCTCCATTTCCTCCACTCAAAATCCATTAAATTTCCACCAAATTTAATGTAATATCTCTTTAAATAAAACTCTTTTATTTATTAATTCTGAATTTTGTCAATAACATTAATTAACAAACAATCACATAAACCCATTGCTACTTTTCAATTTCACATGCAGAACCAATTTCAGCAATTTCACCCGAAACAATTCATGGATCAAGCTACTCTTTATATGTTAGTGATTGACATGATCTCATGGTCTAAGGACTAAAGTCACTTGTAATGATGTTATAGTAATTTAAACATAATGACTTTGATTGTATTACTATACTTTGGATGAATGTTCATCACATCATTCCACCATTGTTGTGACCTCGTTATTAACAACATCCAATGTCCATGATCAGGAAACCTTGATCATCATGTGAATCAACGAGCTAGTTTACATGAGAGGCATAACTAGGAACACTTTATTTGTTTATTAAACACACATGTATTAACATTTTCTATTAATACAATTATAGCATCAAAATAAACATATATCATATACTTGGAATATGATAATAACAATTTTATTATTTCCTCTCGGGCATATTCCCTTCACGACCCACCTTCCCCGTCCCTGCTGCCTTGCCGGTGGTCTTGGCGTCCACTCCAGTCGACCGCACCACGTCGGTGGTTCCCCAACGCTTTTGTGGCAATGGTGGTACCATGGGGGTCTATTGGTGGCGTCGCATTGGCGTGAAACTCCGGCGGGGCCGCGGAACCGAGCTCCGGTGGCATTTCGGCCACGGGAGAGGAGAATCCCGGCGCGGGTGTCGAGTGGCGGCGATTTTGGGCTTGAGACTCGGTGACGAGCCAGGAGGGTGAATTTTTAGGAGTCGCGTTGGCGGCCAATCATATTTGGGAGAGGGGGAGATTTTAGGAGTCACATTACCATATCACTTATCTAACCGAATTTGCGCTTTCGGTTAGAGCTGGTTCCAAACGATAGAGGATAAAAAATAGGAAACCAGTCGCGGATAGGAGTTTGATTAGAGATGCTCTTAGGAGATTGGGAGAAAGTATTGAATGGAGGTCCATGGGTGTTGAGTGGAAAGAGTGTGTTGATAGGTCCCTATGATGTAGTCACAAAATCATTCAAATAATGTGCTCATGTGGATACAGATTCATGATGGGTACAAAGGTATGTTAGAAAACTTTGGCAAGTAAGTGGGAGCATATGTAGCTCTTGAACCTCCCTCGACTTATTTTGTGGGCAACTTTTATTAGGGCTAGAGTGAGAATTAATGTGCATAAGCAACTCAAGCAGTTGTGTCAATTATTCATGACTTAGAGACAACTCTTGTTGGTAAAGTGTGAGCTTCACCTGGACTAGTACGCAGTGTGTGGTATGTTGGGTCATCTGTATAAGGAACTTGGACATGGTGTTCATTCGCCAGCTTCACTATTTTTTCATGGCTTAAGAGGTGATTCGGTTGGAGCCCCAGAGGTAGGCCTGCGGGCCGTGGAAAGTTTCGTGATAGTGCACGAAGAGGTGAAAGAGGTACCGCTATGGGTGGCTATCATCATGATGATATATATATATATATATATATAATTTAATGATGATAGTGCTAAGGATTTTATGTGTGAGGATGATATGAATAAGGATCCAAATAGGAAATGTGCATCCCTCCCACAACCCGAGGCTATGGATCCAAATATGCAAGGCAAAGTGGGTAATATGGGGTGTGATTGGTAGCCGTATTACTTGCAAAAAGGCCCACTGGATGCAAAAAGTTGGATGACTGGATGCTCAAACTCTCTCTCCACAGTATAACTCTCGCGTTGTAAGTTTTTTGATTCGATGATTATATAAAAGTAAATTTAAGTCTCCCTAGTATATTGTAATGGTGTTTATGTATGTCTAAATGGGTATGTGGCTTTACTTTAACATCCTCAACCTCCACCGCTAAGTCATGTCCTCTCCCTTACATCTCCTCTCTCGTCTAGCAGCAGCCCCCATCATCGCTCATCCTTCCCCCGCTCTCTCCCCATATTGTATCTCTATTCATTTGTGCCTCTACTATAAACTAAAGGTATCCTCTAAATGGGTTTGTAGTATAAAATAAAAATTTCCTAGCTAAAGCAACACCCGAAGTCAGGATCTATCTATGAGTACATGCAGCAGCGAGAATGAAGTTCGGTGACATACCCTTGTAGACCGAACGTGGTACGTTCCATGGGGAACGTTGGTGATATAGTCGCATGTCACCCCTTGATACGGTCCTTGTATGACATCCCGCTATTCTTGTATGACAGTACGGTGCCACAAGTGGTAGTGTCCCCGAGTTATCGCACACGTACGGTGTCCGACAATAACTTCCGTTTTCCTTGATCCAGTCGGAATGTGGAAGTAAACCCTTTAGAACCGGGATCCAACAACACGGCGGTGTGCTAGTGGTGTTGTCTCCCTTGTGCGTAGTCCTTCTTGGGATTGTACTCTCAATATTCAACACAGAAGAATTTCCTAAAGAAAATCCCTTAGGAAATCCCCTTTTATTTTTGTATGTATTCTCCCACCAATATACACCCCTTTATATAGGCGAAAAGGGACGAATCCTTTCCTTAAGTACCCATGTGGAAATTAAGGAAAAAATAAAAGGAGAGAGCAGCAGACAGCGGCTGGGTGGGCCACATGTGTGCTACCTCAGCTCGCGACCATGTGGCCTACGCGGCAAAGGTGGTGCTGCTGGGTGGGCCTTGTCCCTGCGTCTCGCCAGCGTTGTGCCAGCTGCGCTCGCACGCGCCTTGTCTTGGCCCGGCCCTCCACCCCTACGGTGCGCCGCAGCAGCGCGCCGCGCAAGCCAGCGCCCGCCCGCGCGCCCGCATGGGCCATGCCGGGGCCCAACAATGGCTGTCCATTGGGATGGCCTCCCTCTTGGGATGATTCCCTCCAGGGATTCGGTCCATTAGCGGAGGTTTTCCCTTAATATCAATTTAAAATATTTATTAATATATATATATGTAGGGGTTTATAGCATGGAAAACAAAAAAATTATATCGCATGAACACACACAAGCCAAGATCTATCTACTAGATTGGAGAAACAAGTTGATCGAATACTAACCCTCGAAGATTCCAAAGCGGTTAACGAGATCAAATTCTCGTGGGTGATGTAGTCGTTCACTTGCCGATCTCAAGATCGTGTAGACAATCCTTCCGGCGCTGCGTTATTGCACCGCTTCTGCAATCGGTCACACGTTCGGTACTCGATGAATACCTTCCTCTCCCTTATTCCAGAAGGAAGCGGAGGTTATAGATCTCTCCTCGTGATTCCAGCAGCATGACAGCGTGGTGGTGGAAGTAGAGGAGAAATCCCGCAGGGCTTCGCCTAAGCTGAAGCGGGTATGGTGGAGTAGAAGAGGGCCTCGGCGATCTAGGGTTTAGAGGGCCGAGGGGAGGTGGTGGCTGGTGGCTAGGAGAGGCCCTAGGCGACGAAGACTTGGGGAGATCCCTAGGTGGCGGCGACTTGGGGTGGTGGCGGCCAAGCTAGGGTTTGTTGTGAGGGGCAGGGGCGCCCTACCCCTCCTTACATAGGTGGGAGAGGCGGTTGGGGGAGGGGAGTCCTCATCCAACACCTCCTTGTGGCCGGCAGCAAGGGAAGGGGAGGAATCCTCCCCTAGGTAGTATTCCTTCCCTCCCTCCACTAGGCAACCATGTTGGGATTTGACTTTTTCAAATTGGCGCTTGACTTTCAAACTAGAGTTTGATTTCTCTCTTCTCGTTGCCCAGCCAAGTGACCTAGGACATGATGCAACCATTCCACTTTGTCATGACACATCCATGTACCCTTCCCACTCTGGATCGGTGGACATTCCGGAACCTTCTAGAACATTCCTGATGAAAACACCGGAACCATTCTCCATCTCCGAAACAGGACTTTCCTTATATGAATCTTATTCTTCGGACCATTCCAGATCTCCTCGTGATATTCTAGATCCAATTCGAGACTCTGAACAAAATCCAATCCCTTACTCACATTCCATATATACTAAACAACATTGAATCCTTAAGTGTGTCTCCCTACGGTTGGTGAATTATGTAGACATGATCGAGACTCTTCTCCGATCAATAACCAATAGAGGAATCTGGAAATTCATATGGCTCCCACATATTTATACGATTACTTCGTGATCGAATGAACCATTTACATATGATACCAATTTCCCTTTGTCTCGCGATAGTTTACTTATCCGAGGTTTGATCGTCGTTATCTCTGCATACCTAATTTAACCTCGTTACCGATAAGTACTCTTTACTCATTCCTGTGATATGTGATCACTTGTGAGACAGTCACATGCTTGCAAGATAATTGGATGACATTCCACCGAGAGGGCCTAGAGTCTATCTATCTGTCATATGGATGGACAAATCCCACTCTTGATCCATGTGCCTCAACACATACTTTCCGAACACTCAATGCCACCTTTATAACCACCTAGTTACAAAGTGGTGTTTGATGTCATCAAAGCATCCATCCGGTGATGGTGATTAACATGATCTCATGGTCGAAGGATTTAGGTTACTATGTATCTGAAAGGTTATAACAAACAAACTATTAAAATGACTTGATATTTATGCTACGCTTAACTATAGGAGTATGTTTGTCACATCATTCTCCTAATGATATGATCTTGTTATTAACAACATCTAATGTTCATGATTAGGAAACCATAATCATCTATTAATAAACAAGCTAGTATTACAAAGAGGCTTTACTAGGGACTCTTGCTTGTTTACAAATCATACAAGTATTAATGTTTCCGATTAATACAATTATAGCATGAATGTAAACATTTATCATAAACACAAAGATATAATAACTACTTTTATTATTGCCTCTTGGGTATATCTCCAACAATAAATTCATATTATAAATTACTATTAATCTGAAACACATTTCGGCATATTTCCTTCTTCCGAGCAGCTTCAGATCCTCTTCGAAACTTTTCCGGCAATGTCTTATCAGAACGATTCCAATTCTCTATTTCTCATTAGTGATCCCTTTTGCTTCCATAATGATCTCATAATGTCGTAATAACCTTAAGTGTGTTATCCTACGGTTCGGGAATGACACATACATGATCTAATCAATGATCAACAGCGGGACCGGGATGCCAATAATAGACACCCATTCATTCCGTGAAACTCTGTTGTTTGAACCGCAAACTCAATGTCTAATTCCTTTTTGTTTCTTCGATACATGACTTACCGATATTTGATCTCAACACTAATCTCATTACCGATAAGTCTATTTAACTCATTACCGTGATATTGTATCCCCTGACCTAGTCAATGGTTGTAACCTGTTGGATACAATCTCATCGAGTGGGCCGAGTGTATCTTCTCATCATGCAAGTGAACAAATCCCTATCTTGATACATAGGCCTCAAAAGTTCATCTACAATAACCAGTACACACACCTTTATTGTTACCAAGTTACGTACATGCCGTTTGACGCGATCAAAGCATCCTCCAGAGACAATGTGATTAATATGATCTAATTATTTCAACGATAAACCATGTGACTAGATCACGTTGTAATACTTATATGGGTAATGTCCATCGTATCATTCTCCAATAATATGACTTCGTTGTCAACTGACATAAATGCTCCATGGTTAGGAAACCTTAATCATCGGTTGCCCAATGAACTAGTTGAATATAGGCTACTAGGGACGAGGTTTTTTACATACTACACGTGTACCAATGTTTCCATTTGATACTGTTATAACATAGTATGAAACAATTATGAACTAATTCGAGATGTGATAATAAATCCATTTATTATTTTCCTCTAGGAAATATCTCATCCCTCTTACGTGTCGTTCTTGTTATTTCTAAACTTAAACTTTGTTAGTACACCGTTTCATTATGAGGTCTACATGAAAAAATCTATGTGGTTCTATTCTGTTAATCGATTCTGAGGGACGTAAGTGTGTTCAACTATGGTGGTGAGAGGTAAGTTTATCATATGAAGAAGAGGTAATACTACATGTGAGTTGGCTAGAAACCAATTAAAGGTTCTCTATGTTCCTAGTGATGCGACCCAGGATACCAAACAAAGTCCACAACATGGCTCTAGGGTCATTTATCTGTGGTCATGCCCCCCAGGACCTTCCCCTGGGACCATAGGCAACCAATCAGCTATGGTGAATGTTTTCTAGCCTAGTGGACCACCTAAAAGTGTTCCACCAAGCCCACAATTGAAGAGAGATCCTAAGAGCTCAAAAACCAATATTCAGATGGTGTACGTGCGGTAGATGAAAGCAATGCCAACAAGTATGAATAGGTGGACTCCTCTGGGGAGTACCGCTAGGAACAATGAGTACCATCAGCTCAAACTATCACTGAGCTGCGACCGTTAGGGCGATGCGCGATCTCGCACAAATATTTGCCCGTCAATGTTTTATATTTAGGAAACACAGATTTACAAGACACGAGAGGATGCTTTACATCGCACTTTGGTATTTGATGATGCTTCTGGTATTAGTGGTGATGACATTCGAATAATTCAATAAATATATGTATTTTAAATTTTTCTTATTACCATATTGATATGATAGTTAATGAAGGAAGTGATCTATGGAGATTGACGTGTTGGTATGGTGAAGATAATATAAGCGAGATATATAAAACATGGGATATGATGATCCACATTGTCACAGATTTGGATCTCTTGTGGATTTGTATTGGCAATTTCAACGAAGTATTAAGTGTTTGAGATATGCCCAAGAGGAAATAATAAAATGGTTATTATTATATCTTTGTGTTTATGATAAATATTTACATCCCATGATATAATTGTATTAACCGAAAATATTAATACTTGTGTGTTTTGTAAACATGAAAGAGTCCCTAGTAAGCCTCTTATTGAACTATATTGTTGATTGATAGGTGATCATGGTTTCCTGATCATGGACATTAGATGTTATTAATAACAAGATCATATCATTAGGAGAATGATATGATGGATACACTCCTATAGTAAGCGTAGTGTAAGATCAAGTAATTTAGAGTTCGTTTGCTACAAGCTTTCAAATACATAGTAAACTAATCCTTCGACCATGAGATCATGTTAGTCACCATCACCGGATGGATGCTTTGATGACATCAAACACCACTTCATAACTGAATGGTTATAAAGGTGGCATTAGATATTTTGAAAGTATGTGTTGAGGCACATGGATCAAGAGTGAGATTTGTCCATCCATATGATGGATAGATATAATCTGGGCCCTCTCGGTGGAATGTCATCCAATTGTCTAGCATGTGACTAGGTCACAAGGGATGTCATATCATGGAATGAGTAAAGAGTACTTATCAGTAACAAGGTTGAACTAGGTATAGAGATACCGACGATCAAACCTTTAAGTAAAGTATCATGAGACAAAGGGAATCGGTATCATATGTAAATGGTTCATTTGATCACAATGTAATCATATAAATATGTGGAGCCATAATGTATTTCCAGATTCCTCTAATGGTTATTGATCAGAGAGGTGTCTTGATCATGTGTGCATAGTTCACGAACCGTAGGGAGACACACTTAAGGATTTGATGTTGTTTAGTAGATATAGAATATGAGTTGGAGACCGAATCTTGTTCAGAGTCTTGGATTGGATCTTGGACATCACGGGGAGATCCGGAATGGTCCGGAGAATAAGATTCATATAAGGAAAGTCAATTTCTAGGGTTCAGAAATGTTTTTGGTGTTTTGATTGGAAGGTTCTGGAAGGTCCACCACCCGGAGCGGGACACTTGGATGCGCCATGCCCTAGTGGGGCTGGCGGAATCATGCCCTGGGTCAAGTCGGCCAAGACTAGGAAGTGGGAATCAAACTCTAGTTTGAAAAGTCAAAGTCCTAGTGGAGGAAGGAAAGGAAACCTTGGGAGACTAGGTTTCCCTTTCTCCCTCCCTTGCCGCCGGCCAAGTGGACTTGGGGGAGGACTCGGACAGGGCTGGTAACCCTAGCCACCGCCCCTCCCACCCATATAAGAAGGGGTGGGGCGCCCCCTCTCCCTCACCCCAAACCCTAGCCGCCTGGCGCGACACTCTCTCCTCCATACAACTGCTTCAGCTTAGGTGAAGCCCTGCAGTAATCTATTCTCCACCACCACCACACCGTCGTGCTATTGGGATTCCGTGGAGATCTACAAACCTCTGCTTCCCTGCTGGAACAAGGGAGAGGAAGGTCTTCATCGACTACCGTACGTGTGACCTACCGCGAAAACACTGCCGGAACATGCCGCCGGAAGGACTGTCTTCGCGATCTTGAGATCGGCAAGTGAATGACTACATCAACCACGAGAATCCGATCTCATTAAACGCTTTGGATATATGAGGGTTAGTACTCTAAAAACTCGTTGCACCAATCTCGTAGATTAGATCTTGGCTTCTGTGTGTTCCCGTGATATAATTTTTTGTTTTCCATGTTGTGAACCCCTATAGTGGTATCAGAGCCATGTCTCTGTGTAGATCTATTGCACGAGTATAACACAATGGTTTTGTGGGCATTGATTCTTTTGTTGTCGCTTGCTTTTTGTGTACTTTGAATCTTAAGGGATGGTGGGATGAAGCGGCCTGGGCTAACCTTACATGTCATCGTACATGAGACTTTCTCCACGCTCAACATGCAACTTGTATTGCACAAGTGGCTTTGCGGGTGTCTATTTCTCCCACCATAGTGAAGATTCAATTTACAACGGACACTTGACAATACTTGTATCAACATTGTGGTTCATGTCAGTAAGTTAGAACGGTTCTTATTCGAAAGCCCCAGCCACGTAAGACATGTAAAGAAAATTAGAGGCTTCTAACTTGTTTTTGCAGGGCTTGTGTTGTGATGTGATATGGCCATGATTGTGATTATATATGATGTATGCAATGATCCTTATTGTAAGTTGGCAACCGGCAGGAGCCTGAAGGTTGTCTTTAAATTTCGTTTAAGACCCGCGTGTCTATTCAACAAAGTAGTTGTAACAGTTGTTTTTGGTGGAGTACAACCATGAAGCGGCGCCATTGACCTTGACGCCACACCGGTGATGATGGAGATCATGTTCGTGCTTTGGAGATGGAGATCGAAGGCACAAGAAGAAAGGCCATATCATATTACATATTATGAATAGCATGTGATATTAATACTTTTATGCATCTTGTATTGCTTAGATTGCGATGGTAGCATTATAAGATGATCCCTCTCACTAAATATCAAGTAATAAAGTATTCGTCCTTTGTAGGAACCGTTGCTAAGACTTGTCGTTTCGAAGCACCACGTGATGATCGGGTGTGATAGATTCTACATGTACATACAATGGGTGCAAGCCAGATTTGCACATGTGGATACTAAGGTTAACCTTGAAGAGCCTTGTAACATCCCAGCATTAGAGCTTAGAAATAAGCTGAACCCAGATGTGTGCATTGCATTCATGCATAGAAAATCCGAATAATTTTCGCGCTTCTAAAACAGAACTTGTCAAATTGATTGAAGCTTCTCTTAACTTGATGGAATTGAAGTAGATCATCAAGTTAACTGTGCTAAGTTTCAATATGACCTTTGCTAAAACCTTATTTGGTTAAACATGATTTGGTCTAAGGGTAGACCAGATATAATAAAGTGTCACTCATAATACATTGCTTAAATGATTCATATATGATCCTTAAGGGATCATATCATATTATTCATCATATCAACCTATGAATACTAAGTTAAGATTACCACTAGAATTATAAAAATGCAATGATTAATCCTGACCTATCTTATTCTTATCTATTCTTCCTATGAGTATCATAGTAATACCTAACCTTAACCTCCTTAATGAGTTGGAGTTGGAAATAGACTAAGTCAAGATCATCCACTATATATCTTTCTTTTTATAGAAATCTTTATGGAACTTATCTTAATATCGGTTGTTCATCAATGTTGAGTAATACTCCATTGATTCACAATTCTTTAACTATCAATGCTTGATCTACTATTTCTTGATCTTATCCTCACAGCTACTTAAATCTTTTAAAGAGGGCATAGTCCATAAATAACCTTAATCCAATATGAGATACTAGGAAGATAATTCAAGATAATGGAAAATTAGGATTGATAAATCCTTGCTTAGCCAACTAAGAACTTAAGCAATAAATGATTAAAGGATTATAATGGTGATGCTTTAGCCACCAATGTTGAATGCTTATATTTAGTATAAGTAATACCGGTGGGTAGAACATGATTGGAACCTTAGAAGAGATAATTTATCCTAGAGTAGTCATTGCAAGACACATAAATATAATCTAGGGTTGGAGTAAAGTGAATATAGGATGATATTATTCAACTAAAGCTAGTATAGCATAGAGTTATATAAGTGGTGTTATTCATTTTAAAGGATGGTCAACTTTAGAGAAAGGTAGTCGAATGCATACAACTAATAAAGATACATTAGTAATGAATGATTAAGAAGATTATGAGTAGAGTTTGAAGGAACTATTTGTTGGATGGAAGGCTATCAACATTAGAGTAGTAAATACAAACAAGCAAGAATAGGAGGAAGTTATGAAATACTTTAGTAACAAACTCATTTGATTCATCCATGAGTTTAGAAGGTCCATCAGTGAATGAGAATAGTACTATGAAGTAAAAATCATCATGTTAATCATGATGATAGATAGAAAAAGGTAGTATATCTAGGAAAGGAATTCCTTAATAAGAAGTCTAGAATTATGAATTATGGAAGATAGTAATTCTTGGTAAACAATCAACTCTAAATCTTAAAACCAAGTATAATATCCATTTCATATTAAGAATTCCTCATCTTATATCTATATCACTTGATAGGAACATTTCCCTACAACAAATCACATAAATACATCTCTAACAATTCCAACCATCAGAATTAAATGTGCTTAGAAGTATATTTATCAATCCCTTTCTATAAAAAATTCAAGATATAACTTTCTATTATAAAAGTGATGTCATCAAATATCCCAAACAGAAAACAATATGCTTAGTTATGGAATCTTTAACCCCATCCATATAGGAGTCTAAGTATATTAAGAAAAACCCTAAACCCTAGGGTAAATAATCATAATCCAAAATCCTATACCTCTTTTTTTATCATAATAGAATATATACATAGTCATTTTCCAAGTCAATGGAAGTTGTAATAACCATACTAATTTCTTTTATATTTCATGCATCAAATAATGATATAGGATCATTATACATATAAAAATTTATATTCAAACTCTGAGTCAACTAGATTTAAGTCTTATAAACAAATAAGAATATATCATTTAATAAACCGTGATAAAAAGAGGAACGAAAAATAATAAGAAAGGCTACTACAAAATATTAAAAAGGGGGTTCATATTGAGTAAATAAAAGAAATAAAAAAAGATTATATAATAAAAGTTTACAAATGATACTAAATATACTTTAGTATTATTGCAATTATCCAGCAAATAAATCCTACAAAGAAAAATTCAAAATACAAATCAAATCCAAATCTAAAAAGGAAAACAGAAAATAAAAAAAGTGAAAACATATAAAAACATTACCTGGCCCTGGCCCAACATCTCTGTTTTTATCTGACGCCCATGTGCAGCCCACAACATCCCAACAGCCAGCCCACCTCTTTCTCTCCTGTGACTGACAAGTGGGGCCAGGGAAGGACTGCGGTTGAGAAGAAAGAAACGCCAGGGGGTTATTCGCAAAACAACACGTCGTCGTCATCCTCACGCACACAGACAGCTCGTTGGAGGAGCTCGCCGCCGCCCGATGTCGTCATCGCCGTCCTTGCACCAAGATCAACGCCGTCGTCGCCAGGAGGGGGATAAGAAGGCCACCACGATGCCCTGCCTTAATCCCTCCTTATCCTCTCTGATTCGAATGGGGCCGAAACCCTAGTTCACCGGAGCCACACCTCGCCGTCGAACCACATCTCCCCACACCCTTCCAAGCAGCCATGGAGAAGCACCGTCCTCCTTAGATCCTTTGAGAGAAATCCTGCATCAAGGGGAGCACTAGAGTGGGCGAGTTTGGCCGTTCTTTTTCTGGGAAGTTCGTCGGAAATCTTGTCAGAGAGCTCGCCTCTGACCGCGCATATTCTCGCCGACCTCTCTATCATTATCAGGATGAGCTCCTGAACCTTCCACTATCCTTAAATCGTCTTATCTCGATGTGAATCGCCGTCTCACCGAGTGCCACCATCGGCCAACGTCGGAGCTTGTCGGAGCTGAGGCTCCGATGACCATTTCCAAGCGGCGCCGCAACTTTAGGACTCAGCACGATGCACTGATTCGAACTAGGTTCATTTTGTTTGCTAGGGCGTAGTAGATCGTCGCCGACGACCAACCACTGACGGCGGTGGTGGTGCTGACGCCATCGTTACGTCATGCCGACGCCACCCTGAACCGAGTCAGCCAGTTTGACTAGTCTTTGTCTCGCGTGGCTGATGACATGGCCTTGGGCCCATGTGTCATCGACTGAGAGTAGAGAGAAGGTCAGTAGCAAATGCATTTTCTTTAACCAGTAGGCTGAGGTGGACAATGGCCCACTAGTCAGTGACTAAGGCTAGCTTTAGGTGTGGTGTAAAATGTATTTCATGTTTAAGAAATAAATAAAACGTTATAAACCTAATTAATAATATTCGAGAAATCAAATAAATGATTAAATCTCGTTTAAATCGTAACTTTTGATTTATAATTCAGAAAAAATGGGTATAATATATGAAAAATTGTAGAAAAATAAAATATACAACTTAAAATTATTATCAAATATTATTATGATGATTATTTAAATAAATATTATTTTAAAAGTAATAAAACTTGATAATTCATATCTTAATAATGGTAAATGTTAATAATATAAATAAAATACCAAAAATCTTAGAAAAATAAAATTTATAATTTAAAACCATAATCATGTATTATTATTTCACTTAATTAAATATTCATTATTTATTAAGTAATTATAAAGTAATAAGAATTATAAAAATCATATCTTATTATTTATAAATCACAAAAATAAATGTAATATACCAAAATGATCACAAAAATAATATCTACATGTTAAAAATCTAATATTCTACTCTTGAGTTAAATGAAAATTCAAATATTTTAAGAACTCAAACTTAAACTTATCTATTTCATTAATAATTCATATAAGGATAAATAAAATTTATTAATATTTCTTAAATGAGTGAATTAAGTCTAATAAATAGTATTAGTCTTAAATATTCATAATATAATGCCATAATGGTTTAAAACATTATAAATTTTTTTATTTTAGAATTATCTTCAACCTTAAGTGAAGACTACATTCTAAAAGGATTCTTATTCATAATAAAGAACCTTAAAGAACAACTTGTGACTAAATTAGATCATTCCTATCTACTTTAACCACCAGATTACAAAAACTACCACCACACTATAATAAATCCATAAGTAGTTAAGTAATACTATATTTTGGTTTATAAACTATAACCACTAATCTATAAAAGGTAAATGATACTACTCCATTATAAAATCAAGAAACCACTACAGTAAGTAAAAGAATCACCAATATAAAGTAACCTAATGGAAACATTCCAAATACACAAGTACAAATGTTATAAGTATCATACTTTAAAAACTATCTATATTTTAAAGTTAACTTTAGTCTCCAAGAATTTAAATATAATACTATAAACATTATTATATGTTTTATAGTTAACTTTGATCTGAACTAATAAAGTTATAAGCATCTCAAGCCAAAACTAATCAGGTAAACACAAATAACATCAACCACCAATAACTAACCACAAAGATTGTTTAAACCTTAGAAAAGGAATTTATTCTTCAAAAGTTATTCGTTTTGCCACTTCAGACACTGTATGACAAATAATCAAAATCACCTTACTTCATACTTCACTTGTATACCTAGGAGCAATAACACTTAAGCTATTTATAAATGACTATACTTATCAAGTCAAGTTTGAAGATAAACAATTAAAGTATAAACAATCTTGAAGAGAATTTCATAGGTGTATATTTTATTGCAACATAAATATGTGTTGTTCACACACACTCACAAGCCCTAATAAGAAGCACAAGTGTGAAACTTATCTAAAGGACAACACATTCTAAAGTAACCATTTCCGGAATCCAAAACCTAGGACAACGTTATCCCCGGGATTTGTGCTTAGAACGTGCATCACATTACTTATGCATAAAAGCATATTTCTTCTTTAAAAATTATTCCTTACTGGACCAATGATGCTGATTTCAGATTTTGGATCTGATATTGACTCGAAGACCGTAAGTGCATAATCTTGCAATCACAAAAGGCAAGTTCACACTTGATCATGTCCTTTGTTTATTTTCTATAAAGTATTTTACAAATCCAGTGTTGTTATCACCTGTATTTGAAAAAGGTCTAAAAACACTATTTTCAATAATAATGTGAACTATTGGTTATTGATCCAGGGTGATCAGCTAATCTATTAAATTCGACAGTTGGAATACCACTGTTCAGAACTATATCACCTAGGACTTAACAACCAATGTCGCTAGTGATTCTTGTGCCGTATATTACGCGTTGACCATGAGATTTGGAATGGGACGAAGAAGTCAGCTGTATCTTCTTCCTCTCGCATGAAGCCGGATGTGCAGGTCGTGGCTGTTATCCTCGAAGCGTGCATATTAATTGGTAATGCGTAGAGGATATGCAGCATATGGGTGGGAACCCTCATTGTCCCACGATAGTTCTAGCATATAACGATTTGTACAAACCATTGCCATAATTCTTTATGTGGGCATGGTGTACACCAAGGAGGCATGCGAGGCAGCGAAGGGGGCAGTGATTGTCTTGGATCATCTTCTGGGGCCCACATCATGGAATTGTGGACGGGAATAAGCTGCACGGTTGTGCAACAAAGAGTTGATCTCTCATGGGTAAAGTGACGCACCTCTGGAGAGTGTAAGAACTGTAACTTGTTACTCCCTATTCCTGGAAGGAGCTGCGAACGCGGTGGGAAAGGAACTCCATGTAAGTTCTGGTAAACCCGTGGAGGCTGACGGACATAGATTTTCAGAATAAAAGCAACCTTTGAAGAAATGTTTATGAAAACTTGCATTGCCTACGAACTATGGTCTGTGGTTGTAGTTATAGTGCATCAAACACTCCTTTTCAAGTGAATTTGCTGAGTACGCTCGTACTCAAAGTATCTTCTTAACCCTTGCTAGATTCTGAATCCATGAAGACGATGTCTACATCAAGTTATGCTCCAGGAATCATTAACAGCTAAAGCTCTTCAATGAAGACAAGAAAGTCAACATATACCTCAACTCAGGTGAAGACGAAGTTACTGATTAGATAGGAATATAATCTCTAGCCAAAGAACCCATTTCTATAGTGCGTTGCAATAACAACAATGTCAACCTCTTAGCCAGAATACTAGACTTAATAGTATAATCGTTTTTGCGTTATTTATCTTTGATTCTTCTCCGTAAGAAGTTCTTTCTCTCTCTTTAACCTAAAGTGTTCTATGGATCTTGTGGAAAGAATGAGTTTTAACCTTTAGCCATGTATTGGACCCGCTGTGTTTCTGTTGTGCCATTATGAGGGATGTAATACTAGTACGGTGTTTCATTGGTGTTATGTCAACGACTATAGTATACTACATCATGCAGTGGTATGCTGGGTCACCACAAGCCTAGCATGTACAGACATGGTCTCGGAACACGAAATACTGAAAACCATGAGTCATATGATTGATATGATGAACATGTTGATTGTTCGCCTTTGAAGCTACATCATCTCTCATGATGATCGGACTTGGTGTAGTGGATTTGGTTCGTTTCATCACTAAAACAATGTGAGGGATTGTTCACTTAGTTAATTTCAGAATTAAATTTGAATTCAATTTATCATAAACTTAGTCTAAACTCTTTATAAATATGTTGTAGATCATGGCGGCCCCTACCATCAATTTTAATGCGTTCCTAGAGAAATAAAAGTTGAAAAACAATGGAAGCAACTTCGCGGACTGGTTCCGCAACTTGAGGATTGTCCTCAATGCTGGTCAATTGACCTATGTGCTGGATACACCACTAGGTGACCCGCCTGCAGATGATGCTACCGATGAGGTGAAGAATGTTTTCCTTACTCGTAAGAATCAATACTCCACAGTTTAGTGTGCCATCTTGTACGGTTTGGAATTGGAGGTTCAAAAGCGGTTTGAGAACCGTGACCCTCATGATATAGTCCGTGAGCTCAAAATGATATTTGAGACTCATGCGGCTGCTGAAAGCTATGAAACCTCCGAGAAGTTCTTTAACTGCAAGATGGAAGAGGGCAGCTCCGTTAGCGAGCATGTTCTTAAGATGTTTGGGCACGCAAATAAACTCACAGATCTAGGAATAACGATTCCTAATGTGTTGGGTATTCATCGTATCCTGCAATCACCACCACCTAGTTACAAGAACTTTGTGATGAACTACAACATGCAGCATATGGATAAGTCGTTTCCTAAACTCTTCTCCATGTTGAAGTCCACGGAAGTGGAGATCAAGAAAGAGCACCAAGTGTTGATGGTCAATAAGACCACCAATTTCAAGAAGCAAGGCAAGCCTAATAAGAAGGGTAACTTCAAGAAGGGCGGCAAGAAAGCTGATGCGCCAACAAAGAAGCCCAAGGTTGGTCCTAAGCTTGATACTGAGTGCTTTTATTGCAAGGGCGAAGGTCACTGGAAGCGGAATTGCCCCAAGTACCTAGCAGATCTGAAGAATGACAACATCAAGAAGAAAGGTATATTCAATATACATGTTATTGATGTGTATACTACTAGTAGTAGTGCATGTGTATTTGATACTAGTTCGGTTGCTCATATTTGTAACTTGAAACAGGTGCTGCAGAATAAGCAAAGACTAGCGAGAGATGAGGTGATGATGCGCGTTGGAAATGGCTCCAAGGTTGATGTGATTGTTGTCGTCACGCTCCATCTTCATGTACCACCGGGATTAGTTTATACTTAAATAATTGTTATTTGGTACCTACGTTAAGCATGAACATTATATATGGATCTTGTTTATTGAGAGACAGTTACTTGTTTAAGTCTGAGAATAATGGTTGTTCGATTTATATGAGTAATATCTTTTATGGTCATGCGCCTATGATAGATGGTATATTCTTATTGAATCTCGCAAGTAGTGATACACATATTCATAATATAGATGCTAAACGACTGAAATTGAATGATAATTCTACATACATGTGGCACTGTCATCTTGGTCACATTGGAGTGAAGCGTATGAAGAAACTCCATTCTGATGGACTTCTTGAATCACTTGATTTTGAATCACTTGAAAGATGCAAAGCATGTCTAATGGGAAAAATGACTAAGACTCCATTCTCTGGCATAATGGAGCAAGCTACGGACTTATTGGAAATCATACATACCGATGTGTGTGGCCCGATGAGTGTGGCATCACGCGGTGGTTATCATTATGTTCTTACTTTCACGGATGACTTGAGTAGATATGGGTATATCTATTTCATGAAACATAAGTCCTAAACTTTCGAAAAGTTTAAGGAATTTCAAAATAAAGTAGAGAATCAACGTAACAAGAAGATTAAATTTCTGCGATCTAATTGTGGAGGTGAGTATCTAAGTTACGAGTTTGGCAAGCATTTAAAGAAATGCGGAATACTTTTACAATTGACACCGCCGGGAACACCACAATGTTGTAACATCCCAAATTTTTCCTATTTTGGAATGTCTAAATAAAATTAATAAGTTGATTGAATTGTTTGATATTGTTGAAAAAAAAATTTTGAAAAGAAACTTTTGTTGTTGTTTGATATTTTACTAAGCCACATTAAAAGAAGAGGATTACTATGACTACCAAGTTTTGAACAAATCCAAGACAATTGTTTGAATTCCCATCCATGATCCTTCCATTAATACAAGTTCTTAAGTTAAATCACCATTTGCAAAACCCTATTTTGAAATTAACAAAAACACTCCTACAAGACTACAAACAAAGTACTATAAATCCATTTGTTTAAATATGAAAACTATTGCTATAAAGGACCCTATGATGATCTACGTAATTTTAGAAAAAATTGGAGACAAGAATCAACTCATTTGGTGATCATATGAAAAAGATATGAAGAAAATAAGAAAATAGAAAAAAAGAAAAGAATAAACAAAAAAACTAACCTACCCCGCGGACCACCCGGCCCGGCCCACTCCCTCCTCCCTTTCTCTACTGCCCACTCCCCGCCTGCGAACATCGCCTAGTGCAGCAGCGCGCTGGGCCGGCCCATAGCAGACTGCCCGCTCCTTGTTCCCCTCTCGCTGACGATAGGACCCCACCTCACCTCCTTAAACCTCGCGATGGAGGCCGCGTTCCACACGGGAGAAACTCCCGAACCAAAATCTGTATGATTCGGCGCAGATGTTTGCCCTTCCGCCAAGTTTTCTCCCCCATATAATTACCCCTCTGTCTCTCTTGCGAATTTTCGCGATTTTTTGCAAACCCTAGTTTCCTCAGATCAAAATCCCGATCTCACCGGAAGTCCCCTCCGCCGTCGAGCACGAGCAGAGGTTTTTGAGCACCCCTCGCCTCCCTTCTTCTTCCCGAGCTACTCCCCGTCCTCACCCGATTCTTATCATCTAATTTCCCCTTGTGCAGCAGCCCTGGAGCGCTTCCAATTGCTCGCCGGAGCATCATCATCGTTCGTCGCCTCCATCCGCCTGTCATATCGCTGCAGCAAGAGAGCGACGAGTTTGTTTGCTCCATCGAGACCCCCCTTCTTGCACGCTTCTCGTGGTAGTATTCTCCATCGCCGGCGACCCCTGGAGGGCTCTCGGCCGTCGATGTCCGACCGTCACCGCCGTCGTTGACCGTCACACGCCGCCGCTAACCTCCAACACACGGTGAGCCCTTGAGGATTTGGCTTCCAGCCACCGGATCTGATCTGGACAATCCATATTAGATCGCCAACCCAAAGGGTACCGACTAATCGCAGTACGTCGCGTGGCGTCTGCGTCAACACGCGCCAGTTAGCGCACCGTCACTGCTCCGTTAGCGCCAGGTCAGCAGCAGCCGTCCCAGTCAGCGTAGAATATTCCGTGGCATATTCCCCTTTTGATTTGATAATGGATTAGAATGTAGAAAATAGATAGATCTTGAGAAATTCATAATAAAAGATCTGTATATCCAAAAATAGCATAACATATCTACAGATTCAGAAAATTATGTAGAATATTAATACATGATTAGATCTAACTCTTACTGTATAGTTTTATGGAAATAATTTAAATGGTTTAATGGACATTTTAAGACTAAATCAATCATAATAAATTATTTATAGATCCAAAAAATGCAAATAAGGTATATATGGATTCATAATTTAATATACTACATTAATATACTATTATATACAATTTTTGAAATATAAAAAATTGCTGTAGTAATTTAATTACTTTTAACGGCCATTTAAATTATTAAATTCATAATAAATTATTTATAGATCGGAAAAATGTAAATAATATGTCTATGGTTTCACAAATGCTCGTAGAATACGGATCTGGTCTTAGACATAACTTTTTGACGAAGTAAATAATTTAAATTAATTAAACTCTTTTAAATAGTAATTAAATCACAGAAAAAGATTTATAACTTAGATTAGGGTGAATCCAATTTGTACTGGTTCGTGTTAATATCCTCTATCCAGTAAACCTGAGAACCAAATTTAATTAGACAATTAGGACAGAAGTTATAGCAAAACTATTAAAACCTTTTTTTTGCAACCAACATTTAATAACAAATACCGTACTGCATTAAATGATCTCATACATGCATCATATGATCTATTGATATTCAGAGAACTAAATATAACCATTATGACATTAAACCATCATGCATGTTTGTGATCATACTTGTTGTGTTTGCTATGTTTGCACATGTTTTGATTGGTATTACCTTGTCCTCGCATTAGATTGTTCCGAGAGTGCGACTGCTATAGAGAAATACAATCAACACCCATATTATCAACATAAGGCAAGTTACACCACTTGTTCATATTTTCGTCCCAGTTTTGATTCTATGCATGTGGTCTTCAAATTCTGTAGTATGCATGTGTAGGATGTTCTAGTAGAATTTTTCCTTAGTATTATTTTGCAAGTGCGATGATTATTGTAATATGCCATGAGTAGCTCTATACTTAGGATTTATCCCTTCCTAATAGGTTCCCCTGTTTTCTAAGTCCTTTCTATGTTATATATAGATAAATTACCGTTGGGGGTTCGAAAGACAAGAAATTTTCTAAGTATAAAGGCTCTCTAGAGCGATCTTTTCTTCTCAAATCCACTTCAAAATAAAACTAAGTTTTCTTCTGAGTGGAAAGGTTGTCGGGTCAACGAGTGATACTTTGGTGAAGGACAGCCGCCCAGGAATCAAAGAAGTCTAACATGTTCCGGAATTCAGAAGCTTCCAGTGCAACCACAATACATATGGGCTCTGTCTTGGCCTAGTACTTAGTGGGAAACCTCACCTGGGTACCAACATCTGGAGGTTCTTGGAACGATTGGATCCAGAAGGTAGAGGGGCTACTAAGGGAAAGCCTCGTCATGGTCTTGTCTGTAAAAGTACTTGATCGTGGATTGTGGGTAAAGTGCATAAACTCTCGAGATTATTGCAATCTGATCGATCATCCGTGTTCACGGAAATAGAACAACATTGAGCATCTAAAGGCTGGAGCCTCTGAAAGATCTTCCTCTCTCTTTTCTAAACAAAGTTTTGAAACCCCATTGCGTGAGTAATATCGCCAATGGGTGGGATTTTGGTAACTTGGTGCGTAATATCCAAGTGTCACTTGGTGAGTAATATCCAAGTGTTAGGTTGTTTGGTCACTTGGTGAGTAATATCCAAGTGTTAGGTTGTTTGGACACTTGGTGAGTAATATCCTCGTGTTCCATTCGACCCTATTTTATTTACTCAAATGTTTACAAAATAGGATAAAACTCTCCCTCTTTTCTCCACACTTAGAGAAAATTATCTTTATACAAATGAACTCCAAAGCCTACTCAGCCTTGCATGTAGAGTTAGCCTTATACTTTCCTTGGTGTAATTTGCCAATACATTCAAAGTATTGACCCAACTTGTTGGCTGCACGTTTTATGTGCAGAATTTGGAGATCGTTGAAAGGTGCGCTAAGATCGCGGGTCTTCACTCAACCTGCATGTGGCATTGATGGGACTCCAAGTTGTATTTATATCGCTTCTGTTGTAATAATGTAAACTCCGGATTATTCGATTCATGTAATAAAGACTTGTGTTTTACATGATATTTCATCGACTGTGAGTGCTAGCTATTGATCTAGGGACTAGCATGTTAATCACAGGGACTTAGGATCTTTCTCCATCCGAGGTGACTACAAATGTAATGGTGTGTCCGAACATCGTAATCGAACTCTCTTAGATATGGTTCATTCTATGATGTCTCTTACAGATTTACAGTTATCATTTTGGGGTTATGCATTATAAACATCCGCATTCACTTTAAATAGGGCACCATCTAAATCCGTTGAAATGACACCGTATGAATTGTGGTTTGGGAAGAAACCTAAATTGTCGTTCCTTAAAGTTTGGGGTTGCGAAGCTTATGTAAAGAAATTATAGCTCGACAAACTTGAACCCAAAGTGGAAAAATGCATCTTCATAGGATACCCCAAAGAAACAATTAGGTATACCTTCTGTAACACCCTCAGAATCGACCCTATGCAAGTTTCAGCGCTTCCCGCCAAACCCGCATAGAAACGATTCAAAGGTGCCACCAGGCACTTTCGTGCGGGTGAAAAACGAAGTAATAACATTACACAACAGTCCTCGATGGGACCCACAGAACAGATATGTATACAACAGCGACTCAAAGAGTCAAGAATACAGATATAATATATAAAGATCCAAATCACCTTGAAAATGATAGAGCGTCCGACTACGGACAAGATGCAAATGGGGCTAAGAGCCCTGAAGAATAACCAATGGCGTCCATAACCCTGCCCAGGCCAAGCCGGAAGGGTAACCCTGCTAACGACGTCGAAACCTGCTAAAACAAAAGGGGTGCCGACAAAGGGAAAAGGAAAAAGAGGAGCGTCAGTACTGAGGCCAGTACACGGCGAGGCTAGAATTCGGCGGTCCTCGCCTATATAGGTATGGTGGACTGAAGCGGCAGCGGCAGCATGCACTAAACAACCTATAGAGACTCGATACAATGGTCGGCTATCAGAGAGAGATAAGAAAGACCTATTCGGAACCAACCTGATACTATCACCAAGCATACCCATCCTGGGATTTCCTCCTCGAGACCAAACGAGGAAGTCAACCGAGGAACTCACACAGTTGGCAGTTTTATTTATTCAGTTATCGTTGCAGCAATTACTAGTCAGGTATAGATAGTCATCCTGATAGAATAAGCAGTGGGCACTTTTAGTTAACCATTCCGTTGTAGTTGCAACACTTACTAGTCAGATACCATTAGCATGAGATATCCCCAAACCCAGCATTTGTTGGTACTTTTATTTAGCCATTCCGTTATAGTTGCAATACTTACTAGTCAGGTACAATGGTAGCAAGCGACAACCCAAACAAGCAATTGTTGGCAATTTTATTTAGCCATTCCATTATAGTGAAGCTGATTACTAGTCATTATAAAGTCAAATTTATAGCACTACTTTAGTTATAGTTGTCTATGATCGAGATACTGTGCTCCAAGTCGTCCATAACCGCGGACACGGCTTTCAAAAAGTTTTACCCTGCAGGGGTGCACAAATAGCAACACACACTCGATCAACCTCGGAAAAACCAAATCAAAACCCAACGAGGCCTTCACGACAAAGCAATCACCAGATTCAGAAATATTTCCGGGGGCCACCCCGTTGAGTACACCCGCAACGAAGCTAGCTGACTCCGAGACGGACTCAAGGTTTGGGTGGACGGCTGTAAACGACTGGGAACCCGAAAGTGTGACTGGGCTTGTCGATACCGCGAAATCGTGTCCCGATCCTAAACAGTACAGGTGCTCCTCGCACAATCGTAAATAAAGCGGTAAAGCATGGCATAAGTACAGGATAGTAAATAAAACCTCAAACTAGTTTGTGGCCCCAAGAAATAAGAATGAATCAAGCTCTGGCTCAGGGGGGTCCCATAATCCTCCCGGATGTGGATAGCGCGAATATTCAAGGAACATGTATCAAGTACTCGGGGTCCTACGGGACACAAGTGGACGGTTAACAACCAAATAACATCTATTGCCCACCTGTGCCTCTGCTTACCTACTTCAATTTTAGTTGTTAAACAGTAATTAAAGTCTTGATCATCTCCAACAATAAACACACGACAATACTCCAACAACTGTGGAACTCGACGACACGCAACAGCACTTGAGCAAGCGACTACGACGCGCAGGTCCAACTATCTACCAAACAACAGGTAATAGGAGGTGTCCAAGGCAATATAAGGCTGCAAGGGATATCACGGGTACGAAAGCTAGAGCATCGCAACACAGATAGCAATAGATCAACAGGAGGGAATAAATACTATAAAAGTAAGATAGGTAGAAAGGGGGAGATGCTCGCCTGAAAACATTGCCGAAGGTTCATCCGAAGATCGGGTCGACACTCGCATCAACTCATCGGCCTTATCCGCGAAGAAGCAAAACACTAGAATAAACACCGGATGCACTATTTAATACAACGGCAGAAGATCGGGCATGATGCATGTATGATGTATGACATGGCAAAGGTGCGATGCAATTAGGCAATATTAAGCGGAACCGGGGTCCCGACAATTAATTGATAGGTTCCTGTTGTTTAGATACCCCCAATTTAAATGTTGTCTTATCAAGGCAAAATATATCACCGGTTCGCTACACCAATTTAAATGCGGCCAATATAAGGCTAGATTTGCCCGCATATGGGCCCCATATTTAATTATTATGTGAATCGGCATAAGGCCCCCAAACCACAATATGTATGCAAGTATGACAATTTAATATGCAACAAGTATATATCATTTAATAAAATAAGGTCTCGGGTTTGGGTTCACACATCGGGGTACGGCAGATCTTGGTTCCGGGGGTTCGGGGTTCGGTCTCAGGGTTCGACGGGAAGGCAAGGTTCGGTTCGATGAGATCGATCTTGGCATTCGAGAAGAAGAACTTGGCGTCCGAGAGACGATCTTGTCGCATCCGCGGTCGTCGGGTCGTGTCGTCGGTCTTGTCGTTTCACGGTGGAGATCTTGGTGTCCCGGGTCTCGGTGTCATCGGTTCCGGGAGGAAGAACATGGCGTATCCGTGTCGACGACCTTGGCGTTCAGGGAGGAGTTCTCGGTGTCCCGGGGTGAAGTACTTGGCGTCCTCGAGGAAGTACTTCAAGCATCTATGGGTCGGTCCTCGGGGTCGAAGAACTTGGCGCGCCAGGGTTCGGTCTTCGGACTCGGGGAGAGGAGCTCGGTGTTCGCGTCGACGGTCTTGTCGATGGACCCTCGGGTTCATGCGGCTCCTTGTGGCGAACTTGTCGATGTGTCGGATCGGAGATCTTGTCGAGGGGGTCTTGTAATGGTACTCCGATGGTGCTTCGGGTTCGTCTCCCATCACCCGCACCAGAATATCACTCGGCATAGTTCTTGGCACCTGTCTACGGAAGTGCTTGACGATCTCGTTGGTGTGATGTGAACATGCACGGACACCGAGGCAGAGGGGCCAGGTCGCGATGGTGCTCGGGTCAGCTCGGCTGAGCACTGGGGACGCGAGGAGGGCGGCGGTTGCTGCGTGCTTGGGAGGAGGGCGGCCGGAGGACAGCGGCCAGCGACAAGGGCTTGGCCCAAAAACAGAGAAGGGGCGGTCCTGGCCTTGCGTGCAGGCGGCAGCGACGACCGGGAGGCGGGACCGGCGAGGCGGAGCGCGGTGCTTGCGGCGGCTCGGAGGCAAGGCCACAGGGGCGGCGACACAGAGGGAGGCCGGCGGCGAGGATGGTGACCGGCGGCGGTGTCCGAAGAGGGGAACACGACAGCGGGGAGGGAAGGCCGGAAGGAGGAGGCCGGGCGGCGACCTTGCTCGCGGGGACGCGTTGGGGGGCCGGCAGCGGTGACGGGTGCTGTAGAGGCGTCGGAGGGGAGGAAGACGGGGGCGGGGTCGAGACCAGACGGCGGCGGCTGGCTCGCGCGAGTGGAGCAGAGGGAGGCGAGGGTGTCGTGGGGTCGGGGGCGGAGCGAGGGGTGATGCAGGCGGAGGCGGCTGCTCGCAGGGCCGGTGTCGGAGAAGGCCGTGGCGGCGGGCGCTCGGCCGGGGGAAGGAGAGTAGGGCGGCGGGGATGACCTGCAGGCGGCGGCGGTTTCTCTGGGGAGGTTGGGCGGCGGGGAGTGGGGTGAGGGGAGCGTCGGGGTTGGTTGCGGGAGCGGTCTAGTGGCCAGGAGGTAGGGCCAGGGTGAGTATGGAGGGAGAGAGGCAGGAGGTGGGAAGCAGGTGGCCGGGGGAGGGGTGTGGGGCGCGCCAGGTGGGACCCGCGGCGGGTGGGTGGATCGGTGTGGAGTGGAGGCTGGCGGCTGGGAGGGGTGAGGGAGTGAGGTGGCGCGATGAGAGTGGGTGGGGGTTTGGGCCAAGTGACGTGGAGGAAGGGGATTGGCTGGGGTGAGGTGGAAGGCTGGGGAGGATAAGGGTGGGTAGAGTTTTAGGTGGTTTTAGGATTAGATATTTTAGTCTAGGGTTTTCTTTTATTTAAAATAAATTTTTGTAATTAGTTTTTGATAAATAAAAGATCCGGCTGGACCGGCGGCTTGGTTTGAACAAAGGGGGAGGATGTTAATATAGAAAACAAAGTAGGTCTTTTAGCAAAATAGTTTTAGACAGATAGATGTATGATGATGTCATGATGATGCAATGCACAAAATCAACGCGATTTTCTGGTAGTGGTTTTGCGGGATGCCACAATTCGACACCACTAACAATGGATCTCGCCCTCGAGATCCGCCTCATGGTACAGGAAAGAAGGTCGGTGATCTGCATCTTCTCGCTTCGTGTAGATCCTCGCGACACCACTAACAAGAGGTCGTTGTCCGTGATCGTCGAGGGAACACTCCGGGAACAAAAGGTCGAAGGTAGGGGTATCAACAATGAAGCCACCTCTAGCTTCCGTGGACGGAGTAAAATTGCTGGATCCACTGATTCGATGTACAAGAGCGAATGATAAGAGTAGTCGGATGGTGATCAGTCCACCGCGCACCCAAACCATTACTCTGCACAAGAATAGGCGAATTATGCAACCAACTCTCGGAATTAGACTGAAGATCTCGACAAACGAGGGTCGGAACAAAGGAGTGATGCATGCCCTGCACCGGATCTGGTGTAGGTGATGTCGTCGCGTCGGAAAACACCGGAAGGCACGAGAAGGAACAAAGAGAAGTCCACCAGTCGAAGGATTCCTCGGATAGCATGAAGACCAGATGTAGCAACACCGTTACCAAAGGAGGAAGCAAAACCCTGAAGGTACGATGGAACCCAACCACGAGAAATCCTGGACTCGAAGAAAAGATAAGAGGTGGATTCAAAACGCGTAGAGGTAAGAGGAGAATAGCAGAGGGGTAAGGAGTAAAATCAGACCTAATCAGAACTATCCAACCGATTTTGAAAAATAGTTTTGACACTGTACTTCGGCCGTTAGCTAGGTTATCCTACAGGCTGGACTTGTGGGGTATCGCAACTGCTGAGCTCTGATACCACTCTTTAACACCCTCAGAATCGACCCTATGCAAGTTTCAGCGCTTCCCGCCAAACCCGCATAGAAACGATTCAAAGGTGCCACCAGGCACTTTCGTGCGGGTGGAAAACGAAGTAATAACATTACACAACAGTCCTCGATGGGACCCACAGAACAGATATGTATACAACAGCGACTCAAAGAGGTAAGAATACAGATATAATATATAAAGATCCAAATCACCTTGAAAATGATAGAGCGTCCGACTACGGACAAGATGCAAATGGGGCTAAGAGCCCTGAAGAATAACCAATGGCGTCCATAACCCTGCCCAGGCCAAGCCGGAAGGGTAACCCTGCTAACGACGTTGAAACCTGCTAAAACAAAAGGGGTGCCGACAAAGGGCAAAGGAAAAAGAGGAGCGTCAGTACTGAGGCCAGTACACGGCGAGGCTAGAATTCGGCGGTCCTCGCCTACATAGGTATGGTGGACTGAAGCGGCAGTGGCAGCATGCACTAAACAACCTATAGAGACTCGATACAACGGTCGGCTATCAGAGAGAGATAAGAAAGACCTATTCGGAACCAACCTAATACTATCACCAAGCATACCCATCCTGGGATTTCCCCCTCGAGACCAAACGAGGAAGTCAACCGAGGAACTCACACAGTTGGCAGTTTTATTTATTCAGTTATCGTTGCAGCAATTACTAGTCAGGTATAGATAGTCATCCTAATAGAATAAGCAGTGGGCACTTTTAGTTAACCATTCCGTTGTAGTTGCAACACTTACTAGTCAGATACCATTAGCATGAGATATCCCCAAACCCAGCAGTTGTTGGTACTTTTATTTAGCCATTCCGTTATAGTTGCAATACTTACTAGTCAGGTACAATGGTAGCAAGCGACAACCCAAACAAGCAATTGTTGGCAATTTTATTTAGCCATTCCATTATCGTGAAGCTGATTACTAGTCATTATAAAGTCAAATTTATAGCACTACTTTAGTTATAGTTGTATATGATCGAGATACTGTGCTCCAAGTCGTCCATAACCGCGGACACGGCTTTCAGAAAGTTTTACCCTGCAGGGGTGCACAAATAGCAACACACACTCGATCAACCTCGGAAAAACCAAATCAAAACCCAACGAGGCCTTCACGACAAAGCAATCACCAGATTCAGAAATATTTCCGGGGGCCACCCCGTTGAGTACACCCGCAACGAAGCTAGCTGACTCCGAGACAGACTCAAGGTTTGGGTGGACGGCTGTAAACGACTGGGAACCCGAAAGTGTGACTGGGCATGTCGATACCGCGAAATCATGTCCCGATACTAAACAGTACAGGTGCTCCTCGCACAATCGTAAATAAAGCGGTAAAGCATGGCATAAGTACATGATAGTAAATAAAACCTCAAACTAGTTTGTGGCCCCAAGAAATAAGAATGAATCAAGCTCTGGCTCAGGGGGGTCCCATAATCCTCCCGGATGTGGATAGCGCGAATATTCAAGGAACAGGTATCAAGTACTCGGGGTCCTACGGGACACAAGTGGA
Organism: Avena atlantica; assembly: GCA_910589765.1. Classification (NCBI taxonomy): domain Eukaryota; kingdom Viridiplantae; phylum Streptophyta; class Magnoliopsida; order Poales; family Poaceae; genus Avena; species Avena atlantica. Next base: position 229,898,031 of record OU342738.1, read on the forward strand.
CGGTTAACAACCAAATAACATCTATTGCCCACATGTGCCTCTGCTTACCTACTTCAATTTTAGTTGTTAAACAGTAATTAAAGTCTTGATCATCTCCAACAATAAACACACGGCAATACTCCAACAACTGTGAAACTCGACGACACGCAACAGCACTTGAGCAAGCGACTACGACGCGCAGGTCCAACTATCTACCAAACAACAGGTAATAGGAGGTGTCCAAGGCAATAAAAGGCTGCAAGGGATATCACGGGTACGAAAGCTAGAGCATCGCAACACAGATAGCAATAGATCAACAGGAGGGAATAAATACTATAAAAGTAAGATAGGTAGAAAGGGGGAGATGCTCGCCTGAAAACATTGCCGGAGGTTCATTCGAAGATCGGGTCGACACTCGCATCAACTCATCGGCCTTATCCGCGAAGAAGCAAAACACTAGAATAAACACCGGATGCTCTATTTAATACAACGACAGAAGATCGGGCATGATGCATGTATGATGTATGACATGGCAAAGGTGCGATGCAATTAGGCAATATTAAGCGGAACCGGGGTCCCGACAATTAATTGATAGGTTCCTGTTGTTTAGATACCCCCAATTTAAATGTTGTCTTATCAAGGCAAAATATATCACCGGTTCGCTACACCAATTTAAATGAGGCCAATATAAGGCTAGATTTGCCCGCATATGGGCCCCATATTTAATTATGATGTGAATCGGCATAAGGCCCCCAAACCACAATATGTATGCAAGTATGACAATTTAATATGCAACAAGTATATATCATTTAATAAAATAAGGTCTCGGGTTTGGGTTCACACATCGGGGTACGGCAGATCTTGGTTCCGGGGGTTCGGGGTTCGGTCTTAGGGTTCGACGGGAAGGCAAGGTTCGGTTCGATGAGATCGATCTTGGCATTCGAGAAGAAGAACTTGGCGTCCGAGAGATGATCTTGTCGCATCCGCGGTCGTCGGGTCGTGTCGTCGGTCTTGTCGTTTCACGGCGGAGATCTTGGTGTCCCGGGTCTCGGTGTCTTCGGTTCCGGGAGGAAGAACATGGCGTATCCGTGTCGACGACCTTGGAGTCCAGGGAGGAGTTCTCGGTGTCCTGGGGTGAAGTACTTGGCGTCCTCAAGGAAGTACTTCACGCATCTATGGGTCGGTCCTCGGGGTCGAAGAACTTGGCGCGCCAGGGTTCGGTCTTCGGACTCGGGGAGAGGAGCTCGGTGTTCGCGTCGACGGTCTTGTCGATGGACCCTCGGGTTCATGCGGCTCCTCGTGGCGAACTTGTCGATGTGTCGGATCGGAGATCTTGTCGAGGGGGTCTTGGAATGGTACTCCGATGGTGCTTCGGGTTCGTCTCCCATCACCCGCACCAAAATATCACTCGGCATAGGTCTTGGCACCTGTCTACGGAAGTGCTTGACGATCTCGTTGGTGTGATGTGAACATGCACGGACACCGAGGCAGAGGGGCCAGGTCGCGATGGTGCTCGGGTCAGCTCGGCTGAGCACTGGGGACGCGAGGAGGGCGGCGGTTGCTGCGTGCTTGGGAGGAGGGCGGCCGGAGGACAGCGGCCAGCGATAAGGGCTTGGCCCGAAAACAGAGAAGGGGCGGTCCTGGCCTCGCGTGCAGGCGGCAGCGACGACCGGGAGGCGGGACCGGCGAGGCGGAGCGCGGTGCTTGCGGCGGCTCGGAGGCGAGGCCACAGGGGCGGCGACACAGAGGGAGGCCGACGGCGAGGATGGTGACCGGCGGCGGTGTCCGAAGAGGGGAACATGGTAGCGGGGAGGGAAGGCCGGAGGGAGGAGGCCGGGCGGCGACCTTGCTCGCGGGGACGCGTTGGGGGGGCCGGCAGCGGCGGCGGGTGCTGTAGAGGCGCCGGAGGGGAGGAAGACAGGGGCGGGGTCGAGACCAGACGATGGCGGCTGGCTCGCGCGAGTGGAGCAGAGGGAGGCGAGGGTGTCATGGGGTCGGGGGCGGAGCGAGGGGGTGATGCAGGCGGAGGCGGCTGCTCGCAGGGCCGGGGTCAGAGAAGGCCGTGGCGGCGGGCGCTCGGCCGGGGGAAGGAGAGTAGGGCAGCGGGGATGACCTGCAGGCGGCGGCGGTTTCTCTGGGGAGGTTGGGCGGCGGGGAGTGGGGCGAGGGGAGCGTCGGGGTTGGTTGCGGGAGCGGGCTAGTGGCCAGGAGGTGGGGCCAGGGTGAGTGTGGAGGGAGAGAGGCAGGAGGTGGGAAGCAGGTGGCCAGGGGAGGGGTGTGGGGCGCGCCAGGTGGGACCCGCGGCGGGTGGGTGGATCGGTGTGGAGTGGAGGCTGGCGGCTGGGAGGGGTGAGGGAGTGAGGTGGCGCGATGAGAGTGGGTGGGGGTTTGGGCCAAGTGACGTGGAGGAAGGGGATTGGCTGGGGTGAGGTGGAAGGCTGGGGAGGATAGGGGTGGGTAGAGTTTTAGGTGGTTTTAGGATTAGATATTTTAGTCTAGGGTTTTCTTTTATGTAAAATAAATTTTTGTAATTAGTTTTTAATAAATAAAAGATCCGGCTGGACCGGCGGCTTGGTTTGAACAAAGGGGGAGGATGTTAATATAGAAAACAAAGTAGGTCTTTTAGCAAAATAGTTTTAGACAGATAGATGTATGATGATGTCATGATGATGCAATGCACAAAATCAACGCGCTTTTCTGGTAGTGGTTTTGCGGGATGCCACACCTTCTATCATAGATCCGAAGGCAAAGTTTTTTGTGCCAAGAATAGATCCTTTCTGGAGAAGGAGTTTCTCTCGAAAGTAGTGTCTGGAAGGAAAGTAGAACTCGACGAGGTAGTCGAACCTTCTCTCGGATTTGAGAGTAGCGCAGTGCCGGAAGATGTTCATGTGCCGCCTGCACCAATAAGAGAGGAAGCTAATGATAATGATCATGAAACTTCAAATGAAGTTACTACGGAACCTCGAAGGTCGATGAGGACTCGTACCACTCCTGATTGGTATGATCCTGTTATGAGTGTCATTTTGGTAGACAACACCGACGACCCTCCGACGTATGAGGAAGCAATGATGATCCCAGATTCCAATAAATGGCATGAAGCCATGAAATCCGAGATTGTATCCATGTACGAAAACCATGTGTGGACTTTGGTGGACTTACCAGATGGCCGGAAGGCTGTCAAGAACAAATGAATTTTCAAGAAGAAAACAGATGTTGATGGAAATGTAACCGTCTATAAAGCTCGATTGTCGCAAAAGGTTTCCGACAAATTCAAGGAGTTGAATACGATGAGACTTTCTCACCAGTAGCAAAGCTAAAGTCTATGAGGATTTTGTTAGCAATCGCTGCATATTAAGATTATGAGATATGGCAGATGGATGTCAAAACAACGTTAATGAATGGTGACATTGATGAAGAGTTATATATGGTACAACCCAAAGGTTTTGTCGATCCTAAAGATGCTATCAAGGTATGCAAACTTCAACGGTCCATTTATGGATTGAAGCAAGCATCTCGGAGCTGGAATCAACATTTTGATAAGGTGATCAAAAGCTTTGGATTTATGCAAACTTATAGAGAAGATTGTATTTACAAGAAAGTGAGTGGGATCTCTGTAGCATTCCTAGTACTATATGTGTATAACATGTTGTTGGTTTTTGAATGATATAGAACTTCCTAAAAGTGTCAAAGACTATTTGAATAATAGTTTTTCAATGAAGGATCTTGGCGAAGCCGCATACATTTTAGGCATCAAGATTTATAGAGATATATCAAGATGCTTAATAGCGCTTTCACAAATTACACATTTGGACAAGGTTCTAAATAGGTTTAGAATGGAAGATAGAAAGAAAGGGTTCTTGCCCATGTTTCCAAATACAACCTTGAGTAAAACTCAAGGTCCAGCTATGACAGAAGATAGAGAGAGGACGAGCAAAACTCCCTATGCCTCAGCCATAGGATCTATCATGTATGCCATGATGTGTATAAGACAAGATATTTCATATGATGTTAGTTTGACTAGCAGATATCAAAGTGATCCAGGAGTAGATCACTGGATAGCGGTCAAAAATATCCTAAAGTACGTGAGAAGGACTAAGGATATGGTTTTTCCTTATGGAGGTGACGAACAACTTGTTGTAAATGGTTACACCGATGCTAGTTGGAACACCAATCCGGATGACTCTAAGTCGCAATCTGGATATGTATTTACTTTGAATGGTGCATCAGTGAGCTGGAGGAGTGATAAGCAAAGCATTGTGGCGAGATCTTCAACTGAATCGGAATACATAGCTGCTTCAGAGGCTTCACAAGAGGCGATATGGATGAAGGAGTTCATTGCGGAGCTTCGTGTGGTTCCTAGTGCGTTGTACCCAGTGGCCATCTAATGTGACAACATGGGTGCCATAGCGAATGCACAGGAGCCAAGGTCACACAAGAAGCTAAAGCACATCAAGCTATGTTTTTATGCTATTCGCGAGCATGTTCAAGATGGTGACATAAAGGTTTGCAAAATACACACAGGTCTAAATGTGGCAGATCCGTTGACTAAACCTCTTCCTAGGGCAAAACATGAACAACACCAGAACGTCATGGGTGTTAGGTACATCACAATGCAATCTAGATTATTGACTCTAGTGCAACTGGGAGACTGTTGGAGATATTCCCAAGAGGCAATAATAAAATGGTTATTATTATATCTTTGTGTTTATGATAAATTTTTACATCCCATGCTATATTTGTATTAACCGGAAACATTAATACTTGTGTGTTTTGTAAACATGAAAAAGTCCCTAGTAAGCCTCTTGTTGAACTAGCTTGTTGATTGATAGATGATCATGGTTTCCTAATCATGAACATTAGATGTTACTAATAACAAGATCATGTCATTAGGAGAATGATATGATGGATACACTCCTATAGTAAGCGTAGTGTAAGATCAAGTAATATAGAGTTTGTTTGCTACAAGCTTTCAAATACATAGTAACCTAATCCTTCGACCATGAGATCGTGTTAATCACCATCACCGGATGGATGCTTTGATGACATCAAACACCACTTCGTAACTGGGTGGTTATAAAGGTGGCATTAGGTATTTTGTAAGTATGTGTTGAGGCACATGGATCAAGAGTGGGATTTGTCCATCCATATGACAGATAGATATACTCTGGGCCCTCTCGGTGGAATATCATCCAATTGGATTGCAAGCATGTAACTAGGTCACAAGGGATGTCATATCACGGAATGAGTAAATAGTACTTATCGGTACGAGATTGAACTAGGTATAAAGATACCGATGATCAAACCTTGGATAAGTAAAGTATCGTACGACAAAGGGAATTGGTATCGTATGTAAATGGTTCATTCGATCATAATGTAATTGTATAAATATGTGGGAGCCATAATGGATTTCTAGATTCCTCTAATGGTTATTGATCGAGAGGTGTCTCTATCATGTCTGCATAGTTCACGAACCGTAGAAAGACACACTTAAGGATTCGATGTTGTTTAGTAGATATGAAATATAAGTTGGAGACTGAATGTTTTTCAGAGTCTCGGATTATATCCAGGACATCACGAGGAGATCCGGAGAATAAAATTCATATAAGGAAAGTCAATTTCCAGGGTTCAGAAATGTTTTTGGTGTTTTGACCGGAAGTTTCTAGAAGGTTCTGGAAGGTCCACCACCCCGGAGCGGCGCACTTGGATGCGCCATGCCCTAGTGGGGATGGCGGCATCATGCCCTAGGTCAAGTCGGCCAAGACTAGGAAGTGGAAATCAAACTCTAGTTTGAAAAGTCAAATCCCAATTTGAAAAGTCAAAGTCCTAGTGGAGGAAGGAAAGAAAACCTTGGGAGACTAGGTTTCCCTTTCTCCCTCCCTTGCCGCCAGCCAAGTGGACTTGGGGGAGGACTCGGCCAGGGTTGGGAACCCTGGCTGCCGCCCCTCCCACCCATATAAGTAGGGGTAGGGCGCCCCCCTCTCCCTCACCCCAAACCCTAGCCGCCTGGCGCGGCCCTCTCTCCTCCATACAACTGCTCCGGCTTAGGCGAAGACCTACAGTAATATATTCTCCACCACCACCACCACACCATCGTGTTGTTGGGATTCCGTGGAGATATACAAACCTCCGCTTCCCTTCTGGAATAAGAGAGAGGAGGGTCTTCATCGACTACCGTACGTGTGACCGACTGCGGAAGCGCTGCCGGAACGTGGCGCCGGAAGGATTGTCTTCGTCATATTGAGATCGACAAGTGAACGACTATATCAACCACGAGAATCCGATCTCGTTAAACACTTTGGATCTATGAGGGTTAGTACTCTACAAACTCGTTGCACCGTTCTCGTAGATTAGATCTTGGCTTTTGTGTGTTTCTGCGATAGAATTTTTTTGTTTTCCATGATGCGAACTCTTACATTAAGAAGAGAAGGACATATGAGTGTATGTGATAGAGATGAAAGCCAAATGAGGTATGAGGGCCTTCCGAGAGGTTGATGTCTGCGGCTCATGGGACATTGAATATACCAGACTTGATTGGACCTTTGAAACAAAAGGATGCGGGTGGTCATTACTGTCGAGTGCGGCTAGACAGGACTTAGCATCGGTAGATTGGTGCTAAGTCTGTGATCGCTTCTTGTTGGAAACCTTGCTCCGTTGTTCTGTTAGACTTGATTGCACTCTGTTTCTGAACTTGGTTTCACTAATAATGGAACCGGGGTTCCCCTATTTTGGGCCCTTTTGATCTAAAAAATGTAGATTGGTGCTCAAAATTTTCGTTTGCTAGTCATTGCCATTTCATTGCTGCCACTTCAGACCACTCGCCTATGTTGTTGATTTTGGAAAGAGACTAGGCGGATGAAGTCCGAGATAGGCACATACGGAATAAGTCTTTCAAATATGTGCTGATGTGGAAAACACATTCGGAGTTGGTTCCATTGGTCGGACATGTTTGGAGAACGGGCGGTGATAGCGTTTATTTGTTAGATGTTAAAGCTGAATTATTAGCTCACTCTCATGTTCTGCAAGGATGGAATTCTACTACTTTTAGTTTCGGATAGATACGTTACGCCAGGTTCAAGGTAGAACCGGCCCGGGTCATGAAGAAATGAATTTTTTAGATCGGCTAGTTAAACTAAGTCACGAGGAGGAGATTATGTGGAGACAGCGATCATATATTAGTGGCTTTTTGTTAATGATCAAATGGTTGACAAAAGAATAATAGAATTCCAAGGCTCACTCAAGTGGATGATTCAGTAACAGAGGATGTTGACGAAATCGTAAGTCTATGACCGTTGAATTCTATAAGCATTTGTATACAAACCGAAGGTACAATAGGAATTAATGAGGTTCTTATCCATGTCCTAGTTGAAGTCTCGTAACATATGAACAACAAATTAATATCGCCGGTTTCAGGCGAGGAAGTAAAGTCGACCCTCTTCCAAATGAGCTTAGGGGAATATGGATATCCAGCTTACTTCTTTCGGAATCACTAGGGCTTGTGCATCCCGGAAGTGACCATGGCAGCCACCCAGATCTTGGCGCAACGATATGAAAAATTAAATGAGACTTTGTTGCTTCTGATTCCAGTTTTGACTAATAGGTTTGTGTGATGTTTGGTTCAAGATTGCATCAAAAGTTTTTGCGAATAGGCAAAAATTGTATTACCCTCAATTGTGTCCCTTGAACAATCTTCCTTTGTTCCTAGAAGGCTAGTCATAGATAATATAATAACAACGTAGAAGTGTTTGCACTTTACGGAAAAATATGAGGTTAGGAACAAATTTTATGGTGCTTTGAAACTTGAGATGATCAAGGACTACAACACGAGTTTAATGGGATCATTTGGAGTCAATCGTGTTGAAGTTGGGCTTCTGTAGAAAGTGAGTTTATATGGTAACGACAGGAGTTCACTTGGACTAATTTTTAGTTCTACTTAATGGTGAAAGGACTTAATTTTTTGAGCCCACTAGGGGGATAAGACAAGAAGACCCTTTATCATCTTACTTGTTTTTGCTAGCAGCAGAAGGCTTGTCATGTTTGCTCCAACACAGAGAGATCTTGGGTAGACTTGAGGGTTTAGTAGTGGCGAATTCGGATCCTCCCATAAATCATTTGTTATTCACGGACAAGATTCTTGTGTTTTTAAAGAAAATCAAGAATGTGTTGTTGAATTAGAATCTACTCTTGATCAGTATTGTTTGTACTCGTGTTAACAGATGAATCGACATAAATATTCCATGTTCTTTAGTAAAAAGTGCCCTGAGAGTGTCAGAGTAGAAGTGAAAGGAGTGCTTCAAGAGAACAATGAATCTCTGAATGAAAGGTACTTGGGCTTTCCATAGGATGAAAAAAAGAAAGCCTACTTAGGTGTCTTGGGATGTTATGATTCAGCCAAAGTATATAGGAGACCTAGGATTTAGAGATCTTGAGTTATTAATTTGGCTCTTCTAGCTAGGCATGCATGAAGAATTTTTCATGACGAGAGGCTCCTAGTGCTAGAGTTCTTAAGGAAATCTATTTTCCTAAATCAAATATTTTGGACGTAAAATTGGTATATTCTCCTTCACATATTTGGAGGGAAATTCACGAGGGATATAATGTCCTTAAGAAGGGACTAATTAAGCACGTTGGCGATGGAAGATCAACACATATTTGGAGCCAGAATTGGATTCCTAGAGAGGAGTTTCTGAAACCAATTACCAGCCAGGGAGAAAGTGAACTTGAATTGGTTTCTTTGCTGATAGACCATACTTATGCATGTTGGAGATAAGATGTTCTAAATTCTGAATATCTACCAATGAAGGTTACTCATATTATGAAAATCCCTTTGAGTTTGGTTAGCCAGTTGGATGTTTGGGCCTGGAGTCATGAGAGAAATAGCTTCCATTGTTCGGTATGTGCACAAAATGTTAATTACTGCCAAGAGGAGAAGGGAAGATTTGCTGGATCATAGAGCAAGGTCATCATCCTCAGCGTAGGACGACAAACATTGGCATAAACTATGGAAAACAAAGGTTCCTTCCAAGGTTCGTTTGTTCATATGGAGATTAGTGCACACAAGCTTACCATATGCGAATGTTTGCATTCAAGGAATATGATAGTGATCCCATGTTGCCAGATTTGTATACAACAAAAGACTCTCAGAGATACTCTTTGATTGATTGTGTGATGGCTTGATGCGTTTGGGCTTTAGTGGATGAAAACATCACTAAGCATATAAGTATGAACTCGAATCCTAATATGAGGCAGTGAATATTCACTATGATGGAGACAATGGATCATGTAGACTTTGTGACTACGATTGTCACCCTTTGGGACATATGGACAACTCACTAGAAAGCAATGCGCGAAGGGAAATTCCAAAGTCCCATCAGTACATATGACTTCATGGGGGCGCTTTTAGGCAGATCTTGGTGAAGCTTTCACTATTCCAAAGAAACAGGTTAAGAAGAAAGAAGTTTGTATTGCTAGATGGACTCCTCCACCATCGGGACTATCCAAGATTAATGTGGATGTTGTAGTGTTGACAGAGGAGTATGGAGCTTCCAGTGCAGTATGTAGAGTTAGACACCTTCATGTGTGTGTACGTGAGAATAATCAAAGGAATATCGGATCCTGCAACGCTTGAAGCTATGGCAAGTTCAGAAGCTCTAGTAGCGGCGCAAGATTTAGGTTTATGTAAAGTCATTGTCACTACTGATTTCCTGGAGGTCATAAATATGATGAAGGACGTGCTTGTGCAACTATAAATCTATTTTGGTCCAGATTGATAAAAGATCAAAGGAGTTTGAGGTAACTCAGTTCTAATATAAAAGTAGGGATACAAATGGGCATGCATATATAGTTGCAAGAAATTCTATTATGCAGTCTTTTGGCTGTCGTGTGTGGTTCTTAGAACCACCCGACTTTGTATCTTTGAATATGCAATATGAATAAAATTCCCTACTTTCCCTCCAAAAAAATTAAGCAGGCCATGCTAACAACCTAAAAAAAATTGGCCACACCAATTTTGGTCTCATACGACCAGCTGATATATGTCCTAAGTTGCACCAGATGTTGTGATCTTGCGTGGATCAAGAACAGAATCGAAGGGAAAAAGACAGGATTCAAGCTAGAGGAAGAGTAGTAGGTGAGAGCAAACGGAAGGGAAACAGAACACGAGATTAGTTCATGCCGTGTTTGGTAGCCTGCAGCTGAATCTCGGCCCAGTCCAGCAGTGCCATGCTAAGTAGGGCCAGCCAAAAATAAGCATTACGCCATGTATTGCAACCCATTCAGGTTTCAACAGAAACAGCTCCATCTCCTTTGCAAGCAGAGGCCTCTGCTCTTATGCTGGCGGAAAAAGTTGCAAATCGTCTTAAGCTCAACCAAGTGACCTTCCTCACGGACAATTTGTCCCTTGCAAAGCAGCAGCTGCCAGAACCACTTCGAATCCACATGTTCTTAGGGATATCAGATGACATATTGCTCAATACAAGCAGGAAACACAGAACCTTTCACCCATGGTGTAGCATATATGTAGCGATCTTAATGGGCATAATTGTGTTCAACAGTCTATTAGGCAAAACACGTCTAAGCCTATCTTCAGCTGTATTAATTCAGCTCATGTCAACATGTCATGCCTAATTGCTTTAGCTCTTCATAACTCAAACTTTCAGGGCTTTGTACTTCATGTTGTAATTTGTCAGTGAGCTGAATAAAATTTGGCGCCTTCGGCGCCTCTCTTTGTTCAAAAAAATGAGGCGTTTTGTGCATCTCATTTGGTAACCTGCATGCAAGTGTGTTTGGATGCCTTCGGCCTAGGCTTGTGCTCACCTCTTCTCTCCATGGGTGATCTTACCATTCTATCACAAACAAAGGTAGAACCAGTTCATCATCACAGAACCCTAACTACTACGAATGGCAGTACAACAGTTCATCGTCACAATCCTAGCTACTACGACTGGCAGTTCATAAGTACAGTCGATCATGAATATTTTTTAGGAAAGGGGTGCAACTTTCTTTGTTTTCTTCTTCTTATTCCTCCTCCTCTTCTTCTTCTTCTTCTTCTTCTTCTCAGATCGTGGAGGGACCTCTGTCATTCCATATTGTCGTTTCCCACTCACTCCTCTTGTTCTTCCAAGCTTCATTGTCAGATGCCTCGATACCATGGCCAATGTCATTGGCGTCAGGAATTACATTCTCCTCAGCTCGCACATAAATATCAAGGCCATACCCCAAGATCCAGTTATGGAGTATGCAACAAGCAAGAACTATCTTTACCTAGGTGGAGAAAGGGTGGAAATGGCTTCTGATCAAGGATCTTGAACCTGTTATTCAAAGCAGTGAATGCCATCTCAATGGTGACCCTAAGTCTAGAGTACCTGAGGTTGAATAACTCCTTGGCATTGATTGGCATGTTTCTTCCAATGAACTTGTTCAGATGGTACCTGGTTGACCTGAAAGTTGGAAGAATCCTAGGGCGACAAGCATATCAACCATCTTCTAGATAGAACTTGCCATTAGGGATATTGATCCCATCAGCTCTAGACGTGCTATCAGGAAGGATGATTGCATCATGGGCTGATCCTTTCAAAACCAACTAGCACATATGTGAACTTCATGTCAAAATCACAAGCAAGAAGCACATTATGGATGGTGTAGTGCTTCCTTCCTCTATAAGATGCACAGTGTGCTCTTGGAACTCTAGCAGTGATATGAGTACCATCGATTGCACCAATACAATCATGTTACTTGAAGACAAGGATGCACTGACAAATCAGAGGAACACAAGAGCAAAATCGATGCATGTGATGCAATCCAAATACAATACAAGTGTTCACCTTGAAATATGGCATCCACCTGCCACTATTGCGTATCTTTGCAGGTGTATGACCCGTAGGTAATTTGATCATCTCTTCTCTGAGCTCACCTATTGCATATAACACTTGCCTGAAATAACATGATATTTTCTCCATGCTTCTTCTCAATGTGTTGTGGATGACCCTAAACCTCTGGTTATGGCCTGCCACATGAAGGAACATGGCAAGTTATTCTTCAACTGAGGTGTGAATGTTATCTTCTAACAATCCACTCCTAAGTCGTATTACAAGTGAAAATAAGGGGGGCTCTTTTCATCAGGATCATCTTTAGAGCCTCTACATCATTGTAGTTGAAGATGCAGTTCAGACTGGACATCCGCTCTTGATCTCGGGTCAACATAGGATTGTACGTCAAGAGAGGAAAGGCAACGCGTCTATCAGCTCTCTTGTGAAGTAGCAAGATCCTAGCCTAAATCACAGCTGTGAGTGTAGCTTCCTGATGGATAAGGACCATCATCTTGACTTAATGAGGTGGTTCTACCATAAGTTCTTCCTAGATCCATACGTCAGGCCTAGTCAAAAAAAGGGAAGATGGATTCCCGGTGGTTTACAGGAGCCATGGCGATGCACAACCGGGGAGGGGGAGATGCGCGGCGACTCTCTAGGTCGTGGATCACCTGTCGGAGTAGGAGGAAGCGGACGGTATGATAGATCTGTGTCTAAGCCGCCACCTCAACCTCGCTGTCGCCGCTCTTGGTGTCGAACTAGGAGGAAGAGGATTTTTTGGGAGGGGCGATGCGGAGATGTAAGCGAGGTTGGGCAGGTGAGGCCACTCTTGGCTTGATAACAGAGCCGGAAAGGCAACCACGCTCATGCACAAAAACGTTCGATTCGAGCATTGTCGTTGGGCCTGCCTCTATGCTTTTTTATAGATGGTGCTGGCCACAGCGCGAACATTGTGCAAGCAACCAAACGTCTTATTTTCGCACCACTTCGGCCTATTTGAAGGATATACAAGCTACCAAACGCACCCTCGGTCTTCTTTTTTACTGGACATCTTTAGATATACGCAGCATATAACCCGCTGCCACCTTTAGGCCAACTGATCCCAATGATTTGGCCCATAGCCATCCTCTAACATATTACTAGGCTTACAGCCCATTACCGTCAAAGTCAAGTGGTTCGTCACAGGGATGTACATATAGTTGCAAGAAATTACTCCCTCCGATCCTAAATAAGTGTCACGGTTTTAAACTAACTTTAATTTAAAATGACGACACTTATTTAGAATCGGAGGTAGTATATTATGCAGACTTTTGGCCCTCGCGTGTGGTTGTTGGAACCACCTGATTTTGTATTTTTGAATGTGCAATATGAATAAAAGTCCCTGCATAGGCTATGCCGATTTTGGTCTCATACTGCCAGGTGATATGTCCTAAGCTGCACTAGCTGTATGTTAAGTTCCTGCCTGACGTCTCCGTCGCGGTTCCTCGTCCCTGGCCTCCAGCCAGGGCACCGTTCTGCAGGCCAAGACTTGTTTAACGGCAGTCTGAACCACACGGCCGTATATTCTTTAACTGTAATACAGCTTTAACCACTTCAAAAGACGGATAATAGTGACACATATTACGTGAGCTTCCAAGTTGCTAAAGCTCAAAAACTACCAGCTTGCGTACTAGCGGGCGACATACTCGATGAAAACTCCATTATTCTATGCTTTTTATCCCGAATACTTTGTGTTCCATGGAACCTATATATACTTCATGACATACTCTGAAACATGCAGCACCTGAAACAGGGGCCCAAGTACAGCGAGCAGCAGAGCCCCGAAATGGCGAACCAAGCTGTCTCATACGTGTTCGTGGCTCTGTGCCTGCTCGTGCTCGTGGCGAAGCACGGCGAGGCGAGGCCGCCCCTGCTCGTCCCCGCGGTCTTCGTGTTCGGTGACTCCACCGTCGACGTCGGCAACAACAACTTCCTGGCCACGCGCAAGGAGGGCAGAGCCAACTTCCCGCAGTACGGCGTGGACTTCCCGACCTCCAAGCCCACCGGCCGGTTCAGCAATGGCTTCAACACGGCCGATCAGCTAGGTACGTGCATTGCACTCGCACATCATCAATTTTAAAGGGATAGGTATTTCTTCAGGTTTGAGTTCGATCGGCGGTGCTTAACAAGTTTGCACGCTTGGTTGACGAACGTACAGCTCAACTACTTGGCTTCCCGATGAGCCCGCCGGCCTACCTCTCTCTGACGGGGCGTAACCACAAGTCACACTTGTTCAGTAAGGGAGTCAACTTTGCGTCAGGAGGGTCAGGACTGGGGCTCCACACAGGCCGATTGATAGTAAAGATTTTCGATAGAAAAACCGTTACACTCAACCATATTCCACGTCGGGGTAGAGTGCAGGACTGATTGTTCTAAACTTTATGTGCAGGCTGGTGAGGTGATCCCGATGAGCAAGCAGCTCAAGTACTATTTGAAGGTTGTCGAGCACATATACAAGAGCCAAGGTTCGAGAAGAACAGCTACTCTCCTCTCCAAGTCCATCTTCTTCATCAGTACCGGCAGCAACGACATGTTTGAGTACTCCTTCTCCCCTAGCAACGACACACAGTTCTTGCTCGGCCTCGTCACCTCTTACAAGCATTATCTGAAGGTACCACCGGCCTTCAGTTCAGATCATATATCATATCAGCATTGCTAACTGAACCCTCTAGAATTCCGTGTACATATTACATTACATAAGCTGCTCAGGAACACTCACTGCACTGTGATACATGCACCGCAGGCCTTGTACCAGCTGGGGGCGAGGAAGTTCAGCATCGTCAGCATCCCGCCGCTGGGCTGCACTCCGTTACAGAGACTGCGGCAGCTCAATGAAACGGGCACTCAGGGCTGCTACGACTCACTCAACAACCTCTCGCTCCGGTCTTACCCGATGCTGGCCGCGATGCTGGAGGAGCTGGCACACGAGCTGCCCGACATGGCCTACTCCCTCGGAGACGCCTTCACCATGGTCTCCTTCGTCTTCGCCAACCCACAGACAAAGGACTGGAGTAAATAATCGATTGGCATTGTCTGGTTCGATCGGTGACTGTTTCTGACTGTGATCGACGTTGACTGATTCTTGTAATCTTGTTGCAGACTTCACGGAGCTGGTGGCGGCGTGCTGCGGCGAGGGGCCATTCGGAGCGTCAGGGTGTAACCAGACGGTACCCTTGTGCGGCAACCGCGACGACCACCTCTTCTGGGACGCCAACCACCCGACGCAGGCGGTGTCTGCCATCGCCGCGAGGACCATCTTTTTTGGCAACCAGTCGTTCGTCAACCCCATCAATGTCTTCGAGCTGACCCAGATCTAAGTGTGATTGCCCGCAAGTTTTCGAGCTCTTATGATTTATCAGTTTTCTCTTCTCCTGTCAGTACTAAATAAGCAGTAGTCAGATACATAGGACTACGGTGTCAGAGACTATATAGTGTCGAGCACTGTCTTAAAGACATGCAAGGCGATGAATCTTACTAGTAGTATTGCTATTGTTTTCTTGGATCGGAGATCTCTTTCTACACGGACTTGAAATTTGGATTACAAGTTTTCTCAAGATATTGCAAGGGGAAGTAAAAGCTTTCTCGAGATATTTGAGTGGATTTGACAGAGTCTCTCCATCGACATGGCCTATCTCCATCAATAAGAAGCAGCTTAGCAGCTTTGAAAGTTTTAAACTTACCTTTCTGTAAGCGGCACGACACGAACGCGCGGGACCGCGGTGGGCCGGTGTAGGTAGAGATTTTCTCTCTTTCTTGATTCTCAATTTTTTTCCAAGAACTTTTTGTTACTTTATATTTGCATTGCCTTCTTTATTTTCTTCATTCTTTCCTTTTCTTTTCTCCCCTTCATTTTTTGTTCATGTTTTTATTTTACTCGTTTGTTTTCTTTTTTTTCTTTTCTCCTGTCCTGTATTCCTGTCATATGATTTAATTGTTTTCATTCCCTTTTTCCTCTTTACTTTTTACTTTAAAATGTATGAAAATTATTTAGAACCACACATGTATATATTGAATCACATGAATGATTGCCTTCAACCATATGAACAATTAATTTGGATCTCATGCACAGTTATGTCAAAACGTTACGAACATTTATTTTGAACCACAAAAACAATTATAGTCAAAACTAATGTTTATATACGTAAAATAATTTTTATTTGTTTCTAAATTAATTCTCTACATGGGCCTCAACCTTCCTTGTGGCTTGGATCTAGAATTAAGTATGTCTTGCCTAAGTTTAATTAGTCTATAAAGCACAATTGAGTTGTAAACTCACAATACTTATTTAAATAATTCATTTCTCTCGGCTAGCGACTCCGAGGAGAAGAAAATTTCTTTCTATTTATCATGATTAAAATAACATGTATGCTTCCCTTATCTCCAAATTTCTCTTTCCATGTTCTATTAACTAGATCAATTGAATAAATTATATATTTTCCAATACCTACCTTATACCGTGGCGGGGTGGGTGGATTTATATCCACCAGCTCAACAAAATAAGAAGAAAATTGATGTTAGATAAGAGAAAGAAAGACAACCATTTTTCAGAAAATTTCACACAACATATTTATAATTTTACTGTTAAAATAAACCTCTTAATATTTTTAAACGGTTGCATGTTTCAGTCGGGTCTTTCACGAAGCGGTGCAAGTGATAAAATAAGTGTTGGAAATAACATATATATACTATAGAATTAAAGTAATTCCGAATGTACAAAACAAATCGGATGATAGAAATACAATTAACAAATGATACCAACAATATATATAGATTAAGGGTGTGTTTGTCTGAGCTGTAGATTCCTTAAAATTAGTTGTAGCAAATCTATTGTAAAAATAGCACCGGGTGCATAGTCGATCATTTCTTGTTGGGCATGATCTATATCAATATTATTTCATGATCTATGGAATGCTACAAGAATTGTAAATAAAAGAATTAGTAAGAAAGGTTATTTGGTTGCACAATAGAAAAAATAAATATACCATATATATTAAGGATGTAATGTAGGAATTCAATTGGTGTGAATTTGGAGGTGGGGGGCTCATTCTTTGAACCAAAGGGACTCTTTGTGAAAAATCCATTCACATGAATAGAAATCCTATAAAATTATATTTCTGACTTATTTGGAGCACATGATTGAAATCTCAAGACTAGGAGAAAAAATCATTGGGATCTCATTCCTTTGAACCAAAGGGACTCTATACGAAAAATAAGACATCCATATGGATCAAAATTCTACAAACTTACATTGAGGACTTCTTTAGATCACAAGAAACTCATGAATTTGCAAGGACCACAACTACAAAAAAGAGGATTGCAAGACAAAGTAGAACATAAGGTATAGTCATTTAGTTGAAACATCGTAAAATATGCTGGGAAGTTTCTCGACCCTATGCTAATGAATTGAAAAAGTTAGCTAGGTACCTCTTGGAACAAATAAAAAATACAGGAATTTAGAGTATATGATTACTAGAAGAGAAAAATCTATGGTACTGTTTGAGACAAAGGAATAAGAGTTTTAGATTCCGATGAAAATCCTTTGGAATGAGCCGTTCAATAGTAATTTTGGAGGAAAGTTTACCTCATGTTTGTATCTAAGTGTCCGCAATTCCTGTGTTTTTCCTGTGCGACGTCCAAACGACACTTTTGAATTATTGTGGTTTTGGTTCATGAAGGAATCTAGGATACATGACATCTTAATTCCTTCATTTTCTTTCATATTCCCATGTTTTCAGTTCCTTCATTGTTGAAATTCCAATGTAATTGAGGCATAAAAAGGGAATGCAATCAGGTGTCATTTCTTTTATAAAGTGAGTTTTCTTAAGAAGATAAATCATATGAACTTTAGAAACCTCTAAATTTAAGTGAAAACCCTTCAATTCAAAAAAAAAAGGCCCCGAAAGTGGTTTGAACCAAAGATACCCTACAATGTTAGCAGCCAGCTCCAAAGCTATACTCCTTATGCCTCGAAATAGATGTCGGAGATTTTCTAGATTCTCGTGTGCTAAGCTTGAAATATCTATCTTCTGTATACACATAAACCCAGCATCGCTTTCTCCTTTTGGGATCTCGTTCAGTTTAGTGGTCACAGCGAGGCGAAGCAGCAAAACCCAGTGGACCATCGGTAAAGTTGCACCCGGCCGCGGACAGCAATATGACCTCTGATGGAGCATGCCATCGCCATTGCATGTCAACACCACGAAAGCCTGCCCAGAACATCCCAAAAGTCCACAAGGCTAGCTAGCGAGTCGACCATTTTACTACAGTAGTAGCTTTTCTCATGGAGAAAAGATCCAATCCCGCAGTAGCACTGGGAGGCACATCACCCCGGCCTGATCGAATCTCTTCTCCCCTCGATAGCTCTACCTAGTGCACGGTAGCTGCTGCTGCAACCACGTACAGTCTCGCAGATGATGAGAAAAAGAAGACGCTGCCGCTGCCGCTGCCGCTGCATGCAGAAGATGGAGCAAACGGCATGATGGCGCGTGCGAAAACTGTGGGGGCTATGGCTCCGCATCCTTGCCTTGGGACATGGCATCGATCGATCACTGACGGCCACTCCTCTCTCGATCGATGCACGCCGCCACAGTACGCTCCACCCTCCCATGCTCCAGCTCCGCCCGGTTGCCTTGTTCGGGCATAAAATCTCCCGGTCATCATCAGCTGGATCTTTTGGTATGATACGAAGCGACCCTTCGTGCCGTTGTGCTGTGCATGCAAGCCAAGGGCTTGTAGGGAGCTAGTAGGGCGCTGGATGTGAATTGCTCTCTTTTTTCGGTCAGGTTGCATCTCCTTTGGTTTCTGAGTACTCCTACGGATTGATCGACTCGCAGGCAGAACATTGATGGCCGCTGCTTCTACTAGTGGTAGTACTACCACTACATGCAAGTCGGAACAGGTTAGAGAGACAGTAGGGGCAGAGAGAGGGGCTGCAGAAGAGTGGTAGTGCTAGTGGCTACCAGTACTACTAGGCTGCAAGCATAAAAACATGTAAAGTGATGACCTCTACAGCTCTCTCGCTCATTGACTCTCTATATGCACCCAAGACTAAAAGGGCGACAGGCTTTCATTATGGATTGGCAGCAGGGCAGCTGTGCAGTCTTGCCCGTGTCCGGTAATGATTTGATTTCCATCATGCATGGTGGAACGAAGTGGAGAATCCCCATGGTGCATCGCCCTACCCTCTGCGTGCTATGGCTTGACATGAAAGAACGTAGAGAGATCCCGGCTAGCACACCTCTCTGTGCCCCATCTGTACAACAAAATTTGTTTCTCCAAGACGGTGAGATGCTTGCTTAGGCCATCTTCACCAAAGCGATCCGTTTGGAACATGGGATGTATCCAAATGGTTCATTTGGATCGGCACGATTGGACACGAAAACACGTTATCTTGGGCTCTGTTCGTTTAGGGTCGGAGAGCTCCAGCGGGCTCGATCCACTTTTTACGCGATATTAAAAACATAGAAAAACCAAAATAAAATTAAAACTTAGCTACATTACATCGGAGACGTCGACGTCACCCTCACTGACGCCGCCGCCATTGACGCCCGCCAACTCGTCCCCCTAGCCTTCGTCTTCGTCCTCGTTCACGGAGAAGTCGACATCGAGGAGGTAGATGTCTCCCTCGACTGGTTAGTCACCCATGTACGTTGAGCGGCGCCTTGCCTAGTGCTCCCATACCAGGAATTTCACCCAGAAATCCCGGAGCGCATAGGTAACTTCGTTGCTGAGGTGCGCCGACAGCAGGTGCCGATGGTGCTTGATCTCCTAGTCCAGCAGGTGTCGCTCCGTCGGCATCGGCAGCACAAGGACGCGCACCCAGTTCAGGTGTCGCCTCGGTAGCAAAGACACATCGTGGTGCTCATAGGGGTGGCGGTCATTCCATCGCTCCTAGCACTCAGCGACCCCACCACTCCCTCACCTTCTCGAGAAGACGACGAGCACGACCCACCGCAGCAGAAGCGCGCCCAGCACGGGCCGCTGCGGCCGTAACAGCAAAGTCCCGCGTGCGTGGACACGGTGGCAGGGGCACGCGAGGATCCCTCGTGGTTGGTAGAGCGGCGACGACAGTGGCCCGACGAAGAACCACCAACCTCATGGTCATTCCTCGTCGTCTTTTTCCACCAGTTGAGCATGGCATCGACAGAGAGGGGGCTAGCTTCGTTCGATTTGGCAACGGGCAAGGGGTTGTGGGAGGCCTGGCCACGTGTTCCCTCGGCCATCAATGTCGATGCGGTGGGCTCGGTGCCATCACTTCAGTTCAGCCTCGCTAACCGCTCGGTAGCCTTTGGCTAGCTTCCTCCATCAATGGCCCACTGACCGTGGCAACAGGGGAAGCGAAGCCGGTCGCTACCAGGTAGCCTTGGGCGCGGACACGAGGAAACGCGCTCGGTCCACGTCGACTCATTCCGAGCGCATATGTGAACCAGGAATGGGTCTGCCCGGACACGCTTGGTCGTTTGGGTCAGACCGCTAGAGCAAATTTTCACCAGCAGGATGTCCACGCGGACCGCTTATCGGACAACCCGTGGACCGCTTCGGACAACTCGTGGTCAAATGGGTCAGCCCGGTGGAGATTAGCTAGCTGTAGTATCTCGACTTCCTCAACATTTACCACTCCATGGAGGCATCATTGGGGAGCCCCTTCACCTCCCTCGTCGTTCGTGTCTCGGGCTCTCCGGGTGAAAGCCCAAGTTTTGTCCTTGGTCGAAACAGGCAACGGGGCGTCGCCTTTAGAAGCCCGGTACTCTGCCTATTGCCTTTGGCTTGTCAAGCTCTGCATTTTCGTCGTCGACTAGGAGTGTGCGCGATCCTAGGGTTGGCGTGGCAGTTTGGAGCGACGACTCCGAGTGTCGGCTTTTGCCGTTAGGGCGGAAGGGGCGTCGACTCAAGTGGGACGCGGCCCCGGGGCCGGTGTGTTGTGTTTGGGTTGTTTTGGTTCTAGTTAGTGTGCACGTTCTGGGACCGGTGTGGACACCGGAGCAGCGGCTCTGGATCTTTCTGAGTGGTGCCCCTTCTTGCTTGGGCGGAAGGGTCAGCTCGTGTGGTGCGTCGCCCTGGGGGCGGTGTGGTAGTTTTGGTATGTTTTGGTTTTGATTTCCCTTATAAACTGGTCATGTGAGTTTGGATATATAACTATATATTAAGGCTCGCGCGATTCTCGGCCTATGAGCACCTGGGCACTATTCATCATGAATGAAAAGTACATGCGAATGAATAGTAAACGTGTCATTCGGATTGTTTCTGGCCGTCGATTTCCGATTAGACGGTCTGTATCCGTGCATATACTATTTTTGTATAATTTTTTCAATAATGTGTTTATGCACATAAACGCAACTTAACTTTTTGGTTAAAATTTTCTTGCCAATCCATATTTTTTACCTTTATCTTTTTTAACTTTACCGGCCGTGTTCGATCCGACGATTCGTGTTCGCACGTATTACTCTTTGTCTAATTTGTCTAAGCACCTGCCACGTTTTCGTGTCCGCATGTGTACTATTCATCAACTAATTTGCTCAATCGCGTGTACGTTGCATTGACGCATTACAACTTTTCGGCTAAAATTTCATTGCCCTAACATATATTTATTTTCGATCAGCATCTAGACACAACAACTTTTTGGCTAAATTTTTATTTTTTTAACGGATATTGTTTTCTCTATATGTTTTCTAATTATTCGACATAAATTTTCTAACCCATCTTTTCCGTCCATTCGATCCAGCGGCACACGTCCGCGCGGGTGTTATTCATAGTCTAATTTTGTTCACTGGTGTGTCACGTCACGTAGACATAACACAACTTTTCGGCTAAAATTTTCTTACCATAACCGATATATTTTACGTTTTCCCACCTTTTACACCCGTTCGATCCGGCTGCCCGTGTCCGTGCATCTACTATTCATCGTCTAATTTTGGTTAATCGTGTCCATCTTCGATCTGACTGTCCATGTTCGCGGCTGTGCTATTCGCAGTTTCATTTTGTCTCGCGTGTCACGTCACATAGATGCAATACAACTTTCGGCTCAAATTTTCTTGCTCTAACCGATTTTTTACGTTTATCTTTTCTAACTATTCTGTTTAAATTTTCTAACACACCTTTTCCTTCTGTTATCTGGTGGCCCACGTGTACGCGTATACTATTTATCGTCTAATTTTTTTCAATCGTGTGCCACGTTACGTATTTTTTCATCATTTTCAACTATTCGGCTTAGATTTTTTTCCAGCAAGAATGTTTCTACTTAATGGACACAATGTCTCGGGTTTATTTTTACGGCAGTTATCCTATGTCTACAATAGTATTTTTTGGCTCTATTTCCTGATTATTCTAATTAACTGACGGTAACTTTATGATGGTGTGTCATTGTCTAATCTTACTTTGACAAGAGTATTTCTTTCAGGGTTATTTCATTCAATCACACTTTCAGTATTTCTTTCAGGGTTATTTCATTCCGTCACACTTTTTATATGTGATTTTCACATGGTAATTATTTTTCGGTAATTTTTCATGGGTGAGTAATTTTTTCATGTAATTCATAATTGGAAATTTAATTTTGTTATACTTTTATTCGTCAACACTAATCGCACCATCCTCCGCCTCTTTTATCTACAAATAGTATTATCATTGTCTTCTGCCAAAACTTCAGACAATAATAATCTCCAGCAACAATTTTAATCGATTAATTCATAGCATCTCTTAACATATCCTTGGTTTCGGCCAGTTCCTCAAAAACTGGTCAACTCTATGAATAGACAGAGCTTTTGTCGGTTGCTCTAAATTTTTTTTTACCAAGTTTTGGATTCCGTATCCTCGGATTATGAAAATAATGCGTTCAAGTGGCTACATACACTGCTGCACGGCTGCCAGGCGGTATCACGGATCTATTAAAGAAACTGGTAGCCTGAAAGCTGTGGTTCATCAAGAATCTATCTGAGAAACTGACAGGACGAAAGGAACAGGAAGATACGTTTGGAAATTAGCAAATTAAAACCTTCTCTCTCTCTCAGAGTTATAGCCTGTATCATTCCAATTAATGCACATGAGCTTAGAAAGTACTAACCACATTGGACAAAGGTGATATACAGAAAAATATTATGGCAATTTAACAGAATGGCCAAGGAATATATGGGAGAGTATATTGATAGTATAAACATCAGTTACAATCTAGTCTTTGTTACTTAAAGAAAAAAATAGCTAACATAGAACAAAACTGATCCCTAGTTGCCTATGTAACTTGCCAGATTTAACAAAATCACTCTACATAGAGTATTTGCAGAAATTGACAAGGGCAGAAAAGATGTAGCAGTGCAAACTCAGTTTTTTCTCTTGACAAACAACCGGGGCTGCATAAAATCTGACCCACTAGAACTGGTTTTTTCCGAATTCATGTGCAAGAAAATCAACTCTTCACATGAAAATGTGAACCCGTGATCACAATAACCAGACATATGTATTGCAAGTTTTGGACGCCCCTCTTCAATTTAATATGGAATGTAAGCATGTCTTGTTGATGAAATGACTAATGAGCTTTTAACAAAAATCATGCAAATATGAAACGGAAACTCAATGATACAGAAGTTTTTTTAAAACATTATGAAGGAGAAGTTTGAAACGTAATCCTAAACCCACAACGAAATAAATGCTGTAAAGTATTGTTTTTTCCTTTTTTAACCGCGTCCAGAATTTAAGTTCATCTAGACAGCAGCAGTGCAGACATACAGTACTGATGATGAGATATGTTTTTCCTTATTTCAACTAAGGGTTGTTGAAAGAAGTATAAATTTCTTCATAAGTACAGTACATGTGATCATCTGAAGTAGTAATCATCACTGAACAAACAATAATATACCATGCATGCAAACTCATTCATAAAGAAGTAAGGTTCCGTTGCATTTTCCGACCTGGTAATGATCAATCTGTGTTGGGTAAAGCTACATATATAGAGAGAAGTAAGATCCACGGTTCAGGTTACTGACTAGCATACATAAATTTGAGCCATCACATTAAACACGAGACCACCACCACAATGCAAACAAACAAAATACGCTGACAGCTGTACTAGCACGCAGGGGGTCTATGACTGAAGAAATCATGAAGCGCATGACAATTCTCTCTGCTGCAACTTGCGTGTACAAAAATTTACAAAAGAAATCTTATTGGAACAAGCAATAATAGAATAATGGTAAAGATGCAGATGTACAGAGGATGGAAATGATAAGACACAGAAAAGAAAACCCCATCTCATCATTACTATCATCTGTCACAGCCTCACAGGCACAAAACCCTAACCAACGAGAGAGAGAGAACGCATGAGTAGTACTCGTGCTTGAATAGATCATTGGTATCTTAACGAACACGTCAAATCGGAAGCAATCATAGAAGAGTTTGGTAACTAGCAGAGCTTTCTCATTGTCACTTGCTGCGATGTAACTGTTGAAGATTCAACGAACAGCCCTGCAAAAAAACAGCAAGAATAGAGAAGAACTTGGACACTGGGAAATAGGGAGAAAAATACAGATCCAAAAGAAGGACATGCTGAAAGCCCACCGTATTTCCTCTCCCAGGCAACGAGTTATAGTAAGAAAGTACGCTTCAGTTAAGATGCAAAAAAACAGATCAAGAGCTGGCATATGTATGCAGAATTGCAGATACAACTCGCCTAATTCTTCCACAAGAGCAGCATGCACGATGACATCCACCAAGGAAACAAGAGCGGACACCCTAATAAGAAACCCAAAAGGAAGAGCCTAAACTGAAAGAAAAGAACCGAACTTGTAGAATTTTCAAATAACACCGCCATCAAATCTGGCAATAACCTCCTCTCAATCAGGAAACCGGCTTGATTTGTGCCATATGGGTTTTACAAAGGGAGGCCTACACAGCTCCATTGGCAGTATGCCCACCTCCAGTCAATCCGCGAGCTCACACAGATCGTGAGATCTCGCTGCAAGATTCATAAGGAGATGGACAGAATGCCAAAGAGCTCTCGGTAAGCGCCCCTTTGGCAAGCCCACATGACTAGTAGTTACTCCCGGCCGCTCCCTTGTTCCAAGCTCCCCATGAATGGCTGCAAGCTACTACTCACCGGACTCCGGAGTACTAGTCTCGCTCACTGTGGTGGCGAAGTGGCCTTTACAGGGCGTGCTATTTATAGAGGCTACCAGCGGGCGGCCGGGCGGCTAGGGTTAAGTTGTGGCTGGCGAGGAAGGGGAGGGGGGTTGGGTGATGGGCGGCAGATCTCTCGGGTTGATGGGGATGGGATTGTGCTTCTTGGTCTCTACGTTTCTGTGTGCAGTATGGGAGATCTGAGGGATTTACTATCAGATGACAGCTCCAGCCATGGCTATTCTAGGAGGTAGTACTCCTATGGGAGTAGTAATAAATCGGATCTGATCTATCTGAGCTTACACTGCACACCTACAAATTAAGCATACTCCAGCCATTGTTGTACTACCTAGCTAGTATATTTTTTGGGGGATCTGCTGCACTCCTATCATCCCAGGCTTTGATTCTACGGCCAAAAGGAGGTACGGGTTTTTGGTGATGGGTGTAGCCGTCTAGGCTTTGCCAGGATCCAGATTGAGACGAGTGATTGAGGAGAGTGGGTGCAGGGGAGTGCTCTTTCTAGGGTTGCAGCAGGGAGCTTCGATGTGTCCAACGTGATGTCCCTGGATTAAAAATAGATTGGTGATGATGCTACTGCCACATAATTGCTTATGCCTTTTCCATTCATTTTGCAAAAATATTCAGAGGGACTCGTCACTCATGCGCTCCCTGTAGTGAATGGCGAACTTGCGGTCGTTTTCGTGCATTTTATCTTGTCCAAAAAGCTGGTTGTTGACCAGCCGTATGTCTTGACCAGAACCATTAGGTCTGAGCATATGCACATGCTCCGCTTTCTACTGCAACTGACACGTACAATCTAAGCCGCGCTAAATGCAATGTACGAATCTGATCGGCCACCGCTAGTGAAGTTTCAGGTAGAAGAGCGTCCTGTTGGAGATATGCCTAAAAGGCAATAATAAAGTGGTTATTATCATATCTTCATACTTATGATAAATGTTTACATATCATGTTATAATTGTATTAACAGGAAACATTAATACTTGTGTGATTTGTAAACATAAAAGAGTTCCTAGTAAAGCCTCTTGTTAAACTAGCTTGTTTGTTAATATATGATCATGGTTTCCTGATCATGAACATAGAGATGTTATTAACAACAGGGTCATATCATTAGGAGAATGATGTGATGGACATACTCCTATAGATAAGCGTAGCATAAAGATCAAGTCATTTTAATAGTTCAACTGCTATATGCTTTCTGATACATAGTAATCTAATTCCTTCGACCATGAGATCATGCATATCACCTTTACCGGATGGATGCTTTGATGACATCAAACACCACACCGTAACTGGGTGGCTATAAAGGTGGCATTGAGTGTTCGGAAAGTATTGGTTGAGACACATGGATCAAGAGTGAAATTTGTCCATCCATATGACGGATAGATATACTCTGGGCCCTCTCGGTGAAATGTCATCCAATTAGCTTGCAAGCATGTGACTGGCTCACAAGGGATCACATATCACGGGAACGAGAAAATAGTACTTATCAGTAACGAGGTTGAACTAGGTATGCAGAGATACCGACGATCATAACCTCGGATAAGTAAACTATCGTGAGACAAAGGGAAATTGATATCGTATGTAAGTGGTTCATTCGATCGCAAAGTAATCGTAGAAATATGTGGGAGCCATATGAATTTCCAGATTCCTCTATTGGTTATTGTTCGGAGAAGTGTCTTGATCATGTCCCCATAATTCACGAACCGTAGGGAGACACACTTAAGGATTCGATGTTGTTGAGTAGTTATGGAATGATGAGTAAGAGACCGAATGTTGTTCGGAATCTCGGATGGAATCCGGGATATCACGAGGAGATCCGGAATGGTCCGGAGAATAAGATTCATATAAGGAAAGTCCTGTTTCGGGGTTGGAGAATAGTTCCGGTGTTTTCATCGGGAATGTTCTAGAAGGTTCCGGAATGTCCGGCACTCCGGAGAGGAAAGGTTACATGAATGTGTTATATCAAGTTGATATGATTGCATCATGTACTAGGTGTCATCGATGTACCAAAATAGAGGGTTTATTCAAATCCTAGTTTGAAAAAGTCAAACAGCTAGTTTGAAAGTCAAACGGCTAGTTTTGGGAAAGAGGAGAAGGAGGTTTGAAACCGACTTGGGGGAGGAGTTCCTCCTCCCACCGCCGGCCCACCTTGGGTCCGAGTTGGGGAGGGACTCCCCTCCCCAGGCGCGCCTCCCTCCACCTATAAGAGGAGGGGCAGGGCTCCCCTCCTAGACACACAAGTTGCCTCCCTCTAAACCTAAACCCTAGCCACAGCCTAGGGATTTCTCCCTAGCCGCTGGTTTAGCCCCTTCTAATTGGTGTGTCTAAACCCTAGATCACTAAGGCTCTCTCATAGTCCACCATACTCGCTCCGGCTTAAGGCAAAGCCCTGCGAGATCTCCCCTCTACTTCCGGTACCACGCCGTTGTGCTGCCGGAATCGCGAGGAGAGTGCTACAACCTCCGCTGCCTGCTGGAACAAGGGAGAGGAAGGTCTTCATCAAGTACCGAACGTGTGACCGACTGCGGAAGCGCTGCCGGAACGCAGCGCCGGAAGGATCGTCTACGCGATCTTGAGATCGGCAAGTGTACGACTACATCACCCACGAGAATCTGCTCTCGTTAACCGCTTTGGAATCTTTGAGGGTGAGTTACTCTATCGACTCATTGCTACAATCTAGTAGATAGATCTTGGCTTGTTTGTTTGCATGCGGTAGAATTTTTTTGTTTTCCATGCTACGAAACCCTACAGTGGTATCAGAGCCGTGTCTATATGTAGATCTGTTTGCACGAGTAGAACACAATGGTCATTATGGGCGTTGATGCTTTTTGTTGGAATTATGCCCTAGAGGCAATAATAAAGATGTTATTATTATAATTCTTGTTCATGATAAAGTTTATATTCCATGCTAGAATTGTATTAAGCGGAAACTTTAATACTTGTGTGGTTTGTGAACAACACCGTGTCCCTAGTACGCCTCTATGGACTAGCTCATTGATCAATGATGGTTAAGGTTTCCTAACCATAGACATGAGTTGTCAATTGATAATGAGATCATATCATTGGGAGAATGATATGGTGGATAAACCCAAACAAAGCAGAGCAATTAGATCGTGTCATCGTGTTCGTATTTGCGAAGCTTTTCCTATGTCAAATATTGTATTCCTTAGACCATGAGATAATGCAACTCCCTGGTATCGGAAGAAAGCTTTGAGGTCATCAAACGTCATCCTATGAGAGGGTGATCATAAAGGTGTCTCTCAGGTGATCGGAAAGTATCTGTTGGGTTGTATGTATCGAGATGGAATTTGTCCCTCCCAAGTCGGAGAGATATACTTCGGGCCCACTCGGTAATCGATATCAACACCGCTTGCAAGCATGTGGTTAAGGAGTTAATCACAAAGTGATATCGGATTACGGAACGAGTAAAGTACTTGCTGTGAACGAGATTGAACTAGGTATGACGGTACCGACGATCGAATCTCGGGCAAGTAAAATATCGCGAGACGAAGGGAATATATATATGGGATTGATTGAATCCTGGCATCGTGGTTCATCCGATATGATCATCGATGAATGTGTGGGAGTCAATATGGGTGCCCAGACCCCGCTGTTGATTATTGATAGAAGATCATGTCTGCATATTCTCGAACCCGCAGGGTCACACACTTAACGTATCTCGACGCTAGGATAGATTGGATAATTGGTTTATGAATTTTTGTTCGGAGTCTCGGATGGGATCCGGGATATCACGAGAGGTTCCGGAATGGTCCGGAGAATAAGATTCATATAAGGCAGTGCAGTTTTTGGAGTTCGGAATTGTTCCGGGTTAATCGGTATTGTACCGGAAGCTTCTAGAACCTTCCGGAAGGGGACCAACGTGGCCCCACCTTCCGGGAGGGGGCATGGGCCTATGAGGGAGTGTCCTGGCCGCATTGGGCCAGGGGCACAAGGCCCCATAGGGCCCAGCCGATTCTAGAGAGATTTGACTCGTTTAAATCTCGGGATAAAATTTCTAGATAAGGGAGAGTTTAAATCGTTTAAACTAGAGATAGGATTTCTAGATAAGGAAGAGTTTAAATTGTTTAAACTAGAGATAGGCTTGGAGGAGGGGCAAGGGCTGGCCGCCCCCCTCTATATATAGAGGGGTGGTGCGCCCCCTCCCCCCACACACACCTCTCCTCCAAGCCCTAGCAGCCTTGCTACCTTCCTCTCTCCCTCCCGACTGTTTGTAGGCGAAGCCCTGCAGCAGAAATTCTCCACCATATACACCACGCAGTCGTGTTGTAGATCCAATCTATCTCTCCACCATACTCGCTGGTCTGAGGAAGGAGGAGACGTCGAGGTGCTGCACGTGTGCATCTCACGGAGGCACCGCCACTTGTGGTGCTAGATCGGATCGGATCGCGAGGAGGAGAAGCGAGTAAGACTACATCACCCACGTTCCGACGAACGTTCCGCTGTGCGAATCTTCAAGGGTATGAAGATCTAATCCAATCTATCTCGTTGTTTGCATCTCCTAGATTAGATCTTGGCTTTCCCTCTGTTCGCTCCGTAGAAAATTTTGATTTACTATGCCGCGAAACCCTTCAGTGGTATCAGAGCTAGATCTATGCGTAGATGTGTTTCACGAGTAGAACGCAACATGGTTGTTGCGGGCGTTGATGTTTTCTGTTGCAAGCCTCTTGTTTGTGTTCTTCTTATGACGCGGGATAGTGAGATTGAAGCGGTCCAGGCCAACCTTACGCGACGTCGTTCGCGAGACCGGCTCCGCACTTGACGTGTGGCTTGTACCACACATGCGGCTGGTGGATGTCAGTTTCTCTCATTATAGTTGTCATGGGATTAACACCAGAGTTTGGCAACCATAATATCACTGTTGTGGCTTTCCGTAGGTAAGAATCATTCTTAGCATCTACTCCCATAAGCCACGTAAAACATGCAACAACAAAGTAGAGGCGTCTAACTTGTTTTTGCAGGGAGTGTTTTCTGTGATATGGTATGGCCCAAGATGTGATGTGTATATTGTATGCGATGATCATGTTGTGTAATGTTTCACGACTTGCATGTCGATGAGTACACAACCGGCAGGAGCCATATGGTTGTCTTTATAATTGTGTATGACCTGCGAGTCAACTTCTTATACGCCATGTAATAGCTTTACTTTATCGCTAAGTAGTTAGCAATAGTTGTAGTTGCTATTCGTGGTGGAGGCAATCATGGTGGAGTGATGGAGATCATGCCGGAACACACAAGATGGAGATCATTGCGCGAAGATTGGCTATACCATGTCACATAAAGTTATATGCATGTGATGCTTATCCTTTTATGTATCTTATCATGCTTAGATCGCGAAGGTAGCATTATAAGATGATTCCTCACTTAAAGATCAAGATAAAAACTGTGTTCTCCCCAAGTATGCACCGTTGCGAAAGTTCGTCGTGTCCAAGCATCACGTGATGATCGGGTGCTATAGACTCTACGCTCACATACAACGGGTGCAAGCCAGTTTTTGCACACGCGGAAATACTTGGGTCTAACTTGACGAGCCTAGCATGTACAGACATGGTCTCGGAACACAAGAACCGAAAGGTTAAGCATGAGTCATATGAATGATATGATCGACACTTTGTTGTCCACCATTGAAACCACATCTCTTCTCGTGATGATCGGATTAGGTGTGGTGAATTTGGATCGTGTTCACTAAACAACTTGAGGGATGTTGAATTTAGTGGGAGTTCATCTAGTAATTTGATTAAGTTGAACTATTTATCATGGACATAGTCTAAATTGTACTTGCAAATACTGTAGATCCAATGGCCAAGTCCAACTTCAACTTCAACGTTTTTGCTGAGAAAGAAAAGCTTAGAAACAATGGGTCTAACTTCACCAACTGGTTCCGCAATCTAAGAATCATTCTGTCTGGCAGACAAAAGGACTATGTCCTTGGGAAAGCATTAGGTGACGCCCCTGCTATAGATGCGCCGGCTGAGGAAAAAGCTGTTTATCAGTCACGCAAGGATGATTATGATTTGATTAAGATCGTCATGTTGTATGCTATGGAATCGGATCTTCAAAATCGTTTTGAGGAGTTCGCCGGGCCCTTTGAGATTCTCGAGGAGCTGAAAAACATGTTTCAGACTCAAGCCCGTTCTGAGAGATATGAGATCTCTAAGAAATTCTTTAACTACAAGATGGAGGAAGGGAGGTCCGTTAGTGAGCACGCCATTAAGATGCCGGGCTACACTCAACGCCTTGAGCAACTGGACTGCAAGATTCCAGAGGAGCTCAAGATTGACACTCCTAGCTACAAAAGTTTTGTAGTTA
This sequence comes from Avena atlantica, assembly GCA_910589765.1. Classification (NCBI taxonomy): domain Eukaryota; kingdom Viridiplantae; phylum Streptophyta; class Magnoliopsida; order Poales; family Poaceae; genus Avena; species Avena atlantica. The sequence goes on from OU342738.1 coordinate 229,929,302, forward strand.
ATCACAATCAGATTGGTTCCACTGATATGATCACTGAGCTCTTTGCTAAGATGAAAGTAGCGGAGGTGAACATCAAAAAGAATAATCATATGTTGATGGTCAACAAGCCCCCGACCTTTAAGAAAGGTAAGGGTGCAAGGAAGCCCTTCAAGAAAGGCAGCGGCAAGCGTGTTGCCCCTGCTGAGAAGAAGCTCAGGTCTGGTCCAAAGCCGGACACTGAGTGCTTCTATTGCAAGGACAAGGGTCACTGGAAGCGCAACTGTCCGAAGTACTTAGCGGACAAGAAGGCTGACACCATCAAAGGTATATTTGATATACATGTTATTGATGTTTTCCTTACTAGCCCTCGTTGTAGTGCCTGGGTATTTGATACCGGTTCAGTTGCTAATATTTGTAACTCGAAACAGGAGCTACGGAATAGACGGCGGCTTGCGAGGGATGAGGTGACGATGCGCGTTGGCAACGGATCAAGAGTTGATGTGATGGCCGTCGGCACGCTCTCCTTAGTTTTACCTTCGGGATTAGTTTTAAACCTTAATAAATGTTATTATGTGCCTGCGTTGAGCATGAACATCATTTCCGGATCGTGTTTATTGCAAGACGGTTATTCATTTAAATCGGAGAATAATGGTTGTTCTATTTATATGAGTAACATCTTTTATGGTCATGCACCTCTTGTAAATGGTTTATTTCTTCTAAATCTCGAAAGGGATGAAACACACATCCATAACATTGAGGCTAAGAGATGCAAAGTAGATAGTGATAATACTACTTATTTGTGGCACTGTCGTCTAGGTCATATTGGAGTAAAGCGCATGAAGAAACTCTATTCTGATGGACTTTTGGAGTCTCTTGATTTTGAATCATTTGACACATGCGAACCATGCCTCATGGGAAAGATGATCAAAACCCCGTTCTCCGGTATGATGGAGCGAGCAACGGACTTGTTGGAAATCATACATACCGATGTATGCGGACCGATGAGTGTTTCGACGCGCGGTGGATATCGCTATTTCCTCACTTTTACCGATGACTTAAGTAGATATGGGTATATCTATTTAATGAAACATAAATCTGAAACGTTTGAAAAGTTCAAAGATTTTCAGAATGAAGTGGAGAACCATCGTAACAGAAAGATTAAGTTTCTACGATCCGATCGTGGGGGCGAATATTTGAGTTATGATTTTCTCACGCATCTTAAAGCAAGCGGAATTGTTTCGCAACTCACGCCACCCGGAACACCACAGCGCAATGGTGTGTCTGAACGCCGGAATCGAACCCTATTAGATATGGTCCGATCGATGATGTCTCTTACTGATTTGCCGTTATCATTTTGGGGTTATGCATTAGAAACCGCTGCATTCACTTTAAATTGGGCTCCATCTAAATCCGTTGAGACGACACCGTATGAACTGTGGTTTGGTGCTAAACCTAAGTTGTCGTTTCTTAAAGTTTGGGGATGCGAAGCTTACGTCAAGAAGTGGATGCCGGACAAGCTCGAACCCAAAGCGGAGAAATGCGTCTTCATAGGATACCCTAAGGAAACTATTGGGTATACCTTCTATCACAGAACCGAAGGCAAAATGTTTGTCGCAAAGAACGGTTCCTTTCTTGAGAAGGAGTTTCTCTCGAAAGAAGTGAGTGGGAGGAAAGTAGAGCTAGACGAGGTTATTGAACCTTCTCTTGAATTGGAGAGTAGCGCAGCACCTGAAATTGTTCCGGTGCCGCCTGCACCAACAATAGAGGAAGCTAATGACAAGGATCATGAAGCTTCGGACGATGCTGCTACTGAACGTCGCAGGTCGACAAGGTCGCGTGCCCCTCCTGAGTGGTACGGCAACCCTGTCTTGACTGTCTTGTTGGTAGAATACAGTGAACCTACGAACTATGAGGAAGCGATGATGAGCCCAGACTCTGAGAAATGGCTGGAAGCCATGAAATCCGAATTGGGATCCATGAGCGAAAACCAAGTATGGACTTTGGTGGATCCTCCTAGCGACCGAAAGGCCGTTGAGTGCAAATGGATATTCAAGAAGAAAACGGACGCGGATGGTAATGTTACCGTCTATAAAGCACGGCTTGTCGCAAAAGGTTTTCGACAAGTTCAAGGTGTTGACTACGATGAGACTTTCTCTCCCGTAGCGATGTTTAAGTCCATTCGGATTTTATTAGCAATTGCTGCGTTTCATGATTATGAAATATGGCAGATGGATGTTAAGACTGCTTTCCTCAATGGCAACATTGATGAAGAGTTGTATATGATGCAACCCGAGGGTTTTGTCGATCCTAAGGATGCTAGTAAAGTATGCAAACTTCAGCGTTCCATTTATGGACTGAAGCAAGCATCTCGGAGTTGGAACCTTCGTTTTGATCAAGTGATCAAGAGCTTTGGATTTGTTCCAAATTGCTACGAAGCTTGCATCTACAAGAAAGTGAGTGGGAGCTCGGTGACGTTTCTGGTACTGTATGTGGATGACATATTGATTATCGGAAATGACATCAACATGCTTAACGATGTGAAGAGTTATTTGAACAAGTGTTTTTCAATGAAAGACCTAGGTGAAGCTGCTTATATATTGGGCATCAAGATCTATAGAGATAGACAAAGACGCCTGATAGCTTTAAGCCAGAGTACATACCTAGACAAAGTTCTGAAAAGGTTCAGAATGGATAAGGCAAAGAAAGGTTCAATGCCTATGTTGTCAAGTAAGATATTGGGCAAGGCTCAGTGTCCAGCTACGGTAAATGATAGGGAAGCTATGAGCAAAGTGCCTTATGCCTCGGCCATAGGTTCCATCATGTATGCCATGCTGTGTACTAGACCGGATGTGTCCAATGCTCTTAGTTTGACGAGCAGATATCAAAGTGATCCAGGAGTGGAACACTGGACAGCCGTGAAGAACATCCTAAAGTACCTAAATAGAACTAAAGAAATGTTCTTAGTCTATGGGGGTGATGAACAGCTTGTCGTAAAAGGTTACGTCGATGCTAGTTTCGACACCGACAAGGATGATTCTAAATCTCAGACAGGATACGTTTATATTTTGAATGGAGGAGCTGTGAGCTGGAGAAGCTGCAAGCAAAGCGTGATCGCGGGATCTACAGTAGAAGCGGAATACATGGCTGCTGCAGAAGCGTCAAGTGAAGGAGTTTGGATCAGAAACTTCATCACTGAGCTTGGCGTGGTTCCAAGTGCATTGGACCCACTGGAGATATTGTGTGACAACACTGGCGCCATAGCACTCGCTAAGGAACCAAGATATCATCCAAAGACCAAGCATATCAACCGCAAGTTTCATATAATCCGAGATTATATAGCAGATGGAGATATGAAGATTAGCAAAGTACATACGAATCTGAATGTCGCAGATCCATTGACTAAACCTCTTCCACGTGTAAAACATGATCAACACCTCAGTGCCATGGGTGTGAGATTGTTGCCAAATGTAAACTAGATTATTGACTCTAGTGCAAGTGGGAGACTGTTGGAATTATGCCCTAGAGGCAATAATAAAGATGTTATTATTATAATTCTTGTTCATGATAAAGTTTATATTCCATGCTAGAATTGTATTAATCGGAAACATTAATACTTGTGTGGTTTGTAAACAACACCGTGTCCCTAGTACGCCTCTATGGACTAGCTCATTGATCAATGATGGTTAAGGTTTCCTAACCATAGACATGAGTTGTCAATTGATAATGAGATCATATCATTGGGAGAATGATATGGTGGATAGACCCAAACAAAGCAGAACAATTAGATCGTGTCATCGTGTTCGTCTTTGCGAAGCTTTTCCTATGTCAAATATTGTATTCCTTAGACCATGAGATAATGCAACTCCCTGGTACCGGAAGAAAGCTTTGAGGTCATCAAACGTCATCCTATGAGAGGGTGATCATAAAGGTGTCTCTCAGGTGATCGGAAAGTATTTGTTGGGTTGTATGTATCGAGATGGAATTTGTCCCTCCCAAGTCGGAGAGATATACTTCGGGCCCACTCGGTAATCGATATCAACACCGCTTGCAAGCATGTGGTTAAGGAGTTAATCACAAAGTGATATCGGACTACGGAACGAGTAAAGTACTTGCTGTGAACGAGATTGAACTAGGTATGACGGTACCAACGATCGAATCTCGGGCAAGTAAAATATCGCGAGACGAAGGGAATATATATATGGGATTGATTGAATCCTGGCATCATGGTTCATCCGATATGATCATCGATGAATGTGTGGGAGTCAATATGGGTGCCCAGACCCCGTTGTTGATTATTGATAGAAGATCATGTCTGCATATTCTCGAACCCGCAGGGTCACACACTTAACGTATCTCGACGCTAGGATAGATTGGATAATTGGTTTATGAATTTTTGTTCGGAGTCTCGGATGGGATCCGCGATATCACGAGAGGTTCCGGAATGGTCCGGAGAATAAGATTCATATAAGGCAGTGCAGTTTTTGGAGTTCGGAATTGTTCCGGGTTAATCGGTATTGTACCGGAAGCTTCTAGAACCTTCCAGAAGGGGACCAACGTGGCCCCACCTTCCGGGAGGGGGCATGGGCCTATGAGGGAGTGTCCTGGCCGCATTGGGCCAGGAGCACAAGGCCCCATAGGGCCCAGCCGATTCTAGAGAGATTTGACTCGTTTAAATCTCGGGATAGAATTTCTAGATAAGGGAGAGTTTAAATCGTTTAAACTAGAGATAGGATTTCTAGATAAGAGAGAGTTTAAATTGTTTAAACTAGAGATATGCTTGGAGGAGGGGCACGCCCCCCCTCTATATATAGAGGGGTGGTGCGCCCCCTTCCCCCCTACACACCTTCCTCCAAGCCCTAGCAGCCTTGCTACCTTCCTCTCTCCCTCCCGACTGTTTGTAGGCGAAGCCCTGCAGCAGAAATTCTCCACCATATACACCACGCCGTCGTGCTGTAGATCCAATCTATCTCTCCACCATACTCGCTGGTCCGAGGAAGGAGGAGACGTCGAGGTGCTGCACGTGTGCATCTCACGGAGGCACCGCCACTTGTGGTGCTAGATCGGATCGGATCGCGAGGAGGAGAAGCGAGTACGACTACATCACCCACGTTCCGACGAACGTTCCGCTGTGCGAATATTCAAGGGTATGAAGATCTAATCCAATCTCTCTCGTTGTTTGCATCTCCTAGATTAGATCTTGGCTTTCCCTCTGTTCGCTCCGTAGAAAATTTTGATTTACTATGCCGCGAAACCCTTCACTTTTATTGTCGATTGCTTCTTGTGTACTTTGCATCTTGCGGTATGTTGGGATGTAGCGGCCCGGGCTAACCTTACATGACATCGTTCATGAGACTTGCTCCACGCTTGACATGCAACTTGTATTGCATAAGTGTCTTTGCGGGTGCCTGTTTCTCCTAGCATAGTTAAGATCCAATTTACAACGGGTGATTAACAATACTAGTATCAATGTTGTGGTTCTTGTTCGTAAGTTAGAACGACACTTATTGAAAGCCCAAACCACGTAAAATATGCAAAGAAAGTAGAGGCGTCTAACTTTGTTTTGCAGGGGTGTGCAGTGATGTGATATGGCCATGATTGTGATTATATATGATGTATGCAATGTTCCTTATTGTAAGTTGGCAACCGGCAGGAGCCATATGGTTGTCTTTAAATTCTGTTTAGACCCGCGTGTCTATTCAAAGTAGTTGTAATAGTTGAAGCTGGTGGACGACAACCATGGAGCGGCATCATTGACCTTGATGCAATGCCGGTGATGATGGAGATCATGTTCGTGCTTGAAGATGGAGATCGGAAGCACAAAGAAGAAATGCCATATCATATCACATATTATGAATTGCATGTGATGTTAATCCTTTTATGCATCTTGTATTGCTTAGTTCACGACGGTAGCATTATAAGATGATCCCTCAAGCACACAATTTCAAGTTTTAAAGTGTTCATCCTTAGTAAGCACCGTTGCTAAAGCTCGTTGTTTCGAAGCACCACGTGATGATCGGGTGTGTTAGATTCTGCGAGTGTATACAACGTGAGCAAGCCAGATTTGCTCATGCGGAAGCTAAGGTTTGATCTTGACGAGCCTAGCATGTACAGACATGGTCTTGGAACACGGATCACCGAAAGGTAAAGCATGAGTCATATAGTAGATATGATGAACATGTTGATTGTTCGCCATTGAAGCTATATCAACTCTCCTGATGATCAGTTTTGATATGGTGGATTTGGTTCGTGTGATCACTAAAACAATGTGAGGTATATTGTTTTGAGTGGGAGTTCAACAGCAATATGATTAAAAGTTGAACACTATTTATAATAAATTAAATCAAAGTGAATTTGCATAGTTGTTGTAGTCATTGGCATCCGTTTACCACCTTGCGCTTAGTTATAATTGAGATGATAGAACTATAGAATTCTGGTTAGTTACTTTACGAACTGGTATCGTATTGTTTTGAAGTGTTAATCTAAAGTTTAAAAGTCCTATTGCAAACTTTCAGTAAGTTCCGGTTACTCCATGAAGTTTAATAATTGGTATTAAATCAAGAGTGACAATTCCAAGTGTTAGTGTATGAGTATCATGTTTGTCTCCATGATTCTTGATATTCAAAGGATTGTCTTAATATCAAGGTTATCTAGGATCTGAAAGAGTTGTTTCAGAAACCATGATGTGTGGAAGATATTGTGATATCTGAAACGAAATTTTGGTTGCAACATGATAGAGTATAATATGGCAAAAGACATGTTCTCATATTTGATGAGAATTTGCAGAAGGTTGGAGACACTAGTTGTCCTAATACTCCAAAAGGTTTTAGAGAGCAACATTATACTCGCGATTCATCTTTATAAGTTAAAAGTAGCTTGATCATGAATAATTCCATGATAAGGGTGAATATTTGATGTAGGTAAAATATTTACCACACCAAGAGATTACTAAAGAATGGAATTTGAAAGCACACCAAACATTTGATGATGGTGATCTACTTCAAAGTGCAAGTACAAAGACATTGGTATTTAATTATACACGCTTTGGACTATGTGTCATATGTATGACTCCACTATTGATGTTGATAGATTCTTTCAAACAGAAAATAAATAATGAAAGAGAAATCTCATAAATATATGGCAGAAAAGAAAAGACTAGAATTGTTCAGTTTAAGTATATAGATGGTATACATGTTATGGCTATATTCTTTGCTTATTAAATAATGTGGTTCTTAAGTATTTGATACTGAATTTGTTGGTGTGAATCGTCATACGAAACAACACAATTCATGAACTACAATGGCCTAAGTAACTAGCAAAAGAATATGTGATGATGTTCATCGAGAACAAATAAAGGGTTATTGTGTTGCTCGTTAAACATCAAAGCTTGCCTTCAAGATTTGTTTTATCAGGTATTATGAGAACAAAAGGGTTGTTCAAATAATTGCCCCAATCCATAAAAGATGGATGATTCACAAATCTCGTTGGAGAAATCACATCCATAAAACTAGCGCTAAAAATGTCGAAAGACAAATTGATTGAAAGATCACTTAGGAAGTGACATCGCCGTTTAAATTATATTGGAAAGAAAACATGAAGAAACTCCATGAGGATGGAATTTTGGAGTCTTTTGATTTTTGATCACATGACGCTTGTGAAACTTTCCTAAGAGATAATTAAAACTTCGTTCATATGCCAAAAGGTAACGAATGACTATCTTATTGGAACTTGTACATATTGTTGTACGAAGTCCATTATGTGTAGTAAAGAGCGATGGATTTCAACTTCATATGCTTTCTTCGAAAATTTAAGTGAATATATGAATATTTACTTAATAAGGATGAAGTATGAAACATTTGAAAAGTTCAATGACTTTCAAGACGAAGTGCAAAATCATTGTAACAAGAATATAAATAGTTTATGATAAGATCATAAAGGAAGATATTTGAGTTACAAGTTTAGCATAATACCTAAGATTTAAGGAATCGTTCTGTGGATTTGCATTTCCCGAAACACCATAAGAGTATGGAGTGTTCGAGATATGTAATTAAACCTTGTTTGACATGGTAAGATCAAAGGTGTAATTCATAAAACTGCCATTATATTTTAAAGATTAAAAGCTTGAGAGACTACCGTTTTTCCACTGAAAAGAGCTTCATCATAATCCGTTGAAATGACACCATATAAAGTTATGGTTTGGGATAAAACCCAAGTAGTCCTTTCTTAAACATTGGTATGCTGTGCATAAGAAAGATGTTTGTAACCAAAGTCGGATGAACTTGTCTTTGTATGTTATTTCGAATAACTGTTAAGTAATCCTCCATAACATCGGAGACAAAAGTGTTTCTCACTTAGAACGTCAAGTTTCTTTGAGAAGAAATTTTTCGTGAAAAGATAAGTGGGAGGACAATAGAACTTTGATAAGATTAAAAGAAACTTAGCTATATGTGCAAAGTTGCGCAGCGCCGAGAAGTGTTCCGGAGGCAGCAACAATGCCCATGGCTCACGTGCCTCAAAGGTTGTGGTACAAAGGTCAAAGTTTCTGTTGAACCAAGTAGGTCGAGTAAACAATCAAATTCCAAGATTTGAGGGTTGAATCATTATTTGAGAATAATGAACATACTACATGCAAAGAAGCGATGATGGGCCCTGACTCCATAAAATGGCTTGAAGCCATAAAATCCGTGATAGTTCCATACACGAGAAGTCAAGTTTTGAACTTGAAGGACCCTCGAGAAAGGTGTAAGACCTTACAGTTGTGTTTGGATCTATAAAGAAATAGACATGGATGTTGCACATCTATGAAATAGTCGACATGATTGGGAAAGAGTTCACAACAATGTTCAAAGGTTGACTGTGACAAGATCTGATCTTTCATAGCGATATTTAGTCTAGACGGATTAATATAGCAACCACTATATATAATTTTGTTATGTGGTAGTTGAATAAACAAAACAAGTTCTTCTAATAGAAGGGTTACCTAGGACGTGTGCATGACATGGTCCAAAGGGTTTTGTTAATTCAAAGGATGCTAAATGCATATGAAAACTTCAATGGTTGAAGTAAGCATTACGGAGTTGGAATCTTCACTATGATGAAACTGTTAAAGGAGTTTAAATTCGTCGGAGATAATGAAGATGCTTGCATTTGCAAGAAATTAAGTGGGAGCGCTAAGACATGTTTCTAATACATTATGTGGGAGACATATTGTTGATTGGAAATGATGTATCTTTTATTAACACAAGATAAGAATTTCATCTCGATGAAAGGCTTAGGCAAAACCCAAATATTTGGCATCAATAGACGCTAATATGGTTGTGCCGAAAGTACATAGATGATGTATTGAATGAGTTCAATATAGAAACTACAAGAAAGGTTCGTGTCACACAGAAAGGATTGAATGAGTTCAATATTGATGATATATTCAAGTGTATTGACACAGGGTAAGTGAAACAAAGATTCAAGTATAGATTGATACTTGATGTATGAAATCACAAAGAGTATTTATATCAATCATACTGTGATATGTACAAATCCAGATATGTCCTATACTCTAAATGTTATGAGCATATACCAGAATGATTCATAAGTTGATCATTGGACAATAGTAAGGATATTCTTATGATCTTTTGGAAGAACTAAGAGTATATTATTTGTAGAAGTGACAAATAGATGGTTAGTTCATTGTAAAAGTATTACATTGATACTAGTTTTGTCACAAAGTACAAATTAAGTTTATCTCAATCTAAACTAAGGGTGGCACAATATAATGGAAAGTAAGTTCCATAATGGATTTGGATAAGTTCCAAAGTTAAGACATTATGACAGATACTACAACAAAAGGCTAAGTATATGACTGCTATAATAGCAGCTAAAGAGGGCATTTGTGTCAAGTAGTTTGTTGTCAAACTAGGTGTAGTTCACAGCGGGATAATACTATGAAGATATATTGTGCGACAATATTATCAACATGTTTTAACCCCAAAGAACTAAAGGTCTCACCAAAGGACCAAAATTATACAAAGCCATCTCATTAGAGAATGAGTGATGCGTGGAGACGCAAAGACATGCAATTACACACGGACCTGGAAGTGTCAGATCTGGAGATCAGTTGACCACTAGCAATCGTGTACATACAACACCGGAAAGCCATAGGTGTTGAATACACAAAGGTTTGAAACTAGATTATTGACTCTAGTGCAAGTGGGAGACTGTTGGAGATATGCCCAAGAGGCAATAATAAAGTGGTTATTATCATATCTTCATACTTATGATAAATGTTTACATACCATGCTATAATTGTATTAACAGGAAACATTAATACTTGTGTGATTTGTAAACATAAAAGAGTCCCTAGTAAAGCCTCTTGTTAAACTAGCTTGTTGGTTAATATATGATCATGGTTTCTTGATCATGAACATAGAGATGTTATTAACAACAGGGTCATATCATTAGGAGAATGATGTGATGGACATACTCCTATAGATAAGCGTAGCATAAAGATCAAGTCATTTTAATAGTTCAATTGCTATATGCTTTCTGATACATAGTAATCTAATTCCTTCGACCATGAGATCATGCATATCACCTTTACCGGATGGATGCTTTGATGACATCAAACACCACACCGTAACTGGGTGGCTATAAAGGTGGCATTGAGTGTTCGGAAAGTATTGGTTGAGACACATGGATCAAGAGTGGGATTTGTCCATCCATATGACGGATAGATATACTCTGGGCCCTCTCGATGAAATGTCATCCAATTAGCTTGCAAGCATGTGACTGGCTCACAAGGGATCACATATCACGGGAACGATAAAATAGTACTTATCAGTAACAAGGTTGAACTAGGTATGCAGAGATACCGACGATCATAACCTCAGATAAGTAAACTATCGTGATACAAAGGGAAATTGATATCGTATGTAAGTGGTTCATTCGATCGCAAAGTAATCGTAGAAATATGTGGGAGCCATATGAATTTCCAGATTCCTCTATTGGTTATTGTTCGGAGAAGTGTCTCGATCATGTCCCCATAATTCACGAACCGTAGGGAGACACACTTAAGGGTTCGATGTTGTTGAGTAGTTATGGAATGATGAGTAAGAGACTGAATGTTGTTTGGAGTCTCGGATGGAATCCGGGATATCACGAGGAGATCCGTAATGGTCCGGAGAATAAGATTCATATAAGGAAAGTCCTGTTTCGGGGTTGGAGAATAGTTCCGGTGTTTTCGTCGGGAATGTTCTAGAAGGTTCCGGAATGTCCGGCACTCCGGAGGGGAAAAGTTACATGAATGTGTTATATCAAGTTGATATGATTGCATCATGTACTAGGTGTCATCGATGTACCAAAATAGAGGGTTTATTCAAATCCTAGTTTGAAAAAGTCAAACGGCTAGTTTGAAAGTCAAACGGCTAGTTTTGGGAAAGAGGAGAAGGAGGTTTGAAACCGACTTGGGGGAGGAGTTCCTCCTCCCACCGTCGGCCCACCTTGGGTCCGAGTTGGGGAGGGACTCCCCTCCCCAGGCGCGCCTCCCTCCACCTATAAGAGGAGGGGCAGGGCTCCCCTCCTAGACACACAAGTTGCCTCCCTCTAAACCTAAACCCTAGCCACACCCTAGGGATTTCTCCCAAGCCGCCGAGTTAGAGCTTCTAATTTCCCTAGCCGCTGGTTTAGCCCCTTCTAATTCGTGTGTCTAAACCCTAGATCACCAAGGCTCTCTCATAGTCCACCATACTCGCTCCGGCTTAAGGCAAAGCCCTACGATATCTCCCCTCTACTTCCGGTACCACGCCGTTGTGCTGCCGGAATCGCGAGGAGAGTGCTACAACCTCCGCTGCCTGCTGGAACAAGGGAGAGGACGGTCTTCATCAAGTACCGAACGTGTGACCGACTGCGGAAGCGCTGCCGGAACGCAGCGCCGGAAGGATCGTCTACGCGATCTTGAGATCGGCAAGTGTACGACTACATCACCCACGGGAATCTGCTCTCGTTAACCGCTTTGGAATCTTCGAGGGTGAGTTCCTCTATCGACTCGTTGCTACAATCTAGTAGATAGATCTTGGCTTGTTTGTTTGCATGCGGTTGAAATTTGTTTTCCATGCTACGAAACCCTACAGTGGTATCAGAGCCATGTCTATATGTAGATCTGTTTGCACGAGTAGAACACAATGGTCATTGTGGGCGTTGATGCTTTTATTGTCGATTGCTTCTTGTGTACTTTGCATCTTGCGGTATGTTGGGATGAAGCGGCCCGGGCTAACCTTACATGACATCGTTCATGAGACTTGCTCCACGCTTGACATGCAACTTGTATTGCATAAGTGGCTTTGCGGGTGCCTGTTTCTCCTAGCATAGTTAAGATCCAATTTACAACGGGTGATTAACAATACTAGTATCAATGTTGTGGTTCTTGTTCGTAAGTTAGAACGACACTTATTGAAAGCCCCAAACCACGTAAAATATGCAAAGAAAGTAGAGGCGTCTAACTTTGTTTTGCAGGGGTGTGCAGTGATGTGATATGGCCATGATTGTGATTATATATGATGTATGCAATGTTCCTTATTGTAAGTTGGAAACCGGCAGGAGCCATATGGTTGTCTTTAAATTCTGTTTAGACCCGCGTGTCTATTCCAAGTAGTTGTAATAGTTGAAGCTGGTGGACGACAACCATGGAGCGGCATCATTGACCTTGATGCAATGCCGGTGATGATGGAGATCATGTTCGTGCTTGAAGATGGAGATCGGAAGCACAAAGGAGAAATGCCATATCATATCACATATTATGAATTGCATGTGATGTTAATCCTTTTATGCATCTTGTATTGCTTAGTTCACGACGGTAGCATTATAAGATGATCCCTCAAGCACACAATTTCAAGTTTTAAAGTGTTCATCCTTAGTAAGCACCGTTGCTAAAGCTCGTTGTTTCGAAGCACCACGTGATGATCGGGTGTGTTAGATTCTGCGAGTGTATACAACGTGAGCAAGCCAGATTTGCTCATGCGGAAGCTAAGGTTTGATCTTGACGAGCCTAGCATGTACAGACATGGTCTTGGAACACGGATCACCGAAAGGTAAAGCATGAGTCATATAGTAGATATGAGTGAAGCATCAGCCTTGTCAACAACCTAGGCATGAGCCTCAAGTACCACCACCATGCCAAGGGGCTCAAGGCCATCAACAAAACTGTGAGGCCCAAGTACCTCAACCTCAAAATGTGGCACAACAACTGCAATGACAACGTGAAGCTCCACCTCAACAACCGAGGCAACGAATAAATCATCACCAACAACATCAAGTACGTCAAGGTGACCAAGACTCGGGTAATGATCCACATGATAGCTCCTCTTGTGAGAAAAACCACTACCAACGATGTCATCCTCCAAATTCTAACCATCATCATCGCAATCTCCAAGATGAAGAAACTTTTGGAAGGCTCAAATTCACTATTTCCAAGTTTCAAGGCTCCACTGATCCTGGAGAGTACCTCTCATAGGCACTCAAAGTTGATAAGATCTTTCGCATGCACAACTATAGTGAAGAGAAGATGGTGCTATGGCATCTCTCTCGTTTGATGATTATGTAGATATTTGGAAGGAACAAATCCAAATCACACACCGAGAGAGAAGGCAACCTCCTATCAACACATAGAGATCAATGAAGGAACATATGCACTCCCGCTTTGTCCTGTCACACTACACAAGAGAGCTCTGAAACAAGCTCCAAAAGCCCAAACAAGGGACAAACAATGTGGAAGAGTATTTCAAATAAATGGAACTTCACATGATTCGATCCAATATCCTAGAGAGTGATGAACAAACCATAGCATGATCCTTATCCGGTTTGAACCATACAATCAAGCGCATAATGGAGTTCTAACCCTATAACAACTTGGTAGATCTTCTGCATAATGCCACCAAGGCCGAGCGTAAAGTTCAAGAGGACCTCAAATATGCCAAGACAAAGGCATTCTTTGCCAATAAGACTACTTCAACCGCTCGTTTGACAAGTTTCAAAGGGAACATCTGAAACAATCTAAAGTATCCTTTCAAGCCAATATATACACAAGGAAAACCTTCAACAAATGGTAAGCCAACGACATCCATAATAATAGGTAAATATTCAAGTAGCAAGGTGGAATGTTATAAGTCTGTAGAAAAAGGAGAAAAATCATATGCGCGTGGTAATACAAAGGTCATGATTATCAATGACAATGGAGATTACAAATCCCTATGTGAAAACAAGTTTGAAGCAAGAGAAAAAGCCACTCTTAACAAGAATGACATGGATACCAATGATCAAGATCTTCTCATGTGTGATCATGACACAAGCGCATCACTTGTTTTCATAAGGTTCTTAACAACACAAGACCAAGGACATGAAGACCGATGTTGCAAAAATTTCCAAAGCAAGGCCGCATCAATAGAAAGTCTATCAAAGTTATTATTCATGGAGGAATTTGCCACAATCAAGCAAGAATTGAGCTATATGGGAAGATCAAACTCCCTCTTCGTCCACATAACCATACCTACCATACGCAATGGTTGAGCGATAATGGAACTGTCAAGATCAAGCACACTATATTGGTCTCATTCTCTATTGGTCCATATAAGGTTATAATTAAGTGTGATATTATTTCCATGACCATTTTCCACATGTTCCTTGGTAGGCCATGGAAATTTTACAAAGGTGTTATCCATGATGGTCGCAAAACATATATAGATTGAAGTGGCTTGGTAGGACATGTGCCTTGCAACCGATGATTCCTAGCCAAATAATTATGGATAATGCAAAGGACTTAGCGAGGGTACGAGATACAAACACACCTAGTGAAATGAGTAGTGAGAGAGAGAACCACCAAAAGGTGAGTGAAATCCACAAGGCAAATATGAGTGAAAAAATGAGGAGTGTTCTCCTTTCCACCAAACGTGAGATGAGAGAAGTGAAGGCAAACCCATCCATGTTGCTCTATGTGCTCATATGAAAATGATTGGCGCAAGACTAACAATTTCTCAACCATTCCTCCATTTATGATGGTTTTGCATTGTCTTTCCGGCCAAACTATGTCATGGACTCTCTCCACTTTGAGGAATCGAGCACCACATCGACCTCATTCCTGGTGCTCCACTACCAAACCGCGCAGCCTACTGCATGAACCTAGAGGAGATGAAGGAAACTGAAAGACAAATTGAACATATTCTCTCCAGATGTATGATTCAAGAAATCTTAATCCCGAGCACGGTTCCCGTGATACTTGTTCCCAAGATATATGATACTTTGTGTTTGTGCCTGGATTGTTGTCCTATCAATGTGATTCCCGTTCATTACCATCACCCCATACCTCGTCTTGATGACATGCTCGATAAGTTGAGTGTAGCCACTATATTTTCTAAGATAGATCTCCAGAATGGCTACCACCAAATACATATGTCTGTGGTGATGAGTGGAAGACCACATTCAAGACCAAATTAGGTATTAATGAATGGTTGGTCATACCCTTCGATTTGTATAATGCCCCATCCACCTTCATGGGATTGACAAATCACATTTTGTGATCTTTCGTTGGAAAGTTTGTCGTCGTTTATTTTGATAATATTATTGTGTATAGAAAATCACTTGAGGATCATGTTCAACATGTGGAAGAAGTTTTGGAAATTCTTTGCAAAGATAAGATTTATGCTAACCTCCCCAAGTTCTCCTTTGCTCGCGACAAATTGGTTTTTCTTGGTTTTTTTGTTTCTTCAAATGACATTGAAGGGGGTGATTTCAAAGTGAAGGACATCCGAGATTGGCCAATACCAAAAAAGGTTGGCGAAGTTTGAAGTTTTCATGGTTTAGCCAGTTTCTATCATCGTTTCATGAAATATTTTTGGACCATTGTTTTCCCCCTCAACGAATTTATGAAAAAGAATGTAACTTTTCTTTGGGTAAAAGCGCAAGGTCGCCGGATTGATGACAAGTACACCATAGCGGTCCTAAGGGCATTGAGAATATGGGGTGTGAGCCATACGGTGTTCTGGGAGCAGTGAACACAAGTTTACCCAGGTTTAGGTCCGACTGTGGTGATCAGATCCTACTCCTGCTAGCAACCCAATAATATATCGGTGAGAGCCGGATGTTAAGTGTATTACAAGAGAGGTTCCCGGGTGCTAGTTGGTTGTGGTTGTCATAGATATTGTTCCCTAAAGGATCCCTTAGGTCTGGCTTATAAAGGCGCCAGGACCTAGGGTTATAGGAGAGATCTATCTGGCTACGTTACAGAGTTGGTAACTAAGTACATCTTGGACTACAAGTAATACTATAGTCCTAATTCGGCAAGTCTTATGGGCCTTGTCGTAGTCGGAATTGACTCCTCTTTCTCTGAATGGGGCGCCCGTGAAGTGAAACTCTAACCCGTTGGTGGGCCACCCTGGTCAGTGAGTCGTGTAGGTATACCTGGAAAGTATATCCCCAACAGTAGCCCTCGTAAGTCTCCAAGATCCAAAGTCAGATAAATCTTCTAGCTTTATGGTTTATTCATCTTGAGAATCATTCAGTAGTGTAGGATTCCGAGTCTCATCTAGGTCGGATATGTCTTCTTGACTTTAGTCATTTCCTTGCTCGATTCAAATATGAGCCAGAATTTAAACAATGATGTTTGCCTGACAACCTTTCAGGTCACGTCTTATCACTGAGAATTATTATGTCAGCCCGACCATTGGTGGGTCCGTGCTACACGGAACTAGAGCAACATTTCAATGCATGCGTGAGAATCAAGGGGCAGAGGCGTCGCGAGGAATCCTCCTCTCTCTCTCGCCTATACGTGTGGCATATATCGCGCGGATCCAATGTAAATCTTCGCGAGGAGGTCATTAAGTTAGAGATTTCTTCTCTCCTAGATTCATTCCTCAGTGTTCATCATTGTATCCTCGTACTCCTCGATTTCCTCGCGTCTCTCTCTCCACCACACCCAAAACTCACCCTAGCGCCACCAATCTTTGACCCTTACACCGGCGAGATGGCGGAAGTGACGTCAAGCTCTGGTGCGGAAACGGTCACGGCGACGGACGATAAGAAATAGTGGGGCCTCTAGGTCCCCAACGCCATGGATGATTCCAAGTTACAGCCCATGGAGGACAAGGGTGTTGATGCGTGGTTGACGTGGGAGCCTCTTCTTCTTCAGTCCCCGACAATGACGACAGAAAACTTGTTGATGGCGCCTGGAAGCGCTTCATCGGGAAACCCCAAGAGCAAGGTGTGATCCATCATAGCAGCAAGTCTTCCCTTAGTAATAAACCGAGATTATCAAACCAGTAGGAGGAAGGAAATGTCTCAAAGGTGTTGCAAGCAACGTGGAAACCTGCACAATACAAACTCAAGACTTTGCCCCAACAAAGAGTGAGGTTGTCAATCTCATCGATTGTTGTAATAAAGGATTAACTGTATGGTGTGGAAGGTGATGATGGTTTGCAGCAAGTAAACAGTAACAGTGGAAGATGTATCAATGGTAAAGATTGGACCGGGGTCCATAGTTCACTAGAGGTGTTCTCCTTAGATAAACAAACATGGCATGCTGGGTAAACAAATTAGAGAAGGGCAATTGACAGGACTGAGCAAGGCATAACAATGCAATACTAGACAAAAAGATCATATGAGATTCGATTGGGCAATACAACAATATACATAGACCGCCATCCAACTACATCTATGACTATAAGTCCACCTTTGGGTTATTATCTGAACCCCCTCCAGTATTAAGTTGCAAGCAACAGACAACTGCTTTAAGCAAAGTGTGTAAGGTACACAATCCACTTGTTCCATGAACAAGATACCGTTGTTTTCTCCCTAGTGGCAACATCACATCTACAATCGTAGAGATTTCTGTCACTTCCCTTGATTAAGTAGAGGCATGAACCCACTATAGAGCATAAATACCCCCTCTTGGAGTCACTAGCAACTACTTGGCCAAGATAGCTACTAACAACGGTGAGCATGCAAGATCACAAACAACACAGACATCATAGAATCAATAAGACAAAACCATTAATCGATCTGACATAGTAATCTCAATATCCATCGGATCCCCGCAAACACAACATGCATCATTACAAATAGATTAGATCTTGATCATGAACGGAGCTCACAAGATATAGACATGAAAGCACAAGGAGGAGATACAACCATCTAGCAACTACATGGACCCGTAGTCCAAGGTGGAACTACTCATGCTTCATACTGGAGGCTGACATGATGAAGAAGAAGGCATCCGGGATGATCTCCCCTCCGGCAGGGTGCCGGGAAGAGCTTCAGATCCCCCGATCTAGGGACGATGGTGGTGGCGGCTACAAACGGTTTCGTGGAATATTGATCGGGTGTCTAGGGTTTCTACATCAGGGGCTTCTTATAGGTGAAGAGGCGAGGCAGGGGGCCACCAGGGCGTCTGCACCCCCTAGGCATGGGATGGGCCCACCCGCATGGACAGGGGATGTGGCCCCCTGGTGAGTCCTCTCCGTCTCATATTCCGGCTTCGTGCTCCCCACGGGAAAATATTGACTTTGGCTTTTGTCCTGTCCAATTCCGAGAATATTGATTTTCTGCCTTTCTGGAATAAAAAACAGAAGAAAACAGGCAACTGGCACTGTGGCAACTTGTTAATAGGTTAGTACCAGAAAACATATAAAAACACCTCAAAGTGTAGACAAATCAAAGCAAAGTAGATACTAAACAAGCATGAAACATCAAAAATTATAGATATGTTTCTGACGTATCAAGCATCCCCAAGCTTAACTCCTTCTCGTCCTCGAGTAGGTAAGTGATAAAAGAATAATTTTTGAGGTGACATGCACCATCAAAACCAAGATCAAACCATTTGCAAGCATTGAAAGCTGGGATCAAAGAACTCTAAACATGAGCATGAAAGATGGAGTTCTAACAATAAGACAAAGTAACTAAGCATCCAACATGAAAGTCTACAAACAAAGATCATGAATAACATGCATTGAAAAACGTTTGTTTGTTTCACATACAGAAAACATGGCATAGTGGCATTTAGCTTGTCCCTCATGGAGTAGCAAATAGATGCATAGGACACCTTCAAAGTTCATAAGAGTGACTAGATACAAATAGCACAAGAACAAGCAGTATCAACAATATGCATCAGTCAATAAGTTTTGGGACACTACACATAGAACTAAGAATGGCAACTATGCTATCTTAACTAGTGCCTAAAGGAAGAAGGTGGAGACTCAATATAATAGTGGAAGAAATGCCCTTCATAAAGGGAAGCGGGGATTTCAAGTTTCAAAAAGAGCTTCCAAAAATCATGGTACTTGTTAGCTTTCATCCCTCATTGCCCCTATCATAAGCATCTTGAAGTTATTAAGGTTAAAGTGAACAAAATATGGAGTATATGCTTGACAAAGTATAAGTTAGCAATCTCATGTCCCTTGAATACGAGGGCCACACATCATGCTACTCAACTTTAGTCACATGTAAGTTCTTGTCATAGTAAGTACATGTGTATCATAGAGAACCGCCAACGGGGTACCCCTTGCACATGGTACAAGAGATATCCCATAACCAAAATGACAAGGCAAGAAGACAATGAGCATCTCAACAATATTTTTATTTGCTATTTGCATAGGTTTTTATTGAAGATGCTTCACAAATTTCTCATTATGGTGATGCTGCAAGTTTCCACCATGATTATGCATGGCTTAGGCTAGAGGCCCAGGTGTTTCTCTAACACAAAATACATAACTCCATGGACTTACAAGATCCCTTTTTATTTCACACCGGCGACATCCATAGACAAAAGAGCATGATATCAACTATGTACAAAGTACAAGTGCAATGTTGAAAACGTTTCCCATGACAGCATAGTTCTGCTAATTCAAACGTATAAGTGCAAGCATATACAACTTAGATGACACAATGGTTCAAGTTTATTAGGGTCAAGGAATATAAAGTGTGGCATCAAGTTTGTGAGGGCTTTAATCACTAAGTTTTCACATAACAAAATACGTTTTAATTGGAAGATAGATGAAAACAAGAATATACTTGGAATGGTGTAACACACCATGCATAGGAGTTTATAGTGGACACTTTGGAATAACTTGGTTTCTTGGGAGTTGGAATCATAAGTAGAGCTTACTCATACAAGTGGAGGCTAGCAAAAGACTGGGAGCAATCAACTAAAAGAGCAATAATGGCCATAATCATGTAGAGCGACAAAACATTACTAATCAAAGCATAGAGTGGTACTACAAGTCAAGGACTAAATGATCATAGAGGCTATGGTGACTCGTTCATAGTCATAACATGGTGTGAGCATGTGCCAAGTCAAACCAAACAAAGCATCAAAGGAGAATACCACAATATTATGCTTTTGTATGCTAAAACAACGCATGATTCTTTCAAGGCACACTAAGAAATCCCAATTGTTTGGAACAAGTCATGATACAACAATAACCACGAAGCATAAGGTCAAAAAAACACCTAGCATGACATGCTAAAGTCTAAGTCACAGTCAATGCAAGCTCCTCTTGCACTTTCAAGCAAGAACTTTCTACTCCTTTCCAACACCAATCGACTTATTTGAAACAACACAGCAAGAACGGGGGTCCAAACTACTTTATTCAAGCAAACTAAACAAACTAAGCAAAGGAAACGAAAACTAAGATGCTCCAAGAACAACACAACAGTGCATGAAACAATAAAAACGAAGTGTCAAGACAGACCTGAGCTTTTTATTGATGAAGAAGGGGATGCCTTGGGCATCCTCAAGCTTTGACGCTTGTACTTCTTGGATATTTCTTGGAGTGACATCGGGGTGGCATCCCCAAGCTTGAGCTTTTATCCATTCTTCATCTCATTACATCATTCTCTCTCCACACCTGAAATTTCTCCTTCATACAAAACTTCACACAATCTTCATTAGCAACATTAGTGTATTCAAAAGATAATAGGCCTTTGGGTTTAGCTTTAGAACAGCAAAACTTTCACTAAAAACACAAACCATTGTAGAAACTCCTTCAAAAAGCTCAATTTATCCAAAAAGAACCCAAAAAGGAATCAATAAGAAGCAAATGCAAATAATGGCGGAAATCTGTTAAAACAGACCAGCGGGTAGAAACCGATTTTTTCGAAAACCTTATGTTGCTCAAATCAAAAATTGTTGAACTAACTAAAGTTACCTAACATACTGGAGGATTTATTCGTAAATTTTTAGCTCAATCCGACTTACATATACTCCTCACGAATTTTTATGGTGGAGGACAGAAATCTATTTCGGGACAGCAACTCCCCAAATCTTTACTTCCCTCTCATTAGAGGTCATTCTTGGCACAAAAAGAAAACAAAAGGATAAGGAGAGGTCATTACTGAAGTAATAACTTCCAAGACTCAAGGAAACTCTTGGGTTATCTCCCAACAAGTACTTTTCTTTAACGCCTTTAAGTTAGGCATGATAGTTTGAGAAGATGCTCACATAAGAAATATGAATTGAAGTAAAAGAGAGCGTCAAGAAGAAAATTCAAAACACATTTAAGTGTAACCCAATTCTTATGCATAGTAAAATTGTAAGAAAATAAATTCACAAAGAACAAAGTGACATGCATAAGAAGATAAATCAAGAGTAACTTCAAAACTTTTAGCACATAGAGAGGTGTTTCAGTACCATGAAAACTTCTATAACCATATTTTACTCTCTCATAATAATTTTAAGTAGCCTCATGAATGAACTCAACAATATAACTATCACATAAAGAAGGCTTTTCATGAGCTACAAACACATGATTTCTATCAAGCTAAAAAATAGTAGGATTAAAACCTTCACAGGTTTTACCCAAAATAGATATTTCAAAAGGATTCACAGGAGCTTAACATTCATCCTCCTTTGGTAAGCATGGGGGACAATCAAATAATGTAAGGGATAAAGAGTTACTCTCATTATAAGGTAGGTATGGGTAGATAATCCATTCTTCCTCCTTTTGTTCATCACTCTTCTCCTCTTTTTCATCTAATAAGCTTCCAGTTTCCATAATTTATTCTTCCATAGGCTCCTGCAAGGCATTAGTCTCTTCTATTTGTGGAAAGCATCTATTAAAATATTCAAGAATATAGCCATTTGTTTCCTTGTAATTATTAAAGCAGAATTTAAGTATCTCATAAACCTCATATTCATAAGGTGCATCATCAGTATTTTCAAGCAAACTAGCAAGTTGAAATGCACCCTTGAAATAAGTAAATTATTCAATTTGTTGCACATCATAAAAGTCATAATTTCCCTTAACATATGAAGATATGGTAACATTATCATTATACTCACACTGAAAAGGAAGGTGTTTATACCTCCTACAACAACAAGATTTATCAAAGCAATAAGTAACATTATAAGTAGAGCACATGTCTCTAGCAATAATATTCTACTTATCAATTTGTTCCCATAAGTGTTTCCCTTTCCGTGACAAACGGTGTTCCTTATAATAATACTTTTGTTCTTCTGTGAACCCACCTTGCCAATAAGAACTAGTTTCAAATAAACCATCCATTGATAGAAAGCATGAACAAGCAAGGCAATATCAGACCAGCAACTAGAGCAGGAACTAATTTTTTTGTGTTTTTGATAAGAGAAAGCAAACCAAACTAAACTATTTTTTTTGAGTTTTTGATAAAAAGAGGAAAAAAAACCAAGCAAAGGAAACTAAGCAAACTAAAAACAAAGTAAAGATAAAGGTTGAGGAGGACTCCCCTTGTGAAGACGTCCTTAGCCTCCCCGGCAACGGCGCCAGAAAATATGGGAGCTTCTTCTTCTTCAGTCCCCAGAAATGGCGCCAGAAAACTTGTTGATGGCGCATGGAAGTGCTTTGTCGGGAAACCCCAAGAGCAAGGTGTGATGCAGCACAATAGCAAGTCTTTCCTCAGTAAGAAAGTGAGGTTATCGAACCGGTAGGAGGAGGAAGGAAACGTCTCAGAGGTGTTGCAAGCAACATGGAAACCTGCACAACACAAACTCAAGACTTTGCCCCAACGAATAGTGAGGTTGTCAATCTCACCGGTTGTTATAACAAAGGATTAACTGTATGGTGTGGAGGTGATGATGGTTTGCAGCAAGTAAACAGTAACAGTGGAAGATGTATCAATGGTAAAGATTGGACCGGAGTCCATAGTTCACTAGAGGTGTTCTCCTTAGATAAACAAACATGGCATGCTGGGTAAACAAATTATAGCAGGGCAATTGATAGGACTAAGCAAGGCATAACAATGCAATAATAGACAAAAAAATCCTATGAGATTCGATTGGGAAATACAACAATATACATAGACCGCCATCCAACTGCATCTATGACTAGAAGTCCACCTTTGGGTTAACATCCGAACCCCCTCCAGTATTTAGTTGCAAGCAACAGACAACTGCTTTAAGCAAAGTGTGTAAGGTAAATAATCCACTTGTTCCATGAACAAGAGACCGTTGTTTTCTCCCTAGTGGTAACATCACATCTACAACCGTAGAGATTTCTATCACTACCCTTGATTAAGTAGAGGCATGAACCCACTATCGAGCATAAATACCCCCTCTTGGAGTCACTAGCAACTACTTGGCCAAGATAGCTACTAACAATGGAGAGCATGCAAGATCACAAACAACACAGACATGATAGAATCAATAAGACAAAACCATTAATCAACCTGACATAGTAATCTCAATATCCATCGGATCCCCGCAAACACAACATGCATCATTACAAATAGATTAGATCTTGATCATGAACGGAGCTCACAAGATATAGAAATGAAAGAACAAGGAGGAGATACAACCATCTAGCAACTACATGGACCCGTAGTCCAAGGTGGAACTACTCACGCTTCATACCAGAGGCTGGCAAGATGAAGAAGAAGGCATCCAGGATGATCTCCCCTCCGGCAGGGTGCCAGGAAGAGGTTCAGATCCCCCCGATCTAGGGACGATGGTGGCGGCGGCTACAAACGGTTTCGTCGAATATTGATCGGGTGTCTAGGGTTTCTGCATCGAGGGCTTCTTATAGGCGAAGAGGCGAGGCAGGGGGGCCACCAGGGCAGCTGCACCCCCCAGGCGCGGGGTGGGCCTACCCGTGCGGCCAAGGGGTGTGGCCCCCTGGTGAGTCCTATCCTTCTCGTATTCTGGCTTCGTGTTCCCCATGAAAAAATATTGACTTTGGCTTTTGTCCCGTCCAATTCCGAGAATATTGATTTTCTGCCTTTCTGGAACAAAAAACAGAAGAAAACATGCAACTGGCACTGTGGCAACTTGTTAATAGGTTAGTACCAGAAAACATATAAAAACACCTCAAAGTTAGACAAAGCAAAGCAAAGTATATACTAAACAAGCATGGAACATAAAAAATTATAGATACATTTCCGACGTATCAGAGGGCTATCTCACCGCCGACACGTGGCGGAGCGGCTTAGGAGATGCCATTGCAGCACCCCGCGATGGCGAGCGATTCCTATTCGTGAAGCACAATGATCGCGGCCTCAGCTTCCCAGCATCGGAGTTCCTCACCGAGGTGCTCCAATACTACTGTGTGCAACTTCATAATCTTCCCCCTAATTCTTTACTTGATCTTAGCACTCACGCAACTCTTAGTGAGGGATTTCTAGGCATAAGGCCGAATCTTACTCTCTTCTGGTACTATTATGGTACTCGGAATAATTCCATTAGTGCCGGAGTTCCTTACATTACTGGAACTCTTAGCCTAGTTCTTAGGAGAGAACGAGTCTATCCTAGGATTAACGCTAGTGAGTCGGTAAAAAGATGGATTGGAACATTCTTTAATCACAAAGATATTCCGGCGCCTCAAAAGACGGAAGGTCTTCCGGTTTTCATCGATGGCGCTGCTCCCCACAAGGAATCATGGGACGTAGATGCACCGAAATTATTCGAAGACTTGATCCTCACCAAGAGGCAGATTGAGTTTTTGATGAAGCACTAGGGACTCCACGGATCCGACTTGATCCACTGCTGGTTGGATCGCTGGATTCGTCCACTGCAGTATCGCAGCGACCGCCTGATGCACATGGTCACCGGAGACCAGAAGGACAACTTGAAGGTCTGTTCGACTCGCATCGCTGCGAAGGACTACAAGACCCAAACGCTATATCTGATCAAGGAGAGGGTGGACAAGAAGATCCCTGAAGTCTCCATGAAGATGTATACAGCCGACCGACCTCTGACTCCGGTAAATTTTTTGACTTTGTCTTTTACTTTTTCTCTTCATCCCATCATATGATTTTAGCTGTGTTGATGTTTTATATCTTTTCATCTCGAGAAACTTTCCGAGTCTGAGCTTGCCCCTCTTCAGGGCTATCCTCTAGAAGACTCGGAGGAGACGGAGGATGATGAGATGAAAGAAGTTTCTGGCCTTGCTTCCAGGAAGCGTAAGGCCAAGGAAGTTGTTGTTATTGCTAGCGCATAAGTGCTGCCAATAGTTAAAAATTAAGCACCTTGTAACCTCCAGTACTTGTTTGTTATTCTTTTCGAATCACACCTGACATATGTTCTTTTATGTGATTCAGAGCTAAATCTATTTTTAAGAGCAAGTCCAATATAGAGAGCAAACCAGCCAAGCAACTGTGTTAGAAGAAGTTTACACTGTCCCCAGCTATGCCCCATCTAACTCCGACCAGCACCCAGACTTTAGCACTAGAGGCTCCTTCCTCTCCGGGCATTGTCTCCACCATTCCTGATGATACCACGACCTCAGAAGCCCTGGTGACGAGGTTCGATCTCGTCAATGACCATTGTTATGGACTTGGGTTTTGGAGAAGATGGGGATACTGGAGATCGCGGAACGGTTAACAGACAAGCAACACGGGGACACGAGGTTTACCCAGGTTCAGGCCCCTAGAGGGAAAACCCTACTCCTTCTTGTCTGCTCTTGATTATGGAGGAACCGAAGGTTACAGGGGTGCGCAGATGCAATCTGGCGTGAGGTGTGTATGAGGTGAGTATTGTCCTCCTCGTCGTTCCCTCCTAGTCTTTATATAGATAGGAAGGTCCCGGGCATAGGTCGAGTCAGTTACAGATTAGGGTTTGTCCCCTTTGAAATTCTATCTATTCTAGTCTTGTTCTCCAAGGATCCGAAAGCATCATGGGCTTGGGCCACCCGAAATCTCCATAAGCCGCGTATCTTCTCGTGGGATTTCCATGGGCTGGACTAGGTATGCCAATGTTGTGTACTTGCGGGGTATAAACATGTTAGTAGCCCCCGAGTGTTCAGTAGAATCGTAGATTCGGCTGAGGACTCTTCAATCTTTCGGGTGCAGTTGAGCCTGTTATTTTAAAGAGAAAATGTTTAGTTCATAGGGATTGTTGATGCGTGTGCCTGACTCTCCCGACGGATCATGGCCAGTTAACTGTCATAGGACAAAACAACACGATCTTCTTCAGACCCAAGTCCCCGTACTTGAATCTAGAACAAATGCTGGCGTAATTTGATTGAGGCCGTTGAAGTCTTATAGGAGTCGAATCCCAGTGTTTTTCAAGTGATGTACCCAATGCGTCCGTTAGGATTTTCATCGTGCCTGTTGACATGGAAGTTTACTGGCAGAGCGCATTCAGGTGCATTACCAGGCCATCAGATGATATCTGTAGGGCTTATCTTTGTGTTGTAGACACAACATCCAAAATTTTATCACCGCGGAGGTGTTTAGGGTGTCCAAGGAGATTGCTTCTCACTTAGCGTTGGTTTGGGCGAAGTTTCCAAAAATATTTTGTCATTTTGATCCGAAGGATCGCAGTCGAAGAATTCATAGGGTGTGCGGCCAGATCTCCCTATGGAAGTAGCCCCCGAGTGTCTGTTCGAGTCGTAGACTCGAGCAGAGACTTTAATTCAGTTCTTTGTTAGTTTAGGTCCGAAGGACACAATTTTTTCGGATGCTCGACCAATCCTCCTTATGGGAGTAGCCCCCGAGTCCTTAGTGGAGTCGTAGACTCGACGTAGGACTCGAACATAGTTGCGAGGTGTAGTACCTTAGTCATTTCTCAGGTGCGTGACCAGCGTTCCTGATAGGAGTATCCCCCGAGTATTTATTCGAATCATAGATTCGAATAAGTACTTGATTGATCAGCTAAAAACTTCCAGTCGTTGTTGGCTTTAGCTTTTGATGTCATCAGTGCTGACGATTGGTGATCTCAACCATCTGCGGCGGCAGAGATGATGCGATGGAACGACCGTGGGTCCCACCATCTGACTTGAATTTGACTAGTCACGCGCGGACGTGGCGAGAATTATGACGTCTCATCGGTTTCCATACATAGTGGACGGCGTGCTGGCGATTATTCGTTGCTATGCTGACACGTGTAGGGTTGGATCTTGGGTGCGCGCTAGGGCTTCTGGATCAACGGCTCGTGTGCGTTGTCTTTCTCCTTTTATACCGTAAGTAAACATTAGTTTTCTTTTACCCGTCGTCATTTTCTCATTGTCATTGCCTTAATTTTCGCAATATGTGCTTCTCTCCTTGCGCACTGGAAGTTCTTCGCTCATTTCCCTCTTATTTTCTCCGTGTGCACCGCCACTCTCGATGTCGTGTGATGGGCAAGTAGAAGAAGACCACCGCTGGAGCGGGTTTGAGCGCCGCCGTGACCACCCACATCACGGACGGTGGGTGGAAGCGCACAGAGGTGCACGACGCGGATCTGCGCAAGCTGCGCAATTCTGGGTTGATCCCCCATAACAAGGAGGATGTTAGGGTTCCTGGTGATGAGGTAATCCCCCGCCCACCCGTAGGGTTTCGGGTGATGTTTGTTGCCTTTGTCCTTCATGGTCTTTCGCTTCCTGCCACGATTTTCTTTGTGGGCTCCTCTTCTTCTATGGGATTCAGTTACATCATCTGTCTCCCAATTCTCTTCTCCATGTCGCTTGCTTCATAACCCTTCGCAAGTGTTGGCTCGGTATCATGACACACTTTCGCCTCTTTCGGAAGCTCTATTCCGTGAAGAGGTAGTCTGGCACCGACGGAGTCTATCCGCTTGGCGGCTGCATCATTTCTGTCCGTCCTTTCGTCTAATTCTTCTCCTTTTCTATCTGCGAGTCCGTCCAGCAATGGCGCCGGAAGTGGTTTTACATCCGCGATGCTAAACTGGACGGTCAGCAATATGGGCTTGCCCCCTTTGACTCCAAGAAGAAGATCATCCCGAAGAGATCGTGGAAGAACCACATCTTGGAGGGTGAAGCTGCGGAGGTGGAAAGACTCTACCAGCGGGTGGAGGAACTTCTGCTGGTGCGAGGCAAAGAGGTCAATGGTGTCAACATCATCCACACCTTCCTCAAGCGCCGGGTGCAACCCCTCCAGGCTAGGGCGCACCCAATGTTCCTCTACGCTGGCTCCAGCGATCCAACGAGGGTTTCATCCGAAGAGTTGTCTTCGGGTGACCTCAATAGGGCCCTTCGTCCTCTGCTGAAGGACAAGGCTGACGAGGACCTTCCGGGGGAATCGTTGACCCCCCTCTCTTAGCGCCAATAAAGGGGTTTCTCAGGTGATGCTTGTTCGTGCGCGTAGGGTTTTTCGGGTGTTTGCTGTTGTTACTTATCTTGTTTCTATTTTTATTTTTGCTTGCAGCGCCTCCAGGTTACGGGGTCTATGCCTCCTCCGCCGTAAAAGTTTAGGGAGGCGCCATACAATGAGGAGGTGGACTCCGAGTCTGAGCTTCCTCCAGCGCATTCGCCTATTACAGATGCTCCCGAGGCGAGTGAAGGGCAGACCCGAAAGCGCTCCCAGAGGGGTCCGTCCTTCCTCGAGTGCCATGGTGAGGATGATGGTGCTTCTTCCACACCTTTTCCTGCCGTGCCTCTTCGAGCGGTAGCTCCGGAGTCACCATCCAAGAAGAAGAAGCAGAAGGTGGCGCCCGTCTTCAACCTACCGGACATTGATTCTGAAGTGATTTCATCTGAATTGTTTACTGTCACTTGTAGGTTGTTTGTCTGATCAAACTTTTTTATTCCAGCCATTCTTCAGAGGAGCCTCTTAGAGAGGGCACTCAGGAGGCTGTAGGGGAGTCGAAACCGACAGCTCCTCCGCAGGTGGTGGATGACTCTGGGGATGATGGCCCGAACCTCTCCAAGCGAGAAGCTCGGGCAGTCATAACTCAGAAGACTGCGCGCAGAACTTCAGAGTCCATGCCTGAACACGTAAGTATTTTCTACTTTATCCCTTGGGGGAGCCCCCGATCCCTTTCGGGTGACCTGTTGGTCATGTTGCTCTTGCGGGGCGTAGCCCCCGAGCCTTCTCTAATGGTTTTTCGTTCTGTTGTAGCCCTTTGTACACAACACCAACCTCCTTATCCAGCAGCACTTGGCGCTGGAGGCTAGCATGCAGCAGCTTCAAGGTGCATAATGTACTCACCCTTTTATAGTTCATCCGTTTCATGGATTTTGCTTGTATTGATTAGGTCGTTTCTTGAAGTTGCAGATGAAAACAATGCGGCCCTCCGACGGCTAGACGCTCTCGATAAGAGCCTTGGTTGAGCAGAGAAGAAGCCTGCAGATGTTGTGGAGGCCAAGGAGCGCGTGGAGAAAGAGGCTGCCGATCGCGAGGAGCAACTCGCTGTTGCGGCAGCTGCTCGCGAGAAGGAGATGACAGATAGGCTTATGGCTGCAGCCAAAGCCTTCTTTGGTGAATTTCTTTTCACTTGTTTTTTCGACTTCGTCTTGTATTGCTCTTATTCATGTATGTTTTCTCTTTCGTTCAGACGCTTCAGGCATCACGTTTGATTGTGGTGTGCTGGAGCATCGAGATGCTCTGGTCGATGCCACCATAGCGATCGAAGATCGCTGCAGCACTGCTGCTGGCTCCTTGGTGAAGGCCAAGGAAGTGGTCAGGCGTTTATACAAGGAGGTCATCCCCAATGGCGCTGCCCTTGAGGATGTTGATGCCATTGCGGATGCTCTATCGGAGGATGCTTTGGCGGCGTATAAGCGCAAGCAGAAGGGCATCGGCGCCTCCATGGGGTTGGCGATGGCGATGGCATCCGGAGCGGAGCTGGATCTGCCGCAGATAACGTCCTGGATGCCAATGGCTGCAGATGGCTCAGAGGTAGTGTTCGCCCTCTTTGCTTATCGCTGTAAGCGCTATGGGCCTAAGCTTATCGACCTCATGTCCGAATACGCGGCGAAGCAGTAGGAGGAGGCCAAGAGTAGGCAGTTTGGCTCCGAGGCCACTCCGGATGCGGGTGCTTAGGGCCCTGTGTTGTAGTTAGGATAGTTTATCCTTTTGCTTTTCTAATATAACCTTTTGCTGATGAACAGACCCAACTTATGCCACGAGGTGACCTTGATGTATATAAACTATGTTTCGAGTTGTTGCCAGAGATACTTGTGATGTTCATGCCTTGATTTGTTTGCCTCTAGGGTCCTTCGGGTGAGGTTCCTATTGTCACTCCGAATGCTCCTGAGCCGTGACCATCCTTGGATGATGCGTTGACGAGGTTCGATCTCGTTAATGCCTATTATTATGGACTTGGGTTTGGGAGAAGATGGGGATGCTGGAGATCGCGGAACGGTTAACAGACAAAGAACACGGGGACACGAGGTTTACCCAGGTTCACGCCCCTGGAGGGAAAACCCTACTCCTGCTTGTCCGCTCTTGATTATGGCAAAACCGAAGGTTACAGGGGTACACAGATGCGTTCTGGTGTGAGGTGCGTATGAGGTGAGTATTTTCCTCCTCGTCGTGCCCTCCTAGCCTTTATATAGATAGGCAGGTCCCGAGCAAAGGTCGAGTCAGTTATAGATTTAGGTTCATACCCTTTGAAAATCTATCTATTCTAGTCTTGTTCTCCAAGGATCCGAAGACGTCATGGGCTTGGGCCATCCGAAATATCCACAGGTCACGTATCTTGCCGTGGGCCTTCCTTGGGCTGGACCAGGTATGCTAACGTTGCATACCCGCGGGGTATAACCATGTGCGCGGCCAGCGCTCCTGATAGGAGTAGCCCCCGAGTATTTTCTCGACTCGTAGATTCGAGTAAGTACTTGATTAATCAGCCAAAAATTTCCAGTCGTTGCTAGCTTTAGCCTTGATGACGTCAGTGCTGATGATTGGTGATCTCAACCGTCTGCGGCGGCAGATATGATGCAACGGAACGACCGTGGGACCCATCGTCTGACTTGAATTTGACTAGTCACGCGTACACGTGGTGAAAATTATGGCATCGCCTTGGTTTCCGTGCATAGTGGACGGCGTGCTAGCAACGGTTCATTGTTGTGCTGACACATGTAGGGTTGGATCTTGAATGCGCGTTAGGGCTTCTATATCAAGGCCCCGTGTTCAGCTTCTTTTTCCTTTTATGACACAGGTAAACAATAGTTTATTTTTACCCTTTGCCATTTGTTTCTCGCCATTGTCTCCATTTTCACGAGCATTGCTTCTTTTTTCCTGCGCACTGGAAGTTCTCCGTTCATTAACTTCTTCTTTTCTTCGCGTGCACCGCCGCTCTCGACGCCGCACCATGGGCAAGTCAAAAAAGACCACCCCTAGAGCTGGCTCGAGCGCCACCGACAGCTGCAAGAAGGCCGCCGCGACCACCCGTAGCACAAACGGTGGGTGGAGGCGCACAGAGGTGCGTGACATGGATCTGCACAAGTTGCACAATGCTGGGTTGATCCCCCGGAACAAGGAGGACGTCAGGCTTCCTGGAGATGAGGTAATCCCCCATCTACCTGTAGGGTTTCGGGTGATGTTTGTTGCCTTAATCCTTCACGGTCTTTCGCTTCCTATCCACGATATACTTCGTGGACTCCTTTTCTTCTATGGGATTTAGATACATCATCTGTCTCCCAATTCTCTTCTCCATGTCGCTTGCTTCATAACTCTTTGTGAGTGCTAGCTCGGTATCAAGCCGCACTTTGGCTCTGTGGAAATTGGGGGCGCTGATCGTGCGGTCATGACGGTCCTATCATCAACGATCTATGATTCAACAATCTACGATTCATCTGTTTCTAGGGAAATGATCTGCTTTGCTTGGAGTCATATTCCAGGCTAGATCTCTTGTCATCGACAGCGGCCAGATCGCATCTGGCTAATTCATCCATAGACGGCGCCAATTAACAAGGTTCAATCTCGTCAGTGCCCATTTTTATGGACTTGGGTTTTGGAGAAGATGGGGATGCTGGAGATCACGGAATGGTTAACAGACAAGCAACACGGGGACACGAGGTTTACCTAGGTTCAGGCCCCTGGAGGGAAAACCCTACTCCTGCTTGTCTGCTCTTGATTACGGCGGAACCGGAGGTTATAGGGGTGCGCAGATGTGATCTGGCGTGATGTCCGTATGAGGTGAGTATTGTCCTCCTCGCCGTGTCCTCCTAGCCTTTATATAGATAGGTAGGTTCTGGGCGAAGGTCGAGTCGGTTACAGATTAGTGTTCGTACCCTTTGAAAATCTATCTATTCTAGTCTTGTTCTCCAAGGATCCGAAGACGTCATGGTCTTAGGCCATCCAAAATCTCCACAGGCCACGTATCTTGCCGTGGGCCTTCCTTGGGTTGTACCAGGTATGCTAACGTTGCGTACCCGCAGGGTATAACCATGTCATGCGTCGCAGCTGTATTTTCTTCGCGACCGTGTCCGCAGCTCGGAGAAGGATATCGTTGGAATTTGAGGCCACGCAGATGTGTGGAAGTCGAAGGCTAAGCGAGTCACTGCCAGGGAGGAGTTCTTGATGGGGGAGTTGCGGCAGATGAGCGAGCAACTGCAATGTGAGTCTTTGCGAACTGTTGTTATTTCAGGTGAAGCTCTGCATGTTTGCTCATTGTGTGCGTTCTGCAGGTGCGAATCTTGTTCCGAAGGAAGAGAAAGAGCGCGTCGCTGTTCGGATGAATTTCCTGACGCAACAGGACATGGAGGCTGGTGGCTTCTTCTAGATGGACCGCGACCGGGCCATTTTCCTTGCGACAGTGCAAGATCGTGTCCACCAGGTTTCTCGGGTGCTGAAGCAGGCGAGGATTTCTCTGGTGTCCATTTGGGCTGTCATGTTCCCCTTGGATGAGGCACCTTCCACCCTTTGGGGCCTTCTGGCGAAATTTCGGAACGTCAGCCACGTCAAAGAGTTGGTGCGGCGTCAGCTGATCGCTAGGGTGAAAGCTGCATGGCCCCTTTTCGGCTGCATCGTCGTGATGTCAGCCTTGCGTAGGTGGTGACTGGGCCACCCCTTCGGTCTGATGGCACCCTTTGGGACATGCGCCCGTATTATGCAGCTATGGCGCAACATGCTGAGGAGATAGTAGATTTGTTCGAGTAGCGGGCGAATGTGATTCTCTAGAATAGGTAGGTCCTGTAAAGAAAAACTTGTTGTAAAATTTGTATTTTTCAAGTGGTATCATAGTGCCCTTTGTAAAGTTTGTATATAGTAGCACGTGGTGCTTTGTTATGTGCATGTCCTTTTCGTTAGCCTGACGTGGTCAGCTACTCAGTTTGTATGCGGTGTTCTGAGTCGACGAGGTCGTGGGCTGAGGTGTAGCCCACGAGCATGTTATAGTGAAAAGTAATGTAAAGAAAAGAAATTTCGTCCAAGGGACTTAGCTTTTATTCATAGCGTAACGAGTAGGTACATTGTTCGGTTGAGTAGCCTTGTTGAAAGTAAAGAGGTAGCTAGGGGTAGAAACGTCGCAAGCGTGTAACGTTCCAGGGGTTGGAGTATTCGACTCCGGATGCGATGTCCATGAGGCGGTAGGCGCCACCTGGGATCACTTTTGTGACGATGTAGGGTCCTTCCCAGGGTGACTCGAGCTTCTTCGGCCGCTCTTGCTTGAGTCATAGCACGAGGTCTCCTTCGACGAAGGACCTAGGGCATAGCCGACGGTTGTGGTAATTGCGGAGGCTCTACTAGTAGACCGTGAGCGAGCCGCGACAATGTTGTGTGCCTCGTCGAGTGTGTCGATAGCGTCTTCAAGTGCGGCCGATGATTCGGCTTCACTATAGGCGATGACCTATGGGGCCTTGTGGCGTAGCTTGGCAGGTAGCATGGCTTCGGCTCCGTGTACCATGAATAAGGGCGTGAAGCTAGTTGAGCAGTTCGGCGTTGTACATAGGCTCCAGAGGACGGAGGGTAGCTCCTCTGCCCAGCCTCCCGCAAGACGTTCGAGTGGGCATAGCAGGCGTTTATTGATGCCGTTGCCTATGAGGCCGTTGGCCTTTTCGACCTGTCCGTTGGTCTGCGGGTGCGCTACGGAGGCATACAATATGTTGATGCCAAGGCCCTCGCAGAAGTCTTGGAATTCCTTTGAGATGAAGTTCGAGCCATTGTCCGTGATGATGCTGTGCGGCACACCGAGCCAGTAGACTATGGACTCGAAGAACTTGACGGCAGTTTTGTCGCTTTGGTTGGTGACGGGCATGGTCTCGATCCACTTGGTGAACTTGTCGACTGCGACCAGGAGGTAGACGTGGCCTCCTTTTGAAGACTTGGGCAGTTTGCCGATCATGTCGAGGCCCCATTGGCGAAGGGCTAGGCCAGTGGTATGGGCCTTAGCTCTGATCCTGGTGCATGTGGCTTGTCCGCGTACCTATGACAGGCGTTGCACCTTCGGACGATGTCCTTAGCATCGTTCATGCCAGTTGGCCAGTAGAGCTTTGGCGACTAGGGCACGGCTGCCTACGTGATGGCCTCATATGCCCTTGTGGATGTCTTGGAGGATGGTTTTTGGTGACGCACCTTTGGAGCACTCCAGAAATACTGCACCTGTATATCTCGCCATTGTGGATGGTGAAGGCTTTAGACCAGGCGAGATATGCATCGGGCATCTGTCGGGTCATCGGGCAGTTCATTGTTTATCAGGTACCGAAGGTACGACTGCGTCCACGTTTCTTCGACCGCCATGACCTGCATCAAGCTGACAAGCTCGGCCTCGGTGTCAATATTTTCGGGTCCTTCATGTCCTTCGGTTGGCGCAGCCCCTGAGTGCTCTACTTCTTCGGTTGAGCCCTTTGGGAACCTTCTTTTGATAGAGGGTACATAGATTTGTTCGAGGAACACACCTGGTGGCACCCATGTGCAGGTAGAGCCGATGTTGGCGACCTATCGACTTCTTCATTGCTTTATCTTCCAATGTGCCGAAGTTCGCCGCCATCGAAGTCTCCTTCGAGTGAGTTGTAGAGCGCGTGGTACGTGACCATGTTGGCGCTGTGAGCGTCGCACTCGTTCATCGTCTGCTGGACGACAAGGTTTGAGTCACCATAGATGATTAGGCGCGTTGCACTGCAGATCTTGGCCATCCGCATTCCATGGATGAGGGCCTTGTATTCGGCCTCGTTGTTGGAGTCGCGAAATTTCATCCGAAGGATGTATTTAATCTTGTCGCCCTGAGGGGATGTCAGTATGACGCTAGATCCTGCTCCAGCCTCACGCTTGGAGCCGTCGAAGTGCATTGTCCACAATTGTGTCATGTCCGGAGTGTCCAGCAATTGGAGTTACATCCAGTGGACGAGGAAGTCAGGGAGGACCTGCGATTTGATGGCCTTACGCCGCTCGTAGACTATGTCTAGAGGAGACAGCTCGATGCCCCATAGAACTACGCGTCCCGTAGCTTCGGGGTTGTTCAGGATGTTGGACAGTGGCGCCTCATTGATGACCATTATATGGTTCTCCTGGAAGTAATGTCTTAGCCGACGAGTCGTCATGAATACGCCGTAGGCGAGCTTCTTGTAGTGAGGGTACCTCTGCTTTGTTGGAGTCAGTACCTCGCTGAGATAATAGATTGGGCGTTGGACCCCATGAGCCTTGCCATCTTCGGGTCGCTCGACCACGAGTACGGTGCTTACCACATGGTGCGTAGCTACGATGTATAGCATCAGAGGCTCTCGCTCCTTTGGTGTGACTAGGACATGTGAGGTGGAGAGTAGCCGCTTGAGGTCCTCGAATGCGTCGTCCGCTTAGGGTGTCCACTCGAACTTGTCTGATTTGCGCAGCAGATGGTAAAAGGGCAAGGCCTTCTCGCCCATGCGACTGATGAATCTGCTCAGCGCTGCGATCCGCCCAACTAGCTGTCAGACACCTTTGAGTTTTTCCGGCTTCTCCATGGATAGTATGGCCCTGATTTTCTTCGGATTCGCCTCGATCCCCCGTTGGGCAATGAAGTAGCCGAGTAGTTGGCCAGATGGGATGCCAAAGGCGCACTTTTCTGGATTCATCTTCATCTTATAGTGATCAAGGTTATCAAACATCTCACGGAGATCGTCGATCGGCGTCTTGGCGTCCCTGGTCTTGATTACTATGTCGTCGACATAGACTTGAATGTTGCGACCGATCTGGTTTTTCAGGCACGCCTGCATGCACCTCTGATACGTGGCACCTTATTTCTTCAGCCCAAAGGGCATGGTGTTGTAGCAGAACACTCTGAACAGCGTAATGAATGTCGTTTTCTCCTGATCTTCGACCTTCAGCCGAATTTGGTTGTAGCCTGAGTAGGCTTCGAGGAAGGAAATTTCTCGCATCCTGCAGTCGAATCGACGATCTGATCGATCCATAGTAGAGGGAATTGATACGTCCAAAATGTATCTACTTTCCCGAATACTTTTTCTATTGTTTCTCCTCTAAACTTGTGTGATTTGGATACAACTAACACGGACTAACGTTGTTTTCAGTAGCTTTACCTTGGTGTCTAGTTTTTGTGCAGGAAATCAACTATCAGGAAAAATCCGGGAAAATATGCCAAAAATCATGTGGCACCAGAAGAGAGCCATAATACGAGACGGATGGGAGCCCTGCATGGCCCACACCCCTGCCAGGCGCGGGTGGGCCCACCCCACGCCTGGGAGGGATGTGGCCAGCCCAGGCACCCCCTTGGCCTCTCTCTTTGCCTATAAGATTCCTTCTGACCAAAAAACTCAGGGGGGGTTGTAACACCCTCAGAATCGACCCTATGCAAGTTTTAGCGGAATTCGCCAAACCCGCATAGAAACGATTCGAAGGTGCCCACCAGGCACTTTCGTGCGGGTGGAAAAACAAAGTAATAACATTACACAACAGTCCTCGATGGGACCCACAGAACAGATATATATACAACAGCTACTCGAAGAGTCAAGAATACAAATATGCGGTTCAAAGATCCAAATCACCTTGGAAACAATGGGGCGTCCGACTACGGACAAGATGCAAATGGGGCTAAGAGCCCTGAAGAATAACCAATGGCGTCCATAACCCTGCCCAGGCCAAGCCGGAAGGGTAACCCTGCTAACGGCGTCGATCTCAAAACCTGCTTAAACAAAAGGGGTGCCGACAAAGGGCAAAGGAAAAAGAAGGAGCGTCAGTACTGAGGCCAGTACACGGCGAGGCTAGAATTCGGCGGTCCTCGCCTACATAGGTATGGTGGACTGAGCGGCAGCGGCAGCATGCACTATACAACCTATAGAGACTCGATACAACTGGCGGCTATCAGAGGGGGGGTGAGAGAGACCTATTCGGATCCAACCTGAAGCTAACACCAAACAAACCCATCCTGGTGTTTCCCCCTCGAGACCAAACGAGGAAGTCAACCGAGGAACGCACACCGTTGGCAGTTTTACTTATTCAGTTATCGTTGCAGCAATTACTAGTCAGATTTAGATAATCGTCCTGATAAAGTAAGCAGTGGGCACTTTTAGTTAATCATTCTGTTATAGTGGCAACGCTTACTAGTCAGATTCAATTATCATGAGATATTCCCAAAACCCAACAGTTGTGGTACTTTTACTTAGCCATTCTGTTGTAGTGAAGCTGATTACTAATCATATCGGAAACAAGTCATTTTAAAACAGTAAACTTTAGTTATAGTTGTCTATGATCAGACACTGTGCTCCAAGTCGTCCATAACCGCGGACACGGCTTCTCGAAAAGATTAAACCCTGCAGGGGTGCACCAAAGTATCCACAGGCACTTCGACCCTTTTTGCCAGATCAGTTAACATACACCCATCGGTATGTCGGCGGGGCCTAGGTCACGACGTTCCCAGACACAAAGCAAGTACATGGGGGCCACCCCACCAAGTCGACACCCGCAACGAAGTCGGCCGGTCTCCGAGACGGACTGGGGTTTGGGCAAACGGCTGTGAACGACAGCAGGTCCCCAATCGGGGACTGTCGACACCGCGAAACGTGGCCCGCTCCTAAACAGTACAGTGTGCAGTACCTCGCACAATCGTAAATAAAGCGGTAAACATGGCATAAGTACAGGATAGTAATAAAGCCCCAAACTACTTTGTGGCCCCCAGTACAGTACTTTGAAATCAGGTAATTATCAATGGGGGGCCCATATCTCCCCACCTGTGGTTAGCGCGCTCGATCTCGGAACAGATGTCAAGAACTCGGGTCCTACGGGACACAAGTGGGCGGTCGGAAACCAAATCTTACCTATCACCCACCGATGCCTCTGCTTAGTTCAATTTTAGTTGTTAAACAGAATTTAAAGTGAAACAATAATTAAACCATGATCATCTCCAACGTCAACATGCGGCAATTCTCCAACAAAGGTAGTACTTGACGACAAGCAACACTTGAGCAAGCGACTACGACACGCGGGTCCAACTATCTACCAAACAACAGGTAATAGGATGTGTCCAAGGCTATATATGGCTGCAAGGGATATCACGGGAACGAGAACTAGAGCATCGCAACACAGATAGCAAAGATCAACAGGAGGGAAGTAAATACTATAAAAGTAAGATAGGTAGAAAGAGGGAGATGCTCGCCTGAAAACATTGTCGAAGGGTTCGACCGAAGATCGGGGCGAAGCTCACATCAACTCAACGGCCTTATCCGCGAAGAACCAAAACGCTAGAAGAAACACCGGATGCAATATTTAATACACGGCAGAAGATCGGCATGATGCATGTATGACGCATGGCATGGCAAGGTGCGATGCAATTAGGTCAAATTAAGCGGAACCGGGGTCCCGACAATTATTAGATGGTTCAAGTTGTTTATCTACCCCGCAATTTAAATGTTGCTTAAACAAGGCAAGATAAGATACCGGTTCGCTACACAAGTTTAGATGAGGCCGATATGAGACTAGATTTGCCCGCATATGGGCCCCATATTTAATTATTAGGTGAATCGGCGGAAGGCCCCCAAACCAGATATGCATGCGAGGTGAGAACTAAACATGCAACAAGTTGTTATGTTATAAAAATAGGGTTCGAGGAAAAGGGTCACACATTGAGGGATCTCGACGGTCTTGGGGTTCCGAGGGTTCGGGGTCCGACAGGGTCCAGGGTCCGGTCTCGGGGTCCGGGGTTTGGCGGGTCCGAGAAGGCGATCTTGACGCGGTACCGGGTTCGGGGTGTCGAGGCTTGGTCTCCGGGATTCAGCGCTTGTGGTACAGGTGGCGATCTTGGCGTCCTTCCGGTTCGGGTTTGGCGTTCGAGGGAGGTACTTGTCGTTCTCGGGGCGTTCTTGGTGGTCATCGGGTTCGGCGCCGAAGGCGGTTGGCGAACTTGGGTGCATCAAGACGGCCATCGGAGACATAAGCAGGTTCCCATGGCGCACTTACACGAACACACACAGACGCACACGCGGGGCAGCGGGCCCACAGGTCGACGGCAGGGACGATGGGGCGAGCACGAGCGACGGGGAGGCGCAGCGGCTAGGAGGGCCGCCGGCGGGGGCCTGCAGGGGAACGGCGGCGAGGGGGGGCGCAGCTCGGGTTCGCGGGTGGAGGGCCTGGCGGAGCGGCGCCGCCGGCGGAAGGGGCGGGGGGCGCGGCCGCGGGGCGCGGCGCGGCGGCGAGGGGCACTGGAGGAAGCGGGCCGGCTCGGGGGCGGAGGTTGCAGGCGGATGACCGGCGGCGGTTCGGGCGGCCGCGGGCAGTCGCGGAGCTCGGGGGTGGTCGCGGGGCTCGCGCGTCGCCAGGGAGGGGCGGAGGAGCGGTGGAGGCGCGGTGTCGGGGCGGCGGCGTCGCCGGCGAGGACGCGGGGAGCCGGGGCCGAGACAGGCGGGGCCGGAGCTTGGGAACGCGGGGTGCTAGCGGGGCACTGGCGGCGCGGGCGGTGTGGAGCGAGGCGGCGGAGGGAGGAGGTGTAGGGAGGTGGGCGGCCGGCGGCGGTTTGCGGGCTCCGGCGCGCGGACGGCGAGCGAGCGGCGGCAGGTGGGGATGGAGCGAGAGGCGGAGGAGGAGGTTGGCGGGGAGGCTCGCAGCGAGGGGGCGGAAGCGCGCTGCGGGCGGGGAGAGCGAGCTCGGGAGAGGGGAGGTGGGAGGAGGCGTGCGCGTCGCTGGGGACGACGCAGCGCGTGCGGGGACGGGGCAACTGGGGGAGGCGCGGTTGGTGGGATGCGGGGTGGGCCAGGGGACAGGGTCCACGCGGGGCTGAGAGGGAGTGTGGTGGGGGAGGCTGACGTGGGGGGCCCGGGGTCGGTTGGGGCCAGCGGGCAGAGGCCCAGGCGCGGGTGGGTGAGCTGGGAGAGTTGAGTGGGGGCTGGGGCCACGCGCGTGTGTGTGTGGTGTGTGTGGGTTTGGGGAGAGAGAGGGTTAGGTGATGTGGCACTGATTGATTGGGTGAGGGAGAGGGAAAGCTGAGGTGGCATGGTGGGATTGGTGGGAGTGAGGTGGAGGGTGAGAGAGGGTAGATTTTTAGGTGGGTTTAGGATTAGATGGGGTAGGTAGGTGGACCGATTAGAAAAACTGGGGCGGTCGTTCGGGTCTACTCGGCCCGTTCGACTGCCCCTACTAAAATAAATAAAACTTTTATTTGATTTAATTGGGCCGTTTGCAACCCGATAGCAACAAAACAAAATTATTCCGGAGACCCGGTGTTTGACATTTGAATAGAGATGGGGCGTCTGGAAAACAAAACGGGGTTTGCAAAATAGTTTTATGCAAACTATGCACGATGATGACGATGCAATGCACGAATTCAACGCGATTTTCTAGTAGTGGTTTTGCGGGATGCCACAATTCGACACCACTAACAAGGGATCTCGCCCTCGAGATCCGCCTCATGGTACCGGAAGGAAGGGTCGGCGATCTGCGTCTTCTGGCTTCGTGTAGATCTTCGCGACACCACTAACAAGAGGTCGTTGTCCACGTTCATCAAGAGAGCACTCCGGATAAACAACGGACGAAGTTAAAGGTAGGGCCACCTCTAACTTCCATGGAAGGAGTAAAATTGCATCGACCCACCATTCAATGTACATAAGCGAATGATAAGAGTAGTGGTATGGTCGCGACTCCATCCCGCACTCAAAGCATTACTATGTACACGAATAGACAGATTATGCAACCAACCCTCAAGATTCAGACTGAAGATCTCGACAAGCGAGGTTCGGATCAAAGGAGTGATGCAGACTCTGCATCGGATCTGGCGTAGAGGATGTCGTCGCGTCGGAAAACACCGGAAGGAACAAACAAGGAATACAGGATGGTAACACCGTAGACGGATTCATCTGGCAGCTTGAACACCGGATGGTAGAACACCGTTACCAAAGGAGGAAGCGAAACCCTAAAGGTACGACGGAAACCCAACCACGAGAATTCCTGGACTCGAAGAAAGAGACGAGAGTGGATTCAAACACGTAGGGATAAGAGGGGAACAGCAGAGGGTAAGGAGTAAAATCAGACCTAATCAGAACTATCCAACCGATTTTTCGAAAATAGTTTTGACACTCTACTTCGGCCGTTAGCTAGGTTATCCTACAGGCTGGACTTGTGGGGTATCGCAACTGCTGAGCTCTGATACCACTCTGTAACACCCTCAGAATCGACCCTATGCAATTTTTAGCGGAATTCGCCAAACCCGCATAGAAACGATTCGAAGGTGCCCACCAGGCACTTTCGTGCGGGTGGAAAAACAAAGTAATAACATTACACAACAGTCCTCGATGGGACCCACAGAACAGATATATATACAACAGCTACTCGAAGAGTCAAGAATACAAATATGCGGTTCAAAGATCCAAATCACCTTGGAAACAATGGGGCGTCCGACTACGGACAAGATGCAAATGGGGCTAAGAGCCCTGAAGAATAACCAATGGCGTCCATAACCCTGCCCAGGCCAAGCCGGAAGGGTAACCCTGCTAACGGCGTCGATCTCAAAACCTGCTTAAACAAAAGGGGTGCCGACAAAGGGCAAAGGAAAAAGAAGGAGCGTCAGTACTGAGGCCAGTACACGGCGAGGCTAGAATTCGGCGGTCCTCGCCTACATAGGTATGGTGGACTGAGCGGCAGCGGCAGCATGCACTATACAACCTATAGAGACTCGATACAACTGGCGGCTATCAGAGGGGGGGTGAGAGAGACCTATTCGGATCCAACCTGAAGCTAACACCAAACAAACCCATCCTGGTGTTTCCCCCTCGAGACCAAACGAGGAAGTCAACCGAGGAACGCACACCGTTGGCAGTTTTACTTATTCAGTTATCGTTGCAGCAATTACTAGTCAGATTTAGATAATCGTCCTGATAAAGTAAGCAGTGGGCACTTTTAGTTAATCATTCTGTTATAGTGGCAACGCTTACTAGTCAGATTCAATTATCATGAGATATTCCCAAAACCCAACAGTTGTGGTACTTTTACTTAGCCATTCTGTTGTAGTGAAGCTGATTACTAATCATATCGGAAACAAGTCATTTTAAAACAGTAAACTTTAGTTATAGTTGTCTATGATCAGACACTGTGCTCCAAGTCGTCCATAACCGCGGACACGGCTTCTCGAAAAGATTAAACCCTGCAGGGGTGCACCAAAGTATCCACAGGCACTTCGACCCTTTTTGCCAGATCAGTTAACATACACCCATCGGTATGTCGGCGGGGCCTAGGTCACGACGTTCCCAGACACAAAGCAAGTACATGGGGGCCACCCCACCAAGTCGACACCCGCAACGAAGTCGGCCGGTCTCCGAGACGGACTGGGGTTTGGGCAAACGGCTGTGAACGACAGCAGGTCCCCAATCGGGGACTGTCGACACCGCGAAACGTGGCCCGCTCCTAAACAGTACAGTGTGCAGTACCTCGCACAATCGTAAATAAAGCGGTAAACATGGCATAAGTACAGGATAGTAATAAAGCCCCAAACTACTTTGTGGCCCCCAGTACAGTACTTTGAAATCAGGTAATTATCAATGGGGGGCCCATATCTCCCCACCTGTGGTTAGCGCGCTCGATCTCGGAACAGATGTCAAGAACTCGGGTCCTACGGGACACAAGTGGGCGGTCGGAAACCAAATCTTACCTATCACCCACCGATGCCTCTGCTTAGTTCAATTTTAGTTGTTAAACAGAATTTAAAGTGAAACAATAATTAAACCATGATCATCTCCAACGTCAACATGCGGCAATTCTCCAACAAAGGTAGTACTTGACGACAAGCAACACTTGAGCAAGCGACTACGACACGCGGGTCCAACTATCTACCAAACAACAGGTAATAGGATGTGTCCAAGGCTATATATGGCTGCAAGGGATATCACGGGAACGAGAACTAGAGCATCGCAACACAGATAGCAAAGATCAACAGGAGGGAAGTAAATACTATAAAAGTAAGATAGGTAGAAAGAGGGAGATGCTCGCCTGAAAACATTGTCGAAGGGTTCGACCGAAGATCGGGGCGAAGCTCACATCAACTCAACGGCCTTATCCGCGAAGAACCAAAACGCTAGAAGAAACACCGGATGCAATATTTAATACACGGCAGAAGATCGGCATGATGCATGTATGACGCATGGCATGGCAAGGTGCGATGCAATTAGGTCAAATTAAGCGGAACCGGGGTCCCGACAATTATTAGATGGTTCAAGTTGTTTATCTACCCCGCAATTTAAATGTTGCTTAAACAAGGCAAGATAAGATACCGGTTCGCTACACAAGTTTAGATGAGGCCGATATGAGACTAGATTTGCCCGCATATGGGCCCCATATTTAATTATTAGGTGAATCGGCGGAAGGCCCCCAAACCACAGATATGCATGCGAGGTGAGAACTAAACATGCAACAAGTTGTTATGTTATAAAAATAGGGTTCGAGGAAAAGGGTCACACATTGAGGGATCTCGACGGTCTTGGGGTTCCGAGGGTTCGGGGTCCGACAGGGTCCAGGGTCCGGTCTCGGGGTCCGGGTTTTTGGCGGGTCCGAGAAGGCGATCTTGACGCGGTACCGGGTTCGGGGTGTCGAGGCTTGGTCTCCGGGATTCAGCGCTTGTGGTACAGGTGGCGATCTTGGCGTCCTTCCGGTTCGGGTTTGGCGTTCGAGGGAGGTACTTGTCGTTCTCGGGGCGTTCTTGGTGGTCATCGGGTTCGGCGCCGAAGGCGGTTGGCGAACTTGGGTGCATCAAGACGGCCATCGGAGACATAAGCAGGTTCCCATGGCGCACTTACACGAACACACACAGACGCACACGCGGGGCAGCGGGCCCACAGGTCGACGGCAGGGACGATGGGGCGAGCACGAGCGACGGGGAGGCGCAGCGGCTAGGAGGGCCGCCGGCGGGGGCCTGCAGGGGAACGGCGGCGAGGGGGGGCGCAGCTCGGGTTCGCGGGTGGAGGGCCTGGCGGAGCGGCGCCGCCGGCGGAAGGGGCGGGGGGCGCGGCCGCGGGGCGCGGCGCGGCGGCGAGGGGCACTGGAGGAAGCGGGCCGGCTCGGGGGGGAGGTTGCAGGCGGATGACCGGCGGCGGTTCGGGCGGCCGCGGGCAGTCGCGGAGCTCGGGGTGGTCGCGGGGCTCGCGCGTCGCCAGGGAGGGGCGGAGGAGCGGTGGAGGCGCGGTGTCGGGGCGGCGGCGTCGCCGGCGAGGACGCGGGGAGCCGGGGCCGAGACAGGCGGGGCCGGAGCTTGGGGAACGCGGGGTGCTAGCGGGGCACTGGCGGCGCGGGCGGTGTGGAGCG
Organism: Avena atlantica; assembly: GCA_910589765.1. Taxonomy (NCBI): domain Eukaryota; kingdom Viridiplantae; phylum Streptophyta; class Magnoliopsida; order Poales; family Poaceae; genus Avena; species Avena atlantica. Next base: position 229,974,083 of record OU342738.1, read on the forward strand.
AGGCGGCGGAGGGAGGAGGTGTAGGGAGGTGGGCGGCCGGCGGCGGTTTGCGGGCTCCGGCGCGCGGACGGCGAGCGAGCGGCGGCAGGTGGGGATGGAGCGAGAGGCGGAGGAGGAGGTTGGCGGGGAGGCTCGCAGCGAGGGGGCGGAAGCGCGCTGCGGGCGGGGAGAGCGAGCTCGGGAGAGGGGAGGTGGGAGGAGGCGTGCGCGTCGCTGGGGACGACGCAGCGCGTGCGGGGACGGGGCAACTGGGGGAGGCGCGGTTGGTGGGATGCGGGGTGGGCCAGGGGGACAGGGTCCACGCGGGGCTGAGAGGGAGTGTGGTGGGGGAGGCTGACGTGGGGGGCCCGGGGTCGGTTGGGGCCAGCGGGCAGAGGCCCAGGCGCGGGTGGGTGAGCTGGGAGAGTTGAGTGGGGGCTGGGGCCACGCGCGTGTGTGTGTGGTGTGTGTGGGTTTGGGGAGAGAGAGGGTTAGGTGATGTGGCACTGATTGATTGGGTGAGGGAGAGGGAAAGCTGAGGTGGCATGGTGGGATTGGTGGGAGTGAGGTGGAGGGTGAGAGAGGGTAGATTTTTAGGTGGGTTTAGGATTAGATGGGGTAGGTAGGTGGACCGATTAGAAAAACTGGGGCGGTCGTTCGGGTCTACTCGGCCCGTTCGACTGCCCCTACTAAAATAAATAAAACTTTTATTTGATTTAATTGGGCCGTTTGCAACCCGATAGCAACAAAACAAAATTATTCCGGAGACCCGGTGTTTGACATTTGAATAGAGATGGGGCGTCTGGAAAACAAAACGGGGTTTGCAAAATAGTTTTATGCAAACTATGCACGATGATGACGATGCAATGCACGAATTCAACGCGATTTTCTAGTAGTGGTTTTGCGGGATGCCACAGGGGTCAACGTTTTTCCAGAAAGAGTTCCGCTGCGCCGCCACCACCAGAAACCGCGATTCAGATCCAAAAACTCTGTTCTATCACCCTGCCGGGACGAGGAATTTGGAGAGGATCATCGCCATCGTCATCAGCAACGCCTCTCCATCAACCATCAATGTTTCCCTCATCCATGAGTGAGCAATCCCCCGTTGTAGGCTATGGGGATGGTAGGGATTTGATGAGTTCTATCATGTAATCGAATAAGATTGTTAGGGCATGGTGCCTAGTATCCCTATTAGTGCTATTTGACTTTGTTGCAACTTGGTGTGCTTAATGCTTGTCAGTATGGCATGAGTGCCATGATCTCAGATCTGAACTTATTATTGAATCATTATGATAGTATTGTTTGTGATCTTATCTACAAGTTATGTACACATATCATTGTCAGGATCCAAAGGCCCCGAAGTGACAGAAATTGGGATAACCGGAGGGGATGGCTATGATGTGAGGATCACATGTGTTCATGGAGTGTTAATGCTTTGCTCCGGTGCTTTATTAAAAGGAGCACCTTAATTGCCAGTAGTTCCCTTGAGGCCCCGCTGCAACGGGCTAGCAGGACAAAAGATGTTGTGCAAGTTCTCATTGCGATCACGTATGACTATATATGGAGCACATGCCTATGATTGTTTAGTACTTGGATGCTTATTCTTATTTATCTGTAATTGCCCTAGATCTTGAGTTTACATGTTTTGACTCGTTCATGCAACGCCCGTCCATCCATCCCTATGCCTACAGCACTCATATCCTATTGTTTGCTACTGTTGTTACTATTGCTCCTATTTTACTGCTGCTGTTGCTACTACAAACTGTTGCTACTTATACACTTATGTGAGCAAAAACTATTTCCAGGTGCAGCTGAATTGACAACTCAGTTGTTAAGGCTTGCAAGTATTCTTTGGCTCCCCTTGTGTCGAATCAATAAACTGGGTAATACTACCCTCGAAGACTATTGCGATCCCCTATACTTATGGGTCATCAAGACTATTTTCTGTTGCCGTTGCGAGGGAGCATAGCTTTATTTGTAGGTTCATTTGGATCTATTATTGTTCACTGCTACTCCTTTCATCATGGGGAAGTCTTGTGATGGAAATTTCCCTATTTTACCATCCACTACAAGAAGAGGTACAGTCCTAAACACCTCTACTGCTCTTGATTCACCGTCTGTTATAAGTAAGCTTGTTACACCACCACCACATGCTCATGCTACACACACCGCTACTACTGCTGAATCTGAAATTGCTTTTGATACTCATGATGTTACTTCTACTGTGCTTGATGTGAGTGGTTCATTAGGTCCTTTCCTAGATGCTACTATGGCTAGTCTAGGAAGTGTTGAAACTCCTAGTGAAGACACTGTTACACCTGTTAGCTCACCTGATTCTAGAGAGAGATACGATATTAATGATGGTTACATTGAGTTTACTGATGAATTTGTTGAGGAGTGCCGAAACACACATGGTGCTAGTGCTATTAAGAGTCTCCTTGAGAGACATACCATTTTTCCTAAACTGTCCTCTAATCCTAAGTTTGCCACCTCACCCATAGATATTAAAGATAAAGATTATGATTTCTCTCTTGAGAGAACCTTTTTGTGGGACTAAAAATGAGAGTGATGTGGCTCATATGAATGAGCTTTCTACTATGAGTGCTTTATTCTCTGATGATTTTAAGATGCACAAGTACTTTGTTACTAAGATCTTCCCTTTTTCACTAAAAGGAGAAGCTAGGGCTTGGTTTAATAGATTACCTCCTAGTTCCATTGATAGCCCTGATTGCTTGCTTGCTTCTTTCTTCCAAAAATATTTTCCTCCTAGTGCTAGACATGCTTCTTTGCAGATACTTTTTTGATTTTAAACAGGGAGAAGAAGAGAAATTGCCTGAGTCATGGACAAGGTTCCGTGCCTTGATTCATGCACATCCTAGATGTCCATTACCTAAAAATGAGCTTCTTGATATTTATTATAATGGACTAACTGATGATTCTAGGACATACCTAGATAGCTTTGCTGATTGTGTTTTCAGAAAAAGAACTCCTACAGATGCTGAAGAATTAATGGCTAAAATAAGCAAGAATTATGATGATTGGACTTCAACTGAGCTGAATACACCTGAGCCTATTACTCTTGAACCTGTTGTGCCTGAACTAGTTCCAATACCAACACCAAATGAAAGAAGCTAAGAAATGTCTAAAGGAGAAAGGTATTAGAGCTGAAGATGTGAAGAATCTACCTCCTATAAAAGAATTATGTAAGCCAGTTCCCCACTCATCTACTATTGAGGTACACTCTCTCCACTTTGATGAAGGTGATATTCCCTATGGTAAGCCTCCTGATCAATGCTTAGAGGAACTTGACACATTTATTGTTAAACAAGGTAATTTTAATAAACAAGTTTAGAATCATTTATTGGAAAACTCTAGAGCTATTACAGAGTTGAAAGATATTGTGGAAAGAACTTATAATGATATTAAAATGCTTTGTAAACACTTTCAAATGGTTCAAACCCAACTTGATCAACTTGCTAAGGTACAAAAAGATCTGCTAGTTAATGCCTCAGGAGAAAACATGCTTATGGAATTAGAACTAGGAGTGGTATAGCTACTCAAGACCCTTTATATCCCGAAAGACACCCTAAAAGAATTGAGCAGGATGCTCAACAAGGTGAAAGTAGTGATAGTCCTCGTAAGAGAAAGAAAAATAAACATAAAATAGTTGAGGAACCACGTGAACCTGCTGCAGATCCTAATAGTATATCTGTCTCTGATGCTGAAATTGAGAGTGGTAATGATAAAAATGATGCTCCTGATAAGGAGGAAGTTGAGGAAAAACCTAAGAAGCATACTAAGAACACTAGGTACACTAAGGAAGATTTTATTGCTAATAAACATGTTAAACAGAGAGAACCTTGGGTGCAGAAACCTATGCCTTTCCCAGGTAAGAAACACAAGTCAAAGGAGGAAGAAAACTACAACAAGTTTTGTGAGTGGATGAAACATTTATTTTTGCAAATTCCTTTGACTTATGCTATTAAATTGCATCCTTATTCAAAGTATATGAAGGATATTGTCTCTAATAAAAGGAAGATTCCTAATGAGGAGATTTCTACTCTGCTTTCTAATTATTCCTTCAATGGTAAGGATCCAAAAAACTTGGTGATCCAGGTATACCAACTATTCCTTTCTCTATTAAGAATAATTATGTTAGAACTGCTTTATGTGACTTGGGAGCTGGAGTTAGTGTTATGCCTTTTTCTCTCTACAAGAGACTCCAGCTAGAAAAGTTGATACCAACTGATATATCTTTTCAAATGGATGATAAGTCAACTACTATTCCTGTTGGTATATGTGAGGATGTTCCTGTTCAAGTAGCTCATAATTGCTTGGTTTTTACTGATTTTGTTGTCCTTGAAATGCCTGAAGATGATAATATGTCTATTATTCTTGGGAGACCTTTTCTTAATACTGCAGGTGCTGTCATTAATTTTAATCAAGGAAAAGTAACATTCAATATTAATGACAAAGAGCATACTATCCATTTCCCCAAGAAGGTTGCTAAGAGCTGTTGCCTGAATTCCATTGAAAATATTGAGAGCATCAAGGTTGGAGAAATATATTGTCCCATTCCATAAGAAAATTTTGAAACTATTATGATTGGGACTATTGCTATCAATGTTGGGGTAACATAATCACCTTGTGGGATGCAAAGTTTTTTTCATATAAGATTGTTTTGGTAACAAGACTTGATCAACCTTCTTAACAAAAGGATTTTAATGAACAAAGCAATGCTTTCACTGTGGTTATTCTTGCTCACTTTTAGTTTTCTCCTTCCTAGTCTTTGCCTTTTCTCTTGTTAGCTTTGGTTTTGATAGTTGTTTGCTTGTTAGAGTGTATTAGAACTTATGTAGTTTTGGTTTTGTTTTTTTTTTGCTTTTGCTTCTTCTAAAAAAATCTTTTCTGCAAGAAAATCAATTTTCATACCCTGAAAATTGGCCAAAAATAAAGTTTCCCGAAAAATCCCAGAAAATTCAAAATAATTTTTTCCTCGAAAAAAGGGGCAGAGGGACACCTGGAGTGACCAAGGGGGCCACCCCAGGCCAGCACATCCCTGGGTGGCGCGGCCAGCCCCCAGGTGGCGCCTAGCTGGGGTGTGGCCCGCCTGTGGCCCTCCAAAGTGCTTCCTCCCAGCCATCTTCTTTCTCTCTCCTGAAAAACACCGGAAAACTTTCTCAAGCTCGAGTTCCTGCTGTTCTTGTCGTGGGAATGGTCACGGCAGATGCTGCAATTGGCAGCGAGTAGTAGAACGAGGGGCAAGGGCGGCCAGCCATCTGCGGTGCGAGATGAGGGCAAAGACACAGGGTTTACCCAGGTTCGGCCCCCCGGAGGGTAAAGAACTACTCCTGCTAGATTGTATTATGGAGGCGGTACAATGGGCGAGCTCGGCGGCTAGGCGGCGAGTCGCTTGGGTGTCTGATTGAACGTATCTCTACTCGCCCTATAGGGAGGCTTATATAGGCTCACCTTCCCTAGGGTTTACACATCCCAACCGATTCAGTTAGAGCTTCGGTACTCGTTTAACCTAATCCGACTGGGTCTATCCACTCGCCTGGGCCTTCATCTTCCAGTCGCTTGGATCCTTGCTGGGCTTTAATCCAGTCGCTGGTTTGCAGGCCCACTCGCCAGTTCTTTGGGCCAGTCGAAAACGTCCTGCTAGGTATACCCCGGTAGGCATATCCCCATCAGTAGTCCCCGAGGTCGCCGTCGATTAGGCGTAGGTGGATGCTGGTAGTCGGAGTATACGGCTTCAGAGTAGACATCCAGTCGAATTGTCGGCGGGCTCCTGTATAAAGGAGAAAACTAGTCATCCTGATCGCAGCTTTGGCGAGTCGAGTCGGCGAAACACTGTCATAGTGTTTGAGTCGGCGAGTCGAGTGGCCGAAGTTGGACCATTAACCGTGGTCAAACTAGCCGTTAGGGTAATCCAATGGTAACTTTTGGCATAATCCACGCGTAGTAACGGCTCCCTGATTTGGCGGGTAACAACCACTATATAAGAGGAATGGTAGGCGATCAGAGAACCATCCTCTCACCATTTCCTCCGACTGCGCGCACCTTCCGCCTGCCCTCGCATCGCGATCCAGCCGACCCGAAATCCCCCGACCCCCAACAAACCTCTCGGCCATGGCCCTTTCCACCGAGCCGTGGGGTAAATCTAAATGCACGAGGGCGCAACTGGCTTCCTTCGAGGAGGCCAGGATCTTGCGAACCGGCTGTTGGCGTATTCCGGCAGCCGGAGAGACGACCCCGAATCCGCGGGAGAGGGAGTTCATCTGCTTCACCAGCCATCTCGAACGGGGGCTAGGGTTCCCCACGTCCCTGTTCTTCCGGCGCTTCTGCGCCTACTACGGGATCCAGCCTTCGGATCTGGGTCCCCACAGCATCGAGCAGCTCGCCATCTTTGTGGCGTTCTGCGAGTGCTACTTGAGCTGCCGGCCATACTTCCCTCTATGGCAAGATCTGTTCCACGGACGGATCATCCGCGAGGAGGCGGGCGGCCCAATGCTTTCCGCGGGCGGCCTAACCTTCCAGCTAAAGTCGAAGGCTTCATTTTTCGACTTGATGCTGCCCGTCAAGGCGGCAAGCGACTGGAAGAAGTCGTGGTTCTATGTTGCCGAGGCGACCCCGGATGGCGAGACGGCGATCCCGCGGTACTCCGCCAACCGGTCCGAGCCGCGCCGTCTCCAAGTCGGCAAGCTCCCCAACCACCAGCGGATGGTCGTTGACGAAATGCTCCAGACCATCCGCGGTCTGAAGAAGAAGGGCCTCCAGACGATCAACCTATACAACTGCTGGCTCGGGCGGTGGCTCGTCCCTCTGGCTCGACGCGACCATTATATGTACCAGTACACGGGCCGGGAGGACTCGACGAAGGCCTGCCTCGCCGAGTGGAAGCTGGAGGACTACATCCCAGCACTGAAGAAAAATACCCAGGCGGTGTACCTGGACGCACAGGCCGGGGTTGCCCCCTATACCGCAAAGCGTCCAGCTCCAATGGTAATCGCTTCACTTCGCTCGCAGTCGCAGTTTATGCAGTCGCGGTAATTCTAATTTCATCTTGTATTTATTGCAGCTATTCCAAGTGGTGGAAGGATGGCTCCCACCTTCGGACGACGAGAACTCGAGCTCGTCCGTCCAGGACATAGGCGAGTCGCCACCCGCCAAAGGTGGTTCTAAGGGCGACGAGGACGACGACGATGAGTCCGAGGAGGAGGTCGCCCCACTGGTTCGCAAGACCCGCGGACAACGACAGCGCGAGCTCGAGGCAAGCAGAAGCCTCGAGCGTCACGATGACGACGACGAACTCCCAGAGACCACCTCGCGTCGTCAGGCCACTCCGTCGAAGAAGAAGAAGAAAGAGAAGGAGGCAAGGGCCCCTCCGAAGAAGAAGACAAAGCCATCGAGGCCGGCCTCGCCGCCGCACTCGGTGAGCAGCTCTGACGCTCCCAGCCCGGCCAAGGACGGTGCGCCACCAGTGACAGCCGTGCTGGACACGGCGACCGTGGAAGTGCCGCTGGCTTCAATGCCTCTGCCGTTCGCCCCAGTCTCCGGGCTGGGGGATGCTCCGGCTGCAGCGGCTTCGCCTCGCAAGGAGGCTCCTACCGAAGATATCCCAGAGGCTCCAGCTGCGGCCTCAACGACGAAGAAGCCGTCCGTGTCTTGGGCACGCGACGTCCTGGAGATGGGGCTCAGTCGCCGACTGGGCCCTGAACTGGAAAAGCCAGCCGGTCTCCGTACGGGGCTACGCTTTATTCCAGTCGCCAAGTGAGTATACTCACCCTTCTTTGTCTTTCATAATTACTTGAATTATTTTTGCTTATACGATTGATGCACAGGACCGGAGTGAAGAGGATGGGCCATCCGACCGTGGCTAAGGTGCCACCCGTCGTTAGCGAGGAGGATCCTTCCGGCAAGAGGAATGCGGACGAGGTCGTCGTCTTCGCGGATGGCTGCAAAAAGGCCAAAGGTGACGACGTCGTCACTATTTCTGACGACACGGCGGTTGCGCCAGCCGGACCCGTGATGGAGGCAGCCGCGTCTACGAAGGAGGGCGCTCCCTTTCCTGGAACGGCCGAGCCGACCTCTTTTGGAGCGGGTGCCTCTATCGCTACCTTCCCACGCTTCATGACCAAGGCGGCCGCAGCGAGTGGGACTTCGCCCTCAAGCCACGCTCCTGGGACCGCCGATGCTGAAGTCGACCAACGTCGTGGGCACACGCCGGCTCTTCTCGCGTCCGTGGATGCGATACAACTCCATGACATGCTTGGCGCAGCCATCCAGGTACATCCAGTCCCCGAGGATCAGGTCGGTGCTTTGCAGCGGCCTGATTCTTATAATATCTTAACTTTATTTTTCGCATCCAGTCCCCGAGTGCGCACGCGCTGAATTTCAGCGGGTGGGCACTTAGGAATTTCTTTGAGTACCAGTCCCCGAGTGCGCACTCGCTGAATTTCAGCGGGTGGGCACTTAGGAATTTTTCTTTGATTAACCTTTTTGATGATATGCAGGGTCTACAGCTTGAATCGGCTGACCGATTGGCCGCGAAGCAGCGCGCGGAGAAAGAATTGGCCATCGTCCAGGAGGCGAACAAAGGTCTTCAGTCTGTTGCCGCGAAGGCAGAGGAAGCTCGCCAGGGACTTGTCCCCGCTGGTGATTTGGTGGCGGCGCAATCGGCTTTGAGTGCGGCTGAACAGCGGGTCGCCAATCTCGAGCGCGAGCTGCGGGAGGCAAAAGAAGAAGCGAGCTTGGCTGACGGGCGAGCCAAGGCCGCCATTGCAGTCGCCGAAGAGGATCGCAAAGTGTCCGATGCCCTTGTTACTGGGCTTCAGGACGACCATACGTCGCTTCAAAGCTTCATCACTGAACTCGCCCGCCCGTTGATTGGTAAGTGCATCTGCCCCTTCCGGTGATTGTTCCTTTTGTGGTGTCCATCATATTTATTATTGTCTTCTACTCGCAGGTCGCATCATCGATAGCGAGGAAGAGGCGAGCTCGTTCGACGCGGGGCAGTGTGTAAGCATGCTTGTCGACTCGGCAACGTTGTCGGCGACGTGCATCCGCGCCTATCTCCAAGAGATATTTCCCACGGAGGTGATTCCCAGCGACCTCGTTTAGGTGTAGAAGTATTTGGAGAAGGCCCCCGCGGTCGTTGAGTTCATGACGCGGTCGGCGTTTCGGCGTGGAGCGTCGACGACACTTAGTCTTGGACTTTCCCACTTCCCCGAGGACTTCGACATCGACGATGTGACGGGTGGGTACCCATCGTCGACTGGCACGGTGGAGCTGTCCGAGGTTCTCAAGTTGCAGGACCGCGCCGCCATGTACTCGGTACGTGTCTGGGCAATGGGCGATCTCCTTCCGTACCAGGAGACGGTCATCGTGCCGAACGACCCCGAGCCGCAGCATCGTGACTTCAAGGTCGAGCAACCTTTTCGCGCGGCCATGGCGGGTGAACTGACGACGTATCCGTCGAACCCGTACACGCCGTTCATCCGCAATCGCCGGGATGTTGGCGAGTCATCATCAAAGCCTGCAGAGTAGGATAGTTTGCCTTGTGGCGTTAGCAGCAGGTCTGCCATGCAGGCATATTTTGTAACGTGAGACAATGCGATATGCAATTGAATGAGACATCGTGTCTGTTTTGGTATTTGTCATGTGGTTATGATTTATGTTTGAACGAGTCCCTGAGCGCGTCCGCCCTTTTTGTGGGGTTTACCTCGTATGTGATATATTTGTTGTTGTTATGTGTTTTGTTATTGTGGTCGACTCGCCCAAGCTCAGAGAGCCAGTCGCCAGGCGACTCCCTTGAGTGCTCTGTACTCCACCGTTTTCCCTTGCGCAAGCGAGGTCGGGTGGCCGAGTCCCCGAGCGTGGTACTTGGTTGTTCTAGGCGCGACTCGAGGGTGGTTGAGGACTTAGCGCGTTGGTTTGAGCGCGTCACTCCTGCCTGGCCTGTGGGGTCAGTCGCGTGGCGAGTCCTGGGCATGCTCTCATACTTGGCGTTTTCCTCGACCGCTCGCGATGAACTGGTCTTCAGTCCCCGAGCGTGGTACTTAGACGTTCGAGTCGCTATGCCGAGGATGCGGAGGACCAAGGTCGCTGTGAGAAGCGAAGGCAGTTGTCTTGGTTCGTAGAACCAGTCGAGCTAGGCAACTCCAATGGGGCTCCGGGTAGGCGTTTTTCACGGACGATTCAAGACCTGAGGTGAATCAGTGCTCTTGCACCGCACTACTTAGCCGTGCCGATCGTTGTACCAAAGGTTGACTTCTGCGGTTAGCTTGAGGCTGTTATTACGAGTGCGAGTGGCACAGGTCATGGAGAGTAGGCGCAGTTTGCGGTAACCGTTTCTTTTATTTCATAGCGACTGGAGAGTACAAGTGTGGGGTTCTAGGAATAGAACTTCCGTAGGAGGTTTACATTCCATGGTCGCTTGACGTCGAGTTCGCCGTCCCCGCGGACGTCGATGAGGTAGTAGGCGTCGTTGCCGAGTACGCGCCCGATGGCGAATGGCCCTTCCCACGGAGGGGAGAGCTTGTGCATGCCCTTCTTGTCCTGGACGAGGCGTAACACCAGGTCGCCTTCTTGGAAGGTGCGAGTTTTCACCCGCCGGTTGTGGTAGCGGCGGAGTTCCTGCTGGTAGATGGCGGTGCGTGACCGAGCGAGGTCACGTGCTTCGTCGAGTTGGTCGATCCCGTCTTGGCGGGCGAGCTCGTTCGTAGCCTCCGTTTAGTGGACGACCCGCGGCGAATCGTGCTCGAGGTCAGTGGGCATGACTGCCTCGGCGCCGTAGACCATGAAGAAGGGGGTGAACCCTGTCGACCTGTTGACTGAGGTGCGGATCCCCCAGATGACAGAGGGCAACTCCTCGACCCAGCACCCGGCGGTGCGCTCAAGTGGTACTTGGAGTCGCGGCTTCAGGCCGTGGAGGATGCTTTGGTTGGCCCATTCCGCCTGGCCGTTGGACTCCGGGTGGGCGAATGACGCGAGGTCGAGCCGAATGTGGTGCTCTTCGTAGAATTCGGCCATGGCTCACTTGGCGAAGTTGGTGCCGTTGTCCGTGATGATGCTGTTTGGGAACCCGTAGCGATATATGAGCTCGCGTAGGAATTTAGTGGCGGTCTTCCCGTCGCATTTCCGAACTGGCTTGGCCTCCACCCACTTTGTGAATTTGTCGACTGCGACTAGCAGGTGGGTGTAGCCGGAGGGGGCCTTCTTGAAGGGGCCTACCATATCCATGCCCCACACAGCGAATGGCCAGGTGATGGGGATTGTCTTGAGCGCTGAGCTCGGCACGTGCGTCTGGTTGGCGTACTTCTGGCACCCGGCGCATCGCTGGACAATGTCGACGGCATCGGCGTGTGCGGTGGGCCAGAAAAAGCCATGTCGCATAGCCTTGGCGACCAGGGAGCGGGCGCCGGCGTGGTGGCCGCAGTCGCCGGAGTGGATATCGTGGAGGATCTTGCGTCCTTTGGTGGGTTGGACGCAGCGTTGAAACACGCCGGTGACACTGCGTTTGTGGAGCTCGCCGTCGATGATGGTGTAGGACTTGCAGCAGCGGGCGATCATCCGGGCGTCCGTCTCGTTTGCTGGCAAGGTGCCAGCTTCCAGGTAGGCGATGTAGGGCTTGGTCCAGTCGTCTGGCTCGTTGACGAGTGCGACCAAGGCTGCCTCTGGTTGGAGCGGGACTCTGATGTCGATCTCCCTCGGGGGAGAGACTGATGGCTTGGTGATCGTGTCGAGGAAGACGCCGGCGGGTGGGGTGAGTCGAGCTGACCCGATGCGAGAGAGTGCGTCGGCCTCCTCGTTCTTCCGCCTGTCGATCCACTCGACGGAGTAGCCTGTAAAGTGTCCGCCTAACTTTTCCACTTCTTGGCGGTACGCCGCCATGGTGGGGGAGACGGCGTCGCAGGTACCAGCGACTTGCCCCACGACGAGGTCGGAATCTCCGTAGCAGCGGAGGCGGTTGACGTTCATCTCATTGGCAGATCGCATGCCGTGGAGTAGGGCCTCGTACTCAGCCATGTTGTTGGTGCAGGGTGTGAAATTGAGGCGGAGGATGTAGCGGAGCTTGTCGCCCTTTGGTGAAGTTAGCACGATCCCTGCGCCTGCGCCATCCGCGTTCTTGGAGCCGTCGAAGTGCAGGCTCCAGTAATGGAGGTACGACAGCTTCTCTGGTTGCTGGGCCTCTTCCCAGTCGGCGATGAAGTCTGCCAGTGCCTGCGACTTGATCGCTTTTCGTGGCTCGTATTTGATATTGTGGACGCCGATCTCGACGGCCCACTTGGCGACCCTCCCGGTCGCCTCACGGTTGCGGATGATGTCCTGCAGCGGTGCCGAGGAAACGCCCGTGATCGGGTGCTCCTGGAAGTAGTGCGGCAGGCGCCGCTGAGCTCTGAAGACCGCGTATACCAGCTTTTGGTACTGGGGGCACCGCTGGCGCGACTCGGTGAGGACCTCGCTGATGTAGTACACCGGTCGCTGCACTGGGCGCTCCTTTCCTTCCTCCGGTCGCTCTACGATCATCACGGCGCTGACGACGCGCTCGGAAGCCGCGACGTAGACCAGCATGGGTTCTTTGTCGGCGGGGGCGGCGAGTAGCGGTGCGGCGAGTAGCACCTTTTTGAGATCGCGGAGTGCGTCGTCCGCCTCCTTGTCCCACTGGAAGGTGGGGTTCTTGCGCATCAGGCGGTATAGGGGCATCGCCTTTTCGCCCAGGCGGGGGATGAAGCGACTGAGAGCCGCTACTCGCCCGGCCAGTTTCTGGACGTCGCGCAGGCACTCGGGTTTGCCGAGCCGGGCGATCGTGTCGATCTTCGTGGGGTTCGCTTCGATTCCTCGTTTGGAGACGACGTACCCCAGTAGTTGACCTGCAGGTACACCGAAGGTGCCTTTGCCCGGGTTGAGCTTTATCTTGTATTTTCGTAGGTTGGCGAATGTTTCTGCCAGGTCGGTGAGTAGGTCGCCCTAGCGAGCGGATTTTACGACCACGTCGTTGATGTAGACGTGGATGTTGCGGCCAATTTGGCTCGCGAGGCATTCTTGCATGCACCGCTGGTAGGTCGCCCCGGCATTTTTGAGGCCGAAGGTCATGGCGGTGTAGCAGAAGGCTCCGAATGGCGTGATGAACGCCGTCTTTTCCTCGTCTTCGACAGCCATTTTGATCTGGTTGTACCCAGAGTAGGCGTCGAGGAAACATAGCGACTCCGAGCCCGCGGTTGAATCGATTATCTGGTCGATCCGCGGGAGGACGAACTGCTCCTTTGGGCAGGCGCTGTTCAGGTTTGTGTAGTCGATACACATTCTCCAGGTCCCGTTCTTCTTCTCGACCAGGACTGGGTTTGCCAGCCACTTGGAGTACTTGATTGGCCGAATGAAGCCGGCAGCGAGTAGACGCTGCACTTCCTCGGCGATTGCTCGACGGCGTTCTTCATTGAAGGGCCACAGCGACTGCTTGACGGGTCATACTTTGGGGTCGGTGTTTAGCTTGTGCTCAACGAGCTCCCTAGGGACACCGGGCATGTCAGAGGGTTTCCATGCGAAGATGTCCCTGTTCTCACGGAGGAACTCGATGAGCGCGCTTTCCTATGCTGGGCTGATGCTCGTCCCGATCGTCACCGTCTGGCTGGAGTCGCATGGGACCAGCTCGACAGTGCGGGTGTGCGTCATGGCCTCAAAGGTTGAGGTGTTTGCGCCCTCTGAGTTGGGCTTCTTGAGTATGGTGGGTCGTTGTTGTTGACCCCGCTCGCATACTTGGCGAGCTCATCAGCGTGGTTGGTCTCCGCCGCGATGACGGCGTCAGCGAGCTTGGCTCCTTTGGCCTCGCACTCGGCGGCCATGTCGGGGTCGCAGTTGATGGTGATGACGCCGCACGGCCCGGGGAGCTTCATCGCGTTGTACGCGTAGTGGGGCGCTGCCATGAACTTAGCGAACGCCTGGCGCCCCAGGACGCAGTGGTAGGGGCTGTCGAAGGGTACGAGCTCGAAGACGATCCGCTCGGTGCGGAAGTTTGCCGGTGTGCCGAAGATGACTGGCAGCGTGACCTTGCCGATCGGGTACGCCTTCCGACCGGGGACGATGCCGTGGAATGTGGTGTGGGTCGTCTCGATCATCGACTGCGGTAGCCGCAGCCGCCTGAAGGTGTCGAGGTACATGATGTTGATGGAGCTGCCGCCGTCCATCAATGTCTTGGGGAGCCAGTAGTCGCCGACCTTGGGCTTGACCACCAGGGCGACTCGTCCTGGGTACTCGATGCGTGGCGAGTGGTCTTGGCGGCTCCAGGTGATGGGCTGCTCTGACCAGTTTAGGAACTGGGGAACGTCCACCTGGGCCACCGCGTTGACGGCGACAGCGCGGGCGATGACCTTCTTCTCGCGCTTCGTGTTGAAGCCTGTGAAGGTATGGAGCGAGCCAGCCACTTTGCCGAATTTTCCGCCGTTTGGCGGGTCGTTGTCGGGGTCCTCCCGCGCTCGCCGTGCCTTCTCGATTTCCCTGAGGGTGTGGCAGTCGGCGGTGGTGTGCGTTGCGGGCTTTCCTTCCCTGCTACGAAACGCACATGGTTGGTTAAGGAGAGCCGCGGGGTCGAACCTTGGCTTGGCCTTGTAGTTGCCGCCGTCGCGGCGTTGTCCTCCGTCGCGGCGGAAGCTCTTGGGCTCGCGTTGCACGTGCCCGGCGTTGGCGACGAAGTCCACTCGCCCGTCACTGCGGCGCTTGCCGGTGAGGCGAGTGTTGCTGTAGCGTAGGTCGGACCGTCGTCCGCTGTCGTTGCCGCTCGTGCGGCGTTGACCTGCTGACTCGTCGTTAGTTTCCTGGTTTGGATCTTCCTCTGCATATCGTTTGGCAATTTCGAGGAGGTCGGGGATGTTGTCGAGTGTGCGAGAGTGTCGCTTGAGCTTGGCGACCAAGGGCTCGTAGCGGCACGAGGTCTTGAAGCAATGGATCGCGGTGTCCGGGTGGATGCCGACCGCGTTTTACCAGAGTTCTTGCCACCCTTGGACCCAATTGCGGGTCGACTCGCGGGGTCCCTGGACGCATCGCTCCAGGTCCTCGATAGTGGTGGCGCGGGTGTAGGAGCACTCGAAGTGCCTGACGAAAGCGTCGCGCATCTCCTCCCAGGAGTCGATACTGTCCTGGGGGAGGGTGTTGATCCACTTCCTGCACGTCCCCTCCATCATCAGGGGGAGGTAACGGGCGGCTAGCAGGTCGGTGTGGCCTGCGATCCCCATCGCCATGAGGTATGTCGAGCCAGACGGCGGGGTCGTACGAGGAGTCGTACTTTTCTATCTCCTTTTGCGCCTTGAAGTTTGGCGGGTACTTCTCGCCTCGGATCATTGGTCCGAAGCACTTGGGTCCGAGTCGACTGAGCGACCCCATGGGCTCGCCGTCGCGGCGATTGGTTAGGGTATGTCGCAGGTCGTCGGGCTGGCGTGCGCGCCAACTTTGGTTGTTGATGATGTGGGTGCGGGCGTCGATGAGTTGCCCGTTGGCGGCGACGAAGTTGGTCGCCGACCTGGGGTCGTTGGTGGAGAGTGCCGCGTTCGCGGGTCGGTGTTGGAGCTGCAGTGGCTCTGGTGGCGGGCAGTTGGGGGTGTTTGCCGCCGCTGGGCGGCCGCTGGAGACCGCTCTGCTTCCCGAAGAACGCGAGTATACTCGACCTTGCGAGTCGGCGCCCGCTCTTTGCTGCTCGACGGCCTTCGCGAGCAGGGCCCTGACGTATTGGATCTGTAGGGCGCCATCATCGGTGGCCGTGATGCTGTCGGCTGCTGCTCGGCCTGCCACGAGGTTGTCCATCGGGGTGGAGAACAGTGGGAGGCCGTTTGTATCTCGCTCCCGTGAGGAGACTACTATCCGCGGCTGGTCCCTGGGAGGGGTGCGGTTGGGTGGAGGTGGGGCGCCCATCGCCGTTGATCCTGGCGGGGGGCGGGCGCTTCCTCCTGGTGGCGCATTTTCGCAGATCGCGCGCTCGGCCACGCGGGCCGGGTCGTTTTCGTCGTCGAAGTTCAGGGAACGCCCCTGAACGGCGGGGTTCAGGCGCGACCTGATCCGCTGCTGGTGGTAGCGTGATAGTTCCTGCGCCGTCACCTGCTCGAAGCGAAATTTTTCGCGCTCGGCTTGCTCCTTGCGCACCGCCTCCGCCAGTTTCAGGCGGAGTTCCTCGACCTCCGTTGCTATGGTGTTAGGAGGGATTGGGTGGAGAATGGATCCTCCGGCGGATCGGTGCCGATCGCCATGTAGGTCGCGGCGTGGCGACCGGTTCCGTCGCGGAGGTCGGCGGAATTCTCCGACCCGGAGTCGAATTCGAAGATCCCGAGGATGGAGGGGTCCTCGAAGTCTCCCATGTTGGAGACCTAAGTAATGGAGCCCGTGGGTGAAGCCGCGGTGATGGACCCGGCGAGTGACGCCGGGGTCGCCGAGTCGGCGTCGTCGTCGAGGGCCGCGTCTCCCGCGACCGCTGAGTTTTCGGCCACGTCGCTGTGGGCCGAGTTGTACTCGGAGGCGAGGCGATGGATCGTGCGGATCTGGCTCTCGGAGAGCCGATCGCGCTGCGGCGACTCGCGGGTGCGAGCCGAATCCTCCGAGACGATGACGTCGGTGAGGCCGACGAAGAGGCTGATCGTGCCGATCGGCAGGATCACGCTGTGCGTGACGGGCCGCGCCGCCGGGACGTAGCTGCTCGGCAAGATTTGGAGCATCTCGCCGATCGCTATCATTCGGCCGGTGGCGACCGTCTCGTTGATGGGCAGATTGGATCTCGCCGCAGAACACCGGCCAGACCGGCCAGGCCCCACGGTGGGCGCCACTGTCGTGGGAATGGTCACGGCAGATGCTGCAATTGGCAGCGAGTAGTAGAACGAGGGGCAAGGGCGGCCAGCCATCCGCGGTGCAAGATGAGGGCAAAGACACAGGGTTTACCCAGGGTCGGCCCCCCGGAGGGTAAAGACCTACTCCTGCTAGATTGTATTATGGAGGCGGTACAATGGGCGAGCTCGGCGGCTAGGCGGCGAGTCGCTTGGGTGTATGATTGAACGTATCTCTACTCGCCCTATAGGGAGGTTTATATAGGCTCACCTCCCCTAGGGTTTACACATCCCAACCGATTCAGTTAGAGCTTCGGTACTCGTTTAACCTAATCCGACTGGGCCTATCCACTCACCTGGGCCTTCAGCTTCCAGTCGCTTGGCTCCTTGCTGGGCTTTAATCCAGTCGCCGTTTTGCAGGCCCACTCGCCAGTTCTTTGGGCCAGTCAGAAACGTCCTGCTGGGTATACCCCGGTAGGCATATCCCCATCAGTTCTTGCTCCCGATTTTCGATCTCCTTGCTCAGCCCACTTTGCTTCTGATTTTTGGAGGGATTGCTCCTTGGTATGTGCCTCCTCCGCTTGTCCAATTAGATTTATGATTGGTCGATTGTATCTTGAGTATTTTGCTGCTATAGGTGTCAGGTTATGTGAGCTTGCATGCTTGTTCTATGATTAGAGATTTCGTTTTGATGCATGTGTAGCCCTCTAGCAAGTTCCTATAGTAGTTTCTCATCATTTATCAACTTGGAAATCACTTGGTTTGATGTTTGTCTAATTTTTTTAGAAAAAAAGAGGTTATGGACAACCATACCTTTGGTGAAATATTTGAGAGAGATGACCCTATGAGGGAAGGCCTTCATGATCATCCTCACGAGCTTGGCCCTCATACAATGAGGATCTCATTACACCGTGATTTGGCGACGAGGGAGATGAGGGGGATACGCTCCCTTCCACCTTTCCTTGCCCAACCTTCTTGCGGGCTGCTGGGATTCTTGATTATTTTCTAACCTTGGTTTGGAGGGTTGGACTAACAAGTTATATGCATGATGAGAGCGTTCAATATGCTACGCTCACTTAAACATTTGTGGAGAGCTTCTCTTTTTCTAACAGCCTGTTCAAACCAGATGTGTCTTTCAAAATTTATGGTAGGCCTTACACCATGACATTGAAGAAATTTTGTGAGACCCTAGGTCTTGGTATAGCTGGGTTGATACGTCAGAAACATATCTATAATTTTTGATTCTCCATGCTTGTTTGGTACCTACTTTGATTTGCTTGTCTACACTTTGAGGTGCTTTTTACATGTTTTCTCGTACTAACCTATTAACAAGTTGCCACAGTGCTAGTTGCCTGTTTTATGTTGTTTTTGGTTTCAGGAAAGTTAGTAAAGAAATATTCTCGGAATTGGACGGGACAAACATAAAAGTCAATTACTTTCCGTGGGGAACAAGAATCCAGAAGACGGGATGGAGACGGAAGCCAGGGCGGCCAGACCCCTAGGCGCGGGTGGCCCCTGCCCCGCTCCTGGGTAGGGTTTGGCCCCTCTGGCCACCTCCTCGGCCTCCCCCTTCGCCTATAAGAAGCCCCCGATGCAGAAACCCTAAGAACCCGATCAAATCTCCATGAAACCGTCTATAGCCGCCGCCACCATCGTCCCTAGATCGGGGGGATCTAAAGTTCTTCCCGGCACCCTGCGGAGGGGAGATCATCCCGGAGGCCTTCTCTCCGGTATGATGCGTGAGTAGTTCCACCTTGGACTATGGGTCCATGTAGTAGCTAGATGGTTGTATGTCCTCCTTTGTGCTTTCATGTATAGATCTTGTAAGCTCCGTTCATGATCAAGATCTAATCTATTTGTAATCATGCATGTTATGTTTGCGGGGATCCGATGGATATTGAGATTATTATATTGGTTTGATTAATGATTTTGTCTTTATGATTCTATCATGTATGTGTTGTTTGTGATCTTGCATGCTCTCCGTTGTTAGTAGCTATCTTGGCCAAGTAGTTGCTAGTGACTCCAAGAGGGGGTATTTATGCTCGATAGTGGGTTCATGCCTCTAGTTTCCAAGGGAAGTGACCGAAATCTCTTCGGTTGTAGATGTTCTGTTGCTACTAGGGAGAAAACAACGGTCTCTTGTTCATGGAACATGTGGACTGTTTACCTTACACACTTTCCTTAAAGCAGTTGTCTGTTGCTTGCAACTTAATACTGGAGGGGGTTCTGATGATAACCTCAAGGTGGACTTCTAGTCATAGATGAAGTTGGATGGCGGTCTATGTATCTTGTTGTATTGCCCAATGTAACATCCCTAAAATCATGTTTCAAAACTCATGCATATCATCCATACATCCATGATCATGTAGAGTTCATTTCAAAAATCAATTTAAAAACAGGAGCATATGAGCTCATTATTTTATGTGATCAGCATTAAATCAAATGCTACTCTCCATTGAGAGATTGTTGTTCATGAATCAAACCTTGTTACTCACAGATTGTTTTGCTTGATTGCTAGAGCATAAACCAAAATTTACAAAACAAATATGGATTTTGAAACCAAATTCAAAACTTGATCAAACCAAGTGCAATGTCACTGTTTATCTTATTTAATCAAAAGAACCAAGCTTGTACAGAGAGACCACATGTTTTTATGCCTAGAAATATGAATGTTGCACTCTACAAAAATCCTGAAAAAGTTTAAATTCAAATAGCTTTTGAAATCATTTGAAAATGAATTCTAAAAATGCAAACAGAAATAGAAAAGGACTAAATAAATAGGAAAAGGCCAGCGCCAGTCATTTGTCCCAACAGATAAACCAGCCCACTAAGCCCACCCGGGGTTTTCCTTTCTCTCTCTCAGGCGCACCCACTCGACCCTGCGGTCACTGATCAGTGGCCCCATCGCCACGTCGTCATCGTCTTCCCCAAATCCCGCACGAGGAACACGTCGCCGCCCGTTTCTTCCCCGCCTCTGTCGTGAATTGAAATCCTTTAATTGACGATGAATGCGGGCGAGATTATCGCCCCCGCTCTGGCTATAAGACCCCCTCCCCTCGCTGCTCTTTTCCCCTCACTCATCACAGACACCACGCCACCAGGCTGCCCGTAATCGCGCCCACACCGCCGCAGCACTGACGACCTCCGATGACCAATTCCGGTGAGCATCATCCCTCCCTTGGTCTCTGCATCATGCGAGCATGATCTACATGTCTTTGCACATCTTCTCATATCTTACATTTCCTCTGTACCGTCCTAGAACGTCGTCACCGTCCACCACTGGAAGCAACCGAGACTCGGCGCAACTCCGGCAACCCCTCCAGGTAGTTTCCGACCACCCCTCCTCTCCTTTTCGAGACACACGTGTTCGCCAGGTTTGTGCGCATCTAACAGCACCACTGGTTTGTCTTAGATCGCTCCAGAACCTCCCCTCCGACGACGCCAAGGCTTGCCCGACGTCTGCCTCTACTCCGACGAGGAATCCTCACCGTGTCTGCGCTCCCCTTGACAAGCCACCGCCACGTTGAGCTTCAGCACACCACCGCGAGTCTGGTAAGCATCTCCGACGACCCCAACCCCCTCTGTAGCCACCGCGCCGCCGTAGACAGAGCGCGCCGCCGCTCACCGTCGTCGCGCGCCGCCAGTCTTTGGTACGATGATCGAGCACCGTAGGATCTAGATCTAACGCATAGGATAGATCTTAGGCGAAGCGGTAAGTTCAGATCTGAGCCACGCGATTAAGTTAGATCCAACGGCTCGGAAGCACGATCCAGCGCGAAGCGGTATCAGCCAGTTAGAAGCCGCCGCGTGGCACAGGTTTCGTTTTAAAATTTTGAATTAGATCTATTAGATGTTTGATTTTGTTTTAATCATAACTTTTGATTCCCACGTTCAAATTTGACAAATTTTATATCAATGTAATCAGGAGAGAAATTCCTTTCCATATATGCAATGTGTTTAATGTTTTGTTTCTGTTAAAATGGTTATTTTTACAGAAACATGTGTAGGCCTATTTTGTGTATATAAATTATTTGAGAAATGTTTAAATGTTCAAATAAAGTTTGTTTGGCAAGTTTTGAACTTGTTTATGAATCAGTACTGTGCACTTGTCATGTTTGGTATAGAAAATCATCACATATCATATTGCATGCATTCATATATTTTTGCTTGTATATGTTTTGTTTGTAATTTGGTGTTATCATTTTATGTGTAGATTTTGGTGCAAATAGTGATTGTGATTGTGAGGATTGTAGCTACTCTCCAAACTACCAAAGAAAGTGGTTGAACAAGGGTGAAGGACCCCAATGTCTATTGGTGGTTCCTTGGGAAAAGTTTTGACAAAGAAAAACTTAGTGTTTTCAACTGATAGGCAAAACCTATTTTGAGCAAAGCAAGCCTAAGCTACACTTAGCCAAAATGCATATAGTATTTAGTCCACCAATATTCTACTAAGGTATCACTTGTCAATATTGTTCCAATGTATTGACCCACTGCGGCTGTAACTTGTGATGTTGCAGGATATTCTAATGATGATTAGGAGTCATGAGTCTACACTCAACATGCTTGACTGTGGCACATGAAGATGAAGACTTATTTACCTTAATATATATTTGAACTCTTGTATTAGGCATGTGGCCTTGGAGTTGTAAAAGACTATTTTTGTCTCTGGAATGACATGTAATAATGACCTTTGTTTCTGTGTACTTCATCTTAAACTATGGATGCTAGCATTGATCCAGGGACTAGAATTGCAATCACAGGGATCCTTTCCTTTACAAAGGAAGGATCTTACAGATGGTATCAGAGCACTGTGTTGCATGTAGGATTATGACCCTAGGATTGGAAACCAGGAAAAAATTTCAACAACTTCCACACTTGTCTTTTCTTCTCGTAAACTTTTCTAATCTTCTTTCTCATCTCTATTTGTAGATGAAATCCATCAACGAAGCCGTGAAGAAGGGACCACTCATGACTATGAATTTGGAATGTGAGACAGAGTTCTCCAAGGCTCTCAAGGACCTCATGGTTGCCATGAGAATACATGGTGCAACTGTGTACAAAGGTTTTCTTGTGATGGATGAAGGAGTTGAGTACTGGTGGGTGCAACTTCACGTTTATAAAAACAAGGAAGACAACCACAAGGACTCAGGATTCTGCATGGTCACCAACACAATGATGCACACTACATTCTTTGATTCAGCAAGGGGTGCGGCTTGGAGGGCCATCAAAGAACTTGGTGATAGAATCAAGTGCAGAATGCTTAACACTCAGAATGATCTTAAGGAAGAAAAGAAATATACCCAAGAGTTAGAGGCTACCAACCAAAGCTTAAGGAAGGACATCATAGACTTAGCAATGGAGTCATGTGATCAAGATAAACAGATTGCCTCTAGGGATGCCCTGTTAGCCAACTTGGCAAGTGAGATGGGATTGTAATGTACCACATTAGTTGGACCACCACACTTATCGTTTTATTTTCAAAATGATGTTTAAAATAAGTGAACCTTGGATGCTTGTAATGGATTTTATGTATGCTATGACTTGTGTGTTTATCAAAGTTATGCATGTGATGCCTTGTCTTGTGAATTGTCTTAAATTGTGTTGATTCTAACTTTTTCTATCTTATTAAATAGATGCCTAATGTTACTATCAGCACGGCTGAAGAGTTCAAGGGAACTCGTTTTGGCCCTCGTATTATTGAGCTCACTAGTTTGCTCAATCTCCCTCTTCCCACCATCATGGTGCTTCCCCTCACCAAGTTTGAGAGGAAATACCTTTGGGGTTTCAAGGTTAATCAGCCCGGACGCCAGACTGAGCCTAGCACGGAGGCAATCATCTTCAAGCTCATGCACGATGATAAGGAGAGAGGCCTAGAGGTAGTCATGCAGGACTTGATTGGACGTCTGTTAGGGAGACACTCTCGACAGGTTAGAGGTACTCACTTCCACACCTTCGTTAGACGTGATGAGGATGGTGAGGCCATTGACTTTGAGGATACTTCGAGGGAGACGGCAGAGCCGATTTGTCTATACCTCCAGGACTTAGAGGTTCTTCTTAGGCACGTGGACACTGATAGGACCAACGTCATGCTCAGCAATGAAGAACTCCAGGTGCAGCTTCATGAGAAGGACAAGCTCTTCGCGGAGCAATATGAGATAGTCAAGGAGATGGAGGCCAAGTTCGAGAGCCAGGACAGAAAGTTCAAGAGTCAAGAGAAGCGAGTCCAAGATAGGAATAAGAGGATTCGAGACATGACTGCAGAATTGGAGGCCAAGGACTTCGAGCTCGAGCATCAGCAGACAATAATTGAGAGGCTTCGTTCTCATAAGAGGGCTCTCAAAGCCAAAGTAGAGACCTTGACCACCAATGTCGAGGAATACAAGACCGCTATGGAGAATGCAGGTCTTACCTTTGTTGAGGAGGAGGTTGGTGCCCAGGAGTAGTGATGACTACTCATTTATCATTTATTTATCATGCTTTTTATTGAGTCGCAATGACCATCCAACATGTGGATGGCTTGCTATTGGTGCGTTTACTTAGCAAACTTGTTATCCTTGTTGTTGAACTTTTATTATTGTGATGCATGTTTGGTGATTGTTTATGTGATGTATTGTGCATGTGAGCATCTATGGGTATCTCATTCTTATCTCTATTGACCAAACCACAGATGCCTCCCCGACGTGCCAATCCCAACCCCAACAACAACAACATCACCCCTGAGATGCAGCAAATGATGACAGCTCAGACTCAACTGATGCAAATGATGACTACGTTCATCCAGAATCAGAACAACAACAACAACAACAACAATAACAACAACAACAATCAGAACAACCCACCGGGTTTTGACATGCTTACCAGGTTCTTAAGACTGAGGCCAGCAAAGTTCTCAGGAACCACAGATCCTATGGTGGCCAATGATTGGCTACGCTCTGTGAACAAAGACTTGGTAATAGTTGGCTGTACTGATGAAGAGAAAGTCAGATTTGCAGCTCACTTGTTGGAAGGACCAGCAGCTACTTGGTGGGATAACTTCCAGATCACCACTCCCATTGCAGATGTGACATGGGCTATCTTTGAAGATGGTTTCCGTACTGATCACATCTCATCCGGAGTGATGAGTTTGAAGAATAAAGAGTTCCATTACCTGAAGCAACGCCACCGCAGCGTGGCTGAATATATTGAAGAGTTCAACAAACTGGCGCGTTATGCACCGGATGAAGTTGACACTGATGCTAAGAGGAAGGAAAAGTTCCATGAAGGGTTGAATGATGAACTGAACCTGCAGTTAGCTGTGGCCTATGTTCCCACATACCAGTCTCTTTGTGACAAGGCTGCTATTTTGGAGAGCAAAATGAAACAAGTGTAAAGCAGGAAGAGAAAGCACTCTGACAAGCACAGCTCGGGATCGTCTCACAAACGTTACCATTATGATGATAGTGGAAGTTCAGGATCCCACAAGCATGGGAAATTTAACAAGAACCACAACCACAACCGTCATCATGACAACAAGAGTCACCGTAGTCATGACAATGACAAGTACAAGAGTCACAAGCGTGGGTACAAGAACCACAACAATGGAAGTGGAAGTGGTAGTGGAAGCCAACCTGTCAAGAAGGATCTTAGTCAGTTTGAATGTTTAAAGTGCAAGAAGATGGGGCATTATGCAAATGAATGCCCAGAAATGAAAGTTGAAGGACCCAACAAGCCCAACCCTTTTCAAAAGGGACAAGTGAACCACATCAATGTGGAGGAAATTTATGAGGAACCTGATGTTGTTGCTGGTAAGTTCAAAATCAATTCTGTTCCAGCATTAGTTCTCTTTGATACTTGTGCATCTCATTCATTCATATCAAGATCATTTTTTGAAAGAAACGAACTACCAATAGAAACTATTAGGTGTCCTATAAAAGTAATTTCTCCTGGCGGAGAAATGATAGTGAATTCAGGATGTCATGATCTAGTCATAGAGTTTGGGAAGTATGAGTTTCCTGTTAATCTGATAATCCTAAATTCCCAAGGATTGGATGTTATTTTGGTAATGGACTGGATGACTAACCACAAGGGAGTGATAGATTGTGCAAACCATACCGTCTCACTCACAACTCCAGAAAACAAAAGAATCAGATTCAAGACCAACTTTGAAGCAAAAAGGAGTATGCTAAATTCTCTTAAGGGGGTTAGCATGGACAGTGTGCCTATTGTGAGTGAATATCCGGATGTGTTTCCGGAAGAATTACCGGGAATGCCACCTGATAGATATGTGGAATTTCTTATTGACTTGCTACCAGGATCTGGACCAATAGCAAAAAGACCGTACAAGATGTCAGTTGATGAGTTGAAAGAACTCAAGAAGCAACTTGGAGAACAGTTGAAAAAAGGATTTATCCAACCAAGTTCTTCATCTTGGGGAGCACCAGTTTTGTTTGTGGAAAAGAAAGATAGAAGTCAAAGGTTATGCATAGATTACCGTTCACTCAATGAGGTGACTATCAAGAACAAATACCCTTTGCCTAGAATCAATGACTTGTTTGATCAGTTAGAAGGAGCTTGTGTGTTCTCAAAAATTGATCTCCGGTCAGGTTATTTCTAGCTCAAGATAAGGGAACAAGACATACCTAAGAAAGCTTTCACCACAAGGTATAGGTTGTATGAGTATACCGTGATGCCATTTGGTTTGACCAATGCACCAGCATACTTCATGAATATGATGAACAAGGTGTTCATGGAATTCCTTGATAAATTTGTTTTCGTCTTCATCGATGACATTTTGGTCTTCTCCAAGAGCAATGAAGAGCATGAAGGACATCTATGTTTGATACTTGAAAAACTTAGAGAGCATAAGTTATATGCCAAATTCAGCAAGTGTGAATTTTGGTTAAATGAAGTTGGATTTCTTGGATACGTTGTGTTAGGAGATGGTGTAGCAGTTGATCCTGCTAAAGTTTCGGCTGTAACTGAATGGGAATCTCCTAAGTCAGTGAAAGAAGTTCGTAGTTTCCTTGGCTTGGCAGGATACTACAGAAGATTCATTGAGAATTTCTCCAAGGTAGCAAAACCTATGACAGAATTGCTAAAGAAAGACAAGAAATTTGCTTGGTCTGAAGGTTGTGAACTCAGCTTTCAAGAATTGAAGAAGAGACTTGTGACAGCACCAGTCTTGTGTTTGCCAGATTTGGAGAAGGATTTCCAAGTGTATTGTGATGCATCTCATCATGGTTTAGGTGCCGTACTTATGCAAGAAGGGAAAGTTGTGGCTTATGCCTCGAGACAACTCAAAACTCATGAAGTGAACTACCCTACTCATGATTTAGAGTTAGCCTCTGTTGTCCACGCACTCAAAACATGGAGACATTATCTTTTGGGAAAGCGATGTGAAGTGTTCACGGATCACAAAAGTTTGAAGTATATCTTCACCCAAAAAGAAATTAACATGAGACAAAGAAGATGGCTAGAACTCATCAAGGACTATGACTTGAGTTTGCAATACCACCCCGGTAAAGCAAATGTTGTAGCGGATGCTCTAAGCCGTAAGGTTTTTGTGAATGGCCTTACTAAGGGAGAATTTCCAGATGATCTGTGTGCCCAATTTAGATACCTCAGATTGGAGATTGTGCCTGAAGGACATCTCATGACCTTGGATGTTTAACCTACTTTGTTGGACAAGATCAAAGAAGCCCAGAAGACTGATAAGGAAATTGAAGAGATTAAGGAAAAGATTGGCAAGGGAAAAGCCAAAGGGTTCCATGAAGACGAATAGGGTACTTTATGGCATGGAAAACGTATATGTGTTCCACACGATCTGGAGCTTCGGAAACTGATTTTACAAGAAGCACACAACTCACCGTATTCCATTCATCCGGGTAACACCAAAATGTACATGGATATGAAGGAAATATTTTGGTGGAATAATCTCAAGAAGGACATCGCCAAACATATTGCTTTGTGTGATGTATGTAGCAGAGTGAAAGCGGAACATCAGAAACCAGCAGGATTTTTACAACCACTACCTATTCCTGATTGGAAGTGGGACAAGATTGGCATGCATTTCATCACCGGATTGCCGAGGACCAGGTCAGGATATGATTCTATTTGGGTAGTAGTGGATCGCCTAACTAAAGTGGCTCATTTTATACCCGTTAAGACAAATTACACAAGTGCTAAGTTAGCCAAAATCTACATGAGTAGGATTGTATGTCTGCATGGAGTACCCAAGAGTATTGTGTCTGATAGGGGAACTCAATTCACTTCCCATTTTGGAGGTACCTACATGAGTCATTGGGAAAGAGGTTGGAATTCATCACTGCATTTCACCCTCAAACAGATGGACAGACAGAAAGGACTAATCAGATTCTTGAAGATATGTTGAGAGCATGTGCTCTAGACTATGGAGCCAGTTGGGATGAAAGTCTGCCTTACGCAGAATTTTCTTACAATAACAGCTATCAAGCCAGTATTGAGATGGCACCATTTGAGTTTCTCTATGGTAGAAAGTGTACCACCCCATTGCTATGGAATGGTGTGGGAGAAAGAAGTTTGTTCGGACCAGAACTTATCAAAGAGGCTGAACAGAAAGTCAAGCTGGTTAAGGATAGGTTGAAGATAGAACAGTCCCGACAAAAGAGCTACGCAGATCCTAAGCGTAGGGAAGTCACCTATGAAGTTGGTGATAGAGCTTATCTTAGAGTGTCACCACTTCGTGGAGTGAAGAGATTTGGTGTCAAAGGTAAATTGGCCCCAAGATATGTTGGACCATTCAAGATTCTGAGTCGCAAAGGAGAAGTAGCTTATGAGATTGAATTGCCAGAGTCTTTGTCCGCTATTCACAATGTGTTTCATGTGAGTCAGCTTAAGAAATGCCATCCAAAAATGGAAGAGACTTCTTTGAAGGATACTATACCTTTGGAAGAGGTTCAATTGGAGAGTGACCTCACTTATGAAGAGAAACTTATCAAGATTCTTGAGACAGCAGAAAGAGTTACTCGGACTAAGACCATCAAGTTCCGGAAAGTCCAATGGAACCATCATTCTGAAGAAGAAGCAACATGGGAAAGAGAAGATGATCTTCGGAAAGAAGAAGCAACATGCCAATCCGAATCTCGAGGGCGAGATTCACCTTAAGGGGGTTAGATTTGTAACATCCCTAAAATCATGTTTCAAAACTCATGCATATCATCCATACATCCATGATCATGTAGAGTTCATTTCAAAAATCAATTCAAAAACAGGAGCATATGAGCTCATTATTTTATGTGATCAACATTAAATCAAATGCTACTCTCCAATGAGAGATTGTTGTTCATGAATCAAACCTTGTTACTCTCAGATTGTTTTGCTTGATTGCTAGAGCATAAACCAAAATTTACAAAACAAATATGGATTTTGAAACCAAATTCAAAACTTGATCAAACCAAGTGCAATGTCACTGTTTATTTTATTTGATCAAACGAACCAAGATTGTACAGAGAGACCATATGTTTTTATGCCCAGAAATGTGAATGTTGCACTCTACAAAAATCCTGAAAAAGTTTGAATTCAAATAGCTTTTGAAATCATTTGAAAATGATTTCTGAAAATGCAAATAGAAATAGAAAGGGAATAAAGAAATAGGAAAAGGCCAGCGCCAGTCATTTGGCCCAACAGAGAAACCAGCCCACTAAGCCCACCCGGGGTTTTCCTTTCTCTCTCTCACGCGCACCCACTCGACCCCGCGCTCACTGATCAGTGGCCCCATCGCCACGTCGTCATCGTCTTCCCCAAATCCCGCGCGAGGAACATGTCGCCGCCCGTTTCTTCCCCGCCTCTGCCGCGAATTGAAATCCTTTAATTGACGATGAATGCATGCGAGATTCTCTCCCCCGCTCTGGCTATAAGACCCCCTCCCCTCGCTGCTCTTTTCCCCTAACTCAGCACAGACACCACGCCACCAGGCTGCCCGTAATCGCGCCCACACCGCCGCAGCACCGATGACCTCCGGCGACCAATTCCGGTGGGCATCATCCCTCCCTTGGTCTCTGCATCATGCGAGCATGATCTACATGTCTTTGCGCATCTTCTCATATCTTCCATTTCCTCTGTACCATCCTAGAACGCCGTCACCGTCCACCACTGGAAGCAACCGAGACTCGCCGCAACTCTGGCAACCCCTCCTGGTAGTTTCCGACCACCCCTCCTCTCCTTTTCGATACACAGGTGTTCTCCAGGTTTGTGCGCATCTAACAACACCATTGGTTTGTCTTAGCTCGCTCCAGAACCTCGCCTCCGACGACGCCAAGGCTTGCCCGACGTCTTCCTCTACTCCGACAAGGAATCCTCACCGTGTCAGCGCGCCCCTTGACAAGCCACCGCCACGTTGAGCTTCATCACACCACCGCGAGTCTGGTAAGCATCTCCGACGACCCCAACCCCCTCTGTAGCCACCGCGCCGCCGCTCACCGTCGCCGCGTGCCGCTAGTCTTTGGTAGGATGATCGAGCACCGTAGGATCTAGATCTAACGGATAGGATAGATCTTAGGCGAAGCGGTAAGTTCAGATCTGAGCCGCGCGATTAAGTTAGATCCAGCGGCTCGGAAGCACGATCCAACGCGAAGCGGTACCAGCCAGTTAGAAGCCGCCGCGTGGCATAGGTTTCGTTTTAAAAATTTGAATTAGATCTATTAGATGTTTGATTTTGTTTTAATCATAACTTTTGATTCCCACGTTCAAATTTGACAAATTTTATATCAATGGAATCAGGAGAGAAAGACCTTTCCATATATGCAATGTGTTTAATGTTTTGTTTCTGTTAAAATGGTTATTTTTACAGAAACATGTGTAGTCCTATTTTGTGTATATAAATTATTTGAGAAATATTTAAATGTTCAAATAAAGTTTGTTTGGCAAGTTTTGAACTTGTTTATGAATCAGTACTGTGCACTTGTCATGTTTGGTATAGAAAATCATCACATATCATATTGCATGCATTCATATATTTTTGCTTGTATATGCTTTGTTTGTGATTTGGTGTTATCATTTTATGTGTAGATTTTGGTGCAAATAGTGATTGTGATTGTGAGGATTGTAGCTACTCTCCAAACTACCAAGGAAAGTGGTACTTCATGATTTTATTCCTATGTTTCTTTCAAATATGCATTAGATATATTTTTCTAGACTTGCATAGATGAGTTTTTTATAGATGACTCACTATGGTGATGCTGCAAGTTTCCACCATGATTAAGCATGGCTTAGGCTAGCGGCCCAGGGGTTTCTCTAACACAAAATACAAACTCCATGGACTTACAGGTTCCCTCTTTATTTCACACCGTTGACATCCATAGACAAAAGAGCACGATATCAACTATGTACAGAGTACAAGTGCAATGTTGAAAACGTTCCCCTTGACAGCACGGTTCTGCTAATTCCAGCGTATAGATGCAAGCATATATAACTTCGATGTTCACAATGGTTCAAGTCTATTAGGGGCAAGGAAATAAGGTGTGCCATCAAGTTCGTGAGAGATTTACTAACTAGCTTTCACATAACAAAATACTTTTTAATTCGAAAGGTAGATGAAGCTTGAGAATTTGCTTGGAATAGCAAAAGCTACTAGGTAGATATGGTGGACACGAGTGGAAAAAGTTTTGGGTTCAAAGGATTTTGGAAACATAAGAAGTATGCCTTCTCAAAACAGGTTTTTGGCTAGCAAGGCTGGGTAGCAAGCAAGAGAGATGAAAGAAACAAGCGAACATACAAGTAATAAAGCCAAACATGCAATCTTCCTTGAAGACACAAAAGAATCTTAAATAAAGAATACTAAGCTTATGAGCCAACAAGAAAGAAAACAAATGATACAAATACCTATAAGCTTTTTCTTTCTTTTTCTTTCTTTTTCTTTCAAACTAATGCTACTGACCAGAACTCGGTTTGCCAAAACAGATTTAGATCCACTTGATGATCCCAAAGTGGTGTCAATACTGAATAATAAGATCCATCATATAATAGAGATTGCAAACTAAAATATGAAGTGCAAAAAGTAAAAGATGAGACTTCTCATTAATATTCCAATAAAGGCACTCACACCAAGAGATACATAGATAATCAACTAAAGGAGAGATACTTCCACATGCAAACCAAACTATAAGATAACCTCTCTACCACAGATATGAATCCACTAAAAAGGTAAAAGATAAACGATAATGGTGGTGATACCGCGGCACTCCCCCAAGCTTGGAACAAGCCAAGGGGATGCCAAACCTGATGACGAATTACTCCTTCGGTGGTGGTGGTTTTCTCTTGATAAGATCCTCAATAAGTTTCTTCAAATCCTCCATATCGAAGGTCAGAGTACGAATTAACTCCGAATTATGCTCAATGAAGCCCATGATCAACTTAGACCAAGGATCCCAGTCCTTGTTATTCTTTCTCCATTCTTCCAAATTAGAGTGTTTCTTTCATGCACGGTTAGAACAAGGGGTACTAGGAGGAAGTGTGCGCGAAGCAAGGATATGACGCAGAGTTCTCCCTCCTGTAGACATCCGTGTTGTCCTCCTAAGCTGGGTCGGTTGTGCCACCAAACCAATGCTTGCGACGGTAGCGCGGGTGTCCGGATGCTCGTCCTCCTCCATGTCCTTCATAACCTACCAAAATCTCTTCCTCCTTGGGGACTTGAGGTTCTTCTTCCTCGGGCTTATTGCCTTTGTCGTTGGCGGAGACCATGGTGCTCTAAACTTGAGAACATTTCCTGACAGAAACAGATTGAAATTTAAACACGACGAGAACACGATGCACGAACCTCGGGGGATCTGGGGGCTTATATATTACGAAGTTTCAATGCATAAGGAAGGTTTTGACATGGAAACGAGGCAGAGACGGAGTTCGAGGGGGGAACACCCCCCTCAGGAGCGGCCAGGCTAGGCCCGCATCTGGGGTGGGTTTGTCCACCCCGGGCTCCGTTTCCTCTTCAGTTTCATCTCGTAACTTCCCTTATGTATTAAAAACATCAAAAATATAAAAATATTGGGGTTTCACGAACCTTCTACTTTCACCACTTTTACCTATTCAAAGGCGAACTCTGCAGATTCCTTCTCTCTTTCTCCTGAGAATTTCCTTCATACAAAACTTTTGCACAAACTCAATGACAACATTAGTGCAAGCAAAACCAATAAACATTTGGTAAACACTTCAACTGAAAACCCATCAAAACAAAAGCTTCTGTAAGAGGCAAATGCAAACGATGGCAGAAATCTGTCGAAACAGACCAGCAGGTAAAGATTGATTTTTTAGAAGACCTTTTGTTGCTCAAATCAAAAAGTGTAGAACTGATGAAAGTTGTGTAACAACTTGGAGAACAAGCTCAAAAAAACTCAGCTCCATCCAAAGTACTGAGCTTCCTCACGAATTTTTACAATGCAGCACAAAAATCTGTCCCAGGGCAGCCACTTTTCACAACTCCTCTACTTCACAAAAGTAGTTGCACTTGACACAAAAACCAAAACAAAAAGGATAAGGAGCGGTTATTACTGAGGTAATAACTTCCAAGGCTTGACAAAACTCTTGGGTTATCTCCCAGCAAGTACTTTTCTTTAATGCCTTTAAGTTAGGCTTGAAACTTCTAAAGATGCTCACAAAGGAGATATATATTTGAAGTGAAAGAGAGCATCAAGAAGCAAATAACCAACACACTTGAGTCTGACCCACTTCCTATGCATGGGGGTATCATGAGAAAACGAATTGTTGAAACAAAAGGCCACAAGCATATGAAGACAAAACAGATGCAACTTTAAAGCTTTCAACATAAAACGGGGAAACATAGCATCGTTGAGATGCATAAAAC
The DNA here is from genome assembly GCA_910589765.1 of Avena atlantica. Taxonomy (NCBI): domain Eukaryota; kingdom Viridiplantae; phylum Streptophyta; class Magnoliopsida; order Poales; family Poaceae; genus Avena; species Avena atlantica. Next base: position 230,006,675 of record OU342738.1, read on the forward strand.
CATGTTTTCCTCTCTCAAAATAAATTCCAGTAGCACTTTGAATAAAGTTGACAATTGTAAGGGGTTGCAATCTTTAATAAGATAGAGCCCCCTGTGTTTACAATGCTAGTCCATGGATCAATAGCTAGCATCCACAGTTAAGATGTAATATCAAGAAACAAAGGTCATAATACAACTTTATAACCAGGAATAGCATAATTTTATTACATCTTACATAGCTCATTTGGCTATTACATTGCAGCGGAATAACTATAGTCAAGTGGGCCTTCATCTTCAAAGTGCCACAGGCAGATGTTGGTTGTAGACTTTGTAATCCTAATCAATCAATCTTCACTAAAATCAATCAAACCTGCAACATACAAGTTACAGCCACAAAGGGCCAATACATTTGAATTGTATTGGCAAGTGATACTATGGTAGTATAGTGGAGTCTATCATCTATATGCATTTGGCTAAGTGGAGTTGAGGCTTGCATTGCTCAAAATAGATTTTTCCTTAACATTTGAAAATACTAAGTTTTACTTGGCAAAATCATTTTTCTCAATCAAAGATTTGAAGATCCTTTCAAGGCATCTCTCCATCAAATATTGAAGATTTCAAACAACCCTTGTTCAAACCACAAGATTTTAACTTAGAAATTTGAATGATGAGATTCTTGATTGCTTCCATGTCTTGATGCTCAAATTGTCCTTTACCAGGGACATGGCTAAGTACTTAGATTTTACACTCTGCAGAGGTGGTGCACTTTCCCCACAAGACTTGGTTTCCCAAGACAAGATCTTTCAGAAGCCTTCCCTTAGACCAAAATGGACGCGCTCCAACCTATCAAACACCACCACCCACTGTCCATATGGCTAAGTTATTGCAACCTATATGGTCATGGCAGAGCCCATATTGCCAAGTGGTTGCACTAGAAGCTTCTCAACATTAGACATCTCAAATCTCTTTGTTACTGGGTGGCCATCCACAAGTGATATACACAAGGTAAACCATAAACATGGGCCTTGTGAACCACTCAACCAAAAACCACCAAGCAAGTCCCATTCCACCCAGGTGATTCATTTAACTTAGTTGTTTTATTAAACAAAACTCAAGTCCTTAGACTTAGAATATTTTTCCATAGTGTGAATATATATTCCACCCATGTTTTCTATTAGCTAGGCTAAGCTTGATAGTAATAGGAATCTTAACTTAGGAAGATTTCCACTAAGGTTTCATCTACTAGGTTTCCTATAGCAAGGTTTATACTTAGCAAAATCCATGCAAGTTTTACTTAGCAAAATCACTAATGCATAGTGAAAGTAATGGGATAGAAAGTATGAAGCATCACTTGCCTTTTTGGTAGAGGGTATAGGTTCACTCCTTGTCCTTGCAACAATCACACTCTTCAAGTCCCTACAAATCAATCAAGCAAGGCACAAACTCAATCTACCAATCAAGCAAAACAACACATAAAATGACAAAGTCAAAGAAATGCATGCAAGCATGCCAATCTTTGTTTTGTTTGAAAAAGTGGTTCCTTATGGGTCATAAACATTTGAAAACTCCTAATGGTCATTTTGTCAAGTGGCAAAGTCATTAGCAAAAGGGTTTTGTCCATGAACCATTTTTAAATCCATTCATCATTTTATGTGGTGAAAAATATTTTTATCAAAGCAACAACTTTAAGTTGTTCACCAAATAAGTTGTTGTTTCCCAAAACTTGGTGTTTAGGGTCAGTAGTTATGATCAAAACATTTTCTCAAAGTTTTCTTTATAAAAACATTTTCATAACCAAAATCTTTATTTTCATTTGGCTATAAATGGACTAATTCAATTAATCTATCCTAATTTCACCAAATTCATTTTTAACACCATGGGTTGGTTCCTAGGGTCAGTAAGTTCACCAAAAACCATTTTGCCAAGGTTTCAAACTCAAAATAATTTTTGAATCATTTTTCTAAACTAAACAAGCAATCAAATGTTTCTGCATAATCAACCAATCTAACAGATACTATTTGCTAAACCAAGGGTATGGTTTGCTAGGTCTTGTTCTCCTGAATCCAACGACATAAAATTTGTAATTTTTGGACGTGTGGATCCAAAGTTATAAGGGTTTGAAGTTTGCAAATAAATCTGATTCGAAAATTCTTTTAAACAGATCTAGTGCCACGCGGCAGGATTTCACTGGACGGTACCGCTTCGTGCGGATCAGCGTTGCGGTGCGTTGGATCTAATCGATCGTGTGGTCCAGAGTGTGTACCTCTTCGCGACTTAAATGATCTATTGTAAGCGTCGGATTAAGATCCTATGGTCTGCAGCACTCGACCAAAGTTTGGCGGCGCTCGGCGGCGACGGCCAGGCAGTGGCGGTGCCAGCGATACAGGACGCAAGGAGGGAAGTGAAGAGGCTCACCAGGTGCAGGAGGTCGTGGTGAAGCTCGAGGAGGCGTTGGTCGGGCGAGGGGCGTTCTGGTCTTAGCAGAATTGCTCGCCGGAGTGGAGGACAACGTCGGGTGGTCTCAGTCGTGGCCGGAGACGTCACTACAGGTCACGAGAAGGACAACCGAGGTTATGGTTATACGCAGGAGATCATGGCGGTGATGTGTGCGTGAACGAGAAGAAGAGGGGCGGTCTGGTTTACCTGGGGGACGTCGTCGGAGAAGAACCAGTCGCGGCGGCATTCAGAGCTTGTCGTAGCCGACGCTCTGAGGCGCCCGCGGTCGAACAGAGGGTACAGGGAGATGCGTCTGGGAGTGGGGAAGCTGCCAGGGGGCTCAGGGAGGCTCGGGGCGGTATCGAGTCACCGAAATCGGCACCGGACCTCGTCGGGATAGGGGGGTGCTCGGGGAGGAAATTGGGGAGGTCTGGGGCGTGCCAGCGTGGTGTGTCAGAGGGGAAATGTAGAGGAGACATGGGCGTTTAAACCTGCGTGATCAAAGCTGGTAACGGTGGTCGAGTTAAAGCGAATTTAGGCTGCGAGATCATCGGCAGGAACGGTGTCGAGGGAGGGAGAAAAGGTCGCGCGGGTGAGAAAGAAGAACAGTAGGAGTGGGGTCCAGTCGTCAGTGGGAAAAGAAGTGAGAGGGAGGTCCACCCGTCATTCACTCAGTGGGTTTGATACTGCGTGCGAATCGTTTTCTTTCGGGGAGGGAATACTGGGCTGTTTCTGGGCCTGTTGGGCTGCTGGGTTGGGTTGTCCTATTCTTTATATTTTTCCTGCGCTGAACTCTTTTCTTTTTCCATTTCCAATTTCTGTTTTGAATTTCCAAACAAACAAACAATGTCCAAATCAAATCAAATAATCACCAAACCTTGCACTAAGCATTTGGTTCTGTTTAGTAGCATAAACCAACTTCCAAAATAAACTAATATTTTAAATCTTTTTAGGTTCCATTTATTAATTAAATAAAATGGACCATGGTTTATTAATAAAATAGGGTTTGGTTTATTTAATAAAATCTTCATTTGAAATCCAAATACTTTCAAAACCATATCAATAGGTTTTATTTGAAAGTAAAGAATACTTGGAAAGCTTGTTTAAAATAAAATAAAATAAAATAACCTTTTATTTTAGGGTCCATTAATAATTAAATTCAATAGACCTTCATTATTAAATCAATTAGGATTTATTTTATTTAAAATATTTATTTTGAAATCTAAAATAAAACCAAAACACTTCAGTAGGTTTTTATTTGAGAATATAAAATACTTGGAAAACTTATTTTAAATAATTTAATAAGTTTTGATGTTTTTAATTAAAATGGTAAAACCTTTTTATTTGAATAAAATTTGGATATTAATTCCTTATTATTTTATTTATATAAACCTTTACTATTTTTAAACAAAACAAAACATTTTATTTCAAAATCTTGGCCAAGGTTTAATTTTGCTTTATAAAATAACCTTTATTTATAAATCCACCTTTTCCTTTCAAAACAAAATCTTTTATTTAAAAGATCAATAATGGTATTTCCAAAACATTTTATTTTCCTCTATTTAAAATGTTTATCTTTTTAATCCCTTTAGGATTTTATTTAATCCAAATGGGTTTGAAAGTTTCCAAATGGATTCAAAAAGTTTCTTCTGGCCTTGAAAATCAACAAAGTTTTATTTTTATTCATTTATTTTCACATTACAAGATTTGGAAAATCTTGGGATGTGACAACAATATAACTGCCAATGGAAACAACTTTATCACCAGAATAAGCATACTTACAGTCATCAAAAAGAGGTCCAAGGTCATAGACTGGATCAATAGAAGCAAGTTGTTCCATCCTGAAATCTTTATTAGGCAAGCTATTTTCACAAGGAGGTTTAGCAAATTTGGAAAAGTTAAACTCATAAGAATATCCATCAAACTTAGTTAAAACTTTTTCCTTCTTACAATCAATAATAGCTCCACAAGTGTTCAAGAAAGGTCTACCAACAATGATAGGACAAGTTTTGCTAGCTGCTGAATTAAGTACTAGAAAATCAACAGGATATTTAATCTTACCACATAGAACCTCCACATCTCTTATAATGCCAATGGGGCAAATGGTCTCCTTGTTAGCAAGGTGAATAACCACATCAATGTCCTCAAGCTCACATGGACCAATCTCATGCATAATTTCCATGTAAAGCTCATAAGGAATAACACTAGAACAAGCACCAATATCACATAAACCATAGTAGCTATGACTACCAATTTTAACAGAAAGCACAGGAACACTAGCTTTTCTAGCCTTACTAGGATGAGAGATAATATTAGAAGCATCTTCACAGAAGAAAATATGCTCATCCTATATGTTTCTAGTGACAAGATCTTTCACAATAGATACCACATGCTCAATATAAATAAGCTTGTCGGACCCTATAGTTTATTTGCGCTTTTGCTAACTACATTAGCCATAATAGAGGGTTCCCTTACCTTGGCAGGAAAAGGGATTTTCTCAACAAAAGGTTCAGGGATAATAGGATCAACAGTACAAACCTCTGTGCTAGCAGGAACATGGGTGACAGTGTCTTTATAATGGGCATGGTACTTGTTCCACTTTTTTTGGGGAATTTCAATGTAAGAGGAAAAGGCCTTAAAACAGTTGGCAATACTTTGGGAATCAAGACCAAACTCATTACTAATATCGCGGAAGTCATCAGTTCCCATAAAAGATTTAATACATTCATAATCATAGTTTATACCTGACTTTCTTCCTTTGTCATTCTACCAAGCTTCAGTGTTCTCTTGAATACGGTCTAGAAGATCCCATTTAGCTTCTTCCTTCATACGTGCGAATGATCCAGCATAAGAAGCATCTAGTAAATATTTTTCATGAAGAGAAAGCCTAGCATAAAAGTTATTGAGAATAATATTATTATGGAGTTCATGAATAGGACATTTAAGCATTAGTAACTTCAATCTCCCCCAAGCTTGAGATGTACTCTCTCCATCAACAGGCCAAAAGTTATATATAAGATTTCTATCCTTATGAATCTCACTGGTAGGATAAAATTTAGAGTAAAAGAGAGATGCCATCTCCTTCCATTCCATGGATCGTCCATTCTTCAGCAGCTTATACCATTCTTTAGCTCTCCCTTTCAAGGATATGGAGAGTAACTTCTTCTTCACCTGTTCAGTTGTGACACCTGCACACTTAAACAACCCGCATAATTCATGGATAAAAAGCAAGTGATCACTGGGATGGACAGTTCCATCCCCAAAATAATAATTATCCATAACACGATTAATAATACTTGTAGGTATCTTAAAAGGATCTATCTCAACAGGAGGTGGTTCATCTACTACCCTAGCAGTGGTAGTAGTTTTCCCAAATAGAAAACCAAGTGGGTTATCCATATTGGAAACAAAGTAACAAGCAGTAACAAAAGCAATACTCACAGTAAAATTTTCCCTTACCAGTTCCACTCTTCAATAGCGCTTCCCTCCCCGGCAACGGCGCCAGAAAATAGTATTGATGACCCACAAGTATAGGGGGTGTATCGTAGTACTTTCGATAAATAGGAGTGTCGATCCCAACGAGATGCAGAAGGTGCTGAACAGTGGCAAGGAGCAGGAAATCCCTGTGAATACTTAGCAAACAGATTTTTAGTGGTTTTCTGACAAGGCAAGAAAACAAGGAGCAAGTAATAAAAGTAACGAACAAACAGAGAAAGTGGCCCAATCCTTTCTTAGCAAAGGACAAGCCGGTGGAAATACTTATAAGGACCAAACATTCTCGAGGACACATGGGAATTCTGTCAAGTGCTTTTGCTTCAAATAGCTGAGTACTCTTCTCTGGTGTTTGTAAGTGTTGTGTGGGTGAACATGTGCTAACATACTGCCCTTCCTAGGACTAATACATACTTGTGATTAAACCCCCTGCAAACATCCGTAACTACAGGACAGTAATTAAGATATAAATCTAACCATAGACTTAAACTCTGAGATCCTACGCTCCCTTGTGCAAAGGTGTCCTAACGGGGGTTCAGGTTTCTGTCACTCCGGCAACCCCACAATTAGTAGTCAAATACACAATGCATTCCCCTAGGCCCATAAATGGTGAAGTATCATGTAGTCGACGTTCACATGACACCACTAGAAGAATAGCACCACAACTTAAATACTAAACCATTGAATAATAAATCATCACAGATTCACTACTAACAACATGACTTCTCCCATGTCCTCAAGAACTAAACGAACTACTCACGAGACATCATATGGATCAAGATCAAATATGATATGATAATGGATAACAATCTGAACTTAAACATAATCCAGTGGTTCCACTCACAAGCATCAACTACAATAGTAATCAACACCGGGAAAGTTTCCCCTAATGAACTAAGCAATATCCAACACAATTGTTACAGTGGGACGGAGTGGTGGTGATAGTGCTAGTGGAGATGATGGTGTGGATGATGATGATGATCCCGATGAAGCCTAGATTGATGACGGTGTTGATGGCGACGGTCTCCCCTCTCTGGGAAGGCATTCCCCCGGCAGAAATCTGTCTGCCGGAGAGATCTTTCTCTCTCGGTATTTTCCTCCCCTAGAGGCGGCAAAAATCTATCTTTTGTCGCTCCCTCGAGCCTTACGGTTTCGAAGGGAAGATATAGGCGAAGGGGCGGAGTCAGAGGTCGGGCAGGTGGGCCACGCCTGCCCTAGGCGCGTGGTCATGCGGGCCTGTGCCTAGGGGGTGGGCCCCCTGAGGCCCTTCTTCGTCCCTCCTTCTGGCTTCCTTCGTCTTCTGGTAAAATAATATGTTTCCATATTTTTCTGGTATTTTTCTGATCTTTGCGAAATTGCACCGAAACGCCTTCTTTTCCATCAGAATCTAGACTCCGGCAGTCCATCCTCCAAGAATCATGCAACATGCATAAAGAGATGAAAAGCCATAAGTAATACCTCATAATAAGACAAATATCAATGAATATAGGTGAATTATGATATAGAATGGTGATGGAAATTGGGCGTATCATTGATCCAAGTGATATAGTATTGGCTCATCAGAGACTTGATCTTGCTGCAATGAAAGCGCATCACTTTGTCACTGCTGGCTCTACCCTTGAGAGCTTGGTTTATAGAATGTTGTTTACTGACGGGGAAGAGAGAGAGATCCCTCTCCCCCAAACCTCTCTGTTCAGTATTTCGTAGGGACCTTTGTCGCACTCCAAGGAGGAGATAGATGAGAAGCTGCGCATTCTTGGCTTCCATGGACACTATCAGGGGGACGCGCGCTCATACGACCCCTCTGCACACTACACAGGAGAGTCCTCGAGCTCATACCAGAAGGAAGGGGCCTCCTCGTCGTACTACGGAGGTGCACCTTCTTGGTCACCATGGAGTTGAGCCCCACTTAGGCCAAAATCCTAAGCTTGGGGGAGGTATACTGACATCACACTCATGTATACATCATGTTCGCCGGTCCTTTGTATATCCATTGTTTCGCTTTCTTTTTTGTTTTTGTTTCTGCTTTCTCAATACACATACCAAAAATATTTTCGTTTTTTCTCTTGGTTTGTTTCTTTGCTTTTTAGCTTGGTTTGCCTTAAAGAAAAATCCAAAAAGATTTTGCTTTGTTTGCTTGTTTTAAAAATCAAAAACACCAAAAAAAATTGTTGTTCTTTTTTGGTTTTGTGAGTTCTTTGCAGGGTTCGGCCGTCCTCAGTGGAGTTTGGTTTCATGTTATTATTCAAGTCACACAAGTGAAGGGCAATAATGAAGATTAAGACAACTTGAGGTGTGGTAAGAGGCTGGTAACAAACTCTATTTGTTTTCATTTTTGTACATATACTCATCAAGTGAGCATGCTTAGTCTGTTCATGTAAGGTGTATGTTATTGATGGATGCTAAGTAGTTCTTGCTTTTTTGTGATTAGCTCCAGCCTGCTAATAGTTTGTAGCATGTCATATGAATGTTTGCTTGCATTATTTCATTCATAACTTGGTATGATATTGTGGTATCCTCCTCTGAAAGTTTCATGTGAATCGACTTGGCACATGCTCACACAAGCATATGACTAAACAATAGTCAGTAAGCCTCGATGATTTATTTTGCCTCAGAGTTCTTGTATCACTTTCTTGCCGTAATTAGTCCTATTTTGTTGCAAGCATGATTATGAAGTTATTGCTCTCTCATTTGTTGCTCCCTCTCTATTGCTAGCCTTCACTTGCACTGAGTATGAGCTCTACTTTTGCATCCAACTCCCTAAAACCAATATTGTCAACAGTTTCCACCATACCTACCTATTAGCATCATTTGCTATTTCAGTGCATATTCACTATGCCTTGTTTTCTTCCAAATATAATGTTTGACTGTTTTGAGAAAGTTAGTTAGTAAAGCTCTCACGAACTTGATGGCACACTTTATTCCTTGCACTTAATAAGCCTGAACCATTGTGACTGTCCATGAAAGTTATATGCTTGCAAATTATAGGCTGGGAGTTAGCAGAACCGTGCTATCACGGGAAACACTTTCAACACTTATGGATACATATCCAGTTGATACCATGCTCTTTTGCTTGGGGATGTCGTCGGTGTGAAATAAAAGGGGAGCTTGTGAGTTCATGGAGTTGTATATATGTGTTAGATAAATGCCTAGGCCGCTAGCCTAAGCCATGCCTAATCATGCTGGAAACTTGCAGCATTACCATAATGATCGTCTGTGAAGCATCCTCAATAAAAACCTATGCAAATAGCAAATACAAAGATTGCTGAGATGCTCATTGTCTGCTTGCCTTGTCATTTTGATTATGGGATAGCTCATGTATCATGTGCAAGGGGTACCCCGTTGGCGGTTCTCTATGATATGCATGTATTTACAATGACAAGAACTTACAGGTAACTAAAGTTGAGTAGCACGAGGAGTGGCCCTAGTACTCAAGGGACTTGGGATTTCCATTTTATGGTCTGTCAAGCATATAACTCATATTGGACCTCACTTTCACCTTAACCACATGAAGATGCCTATGTTAGGGGCAATGAGATCTCAAAGCTAATGAGTACCTTACTTTCAGCATTTGGAAGCATTTCAAACTTTTCAAAACCTTTTTCACTTCCTTGTTGAGTCACCACTTATTCTATGAGCATCTTCTTGAGAGCATAGTTGTCATTCTTGTGTTTGTCTCAAAACTTGGTTAATTATGTCATGACTTTGATGCTTGTACCTCTGATATATTTACTTCCAGTCTTCACTTGAACTTCAGAGGTACCTTGGCATTTATATTGTGCTCTACAAACAAAGGCAAGCAAGATACCACTCTATCATACCTTATTATGAGCATTGCAATGTTGCTTATGTTTATGTTTCATGCTACTTAAAATATTGAGTTGCTTTCTCTTGATTGCTTGCAATGACTATTGAGTAGACTTAGTTGCATACTTCTTATTATGAATGGTTTAAGTATCTACTCTTGTGCTGAGAATATATACATCATATGAAGCAAATGTGTTAGTGAAAGTTCTTTTATCGCACTCATTTTTCAACTGAATTGCTTGAGGACAAGCAATAAGCTAAGCTTGGGGGAGTTGATACGTCCAAAACGTATCTACTTTCCGGAACACTTTTGCTATTGTTTCTCCTCTAAACTTGTGTGATTTGGATACAACTAACACGGACTGACGTTGTTTTCAGCAGATTTACCTTGGTGTCTAGTTTTTGTGCAGGAAATCAACTATCAGGAAAAATCCTGGAAAATAAGCCAAAAATCCTATTTCACCAGAAGATCCACAGAGCTAGAATACAAGACGGAGGGGAGCCCTGGGTGGCCCACACCCCCTGCCACGCAGGTGGGACCACCCCGCTCCTGGGAGGGGTGTGGCCAGCCCAGGCACCCCCTCGGCCTCTCTCTTCGCCTATAAGATGCCCTCTGACCTAAAAACTCAGGGGGGGGGTTGACGTTTTTCCAGAAAGAGTTCCGATGCGCCGCCACCACCAGAAACCGCGATTCGGATCCAGAAACTCCGATCTAGCAACCTATCGGGACAGGGAATTTGGAGAGGATCATCGCCATCGTCATCACCAACGCCTCTCTATCAACCATCAATGTTTCCCTCATCCATGAGTGAGTAATCCCCCGCTATAGGCTATGGGGATGGTAGGGATTGGATGATTTCTATCATGTAATTGAATAAGATTGTTAGCGCATGGTGCCTAGTATCTCTATTAATGCTATTTGACTTTGTTGCAATTTGTTGTGCTTAATGCTTGTCACTAGGGCCCGAGTGCCATGATCTCATATCTGAACTTATTATTGAATCATTATGATAGTATTGTTTGTGATCTTATCTGCAAGTTGTGTACACATATCATTGTCCGGATCTAAAGGCCCCAAAGTGACAGTTGGGACAACCGGAGGGGATGGCTGTGATGTGAGGATCATATGTGTTCATGGAGTGTTAATGCTTTGCTCCGGTTCTCTATTAAAAGGAGCACCTTAATTGATAGTAGTTCCCTTGAGGCCCCGCTGCAACGGGATGGCAGGACAAAAGATCTTGTGCAAGTTCTCATTGCGGGCACGTATGACTATATATGGAGCACATGCATATGATTGTTTAGTACTTGGATGATTATTCTTTTTTATCTGCAATTTTTGAGGTTACATGTTTAGACTCATCCATGCAAAGCCCGTCCATCCATCCCTATGCCTACCACACTCATATCCTACTGTTTGCTAGTACTGTTACTATTGCTCCTGTTTTACTGTTGTTGCTACTACAAACTGTTGCTACTGATAAACTTCTGTGAGCAAGAACTATTTCCAGGTGCATCTGAATTGACAACTCAGTTGTTAAGGCTTGCAAGTATTCTTTGGCTCCCCTTGTGTCGAATCAATAAATTAGGTAATACTACCCTCGAAGACTGTTGCGATCCCCTATACTTATGGGTCATCAGGAAGTGGTCCTTGGGATAGTTTTTGTTGAGCGATGTAAAGCCCACGCACATCCGCAGGATGTCCGTGTCCTTCTTGGGGAACAACACAGTATTGGTCAGCCACTTGCTCTCTTTAATTTCTCAGATGAAGTTGGCATTGAGCAGTCTGTTGACTTCGATTCCAACGGCTTTAGCTCTTGGTTCGTACAGTCGTCGTATCAAATTCTTGACTGGCTTTGCGTCGGGGAACACATTTAGTGCATGCTCGGTGAATTACCTGGGAACTCCTGGCATATCTACAGGACACCAGGTGAAGATTTCCTAGCGCTCATGAAGGAATTCGACGAGCGCGCCTTCCTATGCGGGGCTGAGGTCGTTGGCGATCAGTGCCGTCTTGGAGGCGTCCGTCGGGTGGACCTGCACCTTTTTCATGTTGACCATGGAGTCGAACGACATATCAAGTGCGTTTTATCTGGCGACTGGGGGCTCCCCATTGTCTGTCACTTCTCTGAGCCTCGTGAGCTCCTCCTGCATGCCAAACGACTGGGATATTCTATTGAAGTCTCTGTCGCAGTTGTCGGATAGGGTGAAGCTACCATGGACGGTGATGACGCCCCTGGGTCCTGGCATTTTTAGTAGCAGGTACACGTAGGGCGGTACTGCCAGGAATCATGCGAATTCCACACGCCCGAGGATGGCGTCGTACTGTGATGGCTAGTCCACCACTTCGAACTCCAATCGCTCGCGCCTGAAGTTTTCGGGCTGGCCGAAGATGACGTCGAGCCATATCTTCCCTAGGGGATATATGCCTTTCCCTGGGACTATGCCGTGGAACGTTGTATCTGATTGATCCAGGCTGGACAGCTGTAAGATCCCTCCTTTATAAAGGAAAGGATCCCTGTGATTGCAATGCTAGTCCCTGGATCAATGCTAGCATCCACAGTTTAATATGAAGTACACAGAAACAAAGGTCATTATTACAAGTCATTCCAGAGACAAACATAGTCTTTTACAAACTCCATGGACACAGGCCTAGTACAAGAGTTTAAATATGTAATAAGATAAATAAGTCTTCATCTTCATGTGCCACAGGCAAGCATGTTGAGTGTAGACTCATAACCCCTAATCACCATCAGAGTAACCTGCAACTTCACAAGTTACAGCCACAGTGGGTCAATACAATGGAATAGTATTGGCAAGTGATACCTTAGAATAATATTGGTAGCTAGATACTATATGCATTTGGCTAAATGTAGCTTAGGCTTGCTTTGCTCAAAATAGGTTTTGCCTATTAGTTGAAAACACTAAGTTTTTCTTTGACAAAATCTTTCCCAAGGAACCACCAATAGAAATTGGTGAACCTTCACCCTTGTTCAACCACAAGTTTTTACTTAGAAATTGGGATGAGGAGATTCTTGATAGCTTCCATGTCTTGATGCTCAAGTTGTCCAATACCAGGGACATGGCTAAGTACTTAGATTTCTTCCATCTGCAGAGGTTGTGCACTTTCCCCACAAGACTTGATTTTCACCAAGACAGGACCTTTCAGAAGCCTTCCCTTAGACCAAATGGACGCGCTCCAACCTATCATCCCACTACCACCAACTATCCAAATGGCTAAGTTATTGCAACCTATATGAACCATGCAGAGCCCATATTGCCAAGTGGCTGCACTAGAAGCTTCTTAACAAATGGCATCTCAAATCCCTTTGTTCTCGGGTGGCTTTCCACAAGTGAGATACACAAGGTAAACCATAGAAATGGGCCTTGTGTAACCACTCAACATAAACCATTCTTCCATTCCACCCAGGTGTTTCATTCACTTAGTTGTTTTATTAAACAAAACTCAAGTCCAAAGACTTAGAAATATTTTCTAATAGTATGAATATATAACCAACCTTGGTTGCTACTAGCTAGGATAAGCATGGCATTGATATGACTTAGAAATATTTCTAGCAATTCTACAACTACTAGGATTTCCCAAGCATAGCATATAGATCAAAAATATCCATGCAAGACTAGCAAAATAATTCTAATGCATAGTTGAAAAACATAGGAATAAATCATGAAGCACCACTTGCCTTGGTAGTTTGGAGAGTAGCTACAATCCTCACAATCACAATCACTATTTGCACCAAAATCTACACATAAAATAATAGCACCAAACTCACATACAAAATAAATACAAGCAAAAATATATGGATGCATGCATAATGCCATGTGATGATTCTCTACACCAAACAAGACAAGTGCACAGTACTGAATCATAAACAAGTTCAAAGTTTGCCAAATAAACTTTATTTGAACAATAAAACATTTTTCACATAATTATTATACCCAAATTATGCCTACAAATGTTTCTGCAAAAACAACCATTTTAACAGAAGCAAAACTTTAAACACATTGCATTAATGGAAAGGATTTTCTCTCCTGATTCCATTGATATAAAATTTGTCAAATTTTGACGTGGCATTCAAAAGTTATGAATTAAACAAATTCAAACATCTAATAGATCTAATTCAGAATTTTAAAACGAAGAACATGCCACGCGGCAGTCTCTGGTTGGCTGGTACCGCTTCGCGCTGGATCGCGCTTGTGCACCGTCAGATCAACTTAACATCTAATGGCTCAGATCTAATCGTACCTCTTCGTTTAAGTGGATCTATCGCATCCACTGGATCTAAATCGAACGGCCTAAAACTACTAACCCTAAACGGGCGGCGCTAGCAGCGGCGACAGGCGGCGGCGTGCTCAGTCAGCGGCGGAGCCGGCGAACTAGGTCGCGCGGGGAGGTGTGAGGATGCTCACCAGAATCGCCGTGACGAGGAGATGCTCAACGTGTGCTCGGTTGGCGAAGGGGCGCTCGGGGTCGTCGTGGATTGCTCGTCGGAGAAGTCCCTAGCGACGGTGTTCTCTGTTGGCGACGGAGTCGACGTTCTGTGCCACGCTAAGACGAGAAAAGGGTGCCGTTAGATGCGTAGGATGCTGGGGATCACACGCGTATCAAACAGAGGGAGAGGGGAAGCTGGGTCTTACGGGGAATGGTCGCCGGAGTTCGAGCAGACGGTGGCGGAGCTCAGTCCACGACGCTGCCAAGGCTACAAAGCATGCGCGAGCAAACGGAGGGAGTCAGTAGATGCGCACGGAGATGTAGAATAAGCTAGTCGGTAGAGGGGGACGTGGGGCTTACCAGAATTCGATGGCGAACTCGTCGGAGCAGAGGGGCGTCCAGGGAGAAATACGAGCAGCCTGGTGGCTCCGGTGGGGTGGGGTTTGGGGGAAAAGGAGGAGGGCGGCATGGTGCTTAAGTAGGCAAGGACGTGGGCATGATTTACTCGGGCATTCAACGGAATTGAAGCCGCAAATCAAACAGGAAACGGCCGAGTGATTTGGGGAAGAACTCGTCACCGGGTGAAGACGATGACGATCCCGTGAGCCAGTGCTGTCAGCGAGAGAAAAAGAGAGGAGGTGGGGTCCCTGCGTCAGCGACTCTGTGGGTGTGTTTGCGAGTAAAGGAAAACGTTTCGCGGGAGGGGGTAGTTGGGCTAGATGGGTCGAACTGGGCTGGTTGGGCCAGTTTGGCTGTTTGTCTTATTGTTTTCCTTTACTCCTTTTATTTTTCTGTTTGATTTTCTAGAAATGATTTTTCAACTCTAATTCAAATAAGTTTGAATTCAAATCTTCTCTAGGTTTTTATACAGTAAACTTTGCACTCAAATGTGTGTCAAACACTACTGTTTACTCAAAAACACTTTGATCATTTAAATATAAAAATAAAACCAAGCCTTGATGTGATATAAACCATAGGCATAAAATTGGTTTTATTTTCACACTTTGTTTTGAAAACTTTGCTCAAGCTTTGGAAAGTACTTAAGTTTGAATTCAAAACATTACTGAACAAAACAAGTACTCTTCTCATTAGAAAGTAGCACTAAGGCTAGAGCATACTTACATAAAATAATGAGCAACATATGCTCCTGTTTTTGAAATGGTTTTGAAATGGAACCCTAAATGATCATGGATGCATGGATGATATGCATGAGTTTTGAAACATGATTTTAGGGATGTTACAACAGCGGGATCCGCATTGTTGCGAGTGTGTTGGAAAACATCAGGTTGATGCCGCTGCCGCCGTCCATGAAGACGCGGCTCATCTCGAATTCTCCGATTTGCGCCTCGAGCACCAGGGCAGCATGACCTGGGCGAGGGATCTGGTGTGGGTGATCCGAACGGTCAAATGTGATGCAGGACTCTGAGCCACTGAGGTACTTAGGGATGGCCGGTGGGGAGTCTACCGCTAGGCTTACTTAGCGGGTGATCTTCTTTTGCACCCTGTTGGTTGGGCGTCCCTTCTGGATCATTAGGCATCCTTTTGGTGGCGGGTATCCTCCTGTGTCGTTGTTTGGCGCGGGTGCGATCGCTGGATTCGCCGGTCCAACGGGTGGTGGTGGAGGAGATACGTGGGTGATGTCACCTGGTGCAGGTGCGGGCCCAAATCCAGGGTTCACGATCTGGCATAGTATTTGGGTGAGACCCTCACTGAGCTTCTGGAACTTGCAGCAATCTTTTAGCATGTGTATGGCCTTTTTCTTGCCATCCTGCTTGTCGATGTAGAAGTGGATGGTGCAAGGACCGGAAAAATTTTCGTATGCCGAGGGCTCGTCGTCACGGCTGCGATGTTGCCATGTTTGTGTGGGTCGCCCTTCGTCGTAGAAGTTGCCTCCACGGTATCCGCTGCCGCGGTTGTCGTCGTTTTGTCGGCCGACGTGTCCAACCGCGACCATGTCGACTCCGTCGCTGTCGTCATAGACGCGCGATCTTCGCTTGCTGCGGCGTTCTCGCCTGCGGCCATAGTCGTCTCCGTCATGTGAATGCATTCGATGGAGGGAGTCCTTGCCATCTGCTCATCGGTTGGCGATGTCCATGAGGTGGTCGAGCGTCTTGGGCTTGATGCGCCCAAGTTCTTCCTTGAAGTCCGGGCGCTTGACACCATCCTTGAAGGCATCGATTGTCCTTTCCTCGCAGATGTGCACGGCGAAGTTCTTGATGTGGGACCAACATAGGATGTATGAGCGAATGGATTCACCGGTACGTTGGGTGCAGGACCACGATTCCCGATCGAGGCTGGCCTCTTGCTAGTGCCTTTGAAGTTGCGAATGAAGTTGTACGCCAGCTTCTCCCAGCTTCGTATGGAACCGGAGGACAGGCTGCTAAGCCAGATCTGAGCTGCGTCTGTCAGCTGCAGCTGAAGGCATTGTAGGGCGGTGTTCCTGTTTCCACCGTGCAGCTTGACTGATGAGAGATGATCGCTGAGCCAGGCCTTTGGTTCCTGGATGTCGTCGAACTTGGAGTGACCGAAGGGAGCTTGAAATTTTTTGGCATCCGCGTTCGCCGAACGGATATGCTGAAGCATATGGCTCCGCACAGCTCTCCATCATCTTCCTCGTCAGATTCGGTTGAGCACGCGAGTTTGGCGCGTGCCTTGTCGATATTGCACCGGGTAAGATCGTTGAGAGTGTCGTAATCGTTGATGTGCCACTGTGGGCTCTTGCGACGTCGAGGCAGATCGTGCTCGTCCTTGTCGGATGAGGTTGTAGGGCTGCGGGTGAACTTGACCGCAGCTTTTTTCTTCGGCTCTGCATGAGCCTCGTCGTGGAGCGCAGCTCCGACGAGTTTGAGACCAGCTAGCACGGACATGTGCATGGCTCTCTTCGGGTCACCCACCAGAGGTGGGTGGGATGCGAGGTATGTAGTGGCCTCCATGATCACAACCTGTGGTGTTTTTGGCATGACGTTTCCGTTCACGTCCATCGTCGTGAAGGACGTGTTGAGGGACCTGGTGACTTCATGGCATGCGACAGGGTCCATGTGCTCCGTGCGGGAGTGATGCTTGTTGTCGTTGTTGACGTGCGAGCTAGAGACACCAGGGGCGGAGAGCGCAGCTCGTCGCGTGCTAGACTCCAAAGCCGCCTTCTTACGTTTGTCGAGCTCCTCCTGCAGCTTTACCTGTCGGTTATGCTCGTTGATGATGAGGAGGTGGTAGGCGATCAATAGATCTCGTGAAGCATTCACAGGTAGGATGACGTTGCCTGCCACGGCTTCGCGTGCTTGGCGCCATCCTTCCTCGGTGAGGTTGATCTTTTGGTAGGCGTTGGTGTCCCCTTCGTTGGCCCTGAGCGATGGATCTCCCCCGTTTCCTTTGTTCTCACCTTGCGGGTTGGGAGGTGGATTAGGTGCACTCGAACCTGGCGGCAGTTCTGCTTCTCTCTCGATGACCACGGCGTATAGGTAACGTTCGCGGGTTGGATCGCTGCTGCCGCAACTTTCGGATCCGGAACCGTACGTTCCTTCGTCTGAGGAAGGGCCGCACATATCTGAGTTGCAGCTGCTGCTGTCATATGACTCGTCTATTAGCGTCGACGTGCGTAACATGCCGATGGGTGGGACCCATGAAGCGGGCCTGATGGACGGTGGTGGCACCCGCTCTGGGAGGCGGAGGGTGCCGGTCTGCCCCACGTGGAAGCAGAAGCTCTCGAACAGCATCTCGAGCCCGTCGCCGACGGACTTGAAATCCCTCAGGGTGGCTGGCGAGTGGGCGGTGAAGTCAAAGGTGCCGAAGATGAGGTAATTCTCCGTCGCCGACGAGTTGTAGATCGCTCCGGATGGGACCGACACGATCGCACAATCAGCGTCCCCAGTTCCCACAGACGGCGCCAATTGACGAGGTTCGATCTCATCAATGCCCATTGTTATGGACTTGGGTTTTGGATAAGATAGGGATGCTGGAGATCGCGGAATGGTTAACAAACAAGCAACATGGGGACACGAGGTTTACCCAGGTTCAGGCCTCCGGAGGTAAAACCCTACTCCTGCTTGTATGCTCTTGATCACCGAAGGTTACAGGGGTGCGCAGATGCAATCTAGCGTGAGGTGAGTATTGTCCTCCTCGTCGTGTCCTCCTAGCCTTTATATAGATAGGCAGGTCCTAGGCACAGGTCGAGTTGGTTACAGATTAGGGTTTGTCCCCTTTGAAATTCTATCTATTCTAGTCTTGTTCTCCAAAGATCTGAAGGCGTCATGGGTTTGGGCCACCCGAAATCTCCATAAGCCGTGTATCTTGTCATGGGCTTTCCTTGGGATGGACTAGGTATGCCAATGTTGTGTACTTGTGGGGTATAACCATGTCACCTGGTTACTACTGGTAGATAGGCATCTGACAAGGATGAACCCGCTAAAGGTAATGATCCCATGGTTATGTCGCCAGGAAATCTGGATAAGGTTGCCGACTCTGGCCTAAAGCGCAAACAGAAGGAGGAGATTCTCAAGATGGCGCAAACCTCTCTTGAGAAGCAAGTACTTGCTCTAGAAGCAGCAAGCCAGGAGACGGAGGATGTCAAGATGGAAAGCCTACTATACCAAATCCAAATCCAGGATCAAAAGATCGAAGCCAAAGAGATTCCAGTGACAACTGCTTCTCCTCTCTCCCTTGCCGAGAAGGTCTTCCATAACACGAATATCGGATTTGAAAAGCTGCACCTGGAGAACATTATATGTTTTTCGACTATCGTTTGCAGTATTTTATTATCATGTCCTCTATGCCCCAAGCATAGAGTCGAATAAAGATCATAGTATAAGATCCGAGTTGATGCTTATAGGATGCAAAATAATGATGTAGTGTAGCCCCGAAGGCTCGTGCTGGAATTTAACTTAGTTAAAGTTACAACCCGAGTCTTAGTAGCCGTCTGACGGTATTCCGTATTTAACTTACCGAAATTTACATTTTACAACCATAATTTGCTCAAGAATATATGCAATAAGCACAAAGAAATCAAAGATTTGCGACTTGAAAAATACAAGTTGCAGATTGAGAAGGATGAAGTAGAAGGTAAACATTTCTGTCTCTCAACCATAGTTATTTTTGTAGTTGAATATTTATTCCGACTGATATTTTGTCCTTTGTAGATTTGCTGAAGGAATCTATCAAGATGGTGGAGGAGGCCGAGAATTTAAAGGTCTGCCACATGGAGAATGCTGAATTACGCGAGGAGATGAAAAGCTTAAGGATGAGCACGAGAAATCCGTGAACAACCACCTCGAGTCGAGCAATTTGGAGACTGAGAGGCTCAAAAAACTGGTGGCCCTCCGAGATAAACAACTTGAAGATTTGAGGAAGGACTTTGGTAGTCAGATAGATCTTGCCCAAGCCTCCGAAACCGAGCTGAGAAATCTCCAAGAGGAGCAATCCTAGTGGAACCATTTCGTGCTCGGTAACTTTTCCGACATTCTTATTCCTCTTTCATTTTTCAACGTTTCTTTGGTCAGTTTTTTGTTTTTTTGTTCTTTCCCAGATCTTGTGCATCTTTCCGATTGTCCTACCTCTGACTATTGTTTCAAGCGCATCAAGTCTGTCGGAGATGTTCTCTTCGACTTCCGCTAGACTCTTGAAGAGGCTGCCGAGTCGGTGAAACTTTCCGACCTGCATAATTCGCCAGTGCTCGAAATGAGAGACAGAGTGAAGGAAATTCCAAAGCTTATCGAGGATGGGAAGATCTCGTACGCCCGGACTGCTGCCTAGACTACACTGACTATGGTATGAGCCACCACAGTAAGATTAAAATATGGCACGTCGCCAAGGGCATCGCCTATAAGGACAATGAGGGTAACCCGTAGGACATCAAGGCCATCCAAGAATCTTGCGTGGTATATGCTTGTCGCATGGTGGAGATGACGAATTATTCCACGCCATTCTTCCTATAAGTCATCGTGCCTCCCTTGCCGAAAGAGCCAGAAGACAGCCTCATTGATGATGATGAAACATCTGAGTCTCCCGAGCAAGAGGGCGCTCATATCGACTCCAGCGCTCCTAAGTCTCCACCACCACCACCTGAATCTGCAGCATAAAAACATTTGATGCATTGTCCTGAAACTTTCATATGGCTTGTAATGATAGGCAATATATTTTGAGTTTCTATGTGTGCTGGTATGTAAGAACTTATGCTTTACTGCTTAGCACTTTGTAGATATTGTGCGTGCTCGAAAATTTCTTAAGCGCTTCGTGTTTACACTTTTCTTTTTATCTGGATCTCTCCCTCGTTCCTTTCATGAGCTGGCCAACCTTTAGCACGGAAACTTTACCGAGACAACGTAGCGCAATTGTTAAACCAGTTTAAACTCATAAATAAATATGACTTCTAGTACCAACATTTCATTACACAAAAAATGCCCGCGTCTAAGCAATCATATAAAAACCAAAGTATAAACATAAAATGAGATTTACACCCTAAGATAACATTTTTATAGATATTCAAAAATCATAACCAGAACGAATATGAGCATAAAGTACTTTCAAGCATCCTAGGATTTTTTAAATTGACATGCTCTTTTGGAAATACGATGGTAAAAAATTCTCGAAAAAATATATATGAGCAAACCAATACTTTATTTCTCTTTGAACATGTACATATAATTACAAAGAAATATAACTAAGAATAGAAGGGACATAGTTGTGCAATATGGCAATGACGGTCTAATTCATCCGGGTTTGTGCTACCACCAGCTCTCTTCCTCTTCCGAGTGTCAGGTGTTTCCTTGATTTGTCTCATATCAGTTAAATAATATAACCCGTTATGCAGAACACGACTGATCATAAAAGTTCCTTCCCAAATCGGGGAAAGTTTGTGCTTTCTCTTTTGCACGAGTTGGAGAACCAAATCACCCTTTCTGAAAGAACGATTTTGTACTCTTTGACTATGATACTTGCGTAACTTCTGCTGATAGGTTGTAGATCTCTGCTCAGAAATGACGTGAACTTCTTCGATTATATCGAGATCATATTGTCGAGAAACTTCTGCATCTTCTTCAACAATATATGCTTTGACTCTAGGAGACTGATGAATTAAATCACTAGGAAGAACTTCCTCTGCACTATAAACCAAGAAGAAAGGAGTATATCTGGTTGACCTGTTAGGAGTTATACGCAAGCTCCATATCATAGACGGTAATTCTTTCGCCCAAGCCCCCGCGGCACGACGAAGTGGTGCCTCTAGACGAGGTCGGAGTCCTTGTAAAATGAGGTTGTTTGCTCTTTCGACTTGTCCATTGGCTTGTGTATGTGTGACTGATGCAATATCGACTCGGATCCCTTGTTCTTCGTAGAATTCGACCAAATCTCCCATGAAAAAGTTGCTCCCATTGTTGGTAATGATACTATGCAGATATTCGAATCTGATAATCATGTCCTCGACGAACTTTCTGGCTGTGGATCCATCCCAATTTGTTACAGGTTTAGCCTCAATCCACTTGGTAAATTTATCCACCATAACTAGTAGGTGAGTAAATCCACACTTTGTCGTTCAAAATGGCCCTACCATATCAAGACCCGAAACCGCAAATGGCCATGTAATAGGGATTGTTCGCAGCTGATTAGCCGGAACGTGTGCCTGACGGGCGTACTTTTGGCAGCCTTTGCACATTTTGACTAGTTTCTCGGCATCCGTCTTAGCTATGAGCCAAAAGAATCTATGTCGAAAAGCTTTTGCCACTAAGGATTTGGCTGCAGTGTGATGGCCGCATTCACCTTCGTGGATCTCTTGTAAGATTTCCACTCTTTCTTCCGGAGAAATACAGTGCTGGAAAACCCAAGAAACACTTTGCTTCAAAAGCTCGCCATTGATTATTGTATAGGGACGATATTCCGGCCCAGAACTTTGTCTTCGGGTATTTTTTTCCATCTATCAGGAAATACAAACAGGGTTGTGTCCAGCCAGAACTGCTACTAAAGGTGAGTTGGATTTCGTCAAGTCCTCATCAAATCTTGTAATAGAGGGAACTTTTAGGTGCTCTAGAAAAGCACCACCTGGGACTTGTTTCCATGCAGAGTCTATTCTTGAGAGAGCTTATGCTTCCTCATTTTTTTGCTCGAGGGATGTGTTGAACCTTAAAACCCTCAAACGATTTGGATAATTCATCCACAACAACTTTGTATGCTGCCATGTGCTTATTTTCATTATAGATATCGGATACTTGTTGAGCAACTAAATCCGAGTCTCCGTAACATATGAGTCAGGTTACGCCAATGTTTTTTACCATGCGTATTCCATGTAATAGTGCTTTATATTTGGCAATATTGTTGGTTGTCGTGAAGTGTATTTGTAACACATAGATCAACTTATCTCCTTGGAGTGACTTGAGCACCACGCCAGCCCCCGAGCCTCCTCGTTCTTTTGATCCGTCAAAATGTAGGATCCAAAATTCCGAGTCTGGAGGACTTGTGTTTTATGCCGTCTCTGTCCAATCAGCGACAAAGTCAACAAGTATTTGGGATTTTATTGTTGTTCATGGCTTTTACTCGATGTCAAAAGCCATAAGCTCTATTCCCCACTTTGCAACACGTCCTGTGGATCGCGATTGTTGATAATATCTCGCAGGGGAGCGATACTCACCACTATGATCTTGTTCTAGCTCTTGAAAATAGTGTCATAGATTTCTGGCAGCAAAGAATACTCCATAGGCTAGCTTTTGGTAATATGGATACCTTTGCTTCGACTCTGTTAGGACCTCGCTTAGATAATAAGTTGTACGTTTCACCTTATGCTTATGATTCTGTTCCTCACGCTCCACTAATATTACTACACTTACGACTTTGTTAGTCGCTGCGATGTAAAGCAACATAGGCTCATATGGCTCTGGTGCTACGAGAATTGGTGGATTTGAAAGTAGATATTTCAAACTTTGCAGAGAAACATTAGCTTCCTTGGTCCAGACAAATTTGTTGGCTTTCTTCAAGAGTTTGTATAAAGGTGCGGCTCTTTCTCCTAGCCGGCCGACGAACCGGCTCACTGCTGCGATGCAACCAGTGAGTCGTTGCACGTACTTTAGGTGAGTCGGCCTGGTAATGTTCAGTATAGCCTTGATTTTGTCCCAGTTCACCTCTATGCCTCTTTCAGACGCGATGAAACCTAACAATTTTCCAGCTAGGATTCCAAAGAAGCACTTCTTTGAATTTAACATTATATTGAATTTTCGTAGGCTAGCAAATGTTTCCTCTAAGTCAAAAATAAGTGTTTCCTTCTTTTTGGACATCACTTCTATATCATCTAGATATACATGGACGTTGCATCCGATTTTGTCGTTAAGGCAACGCTGCATAGTGCGTTGGTATGTAGCTCATGTGTCCTTTAAGCCAAAAGGCATAGTTTTGTAATAGAAGGTTCCAAAAGGAGTGACGAAATACGTCTTGAGTTGATCCAATTTTTTCATCGGTATTTGGTGATATCCGGAATATGCGTCAAGAAAATAGAGTAATTTCGACCCTACCATGGAGTCGATAACTTGATCGATTCTTGGCAAAGGGAACGAATCTTTAGAGCAAGCCTTGTTCAAGGCAGTGTAATCAATGCACATCCTTAAATCAATAGTGTCCTTTTTAGGGACGAGTACGGGATTTTCCACCCATTCAACATGGATGACCTCTATGATAAATCCAGCTAATTCTAGTCGAGCTAATTCCTTAGTAATAGCTTTGCGCTTTTCATCACCAAACCGTCTTAAGGACTTTTTGATGGGTTTAGCGTTAGGGTAAACATTGAGAGAGTGCTCGGCGAGTTCCCTAGGTACTCCGGTCATGTCAGAAGGTTGTCATGCAAAGATATCTTTATTATCTTTGAGGAACTCAATGAGCGCGCTTCCCTATTTGGGATCTAAGCCTATCCCTACATTGGTCGCCTTGGATGGATCATCTTCCTTCAACTTCGTCTTCTTCGTCTCTTCCTATGCCTTGAAATGCAGACTCGGCTTTAGCACCTTGTTCTTCATAGCGGGCATCTCGGACGGGTTGGTGTTCTTCTTGATCTCCTAGTACTCTTGGGCGTGTAGCACGACTTCAACGAAGGTGGTAGATCCTTATTTGCAATCTCGTGCTTTCTTCGGGTTTCCCCGGATAGTGATGACGCCGTGTTGGGACCCGGAAGTTTCATCATATTGTAGATGTAGTAGGGACATGCCATGAACGCCCAGTAAGCCAGACGTCCGAAGATGGCGTGGTAAGCACTTTTGAACGGTACCACCTAGAAGGAGAGTGGCTCGGTTTGGTAATTTTCTGGAGTTCCGAATGTCACATCCAGTGTGGTCTCACCCAGGGAATCTGCCTGTCTTCCTGGTACAATGGCATGAAATGTCACATTGTTGTGGTTTAACTGGCTTTCGTGGATCTTCATGCGGTTGAGCGTTTCAATGTAGAGGATGTTGATGCTGCTGCCACCATCCATGAGAGTTTTTGAGAAATCATAGCCATCAATAAGAGGATTGACAACCAGAGGGTACTTTCCCCGATGATTTGTTTTCTTCGGGTGATGGCTTCGGCCAAAGGTGATGGTTATGTCCAACCAATTTAGAAACTGGGGAACAGTCAGAACTGTGGCATTGATCTCATGGAGAACCGCCTTTTTGACCTTAGCCGGCTGAGTTCTAAGGAAGCGGATGTATGTGTCTTTCTTTGTGGGATAATCCTTTTTTCCATCTGACTTGGGTTGTGCGGCATTTGCTTCTTCCATGTCGGAATCTTCCTTAACCTCTTCGCCTTTCTTGGAATTTTTCTTTCCTCTGCGTCGATTGGCCCTATAGCCAGCGGATTCGTCTCACTTGATATCGTCATTGAAACAACACTCAAATTGGTGCAGGTAGAACCTCCATTCCTGTCCGGGTGATGTACACAAGGGTTGTTGGCAATGTTGGCCCAGGAATATTTTTTTGGGATGCTGGTCTCCTCTACCCTGGACTCGGGAAGTTCCGTGGCCTCGTCACTGGCCTCCTCCGCGCCCTCCTCGTCCTCTGGATCTGAATGTTGCGTTAACAACTGCATTGTCCGGAGCCGGTTTATCTTTCGAGGTATTCTTGCGCTTCTGAGTTTTTTTGCTTCTGCTGCTTGGCCGCATGTGGATTGGCCAGAATATTCAGCAGTCCATCTAAATCGTTAGTGCCATCAGCCTACTTGCTCTCCGTTTATATCATCTCTCCTAGGTCTGTGACATGGTCATGCTTTAGTCTGTGACAAAATAATCTGACTGGGAGTCCTGCGATGAAAGGTTCAATCGCGGTTTTCTTGTTTACTCCCTCATAGGAGTTCTTCGTGTTGATCCAGCATCCAAAGTAATCCCGGCAAGTTTCTCCGGGTCTTTGAGTGCAACGCTGCAAGAATCCGACTGTGCAGGGCCTCCTGTATGTTCTCTCAAAGTTTTAAAAGAACGCACTTTGCATATCATACCAGTTATGAATTGAGTTCTCTGCTAGTTCATTGAGCCGTGATCGAGGCGTCTTCCGCAACATGAGTGGGAGATACTAGACTGCAACAAAAATGTTTCCTGCTTTGGCAATGCAACAAGCCTGGAAAATTCTTGAAGCCAAGTGTCTGGCCGAGCCGCACCTCGTAGGGTTGAATATGTTTGGCAATGCCGAAGTCAACTGGAAACTTTTTTTGACGGATACGTGGGCCAAAGCATTTGGGTCCTACATACATGTCTTCCTCCTCGTACTGCCATGCTTCTATATTGGACTAGATGCGATGGTGAGTGTCATTGGGTGAGAGAGACCTACGCCTTGGTTGTTCACCGCTTATGCGTGGCAGCAGAGTCGGATTCCTGCTCCTTCTTTCGCCATTGCCGCCTCCACCCCTATGGCTCCCATGGCTGCGACGAGATCATTCATGGTCACTGCTGGGTGGTGATGGCGGATCTAGTGGGTTATTTGTGGCTAAGGGACATGGTACCGGAGCCTCACTATGTTGGCTTCGAGGCTGGTATCATCGGGCTCTATCCCTGCTTGATTCCGGGTGATGCTGGTCATTTCTTCGTCCGGCGTTGTCGTTGTTGCAATGAGGCTCAGGCGGACGGCTGGGGGGCGCCGATCGGTGCGCGTGGTGGTCATGGAGGGGACAGAGGATCTTGCAATTTTTGGGAGGGCCAGCGAGAAAAACTGCGCGAATAGGGACCTTAGAGGTGAACATGAAAAACATTATGACCATGCCCCCAAGCTACCAACTTTAGCATACCCGTTTTTGTCTAAACAAAGGGTAGAATGGGAATTTAAAAGTCAAAAGTTTTTGAAACGGTGGAGCTCCAAATGCTTCAAGGTCGCTGTGTGATATTGCCGCTCGATTGAGATTTTGAATTTGGCTAGTGCCCATCTTCTATTCTAATAAAATGGTACTACCCGGTGAGAAATTTTGGCTCAAAGTTTTTGAAATGGAGGGGCGGGAAATTCTTCAAGGTCGGTGGGTGGTTTTGCCACTCAATTGAGATTTTGAATTTGGCTAGCGTCCATCTAATAAAAATATTACTAGAAAAATGGTATTCCAACAGTGGGAGATTTTTCCTCAAAATGTTTGAAATGGAGGCGCGTGAGATGCATCTGAGTTGGTGGGGAATTTTCCACTCGACTATGATTTTTATTTTTTTTGCTATTGGCCAAGTAATAATAGAAAAAAGCTAGTAGACCGTACACTATTTGTCCAGGAATTCAAGTACGAGAGTCACATCAACTGATCATCCATGACCATAATGAATGCACAGACTAATGTTTTTAATTTGGCTAGCGTCCAAGCCATAATAGAAAAAGTGGTATCTCCATCTTCAGGAATTGAAGGCCAAGTTTGACATCAACTGATCATCCATAATGAAAATTGGATACCTCCAATTCAAACAGTCCACGTGGTGCACATGCCAATGGTGCCCCACGGGTAAAATAGGCGTGGCGCATTGCCAACAAGTGCCCTTCGGCTAACTATCATAACCGTGGCACACATGGCGGTGGTGCGCCACAACTAAGTGTGGGCCAGTTCAGAGGTGGACGAATGCCACTTTCCCATGTGGTTCCATATGGGTAAGTATGTTGCCTATTTTTCCCAATTCCCCTCCCCCGTGCATCCTTAGCTGATCATGTTCTTGCTAGCGGCGCACCTCTGGGTTTTCCCTGTGGCAATTATTCTGCCGACGATGGGTTTGGTGAGGGAGTAATGCCCCGATGGCATCCTGGGACGCAACCGGAATAACTCCCGACCAGTCCTGCGTGGACATGCGATGATGACTGTTTGATCCGGTCCTTGAGTTTTGTTCTTCCCGAGGGACAGGGTGATGATGCTGATCCGTATCCCTGAGGGGTCTCTCGTCAGTGTTTTGACATCAACAGTGTGGCAAAATTCTGACCTTGAACCAGCTTTCCACTAAATTATGCAGTTGTCTTCTGCTGCTTGAGCCCTTTGTCGAGCAATGATATGCACTGTTGGACCTGTTCTGGAGACGGATTATTGGCGAGGATAGCTCGAGAAGCTGCAGCGTTCTCCATTGGTGTGCTATAGACTCTGATCTTCTCTTCGGTTTATCGTCAAATAGATCTGTATGGATGTTCGGGTTCCTATTAGCAAGAACCAGGCCACCTCTTGTCTTGTTTGGCAGTCGCTTGAATTCTGACTGGTACTGGGAAGGATTGTTGTCTATCTGCTATCTAAGCTTGATGATGCGCATGGCTTCCTCGAGTAAGAACAAGCGATGCTTTTCCAGGTATTCAACCCTTTTCTCTAGCTCCTCCGGAGTAAGATCCAAAGCGGTTGGGATTGGTATCATGAGTGCGTCTCCATAGATTTCACGTGCACCCTTGGTGATGATGTGTTCGTCAACAAGAGGATTGATCGTTGTGGGATTAACCAGATCTATATCCTGGTTCTCCACCACGATGTCTTCATCAACTTCTTCATCGTTGGCTTCCTCTGCCGGCTCTGCCGGTGTCGGGTTTTTGTTCTTATTCTTCTTCTTATTTGACCTCCTAGTAGCCTTTACGTGCGTACCGGTGGCAAAGACGGCTTTTGTTCTAGTATCGGGAGATAAACTTCCATCGGTAATTTCCATCATGGTTGGTTTCTGGATCTCGGAAGAATATCCAGTGTCCATGTCATCTTGCAAGGTGTAGTCTTCGTCCATGCTGTCATACGGACTCGGAGGGTTCTCCGGCTCACCCTACGCTGGCTTGGACGTGTACTCCTCTTCGTACGCTTCCATCTCCTTCTTGAAGTCTCGGAGTTCATGCAACATCAATGATTCTTGAGGGGAAGCTGGTAAGTCAGTATTTTCTTTGATCGCATCAAGAACTGAATCATTACCAGCTCCAGCATCGACAGAGTCGGATCCATATCCAACATAGCGTATGAAGCAATGCTTATTTTTCTTCATTTACTCGAGGTAATGGAACAATTGGGTATCCGCCTCTGCCTCTTCAAAGCTCTGCTTGATCTCAGCGATTGCTTTGTAGTTGATGTAGGGGCGCTTCATCATCTGATTTATCCTGTGCCTCAAGTGTGTTTTTATGCTCCAGCATCGGTAGAACCAGATCCGAAGCGAATAGACTACTCATTTGTGTACCCAATCTTAGTAGGGAGATCAGATCCGGATTTTTTTCCACCACTTCTTCCACTACAGGAGCGGGCTAGGTGGGTTCAAGTTTTTCCGGGATCGTAAACTCTTTCGCTTCTACGGACATAGTAGATTCAGACTTTTCTTCCACCATGGTCATCACCTTAGGGGTGGGTTGGGCGGGATCAGTGAAACCAAGATAGATATCGATCTCTCCAATTGGTATGATTGTGAAGGTAGGCATGGGCTCCTTAGTCGGAATCCACGCGACCGATGGCGATTGTTTTGCCGATTCCTACACATGCATATTTGGTCCAGAACGAAGCTCCGAAGGTCACCTGACCCATGATGGGCGCCAACTGTCGTCAGATTAATAACAAGTATGCCATAGGGGTCCTAAGGGCATTGAGAAGATGGGATGTGAGCCGTACAGTGTTCCGGGAGTAGTGAGCACAAGTTTACTTAGGTTCAGATCCGACTATGGTGATCGGATCCTACTCCTTCTAGCAACACACTAATTTATCAACAAGAGGAGGATGTTACAACGCATTACAAGAGAGGTTTGCCTCTACGAGTTGGTTGTGGTTGTCATAGATATTGTGCGCTAAAGGCTCCCTTAGGTCCGACTTATAAAGGCGCCAGGACCTAGGGTTACAGGAGAGACCTATCCGGCTATGTTACAGAGTCGGTAACTAAGTACAACTTGGACTACATGTAATACTATAGGCCTAAGTCGATAAGTCTCCCGGGCCTTGTCATAGATGGAATTGACTCCGCTTTCTCTGACTGGACCGCCCGTGAAGCGAAGATCTAACCTGTTTGTGGGCCAACCTGGTCAGCGAGTCCTGTAGGTATACCCGGAAAGTATATCCCCAACACGCAACAAATTTCTTTGGACAAACTCAAAAAGAGGCTAACCGAAGTAACCCTCCTTGCTTTTTCTAGATTTCACAAAAACTTTCTAAAACAAATGTGATGCTAGCAGAATTGGAATTGGTAGCGTTCTCATGTAACATGGACGTCCAGTTGTATACCATAGTGAGAAGTTGGACGAAAAATGCATCAATCATCCAATTTATAACAAAGAGTTATTTCCATTGGCTCGTGTTTTTCAAGTTCAGCAACATTACCTTTTGACCAAAAAGTTCATTATTCACTCCAACAATGAGTTGTTGAAGTATCTAAAGGGTCAAGCTAACTTGATAAAAATGCACAGGAAGTGGGTTGAATTTATAGAGTATTTCGCTGTGTATTTTGAAATACAAAAAGGGCAAAGATAATGTGGTTGTGGATGATATTTTCTGTAAAAACACAATCCTACTTACACGCCTTGAGATAAAAGTTTTGGGTCTTGATGATATCAAAGATTTGTATTCTTCTGACCCCTTCTTTGGCCAAATCTTTTCAAAGTGTTATATTCACAAGGGATTTGATGACTTGTCAGGGGGATAACCCCCGGTAGGGTCATAAGGGGTAAAACATTGTCCAGCTTGGCTTAGGCCGAGTCAAAGAAACCACTGGCCAAGTCACGACGGCCGAGATACGAAGTCTTTGTAAGGCCGGCATAAGAAGTACGTCGGCCCGCATAGGACAAATTTATTTGTCTTGCAGGTAATGCTAGGCTGAATCTCACCAGGGAAGGCCAGGTCAAGAAGGACACATGGCTGCTTTTCGAGTAAGATCAAGGAGGGACCATGGTAAAGCATGATAAAAAGATAAGGGCGCCATCAGGTCATGATAAAGGAGCCGGGTGACGCCCAAAAGGAAGGAGAGACGTATAAAGCACCGTATGACGCCATGGAGCAGGCGTCTATGTACGGAAGGACCGTTGGTTGTACAGCTTTGCTGACTGAGTCAGGGGCTTAGGGCTGGCCCATGGCTCTGCCTGCTTAGTAAGGAGAAAGATCCAAACAGTAACCCTAGGTCCCAAAGTTGTAACCTAGAAACCCCATTGCCTATAAAAGGAGGGGCATAGCTAGGGTTTAAGGAGGTTGGACCAAATAGTGAACTAGTCCCTAGAGGCTATGCTTGAACAGCTCTAGGAGCACTTGTAAACATCGAGGAGGAATAAAAATCCTAAGTCTGGAGAGTTCATCGTGCGCGGCTAGACCGTGCACTCCCTCCTCGGTTACCACAAGCGTCCATTCGGCCCACAACTTAAGCCTATCCATGGCATCTGCCATGACACCACCACGACATGACTTCTATTTGCACAAAGGATTTCTTTTCAAGCAAAACAAACTTTGGGTTCTGAAGTCGTCTCTCCAAATTTTGCTACTCCAAGAAGCTCATGGAGGAGGCTTAATGGGTTACTTTGGTCGTGAAAAAGACATATGACATGTTGTCAATGCACTATTTTTGTCCAACGATGAAGCGTGGCGTGGAGTGATACGTCCAATGATGCACAACGTGCTTATAAGCTAAGTATAAGTCTAACCCCTTTGGTATTTATACTCCATTTCCTATTCCTTATGCACCATGGTCGAATATAAGCATGGAATTTGTGTTTGGATTACCTATATCAAAGCATTGGTATGATTCAATATTTGTCATTATTGATCGCTTTTCTAAAATGGATAATTTAATTCCATGCCATAAGATCAATGATGCTTCACACGTTGCTAATTTGTTTTTAAGGAAAGTGTCCGTCTTCATGGTGTGCCAAGGACAATCGTCTCCGATCAGGATGTAAAATTCATGAGCTACATGTAGAAGACGCTAATGGCATAGCCAGGATTGATGCTTCTATTCTTCTCTGCCTCACATCCTCAAACCAACGGCCAAAACAAGGTTGTAAACTAAAGCCTTGGAACTATTCTACAGGTGTTGATTAATAAGAATCTCCAGAATTGGGAAGAATGCATTGGTCATGCAGAGTTTGCCTACAACTGCACCAAGCACTTCACGACAATGAAGAGTCCATTCATGATCTTCTACGGCTTTCAGCTGAAAGGATACGGATGTCGCCTAGAGGGGGGTGAATAGGCGATTAAAACTTTTTCTAGAGTGGCTCAACAAAGGCGGGATAAAACTAGTGTTTACTTTGTTAAACACAACCTAGAAACAACTAAGGTTCACCTATGTGCACCAACAACTTATGCTAAGCAATGCAAGCAACAAAGTGATAGCAAGATATATAGTACTTCAAGCACAAAGGCTATCACAATGTAAAGTGCATAAGTAAAGAGCTCGGGTATAGGGATAACCGAGGCACGCGGGGATACCGATATTTTACCGAGTTCCTCCCAACATGGAGTACGTCTCATTTGGAGAGGGGGTGGTATCAAACCACCAATGCCACAAAAGTCCTCCCTTATTCTCCGGTGAATCTCACCCCAACGGGATCGATCCATGCTTCCACTATCTATGCACTTGTCAGTGGCAACCGGAACCTCTCACAAGGTTGGGGAACTTCTCCACAACTTAATTGGAGGCTCCCAACAAACGCCACAAAAGGCCTCAACAAATGCCACCAAGGCCACAAAACCGTCTAGGGTTCCAAGAACCCAAGAGGGATGTAACTACCTCGGTGAATTACGCCCCTAGTTACAAGCCTGGATGAGCGGAAATGGTTAAAATAGTACGGTGGGGCCCAAATGCCACTCACAGGTAGACCTTTCGTCCGTCCTAACCATTTCCAAACATCGGGACAAGAACGGGCGGCGTAATCGGCAGGCGAAGGGATCAACTACATACACAAATGAGTATGTATGCAAGCCACCATACAACAGTCCTCAGAGCCATTCCATCTGAAAGAAATAGAAATATTGCAACGCCATACGGCAAGATCCAAATGTCCTAGATAGATATAATAGTTTAGGATATCTCCTCATACATCAAACATCAGAGTATCAGGCGGAAGCGGCAAACAAGATCCGAGTACGGATAAGAAGCAAATCGGCATAAGATGCCCCATAATAAACACATCCCGCCCACAGATCTCACGGATCCCCGTTCCCGGAATCTCTACACCGAATGATCGTTGCCCACATCGTCCGCCTCCTCCACCCAGTATCCATCTTGTGAGTGTACCTGTTCATCTGAATCAAATAATTTATCGTGTGAGACCCTAGGGGTACTCAGCAAGTCTTTATGCCTCTAAAGGGGACAAAACCTGGGTGACGCAATTGCAGCAAAAGATAATACCTAACAGTTCTATAGAAACTCGCTAACCATCCGCCTAACCAAAGATAGACGGATGTCCGTGAATTAATAACAACAGTTATAACAGTAATATCCACAGATCCATCCTCCTCCTCGATTACCAACGAGGAAGCGGACGAACACCCCCCCATCCGTTGGCAGTTTTATTATCCATTCCATGAGTGTTGCACTATTTACTAGTCAGTTACTTAGTCAAATTAAAAGCGGTACTTTAGTTATACTTGTCTATGATCGAGAAACTATGCTCCAAGTCGTCCATAACCGCGGACACGGCTTTCAGAAAGTTTTACCCTGCAGGGGTGCACAAGTAGCAACACACACTCGATCAACCTCGGAAAAACCAAATCAAAACCCAACGAGGCCTTCACGACAAAGCGATCACAGGATTCAGAATTATTTCAGGGGGCCACCCCATTAAGCTACCCGCAACGAAACTGGCCGGCTCCGAGACGGACTCAAGGTTTGTGTGGACGGCTGTAAACGACTGGGAACCCGAAAGTGTGACTGGGCTTGTCGATACAGCGAAAACGTGTCACGGACCAAAACATTACAGGTGCTCCTCGCACAATCTTAAATAAAGCAGTAAAGCATGGCATAAGTACAGGATAGTAATAAAGCCCCAAACTAATTGTGGTCCCAAGAAATAAGAATGAATCAAGCTCTGGCTCAGGGGGGTCCCATAAGCCTCCCGGATGTGGATAGCGCGAATATTCAAGGAACAGGAATCAAGTACTCGGGGTCCTACGGGACACAAGTGAGCATGAAAAACCAAATAGCAGATATTGCTCACCGGTGCCACTTTCATTAGTTATCCCATACTACTCAGGTTAAGTTGTTTAGGTACCTCGTTATCCATCAGACACTCACATACCCTACACATGCTGTTCTACGACCCGCATGGCTCAAACAACTCATGTAGTAATGGCTCATGGGATGGAGGAATAAGCTTCGGTGGGGTTTAAAAGTAAAGGCTATGCAGTACTTGGGATTCAGTTTAATGCGATCGCGACTCAATGATGCAAGAATAAGATAGAGGCAATAGGTACTATATGTATGCAAGCATGTGGTAGTGCTTGCATGGCAGCTCAGTTGAAGCGAGGGACGGATCTGGGTAGTGCTCCTGGGTTTCTTGATATATCCCCTGCTCAGCGTCTATTCGAAGAAGAACCAAACAAACAAGGCCAACATAAATAAAGTGCACAAGCATATGAATAAAATGCGACAAGCAAACAATCATGCCATGATGAATGATGCACAATTTGCATGGCAATAAAGTAGCATGGCATGGGTGAGGTGTGGAATACAAGAAATAAGCATTTTATTGAGTTTTGGTCACATTTTAACCTCATAAAAGTTGCTGTATACTTTATATTTATATGATGCATGCTGCAATTCAGAACATGGAAAGCATAAACAGAAAGGTCTCGTCGAGCTGATCATTTTAGACATATCATTTATCAAATTCGGAGTTATAAAACAAAAGTTACTAATTAATTAAGGCAAAAGGGCATTTTATTGTAATTTTAATCAACTTGAACTTTTAAGTGTTCAAAATATATTTTGAATAGCATATTTGAATTCCTCACATTTTTCTGATTTCAAAACATATATTATTTGTATTATTTGGGTTTATAACTTAAAAGTTATTTAAAACAGAAATTAAATCATTTATAAAAACATTTTCTGAAATTGTTTTATTAAACAAAATTACACCGAGACTTTTTGTACCCAGGTGGAACTAGCCCGAGCCGCTGACAGTAGGGCCCGACGCGGAGATGCTGAGCTGGCAAAAGAAAAACAGCGGGGCAACTTTCTCACCGAGCCCGACCGTACCCACGCTCAATGGCAGGTGGGGACAGTAGCCTCGCAGGTCCACTGCGCGCGCGGCCAGCCGGTGGTTGACACGTGGGTGATCCTAGGGAGTGCGCTGTGAAAACCCGACACTCCTGGTTCCTTTTTGTAAAACATCTAGAGAGGGTGACAGGTGGGCCACTGGGACTGCGGGTTTAGGCGGAAAAAAGGGGAGGGGGCTAAACACAAAAAGGACATCGGCTGTGGCTGCTAGCTGACGGAAAAGGTTCTGCCGGCGGCGGATCTGGCTGTCTTCCGTCGACGGTGGCGACGAATCCGCTGGGAAATTTGCGTCGCGGCAAAAACAAAAGTTGTAGAGCCAACATCAGACTACAACTTTGGTTTTTGGATCTTCGCCAACGAAGGTCCGCAGCGGACGGGGCAAAGGGATGAACAGAGGAGATCTCGCGGTTTTGAAACTGATGGAAGAACAGCTGCGAATAAGGATCCGGGTAGAACTTGGGTGAAGATTGTGACGCGCTCCGTGCACTGATCTGAGCACGTAAGGGATCGAAAGAAAGAGGGTACACACCGGTGTAGTTTTCTCGGGCTAGGACTCGTTGCACGCGAAGCGAGCAAGCACAAAACAGGGGCAAAAGAACGGCGGCGTTAGACACGGCCGGCGGCGGATCTTGTCGAAGCTGGCGCTACAGGGAGTGCTGGTGCTAGGGGGTGTCCGGGAGGACCAGGGGACTTAGGGGCATCACCAGGAGTGCCTAGGCATGCTGGAGGAGGCCGGAGGCGAGCGGTTCTGCAAGGAGGCGGTGGCGAGCGCGGTACATGGAGGGCGCTCGGCAGAACGAACTAGCGGTGCAGGGCATGAAGAGGAAGAAGAGGATGTCAGGGTCGTTTGGGTGCTCACCAGGACGCTTCCGAGCTAGCTCTGCTAGCTGGAGCGGAGCAGATGGTGCGGGAGGCTCACAACAAGGTAGGTCCAGAGGCTGTCGGCATGGCGGAGTGGTGGCTGCTCCGGCGGTTTCCTGTGGCTTCCAGCGGAGTTAGACGATGTAGAAGAAGCAGAGGGGCACACCAGTACTCGAGGGCCTGCTTGACGCGCTCCAGATCATCGAGAGGAAGATGTGGCCATGGTTAGGGTTTAGGGGCATGATTGAAAGCTTGCAAGCTTGGGGAGGAAGAAGGGAGGTAGAGGAGGACCTGGGTGCCTCCCAGATCCGATCCGAGATGGTTATGGTGACCTGGGGTGGTTGGGGAGATGGGAAAAGGAATCATGAGGCACATGGGGCTTGCTTTTGCAAAAGAAGATGAGGAAGGGGCTCGGGGTGCTTGCTCTCTATCTCCTGGTTGTCCACCGAGAGAGGAAAAAGGAGGGGACCAGGGGAGGTAAGGGAGCACGTGGTGCTGCTGCTAGATTAGCAAAAGAAGGGTGGAAGATTGGCTATTGGGGTTTGATTAAATGGATTGCTTGAATTCAAACAAACAAGATTCCTCCCAACATCCAATAAAACACAAATAATAATAAAAATAGACAAGGGAAAGCTTGCATGGGACATGCATGAGTGTTAAATACCACATTTATACTTGTGAAAACAAATATAAATACACATGGGCATTTACCCAAGCATGCCTACAAATATTCGAATTAAAGCCCTCACAAGAAAGGAAGCTTGCTCTCTCATATGGAATATGTGAGTATGAACCATGCATGGATACAAGGTGGTCAAGCTAGTGTGTGTGCCCCACTAGATAACAAATAGCCACAATATATTCATACATGAGCATATATTCAAACAATACCCATGTGGAAGCTTGACAAGGAATTATACTCACATAGCTTGCAAAGGTGGCCATGTGGCTCCACATAATCCATATTGTGAGAACAATATATATCATATATGGAAGCATGTATAAATAGAAGTGGATCCATCTTGCTACATATGGGCTAGACATAAAGACCAAATAAATGCAATTGCCCATATATAGTTTTGATGGTGGAATTATAAGGTGATGACAAGAAAGGTGGTGGAATGGAATAAAAGATATGCCCCCAACTCAACTTGGGCATTTAAACAAGATATCAATAACCAAATACAATATCAAGAGGCAAATAAAATTAGTAATGCATATGAGAGAAGAACCAAAACAAAAAGGGTTTTATATGATGCTCAAATGCAAGGTGGCATGATGACATGAGCATGATATAATTATGATGCAACAATTATATATAGGAAGTAGCATTATATTACTAGACCAAGTAGCATTACAATTGTTAGACAATTGGGATGATACAAGGGACAAGCTCCAATGAGCAACTCAAACCAAATCCTCCGAGGAGAACTCAAACCGATGCACCAAATGCAAATGGCAAGAACACCACAAAGATCCTCAAATCCCTCACTCTCAAGTTCCAACAAAGCTACTAAAGCTATCGGGGGAACAAGAGAGGAGGAATCAAAGAGAGACACAAAATCCCCCAAAATCTAGATCCCCAAAGATACACTCACAAAGAGATGAATCGGTTAGGTCAAAACATAGATCTAGATCACCTCCAACAACCCCTCAAATATATGCAAGAATCAATGGAGGGGTGTGTAGAAATCAAGCTCAAACAGTAAGGAAAATAGGGTCAAATCTTAGACAAAAGGAGGAGTGAGAAGTAACCCTAAACAATAATGGACAAAGTCTATTTAAAGGGTCGGGCTAAATATGCCCGTTGGGGCTATTTTTCGGACCGTTCAGGTACTACCGGAATTAACCGGTAGTACCGCATGCTCCAGCAAAAAAGCGAAGCAGCAGCGCAGATCTGGGGCCAGCGATATGCCGCTCCGCGTTCCCCAAACCTAAGAAGAGTACCGCGATATGCCGTGCCTCGTACACCTCGACGCCAACGGCAAGGCCACCCATACCAATCGACACTGCAAGTTCGTCAACGACCTCAAGGAAGACCCGGAGTCCGGCTATAAGCGAAGTCGGAAGAACAGACCGCGAGGCAAGGGCAAGGGGAAGAATAAGGAGGAGGAGTCCAAGGATTCAAGTGACATGGATGAGGACGTTGACCCCAAGCACGCCGCCAAGAGCGACGACAAGGGAAAGAACCCCTTCACATAGAAGGCCCCAGTCTACCACACTTTATGTGGCACCCCCACCGTCCGACAACAGAAGACCTCTCTGAGGATCCTGATGGCCACTCTCCCCCCAGTTCCCCAATACCTGCGCTGGTCGGAGGTTCCAATAACCTGGGACAGGACGGGCCACCCAGACCTTGTGCCCACGGAGAACCAGTACACCATAGTCATCAAACCATTGATTGACGGCGTGGAGTTCACCAAGTGCATGGTGGACAGTGGAAGAAGCATCAAAATCATGTACCTAGATACACTGCAAAAGATGAACTTGACGGAGGCAAACCTAAGGCAGACCAACACCGTGTTCCATGGCGTAGTGCCTGGTCGGGAGGCTCGGTCCCTTGGGTGCATCACACTTCAGGTAGCCTTTGGCGACGTTAACAATTACCGCCAAGAGCGCATGACCTTTGAGGTGGTCCCCTTCAAGAGCGTGTACCACGTCATATTCGGCCGCGACATATTCCACACGTTCATGGCCAAGCCATGCTTCGTCTACAACAAGCTCAAGATACTCGGACCGAACGGTATCATCACCGTATCCGGAAGCTTTACCAAGGCAAGGGACTGCGAGATCAATGAAGCAGCCGTTGCAGAAGCTGTCCTCTACAGCAAAGAATTCAAAGAGATCCAGAGCAAGGTCAATGACTCAGAGATGCCTGCGTCGAAGAAGCAGATCTCTGACTCCGCTCCTGCGTTCAAGGCCGCCATCGAGACCAAGCCGGTGGAACTTGTGGTAGGCGATGCCTCCAAGACCGTCGCCATTGGGACGAACCTGGATCACAAATAGGAAAGCGCGCTCGTCGAGTTCCTCTGTGAGAATAGGGACATCTTTGCCTGGCAACCTGCCGACATGAAAGGTGTACCTAGGGAACTTGCCGAGCACAGCTTAAACATAGATCCAAAATGTAAACCAGTGAAACAACCTCTACGACGCTTCGGAGATGAGAAGAGACGCGCCATTGGCAAAGAGATAGCTAGGTTACTTAAGGCTGAGTTTATCCGAGAAGTCCTTCACACCCGATGGGTGGCCAATCCTGTACTTGTCCCCAAAAAGGGAACCAATGAATTAAGAATGTGCGTTGATTACACCGGCTTGAACAAAGCATGCTCCAAAGATCCGTTTGCTTTGCCTCGCATTGACCAAGTCATTGACTCGACGGCTGGCTCGGAACTTTTGCGTTTTCTCGATGCATACTCAGGATACCACCAGATCAAGATGAGGAAGTCGGACCAATTGGCCACTTCGTTCACTACCCCGTACAGCACGTTTTGCTATGTCACGATGCCCTTTGGGCTGAAAAACGCAGGTGCTACCTACCAGCGGACAATGCAACGTTGCCTTCATGACCAAATTGGTCGGAACGTTCACGCCTATGTGGACGATATCGCGGTGATGTCTAAAAAGTCAAATGACTTAATCTCCGACTTAAAAGAAACCTTTGACAATCTCCGGAAATACAACATGATGCTCAATCCTAAGAAGTGCGTCTTCGGGGTTCCAGCCGGCAAATTGTTGGGCTTCATCGTTTCACAGCGCGGAATCGAGGTCAACCCGGAGAAAATCAAGGCCATCTTAAACATAAACCGTCCGACATGCCTAAAGGACATCCAACGACTAACAGGTTGTGTTGCAGCGGTTAGCCAGTTCGTCAGCCGACTTGGAGAGAAGGCTCTGCCGTTGTACAAGTTGCTGAAGAAGGCGGACAAATTCACATGGATGGACGAGGCAGATGCAGCATTGAAGCATCTCAAGGAGTCTTTCCTCAGCGCCCATCCTTGAAGCACCCGAGCCTGGCGAGCCCCTGTTAATTTACATAGCGGCAACCAACCGGGTTATCACCATCGTCGTCGTGGTAGAGCGGAAGGAACCAGGCTATGAGCACGGAGTTCAATGACCAGTTTACTATGTAAGCGAGGTCTTGACGGAGTCCAAGCAGCGTTACCCGCACTACCAAAAGATAGCTTATGGAGTATTCCTTGCTTCTCGGAAGTTGAGGCATTACTTTCAGGAGCACCCAATCACAGTAGTGAGCAAGACTCCACAGTATGGTATTATCAACAACAGCGACGCTACAGGAAGGGTCGCGAAGTGGGGCATTGAACTTGCCGCCTTCGATATCACCTACAAAAGACGCGACGCTATCAAGTCACAAGCCTTGGCGGATTTTATTGCATATTGGACGGAGATGCCAGATGCCACTCCGTTGCCGAAACCAGAGTACTGGGTGATGCACTTTGACGGATCAAACCTGCTCAACGGCTCGGGGGCTAGTGTATTGCTACAGTCACCAAAAGGAGACAAGCTACACTACGTTCTGCAGATCCACTTCGAGGCTACAAACAACATGGCAGAGTATGAAGCACTCAT
The DNA here is from genome assembly GCA_910589765.1 of Avena atlantica. Lineage (NCBI taxonomy): Eukaryota > Viridiplantae > Streptophyta > Magnoliopsida > Poales > Poaceae > Avena > Avena atlantica. Next base: position 230,046,868 of record OU342738.1, read on the forward strand.
TCACGGATTGCGTGTAGCCAAGGATATTGGCATCAAGCGCATAGTTTGCTATGGAGATTCCGACTTGGTTGCCCAGCAGGTGGCTGGCACCTGGAATGCGCGGAACCCTATGATGGCGGCATATCACGACGAAGTGGACGAGATAGCCAAGAGCTTCTTGGGCTACGAAGTCAAGTATGTGCCTAGGGAGAAAAACGAGGCGGCTGATCTATTGTCTAAACTTGGATCAGGGCGCAAGCAAATTCCGCCAGGAGTTTTCCTAGAGCATCTACGTACACCATCCGTGAAGGGAGCCGACGTCGACAACCCGGATAGAGCTGACTCTTTCGTCAACATGGTGACAAAGGTCCCACCGGCTTGGACAAAACCGTTCATGGAATATCTCGAACACGGAACTTTGCCCGATGACGAGGTCGAAAGACGGCAAATAGTACGGGGAGCAAAGGGTTATACCATAATCAATGGGCAACTCTACAAAAGGAGCACTACTGGTGTATACCTAAAGTGTGTTTCCCAGCTAGAAGGTATGGAAATCCTACGCGAAATCCATCTCGGAGATTGCGGGCATCACGCCGCTCCTCGATCGTTGGTCGCGAAAGCCTTACGGCAAGGATTCTACTGGCTGACCGCGAAGGCGGACGCCGACAAGCTGGTTGAGACATGCACAGGATGCCAGTATTATGCCCGACAACCACATGTTCCTGCTAAAGAATTGCGAACAATACCAATAACTTGGACGTTTGCAGTCTGGGGGCTAGACATGGTGGGGCCACTGCAAACGGCACCGTGTGGGTTTACACATCTGCTTGTAGCAGTTGACAAATTCACCAAATGGATAGAAGCTAAACCCATTAGAAAGCTTGATGGGGCAACTGCCCTTAGATTTGTCCGGGATCTAGTGGTGATATTTGGTCTCCCACATAGCATCATCACCGACAATGGAAGCAACTTGTCACTCGGAGAAGTGGAGGCCTATTTCTGGGACAAAGGCATCCGACTTGACCTTGCATCTGTGGCACACCCACAATCCAATGGTCAAGTTGAGCGAGCCAATGGATTAATTCTGCAGGGAATCAAGCCACGTCTTGAGGCACCGCTACATAGAGCAGCTGGAGCCTGGGCGGAAGAATTGCCGTCTATACTGTGGAGTTTAGGAACTATACCCAACAGATCCACCGGCTACACTCCCTATTTCATGGTATATGGAGCAGAAGTCATCCTACCTTCCGACATCCTCCACGATGCACCAAGAGTTGTCGCCTACGACGAAGATGATGCTGAAGAATCCAGACGCCTAGATGTGGACCTTCTCGAGGAGGAGCGCGTTTTGGCATGCCAAAGATCCGCCATCTACCAGCAGAAGCTACACACCTACCATAGTCGCCGCGTCCGGCATCGCTCGTTTAAAGAGGGGGATTTAGTACTCTGACTTAAGCAGAAGAAATCACACAAATTATCCCCGCCATGGGAAGGACCGTTCATCATAAGCAAGGCGCTGCTCAATGGGTCTTACTACCTTGTTGACAATCGTGAGCTCAAGGATAGACCCAACGAGGATCATAAGCGTAAGCGACGTGACCCAGATGATGACTACCCGGAGCTTGATCGGCCATGGAACATAGCACAGCTATGTCCTTTCTACACTTAACATTTTTTATCTAATCGTGTACCTCTTATATGATCAATGAAATAAAGCTCTTTGGTTCACTCATATTGCTGAGTCTTTTACCTCCTTTAGTGTTTATTTTTAGATCATATAAACCTTTATGCACAAGCTTTGCGATTGCACCTGTGAAAATTCCGCCTACGGGCGTTAGCTTAAGTTTTCTGGTCTACACGTTCTTTGTTGTTTTTATGTGGATTCTGGAGTAGTGACTTTCGGCACTTACTGTCGGCGATTTTGTGCTCAGGTTATAGACACCTAAGCGCATGGTTCCGACAATGAGTCTTCCGACTCACGAAAAGTCAAGCATAAAAACCAAATAATGGATAAGCCAGCACTTGCTTAAAAAATACATACATACTGGCCATTAATTCTTAAGTAGCAGGATACGACAACCATTGTTTTCCGCCTTAAGATTACATCACCAAGTTTTTTCAATGCACATTCCAGAGGTGAAACAAGAATTACAAAGTGTTTTTCACTCCTTGGGTGCAGGGGACTTGGGGGCCGCATCATCACCAGCCGGAGATTCACCCTCAGCGTCACCACTATGAGGAGACTCGGAGGATTCAGGGTCGGTGTTGTCAAGAAAGTTCTTGGGCACGAAGACGTCGACGTCCACCAACTTGGCAACCCTGGTGTCATAGCCCGCGAGTGATGACAGGATGGCTTCGTGATCAATCTCCTTGCCGTCATCATCCACGTCGGGGATACCAGATGTCACCGTGTCGATGTCGGCACCTTCATAGTGTGCCTTCACCATGGACAATGCCATCCTAGCGCCATCCCGTGCACATGAAGCTTTCCAGCTTGCGACACGCTCGGGGTCTCGGCGCAGAATCTCTGAGTACTTCACCATGGAGTCCGAGGCCTTGATATAAATTTGGAGGGGCTGGGCGATCTCCTTAGCTTGGGTGATGGCGGTGTTGATGAAGTTGCCGTCAAGAATCATGCATTCCTTGTCCGAAGGAGGCGAGCGGGTTAAACCCAGTGGCGCTGAAAATTCCGACAACGATTGCATGAGTTCAAAAATTCTAAGTATCTAGACTACAGAGCTACAAGGCGGAGGATACTTACTGAAGATGCTGGCCTTGGCCTGCCAGACGACGTCCGCCAAGGATTCCTTCTCTTGTTGGAGGAGCTTAAACGCCTTGCTATGGCGAAGGTTTTGCTCATCGGCAACTTGCTTTTGATCCTTTAGGATCGCAAGCTCCTCCTTCAAGTGATTGATCTCAGCGGAAGCGGAGTCCTGCAGGGCTTTCATGCAATCCTCGTGGATCTTCAGCATTTGTTCCCTCTCCTTCTTAAGGATCTTGTTCTCGCTGTCCAGCTGCTGGATGTGCTTGTGCTGCTCGACAATATCCTTAGCCTTGGCGACATGCTCTGCAAGTCGGAGAAAGCAAAGTACACAGTGAGTACTCGAAGAAGGAAGGCACAAAAGTAAAACGGAAATGCGCAAAAAGAAAACAGACTCTTGTTTTTGATGATCTGTTCCTTCAAGATGGCGGTTTTACCCTTTTCAGCTTCAAGGTCCGCACGCATCTTCTGATACTTGTCATTAGCCATACCTCTCCGAGCATTCTCGTTCTGTGGAAACAAATACAAAGTAAAGTCGTTGTTCAGTCTACTTGGAGCCCCTAGTCGGAGATTTCCCATCTAGGTGCTCGGGGGCTACAGCGAGAGTTTTTAACTTAGCAATATGCTTAGCTTTTCTTTAAGCATCTAGTCGGAGCTAGTTCAGTTCTCAACTAGAAGCTTGGGGGCTACAGTATAAAGTTTTAACTCGGAAAATGCTTAGCTTTTCTTTAAGTATCTAGTCGGAACTAATTCAGTTACAACTAGAGGCTTGGGGGCTACAGCACTTAAAATTATGAACACTGCGTATGCTACTCTTAAAGCATCTAGTCGGAATAATTCCTTCCATCTAAATGCTTGGGGGCTACAGTGAGAGTTTTTTCTAACTTAGTCACTCTTAGAGCATATAGATGTAAAACCAATGGTTTTCTGTCTACATCCTCGGAGGCTACAGTGTGATACTCATATGAAATGCAAAAGGTAAAGTAAAACTTACAAGTACGATGATCTTGAGGTTTGTAGCACTCTCGGCTAGCAGCTTGCCAAAAGAAACGTTGTTACTTCGCAAGATGTCTGCTTGACGGAGTAGCTCCTCAAGACCGCACGTCGGAGATGACGGCACTCCTCCAGGAACCATAGTTGTGCTATCCGGCGTAAGCACCGGGAAAATAATCTTTGGCAGCTCCAAGGGTTTCTGGGGAGTAGAGGCGCCGCCTTCGGAAGAGGTACCAACACCCACCACCGCCTTGCCGCTACCGATGGCATCCTTAGTCGGAGCTTCAGCCATTTGAAGAGCAGCGCTCTCCTGCGTCGCCTGCTCGCCGACAATCGCGAGTTCGGTAGAGGCGCCAGAATCCACTTCCATGGCGGAAGGGCCTGGTGCCTCCTGGGCTTGGGAGCTTGTCGGAGCGGAGGAGGGCTTGACAACAGGAGTAGCAAGGGCTATGGCGGGGGAAGAGTCGTGATGCAGCATATCTTTAATATTTCTAGAAGCCCCAAGAGTCTTGGAGGACTTCTTGAGGCTGGTTGTGGCTTTCTTCCTGAAACGTGCAAAGCGCATAAGTACAGGAATAAGACAGATAAATAAGACAATGCCGGAGAATAAGAAGCTTACACTAGGGGAGGCGCTTTGGCAAACATCCCGGTGGCTTTCTTCTTTTCCGCCTCCAGGGCGGCAGTACTCTTTTTGGAGGCTCCACCCTCCGTCTTCTTTTTCTTGCCTCCGTCGGCAGCGTCAGAGGTGGAGCTCTTCTGCTTTCGCGCCAACGGGACATCATCGTCGGACACAACCGTGACTTCCTTCATCTTGGGATCGTAGATTTGGGCGGCCAGGTTGCCCTCCTCTAGATCGCTAAGCTGTTAAGTAAGAAATCATTGTGTTAGACAAGAAGATATTGGCAAGACGGAAAAACTTGAGTAATGTCATACACGGAACATAAATACCTACCTTTGGGCACTTTCCATTTACGAACATGTCGTAGGTGAGGGTGAAGCCACGCTTCTTATCCTTCACCTTGACGATGTCCTTAAGACGGAACTTGAAGGAGTCGCTCGAGAAGTTGTCCTCGGAGATCCGGAGGGTATCCCTTCGGTCGCCGGTGTACTCGTGCATAAGCTTCGTACGGTGATGTAGAGGTTGGATCCGCCTGATGAACCAGCACATGGCTAGGTCCAAGCCGGTGAGACCCGTCTCTACAAACCACTCTATCCGCCTTATTGCGCGAGAAGCGTTGAGGTCGGAGGGAAGGGAGGCATGGGACCGCCATGTGGGTACTTCGGCGGCGGCTCCATCCATGAAGTCCGGGTACGTTACTTCTCGGCCCGACAAAGGAATGTCGGGGCCGTAGAAGTATGTCCGCTGCCAATTCTTGCACGACTCGTGGCCGACGATGTCGGGGAACCGCCGGCCAGGACGGATCTTGAAGCTTATGGTGCCGCAGTTTCTAAGCTCCTCCCTAATGTGTCCGGCTTCACGTTTGACGGTGAAGAAGTAGACAAACAGATCTAACCTAGGCCCAATCCTAGGTAACCCTCGCAAAGTGTCGCGAAGTTGCTAAGCACTAGGATCCTATTGGGGGAGAGGTTATGGGGTTGGACCTTGAAGTGATTCAAGACGGACAGGAAGAAGTGGGAGATGGGCAGAGGAATGCCGCGTACCAATTGCGCCTTGAGGGTCTCCAGCGCCGCCAGGTTATGGTCGCCGCCGGTGGTTTCTATCACCGCCGACGCGGCGATGACCAGACCCTCTGGGGGCACGACGACGGGGCTCGCCGCGGCTTCGCTCGACGCCGCCATTGACGGGGATGAACTGCTGCTGGCCATGGAGGAAGGAAAGAACATGACTGGTGCAGGCAAGAGGCTAGGGTTTCTCGAGGTTTTCGCGGAGAGCTCGAGGAGGCGCGCGGCTGGAGGAAGAAGACGATGACGCAGGAGAATGGGTTGAAAAAGTGGAAAGTGTCCCACGGCCGCTATTTATCTTACTCTGCGTCAAGATTCGTGCATCTAATCGGACGGTTGCCGCGTAGACGACGTGTTCGTGAACGTGCGCGGTAATTTCACCATGTCTCCAACCGTCGCCGCCAACGGTTCGTATCGCTCGCGCGGGAAAATCGGATATGATTACGTTCTCTGCATGTGTGAGTTACAAGGCGTCGCTGACCTACAGCCTACGTCGTCATAACTGACATGGTAGATGAGCCGTCCCATCGAAGATTCCGGCATGGACGGATTTAAACCGACAACGGGAGCGTACGATGGAAGATTCATCATTTCTCCGACTTACTCATAGAAGACGGAGAAAACCTTTGCAGGGTTCTTTGGGAGGACTACAAGATATTGCTTGACGATTTGCCGACATCCATCTATACGGAGCATTCCACGGGAAGAGGCAAGACGGCGCAAGATCTCGGAGTTGTCCGGGGGCTACTGTTGGGGATATGCTATATGGGTATCCTTATAGCATGTCTCTTATCCGACTAACCCGGGTGGCCCATAGTCGGTACCATGGCCTATGGCCTGCTGGGCGGCCCAGTTAGGTGGATCCAGAAGGGAGGCCCATGCCGGATAAAGGAAGGCTACGGTGGAGTCACCAGCGTACCCGGAGCCTTGGAGTGCAAGATACACAAGACTAGTAATAGACGGTGTAGAACTCTGTAACCTGTCCGGCTAGGACTTTTCCCTGTAACCCTAGGACCTGGCGACTATATAAGTCGGGCCTATGCGAGCCTTTAGGGCACAACATAGTATCATTTTACATACACCTCGCACAGTAAACCTAATCTCTGTAACTCGGCGTATTGCCATTATAGTGATTTATAGCAGGAGTAGGATTCCGCCACCGTGGTGGGATCTGAACCTAGGTAAGCTGTGTTACATCGTACCCGTCAACCGTCCGCCTTACCCCACGTCTCTAAACACGCACTGTGAGGACCCCTGCATGGCATACTCGTCGGCAATACCACGACACGGGGAACGAGCGGCAGCGAGCGCGCGCGCGTGCCAGCGCATGCGGTGGGGCCAAGCAACCGCAGCAGCAGCGCAACAGCTAGCAGCGCAGCGGCAGTGGGCGGGGCCCGCAGGAGGGCGCGGTAGCGAGCGAGGCACGCGAGCGGCGCGGCGGGCCCAACGCGCAGCGAGGCTGCAGGCGCGCGCGAGTGAGAGAAGCGAGGTAGCAGCAGCTCGTGGGGCCAGCGGCAGCAAGCGTGCAGCAGTGCGAGTGGCAGCTGGCGGGAGCGAGCGGCGCCATGCGCGCGAGGGCCAGGTGGGGGCGATGTGCGCGCGTGACAAAGAGGGGAAGTCAACACGGGGGCATGCGAGATCAGGGGAAAACAAGCGGGCCACACAGGCGAGCAGATCTGGGTGAACCTGGGGAAAATCTGGGCCGGCCCGGTAGGACCAGAAGCCACATCCGGGCTGCTCTGAGAGCTAGGCCGCGCACTGGGTCGACCGGTACTGGGCTGCGGTAGTACCGGTCGGCCCAGAAAAATAAAAGGCCCTTCTTTTTTCTTTTTAAACCGAATAACAGACAAAATTCAATGTGCGATAACTTTTGATTGGGAGCTCCGATTGACCCGATTCCAATTGCGTTGGATAGAGGACGACAAGTGCTTCCCAATAATAATGTGAGATACCTCACTTGGTGAGAAACCGGAAAGCCTTCAAGATCAAAATCGCAACAAGATGTAAACGGAAGATCCGATTTTGATGAACAAGAGCTTGTTATGGAGATTACCACAAGCTCTAAATTCTCACATGGATAAGACCAAATAGCAACCAAATATGATGATGCAAGTATGCAAAGGTTTGAGATCTCTCCGAACGATGTGACCGAATTACTCATACGAGAGCCCCTCTTGATAGACGGTTATCTATCCTAAACCCGGTCTCCTACACCAACAAGAGACCGGCAAAAGGGAAAACCTATCAAGATTATACCTTTGCCTTGAGCATTCCACTTGAGCTCGATGTAGACGGTCTTGCCCTTCTCAAGATGGAACGCCTTTCTCAATTCCTCATCATCGACCCCGCATATTGAGCTTGCACAACATATCTTCTTTGCATCATCGACCTTGAAGCCAACACATGCTCCAAGCAATGCCAATGGACAAATCCTACAAGTATAACTTAATACGCACATTAGTCTATAAAGATTGTCAATAATTACCAAAACCACGCATGGGGGCCCAACATGTTCTTTCATCAGCCCTTGACCGAGGTCAGCATCTTACCACTCCCACTCAATGAGCGCACCAACATGGACATCGACAAGCATTCCAGACAAATTAAGAAACTCCATGAAGAGACAAGAGCTAAAACCGAGCAAGAAGTTCTTTGTCAAGGTACTAGGCTCAACAGACACAAGAAATAGATGATCTTTTTGAACAAGGTGACCTTGTATGGATGCACCTCCTAAAATACCACTTCCCCAAAGGGCAAGACTCCAAACTCAAGCCTCGAGTTGATGGTCCCTTCAAGGTCCTCAAGAGAATCAATAGTAATGCTAACATCATCGACATTCCCACATCCATGTACCTCATGAGTAATGCGTTCAATGTGGCGAACCTTGCACAATGGATGAGCCACAAATGCTAAGTCAAGGCGGATCACTTTCTTGTGACAGTAAGCCTCTACTTCTCCAAGCGACATGTTGCCGTTGTCGGTGATGATGTTGTGCGGGAGACGAAATCTCACCACAAGATTGTGGACAAATCTTAGGGAAGTTGCCCCATCAAGCTTCCTAATTGGTTTAGCTTCAATCCATTTTGTGAATTTATCAACTAAAACTAGTAGATGAGTAAACCCATAAGGTGTCGTTTTCAAGGGTCCAACCATGTTAAGCCCCTAGATTACAAACGACCAAGTAATTAGCAAGGTTCGCACTTCTTTAGATGAACATTCATGGAGATGAGAAAGATCAAGAATCGAGGACGAATCTTTCACAAGGGTGGAGAAGATGTATCCCGTCCTACCGACGCCTCTACATCCACCCCACCAAGTCCCCCAAGTGGACCAATGACCCATGACCGAGCCAAGCTCCTAAATGATAAGGTGAACTCACTCCTCTCTATATGTTCTTTCTACTATACCTTGATGGATTTCTACTCCATAGAAATGCCTTGTGTATCCTTAGGTATGAGCCTCAAGAGCTATGCCAAGATGGATCATCGTCAAATTGGGACGGAGAAGAGAAGACTAAACTGGGAAAAAATGGCGCCAAAGTCGGCACACCGGATTCACCACCGGAATGGACCATACAAACTAGCGCCAGCTCTAGTGGAACCCATCCCAAACCGGTACCCCATAGAAATGACTCTCAGTATACCGATTCAAAAAAACTGGAAAAAAATCGGTGCCATCGAATTGAATCCAGCGCCAGGTCCGACGTGCCGACTTAACCGTCAGCCCTATCTGTCGCCAGGTCTGATGCCACCAACTTAACTGCCAATTTCATTCTGTATGTGCACAACTTTGGGTTTGATGCCCTGAGATATTCCTTTTACCTACTCTTTCTCCCCAAGTAATGTAAATAGCCCCTATGGCTCATCCTTTCTTTTTAGAGTTGATAATAGAACTAGAAAACCCTAAGAGAGGATCCAAACTAGTTTTGATCTCATCTTCCCCCCACCTCTTTGGACTTTGCCCATGGAATCCAAGTTGTACAAGGCCTCCACCTTAAGTTGTTTCTAGGTGAATTTATCAAGATCCTCATCAAAGTTATTACCCTCTCCGATTGGTATTGAGAGAGATCTTTGTTCGATACCGATCCCCGCACGAGGATTGTATTGGGCCGGTAGCCACCGGAGTGAGCCAACGACGTGTATCGTGTTGGGTGTTGCGTGTGTGTGCATCGGGTTTTTCTCCTTTGCGCGACTTCAATTTCATCTTCCTCTCCTCTTTTCCATCGTGAATCCCCGCCTTCCCCACTACCGTGAAAGATCGGCCCATCCTGTGGCTTACCCCATAACATAAGTCGTGGTCAACCATTGCTCAACTCATAAGTCTATCATGATACTTACTTAGTGCCATATCTTTAATTTCTCTCTTCACATCAAACTCTGAAGATCTTGATACTCCATGTATTAACACATAAGTTAGATCATGATACTGACTTAGTGCCATATCTTTAATTTCGGATTTATTTGAGTTTCACGAAAGAGATCCATCTTATTTAACTTCTTATTGATCATATTTAATTTATCTCTCCAAATAGATGATCTTGATGCCAGTACTCAAGGATATATTTATCTTTATGGCATCAAACCTTGAATCCAACTAATAGACTTCAAGCATTACTTATAAAATATTCCTTCATATAAAATTCAATGAAAACATTAGTACATAGAGATTATAGTTAATTACCAAAATAACATTTAGGAGCAATATACCCTTACAAAGTACTAGCTTCATACTTGATGGATACACATCATGTTAATATTAGGACGTCTGCCCATGTGTATATATGAATTGGATACAGTGGAAACGTTTGTTGTGGTCTTATGTAAGAAATTTGCACATGAACCCCTCAGTCTCGATAGAAACACAATATGCGGTCCCTAAGGCCACGTTAAATTGATGAGAAGGAACATGTTCGTGTTCCTATTCTCATTCATGTCCTCATGTGTTCTTCTACCACACATATAATGTATAGTGGGCACTTGATTTTTCTCCTCCTTGTGCACGTCGGCTGTCCTAGAGTATATCGTCCATGTCCAATTCATTGGGATGCCACCCGAGCCTCTCCTTCATGGATGAGATGAAGGGCCACCACACTATAGTAAGCCCATTTTCCATACCCATGCCTCCGAATTTATGGTGGTTTGGTGGGGTTTAACTAGCATTTTCTATGGGGATAATCCAACTAGTTCACGCAGATTTTCTAGATCAAATGACGCTTCATTACTTCATGTTGTGCCGTTTGTAGTACGAGGAAGTATATTATTGCCTCTGATCCTAAATAAGTGTCGCCATTTTGAACTAGACTTAGTTCAAAACCATGACACTTATTTAGGATCGGATGGAATACAATTTAAGTTTGCACACGTAGTTGATTATGTGTAATCCTTGGGTTTTTGGCGCTCAAATGAGATGAATGTTGCTCAAATGATGTTTGACCATGATAAATATAGATATTTTAACAAGTAAATACTTCAATTTTGTGTGCATTGAAATCTGATGATGTCCCGTTTCTAATTGACTGAAATCATCAAGTTGGTTCATTGTTTTGTGTAATATTTTTGAATTCAGATTAATTGTGTTTCATCAAGCTTTGTCATGTTAGACAAGTTTTGATTCAAAAACATTGTTAGTATTCATGCATGTTTGTATAATGTTCGTGTTGATGAAGACTTGTATTCACTAGAGATTAAGCATAATATATTTTTCTATGAAAGAGGTGTAAACTTTTCTTACATTAGTGCAATTGTTGAAATTTTTGATAACTATAGCTGTGATACTTGGTCTATGTTATGGACAGAAGATTGTCTGAAGCAGCTAGGATATTTTTTTAAAACGGAGGAAAAAGCTTTACGCCATCCATTAATTAAGAAGAAGGTGCCCTATTTTTAGGAGAAAACTAGGCAAAAACCAACAACACTAGGGCCAAACCACTCAAACACCAACAACATAGGGGCAAAAACCCACACACACGCCGACAACCAAAACCTAAGAGAAGATCCACATAGCCACCCGATGAACACACCAACCACGACACTCCTACACCGTGTCGAAAAATATATGCCAGGACAAAGGGGGCAACCATCAACCAATTGCAGATGCATTTCCAGTACCACCCTTCTTCTTGCTTGGTTTCTCCTTCCCAAAGGTTGATCTTGGCCTAGTACCACCTCCCCTGGACTAACCTTAGACCCAATCGATTTGTTGGATCCAGGACATGCATCAGCCAAGGTGGCAAGAAAATTGCAAATCTCTCTAGCGACGATAGCTCCATGCAGAGGAGTCAACGCTCCTGAATTATCAACCCCATCACCTATGTGAACCGCAAGCCTGTCGGACTCAGGCAAGAGAGAGACTACAACATCGACATCACCACCCTTCTCAGAGCCAAGAGCTTGAGCCATTATTAAGACCATGCCCAGGCACTCAGAGGCATCCGACACAAGAGGTTGCGACGACGGGACACAGGGAGAAAAACAGCCGTAGAGATTCTCATCCTGAACAACAACCATATGCGACTTCTTCTCAGAGGAGACAAGCACAAATTGAATCCTGCGCATTGGGGAGCCCCATACCGTCATAAGGGCATGCCTCCATCGGCTCCAAAGAATCCTTATCACGCGCCAACAACAGCTTGAGAGATGCCACTTTCTCACGAAGGGGGCGAGACGCTAGGATATCAAATGGTTGGAAGGTTGAATGTGTATTGGTACAAGCTAGGGAAAGCGATTTGTAATGGACTAGTCTGTATTTAGTCTTTGCAATGACCAGAGCTACCAATGAGCAGAAAATAGTAATGTAGCCAGTAAAGGTGCAATGTGTTGAACCTTCGACACGTGTGTATAACGATCAGTTCATGGAACAACTTCATTAACCAATTTCTTGATGCCGAGTGGATCCTAAAGAGATACCACTTCCCCATGAATTTATCTTGGACCAGCAAGTTGATAGCATGGAATTATCACATTGAGAGTCAAATTTCCCAAATGGTACCAATCGATGTTCCAATTACAAAAAACTACCACATCAGAAGCAAATTTAATCACGAATTGATAGGGGATTGAAAGCGGAACCCACCTATTTATTATGATAACGTGGTATAAGTTTGACAGCATGGAAAGACGGTTGTTATAAAGATTTTTGTCTTTTTAAGGATAAATAATGTTTTATTATTAATTTAAGTGGGGGAAAATCACATGAGGAAATAAGAAAAAGTTCACGGGAATGGGCGGCCACGGCCCCTCCCCTTCCTCTGCCCACCGGCGACCACCACCAAGCCCATCCCCTTCCTCCTCTTCACCCGCATGCGTCGTCCCACCCATCCCCTTCCTATGGCTCCACGATGAGTGTTTCCCCTTCTTCTGCTCCACCGGCACCATAGCCCTTCCTTCCTCTGCCCACCAATGACCACCGCCGCTCTCGTTCCTCCTCCTACCGGAAACCACCGCCCCTCCCCTACGTCCCGCAAATCAGCGCGCCCCTTCAATTTGGTTGGACTCATGTCTATTGCGCCCCACCGTAGGCCAACTCATAGTCGTGTCGACCCCACCACGGGCTTTTCGGTGCTGCTACTCCCCATTCCCTTCTCGACCTCCCTTTGTACGGCTTTCACCGCGACGGATCTCTGGCCCTTCTCGCTGGTGCTAGGGTGACGGGAGGTGCACGGAGGATTTTCGGTGGAGTGCGCGGTGGACGATAACTCGCGACGGCGCACGCGGTGTGGGTGGGGATTCGCGGCGGCGCGCGCTAGCGAGCAGGGGCCGACGGAGCTCGCTCTTGAGGGCCCGCGGTGGAGGCAGGGGATAGGGCGACGCGGGAAGGAAGAAGATGGTGAGGGATGAGAGCGAAAAAAATATGAGAACGGGTGGGGCCACTTTACTTAGTCGGTTCATTCAAACGGTGTGAATTTTTTATGCCACGTCAAACTTACAAGTGGGTCCTGCTATCAATTTTCATGTCAATTCGCGGTTAAACGCGGATCAGTGCATTTTCCGAAAGTCTGGTTCCAACGTGGTTTTTTTTTCCACTGAAACATTGACCGGTACCATGGAAATTTGACCGGCAATGTGCTTGTTTTTTGCTATCAACTTTGGACCAGCTGATTCAATTTGCAAGTAGATGGATTGCTTTACTTGAACCACGCAAGTAGTTGGACTGCAAGTGTAATTAGCTCAAAACAATGTGTGACAACTTTCTTCGCCATCACATGCTTTTGCATTGGTTATAAAATAGCTGCAAAGTTCAACGTTGATGAAATTATTGACTTGTTTGATGTGTGACAACGTCATCATAGCCGCGCTTCCTAGGATGCCCGATACAACGGTGGATGCACTACCCACAGCCTTGACATGGTGCGAGAAGGGCAACCTAGAGATCATGGAGGGGCATGCAGCAGGGGCCAGTGGGCACGGCAGCAAGCGGAGCCTGTTCCAAATTCTTCCCTTTTGTCCCCCGATGTACCGTCACTGATGATGCTCCCCGCCCCACCCATATGTCTCATAAATTCCTTCTTCCACGCCAATGCCACTGTCCTCCCCGCATGGGATCCTGCTGAATTCAGAATAGTAAAACTGACTATACTCCAGCAGCAACGGAGTGCAGGCTAGGCGCTTCTCGCGTGCCCGGTTGAAATCGGCACTACCGGCATTGAATTTGCCCCAGATCCATCTCACCAACCTATCATCAACTCCATGCACCCCCACCACTCTGCCAGGAGATCCGAATTTAACGTGGACTTTTCCGTAGATTGGGGAGTCTATCCACCGACACATTACGCCGAGTTCGTTCCTCGAATGATGATACACCGAGTTATTGCCCACCTGCCTTCAAGTTCAGGCTAAACCAAAATTATTAAAATTATTGTTGATGAAATTCTAGATGTAGAAAATAATACATTCTACTCTCAACTTTCAAGACTCCATATTTTTTGACCTGGATAAAATATCAATGTTTCACCGTTCATTTGTTGTACAGAGCAAAATATCTTACCTAGCCAGCCTGACAATTAGTCAACCATATAAGAAACTTGAATTTATATAACATGTCAAAAAACATAACCATATAAGGCCATTCGAAAAAAATATACACGTCATTCAAAATGACAATGATTAAAGAATTTAATTCTTGTATTCACTCTATTTTAAATTAATTAATTCAGTTTTGTCTAGATACGTATGTATCTAGACATTTTAGTGTGCAGATCGAAGCGTATCTAGATAAAGTTAAGTTAACTAAATTGGGACCTAGGGAGTAATTAACATGACTTGTCCGAAATATGCTTCATAAATGCATCCAATTCACGGGTTGAAATGATCTCTTTGAGTAGTGACAAGACTGACTCCGGTCATTTTCAAGAGTCACTCGAATCATTTCCATATTAAATGATTTCTTAGTGTCCTAAATAATAGATGTTATTTATCAGTATGCAAGATTATACATATATTTTTCAAAAATGGTTTGTGAGAAATGTCAGGACAGAAGACCACATGATTCCTAAGGCTGCTCATAGTGGAAGTGATATAAGTGGTACATAGATGACACTTAGACTAAAAAAAATAACGTGACAAGCTATTAATAAAGATAGGGAAAATATAAAATAAGTCTATAAAATAATACTTTAAGTTACTATCACTATAAAGATAATAACTTAGCATGTTATTACTTTAAGTTACTACTCATTATGACTAGTCTAGGTTACAATACCATTTACCTTTTTATATAAGTCGGGAGCGAGTTAGCTAGGTGTTCTTAGGTGCACCACCTCACTACAGGAAAGAAGTAAGGCGTCGACGGCCGGCCGGCTACGCCGACGGTCAAATATCGGGGTCATCGGCGTAGCTACCTTTCCTGGCCAGCTGATCAGTCTGGCCGTCGGCGCAGGGACGGCCATCGGCGTAGGTGACGGTACCGAGGGTAGCCGTCGGCGTAGTAGAGAGGGTTGTGCCGACGGTGGCCCTCGGCGTAGATATAACTCTCGGCGTAGACCCAGTTTAAACACGGTGATGGAAACGGCGTTAGGCAGACAGACTGTGCCCTTTGAAAATTTTTATTTGGTCTGTGCCGACGGCCTAGCCATCGGCGTAGCCTCCAGATTTTTTCCTTTTATCTCATTATTTTTTGAAAAATCATAACTAAATCAGTCTAATTCATAAAAATACAAATAATATATCAAAATTTGCAGAAAAATAAGACCTATCTATCTACACTCAAATATTACACATTTATAAAAAATAAGTAAATATAAAACATTATATATAGTTTAAAACTGGCATTATAAATTCAAAAACGATCCAAACAACGTGAAACCTTCGCGTGGTGTCATATTATGTGACATAGTTAGAAATAAAAATATCCAACTTGGTATATTGATTATGTCTCAAAAAAATTCACAAAATGACCTATCTCGATCGAGGTTTCTTGGCTTTCGGGTCAAATGACCAATGTTATGGCTAGAATGAAGGCATAATTTGTGATAATGTTTCCATATTGTGCATAAGTGTGCATCATGGGATGAGAACAATGTTTGAGGAGGAAGTTTTCCTTTTCGTCGCACCAAAAAGCCGTTTTCCATTTTCCGAATGCAAAAAACAGACGGTTTTGTGAAGCAACCACCAAATGGCTAATTCAAAATACTACCGTCACTTTTTTCAAAAATACTAGACCACCTTACATGGATAATGTCAAAACAGGGGGATCTCAAACATTTCCGTCTATCATTAGTGAAAATGACAAATTCCTGGCGAATCGGTAGGAAGTGGGTCAGATATGAACTACAGGTACATGATCGGATGCTCATGATTTTTTACAAAAATCATTTTTAGGTTCAAAATATGTTGGTTCATCATAGATCCACTTCAAGTTTATCAAGTCTCAGCCCCGAGCTAAGAATCTTCATGCCCGCCCTTCGACAAAGTTTAACGATAGTTTAAAATGGGCATTATAAATTCAAAAATGATCCAAACAACATGAAACCTTCGTGTGGTGTCATATTATGTGACATAGTTAGAAGGAAAAATATCGAACTTGGTTTATTGGTTATGTCTCAAAAAACCCTTCACAAAATGACCAATCCCGTTCGAGGTTTCTTGGCTTTCGGGTCAAATGACCAATGTTATGGCTAGAATGAAGGCATAGTTTGTGATAATGTGTCCATATTGTGCAAAAGTATGCATCATGGAATGTCGAACAATGTTTTAGGAGGAAGTTTTCCTTTTCGTCGCACCAAAAAGCCGTTTTCCATTTTCCGAGTGCAAAAAACGGACGATTTTGTGAAGCAACCACCAAATGGCTAATTCAAAATACTACCGTCACATTTTTCAAAAATACTAGACCACCTTACATGGATAATGTCAAAACAGGGGGATCTCAAACATTTCCTTCTATCCCTGGTGAAAAAGACAAATTCTTGCCGAATCGGTAAGAAGTGGGTCAGATATGAACTACAGGTACATGATCGGATGCTCATGATTTTTTACAAAAATCATTTTTAGGTTAAAAATATGTTGTTTCATCATAGATCCACTTCAAGTTTATCAAGTCTCAGCCCCGAGCTAAGAATCTTCATGCCCGCCCTTCGACAAAGTTTAACGATAGTTTAAAATGGGCATTATAAATTCAAAAACGATCCAAACAACATGAAACCTTCGTGGGGTGTCATATTATGTGACATAGTTAGAAGGAAAAATATCGAACTTGTTTTATTGATTATGTCTCAAAAAACCCTTCACAAAATGACCAATCTCGTTCGAGGTTTCTTGGCTTTCGGGTCAAATGACCAATGTTATGGCTAGAATGAAGGCATAGTTTGTGATAATGTGTCCATATTGTGCAAAAGTATGCATCATGGAATGTCGAACAATGTTTTAGGAGGAAGTTTTTCTTTTCGTCGTACCAAAAAGCCGTTTTCCATTTTCCGAGTGCAAAAAACGGACGGTTTTGTGAAGCAACCACGAAATGGCTAATTCAAAATACTACCGTCACATTTTTCAAAAATACTAGACCACCTTACATGGATAATGTCAAAACAGGGGGATCTCAAACATTTCCGTCTATCCCTGGTGAAAAAGACAAATTCTTGCCGAATCGGTAAGAAGTGAGTCAGATATAAACTACAGGTACATGATCGGATGCTCATGATTTTTTACAAAAATCATTTTTAGGTTCAAAATATGTTGTTTCATCATAGATCCACTTCAAGTTTATCAAGTCTATGCCTCGAGCTAAGAATCTTCATGCCCTCCCTTCGACAAAGTTTAACGATAGTTTAAAATGAGCATTATAAATTCAAAAACGATCCAAACAACATGAAACGTTCGCGTGGTGTCATATTATGTGACATAGTTAGAATGAAAAATATCGAAATTGTTATATTGATTATGTCTTAAAAAAACCCTTCACAAAATGATCAATCTCGTTCGAGGTTTCTTGGCTTTCGGGTCAAATGACCAATGTTATGGCTAGAATGAAGGCATAGTTTGTGATAATGTGTCCATATTGTGCAAAAGTATGCATCATGGGATGGCGAACAATGTTTTAGGAGGAAGTTTTCCTTTTCGTCATACCAAAAAGCCGTTTTCCATTTTCCGAGTGAAAAAAACGGACGATTTTGTGAAGCAACCGCCAAATGGCTAATTCAAAATACTACCGTCACATTTTTCAAAAATACTAGACCACCTTACATGGATAATGTCATAACAGGGGGGTCTCAAACATTTCCGTCTATCCATGGTGAAAAAGACAAATTCCTGCTGAATCGGCAGGAAGTGGGTCAGATATAAATTACAGGTACATGATCGGATGCTCATGATTTTTTACAAAAATCATTTTTAGGTTCAAAATATGTTGTTTCATCATAGATCCACTTCAAGTTTAGCGAGTCTCAGCCCCGAGCTAAGAATCTGCATGCCCGCCTTTGACAAAGTTTAACGATAGATTAAAATGGGCATTATAAATTCAAAAACGATCCAAACAACATGAAACGTTCGCGTGGTGTCATATTATGTGAAATAGTTAGAAGAAAAAATATCGAACTTGGTATATTGATTATGTCTCAAAAAATCCTTCACAAAATGACCAATCTCGTTCGAGGTTTCGTGGCTTTCGGGTCAAATGACTAATGTTATGGCTAGAATTAAAGAATAGTTTGTGATAAATTGTCCATATTGTGCATAGATATGCATCATGGGATGGAGAACAATATTTTAGGAGGAAGTTTTCCTTTTCGTCGCACCAAAAAGCCGTTTTCCATTTTCCGAGTGCAAAAAACGGACAGTTTTGTGAAGCAATCACCAAATGGCTAATTCGAAATACTACCGTCATATTTTTCAAAAATAATAGACCACCTTACATGGATAATATCATAACAGGGGGATCTCAAACATTTCCGTCTATCCCTGGTAAAAAAGATAAATTCCTACCGAATCGATAGGAAGTGGGTCAGATATGAACTACAGATACATGATTGTATGCTCATGACTTTTTATAAAAAAATATTTTAGGTTCAAAATATGTTGTTTCATCATATATTCACTTCAAGTTTAGCGAGTCTCAGCCCCGAGCTAAAAATCTTTATGCGTGCCGTTTTAAATGGGCAAATGAAATTATGGTAAGAATCACAACATAGTTTGTGATAAGTTGATATTGATATCATATTTGGATTCCTCTTATTTTTCTAATCAATTTAGACATATTATTTGCCGAATTCCGATTTACAGATTTAAAGATATTAATTATTCCATATTAAAT
Source organism: Avena atlantica (assembly GCA_910589765.1). Classification (NCBI taxonomy): domain Eukaryota; kingdom Viridiplantae; phylum Streptophyta; class Magnoliopsida; order Poales; family Poaceae; genus Avena; species Avena atlantica. The sequence goes on from OU342738.1 coordinate 230,066,021, forward strand.
AAAAAATACAAAAAATAAATAAAATCATTATATTTAATTGAATTCAATAATATTTTACTTATTCATTGTTGTTTACTTAAATAATTGCTTGTAATTTCAAAAAATACAACCATGTGACATGATGATATAAGACTTAATAGGAATGATATCATAGTATTGACAACAATGTGTAAATTGCTCTGCGGGAAGAGATTCTGAAGGAACGAGGAAGTTAAGCGTGCTAGAGCTGCAGTAGTGCTAGGATAGGTGCCCGAACGAAAACTTTAACTAAGACTGCAATTTAATCAATTGTTAACTATAAATAGTGTTAAAATGATTAAAGCGAAAGACTAAGGAGTCAAACAATTCAAAGATTAAAAAAATAAAATAAATATATTTTAGGCTATGCCGACGGCCAGGCCGTCGGCGTAGCTCCATTCCTGTGCCGACGGCCTGGCCGTCGGCATAGCTCCAGGCTAGACCGTTATCGAAGACGGCCGTTGACTGACATGTGGGACCCGCTGGAAGACATTATGCCGAGGGGGAGGGCTGTGCCGACGAGGACATACGTCGAGAGGGCTACGCCGACGGCCACCATCGGCACACTGTACCGATAGCGATTTGTCGCTGTGCCGACGGCCATAGTAAAAATTTCCTATAGTGCCTCCTGCTCCTCAAATTCATGGAACTAAAAAAGGCAGGATTAGCAGATATCTCTTTGGCTTAGAAAGCAGTAAGGTGTATCGGCCAATCATGGCCGTTCTTTTTCTTTTAGTTTCTTGAGTTTGATAGAAGGGCACTCCAAAACAGAAGTGCGACTTTTTAACATGTCCGGTGTGCATGCATCGAGAAGAAGAACTTTTTGCCACTTGCGATGAAGGAAAAAAATTGAGGATCCAAAAAAATGCTTATTTATAAGATTGTTTTTCACTTAGTATTTATTTTGTCTAAGACACAATATATATTTTCTTTAGGAAAACTTTGCAGACATGTAGGAGTATAATGTAAAAAAAACAGACATTTTTATTTTTTTAGATTTTTTTAAACATATGGTTCATCCTGAAGCATCCCTTTCTGCATCAGCAAGATTACTAGTATGTGAGTTGCCGAGAGTTTTACTGTCAGGTTGAGGGATATGCCTTTGCACACTGTCATCACTGATCAGTGCTCACAGATCTTGAAAAGCTGAAAAATCACTCCAGAAAAGACCAAAAAGGTAATCTTCCCCGGGAGGGCTACTGCCGCTATCAATAATACCCCGGTTGTACATATACTCCTAGCAGCAAACCCAATCATACACGCATGCATGCTCCTACACGCTGCCCTCGATCGATCGATTGCCTTTACACGGCGCAAAGTACGTACATACTACTCGAGAAGAAATGGTTGGTATACCAATACAATCAGCGAAAAGGCACACGAGAGTCCAGACGAGATGACTGCTTTGGTGCCTATATCGAGCTCCCGCTAGGCTCTGCGAGGAGCTCAGAAAGAAAGCCCGTATCAATGAAAGTATGAAACCATCGACGGGAGGCAGTTTTCTTCTCCCCTGCACAAAAGATTTGCGCTCTAGTCAAGACGAGCTAGCTGGCCTTCGTGGCGACGTCCAGGTCAGCATATGCATGCAGCGCATCCATCATTTCCGAGGGAGGGAGGGAAGCCCATCACGTCGCGCGCATCGATCCCAGCGGCGTCGTGCGTCCTCCGTGTAATCATGGCGTCGATCCATGCCCGGCGGGCGCGCGGTTGCCTTGCGCCTGGCCGCTCCTCTGGCATAGCCTGGCGTCTGGCGGGCGCGTGCGTGCCGCTGCGGCGTCGCAGGGCCAACGTACGCGCGCCGATCGAGCCAGCCTATCCGTCGATCGATCATTGCTGTGCGGCTGGCCTTCTGTGCGATTGCATGCGGCGCGCGTTCAGAGCATTTCCACTCGGCTTAGTACTAGTTGTTACTATTTTTAATGTGTAAAATAATATAAATGTGGTATCATGTAAAACCTTATTTATTATAATATAGAATCATTTTGTCTAAAAATGTGTGATGTTATAATAACATAGCTAAGTTAACAAACTAGGCCGAAAAATATTTTGTATTCATATTTATGCCGAACTATGCGAAATTCAAACGAATTTGAGCCAAATTTAGACGGAAACGGGCGTCCCGGTAACTCGGTTCGGCAACGCGAGTAGGAAACTCGGTGTTTTCAGACGAAAACGTGTTTCGTTCGGCCAAAGTTTGGTTCGAATTTTGGTCTGGAATCGTCTAACGAGTGAGGATGCTCTCAGCCGTGCTCCTGCCTGCAGCTTTGACCTGTCTGTAGGCGTAGTATCTGGTTTGAAACTTTGAATGGATCTCGACTCTCGAGTGAGCATAATCTCGGTTCGTCGAATCCACAGCACTGACGACTGAGACGAGGCTCGATCATTTGTCCCGGTACCATTGTTGAGAATCCTAGAGCTAGCAGCAGTGTTTCACAAGAAAGAAAGGACACTCGGTTTCTCATTTCTTGTGAAACACTGAATCGAACTCGCGTACTGATCCGAGGTGCGCACTGGACGAGCTAGCAGTGTTTGCAATGGATACTTGAACACTGAAAAATCAACTCTACTGTTCTTAATCAAATTCCTACTATAATATAATGATGTAATGATAAATTTGAAGAAAGACACCCTGCGTTGTTTAGTAAACGGTGTAATGAGAGGTCCAGGTCATCATCTTTAGACACCGACGACTGACAGAGTATGGATGGAGCGGTTCGACGCATGTTTCCTGACTCCTCCTCTGACCACGGCCCAGACCTCTGGTGATCACAGATTCCTGAAGCGCCCTCATTGCCCAGCAGCTAATACTAGTATATGCCATGTCACGCATACTCGGTTCTACCTTATGGGGAAAAAGAAAAAGATAGCATCAACAATTCCAGTCAGACTAGTTAGCGGCATGTGAGCAATCAACGTTTGCCGCAGCAGCCCTCAGAGCTTTATTGGACCGTCCCGCTCATTTCAGCCCAAAGTCGTCTCTGGGCTTTCAGTAAATATATTCGTATATATGGGGCGAGGCCCATAGTGGAAGCATTATTGTATTGTTCCAGCCTTTGACCTTTAAAAGGTCGGCTTGGTCTGCTGTGGACACACATTAAGTGAGTCTTTCTTTTCTAGTAGATAAAATGAAATAAATGCATAGTAAAAAGACAAGATTTTTCTAAGAATTGTGAGCTTTATTAGTTAGGCAACAATATTTTTCGTGAACAGTCTTGGATTGGCTTTGCAAGACATCATTGTCTATTACTCCTTCCGTTTCAAAATATAAGGCGCACACGGATTCCAATGCAAATTTTGACCGAGTAAATAGAACAACTAAAATTTGATTATATTATGTAAATTAGTATCGTTGGATTCGTATTGAAACACACTTTCCAATGATGCTAATTTTGTACCAATATTTTTTGTATATTTAGAGTAAATCTTGGTCAAAAAAAATCACGCAAACGAAGACGCCTTATTTATTGGAACGGAGGTAGTATTCTTTGATGGAGAGGTCCGTCATCCACACTTAGGTCCGGATGCACGGAATCCCAAGCTATCCCTTAGCCATTTCCCAAAGCCTCTTGGAGAGCCGATCTAGGAGTTTTGCCATCCAAAGCCTATTTGGAATGGCCAACCAAATAATGAATTTTATTTTTAGTAGGAGCTCAAACCTTTCAAACCATCTTATTCATGTGTGTAAGTGTGGCTCCAAAAAAATGGGCATTATATGCCGATGTTTTTGAGTACTCTTCATCGGTTGTGGGATACCAAATAATAGAGTCGTCAATCCATTTTCTAAGTTGTCTGTTGTTGAGATCCTTCCATAACTCAATGTATTCTTGGATGTGGAGGATGGTTAGATTTATGTCGATCTTGATCTTTGAGATCCATGCATAGTTATGCATGGCTTGCTTGACATTCCATTTCTTCCTAGTGGATGACTTAAGTGCAATATCATTGGGTTGCTTTCCATTAAGCCAAAGGGAGTCCCAAAAAGGCATAATATTTCCATTTCTATGTGTTTGGTAGTGACGGCATAAAATAGGCTCATGTCCACCGAGTCACAAGGATTTCTCATTCACATACATAACTTAGATGGATCGTGCCATTCAAACCATGGCCATCTCAATCGGAGAGCTCGTGCAAACGTCACAAGGTGTAGAATCCAAAATCTACCAAGGCACGTAGGCCTACACACCGCTTCCCAATTTATCTTGCGATTTTCACTGAAAATCTATCTAGTGTCGGCCCATAAGAAAGCCCACTCGATTTTATCCATGCTAGTGATGCACCCTGATGGGATGAAGAGTGGGGTGAGGTGAAAGATTGCTTAGGAGGCGAGGAGGATTTGATAAGGGCACCCGACCGTTCATATTTATGTTCTTTCCATCCCAATTGACTCAATTTCCGGCCATCTTGTCCTCAAGCGGTTGGAAATCAATCCTCTTTAGTTGCCTCGCGAAGAGCCGCAATTCTAAATATTTCAAAGAAAGGGTTGCATGGATTGCCGATAAGCCTTGAAGCACCTCGTCGATGTCAATGGAACATATGTGTTGATCCATTGCTCATGTAATCCACTTTGGATAATCTAATATGTTGATAGCTATTCAAAAGCTATTGTCTCTTTTGGTATAAGCTTCAACTTGGGGAACTTTCTTGCCCATCACTTGCCATAATCTACACTACTCGAATACAGTATAGATTCCAAGGATGTTGAGTAGCATTGTTAGGTGATCAGATGGTTCATTACCTTCATACATAAAGTCAATGAGTCTTAAGAATGATTACATCATTCTGGCAAGATTAAATATTTCCCACAAGGGTATCAAAAAGAGCTAGTGCTGTATTTTTTATGCATTTTTTATAATAGGTGCGTATACACCTATGAGCCATACCACCACCTTCATATTTTACTTTGCATGCATTGATTACTAATTTCATACAGATTGTTTTTACCTACATAAATGATCTAATTATAACTTCACTTTTATAAAATAAGAATCAACCGTAAGCTATACGTGAAGAACATATTAATGAATGCACGGCTGTAATGCTAGGTACTCTTGGTTCCTATTTTGTTTATATAAAAAAATTCAGTTGCTATGTAATAATCTGATGGATTCACAACATAGAAAACAAAAATATAATTTCTTACAATAGAACAAATAAAACCAAGATCTAATTTAGAAGATGCTAGCGACAAGAGAGATTATATCCTTATACCCTTATAGAACACGAGAGGAATTTTTTAATAACGTGGAAGATGCGGTCGTACTTTCTTTCTGATCCAGCACCACACGAACGACACCTCCAGGGTGTACATACGTACAAATCGAAGATATATCCTCCTTGTTGATCCAGCAAGGCGAGAGGAGAGGTAGACGAGATCTGTTCCAGCAGAACGACGGTGTGGTGGTCGTAATGGTGGAACTACGAAAGGGCATTGCCAGGCAACAACGAAGGAAGAGATGGAGGGGAGAGGGGAGGCACTGGCTAGGGCTTTTGGTGGATGCACCCAACCCAGGGACGGAGACAAGGGGGGACGAGCAGGGGCTACGCTCCCCCTATGCTTATGATTTTTACTAGAGATTTAGCCATGGCAGCTCCTTTTAAAGGTAATTTAGCAAGCTTAGCCCCCCTCATTGAGATTACAGACATAACTTGCCCCCCTTAAGCTCTGTTTCTGGCTCCGTCCCTGACACAACCCCCTTCTCTTTATATAGGATTTATATAGGGATTTCGGTGGACGCACCCAACCCCCTTATCTTTATATAGGGTTTACTTATGGTCGCAGTTCATGGCCCATGTAGGAACTTGAACTTCCTTTCACTCCAAGTTTCCTCCCAACTTGGCACCTAGGGTTTACTTATGGGGGCGCACGGTTCTTGGCCCATGTAGGGCAGTGCACCACCTCCTTGGTCCATGTGGGCCCTTCGTGATAGGTGTAGGCCCCACCATGGTACCCACCCCAAAACATTTTAGAACTCCAATATAATATCGAATTTTTTTGAAATTTTTCAAAACCCCCAAAATCACTTTCCTATATATGATTTTTATCTCTGGACCATTTCTAAGCTCCTTGTGTGTCCTTGATCTCATTCGAAACTCCAAATAAATATTCAAACTCGCCATTGCAATTATCTCATTAGTACCCCAGCGTCAACGAATGTTAAGTGTGGTGACCTATGGATTTTGGAATATGCAGACATGATAGAGACTCCTCTCTAATTAATAATCATCATCGGGACATTGATGCCCATAATGACTCCCACATATTCATCGAACATTATTATCGAATGAATCAGGATGTCGAGGATTCCATTCCGGTTGTCTTAGGATAAATTTACTTGCCCGAGATTCAATTGTCACTATCTTCACACCTAGTTCAATCTCGTTCCCGGAAAGCATTCTTTACTCATTCCATAACACACGATTTCCTTGTGATCAAACTCACTGTTCACGTGTTTGCAACCAATATAGAATGTGTATTACCGAGTTGGCCTAGAGAAAATATTTCTACCAGAGGGATGTACAAATCCTAGTCTTGATTCCAGCGTATGACTATCCACAAGCCTCGAGGACACCAAGGAGCAGTGAAGCATATTGATATGATTGTGAGAACATGCAAGTCCAAAGAAATAGTGCCAAATCAAAAGATATTGAGATGTCACTACCTCAAGAATGAATGTGCAACCTTCTTGGTGTCCCTTGTAATGCCCTTGCGAAGCAAATGGATAGTTGTTCCATTCCCAATGCATAGAATCTATACTCCCAAGCATCCTAGGATATTGCCTTAAATTGACAATAGCTAGGAGCCGAGATATGTCCTCCGCATTTGGTCCTGTCAAGAGGTGGTCTCCAAACACTGCCACCACCCCTTTGCAAAAAGTGTACATTGCTTCAACACATGTGGATTCGCCCATGCGGAGATGTTCATGAACTAGATCACCGACAACTCCATATGCAGTGTAGTTTTGAATGGAAGAAAACCCTAGTTTTCCACATGCATATTTCCTCATCTTGAAATAGTCATCATAGGCTTCCAACTCATTCACTAAATGATCGAACACATCCCGACGCATGCGAAAGTGACGATGGAACTAAGAAGCGGTGTATAGGGTGCCCTCCAGGTTGAAGTATTCATTGTAAAGATGATTGTGAGTCGTAACTCTATCATGTTTCAGCATCTCATGGCCTGAAATCAATCCCTGGACCTTGGAATGGCTCACTGTTACTATTCATGGAGCACAAGGCTGGCTGCGAGCAAAATTTCTGAGTCATCATGGGATGAGTCAACCGACGATGTATCAATGAACTCTGTTAAGAAGAACATTGCAACATCATCGTCTGCCATTCTCTACAAAGCCAAAGAGCAATTAGAATGACCTAAATGTTGTTTGAAAATTATCTAAAAGAGTGATATGTTCGGGATTTTCTGCACCTCGCAACGTCAGCCACGCAAATCAGCAAACACCTTGTTGGCGTAGCTCCGACGGACCGAGATTGAGGAGTATGTGGAACCAAATGGCACAGAGAAGCAACGGTGGAGCCAACAGAGGTTGATGTTAACACGACGGAGCTCGTGGAGGTCGATGTCATCGTCGTGCAGCTTGTGAAAGCCCAATTGAGGGCACCTACTTCTGGTGCTGCTTTGGTGGATCTAGCGGCTACAAGCGCTCCTTCTCTAAGAGGAGACTAGGGGATAGGATGGCAGGCCTCGTCCTTTGCCTTTTCAACATCTCGGCATGGGCAAGATGACCACGGAGCTTCCGTGGCGAAATGGCAGTGGTAATAAAGAATGTTTCGGGCGTCAAGCTAGGGGTGGGAATTGTTCGGCGTTCCCAACAGGACGGCCAAAAACGAATATGGGAGGACCACAGACATCGTCCTCTTGCCCCTAAATCGCCCCCAAGTTTGGGACCAGTTTGGGGGAAATGGGATGTCCGAGGGGAGGAGAACATTTGGGTGCACCATTGGATGACTCATTCTAGTACTTGTCAAACTTTTGTTGCATTTTTCTCACCATGAATGCAATGACTTTGTTTTTATTCTTTGCATGTCTTTTCAACAACATTTTAATGCTCCATGATTCGTCGGAAACATATCTATAATTTTTTTATGTTCCATGCTTGTTTAGTATCTACTTTTCTTTGCTTTGTATTTCTTTGAGGTGGTTTTATATCTTTTCTGGAACTAACCTATTAACAAGTTGCCACAGTGCCAGTTGCATGTTTTTTCTGTTTTTGGTTCCAGAAAGGCAGAAAATCAATATTCTCGGAATTGGACGGGACAAAATCCAAAGTCAATAACTTTCCGTGAGGGACACGAATCCAGAAGGAGGGACAGAGAGGCACCAGAGGGTGTCCAGACCCACCTGGGCGCGACCAAGCCTGGCCCGCGCCTGGGAAGGGTGTGGGCCCTATGGCCACCTCCTCGGCCTCCCCCTTCGCCTATAAGAGCCCCCGAGGAGAAAACCCTAAATCATCTAGAAGAAATCCACGAAAACCTCCACAGTGCCGCCGCCACCGAAGGGGAGATTCGGGGGACAAAAAGTCTCTGTTCCGGCACCCTGCTGGGATGGGGAAGTGCCCCCGGAGCCATCTCCATCGATCTCCATAGCCATCTTCATCACCATTGCTAATTCCCATGATGAGGAGGGAGTAGTTCTTCCTCAGGGCTAAGGGCTCTACCGGTAGCTATGTGTTCATCTCTCTCTCTATGCATGATCTTGTGGTCATGAGCTTTGTAATCAAGTAGATCTATCTTGATACTCAAGTGCTTCATTAGATCTCTGCTCTCCCCATGTGTGTGAAAGTGATAGCGTGCACGCCATTATGGCACTTAGGCTTGAGTCTACATAAATACTCTTTGTGCTTTAATAGATCTATACTTTTTCCCACGTGTGTGAAAGTGACAGCGGGCATACCGTGTGTGGCACTTTGGCTAGATTGAATATTTGTTATAAGTTATATTTGGAGTTGGATGTCTCTATGAAATTGTGGTGTTTGTTGGAACCATCTAGCGCTCAAGATGACAGTGTGGGGTTATCTAGATTGGGGAAGGCAGACTTTGAGGTGTGCTGTTATAGACCTACCATGGATTAGAGTGTCCAACCGGAGAGTAGTTAAGAGTAGTATCATGAAGAGAGGATATTTATATGAGAGAGTGTTCACTAGTGAAAGTATGATCCCTAGGCCTTTATTTCTAAGCATTGAAACACTGTTTGCTACTAGACCTGTTGCATGTTTGCTTGCTTCCATCTTTGTTCCGTTTGTTGGGGAGGTTTTGGTCCTTTACCTTACCTCACCATCAAGCTCTTTTCTGGCACCGTTACCCCACGTCAACAACAAGTCAGAAGCTATTTTCTGGCAACGTTACCACTTGTATTTCACTATCTCTTCGCCGAACTAGTGCACCTATACACCTGACAAGTGTATTGGGTGTGTTGGGGACACAAGAGACTTCTTGTATCTTGATTGCAGTGTTGCTTGAGAGGGATACCTTTGACCACTTCCTCCCTGAGTTCGATAAACCTTGGGTGATCCACTTAAGGGAAACTTGTTGTTGTTCCAGCACCCCATGGCACCCCACTGCCGCTCAATCGGAACTGGGGAGGCCAGGTGGGCCGTGCGGGAGCCTCGCACGGCATGTCGATCATCAACGAGGCGGAGCGCCAGTGTCACATCGTTGCGGATGGCACCCGGAAGTGTGCCTGCCTCCGCTTGATCTGCAACGGGTGCCGGTCCCGGAGAGGCTACATGTGCGCGAGACCGATGACGCCGAGCATGGCAGCATGGCCCGGCCGTTGATGCGGCTCGGTTGACTGTAGATCCTCGTTGGGAAACACCAAGAGCAAGGTGTGATGAGCACAGAAGCAAGTTTTCCCTCAGTTATTAAACCAAGATTATCGAACCGGTAGAAGTAAGGAAACAACTCCAAGGTCTTGCTAACACTTGGAACCTGCATAACACAAACTCAAAACTTTGCCCCAACTTACAATGAGGTTGTCAATCTCACTAGTTTGCTGAAAACAAAGGATTAAATGTATAGTGTGGAAAATAGTGATTGCTTGCAGACAATGGATGATGTATCAATGATAAAGATTGGACCGGGGTCCATAGTTCACTAGAGGTGTTCTCCTTAAGATAGATAGCATGTTGGGCGAACAAATCACAGCGGGGCAATTGACAGATTGAGAAAGCATAACAATGCATATACTAGACATTTTGACTCCTACAAGATTTGATTGGACATTACAACATAATACATAGACCGTAATCCAACTGCATCTATGACTAATAATCCACCTTCATGTTATCATCCGAACCCATTCTAGTATTAAGTTGCAAGCAACAGATAATTGCATTAAGCAATGTGTGTGAAGTAAACAATACAATTTCTCCATGAACAAAGGATTATTGTGTTCTCCCTAGTAGCACCAACACATCTACAATCTTTGAGATTTCTGTCACTTCCCCGGATTACTAGAGGCATGAACCTACTATCGAGCATAAATACTCCCTCTTGGAGTTGCAATCATCTACTTGGCCAAGATAGCTACTAACAACGGAGAGCATGCAAGATCGCAAATAACATAGACATGATAGAATCAATAATCAATCTGACATAGTATCTCAATAACCATCGGATCCCTGCAAACACAACATGTATGATTACAAATAGATGATCTTGATCATGAACGGATCTCACAAGATCTAAACATGATAGCACAAAGGAGGAGAAACAACCATCTAGCTGCTGTATGGACCCATAGTCCAAGCGTGAACTACTCACGCATCACTCCGGAGGCTGGCATGGTGATGAAGAAGGCCTCCGGGATAATCTCTCCCCTCCGGAAGGTTGTCAGAAAGAACTTTAGATCACCCCCCCCCCCCGATCTAGGGACGATGGTGGTGGCGTCTACAGACTATTTTGTGGAGATTTGATCGAGTACTTAGGGTTTCTGCATCGGGTGCTTTTATAGGCGAAGGGGCAAGGTCGGTGGGTGCCCGAGGGGCCCACACCTGGTGGTGGCGCCCCCTCCCCCCTAGGCCGCGCCGGCACTAGGTGTGGCCACCTCGTGGCCCCACTTCGGCTGCCCTTTTGACTCTGTCTTCTCTCCGGTAAAATATTTACTTTGACTTTTGTTTCGTCCAATTACGAGAATATTTCCTTACTAGATTTTCTGAAACCAAAAATAGCAGAAAACAGGCAACTGGCACTGCGACATCTTGTCAATAGGTTAGTTCCGGAAAATGTATAAAAATACCTCAAAGTGTAGACAACACATAACAAAGTTGATACTAAACAAGCATGGAGTATCAAAAATTATAGATACGTTTATGACGTATCAAACATCCCCAAGCTTAACTCCTGCTCGTCCTTGAGTAGGTAAGTGATAAAAAGAATAATTTTTAGGTGACATGCACCATCACAATCTTGATCAAAATATTTGTAAAGCATTGATAGCTGGGATCAAAGTACTCTAAACATGAGAATGAAAGATGTAGCTCTAACAATAAGACAAAACAACTATGTTGTAACATGAAAAAGTACAAACAAAGATCATGAATAACAATGCATTGAAAGACATTTGTTTGTTTCACCTATAGAAAACATAGAAAGAGTGGTATTCAGCTTGTCCCTCATGGAGTAGCAAAACATAAATGCATAGGACACCTTCAAAGTTCATAAGGGTGACTAGATACAAATAGTTTAAGAACAAGCAATATCAACATTATGAATCAATCAATAAGTTTTGGGACAATGCACACAAAACTAAGAATGACAACTATGCTCTCTTAATTGGTGCATAAAGATAGAAGGTGGAGACTCAATATAAAAGTAAGAAGAAAGACCCTTCATAGAGGTAAGTAGGGATTTCAAGTTTCATAAAGAGATTCCAAAAATTATGGTACTTATTAGCTTTCAGCTCTCATTGACCTATCATAATCATCTTGAAGTGATTAAGGTTAAAGTGAAATAAATATGGAGTATATGCTTGACAAATCATAAGTTGGCAATCTCATGTCCCTAGAGTACGACGGTCGTTCCTCATGCTACTCAACTTTAGTCACAAGCAAGTTCTTGTCATTGTAAGTATATGTGTATCATAGAGAACCGCTATGGCGTACCCCTTGCCCCATGACATAGGACCTATCCCATATCAAAATGATAAGGCAACAAACAGTGAGCATCTCAGCAATCTTCTTATTTATCATGGGTATGGTGCTATTTTTTTTATTTTTCTCTTTATCTCTATATTTTTTCTGAAGATGCTTCATGGATTGCTCACTATGGTGATGATGTAAGTTTCTAACATGATTAGGCATGGCTTAGGCTAGCCGCCCAAGCGTTTCTCTAACACATATATAATACTCCATGGATGATACGTCCAAAACATATCTACTTTCCTGAACACTTTTGCTATTATTTCTCCTCTAATTTGTGTGATTTGGATACAACTAACACGGACTAACGCTGTTTTCAGCAGAATTGCTTTGGTGTCTAGTTTTTGTGCAGAAAATCAACTTTCAGGAAAAATCCCAGAAAATATCGCAAAACTCCAATTTTACTAGAAGACTCACAGAGCCAGAAGACGAGACGAAGGAGGGCCACGAGGGGCCCAAACCCCCTGGCCGCGGGGGCCAGGCTGCGCCTAGGCTGGTGAGGCCCCCTCGGGCACCCCCTCGGTCTCTCCCTTCACCTACAAAATCCCTCTGACCTAAAAACAAGAGGGGGTTTGACGTTTTTCCAGATAGAGTTCCGTTGCGCCACCACCACCAGAAACCGCTATTCGGAATCAAAAACTTCGTTCTGACACCCTGCCGGGATGGGGATTTGGAGGAGATCATCGCCATCATCATCACCGACGCCTCTCCATCAACCATCCATGTTTTCCCCATCCATGAGTGAGTAATCCCCCTCTGTAGGCTATGGGGATGGTAGGGATTGGATGAGATATATCATGTAATCGAATAAGATTGTTAGGGCATGGTTCCTAGTATCTTTGTTAGTGCTATTTGACATTGTTGCAACTTGTTATGCTTAATGCTTGTCACTAGAGCCTAAGTGCCATGATCTCAGATCTGAACATGTTATTGATTCATGATGATAGTATTGTTTGTGATATTATCTGCAAGTTGTTTACACATATTATTGTCCAGAACCAAAGGCCCCAAAGTGACAGAAATTGGGACAACCAGAGGGGATGGCTATGATATGAGGATCACATGTGTTCACAGAGTGTTAATTCTTTGCTCCGATACTCTATTAAAAGGAGTACCTTAATTGCTAGTAGATTCCCTTGAGGCCCCGCTGCAACGGGCTAGTAGGACAAAATATGTTGTGCAAGTTCTCATTGCGAGCATGTATGACTATATATGGAACACATGCCTATGCTTGTTTAGTACTTGGATGCTTTATCTTATTTATCTGAAAATGCCCTAGATCTTGATATTACATGAATAGTCTCGTTCATGCAACGCCCGTCCATCCATCTCTATGCCTACCGCACTCAAATCCTACTGCTTGCTGCTATTGCTACTACTGCCTTTATTTTACTGCTATTGTTACTTTGCTATTGCTACTACAAAACTATTGCTACTGATAAACTACCGTGAGCAAGATTATTTCTAGGTGCAGCTGAATTGACAACTCAGTTGTTAAGGCTTATAAGTATTCTTTGGCTCCCCTTGTGTCAAATTAATAAATTGGGTTATACTACCCTCGAATATTGTTGCGATCCCCTATACTTGTGGGTCATCAAGACTATTTTCTGGCGCCGTTGCCAGGGAGAATATATTTATTTGTAAGTTCACTTGGATCTATTATTGTTCGCTGCTATTCCTTTCATCATGGGGAAAACTCGTGATGGAAAGTTTCCTATTTTACCATCCACTACAAGAAGAGGTACAGTTCTAAACACCTATGCTGCTCTTGATTCACCATCTGTTATAAGTAAGCTTGTCACACCACCACCACCACATACACCTTCTACACACACTGCTACTACTTCTGAATTTGAAATTGCTTCTGATGCACATGATGTTACTTCTACTGTGCTTGATGAGAGTGGTTCATTAGGTCCTTTCCTAGATGCTATTATTTCTAGAACTATATTGGGAAACACTAAAACTCCTAGTGAAGACACTATTACACTTGTTAGCTCACCTGAGTCTAGAGAGAGTTATAATATTAATGATGGTTACATTGAAATGACTGATGAATTTATTGGAGAATATCAAAACACACGTGGTGCTAGTGCTATTAGGAGTCTTCTTGAGAAACGTACTATTATACCTAAAATGTCTCATGATGCTAAGTTTTCCACCTCTCCCATAAACATTAAAGATAAAGATTATGATTTCCCTCTTGATTTATCCTATATAAACATTGTTGAGAAGAACCTTTTTGTGGGACTGAGAATGAAAGGGCTGTGGCAGATATGACTGATCTTTCTACTATGAGTGCCTTATTTTTTGATGATGTTAATATGCGCACCTACTTTGTTGCTAATTTTTTCCCTTTTTCACTAGAAGGAGAAGCTAATGCTTGGTTTAATATTTTACCTCCTGGATCCATAGATAGCCTTGATTGCTTGATTGCTACTTTCTTTCAGAAATATTTCCCTCCTAGTGCTAGACATGTTGTTTTGCAGAAACTTTTTGATTTTAAACAGGGAGAAGAGGAGAAATTGCCTGAGTCATGGAAAAGGTTCTATGCCTTGATTCATGAACATATTGGATGTCCATTACCTAAAAATGAGCTTCTTGATATATATTATAATGGACTAACTGATGAATCTAGGACATACCTGGATAGTATTGCTGATTGTGTTTTCAGGAAAAGAACTCCTGCAGAAGCTGAAGAATTAATGGCTAAAATAAGCAAGAATTATGATGATTGGGCTACAATTGAGCCAATTACACCTGAACCCATTGTGCCTGAACCAACACCAATACCAACACCAAAGAAGAGGGGAATGATTGAATTAAATGATGAAGTGATGAAAGAGGCTAAGAAATGTCTTAATGAGAAGGGTATTAGATCTGAAGATGTGAAGAATTTACCTTCTATAGAAGAATTATGTAAGCCAATCTCCCAGTCATCTACTATTGAGGTACACTCTCTCCAACATTTTTATGAAGGTGATATTCCTTATGGTAAACCTCTTGATCAATGCTTAGAGGAACTTGATACTTTTAGTGTTAAACAAGGTAATTTTAATAAACAAGTTCAAAATCATTTATTAGAAAACTCTAGAGCTATTAAAGAGTTGAAAGATATTGTAGAATTCCTCTATTAAAACCCTGAGTGGACAAAACCTTTATTTTTTCAAATTCCTTTAACTGATGCTATTAAGTTGCCTCATTATTCAAAGTATATGAAGGATATTATCTCTAAAAAAAGGAAGATTCCTAATGAGGAAATTTTTACTTTGCTTGCTAATTATTCCTTCAATGGTAAGGTTCCAAAGAAACTTGGTGATCCAGGTATTCCAACTATTCCTTGCTCTATTAAAATAATTATGTTAGTGTTGGAATTATGCCCTAGAGGCAATAATAAAGATGTTATTATTATAATTCTTGTTCATGATAAAGTTTATATTCCATGCTAGAATTGTATTAAGCGGAAACTTTGACACTTGTGTGGTTTATGAACAACACCGTGTCCCTAGTACGCCTCTATGAACTAGCTCATTGATTAATGATGGTTAAGATTTCCTAACCATATACATGAGTTGTCAATTAATAATGAGATCATGTCGTTGGTAGAATGATATGATGGACAGACCCAAATCAAGCAGAGCAATTAGATCGTGTCATCGTGTTCATCTTTGTGAAGCTTTTCTTATGTCAAATATTGTATTCCTTAGACCAGGAGATAATGCAACTCCCTGGTATTGGAAGAAAGCTTTGAGGTCATCAAACGTCATCCTATGAGAGGGTGATCATAAAGGTGTCTCTCAGGTGATCGGAAAGTACTTGTTGGGTTGTATGTATCGAGATGGGATTTGTCCCTCCCAAGTCGGAGAGATATACTTCGGGCCCACTCGGTAATCGATATCAACACCGCTTGCAAGCACGTGGTTAAGGAGTTAATCACAAAGTGATATCGGATTACGGAACGGGTAAAGTACTTGCTGTGAACGAGATTGAACTAGGTATGCCGATACCGACGATCGAATCTCGGGCAAGTAAAATATCGCGCGACGAAAGGAATATATATATATATGGGATTAATTGAATCCTGGAATCATGGTTCATCCGATATGATCATCGATGAATATGTGGGAGTCAATATGGGTTTCCAGACCCCGCTGTTGATTATTGATAGAAGATCATGTCTGCATATTCTCGAACCCGTAGGGTCACACACTTCACGTGTCTCGATGCTAGGATAGAATGGATAATTGGTTTATGAGTTTTTGTTCGGAGTCTCGGATGAGATCCAGGACATCACGAGAGGTTCCGGAATGGTCCGGAGAATAAGATTCATATAAGGGAAAGCAGTTTTTGGATTTCGGAATTGTTTCGGATTGTTCAGTATTGTACCGGAAGCTTCTAGAACCTTTCGGAGTGGGACCAACGTGGCCCCACTTGTCGGGAGGGGGCGTGGGCCTACGAGGGAGTGCCCTGGCTGCATTGGGCCAGGGGCACAAGGACCCATAGGCTCAGCCAGCCAAGCCCTAGGGGAAACCCTAGGGAGAGCTTCTAGAAAGGTGGGGGGAAACTTGCCCCCCACTCCTCCCATGTGGCCGACGGCCCTAGGCTTAGAGGAGGGGCAAGGGGGCAGCCGGACAGCCCTCTATATAAAGAGGGCAGGGGCACACCCTCCTCCCACACCTCCTCAAACCCTAGCCGCCTAGTTGCTGCCCTCCTCTCTCTCTCTCTCTCTCCCGACTACGCGTAGGCGAAGCCCTGTCGCAGAAACTCTCCACCTTTGCACCACGCCATCGTGTTGTAGATCCAATCTATCTCTCCACCCCACTTGCTGGACCGAGGAAGGAGGAGACGTCGAGGTGCCGTACATGTGCATCTCTCGGAGGCGTCGCCACTTGCGGCGTTGGATCGGATCAAATCGCGAGGAGGAGAAGGCTAGTACGACTACATCAACCACGTTCCGTTGAACGTTCCGCTGTGCGAATCTTCAAGGGTATGAAGATCTCATCTACCCCCTCTCGTTGTTTGCATCTCCTAGATTAGATCTTGGCTTTCCCGTTCGCATCCGTAGAAAATTTTGATTTACTATGCTGCGAAACCCTTCAGTTAGAACTGCTTTGTGTGATTTGGGAGCTACAGTTAGTGTTTTGACTTTTTCTCTCTACAAGAGACTTCAACTAGAAAAATTGATACCAACTGATATATCTTTGCAAATGACTGATAAGTCTTCTACTATTCATGTTGGTATATGTGAGGATGTTCTTGTTCAAGTGGCTCATAATTGCTTGGTTTTAACTTATTTTGTTGTGCTTGAGATGCCTAAAGATGATAATATGTCTATTATTATTGGGAGACCTTTTCTTAATACTACAGGTGCCGTCATCAATTGTAATCAAGGAAAAGTAAATTTTAATATTAATGACAAAGAGCATACTGTCTATTTCCCCAAGAAGATTGATAATATCTATGGCCTGAATTCAATTGAAAATATTGAGGGCATCAAAGTTGGAGAAATATATTATCCCATTCCACAAGAAAGTTTTGAAACTATTATGATTGGGACTAATGCTATCAAGATTGAGGTAACATAATCATTTTGTGAAATGCAAAGTTTTGTTTCATATAAAATTATTTTGGTATCAAGACTTGATCAACCTTGTTAACAAAGGGATTTTAATGGACAAAACAATGCTTTCACCATGATTATCCTTGCTCACTTTTATCTTTCTCCTTTCCTATCTTTGCTCTTCGTCTTGTTCGTCTTAGTTTTGCTAGTTTCTTACTTTTTAGAGTGTTTTAGAACTTCTGTAGTTTTTGTTTTTGTTTGCTTTTGAGTCTTTGAAAAATCTTTTTCTGCGAGAAGATCAATTTTCATAACTTGGAAATTGGCCAAAAATAAAGTTTCCCGAAAAATTCCAAAAAATTCATATTAAAAATTTTCATGAAAAAGGGGTAGAGGGGCACCAGGAGTGACCTAGGGGGACCCACCAGGACAGCACACCCCCTGGTGGCGCAGCCAACCCCAGGGCGCGCTTGGCCTAGGTGTGGTCCACCCCTAGCCCTCCACCTTTCCTCCTTCCAGCCACTTCTTTCTCTCTCCCAAAAAACATCGGAAAATTTATCAAAGCTAGAGTTCCTATTGTTCTTTCTCCCGATTTTCGATCTCCCTGATCAACCCATCTTTGCTGCTGATTTTTGGAGGGATTTCTCTCCGGTATGTGCCTCCTCCGCTTCTCCAATTATATTTTTGATTGGTGGTTTGTATCTTGAGTATTTTGCTACTGTAGGTGACAGGTTGTGAGAGATTTCATGCTTGTTCTATGCTTAGATATTACATTTTGATGCATGTTTAGCCTTCTAGCAAGTTCCTATAGTAGTTATCCTTCATTTATTAACTTGGAAATCACTTGATTTGATGTTTGTCTAAATTTTCAGAAAATAAGATGAGTGAATACCAGCTAAGTCAACATGAAGTAAGGGTAACGGAGATTATGAAAGTCCACCGCGAGGAGGAAGTTTTCCCTTCCATTTATCCATGCCCAGAATTCATGAGAGCTGCAGGGATATTTCAGGATTTCCAAATTCTGATTTCTAATGCAGGATTGGAGCATTTTGTTGGAGAAGAACCTTACCAATATGTGAAACTAACTATGTTTATGGTGCAGGATTTTCGATTTAGTTGGTCCTTGCCTAACCCCATTGTCCACTACAAAATTTACAATATAGTTGCCAACCTCCCTTTTGATGATTTTTGTGCAGCTATCAGAGTGCCACAGTGGGGTTCATGTAAGAAGATTAGAGAGAGGCCTACGCCACTCATGGACTTATATGCAGAGATTTTCCAAGGATGCAGCTTTCCAAAGGAGAGTGGTAAAATTCGGAATATTCATTACCCATCCATTCGTCATTTTGCCTATTTCATTGTCAAGTGTGTTCTTGCTAGGAAGACTGCTAGTAAGTTGTCTTCATTTGATCTAGATTTTATCTCAGCTGCTTTGAATAGGGATAAAACTTATAACTTGGGTGCTTTGATAGCTTTCCGTCTTGCTGCTAACCGTGAGAAAGGTGGAATTTGTGGAGGCCTCATTGCCTCTCATTTATTAGCTTTGCATGGTTTAGCGCCTCATCATTCAGACTTGTAGTTTCCCATAGAGAGACTTGATCTAAATTCCATGATACAACATAAGTTTGTTTCTTCTTGGTCTAGTTTGAGCGAGTTAACTTATGAAATAACCTTTCTTAAGAGTGGTTGGAGAGGGGGTAAGTCTGAGAAAGTAGTCCCTTTGCTTTGTTTAACTTTGATACTAGGAAAGGATGGTCACTCACAGAGGAAGATCTTCACACATACATGGCGGAGCTCTCCCAGCAAGAGGAGAATGTTGGAGAGGATGACGAAGATAATTCGGTTCAACCCTCCAACATGGGGGAGTCTTCATACCAGTAGCCCTCTTATGATTGGGGCACTTCTTCTTCATCGCGAGGGCCTGATTATGATCATTCCTATGATGATCCACTGGCTTGGGTCTACTACCCGCGTTTTGATTGATCTCCACTTAGTCCAAAAGCCTAATCTTGGGGGGGAGAGGTATACCGACATCACGCTCATCTACATATCATGTTTCCTCGGTACTTTGTATATTCATGTTTCGCTTTCTTTTTAGTCTTTGTTTCTGCTTTCCAAAACACAAAAAGACCAAAAATATTTTCGTTGTTTCTCTTTGTTTGTTTCTTTGTCTTTTGGATTTGGTTTGGTATAAGAAAAATCAAAAAAAAAATTGCTTCGTTTGCTCTTGCTTTCAGTTCTTGTTTAAAAAAATCAAAAACACAAAAATATTTGTTCTTCTTCTTTGGTTTTGTTAAGTTTGTTGCAGGGTTCAGCGGTCCTCAGTGACTCCTTTGGAGTTTGGTTTCATGTTATTATTCAAGTCACACGAGTGAAAGGCAATAATGATGATTAATGACAACTCGAGGTGTGGTAAGAGGCTGGTAATGAGCTCTATTTGTCTTCATTTTTGTACATATACTCATCATTGTGGGCATGCTTAGTATGTTCATGTAAGGTGTATGTATTTATTGGATGCTTAGTAGTTCTTGCTCTCTTATGATTAGCTCCAACTTGCTAATAGTTTGTAGCATGTCATATGAATGTCTGCTTTCATTGTTATATACATAACATGGTATGACATTGTGGTATCCTCCTCTGAGTATTTTATTTGAATCGACTTGGCACATGCTCACGCATGCATATGAATAAACAAAAAGTCAGTTAAGCCTTAATGATTTATTTTGCCTCAAAGCTCTTATGTCAATTTTATGCCACTATTAATTTTGTTTTGTCGCAAGCATGATTATGACAGTTACTGCTCTCTCGATTGTCGCTCCCTTTCTATTGCTAGCCTTCACTTGCACTGAGTATGAGCTCCACTTGTGCATCCAACCCCCCAAGACCAAAGTTGTCAAAAAGTGTCCACCATATCTACCTATTAGCATCATTGCTATTCCTTGCATATTTATTATGCCTTGTTCTCTTCCAAATAAAATGTTTTCTTGTTATGGGAAAGTTAGTAAGTAAAGCTCTCACGAAATTGATGGCACACTTTATTTTCTTGCACTTAATAAACTTGAACCATTGTGACTGTCCATGAAAGTTATATGCTTGCAAATTATAGGCTGGGAGTTAGCAGAACCGTGCTATCACGGGAAACGCTTTCAACACCTATAAATATTATCTAGTTGATATCATGCTCTTTTGTTTACGGATGTCGGCGGTGTGAAATAAAAGGGGAGATTGTAAGTCCATGGAGTTATGTATATGTGTTAGAGAAACGCCTGAGCCGCTAGCCTAAGCCAAGCCTAATCATGGTGGAAACTTGCAGCATCACCACAGTGATCAATCTATGAAGCATTCTTCTTATAAAAAAAGATAGAGATAGAAAAAAGAGAAGAGAAAAAAGAAAAAAAGGAGAAAGAGGAAAGAAGAGAAAAAAGCACCATTTTCCCATGGTAAATAAAAAGATTGCTGAGATGCTCACTGTCTGTTGCCTTGTCATTTTGATATGGTATAGCTCCTGTGTCATGGGGAAAGGGGTACCCCGTTGGCGGTTCTCTATGATACACATGTATTTACGATCACAAGAACTTACCGGTAACTAAAGTTGAGTAGCATGAGGAACGGCCTTCGTACTCAAGGGACATGAGATTTCCAGTTTATGGTCTGTTAAGCATATAACTCAAATTGGACCTCACTTTAAACTAAACCATCTAAATATGCCTATGATAGGGGCAATGAGAGCTCAAAGCTAATGAGTACCATACTTTCAGCATTTGGAAGCCTTTCAGACTTTTCAAAACCTTTTCACTTCCTTGTTGAGTCACCACTTATTCTATGAGCACCTTCTTGAGAGCATAGTTGTCATTCTTAGTGTAATGTTCTTGTCTCAAAACTTGGTTAATTGTGACATAACTTTGATGCTTGTATCTTTGATATCTTTACTTCTAGTATTCACTTGAACTTCAGAGGTGCCTTGGCATTTATGTTTTGCTCCACAATCAAAGGCAAGCGAGATACCACTTTATCATACCTTCTTATGAGCATTAAAATGTTACTTATGCCTATGTCTCATGCTACTTATTATTATTGTGTTGGAACCTCTTCATAGCTTGCATGACTATTGAGTAGACTTAGTTGCATACTCCTTATTATGAATTTCCTAAGTATCTACTCTTGTGCTAAGAATATATGCATTATATGAAGCAAATGTGTTCGTGAAAGTTTCTTTTATCGCACTCAGTTTTCAACTGAATTGCTTGAGGACAAGCAATAAGCTAAGATTGGGGGAGTTGATACGCCCAACACGTATCTACTTTCCCGAACACTTTTGCTATTGTTTTTCCTCTAATTTGTATGATTTGGATACAACTAACACGGACTGACGTTGTTTTCAGCAGAATTGCTTTGGTCTCTAGTTTTTGTGCAGAAAATCAACTTTCAGGAAAAATCTCGAAAAATATCGCAAAACTCCTATTTTACCAGAAGACTCACAGATCCAGAAGACGAGACGGAGGAGGGCCATGAGGGGCCCACACCCCCTGGCCGCACGGGCCAGGCCGCGCCTGGGGGGTGAGGCCACCTCGGGAACCCCCTTGGCCCCCCCCCTTCGCCTACATAAGCCCTCTAACCTAAAAACAGGAGGGGATTCAACGTTTTCTAGATAGAGTTCCGCTGCGCCGCCACCACCAGAAACCGCGATTCAGAATCAGAAACTCCATTCTAGCACCCTGCCGGGACGGGGATTTGGAGGAGATCATCGCCATCATCATCACCGATGCCTCTCCATCAACCATCCATGTTTCCCCATCCATGAGTGAGTAATCCCCCGATGTAGGCTATGGGGTGGTAGGGATTGGATGAGATCTATCATGTAATCGAATAAGATTGTTAGGGCATGGTGCATAGTATGTTTGTTAGTGCTATTTTACATTGTTGCAACTTGTTATGCTTAATGCTTGTCACTAGGGCCTCAGTACCATGATCTCAGATCTTAACATGTTATTGATTCATGATGATAGTATTGTTTGTGATCTTATCGGCAAGTTGTGTATACATATTATTGTCCGGAACCAAAGGCCCCGAAGTGATAGAATTGGGACAGCCGGAGGGGATGGTTGTGCTATGAGGATCACATGTGTTCATATAGTGTTAATGCTTTGCTCGGTACTCTATTAAAAGGAGTACCTTAATTGCCAGTAGATTCCCTTGAGGCCTCGTTGCAACAGGCTGGCAGGACAAAAGATGTTGTGCAAGTTCTCATTGCGATCACGTATGACTATATATGGAACACATGCCTATGATTGTTTAGTACTTGGATGATTTATCTTATTTATCTGCAAATTCCCTAGATCTTGATATTACATGAATAGTCTCATACATGCAATGCCCGTCCATCCATCCCTATGCCTACCGCACTCAAATCCTGTTGTTTGCTGCTATTGTTACTACTGCTTTTATTTTACTGCTACTGTTACTTTGCTATTTCTACTACAAAATTGTTGCTACTGATAAACTATTGTGAGCAAGATTGTTTCTAGGTGCAGCTGAATTGACAACTCAATTGTTAAGGCTTATAAGTATTCTTTGGCTCCCCTTATGTCGAATCAATAAATTAGGTTATACTACCCTCGAAGACTGTTGCGATCCCCTATACTTGTGGATCATCAATGGACTTACAAGCTCCCCTTTTATTTCACACCGCCGACATCCATAAACAAAAGATCATGATATCAATTGGGTAATATGTATAGGTGTTGAAAGCGTTCCCCATGACAGTATGGTTCTGCTAATTCCCAACTTATAAGTGCAAGCATATATGACATAGATGACACAATGGTTCAAGTTTATTAGGTGCAAGAAATAAAGTGTGCCATCAAGTTTGTGAGAGCTTTACTAATTTTCACATAATAAGTTTAATTTGGAAGATAGATAAAACATGAATATACTTGGAATGGTGTAACACACCATGCATAGGAATTTATAGTGGACTCTTTGGAATAACTTGGTTTCTTGGGAGTTGGATGCATGAGTAGAGCTTACTCAGTACAAGTGGAGGCTAGCAAAAGACTGGCAGCGACCAACTAAGAGAGCAATAATGGCCATAATCATGTAGAGCGATAAAACATTATCAACTAAAGCATAGATTGGTACCACAAGTCAAAAACTAAATGATCATAGAGGCTAAGGTGACTGGTTTATAGTATTAACATGGGGTAAGCATATGCCAAGTCAATCCAAATAAAGCATCAAAGGAGAATACCACAATATTATGCTTTTGTATGCTAAAACAACGCATGATTCTTTCAAGGCACATTAAGCAATCTCAATTGTTTGGAACAATTCATGCTACAGCAATAATCACTAAGCATAAGGTCAAAGCAACATCTAGCATGACATAATAAAGTCTATGCCACAGTCAAAACAAGCTCCCTTTTGTACCACTATAAGCATGAAACTTTCTACTCCTTATCCAACACCAATCAACTTATTTGAAACAAAAAATGAAAGAGGGGGTCCAACTAATTTATTCAAGCAAACCAAACAAAATAAAACCAAAAAAAACTAAGACGCTCAAAAAACAACACAACAGTGCATGAAACAATAAAAATGAAGTGTCTAGAAAGAGACCTGAGATTTTCATTGATAAAGAAGGGGATGCCTTGGGCATCCCCAAGCTTTGACGCTTGTACCTCTTGAATATTTATTGGGGTGACACGGGGTGGCATCCCCAAACTTGAGCTTTTGTCCATTCTTCATCTCATCACATCATTCTTTCCCTACACTTGAAAATTTCCTTCATACAAAACTTCACACAATCTTCATTAGCAACATTAGTGTATTACAGATAACAAGCTTTTGGGTTTAGTTTCAACACAAGTAAAACTTTCATTAAAACAAAAGATACTGTAGCAATTCCTTTTAAAATATTAAGTGATCAAAGAGAACTCAAAAAGAAATCGATAAGAGGCAAATGCAAATAATGGCAGAAATCTGTCAACACAGACCAGCAGGTAAAAACCGATTTTGTTGAAGACCTTATGTTGCTCAAATCGAAAAGTGTTGAACGAACGAAAGTTATATAATAACCTAGGGCATAAGCTCAGAAAATTACAGCTCAATACGACATACATGGATTTTTTACGAATATTTACAGTGAAGCACAAAAATCTGTTTTGGAACAGCAACTTCCCCAAATCTTCTCTCTCATTAGAGGTTATTCTTGGCATCAAAACCACACAAAAATAATAAGGAGAGATTATTACAGAAGTAATAACTTCCAAGACTCAACAAAATAAAACCTACTAAAATTTGGTTTATCTCCCAATTAGTACTTTTCTTTAACGCCTTTCAGCTAGGCATGATAGTTTAAGAATATGCTCACATAAGAAATGTGAATTGAAGTAAACGAGAGCATCAAGAAGAAAATTAAAAACACATTTAAGTCTAAACCACTTCCTATGCATAGTAATTTTGTATGCAAATAAATTCACAAAGAACAAAGTGGCGGGCATAGGAAGATAAAACGAGAGTAACTTCAAAACTTTCAGCACATAGAGAGGTGTTTCAGTACCATGAAAACTTTTACAACCATATTTTCCTCTTTCATAATAATTTTCAGTAGCCTCATGAATAAACTCAACATTATAACTATCACATAAAGTATGCTTTTCATGATCTACAAACACATAATTTTTATCAAGCTCAAAAATAGTGGGATTAAAACCTTCAAACCCACTTTTAACAATTTTATAACAAGATGATTGATCATTCTCAAGAGGAATGGGGTTCCAAGATAAAGTCAATACCCCTCCAATCTCATTTTCAATAGTAGTACTATTAATATTATCAACCAATATAGGACCATCGTCTAGAGCTTTATCATAAACATTTTGTAAGCAAAACTCTTTAGTACCATGCATTTAGAAGTTAGGCACAAATAAATAATTATCATAAGATTTATCAAAACAGCTTGGATTATCATAGATAATAGGAGCATAATTATTATCACAAGTTTTACCCATAGTAGATATTTCAAAAGAATCCATAGGAGCATAACATTCATCCTTCTTTGGTAAGCATGGGGGACAATCAAATAATGTAAGGGATAAAGAGTTACTTTCATTAGAAGGTAGGCATGGGTAGCTAATCCATTCTACCTCCTTTTGCTCATCACTCTCCTCCCCTTTTTCATCTAATGAGCTTCCAGTTTCAGCAATTTCTTCTTCCATAGGCTCCTGCACGGCATTAGTCTCTTCCGTTGGTGGAGAGCATCTATTAAGATATTCAAGAATATAGCCATTTTCTTCCTTGTAATTATCGAAGCAAATTTTAAGTATATCATAAACCTCATATTTATAAGGTGCATCATCAGTGTTTTCAAGCAAATTAGCAAGTTCGAATGCACCCTTCCAAACAATAAATTCTTTAATTTGTTCCACATCATAAAATTCATAATTTTCCTTAACATAAGAAGATATGGTAACATTATCACTATACTCACGTTGAAAAGGGAGGTGTTTATACCTCCTACATCAACAAGATTTATCAAAGCAATAAGTATAGAGCACACATTTCTAGCAATGTTATGCAATTTATTAATTTGTTACCATAAGTGTTTCCCTTTTTGTGACAAGCGGTGTTTCTCATAATAATATTTTTGTTCTTCCGTGAACCCACCTTGCCAATAAGATCTAGTTTTAAAGAAACCAACCATTAAGCATGATAAAGCAAGACAATAATAGACCAACAAAAATAAGAACTATAGTAGTAACTAATTGTTTTTGTTTTTGTTTTTGATAAGAAAAAGCAAACAAAACAAAAATATTTTTTTGTATTTTTGATAAAAATAAACAAGCAAAACTAAGCAAAATAAACTAAGCAAAACAAAAAAAAAAGTAAAGAGATTATTTATGAGAGACTCCCCTTGTAAGAATATTCTTTCTCCCTGAAAGGTAACTAAGAGGAGGAAGGGATTGAAGTTGTCATTATCTCCCCGGGGACGACGCCAGAAAATCTTGATGCGGCTCGATTGACTGTAGAGCCTCGTGGGGAAACCCCAAGAGCAAGGTGTGATGAGCACAGCAACAAGTTTTCCCTCAGTTATGAAACCAAGGTTATCGAACTAGTAGGAGTAAGGAAACAACTCCAAGATGTTGAAAACAACTTGGAACCTACACAACACAAACTCAAAACTTTGCCACAACTTACAGTGAGATTGTCAATCTCATTGGTTTGCTGAAAACAAAGGATTAAACGTATAGTTTGGAAGATAGTGATTGCTTGCAGAAATTAAACGGTAATAGTAGATGATGTATCAATAATAAAGATTGGACCGGGGTCCATAGTTTACTAGAGGTGTTCTCCTTAAGATAGATAGAATGTTGGATGAACAAATTACAGCGGGGCAATTGACAGATTGAGAAAGCATAGCAATGCATATACTAGACATCTTGACTCCTACGAGATTTGATTGGGCATTACAACATAATACATAGACCGTAATCCAACAGCATCTATGACTAATAATCCACCTTCAGGTTATCATCTGAACCCCTTCCAGTATTATGTTGCAAGCAACAGATAATTGCATTAAGCAATGTGTGTAAAGTAAATAATACAATTGCTCCATGAACAAAGGATTGTTGTTTTCTCCCTAGTAGCAACAGCACATCTACAATCTTAGAGATTTTTGTCACTTCCCCAGATTACTAGAGGCATGAACCTACGATCGAGCATAAATACCCCTCTTGGAGTTTCAAGCATCTACTTGACCAAGATAGCTAATAACAACAGAGAGCATGCAAGATCACAAATAACATAGGCATGATAGAATCAATAATCAATCTGACATAGTATCTCAATAACCATCGAATCCCCGCAAACACAACATGTATGATTAGAAATAAATGATTTTGATCATGAACGAAGCTCACAAGATCTAAACATGATAGCACAAAGGAGGAGAAACAACCATCTAGCTACTGTATGGACCCATAGTCCAAGGGTGAACTACTCACGCGTCACTCCGGAGCATGTCATGGTGATGAAGAAGGCCTCCGGGATGATCTCTCCCCTCCGGTAGGGTACTGGGAAGAGCTTCAGACCCCCCTCCCGATCTAGGGACGATGGTGGAGGCGGCTATGAACTGTTTCATGGATATTTGATCGGATACTTAGGGTTTCTGCATCGGGGTGCTTTTGTATGCGAAGGGGCAAGGTCGGTGGCCGCCCGAGGGGCCCACACCTGGTGGCGGCGCCCCCCCTAGGCCGCGCCGGCCCTAGGTGTGGCCACCTCGTGGCCCCACTTCGGCTGCCCTTTTGACTCTGTCTTCTCTCTGGTAAAATATTTACTTTGACTTTTGTCCCGTCCAATTATGAGAATATTTCCTTACTAGCTTTTCTGAAACCAAAAATAGCAGAAAACAGGCAATTGGCACTACGACATATTGTCAATAGGTTAGTTTCAGAAAATGTATAAAAATACCTCAAAGTGTATACAAAACATAACAAAGTTGATACTAAACAAGCATGGAGCATAAAAAATTATAGATATGTTTACGACGTATCAGCCGTTGCAAGCGCCCCTTCGCCTTTGGTCCCGGCGTGCTTCCTCCTCCGTACACGCAACGGCGCGGAGGCAGGTAGCTCGACGCGCTCGATCTCCTCCTCTTACGATAGTAGCTCGAACAACTTGGCTGCCATCATCCCCGACTCTGACGTGCCCCTGCATCACCGGAGACATACGTCCCCTCCAGCGACGGATCCAACGGCACGCATGTCGTCGATCAGGATTTTGTCTCCGACGAGGAGGCCGAGCAAGCGGCCCTCGCAATGGTGGAGCGTCGTTCTATCTGTGCTATTTGAGCTTTGGCGAAGCGGGAAGCCGAGGATCTGCACTAGGTGCTCATCGCCGTGGAGGGCGCGGAGGAGAAGGCCCGGCGAAAGGAGCGGCGCAAGGCCCGACTAGAGGCATGGTGTCTTAGCGACCAGTACGCGACGTTGGTGACGGCGCAGCAGGAGTGGCTTTCCCGCGTGAAGGAGCCGGAGGTCGTCGAGCTCTCCAGCGACTCCGAGCGAGGTCGCCCTCCCGCGTCGCTGCCCCCGAGCTACGGTGAGGTCTCCTGGAACACTTTTGGATAGCATAGGGGTAGAAAATGCGGCGGTGCCGCCATTTGTAAATATTTTTGGGTATAAACTCGTGGTGGAGAACATGAACTGGCGCAAACAATCGAGCAAATTTTGCGCAAATCTTCCTTTTTAAAAAGGGAGTGCCTAGATCTCAGGCGCCTGAGAACTTGTTATGTCTAAGTCGCTGATGTTATCCTAATATTTCTGCTAAAATCTCAGTTACAACCTAGTTGTAACTCATAATATTTATACTAATTCTCAGTTACAACCTAGTTGTAACTCATTAAATTCTCAGTTACACCCTAGTTGCAACTCATGTGTAACTTTCATTTTGCACGAATCACGAGGTAAATTGAACGGTGAAAGAGGCGACTGAGACCTAAGAAGTTCTCAGGCGCCTGAGAACTAGCAAAACCGTTTTAAAAAATCTCCAGTTCCATTTTCAGTATCTGGTCTACCGCGACGAATTTGAGACCGAGAAGTGCGGTCTCAGTGCCCTGAAACGCACTCTCCAGTTAGGGATGCTCTAAGAGCATCTCTAATAGTATCTGTAAATATCAAACCATAAACGTCCGAGTTCGGGGCGTTGAATCCGTGATTCCCCGCTTTAGGGGAGGCGGTGCTGAGCAGTCCCCGTAAAACGGAACTGCAAAACAGAATATTCGCACATTCTGTTTTGCGGTTTCAATTTACGAGGACTACTCGGCGGGCCGGTGAACTGCAAACAAAACCATAAACATTCATCCGACAGTTTCGACAACAAAAGACAGCAAAGCCAACAGTTTGTACGGCGATGATTGCATAAATCTAAAACTAAAAGACGGCAAACTACATACGCAGGTCGATCTCATGCCCTAGCCTCGTCGTCGATGGGCTCTCCGGTAGTAGTAGCCCTTGTCGTAGCTGAAGAAGAACCATGCATCGAAGCGGCGGCATCTTCCTTGACTTGCTTTCTCCTTGCTAGGATCTCGCCCCTCCGAATGTCCCACCACTCTTTTGTGATAGCATCCATCAAGCTTGGATCCATCATCATGATCCTATTCTCCTCGACATTGTCTTTTTTCTCCTCAAGTGCTATCTTTCTCACCTCTAAGTCACGAACCGATTGCCACCTTGCTTGTGTCATCTCATTCTTCTTCTCTGTCATGATCATCTTTGCTTCTGATGTCTTCATCGTCATTGTGGGCGCCAATCGCGGGGGCTTCTAGTGAGGCAATCCTGGCCAACGGCGGGGCATGCCACGGAGGAACGGGACATAACTGGTTCTTGGCGCCGCCCGTCGTCGTTGTCTTCCACGTGTCGGGCACCTTCTTGGGCTTAGGTGCTGGGGCGGAGAAAGGCGCGACGTTACACCGCCGGTCACTGGAGCGGTGGCCGGCGGGACGCCCTGCACGGCAGCGCACTTCTTCTTCTTGATGGCCGACGCGGCGGTGGCCAGCGAGCCCGCGTGGACTGCCGGAGCGACGGAGGACGGCTGCTGCGGGTGGGGGACCTCAACAGCTACTGGCGGGAGCTGTGCGGGCTCCATGGCGTCGATTCCGCGTGGCGGCGAGGGGGGAGCGGCGGGGGAGGTAGATCGACGGTCTCGGCGAAGCGAAAGCGGGAAAAGAGGTGGAGGAAACTTTCGTCCCGCCAAGAAAGAAGACGAGTGAGGGTCGGCGCTCGGTTCGGCAACAGAAACCAGATATGCTCAGTTTCGCGGGCTATATTTAGCTTGTCCGCAAAACTTTTTTCGGATCGGAGTGTTTACGGACACGCGTGATATTTCTGAAACACCGATTCTAAGCTATATACAAAGAGTGCTATAGATGTTCTAAGTTCGGACCGGCCTGACCCGAAAAATGCCGGGCTACAGCAAGCGACCAGGTTCTCGAATTCCTCAGGAAAACTGTCAGGCACACGGAAACGCCGGGACGTGGCCCGCCTCCCCAGTGCCGCGCCGATGCACTCATCCACCAACCGATATATGCGACGCATATTCTCCCGGGATCCCGCGTCGCCTCGTCCGCCGCACCCCGCCGCACCGCCCACGCCCATCCCCCAACGGCCCAAGGAACCAGTTTCACACTTCCACGACAACTCCCCGCGCCGGGCCATGCCACCGTCTCACGTCAGCCCGCTCGGATCGGATGGCCATTTAAACGCTTCCTTTCTGCAAGACCCCCACACAGAACTCGCGGTTACGGACGCGGACGAAGACGCGCACGCAAACACCATGGTGGGCACCGTTGCCAAGGGCGTGACGACCGAGCCGGAGCTGCTGCTGGAGCGCAGCCGGGCGATCACCGTGCACGGCGATCACAAGAGCGGACGGGCCGTCGTCAGGATCGTCGGCAAGTACTTCCCCGGTGAGTTCAGGTTCGTTTTGGGCACATGCGTCGCGTGTCGCCTGCGTAACTGACGCGCTGACGCGCTGTTTCTCTGTGCGTGACGCAGCGCGCGCGCTGGGCGGGCGGGCGGAGGAGGCGCTGAGGGCGCACCTGCGGAGGCGGGTGCTCCCGGAGGTCGGGGAGCGGGAGTTCGTGGTCGTGTACCTGCACTCCCTCGTCGACCGCGGCGACAACTTCCCCGGCCTGGGCGCCATCCGCGGCGCCTACGAGTCCCTGCCTGCCGCGGCCAAGGAGCGGCTGCGCGCCGTCTACTTCGTGCACCCCGGCCTCCAGGCCCGGCTCTTCTTCGCCACCTTCGGCCGGTTCCTCTTCAGCTCCGGGTACGGGCCGTGCACCTGATCGATCATCTCCGTCTCGGTGCCACCGGTGTTGCTTACTTACTGTAACCGAATTTTGATATCCTGCAGGTTGTACGAGAAGCTGAGGTACATGAGCAGGCTGGAGTACCTGTGGGCGCACGTGGACAAGACGGAGCTGGAGGTCCCGGAGTGCGCGCGCCGGCATGACGACGAGCTCGAGCGCCGCCCGCTCATGGACTACGGGATCGAGGCCGCGGACGGCCGCTGCATGTTCGATGCCGCGTCCATGGACACCTCGGCGTCCCTGCACTCGCTGCGGTGCATCTCCTAGTAGTAGCGGGCATTCGTGCGATCGTTTCAGCATCCGGTTCTAGTGTAGCAGGCTGCTTGGTCTTTGTTTGTAACTAGAAATCTGTACAAATTAGTATCGGGGAAAGTAATAGAGATAATAAAGAGGTCGGCAATTCGAAATCTTTTGTGGCTCGTATCCTAAATCACAAAATCATGTGTATGTACACCCAAAGCATACAACCACTGACTGACGTTAAATTATCGAAAGACGTTTAGAGGCATCTACTTTGATCTTAACTGAACAATGGAGTTAGGATTGCAGAGATCATGTTATCCGAACAGCACAAGAGCAGGCTCCTTCCCCCAATTGTTCACGCAGCAGAATTTTGCTCTTTCAGAATGGATTGTAGACAAAACAAGTATGAAATGTTAGTGTGACTATCAGACCATGGTATGTTTTCCAAAGGGAAAATGAGGATATCATTAACCAGATTGCTCGGCAATGTCGACAGCAACAAGACTGTTTACAAACGTGGGGGCTTCATCTAGCCAGCCTGAACATTCAGACTGTCTCTACACCCAAAACGGGCAAGAGTATAAGCTACTCCCTCCGTTTCAAAATATAAAATGTTTTAACTTTGTGAAGCAAATGTATCTAGACTACTTTTAGTATATAGGTTCACTCATGTTTGGAGTGAATCTACACACTAAAACAAGTTTAGATACATTTTCTTCACAAACCTAAAACATCTTATATTTTAAAATGGAGGGAGTACTTGATTACAAATGCGAGGACAGAAAGTGAAGTCAAAATTATCAAAATGTTCCACGCAATTGCTTCTAGCTTCACAGAGAACAACGCCGATTTCAGAGAGATCATGGTTACTGGACTTCAGAGCTTGCACCAAAGTCTGACAGTCTGACTAAAAAACCACTCTGATGATATAGCCCAAAGCGGCAGCTCCTTCAGTTGCACGACACACGACTCCGCTTCGGCCGCTTGCAGGTGTCTCGGTTATTCTGCTGCAGCTGCAAGAAGATCCCAGAATCTGATCGGACCACAAAACCCCACGCTGCAGAGTCCCGACTTCCAACTCACCACCAGTAAGTTGGTACTACCTCTCTGTTCTAAAATATAAGCATTTCTAGTTAGTAGTAGTTCGATTTAAACTGCTAGAAAGGCTTACATCTAGGAATGGAGGTATATAAACACTTAACATCTAAACCCAATTGTGTTCAAAACAACAGGTCAGAACAGCCAAACGTATTGGCAACAGGCCATCCAGCGTTCTTCCGTGCTCTCACCTGTATTCTACTGAATTTGACCGTTCAACAGCAGGATAAGTCAAATACCAGCAACTAGGACACATGTGCAGGAAGTGGGAGAGCATACGACCACTGATGCAAAATTGTCAAACAATTTAAAATACAGCAAGATGAGTAAAATCATGTAGTACAAAAGTCACACTGAGGTTCCCTTCACAGGCAAATGAACACAGATCTATTAGGTAACAGAAAATGAATAGCAATAATTATCATAGTATGGATATGAGCCTGCATCAATTTGTAACATACAGATAATGTCACTGCTACAATTTAACCTGATAAGATAAATTCCAGGCCCAGATCATAAAACAGAACCTATTGACCTCTATGATAGTTTCAGCAATTTTTTTGCAGGTGGCATACATTGTCACTAAACAGTGAAGAAGTAACAACCTTCAATATATTAAATCTATCAACTTAAAATTCTAATCTGAGAAAATTGATTTCCTTCCTAGCAGGTTTTGCACTGAGGAAGTACTGAAGCAGATAACCATGCCTCTGATCAGTGAGATGTCTGTGCTTCATACTCCGTAGGTCTAATGAAGCAACCTTTACTGTCGTCTTTTATTGCAAGCAAAATTTGAAACCTCATCCATCAGACCTGCAAGTTCCGTTGGAGAAGTGCTCGGTTGCTTACATTTTCACTTGGCGCTTGTGCTTCTTCCATATTTTCAACTCCAGACACAACTGGATCTTGAGCTTCTTCCATATTATCAACTCCAGCCACAACTGGAACTTGGGCTTCTTCCATATTATCAACTCCAGCCACAACTGGAACTTGCCCTTTATCAGTGTTACCACCTCCAGACACAACTGGAACAGCCACAACTGGAACTGGTGCTCCCTCCATATTCTCAACTCCAGCCCCAACCCTCGGTTCAGATCCATTGATCTCCATGTAGCGGAAATCTGGATAATTTCTGCTGTTCAATGAGTGCAACCAGAGAGCTACAGCTCCCTCCTTGTGTTCCATTGCAGCAATGTGAGGGAATATGTACTTGATCTTGAAATCTTCAGCCTCCTCAGCATAGGGTTCAATTGAAACTGCCTCATGTGTATCCTTCCATTTCATGTTATATGAGGTGAACATGCATTCATCTAAGTGCAGTCCAACCTCAGGTGCGGTAGGCACGTTAAGTCTGATATCCCTGTAAGAAAATACGACACGCGGAGTTAGCATGCAAATATAAACTGACTAGATTGTGTCACAAAATTTTAGATGGTAAGGAGTTAAGAACTTTACTTGCGAAATGCTACATCATATAGTGACTCGGGTGCACAGTTCCTCATCACTGCTACAGCAAGGCCAACCATCTTCCGGATTTGATGAAGCATGAAACTCTGTCCGACAACCTCGCATCTGACAAAATCAATCCCATCAAGGCTAACAACACGATCAGCAGTGAATGAAATGATGAACCTCTTGGCTGCAGGATCCTCAGCCTTAGTTCTTGTAGTGAAGTTGTGGAAATTGTGGGTGCCAACATAATACTTGAGGATCCTATTGAACTTCTTTTTAACTTCATCAGTGTAATCAAATGTGTTTTGGGGACTTTCTTCTCCATTTTCCTTCTGAATATCCATAGCTTGCATATTCTCCTCCTCACTGACTGCAGGCTCAGAATCACGCTCCTTGTCAGCTACAACTGAAGCAGCAACACTGACTAAACCAGAACAGAGAGTCTCGCTGGGGGCTGTTGGTACGGCTTCAGTATGGGAAGTACTGCCAGCTTGTTCAGTATCATTTTCTGCAACATTTGATCCCAGTTCAGCATTTTGAACTGATGTTCCATTACCAGAGCACGGTATATCAATCATTACGTCACCTCCCAGACCAGTCTCACTATCGCAAGTCTCAGTAGCACCACAAGTGCTTACTGGAACAGATTTTGCATTCCCGTTTGATTCTAATTCTCCATGAGCTGCCACAGTTTCCTCTCCCGAAGCAAGAACCTTCTCTTCCTCAG
Source organism: Avena atlantica (assembly GCA_910589765.1). Lineage (NCBI taxonomy): Eukaryota > Viridiplantae > Streptophyta > Magnoliopsida > Poales > Poaceae > Avena > Avena atlantica. Next base: position 230,101,138 of record OU342738.1, read on the forward strand.
GGTTGGGCAACTTCCCCTCCCGGCCCATAATATCTGGCACTTTCCTGCCTCTCTCCGAGCACTCCAAGCACTTGGCAAGTTGGTTCCCACTCCCCGCGCTCGCTTTGACAGCCTCGCGATCGGGGTGCGCGCTGGGGTCGAGCGCCAACACGGGGAGCAGATACACATACCTCCGGCGGTCGCAGAACTTCTTAGCGCTGAACGAGTTGGTGACGCGCACATAGCCAAAGGCCCGGATCTGTGGCACGAGCTTGGCATTTAGGCGCTCAATGAATCCAGGAGGGTCGACGTAGAAGCGGCCGGAGACAACTTGCGCAGCGGCGCTCACGCCCTTATCGGTGCGCGCCGCGCGTGCCCACTCGTATCGGGCGGGCTGGGCACGCTCGGCTTCGGGAACGGCGCCCGCCTGGTAGAGCGCCTCCTCGAGATCTCCCTCGATGGTGCGGGCGCCCGGATTCTTCTGCATACCCTGATACCCCGCCCCGCAGTAGGCCAGGAGGATGGCCACCTTGCGGCGCTTGTAGCGGCGGCGAGGCTGTCCGGGATCCGCCCCGGCGGCGGATAGCGAGGTGGGCTCCGGCTCGGGGTCGGATGAGGAGGACATCTTGGGGCGCTTCGGATGGGGCGGGGAGGGCGGCGGCGAGGCGGCGGCCATCGGAGAGGAGGGGTTTTTAGAGGGTTAGGGTTTGGACGCGGATCGGCAAAGGAGGGTCGCGGAATGGAATCATAGGGGAAAGCCTGGTACAGTGCTGCAAAGAAATACAAAGTTGTTGTTTTTTTTCGCGAGAGAAAATCGGAGAAATGTATATAAATGTTTTTGGTTTACAAATAAAAGCCCTTGCTTATCTAATTATTTTCGAAATAATTTCATATTCTACATATCCTATTTCAAAGCATGAGCTGCTGGCACAGTGATTTTTCGGTCCCTTTACTGGTTTTAATATCTGTGCATTGCCACGACAAGAAATTAGACATAGAGATCAAAAATTGTAATCCACGATGTATACATGGATTTGGGTGAACGAAATAAAGATGAATTGGTCATAATTTTATTGGACCCAAATATTTCTTCCTTCTGATACATCTTCTGTTTCGATACATCTTCTGTATCGTAATTCAATGCAAATAGTGACATGAATGGTAACATGGTGATGACAACTCTATTCTCACGCTTCATCAAGGTTTGGCGGTCACATCAGCTTCATTCACATCAAAGGCTCCATGCAAAACAACTTGTGGATTCAACTTGACTTCGCATTGGTCTTGATCTTCGGTCACCGTGATATGCTTTGCTACAATAATGTCAAACATTTGCCCGCATATACTCAAGAATGGAAAATAACCAACTCACGTGAGTCATTTTCTGTCAATTATCAAGAAGAACAGCTATATGATTATTTTGGAGAAAATCCAAAACATATAGGATGTGTATTAGATCAACATAAAGAGAAAACTAAAACATGTTAGGTTGACTCAAGTAACTCATGTTCCAAACAAAATTGATTGAAATTGGGAGAACAACGTTATAATCACATCCCTAATTATTAGGGTGAAGGATACCAATGTAGATACAAATGATTACATTGATCTCACATGTTTATCAAATTATAAACTATCAGCCCATAGGTAAATACCTTGTGCTTCGGCAAAGGAGGGTCACGACGTGGTACAGTGCGGCAAAGAAACGCGAAGTTGTTTACTTTGCGAGAGAAAAATCGAAGAAATGTAAACAAATATTTTTTGGTTTAAAAATAGAAGTCCTTGTTTACTTAATTTATTTTCAAAATAATTTCATATTCTGCATATCCTATTTCAAAGCATGCGTTGCTGGCACAATGATTTTCGGGTTCCTTCTTTCGATTGTATACTTACTAGTTTAATATTCGTGTGTTGCCATGGTAAAAAAATTAGACATAAAGATCAAAAATTCTAATTCACAATTTAAATATACATGACATTTGGTGAACAAAATACATATGAATGGTTCCTCATTATTGAACCCGAATATTTCTTCCTTCTTATACATCTTCTGTATCATAATAAAATGAAAATAGTAAAATAAATGGTAACATGGTGACGACAACTCTGTTTCTCACATTTCATTAAGCTTTGGTGGTCACATCAGCTTCATTCACATCTTACGCTCCATGCAGAACAACCGGTGGATTTGACTTGGCTTTGCAGTAGGCTTGGGCTCTAGCCACCGTGATATGCTTTGCTACAGCACTGACAAACATCTTTCGGCATATAATCAAGAATAGAAAATAACCTACTCATATTAGTCATTTTCTATCAACTATCGAGAACAATGTCTATATGATTATTTTGGAGCAAATTTAAAACATATACGATCTATATTAGATCAACATAGAGAGAAAGATAAAACATGTCAGGTTGACTCGGGTAACTTATGTTCCAAACAAAATTGATTGAAATTGGGAAAACAACGTTATAATCACACCACTAATTAGTACAGTGAAGGATAATAATATAGACACAAATGATTGCATAGATTCATATCTTTATCAAATTATATATTATCAACCTATAGCTAAATATTGTGCGTTTCTATGGAATTAGACATGAAATATTGTATATTTGAAATCATGCGTTGCTGGCACAATGATTTTCGGGTTCCTTCTTTCGATTGTATACTTACTAGTTTAATATCCATGTGTTGCCATGGTAAAAAAATAGACATAAAGATCAAAAATTCTAATTCACAATTTAAATATACATGACATTCGGTGAACAAAATACAGATGAATGGTTCCTCATTATTGAACCCGAATATTTCTTCCTTCTTATACATCTTCTGTATCATAATAAAATGCAAATAGTGAAATAAATGGTAACATGGTGACGACAACTCTGTTTCTCGCATTTCATTAAGCTTTGGCGGTCACATCAGCTTCATTCACATCTTAGGCTCCATGCAGAACAACCGGTGGATTTGACTTGGCTTTGCAGTAGACTTGGGCTCTAGCCACCGTGATATGCTTTGCTACATCACTGACAAACATCTTTCGGCATATAATAAAGAATGGAAAATAACCTACTCATATTAGTCATTTTCTATCAACTATCGAGAACAATGTCTATATGATTATTTTGGAGCAAATTTAAAACATATACGATGTATATTAGATCAACATAGAGAGAAAGATAAAGCATGTCAGGTTGACTCAGGTAACTTATGTTCCAAACAAAATTGATTGAAATTGGAAAAACAATGTTATAATCACACCACTAATTAGTACAGTAAAGGATAATAATATAGACACAAAATGATTGCATAGATTCATATCTTTATCAAATTATATATTATCAACCTATAGCTAAATATTGTGCGTTTCTATGGAATAAGACATGAAATTAATCTAAAGTGTAAGCGTGGCGAGCAACCCGCTTGGTGAGGGCCTCCCGCGCGCACGATTTCTGACCACTGGATTCGAGGGTAAAAGTGATCCAGGCCGTTTGTTGCCATTGGTGCGCTGGGCTATTTTTTTACGGTCGCTGTAACAGGCTCCGGCCCGCTGCTGGCCCCTGCGTCAGTCCGATCCCCTTCAGATGGGTTGTACAAAAATCACTGCTCGATCTCAGCATTCGCACCACCTGATCTCAGCTTCTCCGTCAGCAGCACATGGTAGGGGGTGGGGGCATCAGCGGCGGGTCGTAGGTTGCAAGGTGGAAAATTGGGGGAGATATGGGTGTGTTACCTTGACATTACGGCCCTGCATGATGATGCGCGCCAAGGAGAGGGGCCCGTCCCAGGCCGCGCGCACGGACACGGAGGCGAAGACGGTGGGCGGGCGTTGCCGGAGGCCGACGGATGCGGGGCCACGGCAAGGGTGTGGCCGAGGAAGCTAGAGTGGAGCTGGCAGGTCATGGGTGTGGCATGGTGGGAGTGTGGGGCGAGGACAGACGATGAGGTCGATGGCCAAGCCGCCGCTGTTGCCGTCGCCGCCATGCTCAAGCTTGATTCTCTGAATCTGTGCTAGGAAGCAGAGAAGATGGATTGGATTGGATGGGCAGATTCTCTGAATCTTTTTAGCAAAGAGGGGAAGAGAAGATTGTTGTGATGTAGCGGAAGCTGTGATGTGGATTGGTCCTATCCACTTCAAGATTTTTCACCGGAACGGATGAGAGATCAAACCATGCCGTAGGAACACTTAGACACGCCGTCGCGTACATTGTATCTCTGTTGTACTCCAACTAAACCTTGTCGGCTTGACTAAACTTTCCCCTTTTTGATATGCCATAGTTGCAGTGTGGCTAGGTGATGCTAATGCTCGAACATGCAGCTTGTTGCTGACGGTAAGAAAGTAATCCACGCAAGTGGAGACGCTAGTGTACGCGACGGCGTGTCTAAGTGTTCAAGCATCAGCATCACCTAGCCACACTGCAACTATGTCATATCAAAAAGGGGAAAGTTTAATCAAGCCGACAAGGTTCAGTTGAAGTACAGCAGAGATGCAAAGTATGGTATTTCATTCTTCCCTTGGTTTGCCAATTATTTCCTTGATAAGTGTATCATTTATACTCCTGATGTAAAATGAGTGAAAGACTATTTATTGATAAGAAACAGTGTATTTATCAGATCAATGATTCATCAAAATTGTAACAGGAATTATCATTTTTTTGTGGGAGCTATCGAAATTTGCTTCTCCCGTTAGGTTACTGCTAAATGAGAACACCCTTAAGCTTAACCTATAAACCTACGACCCATTGACAAATTTATTGTAGACGACGAGGCGAAGCTCGCCATTCCACCTAGTATTGTATTATATTTGTTAGCTAGGTTACAATTTTGTGCGTGTAGATGTAAATGTATGTGTGATCTGCCACATCACAAAAAAAACATCACTTTTTTATATTGATTTATCGTTGTCCAATGACCATCATCGACATGTGTCGCCTCTTTGCTCGGCTTTGGTGTGGTTTTTCATTGTTTCACCATAACGGTGTCCTACTATTCTACTGTCTCACTCCACCGGGAATTGCATGTATACTCAATGTTCAAAGAATCCCACTTAGTATGTATCATCCAGACTTTCAAAAACATTCACCTTTTATATTCATTGAGAAGGAAGGTTCGGGACCACACACTCATAAGCATGTTGTTGGCTTGAACAAGGGGAAGGAGGAGACCAGGGTGACATATTTCATGGTCGCGATGTCGACACCTTTTCGTCACTTCTAATCAGTGGCGGAGCCAGAATTTGAACTGAGCCGAGTCGAACAAATAAGCTCTAAATGTTTTTTTGGCAAAAAATCAAATGTAATCAACAAAAAATGTTCCAAATAGATTCATTTATCACATTTCACCGAGTAGAAGTACAAACTGACTAAAAACAAGAATTAGATACAAAAGTGCTACATTTTGAGGAGATGTTATCATACCATTAAGTTGATTCCATGTTGGGAAGTCGAAAACCACGAGGAAGATGACCTCTACGGTTACTATAGGCATGAAAACGAAGCATAATCTTCTTGTCATCAATTTGTGCAAAAATCTCTTTCTCAACATAGCAAATCATCAAATCATTGAGCCAATCATCCCCTATATTGTTTCGAAGATCCGATTTTATAATCTTCATGGCCGAGAAAACCCTCTCAACTGATGTTGTTGCCACAGGCAATGTCAAAGCTAGTGTAATAAGGCGGTAGACCAATGGAAATGTCAAATGATATCTTTTCTGAACCAACTTGAGAGCAAGATCACTCAAACTATCACAAGCTATGAATTCAGGAGTTCTCTTCATGACATCAACATATATGTTCAGTTCATCAACCAATAAAACAATCATGTGAAGAGAAATCAGCAGAGTATATGGTTGCAAGCTCAACTAGCATATCATTGTCAAAGCTTTTGAATGAGTCTCTAGGATCAAGGCATGAAGTGCACAATAATAGGCGTGTAGAAGTTTCAGAAAATCTATGATTCATCTCAACTATGTTTCTATCAAGCACCTCATTAAAGATTTCTACCTTGTAATGATGCAAGCAAGTAACCATTTTGCGTGAGCTCCTTGAGTAACCGCCAGCTGCAATGTTAGCATCCATATTCGGTACCATAATGTTGCGTGCACCACAAAACTTAGTAGCGGCAAGCAATAGAGGCTCACATCCATCATTTCTCAATTTGTGCAATGCACTTTTCACTGAGACAATCATATTCATAGCACTCACTATGTTCTGATCCTTGGCTTGCAATGCATTTGACAAAACATTTGTTATACCAAGTAATCGAATCATCAAATGCAAGATAATAACAAATTCAAAGGTTTCCATGTATATGATATAACCTGAAGCCACGCCTTTCTCTTCGGCATCTGTCCCATCATGAGAAACACTACATAGTGCTTTAACCACTGAATCCCACATTACTTGAATCCGAACTAGAGTTTTATGGTGCGACCCCCAACGAGTATCACCCGGTCTTGCTAAACTTGCCTCTGGATTTTGGCCTCTTCCCGACGAGATCTCCCCACTCTCTAGTTGTGCTACCAAACGATCATGATGCAATTGCAACAATGCATCCTTTTTCCTACAAGAGGCACTCACCTACAAAATTTGTGCATGTAGAAATTAGAATTTATACATAAACAAAGATTTGCAGGTAAAGATTTCCTACAAGAGGCACTCACCATACTGACAATCTTGTTTAAGTGACCAAAGAACTGACCAACTGAAAGAACCCCTTTCACAACCGCCACAACCACCAATTGTAGTTGGTGGGCAAAACAATGCACATAAAAAGCAAAAGGGTTGTCGACCAATACCAATGTTTTTAAACCATGTAGCTCCCCACGCATATTAGAGGCACCATCATATCCTTGACCTCTTAAGCTAGACATGGACAAATTATGTTTCGCAAACATTGCATCTAGATATCTTTTCAAAGAAGCCGATGTAGTATCAAGAACATGCTCAACACCAAGCAATCTTTCCATGATCTCTCCTTTTTGGTTCACAAACCTACAAGCAATAACATATAAGAATTGTGAGAGTATGATAATTGAGTTGTGGGAGTATGAGAAAGAACCGTGAGAGTATGACTTGTAGGGATTCGTAGCATGGAAAACAAAAAAATTCTACCGCATACAAACAAACAAGCCAAGATATATCTACTAGATTGTAGCAACGAGTCGATAGAATAACTCACCCTCGAAGATTCCAAAGTGTTTAACGAGAGCGGATTCTCGTGGGTGATGTAGTCGTACTCTTCCCGATTTCAAGATCGCGTAGACGATCCTTCCGGCGCTGCGTTCTGGCAGCGCTCCCGCAGTCGGTCACACGTTCGGTACTCGACGAAGACCTTCCTCTCCCTTGTTCCAGTAGGCAGCGGAGGTTGTAGCACTCTCCTCGCAATTCCGGCAACACAACGGTGTGGTACCGGAAGTAGAGGGGAGATCTCGCAGGGCTTCGCCTTAAGCCGGAGCGAGTATGGTGGGCCATGAGAAATCCCTCGACGATCTAGGGTTTAGACACGCCGAGGAAGAGGTGCTAGAGCCAGCGACTAGGGCTTGGTGGTGCCCAAGTCGACGGCAAGGAGATCCCTAGGCGGCGGCGGCTTGGAGGGCGGCGGCGGCTAGGGTTAGGGTTTTCGGGGCAAGGGACTTGTGTGTCTCTAGGAGGGAGCCCTGCCCCTCCTTATATAGGTGGAGGGGCCGGCCGGCCAAGGGGAGGGAGGGGAGTCCCTCCCCAACTCGGCTTGGGTGGTGCGCCGCCGGTTGGAGGAGGGAAACCCTCCCCAACTCGGTTTCCCACTCCTCCTCCTCTTTCCAAAACTTGCCGTTTGACTTTCAAACTAGTCGTTTGACTTTTCAAACTAGGATTTGAATAATCCCTCTATTTTGAACAGCGATGACACCGAGTACATGATGCAATCATATCAACTTGATAACACATTCATGTACCCTTCCCCCCCGGAGTGCCGGACATTCCGGAACCTTCTAGAACATTCCTGATGAAAACACCAGAACCATTCTCCATCTCCGAAACAGGACTTTCCTTATATGAATCTTATTCTCCGGACCATTCCGGATCTCCTCGTGATATCCCGAATCCCATTCGAGACTCTGAACAACATTCGGTCTCTTTCTCATCATTCCATAACTACTCAAACAACGTCGAATCCTTAAGTGTGTCTCCCTACGGTTCGTGAATTATGCGGACATGATCGAGACACTTCTCCGAACAATAACCAACAGAGGAATCTGGAAATTCATATGGCTCCCACATATTTCTACGATTACTTTGCGATCGAATGAACCACTTACATACGATATCAATTTCCCTTTGTCTCACGATAGTTTACTTATCCGAGGTTATGATCGTCGGTATCTCTGCATACCTAGTTCAACCTCGTTACCGATAAGTACTCTTTTTTCGTTCCCGTGATATGTGATCCCTTGTGAGCCAGTCACATGCTTGCAAGCTAATTGGATGACATTTCACCGAGAGGGCCCTGAGTATATCTATCCGTCATATGGATGGACAAATCCCACTCTTGATCCATGTGTTTCAACCAATACTTTCCGAATACTCAATGCCACCTTTATAGCCACCCAGTTACGGTGTGGTGTTTGATGTCATCAAAGCATCCATCCGGTAAAGGTGATATGCATGATCTCATGGTCGAAGGAATTAGATTACTATGTATCAGAAAGCATATAGCAATTGAACTATTAAAATGACTTGATCTTTATGCTACGCTTATCTATAGGAGTATGTCCACCATATCATTCTCCTAACGATATGATCTTGTTGTCGATAACATCTCAATGTCCATGATAGGGAAACCACAATCATTTATCAACCAACAAGCTAGTGTTGTATAGAGGCTTATACTAGGGACTTCAATTTAAGTTTACAAATCACACAAGTATTAATGTTTCCTTGTTAATACTATTATAGCATGAATGTAAACATTTATAATAAACACAAATATATAATAATAACTACATTTATTATTGCCTCTAGGGCATATCTCCAACAGTCTCCCACTTGCACTAGAGTCATCTAATCTAGATTACATGGTAATATACCGAACACCCATGGCAGTTTGGTGCTGGTCATGTTTTGCCCTCGGGAGAAGTTTAGTCAACGGATCCGCCACATTCAGATATGTGTGTACTTTGCAAATCTTTATATCCCCATCTTGGATATGTTCTCGAATTGCGTGAAAACGTAGCTTGATGTGCTTCAGCTTCTTGTGTGACCTTGGTTCTTGCGCATTGGCTATGGCGCCCATGTTATCACAGTAGATAGACATTGGGTCCAGCGCACTAGGAACCACACCCAGCTCTGTAATGAACTCTTTCATCCATATCGCTTCTTGTGAAGCCTCCAAAGCAGCCATGTATTCCGATTCAGTTGAAGATCTCGCCACAACGCTTTGCTTTGCACTCCTCCAGCTAACTGATGCACCATTCAAAATAAATACATATCCAGATTGTGATTTAGAATCATCCGGATCGGTGTTCCAACTAGCATCGGTGTAACCATTAACAACGAGCTGTTCATCACTTCCATAAGAAAGAACCATATCCTTAGTTCTTCTCAAGTACTTAAGGATGTTTTTGACCGCTGTCCAATGATCCACTCCTGGATCACTTTGATATCTGCTAGTTAAACTAACAGCATATGCAATGTCGGGTCTAGTACATAGCATGGCATACATTAGAGATCCTATGGCTCAGGCATAGGGAGTCTTACTCATCCTTTCTCTATCTTCTGCCGATGTCGGACTTTGAGTTTTACTCAAGGTCGTATTGGGCAACATGGGCAAGAATCCTTTCTTGCTATCTTCCATTCCAAACCTCTTTAGAACTTTGTCCAAATATGTACTTTGTGACAATGATATTTGGCGTTTCGATCTATCTCTATAAGTCTTTATGCCTAATATATAAGCTGCCTCGCCAAGATCCTTCATTGAAAAACTATTATTCAAATATTCCTTGACACTATTAAGAAGGTCTACATCATTCCCAATCAACAATATGTCATCTACATATAGTATTAAGAATGCTACAGAGCTCCCACTCACTTTCTTGTAAATACAAGCTTCTCCATAAGTTTGTATAAAACCAAAACTTTTGATCACCTTATCAAAACGTTGATTCCAACTTCTGGATGCTTGCTTCAATCCATAGATGGACCGTTGAAGTTTGCATACCTTGTTAGCATCTTTAGGATCGACAAAACCTTTGGGTTGCATCATATACAACTCTTCATCAATGTCTCCATTGAGGAATGTTGTTTTGACATCCATCTGCCATATCTCATAATCATAATATGCAGCGATTGCTAACATAATCCTCACAGACTTTAGCTTCGCTACTGGTGAGAAAGTCTCATGGTAGTCAACTCCTTGAATTTGTCGAAACCCTTTTGTGACAAGTCGAGCTTTATAGACAGTAACATTACCATCAGCATCTGTTTTCTTCTTGAAAATCCATTTGTTCTCGACAGCCTTCCGGCCATCTGGTAAGTCCACCAAAGTCCATACTTGGTTTTCGTACATGGATCCAATCTCGGATTTCATGGCTTCTTGCCATTTATTGGAATCTAGGCTCATCATTGCTTCCTCATATGTCTCAGGGTCATCGGTGTTATCCACCAACATGACACTCATAACGGGATCATACCAATCTGGAGTGGTACGAGTTCTCGTTGACCTGCGAGGCTCTGTAGCAACTTCAACCGAAGTTTTATGATCATCATTATTAGCTTCCTCTCTTATTGGTGCAGGCACCACAGGAACTTCTCCCGGTGCTGCGCTACTCACAATTTCGAGAGAAGGTTCGACAACCTCGTCGAGTTCTACTTTCCTTCCAGTCACTTCTTTCGAGAGAAATTCCTTCTCTAGAAAGGATCCATTCTTGGCAACGAAGATTTTTCCTTCGGATCTATGATAGAAGGTATACCCAATAGTTTCCTTCGGGTATCCTATGAAGACGCATTTTTCCGCTTTGGGTTCAAGCTTGTCCGGCTGTAACTTCTTTACATAGGCTTCGCATCCCCAAACTTTAAGGAACGACAATCTAGGTTTCTTCCCAAACCATAATTCATACGGTGTCCTTTCAACGGATTTAGACGGTGCCCTATCTAAAGTGAATGCGGTTGTTTCTAATGCATAACCCCAAAATGATAGCGGCAAATATGTAAGTGACATCATAGAACGAACCATATCTAAGAGAGTTTGATTACGACGTTCGGACACACCATTACGCTGTGGTGTTCCCGGCGGTGTCATCTGTGAAAGTATTCCGCATTTCTTCAAATGCTCGCCAAACTCGTAACTTAGATATTCACCTCCACGATCAGAACGTAGAAATTTAATCTTCTTGTTACGTTGATTCTCTACCTCACTTTGAAATTCCTTAAACTTCTCGAAAGTTTCGGACTTATGTTTCATGAAAATAGATATACCCATATCTACTCAAGTCATCCGTGAAGGTAAGAACATAACGATAACCACCGCGCGATGCTACACTCATTGGACCACACACATCGGTATGTATGATTTCCAATAAGTCCGCAGCTCACTCCATCATACCAGAAAAAGGAGTCTTAGTCATTTTACCCATCACACATGCTTCGCATCTATCAAGTGATTCAGGAAGTCCATCGGAATGGAGTTTCTTCATACGCTTCACTCCAATGTGACCAAGACGACAGTGCCACATATAGGTCGAGTTATCGCTCGATTTCAAACGTTTTGCCTCAATGTTATTAATATGTGTATTTCCACTATCGAGATTCAATAAGAATAGACCATCTATCAAAGGTGCATGTGCATAAAACATATTACTCATATAAATCGAACAACCATTATTCTCGGACTTAAACAAGTAACCGTCTCGCAATAAACAAGATCCCGATATAATGTTCATGCTCAACGCACGCACCAAATAACAATTATTTAAGTATAAAACTAATCCCGATGGTAGATGAAGGGGTAGCGTGCCGACCGCGATCACATCAACCTTTGATCCGTTTCCCACGCGCATCGTCACCTCGTTCTTCGCTAGCTTCCGTTTATTCTGCAGCACCTGTTTCGAGTTACAAATATGAGCAACCGAACCAGTATCAAATACCCAGGCACTACTACGAGTACTAGTGAGATACACATCAATAACATGTATATCAGATATACCTTTCTTCTTGATGTTGTCGTTCTTCAAATCCGCCAAGTACTTTGGGCAATTCCGCTTCCAGTGACCTTCTCCCTTGCAGTAAAAGCACTCAGTATCAGGCTTAGGTCCAGCCTTGGTCTTCTTCGTTGGCGTGGTAACTTTCTTACCACCCTTCTTGAAGTGTCCCTTCTGCTTAGACTTGCCTTTCTTGAATTTGGTGGTCTTATTGACCAACAACACTTGGTGCTCTTTCTTGATCTCCACTTCTGCAGATTTCAACATGGCAAAGAGTTCTGGCAACGTCTTGTTCATGTTTTGCATGTTGTAGTTCATCACAAAGTTCTTGTAACTTGGTGGTAGTGATTGGAGGACACGGTAAATCCCCAAAGCATTAGGAATCACAATACCCAAGCTTTGAAGTTTGTTTGCGTGCCCAGACATCTTAAGCACATGCTCACTGACGGAGCTGCCCTCTTCCAACTTGCAGTTAAAGAACTTTTCAGAAGCCTCATAGCTTTCAATTGCCGCATGATTCTCAAAGATCAATTTGAGATCCTCAACAATATCATATGGGTCTGAATTCTCAAACCTTTTCTGAAGCTCCGATTCTAAACCATACAAGATAGCACACTGAACTGTGGAGTATTGAATCTTCCAAATGAGGTAAACGTTCTTTACTTCATCGGAAACATCAGCTGCAGGTGGGTCACCCAGCGGTGCATCCAGCACATAGGTCAAATTACCAGCTGTGAGGACAATCCTCAAATTGCGGAACCAATCTGCGAAGTTGCTTCCATTGTTTTTCAACTTTTCTTTCTCTAGGGACGCATTAAAATTGATGGTAGGGGCTGCCATTGATCTACAACATATTTGCAATAGTTTAGACTAAGTTTATGACAAATTGAGTTCAAATTAATAATAAAATTAATCTAGGTGAACTCCCACTCAAAACAATATCCCTCACATTGTTTTAGTGATCACACTAACCAAATCCACCACATCAACACCGATCATCACGAGAATTGATATAGTTTCAATGGCGAATAATCGACATGTTCATCATATCTACTATATGATTCATGCTTTACCTTTCGGTGATCCGTGTTCCGAGACCATGTCTGTACATGCTAGGCCCGTCAAGATCAAACCTTAGTTTCCGCATGAGCAAATCTGGCTTGCTCATGTTGTATACACTTGCGGAATCTAACACACCCGATCATCACGTGGTGCTTCGAAACAACAAGCTTTAGCAACGGTGCTAACTGAGGGTGAACACTTTATGACTTGAAATTCATGTGCATGAGGGATCATCTTATAATGCTACCGTCGTCTACTAAGCAATACAAGATGCATAAAGGATTAACATCACATGCAATTCATAATATGTGATATGATATGGCCTTTCTTCATTGTGCTTCCGATCTCCATCTTCTAGCACGAACATGATCTCCATCATCACCGGCATTGCATCAAGGTCAATGACGCTTCTCCATGGTTGTCGTCCACCAGCTTCAACTATTACAACTACTTTGAATAGACACGCGAGTCTTAACATAAATTAAAGACAACCATATGGCTCCTGCCGGTTGCCAACTTACAATAAGGAACATTGCATACATCAAATATAATCACAATCATGGCCATATCACATCACAGCACACCCCTGCAAAACAAAGTTAGACGCCTCTACTTTCTTTGCATGTTTTACGTGGTTTGGGGCTTTCAATAAGTGTCGTTCTAACTTACGAACAAGAACCACAACATTGATACTAGTATTGTTAATCACCCGTTGTAAATTGGATCTTAACTATGCTAGGAGAAACAGGCACCCGCAAAGCCACTTATGCAATACAAGTTGCATGTCAAGCGTGGAGCAAGTCTCATGAACGATGTCATGTAAGGTTAGCCCGGGCCGCTTCATCCCAACATACCGCAAGATGCAAAGTACACAAGAAGCAATCGACAACAAAGGCATCAACGCCCACAATGACCATTGTGTTCTACTCGTGCAACAGATCTACATATAGACACGGCTCTGATACCACTGTAGGGATTCGTAGCATGGAAAACTAAATTTTTCTACCGCATACAAACAAACAAGCCAAGATCTATCTACTAGATTGTAGCAACGAGTCGATAGAATAACTCACCCTCGAAGATTCCAAAGTGTTTAACGAGAGCGGATTCTCGTGGGTGATGTAGTCGTACTCTTCCCGATTTCAAGATCGCGTAGACGATCCTTCCGAAGCTGCGTTCCGGCAGCGCTCCCGCAGTCGGTCACACGTTCGGTACTCGACGAAGACCTTCCTCTCCCTTGTTCCAGCAGGCAGCGGAGGTTGTAGCACTCTCCTCGCAATTCCGGTAGCACAATGGCGTGGTACCGGAAGTAGAGGGGAGATCTCGCAGGGCTTCGCCTTAAGCCAGAGCGAGTATGGTGGGCTATAAGAAATCCCTCGACGATCTAGGGTTTAGACACGCCGAGGAAGAGGTTCTAGAGCCGGCGACTAGGGCTTGGTGGTGCCCAAGTCGGCGGCAAGGAGATCCCTAGGCGGCGGCTAGGGTTAGGGTTTTCGAGGCAAGGGACTTGTGTGTCTCTAGGAGGGAGCCCTGCCCCTCCTTATATAGGTGGAGGGGCCGGCCGGCCAAGGGGAGGGAGGGGAGTCCCTCCCCAACTCGGCTTGGGTGGTGCGCCGCCGGTTGGAGGAGGGAAACCCTCCCCAACTCGGTTTCCCACTCCTCCTCCTCTTTCCAAAACTTGCCGTTTGACTTTCAAACTAGCCGTTTGACTTTTCAAACTAGGATTTGAATAATCCCTCTAGTTTGAACAGCGATGACACCGAGTACATGATGCAATCATATCAACTTGATAACACATTCATGTACCCTTCCCCCCCGGAGTGCCGGACATTCCGGAACCTTCTAGAACATTCCTGATAAAAACACCGGAACCATTCTCCATCTCCGAAACATGACTTTCCTTATATGAATCTTATTCTCCGGACCATTCCGGATCTCCTCGTGATATCCCGAATCCCATTCGAGACTCTGAACAACATTCGGTCTCTTTCTCATCATTCCATAACTACTCAAACAACGTCGAATCCTTAAGTGTGTCTCCCTACGGTTCGTGAATTATGCGGACATGATCGAGACACTTCTCCGAACAATAACCAACAGAGGAATCTGGAAATTCATATGGCTCCCACATATTTCTACGATTACTTTGCGATCGAATGAACCACTTACATACGATATCAATTTCCCTTTGTCTCACAATAGTTTACTTATCCGAGGTTATGATCGTCGGTATCTCTGCATACCTAGTTCAACCTCATTACCGATAAGTACTCTTTTCTCGTTCCCGTGATATGTGATCCCTTGTGAGCCAGTCACATGCTTGCAAGCTAATTGGATGACATTTCACCGAGAGGGCCCTGAGTATATCTATCCGTCATATGGATGGACAAATCCCACTCTTGATCCATGTGTTTCAACCAATACTTTCCGAATACTCAATGCCACCTTTATAGCCACCCAGTTACGGTGTGGTGTTTGATGTCATCAAAGCATCCATCCGGTAAAGGTGATATGCATGATCTCATGGTCGAAAGAATTAGATTACTATTTATCAGAAAGCATATAGCAATTGAACTATTAAAATGACTTGATCTTTATGCTACGCTTATCTATAGGAGTATGTCCACCATATCATTCTCCTAACGATATGATCTTGTTGTCGATAACATCTCAATGTCCATGATAGGGAAACCACAATCATTTATCAACCAACAAGCTAGTGTTGTATAGAGGCTTATACTAGGGACTTCAATTTAAGTTTACAAATCACACAAGTATTAATGTTTCCTTGTTTATACTATTATAGCATGAATGTAAACATTTATCATAAACACAAAGATATAATAATAACTACATTTATTATTGCCTCTAGGGCATATCTCCAACATGACTAACCTCACCATCACAACCATTTGTTCTTTAACCGATACATCACGAGACTCGTCAACAAGTAGAGAGAAACAACCATTTCCAAGCTCACTCATAATGACTTGTGTAATCTCTTCTGCACATGCTTGCACTATATCTTTTTGGATCTTAGGAGATGTTAATTGACAATTGCCAGGAGCATTCTCATTGATCACATCAGCTACATCCTTGCATCTTGCACCATACCAATCCAACATCTCACGGAAATTGCACTTGTTCAAGGAAGTGCTAGACTCGTCATGCCCACGAAAAGCTAAACCTTGGTCAAGTAGAAATCTGACAACACCCACAACAGCCCTTAAACGAATCTCATATTCAATATGTGATTTTTCTTCATGACGAACAAGAGCATATGCAACACTTTGCTTTTTATTTCTGAAATCTTCACAACTATTTCTTGCATTGTTGTGAAAGCTCGTTGGTCCACCTACATGACCCTTGAAATTTTCTGATGCTTTCTTCCAATTTGTAAACCCCGACTTTGTGAAAACATCTGATCCAAAGTAGTTACCAGTGCTTGAAGACTTGAAAAGAAAACAATGGAAACAAAATGCAGCATCCTTCTCCACACTATACTCTAACCAATCATACTTGCTATACCATGCATCTAGAAATGACCGCCTATCCGGATTTTTGGGATAATTATGACCAACTAAACGATTACGACCTCTCGACAAATATGCCCATCGCATTTTATCTCTAATTTCAGGGGTACCATATGACTCAATTGGTCTCCGAATTCCGGGATCGGCAACCACATTTGCTAGATCAAAGATTTCCGGAACATTTGCCTACAGCAATGAAAAGAAAACAAACTATGAGGAAAGATTTCACACTTGTAAGTTGTAATTAATTACTAGACAAATTAGTACCAAAACTCATGACAAATGAAGGAAATTAAACCTCTATACGTGCCCTCTTGCATGCTTCTTCTTCTGCTACCTCAGCGGCCTCCTCTTCTTCAATCCAGGCAGCCAGGTTAGCCTCGTCGCCGGAGTCCATCGAAGCGACGGCCGCCGGTCCGAGCAGAGTAGAGGGCGAGCCGAGGGGATGGGCGGGCCGTCGAGCAGATGAAGCAGAGGGCGAGCGGCCGAGCGGGGGTCGGGGATGGGCGGCCGAGGGCGGCGGACGGGGATGGGGGCGGCCGAAGGTGGTGGGCGGCCTGAGGGCGGCGGGCGGGAGAAGGCGCGGTTGGCGGCGCGTGCGGGAGAAACGCGAGGGCGAGGCGTGTTCTTGGCAGGCGTGCGTGAGGTAGGTTTCTGGGTAAAAAAAATCCCTAAAATTTGAGCCGGGTTGGCTGCCCAGGCTCGACCCGGTGTTGGCTCCGCCAATGCTTCTAATCTACAAACAAGAATATGCACAAAGAAAATACATTTTTTTAGAAAGTACATGAAGAAAATATAACATAAGTGAACTTTGTATAGATCTATTGCATGAAATGCATGTGCAATTAGAGCATCTCTAGCAGATATCGCATCCCGCGATACTGCAAAATGCTACTCAAACCGCTTTTTTCCCCGAAAAACGACACGTGGAACAAATATCGCATATATGTACCGCGTAAAACGGAATATCGTGTGCAATATTTGGTCGTCTTATTCGCAGGATCATCTTACTCCTAGGTTCTTATGTGCTCTCCATTCCTGTTTCGAGCGCTGCCGCTCGCCACGGCCGAAGCGGTTGGTGTTGACCCGCCCGAGGGCGGTCAGGACACGCGCGGGAGCGCCGGAACCTAACGAGGCGCATAACGACGGGAGAATGCGCAGAGCAGGCTGCTTGTCGCTGCCGCTGCCTGCTTGCCGCTTTCCGCTGCCTGCTTGATGCTTGCCACATGGAGGACGCGGCCAAGCATGGGCGGAAGACAGTGCACGGCTGTTGTGGCCGTAGAGTTGATGTGCTCGTGTGGGACGAGGCGAGATGCGTGTGCGGGACGACCGGTGACTTCGTTAGGATGGCCAAAATCGACCTTCAGTGGCAGTGGTGGCGATGAGTATAAAGGCACTATAGCTGAATATCCATTCCCGTCAAACGTCTTTTCATTTGCAGTAAACCGCATTGTAATCCTCTATAAAGAAAATATGCAGCATGAAAGCGTTCATTTGCGGTGAACCGCAATTTTTTTTCGATGCAGTACTTTGGTATCTAAAAAACTATTTTTTCCATGCCGTACCATAAATTGGCGATTATTTTGTGGGATAGAGCCGAATGCGGTATCTAGAGATGCTCTTAAACATGTACGTCTAGCTTTGTACAAAATGGAGTATTATCACGGGTTGAATATTGGTGGGTCCAGTTAAGACCTAAAATGAATATTGATTTGTTCATGTTCTTCTTTAATATGTATTCGTGGTTTATAAAAACAAGCTTGTCATTTTGACACAGGTCAAAAGAATAGTGAAATTAAAGAGAAAAACTGCAAATAAAAAGGCACGTGCAAAGTGTTCGACATGGTGCCACTGATTGACTTGACGCTATCTGCAGTGTGCTCGACAGAAACATACCGCTGTCGTCGTGACCACCATGGAGATGGAAGTGCAGCACACAGATGACTCAAAAGACCATAGATCCTTCGCCGCTGTAGTCATTATTTATCGGCCTACAGGCACCGCCACGTTAGCTCCGTTATCTCGTGGCCGTGGCAGTAGGTGATCTTGATTCATACGGACGAGGTGCCGTGGACGTTGCACGTCGTGTCTGTGGCGGAGGCGGTTGACAACACTCGCATGTCATCATCTGTGTGGACAGAAGGAAGTAAGCACGATCCGGATGGAGGAGCTCTGATGCGGTGACCCGGCGCCCGGCGGCAGGCACAGTGTGCAGCCGGCGGCGAGGAGGCATGCCTCATGCTCGCACATGAACTCCCCTTGTTCGTCCAACATCAGTTCTGACGCCCTCAAGCCCATTTTATACAGGATTTCGTACCCATTTTTTCAGATTCAAAGCTAAGTCTGATTATAGTGGAAGTATCATATTATTAGTATCATGCATATGATATTAATATATGGTACTATGTTTGTAGTGCATTGTCTTATGTGTATCATAATAATAGTATATTTATTGATTTATAGAATCTCTATGTAATTTGTGTACAAGATTTACTTGCCATTAGAATTTCTAGTTTTACGTGCTATGATACGCTTTTTACCTATCTATTTCTTCATTAATTGTTGTGCCTAACAAACAGTAAGGTAACGATTGTATTGGAAGGGTACGGCACTAACCCAATAGGGTCGGCTCATATATTTATAGTAGGGGTATTACAATCAGAGTTATACACGGGTATAATACACATATACAGATGAGACTAAATACACAGTTTATCACCCTCCCTCAATCTCAACTGGTCCATGCAAATTGAGATTGCGTCTACAAGCTTGAAATAGTGGTAACGGCAAAGGCTTGGTGAATATATCAGCTAGCTGATCCTTGGAGGAAATGAACCGTATCTGAAGCAACTTCTGTGCAACCCGTTCTCACACAAAATGAAAATCTACCTCGATATGTTTTGTACGAGCATGGAAAACAGGATTCGCAGAAAGGTATGTTGCTCCAATATTGTCACACCATAAAATTGGCGGACTATGCTGAGAAACTCCAAGTTCACCAAGAAGAGCTTGTACCCAAATAAGCTCAAGTAGCATTGGCTAGTGCCTTGTACTCAGACTCTGTACTAGACCGAGACACATTAGCCTGTTTTCTGGCACTCCAAGCAACACGATTACCACCATAGAATATAGCAAAAACCCCGGTTGATCGCCGATCATCACAATTCCCAGCCCAATCAGCATCAGAGAAGGCAAATAAAAGTGTAGGTGCCTGAGTAGACGGTCTGAGTAGTAGTCCTTGTGATATAGTAGCCTTAACATAACGAAGTATCTGTTGGAGATATGCCCTAGAGGCAATAATAAATTAGGTTATTATTATATCTTTGTGTTTATGATAAATGTTTACATTCATGCTATAATAGTATTAACAAGGAAACATTAATACTTGTGTCATTTGTAAACTAAAATAGAGTCCCTAGTAAAGCCTCTTTATAATACTAGCTTGTTGGTTAATAAATGATTGTGGTTTCCCTATCATGAACATTGAGATGTTATTAACAACAAGATCATATTGTTAGGAGAATGATATGGTGGACATACTCCTATAGATAAGCGTAGCATAAAGATTAAGTCATTTTAATAGTTCAATTGCTATATGATTTCTGATACATAGTAACCTAATTCCTTCGACCATGAGATCATGCATATCACCTTTACCGTATGGATGCTTTGATGACATCAAACACCACACCGTAACTGGGTGGCTATAAAGGTGGCATTGAGTGTTCAGAAAGTATTGGTTGAGACACATGGATCAAGAGTGGGATTTGTCCATCCATATGACAGATAGATATACTATGGGCCCTCTCGGTGGAATGTCATCCAATTAGCTTGCAAGCATGTGACTGGATCACAAGGGATCACATATCACGGGAACGAGAAAAGAGTACTTATCAGTAACGAAGTTGAACTAGGTATGCAGAGATACCGACGATCATAACCTCGGATAAGTAAACTATCGTGAGACAAAGGGAAATTGGTATCGTATGTAAGTGGTTCATTCGATCGCGAAGTAATCGTAGAAATATGTGGGAGCCATATGAATTTCCAGATTCCTCTATTGGGTATTGTTCGGAGAAGTGTCTCGATCATGTCCGCATAATTCACGAACCGTAGGGAGACACACTTAAGGATTCGACGTTGTTTGAGTAGTTATGGAATGATGAGTAAGAGACCGAATGTTGTTCGGAGTCTCGGATGGGATCCGGGATATCACGAGGAGATCCGGAATGGTCCGGAGAATAAGATTCATATAAGGAAACTCCTATTTCGGAGTTGGAGAATGGTTCCGGTGTTTTCATCGGGAATGTTCTAGAAGGTTCCAGAATGTCCGGCACTTCGGAGGGGAAGGGTACATGAATGTGGCATACCAAGTTGGAATGATTGCATCATGTACTAAGTGTCATCACTGAACAAAATAAAGGGTTTAATCAAATCCTAGTTTGAAAAGTCAAACACCAATTTGAAAAGTCAAACGGCTATTTTGGGAAGTGGAGGGGAAGTGGGAAACCGAGTAGGGGAGGAGTTCCTCCTCCACCGCCGGCCCACTAGGGATCCGAGTTGGGGAGGGACTCCCTACCCTTGGCCGGCGCCTCCCACCTACAAAGGGAGGGGCAGGGCTGCCCCTCCTAGCACACAAGTTCTCCACCCCAAAACCCTAGCCCGGCGCCGCCACCTCCTGTTGCCGCCGCCTCCTAGGGCTCCCCTAGCCGCCGACTTGGGCAAGCCCCAAGCCCTATCCGCCGGCCCTAGCACCTCCTCCTTGGTGTGTCTAAACCCTAGATCGCCGAGGAGCTCTCTCATAGTCCACAATACTCACTCCGGCTTAAGGCGAAGCCCTGCGAGATCTCCCCTCTACTTCCGGTACCACGCCGTTGTGCTGCCGGAATCGCGAGGGGAGTGCTACAACCTCCGCTGCCTGCTGGAACAAGGGAGAGGAAGGTCTTCGACGAGTACCGAACGTGTGACCGACTGCGGGAGCGCTGCCGGAACGCAGCGCCGGAAGGATCGTCTACGCGATCTTGAGATCGGGAAGAGTACGACTACATCACCCACAAGAATCCGCTCTCGTTAAACACTTTGGAATCTTCGAGGGTGAGTTATTCCATCGACTCGTTGCTACAATCTAGTAGATATATCTTGGCTTGTTTGTTTGTATGCGGTAGAAATTTTTTGTTTTCCATGCTACGAAACCCTACAGTGGTATCAGAGCCGTGTCTATATGTAGATCTGTTGCACGAGTAGAACACAATGGTCATTGTGGGCGTTGATGCTTTTATTTTCGATTGCTTCTTGTGTACTTTGCATCTTGCGGGATGTTGGGATGAAGCGGCCCGGGCAAACCTTACATGACATCGTTCATGAGACTTGCTCCACGCTTAACATGCAAATTGTATTGCATAAGTGGCTTTGCGGGTGTCTGTTTCTCCCAGCATAGTTAAGATTCAATTTACAACGGGTGATTGTCAATACTAGTATCAATGTTGTGGTTCATGTTCGTAAGTTAGAACGACACTTATTGAAATCCCCAAACCACGTAAAACATGCAAAGAAAGTAGAGGCGTCAAACTTTGTTTTGCAGGGGTGTGCTGTGATGTGATATGTCCATGATTGTGATTATATTTGATGTATGCAATGTTCCTTATTGTAAGTTGGCAACCGGCAGGAGCCATATGGTTGTCTTTAATTTTGTTAAGACCCGCGTGTCTATTCAAAATAGTTGTAATAGTTGAAGCCGGTGGACGACAACCATGGAGAAGCGTCATTGACCTTGATGCAATGCCGGTGATGATGGAGATCATGTTCGTGCTTGAAGATGGAGATCGGAAGCACAAAGAAGAAATGCCATATCATATCACATATTATGAATTGCATGTGATGTTAATCCTTTATGCATCTTGTATTGCTTAGTTAACAACGGTAGCATTATAGGATGATCCCTCATGCACATGAATTTCAAGTCATAAAGTGTTCACCCTTAGTTAGCACCGTTTCTAAAGCTTGTTGTTTCGAAGCACCACGTGATGATCGGGTGTGTTAGATTCCGCAAGTGTATACAACGTGAGCAAGCCAGATTTGCTCATGCAGAAGCTAAGGTTTGATCTTGACGAGCCTAGCATGTACAGACATGGTCTCGGAACACGGATCACCGAAAGGTAAAGCATGAATCATATAGTAGATATGATGAACATGTCGATTTTTCGCCATTGAAGCTATATCAACTCTCGTGTTGATCGGTGTTGATGTGGTGGATTTGGTTCGTGTGATCACTAAAACAATGTGAGGGATATTATTTTGAGTGGGAGTTCACCTAGATTAATTTAACTATTAATTAGAACTCAATTTGTCATAAACTTAGTCTAAACTATTGCAAATATGTTGTAGATCAATGGCGGCCCCTACCATCAATTTTAATGCGTTCCTAGAGAAAGAAAAGTTGAAAAACAATGGAAGCAACTTCGTGGATTGGTTCCGCAATTTGAGGATTGTCCTCACAGCTGGTAATTTGACCTATGTGCTGGATGCACCGCTGGGTGACCCACCTGCAGCTACTGCTACCGATGAAGTAAAGAATGTTTACCTCGCTCGGAAGACTCAGTACTCCACAGTTCAGGGTGCTATCTTGTATTGTTTAGAATTGGAGCTTCAGAAAAGGTTTGAGAATTCAGACCCACATGATATTGTCCGTGATCTCAAATTGATCTTTGAGACTCACGCGGCAATTGAGAGCTATGAGGCTTCTGAAAAGTTCTTTAACTTCAAGATGGAAGAGGGCAACTCCGTCAGTGAGCATGTGCTTAAGATGTCTGGGCACGCAAACAAACTTCAAAGCTTGGGTATAGTGATTCCTAATGCTTTGGGGATTTATCGTGTCCTCCAATCACTACCACCAAGTTACAAGAACTTTTTGATGAACTACAATATGCAAAACATGAACAAGCAGTTGCCAGAACTCTTTGCTATGTTAAAATCTGCAGAAGTGGAGATCAATAAAGAGCACCAAGTGTTGATGGTCAATAAGACCACCAAATTCAAGAAAGGCAAGTCTAAGCAAAAGGGACACTTCAAGAAGGGTGGTAAGAAAGTTACCGCGCCGACGAAGAAGACCAAGGCTGGACCTAAGCCTGATACTGAGTGCTTTTACTGCAAGGGAGAAGGTCACTGGAAGCGGAATTGCCCAAAGTACTTGGCGGATTTGAAGAACGGCAACATCAAGAAGAAAGGTATATCCGATATACATGTTATTGATGTGTATCTCACTAGTACTCGTAGTAGTGCCTGGGTATTTGATACTGGTTCGGTTGCTCATATTTGTAACTCGAAACAGGTGCTGCAGAATAAACGGAAGCTAGCGAAGAACGAGGTGACGATGCGCGTGGGAAACGGATCAAAGGTTGATGTGATCGCGGTCGGCACGCTACCCCTTCATCGACCATCGGGATTAATTTTATACTTAAATAATTGTTATTTGGTGCCTGCGTTAAGCATGAACATTATATCGGGATCTTGTTTATTGCGAGACGGTTACTTGTTTAAGTCCGAGAATAATGGTTGTTCGATTGATATGAGTAATATGTTTTATGCACATGCACCTTTGATAGATGGTCTATTCTTATTGAATCTCGATAGTGGAAATACACATATTAATAACATTGAGGCTAAACGTTTGAAATCAAGCGATAACTCGACCTATATGTGGCACTGTCGTCTTGGTCACATTGGAGTGAAGCGTATGAAGAAACTCCATTCCGATGGACTTCTCGAATCACTTGATAGATGTGAAGCATGTCTGATGGGTAAAATGACTAAGACTCCATTTTCTGGTATGATGGAGCGAGCTACGGACTTATTGGAAATCATACATACCGATGTATGTGGTCCAATGAGTGTAGCATCGCGCGATAGTTATCGTTATGTTCTTACTTTCACGGATGACTTGAGTAGATATGGGTATATCTATTTCATGAAACATAAGTCCGAAACTTTTGAGAAGTTTAAGGAATTTCAAAGTGAGGTAGAGAATCAACGTAACAAGAAGATTAAATTTCTACGTTCTGATCGTGGAGATGAATATCTAAGTTACGAGTTTGGCGAGCATTTGAATAAATGCGGAATACTTTCACAATTGACACCACCGGGAACACCACAGCGTAATGGTGTGTCCGAACGTCGTAATCTAACTCTCTTAGATATGGTTCGTTCTATGATGTCACTTACAGATTTACCGCTATCATTTTGGGGTTATGCATTAGAAACAACCGCATTCACTTTAAATAGGGCACCATCTAAATCCGTTGAAACGACACCGTATGATTTATGGTTTGGGAAGAAACCTAAATTGTCGTTCCTTAAAGTTTGGGGTTGTGAAGCCTATGTAAAGAAGTTACAGTCGGACAAGCTTGAACCCAAAGCGTAAAAATGCGTCTTCATAGGATACCGGAAGGAAACTATTGGGTATACCTTCTATCATAGATCCGAGGGCAAAATATTCGTTGCCAAGAATGGATCCTTTCTAGAGAAGGAATTTCTCTCGAAAGAAGTGACTGGAAGGAAAGTAGAACTCGATGAGGTTTTCGAACCTTCTCTCGAACTTGCGAGTAGCGCAGCACCGGAAGAAGTTCCTGTGGTGCCTGCACCAATAAGAGAGGAAGCTAATGATGATGATCATGAAACTTCGGTTGTAGTTGCTACAGAGCCTCGCAGGTCAACGAGAACTCGTACCACTCCTGATTGGTATGATACCGTTATGAATGTCATGTTGGTGGACAACACCGATGACCCTGCGACATATGAGGAAGCGATGATGAGCCCAGATTCCACTAAATGGCAAGAATCCATGAAATCCGAGATTGGATCCATGTACGAAAACCAAGTATGGACTTTGGTGGACTTACCGGATGGCCGGAAGGCTGTCGAGAACAAATGGATTTTCAAGAAGAAAACAGATGCTGATGGTAATGTTACTGTCTATAAAGCTCGACTTGTCGCATAAGGGTTTCGACAAATTCAAGGAGTTGACTACGATGAGACTTTCTCACCAGTAGCAAAGCTAAAGTCTGTGAGGATTATGTTAGCAATCGCTGCATATTATGATTATGAGATATGGCAGATGGATGTCAAAACATCGTTCCTCAATGGAGACATTGATGAAGAGTTGTATATGATGCAACCCAAAGGTTTTGTCGATCCTAAAGATGCTGACAAGGTATGCAAACTTCAACGGTCCATCTATGGATTGAAGCAAGCATCCCGAAGTTGGAATCAACGTTTTGATAAGGTGATCAAAAGTTTTGGTTTTATACAAACTTATGGAAAAGCTTGTATTTACAAGAAAGTGAGTGGGAGCTCTGTAGCATTCTTAATACTATATGTAGATGACATATTGTTGATTGGGAATGATGTAGACCTTCTTAATAGTATCAAGGAATATTTGAATAATAGTTTTTCAATGAAGGATCTTGGCGAAGCAGCTTACATATTAGGCATAAAGATTTATGGAGATAGATCAAGACGCCTAATATCATTGTCACAAAGTACATATTTGGACAAAGTTCTAAAGAGGTTTGGAATGGAAGATAGCAAGAAAGGGTTCTTGCCCATGTTGCCCAATACGACCTTGAGTAAAACTCAAAGTCCGACAACGGCAGAAGATAGAGAAAGAATGAGTAAGACTCCTATGCCTCAGCCATAGGATCTCTAATGTATGCCATGCTATGTACTAGACCCGACATTGCATATGCTGTTAGTTTAACTAGCAGATATCAAAGTGATCCAGGAGTGGATCATTGGACAGCGGTCAAAAACATCCTTAAGTACTTGAGAAGAACTAAGGATATGGTTCTTTCTTATGGAAGTGATGAACAACTCGTTGTTAATGGTTACACCGATGCTAGTTGGAACACCGATCCGGATGATTCTAAATCACAATATGGATACGTATTTACTTTGAATGGTGCAGCAGTTAGCTGGAGGAGTGCAAAGCAAAGCGTTGTGGCGAGATCTTCAACTGAATCGGAATACATGGCTGCTTCAGAGGCTTCACAAGAAGCGATATGGATGAAAGAGTTCATTACAGAGCTGGGTGTGGTTCCTAGTGCGCTGGACCCAATGTCTATCTACTGTGATAACATGGGCGCCATAGCCAATGCGCAAGAACCAAGGTCACACAAGAAGCTGAAGCACATCAAGCTACGTTTTCATGCTTATCGAGAACATGTCCAAGATGGGGACATAAATATTTGCAAAGTACACACAGATCTGAATGTGGCGAATCCGTTGACTAAACCTCTCCCGAGAGCAAAACATGACCAGCACCAAACTGCCATGGGTGTTCGGTATATTACCATGTAATCTAGATTAGATGACTCTAGTGCAAGTGGGAGACTGTTGGAGATATGCCCTAGAGGCAATAATAAATGTAGTTATTATTATATCTTTGTGTTTATGATAAATGTTTACATTCATGCTATAATAGTATTAACAAGGAAACATTAATACTTGTGTGATTTGTAAACTAAAATAGAGTCCCTAGTAAAGCCTCTTTATAATACTAGCTTGTTGGTTAATAAATGGTTGTGGTTTCCCTATCATGAACATTGAGATGTTATTAACAACAAGATCATATCCTTAGGAGAATGATATGGTGGACATACTCCTATAGATAAGCGTAGCATAAAGATCAAGTCATTTTAATAGTTCAATTGCTATATGCTTTCTGATACATAGTAACCTAATTCCTTCGACCATGAGATCATGCATATCACCTTTACCGTATGGATGCTTTGATGACATCAAACACCACACCGTAACTGGGTGGTTATAAAGGTGGCATTGAGTGTTCAGAAAGTATTGGTTGAGACACATGGATCAAGAGTGGGATTTGTCCATCCATATGACGGATAGATATACTCTGGGCCCTCTCGGTGGAATGTCATACAATTAGCTTCCAAGCATGTGACTGGATCACAAGGGATCACATATCACGGGAACAAGAAAAGAGTACTTATCAGTAACGAGGTTGAACTAGGTATGCAGAGATACCGACGATCATAACCTCGGATAAGTAAACTATCGTGAGACAAAGGGAAATTGGTGTCGTATGTTAGTGGTTCATTCGATCGCAAAGTAATCATAGAAATATGTGGGAGCCATATGAATTTCCAGATTCCTCTATTGGTTATTGTTCGGAGAAGTGTCTCGATCATGTCCGCATAATTCACGAACCGTAGGGAGACACACTTAAGGATTCGACGTTGTTTGAGTAGTTATGGAATGATGAGTAAGAGACCGAATGTTGTTCGGAGTCTCGGATGGGATCCGGGATATCACGAGGAGATCCGGAATGGTCCGGAGAATAAGATTCATATAAGGAAAGTCCTATTTCGGAGTTGGAGAATGGTTCCGGTGTTTTCATCGGGAATGTTCTAGAAGGTTCCAGAATGTCCGACACTCCGGAGGGGAAGGGTACATGAATGTGTCATACCAAGTTGGAATGATTGCATCATGTACTAAGTGTCATCACTGAACAAAATAAAGGGTTTAGTCAAATCCTAGTTTGAAAAGTCAAACACCAATTTTAAAAGTCAAACGGCTATTTTGGGTAGTGGAGGGGAAGTGGGAAACCGAGTAGGGGAGGAGTTCCTCCTCCACCGCCGGCCCACTAGGGATCCGAGTTGGGGAGGGAATCCCTCCCCTTGGCCGGTGCCTCCCACCTATAAAGGGAGGGGCAGGGCTGCCCCTCCTAGCACACAAGTTCTCCACCCCAAAACCCTAGCCCGACGCCGCCACCTCCTGTTGCCGCCGCCTCCTAGGGCTCCCCTAGCCGCCGACTTGGGCAAGCCCCAAGCCCTATCCGCCGGCCCTAGCACCTCCTCCTTGGTGTGTCTAAACCCTAGATCGCCGAGGAGCTCTCTCATAGTCCACCATACTCACTCCGGCTTAAGGCGAAGCCCTGCGAGATCTCCCCTCTACTTCCGGTACCACGCCGTTGTGCTGCCGGAATCGCGAGGAGAGTGCTACAACCTCCGCTGCCTGCTGGAACAAGGGAGAGGAAGGTCTTCGTCGAGTACCGAACGTGTGACCGACTGCGGGAGCGCTGCCGGAACGCAGCGCCGGAAGGATCGTCTACACGATCTTGAGATTGGGAAGAGTACGACTACATCACCCACAAGAATCCGCTCTCGTTAAACACTTTGGAATCTTCGAGGGTGAGTTATTCCATCGACTCGTTGCTACAATCTAGTAGATAGATCTTGGCTTGTTTGTTTGTATGCGGTAGAAATTTTTTGTTTTCCATGCTACGAAACCCTACAGTATCCGGTTAGCAGCGGACCAATGAGTGCATGTGGGGGCATGAAGGTATTGACACACCTTATTGACGGCGAACGACAAATCAGGACGTGTCATAGTAAGGTACTAGAGACCCCCAACTATACTGCGATATCTCGTACTTTCCTCTAGTGAAAGAGGGGTACCATAAGTGGCAGATAATCTATGTGAAGATGACATTGGGGTAGACAAAGGACTACACTTTAGAAGACCAGCACGTTGTAATAATTCTGATGCATACTTGCGCTGACTCAAAAGAAGACCACCAGAAGAGGACTGTTGTACCTCGACACCAAGAAAATAATGTAGTGGACCAAGATCCTTGAGAGCAAATGGAGTATTAAGCTGACGAATAAGGCGATCAGTAGCAGAAGTGGAAGAACTCACCACAATGATGTCATCCACATAAACAAGCAAGTATATAGTCACATCTGGACGCCGCAGGATGAACAATGATGTATCTGTAGTAGAAGGGGTAAAACCAAGGCTACTTAGAACTGAACTGAGTCGAGCATGCCAAGCACGTGGAGCCCGCTTCAATCCATAGAGCGCCTTATCAAGACGACATAAGTAAGCAGGATGATGAGAGTCCTCAAACCCAGGTGGCTGTCGCATATAAACCTCTTCCTGAAGGACCCCATGCAAGAATGCATTCTGAATATCGAGTTGGCGGAGATGTCAGTCCTGTGTAACAGCCATAGACAACAACAGACGAATGGTAGTGGGTTTGACAACCGGACTAAATGTATCCTCATAGTCAAGACCGTACCATTGTTTAAACCCCTTTGCAACCAAATGTGCCTTGTACCTTTCAATAGAGCCATCAACCTTGTACTTAATTTTGAACACCCATTTGCAATCGATAATATTCACTTCAGGATTTGGAGGAACTAGACTCCATGTTTTTTTAGGGCGGAGAACTCAGCCTCCATCGCAACACGCCCGTGTGAACAATTCATAGCATCACGATAATCACGTGGTTCGGAACGAACCAAATCAGTGGACAAACATGTAGCACTCCAGGACACTGTTCCATCAGTGCGTTGCTTTGGGTGTTTAATCCCTCTCTGTAACCTGGTTGTAACAACAGGTCGATCAACAGCGATAATTGGTGTCGTGTCTGGTACTGTTGCCGGAAGTAGCCATCGTCGAGGACGCAGCGGGATCGACGTGGGCGCAGCGGACGAGTAGATCGAGCGACGGGAGATCGATCTAGGGTTCTAGACAGCCGCCGGCTCTAATACCATAACAAACAGTAAGGTAACGATTGTATTGGAAGGGTACCACTAACCCAATAGGGTCGGCTCATATATTTATAGTATGGGTATTACAATCAGAGTTATACACGGGTACAATACACATATACGGAGGAGACTAAATACACAGTCACTAGTGGAAACGAGGTCTTTTGTTGATCCCGAAAAAGGGCTTTAACACCGGTTCTTCTATGAACCGGTGTTAAAGGGGGGGCCGTACCAGCGTGGCCCCTGCGGCAAAAAAGGAGCCCCCCTTTAACACCGGTTCGTGCCACGAACCGGTGTTAAAGGTCCCTGCAGCAGTGGCCCGCGCACCCCCCCTTTAACACCGGTTCGTGGCATGAACCGGTGTTAAAGGGGGGGGGGACTATATAAGACACCACCCCAGCTCACACACACCCCACTCTTCTATTCTTTCACATTTTGGAGCCTAGCAAGAGGGTGTGAAGAGTGCTAGTTTGTGTTTTTTTCATATGCACTAGAGGTGTTCGGTGAAATGCCCGAGAGCTCAAAATAAGCTTTCTTGTTGCTCTTTCCGTCTCGGTCGAGGTCGGCAACTATAGTTTCATGTGTCATTGATGTACTATATATATAAATGGTCATCTCCCTATTATTTTTTGATATATACTACATATTAATGCAGATGAATCGGCAATGGATGTACGGTGACCGCCGCACTTCCGAGTACATTACGGGCCTCCAAAATTTCATCGTTGTGGCTAATGCAAACCGTGGTCACAATGGTTTTATGTGTTGTCCGTGTGTTCACTGTCAGAACAAGAAAGACTACTCAAATACCAGAACCATTCACGCCCACCTTCTTCGATCCGGTTTCATGCCCAGCTATAATTGTTGGACCAAGCACGGAGAAAAAGGGCTTGTGATGGAAGACAACGAAGAAGAAGAGGATGATGACAACTATCATAATATGTATCCTGAATATGATGATAATGCAACGGAGGTAGATAATGAAGATCAAGAGGGAGCAGATGGGCCCGCTGATGACGATCTTGGTCGGGCCATTACTGATGCAAAGGAAGAATGTGAAACTGAAAAGGAGAAGGAGAAGCTGGAGCAGATGTTAAAGGATCACAAAACATTGTTGTATCCAACTTGCGAAGATGGCCACAAAAAGCTAGGTGCCACACTGGATTTGCTGTAATGGAAGGCAGAGAATGGTGTGACTGACAGCGCATTTTCAAAGTTGTTGGTAAAAATGAAGAATCTTCTTCCAAGAAATAATGAGTTGCCCGACAGTACATACCAAGCAAAGAAGGTTGTCTGCCCTCTAGGATTAGACGTGCAGAAGATACATGCCTGCATTAATGACTGCATCCTCTACCGCGGTGAGAAGTACGAGAATTTGGATGCATGCCCGGTATGCACTGCACTGCGGTATAAGATCAGACGAGACGATCCTGGCGATGTTGAGGGCGAGGCCCCTAGGAAGAAGGTTCCCGCCAAGGTTATGTGGTATGCTCCTATAATACCACGGTTAAAATGTCTCTTCAGAAATAAAGAGCATGCCAAGTTGTTGCGATGGCACATGGAAGACCGTAAGAAAGATGCGATGTTGAGACACCCCGCTGATGGGTCACAGTGGAGAAAAGTCGAGCGAGAGTACCCGGACTTCGCACGTGACGCAAGGAACTTAAGGTTTGGTCTAAGTACAGACGACATGAATCCTTTTGGTGAGCAGAGCTGCAGTCACAGCACCTGGCATGTGACCCTATGTATCTATAACCTTCCTCCTTGGTTGTGTATGAAGAGGAAGTTCATTATGATGCCAGTGCTCATCCAAGGCTCGAGGCAACCCGGCAACGACATTGATGTGTACCTAAGGCCATTAGTTGAAGAACTTTTACAGCTGTGGGCCAAACCAGGTGTACGTATGTGGGATGAGCACAAAGGGGAGCCATTTGACCTACGAGCATTGCTTTTCGTAACCATCAATGATTGGCCTGCTCTTAGTAACATTTCAGGGCAGACAAACAAGGGATACAATGCATGCACACACTGTTTAGATGATACTGAAAGTGTATATTTGGATAAATGTAAGAAGGTTGTGTACCTAGGGTATCGCCGATTTCTTCCGAACCTGCATCCAGTAAGAAAGAAAGGCAAGCATTTCAAACGTCTGGCAGAACCCCGGAGGAAGCCTGTCCTCCGTACCGGTGAGGAGGTATTTGGTATGGTCAAGGACCTAGAAGTAATCTTTGGAAAAGGTCCTGGCAGTCTATCTGTTCTGAATGACGATGTCGGACACGCGCCCATGTGGAAGAAGCAATCTATATTTTGGGACCTACCCTATTGGAAAGTCTTAGAGGTCCGCTCTTCAATCGACGTGATCCACGTGACGAAAAATGTTTGCGTGAACCTGCTAGGCTTTCTAGGAGTGTATGGGAAGACAAAAGATACACCGGAAGCACGGCAGGACCAGCAACGTCTGAAGGCCCCTGAAGAGCCTATGCATCCTGAGAACGAGAAGGGTAAACGATGCCACTTAACTCCTGCCAGCTACGCTCTTACCAAAGCAGAGAAGGAAATATTTTTTGAATGTCTGAGCAGTATCAAGGTCCCGTCTGGCTTCTCGTCGAATATAAAGGGAATAATAAATATGGTAGAGAAAAAATTCCAAAACCTGAAGTCTCATGACTGCCACGTGATTATGACACAATTGCTTCCGATTGCATTGAGGGGGCTTCTACCTGAAAATGTTCGAGTACCCATTGTGAAGCTATGTGCATTCCTCAATGCAATATCTCAGAAGGTAATCGATCCAGAAAGCCTACCAGGGTTACAAACAGATGTGGCCCAATGTCTTGTCAGCTTTGAGTTGGTGTTCCCACCATCCTTCTTCAATATTATGACGCATCTCCTGGTTCACCTAGTAGAAGAGATTGCCATTCTCGGTCCTGTATTTCTACACAATATGTTCCCCTTTGAGAGGTACATGGGAGTCTTAAAGAAATATGTTCATAACCGTGCTAGGCCAGAAGGAAGCATCTCCAAGGGCTATGTAACAGAGGAGGTCATTGAGTTCTGTGTTGATTTTATTCCTGACCTTAAGGCGATTGGTGTTCCAGAATCACGACATGAGGGGAGACTGCGTGGAAAAGGCACCCTAGGATGTAAAGCAATGATATGTAGGGACGGGCATTCTCTCAATCAAGCACACTACACGGTTTTACAAAGATCTATCTTGGTTGCCCCGTATATCAATGAACACAAGAATTTAATACGCCTCAAACACCCGGGACAGTCTGATGAATGGATTATAAGTGAACACATGGCGAGTTTTGGCGGCTGGCTGCAAAGACTTCTCACGAATAACACCACTGTTGGGGATCAGCTGTACTTGTTGGCCAGGACACCATCTTCGACTGTATGTACTTTCCAAGGGTACGAGATAAATGGGAATACATTTTACACGATAGGCCAAGATAAAAAGAGCACCAACCAAAATAGTGGTGTCCGCTTCGATGCAGCAGAAGACAATGGGCAAAAGACCACGTATTATGGGTTCATAGAGGAGATATGGGAACTTGACTATGAACCTAATTTTAATGTCCCCTTGTTTTGATGCAAATGGGTCAAGCTAACAGGAGGAGGGGTTGAGGTAGACAAGAAGTACGGAATGACAACGGTGGATCTCAACAATCTTATGAAGAACTTAGACGAACCATTCGTCCTAGCCAATGATGTGGCTCAGGTTTTCTATGTGAAGGACATGTCCTCCAGACCAAAAAAAGAAAAAATATGCAAACGAATACATCATATGATGAGCCAAAGCGTCACATAGTTCTTTCAGGGAAAAGAAACATCGTGGGAATCGAGGACAAGACAGACATGTCAGAAGATTATAATAAGTTTGATGAAATTCCGCCCTTCACAGTGAAAACTGACCCAAGCATTCCGTTAAGTAAAGAAGATGCTCCATGGTTACGTCTGAAGCGATCATAAGGAAGGACATATGCCAAGAAGTTCATGCTCATATTATGTAACTCTAGTTCATGTTTTTAATATTAATACATGTCTTGAGTGTTAGTCATGTTTTGTGGATGGGCCGGGACTATGAGAAGAAGTTGTCCCGATTCGTACTTACCATTAAGATCTGATCTCCAAACGCGCGCGGTCACATATTAGGGAGTGCCTCTATGACCAGTTTCTTGGAGATGCCGGAGGACTAGGCTCCGTCGGCATCTCCCTGAAACTGGCCGTAGTGGTGTCCCTGCTCTCGAAAACCATCTTGCAGCTTTGTAACTTCTCTAACTAGATCAATACACCTGGGAGCTAACTAATTTCACATATTAGGGAGTGCCTCTATGACCAGTTTCTCGGAGATGCCGGAGGACTGGGCTCCGTCGGCATCTCCCTGAAACTGGCCGTAGTGGTGTCCCTGCCTCAAACTGGCTGGAGGACTGGACTCACAAGGATGCATATTTATAGTACAAGCAGCTCGACATAGTGTCGACACTCACCCCTATTATTAGTGCTGACTCGTGTTTTGTCCCGGTTGGTGTCTCCAACCGGGACTAAAGGTTCATCTTTAGTCCCGGTTGGTGACACCATCCGGGACAAGGTACACGCCGCACGACATAATGTCAACACTCACCCCTATTATTAGTGCTAACTTGTGTTTTGTCCCGGTTGGTGTCTCCAACCGGGACTAAAGGTTCATCCCGCCATTTTTTCCCGCCATTTTTCTTCCCGCCAGTTCTTCTTCCCGCCATTTTTCTTCCCGCCAGTTCTTCCCGCTAGTTCACTATATATATATGTAGGGGGTTGGCCTCCATTGTCATTGCACATCTCTAGACTCATATCTGCAACCTCATCACTCTTTCCCATGGCTTCCACCATAGCACTAACCCCCAGGGAGGCGGAGGCGCTTTGCGCCTTGAACTACCCCTGCCCGCCGGGCTACTGTGTCCCCGTCGGCTGGATGCTGAGCGTCGGAGGCGTGCCGGTTCCTCCTGTCCCTCTAGGTGTGGCGCGCCGGATGGCCATCACGAACCGGTACTACTTCGAGCTCACGCCAGAGCAGCGGAGGAATCCCAGATGGCATCCCGACTATTTCCCTACTTGGGAAGCCTTCTTCGTGGATCAGCGTGAGAGGGCGCTCGCCAGGCACGAGGAGGACGACCCACCTCCTCCTAATTTCAACGAGGCCGGCCGTCGGTTATGGTGGCGCGGTCGGACTCTCTAGAGCATCATGGCCTATGACACTGCCTCCGACTCTAACCCCCGTCCGCGCTACCCTCAAGTCCAGCCTACGCGCTACCCTCAAGTCCAGCCCATGCGTACTCTCCAGAGGTTCAATTACGGCGACCCCGACGACGACAGCGATGACGGCGGCGGCGAGTACGACGACTACAGTGGCGAGTATTACAGGTGTAGGCAGGAGCATGACTGAATCACTCCAACATTCCGAAACAAGTTCGGCCGATTGTTACTTAATCTGGCCATGTATCTTAATTTTCAGTTCTTTTATGTATCTTAATTTTCAGTTCTTTTATGTATCTTAATTTTCAGTTCCAGTTCGGCTTTATGTAACTGTCTCAAAATGACCTATCTCATTGGAGGTTTCTTGGCTTTCGGGTCAAATGACCAATGTTATGGCTAGAATCAAGGCATAGTTTGTGATAATATGGCCATATTGTGCATACATGTGCATCATGGCATGGCAAACAATGTTGCAAGAGGAAGTTTTCCTTTTTATCGCACCAAAAAGGCATTTTCCATTTTCCGAGCATAAAAAACGGACGGTTTTGTGAAGCAACCACCAAATGGCTAATTCAAAAAACCACCAACACATTTTACAAAAATACTAGACCACCTTATATGCACAATGTACCAACAGGGGGATCTGAAACCTTTCCGTCCACCTCTGGTGAAAAAGACAAATTCCTACCGAATCCGCAGGAAGTGGGTCAGATATGAACTACAAGTACATGATGCGATGCTCATGATTTTTTACAAAAATCATTTTTAGGTTCACAATATGCTATTTTATCAAAAGACAATGCAAGCTGAGCGAGGCTTGGTGAGATTCAAGTGTATACAAAAGATGCGACATTTAAATATCCAATCAATTCAATAATGTTAATACAAAAGATGCGGCATTAAAATATGATTTGATCTAATAAAAATAATTTTTTAGATGCTTAATATTTCTTATGTTCAAAGTTTTAGGATTTAACAATTTATTTTGGTTTGAATTGAATAATCAAAATTTATATGTAAGTGTTTTAATTATTTTGAAAATTTTCATGTAAAGTAAATATAAAATGATTTACTTGAATGGATAGAAATTATTTTTATGAAAATTATGATATATTATTCATATTTTTCTGAGTTGAAATGAAAAAGATATGAATTTTCTAAATTCATATCATATTTTTTGAATTAAAAATGCCCCTTTAATGAATGAAATAAATGCCCCCCCTTTAACACCGGTTCCAGACAGGAACCGATGTTAAAGGGGGGGGCATTTATTTCGTTTCCCGCACGCACCACCCCCCCTTTAACACCGGTTCCAGCCACGAACCGGTGTTAAAGGGGGGGGGGGGGGTAATAAATGCACGCGGGAAACGGATTCCCCCCTTTAACACCGGTTCCAGCCACGAACCGGTGTTAAAGGGGGGGGGTGTATTTATTTCACCTTCCCCTTCCTTTCTTCCTCCCACTGAGCCAAATCGATCGAACACACCGCCGCAGAGAGATCGAAGCGTCGCCACCGCCGCTTCGGAGCTCGAGGTCCTCCGTCTCGCCGCCCCCGACCCGCCGTCTCGCCGCCGCCGCTTCGGAGCTCGAGGTCCGCCGCCCCTGACTGTAGAGGTCCCTACCCAATATGGTAGATCCCTCCTGTGTCTTACAATGCTAGTCCCTGGATCAATAGCTAGCATCCACAGTTAAGATGTAATATCAAGATACAAAGGTCATAACATAACTTTATAACCAGGAATAGCATAATTTTATTACATCATACATAGCTCATTGGGCTATTACATTACATTGCAGCGGAATAACTATAGTCATGGGTCCTTCATCTTCAAAGTGCCACAGGCAGATGTTGGTTGTAGACTTTGTAGTCCTAGTCAATCAAACAATCTTCATCTAACAAAACAATCAACCTGCAACATTACAAGTTACAGCCACAAGGGTCAATACATTTGAATTGTATTGGCAAGCTTCACTTTTATGTATAATATGAGTGGATCCTATCAATACATGCATATTTGGCTAAGTAGAGTTTAGGGCTTATTTGCATAAAGCAACATTTATCCTATCTTTTAAAAATTGGTTTTGGTCCTTTGTCAAAATCCTTTTTCCAAGATCCTTAAACTCCTTGGTAGAAACTCAAGTGTTCAAGTCCTTGTCAAAATCCCTTGAGCTACCTGGTAACCCCAAGTGCTTCAAGTTTTTATCAAAATCTCATGAGTCCCTTGGTAACCCCAAGTACTTCATGCTCTTGAGCACCTTGGTAACCCCAAGTGCAACAAGTTTTATCAAATCCCTTTGAATTCCTTGGTACCCCCAAGTGCATCAAGTTTTTATATTAGAAGTTGGAATGTCGAGATCTCCCAGGTTCAAACTTTAGTTGCTCAGTATTGTCCATAACCGGGGACACGGCTAAGTACTTAGATTATATTTACTTCTGCAGAAGGAGTACACTTTACCCACATGACACATTCCCATCTTGTTGCCACCAGTGGCCTACTGGATTAGTGCTCACCAAGATGGAGTACTGGCAGACTGAGAGTGTGACGAAGTCTTTCCAAAGGGTCCTGCCATACATCATTGCTAGCTTGTCTTCAGCCCCCATGAAGCATTCCAGATCCCCATGTCCGGTAACTAAAGACAATGTATGGGTCTTCCTAATGTAGTTGACTAAGCCAGAGCCATAATAGCATGTGGTTGTACACGAAAGACACAATTGGAGAAACATGTTCAATCTCTAAGTTTCCTAGGTGGTTTTCATTTGGAGCACAACACAAAGTGATTGCCATAGACATGGTTCCTTTTGTTGCCACCTTCTCCAAAAACCTAAAGTGTCCACCACCTAGGTGGTTCATTGAGTCCTTGTTTTATTATGTAAAACACAAGTCCTTTTCTCAACCTTTGTAAAATCTCAACATGTATCTCTTTTCAAAACATAGCATGGCTAAGCATGTACAACTTCAATATTTTTACTAAGGAGTGTATAGGGAATCCTATTAGGATTAGCATAGCATAAGTATAAACATTTTCATGCATGTTTACAAAATCCACTAAGTATAATGAAAATAGTAGGTCTTTTGTATGATAGTGTAACTTGCCTTTTTGGTAGGGAATGAGGATTTTACTCCTTGATCTTGCTAGTCTCACACTTGCTAATATCCACTACAATCATTCAAACAAGCATAGTATCAAGTAACATTCCAAACCAATATTCAAACAATATTTCACACACACAAAGCAATGGATTCTAAGTCTTGCATAAGTATGCCAAGGTTGGTTCTATTGCAAGGATGGTCTCTACTAGGCTTATAAACTTTGTAAGATCCACATTGGTCATCTACCAAAATGGCAAAGTCATTAGTTAGAGGGTTTTGCTCAAAATCCATTTTAAAATCCATTTATCATTTCATGTGGTGAAATTTATTCTTTTTAAAGTAAAACTTTGTATCTTTCAACAAGTGAGTTGCCTTTGGTAAGGCTTGGTGTTTTGGGTCAGTAAGTTTGGTTCATAACATTTTCCAAAAGTTTTTCTTGCAAAAACATTTCCATAATAAAATCAATGAGTTTATTTGGCTAGAAAATGGCTAAGTTAAGTAATTTTAACTTAAATTTTTCAAAAATCATTTTTAACACTATGGGTTGGTTCCTAGGGTCAGTAAGGTCACACAAATCCATTTTGCAAAAGATTTAATCCTAGAATCAATTTTAAACAATTTTTATACTCTAAACAAGTACACAAATGTTTCTGCAAATTTAATCAAGCTAACAGATACTATTTTCAAAACTAAGGCCATGGTTAGCTAGGGCTTGTTCTCCTGATTTCATTGATATAAAATTTGCCAAATTTGGACGTGTGGTTTGAAAGTTACAAAGGTTTGAAGTTTGCAAATAAATCTGTTTTCAAATTTCTTTTAAAACGAATTAGGTGACACGCGGCGTGTTCTTACTGGTCGGTACCGGTTCGGCCAGATCGGGCGATGCTAGCTGTTGGATCAAGTTAGATCGCGTGGTCCAGATCACGTACCCCTTCGCGGTTAAGTGATCTATCGGGAGCGTCGGATCGTGATCCTACGGTGCTTAACGTGCTCGACCATTTGCGAGCGGCGCCGGCGGTGGCTAGCGGCGGCGACGGTCAGATAGTGGCGGCGCTGGCGAAACAGGAAACGAGGGAGAGGCTGGCAGGGCTTACCAGGCTCGCAGAGACCTGCTGATGCTCGTGGTGGGGTTGGCTACGCGAGGGGCGCAAGGGGTTGCTGCTAATTGCTCGTCGAAGAAGCTGCGAGCGGCGGTGCTCTCTGGTTGCTGTCGAGGATGATGCTGCAGATCACCAGGAGGTAAACAAAACCCATAGTCAGGAGCGCAAGGACACGGCGAAGGTGTGTGCGTGAACGAGAAGGCGCGGGGCGGTCTGGTTCACCTGGGAGACGTTGCCGGAGAAGAAGCAGACACGGCGGCGCTCTGTGCTTGACGATGGCGAAGATTGGGGGCGCCCTAAGACAAACGGGAAGTGCCGTTAGGTTCGTATGAGCTTGGAGATCATCATCGTGTTCTCGGGGAGGAGAGGGGCGACCAGAATTTACCTGTGGGGCTTGTCGGAGAAAGAGGCAGACGCGGCGGCGTCGGGGGTTTGTCGTAGTCGGGGTTCTGGCGCACCCGCGGGCGAACTGGGAGTACTAGGAGGTGCGTGAGGTCGAGAGGAGTCCACTCGCTTGAAGTAGAGGCAGAGGGGTGGTCGGAGTTGGCCGGAATTGCTGCGACAACTCGTCGGAGCAGAGGATGTTCGGGGAGGAAATGGAGCGGCCTGGGGGCGAGCTTTGGGGAGGGGTCTGAGGGAAAACGGAGGAGAGAGAGAGGCGATTAAAAGGGCGTGGTTGCGGCGAGGTTTAATGCACGGATTAACGCGGATTGATGGAGCTATCAACGGGAAGAAACGACAGCGAGGTGAGGGGAGAAGGGCCGCGCGGGGAAGAAGGAGAACAGTGGAGAGGGGGTCCAGCGGTCAGTGGGGAAAAGAAATGAGGGGAGGTCCACTTGTCAGGGGCTTTGCGGGTTGTTTTAGCGGTGAGAAAAACGGTTCGGGGAGGGAAGTTGGGCTAGATGGGCTGGAGTTGGGCCAGATGATTGGGCTGTTCGTTTTGTTCTAATTTTTTTTCTGTCTAATTCTTTACTTTTTCCTTTTCTATTTCCTGATTTGTTATTTTAAACAATTATTCAAGCATTCAAAATAATTCAAACAATTTCAAACATTTGTAATGTGTTTTTGGTTCTATTTATCAACATAAACCAATTATTAATTTAAGATAGTATTTCATAACCTTTTATTAATTAAATAAGAGGATCCTTTATTATTTAATATGATTTGATTCATTTAATAAACTCTTTATTTGAATTCTAAACACTTTCTTAATCTAATCAGTAGGTTTTATTTGGAAATAAAGAATACTTGAAACTTGTTTAAAATTAAAATAACATTTGTTATATAGGGTCCATTAATAATTTAATGAATAGACCCTATTCATTTATTTCCCATAGGATTTGTTTTATTAAATTATTATCTTGAATCCAAAATAAACCAAAACTCTTCAGTAAGTTTTATTTGAGAATATAAATTATTTGGTAAACTTATTTGAAACAAATTAATAGGTTTTATTGTTTATTTAAAATGGAAAAAATCTTTACTTTAATAAAGTTTGGATTATTAAATCCTTATTATTTTATTTAAACAATCCTTTATTATTTTTAAATAAATCTTTGTTACCTAAATTAAAAAAAAATGTTTTTAATTCCTAAAGCTTGGCCAAGGATTAATTTGGCTTTATAACATAATCTTTATTTATAAACTTCTATTTTATTTGAAAACAAATCTTTTCATTTTATTGTTTTAAAATAATAATTTCCAATTGTTTCTTTTTATGAAATGTTTATCCTTTTAAATCCTTTTAGGATTTTATTTAATTCAAATGGGTTTGAGGTTCTATTTTAATTCAAAAAGTTTCTTCTGGCTCTGAAAATCAAACAAAGTTTTATTTTATTAATTTATTTTCACATTACAAGATTTGGAAAATCTTGGGATGTGACAGGCTACCACCCTTAAAATAAATCTCGTCCCGAGATTTGGGAAGGCTAGGGTTTCAAGCAAGCTCAAACAACTAGGGTTCTACCACCCTTAAAATTCTTCAAACAAAAATTACATATTGGCCTTCTTGGGTCCTGGAAATTTCTCTAAGTTAAACTTTTGCTTTGTTCCTATGCTTGACTCATGGGCCAAGATTGAGTTTCTCCATAGGCTTGTTCAATTTGTTCTTCATCCTTTCTGGACAGTTGCTTGCATAATGTCCAGGGTTCTTGCAGTTGAAGCAATGAATGTCATTGAGTTCTTTACGTTGCTCTTGTGAACAAGTTGCTACATAATGGCCTGGTTCTTTGCAGTTGTTGCACCACACTTGGTCAATCTCTTTATTCTTCTTGTTCTCTGGGCATCCACTGGAGTTGTGTCCCATTTCCTTACATCTACGACATTGTACAAGGCTCATGTCTTGCTTTTGTTTCTTAAACTTCTTTAGTCCTTTGAATTGAGTTGTCTTGTTAGGAGGTAGAAGTGGTCCTTTTCCTTTGGTAGACTTGGATCCTTCCTGTTTCCTTTGTTCCACCATGGCATAGATGGGACACAGGCCAGGAGTATGGTCACTTCCTTCACAAAGGTAACAAGTAGCTTGATCGGTGGGGCATTGTCCAACAGGATAATCTTCTTCACAATTGGGGCATTGTCCTTCATGCTCCTTGGAAGTATGATCCTTGTCTCCACAAATAATGCAAGCTGGGGCTCCATCCAGAATAACATTCTTGTCAGCCTTGTTATCATAAACTTCTTTGGGGTAGTTTTCCTCCATGCTAATCATTTGATTAGTCACTTTAAGCATCAGTTGGGATTGCTCTTCCAAAAACCTTTGGAGTGCTGGATCCTTATCACTATTGTTGACTATGAACTGAGCTGTCAGTTGGTTCAACTGGTGTTGGGTTGCTATGAGCTCTTTCATGCTAGCAGCTTGGTTGGTGTTGGTGTCATCAACCTTGGAGTCTTTTGGAGTAGTCATCTGTTTGGGTTGAAAGGAGGTTAGAATAGGCAAGCTATTTCTAAGGAATCAATTCTAATCACACACTTCACAATTTACACAGACAATGTGCATGCAATCACAAACCAAACATTCACAAACAACTTTGCACTCAAACAACAAGGTTCAAGCACTTACTTAGGCAACAAAATATTTTTGTTACACCACATAAGTTGGTGGTTTGACTTAACTAAATTATGGTGGTCCATCTATGTGGTTCACTTGTGGTCTTCCTTCTTTCTTGGTTTCTTCCTCTTACATGAGATCATGGTTCCTTGAGAAAAACTCCATGGTCACAATACCTCAAAGTTGTTGATGGTTTCTTCTTATTTTGTATTCTCTCAGTCTCTAAATTCTTAAGTAAGATTTCCTTGTCTCACTTGTGGTCCTTAGTAGTTTCCATGTTGGAAGTCCTTGGTGAACATGCTGAAGATGTTGAAGTCATTAGAGTTGAAGATGTTGAAGAAGTCCTTTGCACATGGTGTAGTCTTTGGCCATGGGTAGGTTTTTCCATCAAGTTGAAGTAGAAGAGGTGTAGAGTTAAACCAAATTGGTAGAGTAAAGAGTTTACAAGTATTTTTGTAAATAAGTTTTTGAACAAGTATAACTCCTATTTTTCTAAGGGTTTTTGTCCAATCCTAGGTTTACAAATCCTACAGGCAACACAATGCTCTGATACCATCTGTAGAGGTCCCTACCCAATATGGTAGATCCCTCCTGTGTCTTACAATGCTAGTCCCTGGATCAATAGCTAGCATCCACAGTTAAGATGTAATATCAAGATACAAAGGTCATAACATAACTTTATAACCAGGAATAGCATAATTTTATTACATCATACATAGCTCATTGGGCTATTACATTACATTGCAGCGGAATAACTATAGTCATGGGTCCTTCATCTTCAAAGTGCCACAGGCAGATGTTGGTTGTAGACTTTGTAGTCCTAGTCAATCAAACAATCTTCATCTAACAAAACAATCAACCTGCAACATTACAAGTTACAGCCACAAGGGTCAATACATTTGAATTG
This sequence comes from Avena atlantica, assembly GCA_910589765.1. Classification (NCBI taxonomy): domain Eukaryota; kingdom Viridiplantae; phylum Streptophyta; class Magnoliopsida; order Poales; family Poaceae; genus Avena; species Avena atlantica. The sequence goes on from OU342738.1 coordinate 230,144,842, forward strand.
TATTGGCAAGCTTCACTTTTATGTATAATATGAGTGGATCCTATCAATACATGCATATTTGGCTAAGTAGAGTTTAGGGCTTATTTGCATAAAGCAACATTTATCCTATCTTTTAAAAATTGGTTTTGGTCCTTTGTCAAAATCCTTTTTCCAAGATCCTTGAACTCCTTGGTAGAAACTCAAGTGTTCAAGTCCTTGTCAAAATCCCTTGAGCTACCTGGTAACCCCAAGTGCTTCAAGTTTTTATCAAAATCTCATGAGTCCCTTGGTAACCCCAAGTACTTCATGCTCTTGAGCACCTTGGTAACCCCAAGTGCAATAAGTTTTATCAAATCCCTTTGAATTCCTTGGTACCCCCAAGTGCATCAAGTTTTTATATTAGAAGTTGGAATGTCGAGATCTCCCATGGTTCAAACTTTAGTTGCTCAGTATTGTCCATAACCGGGGACATGGCTAAGTACTTAGATTTTATTTACTTCTCCAGAATGAGTACACTTTACCCACATGACACATTCCCATCTTGTTGCCACCAGTGGCCTACTGGATTAGTGCTCACCAAGATGGAGTACTGGCAGACTGAGAGTGTGACGAAGTCTTTCCAAAGGGTCCTCCCATACATCATTGCTAGCTTGTCTTCAGCCCCCATGAAGCATTCCAGATCCCCATGTCCGGTAACTAAAGACAATGTATGGGTCTTCCTAATGTAGTTGACTAAGCCAGAGCCATAATAGCATGTGGTTATACACGAAAGCCACAATTGGAGAAACATGTTCAATCTCTAAGTTTCCTAGGTGGTTTTCATTTGGAGCACAACACAAAGTGATTGCCATAGACATGGTTCCTTTTGTTGCCACCTTCTCCAAAAACCTAAAGTGTCCACCACCTAGGTGGTTCATTGAGTCCTTGTTTTATTATGTAAAACACAAGTCCTTTTCTCAACCTTTGTAAAATCTCTACATGTATCTCTTTTCAAAACATAACATGGCTAAGCATGTACAACTTCAATATTTTTACTAAGGAGTGTATAGGGAATCCTATTAGGATTAGCATAGCATAAGTATAAACATTTTCATGCATGTTTACAAAATCCACTAAGTATAATGAAAATAGTAGGTCTTTTGTATGATAGTGTAACTTGCCTTTTTGGTAGGGAATGAGGATTTTACTCCTTGATCTTGCTAGTCTCACACTTGCTAATATCCACTACAATCATTCAAACAAGCATAGTATCAAGTAACATTCCCAACCAATATTCAAACAATATTTCACACACACAAAGCAATGGATTCTAAGTCTTGCATAAGTATGCCAAGGTTGGTTCTATTGCAAGGATGGTCTCTACTAGGCTTATAAACTTTGTAAGATCCACATTGGTCATCTACCAAAATGGCAAAGTCATTAGTTAGAGGGTTTTGCTCAAAATCCATTTAAAATCCATTTATCATTTCATGTGGTGAAAATTATTCTTTTTAAAGTAAAACTTTATATCTTTCAACAAGTGAGTTGCCTTTGGTAAGGCTTGGTGTTTTGGGTCAGTAAGTTTGGTTCATAACATTTTCCAAAAGTTTTTCTTGCAAAAACATTTCCATAATAAAATCAATGAGTTTATTTGGCTAGAAAATGGCTAAGTTAAGTAATTTTAACTTAAATTTTTCAAAAATCATTTTTAACACTATGGGTTGGTTCCTAGGGTCAGTAAGGTCACACAAATCCATTTTGCAAAAGATTTAATCCTAGAATCAATTTTAAACAATTTTTATACTCTAAACAAGTACACAAATGTTTCTACAAATTTAATCAAGCTAACAGATACTATTTTCAAAACTAAGGCCATGGTTAGCTAGGGCTTGTTCTCCTGATTTCATTGATATAAAATTTGCCAAATTTGGACGTGTGGTTTGAAAGTTACAAAGGTTTGAAGTTTGCAAATAAATCTGTTTTCAAATTTCTTTTAAAACGAATTAGGTGACACGCGGCGTGTTCTTACTGGTCGGTACCGGTTCGGCCGGATCGGGCGATGCTAGCTGTTGGATCAAGTTAGATCGCGTGGTCCAGATCACGTACCCCTTCGCGGTTAAGTGATCTATCGGGAGCGTCGGATCGTGATCCTACGGTGCTTAACGTGCTCGACCATTTGCGAGCGGCGCCGGCGGTGGCTAGCGGCGGCGACGGTCAGATAGTGGCGGCACTGGCGAAACAGGAAACGAGGGAGAGGCTGGCAGGGCTTACCAGGCTCGCAGAGACCTGCTGATGCTCGTGGTGGGGTTGGCTACGCGAGGGGCGCAAGGGGTTGCTGCTAATTGCTCGTCGAAGAAGCTGCGAGCGGCGGTGCTCTCTGGTTGCTGTCGAGGATGATGCTGCAGATCACCAGGAGGTAAACAAAACCCATAGTCAGGAGCGCAAGGACACGGCGAAGGTGTGTGCGTGAACGAGAAGGCGCGGGGCGGTCTGGTTCACCTGGGAGACGTTGCCGGAGAAGAAGCAGACACGGCGGCGCTCTGTGCTTGATGATGGCGAAGATTGGGGGCGCCCTAAGACAAACGGGAAGTGCCGTTAGGTTCGTATGAGCTTGGAGATCATCATCATGTTCTCGGGGAGGAGAGGGGCGACCAGAATTTACCTGTGGGGCTTGTCGGAGAAAGAGGCAGACGCGGGGGCGTCGGGGGTTTGTCGTAGTCGGGGTTCTGGCGCACCCGCGGGCGAACTGGGAGTACTAGGAGGTGCGTGAGGTCGAGAGGAGTCCACTCGCTTGAAGTAGAGGCAGAGGGGTGGTCGGAGTTGGCCGGAATTGCTGCGACAGCTCGTCGGAGCAGAGGATGTTCGGGGAGGAAATGGAGCGGCCTGGGGGCGAGCTTTGGGGAGGGGTCTGAGGGAAAACGGAGGAGAGAGTGAGGCGATTAAAAGGGCTTGGTTGCGGCGAGGTTTAATGCACGGATTAACGCGGATTGATGGAGCTATCAACGGGAAGAAACGACAGCAAGGTGAGGGGAGAAGGGCCGCGCGTGGAAGAAGGAGAACAGTGGAGAGGGGGTCCAGCGGTCAGTGGGGAAAAGAAATGAGGGGAGGTCCACTTGTCAGGGGCTTTGCGGGTTGTTTCAGCGGTGAGAAAAACGGTTCGGGGAGGGAAGTTGGGCTAGATGGGCTGGAGTTGGGCCAGATGATTGGGCTGTTCGTTTTGTTCTAATTTTTTTTCTGTCTAATTCTTTATCTTTTTCCTTTTCTATTTCCTGATTTGTTATTTTAAACAATTATTCAAGCATTCAAAATAATTCAAACAATTTCAAACATTTGTAATGTGTTTTTGGTTCTATTTATCAACATAAACCAATTATTAATTTAAGATAGTATTTCATAACCTTTTATTAATTAAATAAGAGGATCCTTTATTATTTAATATGATTTGATTCATTTAATAAACTCTTTATTTGAATTCTAAACACTTTCTTAATCTAATCAGTAGGTTTTATTTGGAAATAAAGAATACTTGAAACTTGTTTAAAATTAAAATAACATTTGTTATATAGGGTCCATTAATAATTTAATGAATAGACCCTATTCATTTATTTCCCATAGGATTTGTTTTATTAAATTATTATCTTGAATCCAAAATAAACCAAAACTCTTCAATAAGTTTTATTTGAGAATATAAATTATTTGGTAAACTTATTTGAAACAAATAAATAGGTTTTATTGTTTATTTAAAATGGAAAAAATCTTTACTTTAATAAAGTTTGGATTATTAAATCCTTATTATTTTATTTAAACAATCCTTTATTATTTTTAAATAAATCTTTGTTACCTAAATTAAAAAAAAATGTTTTTAATTCCTAAAGCTTGGCCAAGGATTAATTTGGCTTTATAACATAATCTTTATTTATAAACTTCTATTTTATTTGAAAACAAATCTTTTCATTTTATTGTTTTAAAATAATAATTTCCAATTGTTTCTTTTTATGAAATGTTTATCCTTTTAAATCCTTTTAGGATTTTATTTAATTCAAATGGGTTTGAGGTTCTATTTTAATTCAAAAAGTTTCTTCTGGCTCTGAAAATCAAACAAAGTTTTATTTTATTAATTTATTTTCACATTACAAGATTTGGAAAATCTTGGGATGTGACACTGACCCTCTCTTCCCCGCATCCTTCCCCTCCCTCTGACACGGTGGGGCTCCGGCCGTGTGCACGGCGCTCGCCGCCGCAGCGGGGCTAGACGCCCCTCTAACGCTAACGCTGCGTGGCCGCGCCCTAGGCCTTTGCCTCCACACGCCCAGCCACGGTATCCCGCGCCCGCCGAAACTTCCGTCGGGGCGGCCGACGCCACACCGGAACCGACGCGGAGGGCGACGTCGACGCGGCTCCCTCATCAGGTTGCGGGCCGACGAGTCCATGTTGGCGAGAAGGAGAGGGGGGAGTCCCCCCTTGCCCGCGTCGTGCAACCCGTCCGGCCGATGGCGATAGGGATACTTCCCCGGCGAGCCTCGACCTCGTGTCATCGTCGTCTTCCCCGGCGAGCCTCGGCCCGTATAGCTCACGACGTGCTGTGCCGGTCCTGTGCCCTGAATTTGTTTTTAGAGAATATCACACTTTATTGACTAAATAACATCAATACAAAGTTCAGCCCGAATAAATTCCGGGGCAACACCAAAAAAAAAATTACATGAAGTGAAGCTCCTAGCAAGAACCTTGATGTCCCCAATAACAATGCCCATAAGGAAACGATCCTGGGCCGACGACCTGATGCGTTGAATCAACGACAGACAGTACGATTCCAGGACATAGTCCTGGTAGCCTTTCTCCTGGAGCACTGACAACGCGCGTCTGATGGCCAGACCCTCGACAAGTTTAGAAACAGGGAACCCATCCAAACCCTCTGACACTGAGAGGATATCGAGGGAAACCCTAGGACAAGTCCGGGCAACAGCGTCGTCGACGTCGCATTCCTTCTTAAAGGTGTTGCTTGAAACACGGTGCTTCGAAGTGCTAGGAGTGAGGTGTGACAACTCCGGAGGGCGCAGCGGTCACGGGTCATTTTCGTTCGTCGATCTGCTCGATGTCGGCATTTGTTTCTTTTATTTTTCTCTTTATTTTCTTTTGGGTTAGATTGTGTTGTTGCTTTTCTGTTGCTCCAACATTGTCGTTGTATATTGTGATTGCTATATTAATATAGCGGGGCGCAAGCCTATTTCGAGGAGCCCTGACCACCTCGCTCTCTTCCCCGTGCAGGAGCGTCTCGCCGCCGCCGCTTCGGAGCTCATAGGCCACGCCTCAACGCCGACGCCGCCCGACGAGCCCGCCGCTAGCACCACCGCCCGACGAGACCGCCGCATTCGTCCAACGAGCACCGCCGCCCGATGAGACCAACGTCACCCCACCGGTGAGCGCCACGTGTCTGCCACGTGTGTGATTGCTGACTCATCCTGATTAAAACTTGTTTGCTCGATAAATTGTACTACATGCATAGATTAAAACTTGTATACAAATTGGACCTCTGACTCATTTGTGTATTTATTTGTGTATTTTGGTATGAATAATATGTATATTTGTGTATGAATCCAAGTCCACTTGAATGTTTACACTCTTACTCTAGATAATATTATTGTTTTAGAAACTATGGATCCACTTAGTAGAAACCTTGAAGAAGAAGAAATAATGGAGAACATTATTGATGAGGACACCTCACAATATCTGAACTTGGAGGGACATGATGACGACAGCTCAAGTACTAGTCATGGAGAAGATGAAGACTCCGGTGAACGCAATTTAATGGTTACAAAGTCCGGCGAGGTATATGCATTGATTAAGCCTCTGCTGACTTCCACCAACAATATTCTTCTACATGTATTAATTAACGCTTCTTTCTTCTTTTAGCCCTCTGGATCGACCAGCCAGCAACCATCTTCTTCTACGAAAAAGAGCAAGCGAGACGCGAGCGAGCGGTTGAAAGATCGTGCAAAGTTCACGATCGAAGCAGTCCGTGTTGATGGCAGGCCGATGGAGCCCAAGAAAGCCGCAGACAAATTTGTACGTCAGGCTGGAGTTCTTGTTAGGGACCAAATCCCAATCATAATTGAAAATTGGAATAAGCCAAAGAAGGGCGACGGTACCTTTGTCGATGACAGATCCAAAGAAACGCTTTGGAATTCGTTGTTGGTAAATTTCACCCTTCCGCTAGAGGAGGATGAAAACAACCCGGTTATAAAGGAAAAGGTCAAAGAGTGGACTCTAAAGAAGATGGCTGACGCTTTCCGCAACTGGAAGACAAAATTGAACGAATTTGTCAAATATGGCGAGACTCCAAATTTCGAAGACGCATATTATGCGAAGATAAGACCTCACTGGCCCGAATTTGAGACATAAAAAAAAGTGCTATAGCTAAAAAGAGGTCAGAAACCAATACGCTTAATGCCCTGAAGAAGGAATATCACCAGAGGACGGGGTCAGGTGGCTACATATCTCAGAGGCCTAAGTGGGAGGAAGCTGAGAAGGCCCTACGCGAGAGAGGGATCACACCCCAGACAGATGGGTGGGACCTACGTGCAAAGACTTGGTTCTACGGAATCGGGGCAAGGTTGGACCCAGAAACAGGATTGTGTATCTTCCCAACCCTCCTTGCCAAACCCGTCACTGAACTCATCACGGCATACGAGGAAACATCCGCCAGGACCTTCCATCCCGACAGATAGAATGACCAGCTCACACGCGCCATCGGTAAAAAAGAACACCCTGGACATGCACGAGGCACATGGGGGTATGACGTGGAAGGATGGGTTTGCCGACTGGAGCGACTCTTACAGATGGCGCGGCAGAAAAGAAAAAGAGCGTACAGAGCGGATGACACAGATAGAACATGCACTTGCGGCGCTGCAGGCGCAAGTGAATGCACAACATAGCCATCAAGCTACCGGCCCATCTCAGCGGCACGAAGAGCCTGCATTGGAAGCTGCCCGCGGCCTAGATTCTGCGCGGAAAAGCAGTGTGGCTTCCACGGAGAACGTGCAGCCCACACTTGAAATGACGGGTCCTCGATACCCCGTGGATGAGATCACGGAGAGCGAACACGCTGAGCTGCATGTGAGATTAATGGGCTTATCCATTAAGGTGGCTGTCGGTTATGCCTTACCTCCTGTAGCTGGTGGAACTTACCACTGCCGACCGATTCCAGATGGCTATGCTATTGTCGGGGTGGATGAGGTTGTGAAGGAATATGAGGAAGCACAGCTTGACCATGCTACAGGTGAAGGGGAAACTCAAGTCAAATTTGCAGTGAAAACAACCATTCTTTGGAAGAAGGAACACATTGTGCTTCCAAATTGAAGGTCACTGGCACCCCCGCCGTCTCCGCAGCGTCAGCAGTCTGAGCCGCTTCAGCTGTCTCCTGCGCGGCAGCCATCTCCGGCGCGGCAGCCATCTCCGGCCCGTCAGCCATCTCCTGCGCGGCAGCCATCTCCGGCCCGTCAGCCATCTCCGGTGCTTCAACCATCTCCTCAGCGTAAGTGGAAGAGCACTGCCACGAGGAGCATCAGTAGCACTGCCACAAAGAAATCCGCAGGAAACCGTACACCAAAGAGTTCAAAAAACTACGCCCCGCAGCCTTCCGCCAAGCCATTGCCGGTTTTACCATGGAATCGCAGCGACGAGGAGACCAATAGGATCTCGAAAGAACAGGTCAAGAAATTCTTTGCACCTAGACGGGCCGAGCCAAAGGAGAAAATAGATCCGGCGGTGGTGGAGAAGTTTTACAAAAATCTTTTGAAACCTGAAACCCCACTTGTGCCGGACTACGAGCGCCAAATTTTGAAGGCGGATGCAAGGCGCCGCAGGGAGACTGAAAGTAGCAGTCGTGAGGCACCCCAGAAAACAGTTCCCATGCTCGGAGAGCAGGAAAACCAATCATGTGCCCCGCTCCAAATGTTCGACACACGGGACGCTCCTCCCGTAAATGATTACGAGGCAGAGCTACAAAGAAAGGCCAATGATATGGGGATGACTTACATTGCATACTTGAACGTCATGGGAGACAACTTGCCAAAATGCGATGCCAACCCCATACAACCATGGAAGTATGGGAAGAATCTAGTCAAGAAAGAGGAGCTCAAGAATCTACCAACAAAGATGCGAAAATTGCACAAGTGGTACCTTGATTTCTGCAAGACGAGAAAATAAGAATGGATCACGGTGCATATAAAAGATCAGATTTTCTTGTGCGCAGACGACGCGATCGACTTCAACCTTCAAGACTTGCATTTTCTATTCAATCAGAAGGAACTCGACAAATCTGCCATCAGCCTTTATTGTGTGTAAGTACTATTTCTGTAATTTTTATCTCATCTCATTCACTTCATTAATTTCATGTATATATATATATGCTCACCATATATGTATATACTATTATGTAGGAAAAAGGTTATGGAATGCATGAAAGGAGGCCCTTTTGACATTGGGTTCGTTGACCCAAATAGAGTTCATGAAGAAGTGGTAAAAACCAAATCCGGGCAAACAGAAGATTACTTGCTAACGTCTTTACTGAGACAACAAACCAAAAGGGAAATACTATTGCCTTACAACTTCTCGTGAGTACTGTTACCCTCTCTCTTGTACACATTCTGTTTCGGCTTACTCGATGTTAAGTGTAACTGATGATGAGTTATGCGTGCGTAGGTTCCACTTTATTCTGCTAGTCATTCAACCCGACTTAGGAAAAGTCCTTGTCATGGACTCGTTATGAAAAGAAAAAAAGATATGGGCAGACTTTAGAGAGATGCTCCAGAGGTAATTTCAATCATATTATCGCACTAGATCGGCAACTTTCGTGACAACAAGTAATTAATTACTCCTTTATTCATTTTCTTTGCCGGACAGGGTTTGGAAAAGGTTCACGGGAAGGGCCGTGGGTGAATGGTCAGAAGAACTAAAATTTATAGACCAAAATGTAAGTAATACTAGCTAGCTTCCAATTCCATTATATCATGCTTTATTGATTATTATTTTGATTGAACTCTCTATTCTCGTAAAGTGCGCGCATCAGGGACACGTCAATAACTTATGTGGGTACTATGTTTGTGAGTTCATTCGCAACACGATATGTGCGACGGGCCAAGCCGCACTAGAACAACTTAGAGTAAGTAAACAAAGTCCACAACATTATTTTATTACCATCAATTGTGTTGAGTTTTATTCTTATATATATATTGACGGCCCATTCTTCATATAAATTCAGATCGAACGGATGCGGGACCAACTACTACCATTTAAACGCATACGAGCCATTCAAGAGGAATTGGCGGGGTTCATACTTGATGAAGTCGTCACGCCTGGCGGAGAACTCTTTAGATATCCACCAAAATGAACGATGACGATGTATATGTGCCGATGACGATGTATGTGCCGATGACGATGTTTGTGTATAATAATAGTTGCTTAATTATTCATTTACTCGTATGTACCGATGACGATTTATGTGTATACCGCCCCCGATCGATTCCCCCTCGCTCCCCCCTCCCGCAAAAATACGCCCAGAACGGGGCAGAGGCAGAAGTCTGCCGTGACAGTCTGCCGCGGCAGGAAAACGACCTAAATCTCTGCCGCGGCAGAAGAACCTTTAACACCGGTTCCAGATACGAACCGGTGTTAGGGGGGGGGGGGGGGGGGGGGAGGGGCTGAGGCCTGCGGCAGCCCCACGTGCGCCACCTTTAACACCGGTTCGTATAAGAACCGGTGTTAAAGGGGCCCCCCTCTAACACCGAACCCTCAACAGCGGTTGGGGAACCGCTGTTAGAGGGCCCTCCCAACCGGAGTTAAAGGGGGGGGGCTCTGCACTAGTGAGTTTATCAGTGCCACATCAATTTCTATTACAATATGCGTGCATAATACTACTAGTAGTTATGATACTCTTACTATGGCCAGCCTACCAGAGCTAACAATATGAGTAGATAAGGCTGCATGCAATAGAACGCGATTAACAAATATAACAAACTCCGAGTAGATGATGTTGCATCTAGCCTGCACAATTAACAAACCAGAATATAAAGAGAAGTCTCCAGCTGGGAAGAAAACATGGTGAGCGCGATGACATCTATGTAGATAGCATTCGCAACTTCTGTTTTAATAGTAAAGATGATATCGCATAAAGAAATGTTGCGCTGTTAAATATGCTCCTTCAGTTCTATTTCGTGTGATAAAAAATGTGTGCAAGATGCATTGTATATTTATACTATAGTTTATGTGCTATTGTGTTCTCTAGCCGCCAACATGCACATGATAAAAAATATCTAGTTAAAAAATTGTTTAAGTAAGATTAAAATATGTAAGTGAGGGATAGTGCCTAAAAGGTCAAATTCTTGGTTTACTCCTTCCGATACCGGTTTATTTGGCTTAGTAGGAGAGGTTTTGCGACCAAGGCAAGCACAGATATGTGAAAAAATAGCTATAGATCCCTCGTTAGTTATGTCGATAAATTAGGCAAGGCCAAAGAGTTCACATACAAGTGCATGCATAGGCCGCTGGTTTAAAAAGGAGAGGAAGTTCGCTGGTGTATAGAAATTAGTTCACCTCTAAATTGTGTATAGTTCTTGAATTTTTTAAAACATCAGAGTCCCGATAAACCGGTATGGAGGGAGTAATTAAAATTAAAATATGTAATTAAGGGATAGTCTGTGGATGTTATACAAGTATAATTTTCTTGGAAAAGATAACAATTGGCGTGGCATACATTGCTCGCTCGTGTGGGGCGCCATGATTCGGAAAAATTGATCGACCACTACCTCTCACCCTTATCTCCTCAAGTGTCATCTTGTACGCTCGGGGCCGCCCCAACCACACAATCCCTCCTCTATCTCTATCACAGGCCCGTGCCATGTCGGAGAAGCACGCGAGGAGGAAACTGTTGTCGCTCGGCCAACGAGCACGAGAAGGCGTCTTCCGCCGCCGAGCATGAATCGGGAAGGCGACACACCACCGATCATGCGTCGGGGAGGCTGCATGCCTACAAGCACGCATTGAGGGAGGCTATGTGATCGCAACGGGAGCAGCCGCGGGAGGCGGAGGAGCGCAGCGCTAAAGAGGTGCGAGAAAATGAGGTTGTTGTCAACGAGCGCAACAAGGAGGCACACACTTGCTAGCATAGGGAGGGCGCCGCTAGGCCGTCAACCAACGTGAGAAGAGTTCCGCCCGTGCGCCTCTGATGAGTGGAATGATTAGGCGTCCCTTGGCAGCGTAGGGAAGGCTCCGCGTCGCCATCTTCGTCGAGCGTGGAGGGGAGGCATTCGTTCGTAGCTAGGGGCTGCTGCCGCGGCCAAGCACAGGGACATCGCCTCCAAAGTGCACGCAACGGGGATGCGACCACTTAGCATGTAAATGGAAGGCGTCAAGGCCGCCGGTGATGAGCGCACACGGACGGATCCATGAATTTAACTTTGGGTGTTCAGACTTGAACCAATAGAAAACATAAAGGAGAAAAAAATGAAAATGTTCCATTCCTTCGGGCCAATAAAAGTAGAAATTAACCATTGTAGCAATAATATCTCAAAAGGCTAAGAAACCTGCAATATAATAAAGAAAATTACAATACGGTCATACGTTCTGTCATAGATTGGAAGCGAGATATGAAGGCATTATCTTTCACCTGTAAGAAGAATTTCCGCTCAATAAATGTGACCAAACAGTCATTCAAGAGTTGGTCTCCCATTTTGTTCCCTAGCTTGTTCTTCACAAAAGTCATTAAAGAAAATGCCCTCTCAACACTAGTAGTTTCCATGGGTAGGGTTAACACCAACTTAAGAAGCTTGTAAACAAGGTTATAGGTCATATTCTTGTTTGTTTCAACAAGCATAATAGAGAATTGAGCCATAATTTTGAGCTTTTTTAACCTCTCATCTCTACAAACATTGGCAATAAAAATAGTAAGTTGATATGGAAGTTGAATCAAATCTTTATCCGAGAAATCCATAGGATAAAGTTTGTCCAAACTTAACCAAGTTGGGCATATGATGAGGGGAGAAACATTTATTTGGACTAGAAGATCCCATGCAATAAAGTAATTCGGTGTTTACCTCATCAAACCTATTACTAAGCTCTTGAAGTTGTCGATCAATGAGACATAAAAACATCTCAACATGGAAGCGATGGAGATTTGTGAGTTTTTTTAAATCTTACAACCGGCTTATAAAGACCTTTCATTTGAGGAACTTTGACTCTAATTGAATCTTCAAGAAAAGGTTTTCATCCATTATCATCTCTTAGTAACTCTAATTGAATCTTTGTCAAACTAATGAGCTCAATGGCATTGACAATGTCTTGATCTCTTTGTTGCAAAGCACTACTTAAGAAATTTGTGTATTGAGAAATCCGGCGCATCAGCCTCTCTGCCACTCCTCTACTTGGCCCGGCGCTGGAGACATCGAAGGCATGGAGCTCTACTGCCTCCTAGAGTCGCAACTGCTCGATCTGGGGAATATATGTCTGCCTCTTTTCTTCTTCTTTTTTCCGTTCAGAGCTGGTTTGTGAGTCGCTATATGCAGGGAATCGGGAACATGGCTACTTATTGTCTGACTTGGGCTGCAGATACGTGAACACCTGGCCTAATACTAATTTGAGGTCTGAGCGTTTTATCTTGGACTATATATTGACTAGAAAAGTTTCCTATACGTGACAATAGAGATACATGGTACTCTCTGTTTCAAAATATAAGATGTTTTAGCCTTGTGAAACAAATGTATCTAAACTTATTTTAGTATGTAGGTTCACTCAGGTTTGGAGTGAATCTATTGGAAATATAAGCAATAATCCATATGATTTAATCCGAATAATAAATTGTTAAAGCATGATCATACAAACGGTAGTAAAACCAATTATGCAGATCAATAAAGTAGATGAACAGATTACATCAGTAGTAGATAAACCTATCATATCTATACCAAACGCTAGAACAAAAAACTTTAGCATAATAAAAAAAAACAGTTAAGTATCACGTACAGTGTAGGCTGAATAGCAGCCGCAGCGGTTACAGCAGCGTCGCCCATGTTAAGGTTGTCGAAGAGGTCGCTGACGTCCGGGAAGAAGTCGTCGTTCGGGAACTCGTCGTCGGACGACGTCGTGGTTGCCAGTAGTCGCGCTTCCTAAAAACCTGATCGCCCCTCACTCGTACAGGTTCACGAGAGGCGGGGTTCCGGAGGCCTGCTGTCCCGATCTGCGGTGCACGCCGCAAGCCGGGATGGGGAAGACGAAAGCGGTGACGCAAGGTTCTAGAGGATAGACGTGTGTGTGGATTGATTTACCGATTAGGTTTAGCGCAGCCGCTTATATAGTGCAGGTTAGGAAGATCGTGGGGCTCAACCCACGTTCGTGTCGGTAATAGCCCACGTCCATAAAAACTAGAAACGGCTGTAATTAACGCGTCCGTTAATGACTCATAATCATTTTCCCAACCAGCAAAATAAAGCTCGGCTCGGCGAGATTCCCGCAACCCGCGGCGCGCGCGCGTCATGGCGTGGCGAGGCGGGCGACATCAGAGGAGGAGTGCGCGAGGGCTTCTCTCCTTGTCACACCTTAGTGAGTGGCGCAACACTCTACTATATAAGGTGTGTTGGAGATATGTCCTAGAGACAATAATAAATGTAGTTATTATTATATCTTTGTGTTTATGATAAATGTTTACATTCATGTTATAACAGTATTGACCAGAAACATTAATACTTGTGTGATTTGTAAACTAAATTAGAGTCCCTGGTAAAGCCTCTTTATAATACTAGCTTGTTGATTAATATATGATCATAGTTTCTTGATCATGAATATTTGAGATGTTGTTAATAACAAGGTCATATCATTAGGAGAATGGTATGATGTACATACTCCTATAGATAAGCGTAGCATAAAGATCAAGTCATTTTAATAGTTCAATTGCTATAAGCTTTCTGATACACAGTAACCTAATTCCTTCGACCATGAGATCATGCTTATCACCATCACCGAAAGGATGATTCGATGACATCAAACACCACATCGTAACTGGGTGGCTATAAAGATGGCATTGGGTGTTCGGAAAGTATGGGTTGAGATACATGGATCAAGAGTGGGATTTGTCCATCCATATGACGGATAGATATACTCTGGGCCCTCTCGGTGGAATGTCATCCAATTAGCTTTCAAGCATGTGACTGGCTCACAAGGGATCACATATCACGGGAACGAGAAAAGAGTACTTATGGGTAACGAGGTTGAACTAGGTATGCAGAGATACCGACGATCAAAACCTTGGATAAGTAAACTATCGTGAGACATAGGGAAATTGGTATCGTATGTAAGTGGTTCATTCGATCGCAAAGTAATCGTTGAAATATGTGGGAGCCATATGAATTTCCAGATTCCTCTATTGGTTATTGATCGGAGAAGTGTCTCGATCATGTCCGCATAATTAACGAACCGTAGGGAGACACACTTAAGGATTCGATGTTGTTGAGTAGTTATGGAATGATGAGAAAGAGACCGAATGTTGTTCGGAGTGTCGGATGAGATCCGGGATATCACGAGGAGATCCGGAATGGTCCGGAGAATAAGATTCATATAAGGAAAGTCCAGTTTCGGAGTTTGGGAATGATTCTGGTGTTTTCACCAGGAATTCTAGAAGGGTCCGGAAGGTCCGGCACTCCGGAGGGGAAGGGTACATGAATGTGTCATAACAATATGGAATGGTTGCATCATGTACTAGGTCACTTGGTTGGGCAAAATAAAGGGAGAAATCAAATCCTAGTTTGAAAGTCAAACGCCAATTTGAAAAAGTCAAACGGCAAGTTTGCTTGGTGGACGGAGAGTAGGAAACCTACTTGGGGAGGAGTTCCCCTCCCTCCACCCGCCGGCCAAGGAGGCCGACTTGGGGGAGGACTCCCTCCTCCCAAGCCGCGCCCTCCCACCTATATAAGGAGGGGCAGGGCTGCCCCTCTTCCCTACACCCAAAACCCTAGCCCTCTCTTCCAAGTAGCCGGCGCCACCACCTCCTTGTGCTGCCGCCGCCTAGGGAACCTCCAACTTGGCGAGTTGGGGTGTTCCCCAAACCCTATCCGCCGGCTACACCCTCCCCTTGGTGCCCTCTAAACGCTAGATCACCAAGGCCTCTCTCATAGTCCACCATACTCGCACCGGCTTAAGGCGAAGCCCTGCGGGATCTCCCCTCTACTTCCGGTACCACGTCGTCGTGCTGCCGGAATCGCGAGGAGAGTGCTACAATCTCCGCTGCCTACTGGAACAAGGGAGAGGAAGGTCTTCATCGAGTACCGAACGTGTGACCGACTGCGGAAACGCTGCCGGAACACAGTGCCGGAAGGATCGTCTACGCGATCTTGAGATCGGCAAGAGTACGACTACATCACCCACGAGAATCTGCTCTCGTTAACCGCTTTGGAATCTTTGAGGGTAAGTTCCTCTATCGACTCGTTGCTACAATCTAGTAGATAGATCTTGCCTTGTTTGTGTGCATGCGGTAGAAATTTTTTGTTTTCCATGCTACGAACCCCTACAGTGGTATCAGAGCCGTGTCTATATGTAGATCTGTTGCACGAGTAGAACACAATGGTCATTGTGGGAGGTGGTGCTTTTATTATCAATTGCCTTTTGTGTACTTTGCATCTTGATGATGGGATGAAGCGGCCCGGGCTAACCTTACATGACATCGTTCATGAGACTTGCTCCACGCTCAACATGCAACTTGTATTGCATAAGTGGCTTTGCGGGTGTCTGTCTCTCCCATCATAGTATAGATCCAATTTACAATGGGCACTTGATAGTTCAAGAATCAACGTTGTGGTTCTTGTTCGTAAGTTAGAGCGACACTTATTGAAAGCCCCAAACCACGTAAAATATGCAAAGAAATTAGAGGCGTCTAACTTTGTTTTGCAGGGGTGTGCTGTGATGTGATATGGCCATGATTGTGATTATATTTGATGTATGCAATGTTCCTTATTGTAAGTTGGCAACCGGCAGGAGCCATATGGTTGTCTTTAAATTCTGTTAAGACCCGTGTGTCTATTCAAAGTAGTTGTAATAGTTGAAGATGGTGGACGACAACCATGAAGCGGCGCCATTGACCTTGACGCCATACCGGTGATGATGGAGATCATGTTCGTGCTTGAAGATGGAGATCGGAAGCACAAGAAGAAAGGCCATATCATATCACATATTATGAATTGCATGTGATGTTAATCCTTTATGCATCTTGTATTGCTTAGTTAGCGACGGTAGCATTATAAGATGATCCCTCTAGCACACAAATTTCAAGATTTAAAGTCTTCATCCTTAGTAAGCACCGTTGCTAAAGCTTGTTATTTCGAAGCACCACGTGATGATCGGGTGTGTTAGATTCTGCAAGTGTATACAACGTGAGCATGCCAGATTTGCTCATGCGGAAGCTAAGGTTTGATCTTAACGAGCCTAGCATGTACAAACATGGTCTCGGAACACGGATCACCGAAAGGTAAAGCATGAGTCATATAGTAGATATGATGAACATGTTGATTTTTCTCCACTGAAGTTACATCAACTCTCGTGATTATCGGTTTTGATGTGGTGGATTTGGTTCGTGTGATCACTAAAACAATGTGAGGGATATTGTTTTGAGTGGGAGTTCACCTAGATTAATTTAACTATTAATTAGAACTAAATTTGTCATAAACTTAGTCTAAACTATTGCAAATATGTTGTAGATCAATGGCGGCCCCTACCATCAATTTTAATGCGTTCCTAGAGAAAGAAAAGTTGAAAAACAATGGAAGCAACTTCGCGGATTGGTTCCGCAATTTGAGGATTGTCCTCAATGCTGGTAATTTGACCTATGTGCTGGATGCACCGCTGGGTGACCCGCCTGTAGCTGATGCTATCGATGAAGTAAAGAATGTTTACCTCACTCGGAAGAATCAGTACTCCGTAGTTCAATGTGCTATCTTGTATGGTTTGGAATCAGAGCTTCAGAAAAGGTTTGAGAACCATGACCCACATGATATTGTCCGTGAACTCAAAATGATATTTGAGGCTCATGCGGCAGTTGAGAGTTATGAGGCTTCTGAAAAGTTCTTTAACTTCAAGATGGAAGAGGGCAACTCCGTCAGTGAGCATGTGCTTAAGATGTCTGGGCACGCAAACAAACTTCAAAGCTTGGGTATAGTGATTCCTAATGCTTTGGGGATTTATCGTGTCCTCCAATCACTACCACCAAGTTACAAGAACTTTTTGATGAACTACAATATGCAAAACATGAACAAGCAGTTGCCAGAACTCTTTGCTATGTTAAAATCTGCAGAAGTGGAGATCAATAAAGAGCACCAAGTGTTGATGGTCAATAAGACCACCAAATTCAAGAAAGGCAAGTCTAAGCAAAAGGGACACTTCAAGAAGGGTGGTAAGAAAGTTACCGCGCCGACGAAGAAGACCAAGGCTGGGCCTAAGCCTGATACTGAGTGCTTTTACTGCAAGGGAGAAGGTCACTGGAAGCGGAATTGCCCAAAGTACTTGGCGGATTTGAAGAACGACAACATCAAGAAGAAAGGTATATCCGATATACATGTTATTGATGTGTATCTCACTAGTACTCGTAGTAGTGCCTGGGTATTTGATACTGGTTCGGTTACTCATATTTGTAACTCGAAACAGGTGCTGCAGAATAAACGTAAGCTAGCGAAGAACAAGGTGACGATGCGCGTTGGAAATGGATCAAAGGTTGATATGATCGCGGTCGGCACGCTACCTCTTCATCTACCATCGGGATTAGTTTTATACTTAAATAATTCTTTGAGCATGAACATTATATCTGGATCATGTTTATTGCGATACGGTTACTTGTTTAAGTCCGAGAATAATGGGTGTTCGATTTATATGAGTAATATGTTTTATGCACATGCACCTTTGATAGATGGTATATTTTTATTGAATCTCGATAGTGGAAATACACATATTAATAACATTGAAGCTAAACGTTTGAAATTAAGCGATAACTCGACCTATATGTGGCACTGTCGTCTTGGTCATATTGGAGTGAAGCGTATGAAGAAACTCCATTCCGATGGACTTCTTGAATCACTTGAAAGATGCGAAGCATGTATGATGGGTAAAATAACTAAGACTCCATTTTATGGTATGATGGAGCGAGCTACGGACTTATTGAAAATCATACATACCAATGTGTGTGGCCCAATGAGTGTAGCGTCGCGCGGTGGTTATCGTTATGTTCTTACCTTCACGCATGACTTGAGTAGATATGGGTATATCTATTTCATGAAACATAAGTCCGAAACTTTCGAGAAGTTTAAGGAATTTCAAATTGAGGTAGAGAATCAACGTAACAAGAAGATTAAGTTTCTACGATCTGATCGTGGAGGTGAGTATCTAAGTTACGAGTTTGGCGAGCATTTTAATAAATGCGGAATACTTTCACAATTGACACCGCCGGGAACACCACAGCGTAATGGTGTGTCCGAACGTCGTAATCGAAATCTCTTAGATATGGTTCGTTCTATGATGTCACTTACATATTTACCGCTATAGTTTTGGGATTATGCATTAGAAACAGCCGCATTCACTTTAAATAGGGCACTAAACCCGTTGAAACGACACCGTATGAATTATGGTTTGGGAAGAAACCTAGATTCTCGTTCCTTAAAGTTTGGGGTTGCGAAGCTTATGTAAAGAAGTTACAGCCGGACAAGCTTGAACCCAAAGCAGAAAAATGCGTCTTCATAGGTTACCCGAAGGAAACTATTGGGTATACCTTCTATCATAGATCCGAGGGCAAAATCTTCGTTGCTAAGAATGGATCCTTTCTACAGAAAGAATTTCTCTCGAAAGAAGTGACTGGAAGGAAAGTAGAACTCGATGAGGTTGTTGAACCTTCTCTCGAACTTGCGAGTAGCGCATCACCGGAAGTGGTTCCTGTGGCGCCTACACCAATAAGAGAGGAAGCTAATGATGATGATCATGAAACTTCGGTTGAAGTTGCTACAGAATCTCGCGGGTCAACGAGAACTCGTACCACTCCTGATTGGTATGATCCCGTTATGAGTGTCATGTTGGTGGACAACACCGATGACCCTGCGACATATGAGGAAGCGATGATGAGCCCAGATTCCAATAAATGGCAAGAAGCCATGAAATCCGAGATTGGATCCATGTACAAAAACCAAGTATGGACTTTGGTGGACTTACCAGATGGCCGGAAGGCTATCGAGAACAAATGGATTTTCAAGAAGAAATCTAGACGCTGATGGTAATGTTACTATCTATAAAGCTCGACTTCTCGTAAAAGGGTCTCGACAAATTCAAGGAGTTGACTACGATGAGACTTTCTCACCAGTAGCGAAGCTAAAGTCTGTGAGGATTATGTTAGCAATCGCTGCATATTATGATTATGAGATATGGCAGATGGATGTCAAAACAGCGTTCCTCAATGGAGACATTGATGAAGATTTGTATATGATGCAACCCAAAGGTTTTGTCGATCCTAAAGATGCTAACAAGGTGTGCAAACTTCAACGGTCCATATATGGATTGAAGCAAGCATCCCGAAGTTGGAATCAATGTTTTGATAAAGTAATCAAAAGTTTTGGTTTTATACAAACTTATGGAGAAGCTTGTATTTACAAGAAAGTGAGTGGGATCTCTGTAGCATTCTTAATACTATATGTAGATGACATATTGTTGATTGGGAATGATGTAGACCTTCTTAATAGTGTCAAATAATATTTGAATAATAGTTTTCCAATGAAATATTTTGGCGAAGCAGCTTACATATTAGGCATAAAGATTTATAGAGATAGATCGAGGTGCCTAATATCATTGTCACAAAGTACATATTTGGACAAAGTTCTAAAGAGGTTTGGAATGGAAGATAGCAAGAAAGGGTTCTTGCCCATGTTGCCCAATACGACCTTGAGTAAAACTCAAAGTCCAGCAATGGCAGAAGATAGAGAAAGGATGAGTAAGACTCTTTATGCCTGAGCCATAGGATCTCTAATGTATGCCATGCTATGTACTAGACCCGACATTGCATATGCTCTTAGTTTGACTAGCAGATATCAAAGTGATCCAGGAGTAGATCATTGGACAACGGTAAAAAATATCCTTAAGTACTTGAGAAGAACTAAGGATATGGTTCTTTCTTATGGAGGTGATGAACAACTCGTTGTTAATGGTTACACCGATGCTAGTTGGAACACCGATCCGGATGATTCTAAATCACAATATGGATACGTATTTACTTTGAATGGTGCAGCGGTTAGCTGGAGGAGTGCAAAGCAAAGCGTTGTGGCAAGATCTTCAACTGAATCGGAATACATAGGTGCTTCGAAGGCTTCACAAGAAGCGATATGGATGAAGGAGTTCATTACAGAGCTCGGTGTGGTTCCAAGTGCGCTGGACCCAATGTCTATCTACTGTGATAACATGGGCGCCATAGCCAATGCGCAAGAACCAAGGTCACACAAGAAGCTGAAGCACATCAAGCTACGTTTTCACGCTATTCGAGAACATGTCCAAGATGGTGACATAAAGATTTGCAAAGTACACACAGATCTGAATGTGGCGGATCCGTTGACTAAACCTCTCCCGAGGGAAAAACATGACCAACACCAAACTGCCATGGGTGTTCGGTATATTACCATGTAATCTAGATTAGTTGACTCTAGTGCAAGTGGGAGACTATTGGAGATATGCCCTAGAGGCAATAAATAAATGTAGTTATTATTATATCTTTGTGTTTATGTTAAATGTTTACATTCATGCTATAACAGTATTGACCAGAAACATTAATACTTGTGTGATTTGTAAACTAAATTAGAGTCCCTAGTAAAGCCTCTTTATAATACTAGCTTGTTGATTAATAGATGATCATAGTTTCTTGATCATGAACATTTGAGATGTGGTTAATAACAAGGTATCATTAGGAGAATGGTATGATGGACATACTCCTATAGATAAGCGTATCATAAAGATCAAGTCATTTTAATAGTTCAATTGCTATAAGCTTTCTGATACATAGTAACCTAAGTCCGTCGACCATGAGATCATGCTTATCACCATCACCGGAAGGATGCTTTGATGACATCAAACACCACACCGTAACTGGGTGGCTATAAAGATGGCATTGAGTGTTCAGAAAGTATGGGTTGAGACACATGGATCAAGAGTGGGATTTGTCCATCCATATGACTGATAGATATACTCTGGGCCCTCTCGGTAGAATGTCATCCAATTAGCTTGCAAGCATGTGACTGGCTCACAAGGGATCACATATCACGGGAACGAGAAAAGAGTACTTATCGGTAACGAGGTTGAACTAGGTATGCAGAGATACCGACGATCAAAACCTCGGATAAGTAAACTATCATGAGACAAAGGGAAATTGGTATCGTATGTAAGTGGTTCATTCGATCGCAAAGTAATCGTTGAAATATGTGGGAGCCATATGAATTTCCAGATTCCTCTATTGGTTATTGATCGGAGAAGGGTCTCGATCATGTCCGCATAATTAACGAACCGTAGGGAGACACACTTAAGGATTCGATGTTGTTGAGTAGTTATGGAATGATGAGAAAGAGACCGAATGTTGTTCGGAGTGTCGGATGAGATCCGGGATATCACGAGGAGATCCGGAATGGTCCGGAGAATAAGATTCATATAAGGAAAGTCCAGTTTCGGAGTTTGGGAATGATTCTGGTGTTTTCACCAGGAATGTTCTAGAAGGGTCCGGAAGGTCCGGCACTCCGGAGGGGAAGGGTACATGAATGTGTCATAGCAATATGGAATGGTTGCATCATGTACTAGGTCACTTGGTTGGGCAAAATAAAGGGAGAAATCAAATCCTAGTTTGAAAGTCAAACGCCAATTTGAAAAAGTCAAACGGCAAGTTTGCTTGGTGGAGGGAGAGTAGGAAACCTACTTGGGGAGGAGTTCCCTTCCCTCCACCCGCCGGCCAAGGAGGCCTACTTGGGGGAGGACTCCCTCCTCCCAAGCCGCGCACTCCCACCTATATAAGGAGGGGCAGGGCTGCCCCTCTTCCCTACACCCAAAACTCTAGCCCTCTCCTCCAAGTAGCCGACGCCACCACCTCCTTGTGCCGCCGCCTAGGGCACCTCCAACTCGGCGAGTTGGGGTGTTCCCCAAACCCTATATGCCGGCTACACCCTCCCCTTGGTGCCCTCTAAACGCTAGATCACCAAGGCCTCTCTCATAGTCCACCATACTCGCACCGGATTAAGGCGAAGCCCTGCGGGATCTCCCCTCTACTTCCGGTACCACGCCGTCGTGCTGCCGGAATCGCGAGGAGAGTGCTACAACCTCCGCTTCCTGATGGAACAAGGGAGAGGAAGGTCTTCATCGAGTACCGAACGTGTGATCGACTGCGGAAGCGCTGCCGAAACGCAGTGCCGGAAGGATCGTCTACGCGATCTTGAGATCGGCAAGAGTACGACTACATCACCCACGAGAATATGCTCTCGTTAACCGCTTTGGAATCTCCGAGGGTGAGTTCCTCTATCGACTCGTTGCTACAATCTAGTAGATAGATCTTGGCTTGTTTGTGTGCATGCGGTAGAATTTTTTTGTTTTCCATGCTACGAACCCCTACAAGGTGGTCCAACTCCCCTGAACTAGCAATGTGGGACTAAACTTTAGCACCACTAGCACAGTCATATGATTCCATATACAAGTGGGCCAAAGAGAATTTCAGAATTTGTCTAATGGGCCAGCAGCCCAAAACTCATCAAATTCCAACAATCCCCCACGAAGTCTCACTGGCACATCACATAACTTCCAGAACATTGTTTTATATACCGGTTTATAGTGGAGACTGTTAAGTTGAACTTCCACGTTAAACTTTATGCTACACTAGCTAGCAACTTGAATAGTGAACTATGCCTTGAACTACAAGTTTTCTGTGTGCTAGTTTCACACAAAATCTAGACCGGTACAGGGCTGCCGTCAGCTTCCCCGTGGTTTGGAGCTTATGCGTCATACCCCAGGGCCTTTCATGAGTTTATTAGAGAGCAACCCCTCTCATGGACTGCGACGTTTGACAGTCAGACTCATATAGGTGTGTTCCTCAAGAGATGTTCTGCAGGACAGCATCTCCGCTTATAAAACCCACTTGGAACACATTAAGATAAATATCAACCTGCCATGCAGATTAAGAGAGTATTGCATCTTTATGGAGATGTAAATATAATATGGGAATACTTTCCTCTCAGCTGACCAACAACTTGTCTCCCAACTCTAATTCACGGGATCTCCGATCACATAAAGTGGGTTGCCACTGGGATCAAATCGTAGCGTGGGTCTCAGACCCATCTCCCTCGATGCATTATCTATCACATTACGTGATAGTCCCTTTGTGAAAGGATCTACCAGATTCTTAGATGTTTGGATATAATCCAACGCAATAACTCCGGAGTTTCTCAGTTTCCTAAAAGATTTCAATCTACTCTTCACATGTCTTGATGACTTCATATTATCCTTAGAACTGTTTACTTTGACGATCATAGTTTGATTATCACAGTTCATCGGAATGGCGGATATTGGTTTTTCAACCACATGTAAGTCCATCAAGAGCTCATGAAGCCACTCTGCTTCAACAGTGGTTGTGTATAATGCTGTGAGTTCTGCTTCCATTGTTGACCTCGTTAAGACTGCTTGCAAGACTTCCAGGAAACAGCGCCACCACCAAGTGTAAACAAATAACCACTCGTGGCCTTAATCTCACTGATATCAGATATCCAGTTTGAATCACTATAACCCTCAAGTATCCATGGATACCCAGTATAGTAAATAACATAACTCATAGTGCCTTTCAAATAGCGCAAAACTCTTTCAAGAGCATGCCAATGATCATCTCCAGGATTTGACACAAATCGACTAAGTTGCTTACAGCAAAGAAAATGTCAGACCTAGTAGCGCTGGCTAAATACATGAGCGAGCCAATAATTTGAGAATATCTCAACTGGTCTTTAGAAGTCCTTCGATTCTTTCGAAGTAGCACACTCGGATCATAAGGCGTTGGAGAAGAATCGCAGTCGCTATACCCGAAGCGACTCAATATCTTTTCCACATAGTGAGACTGAAGCAGTGTAATCCCACCATTGTCATCCTTGAGTAGCTTGATGTTTAATATTACATCAGCCACTCCCAAGTCCTTCATCTCAAAGCAGCGAGATAGGTACTCGTTGACCTCCTCGATAACAGCGAGGTTGGTCCCGAATATCAATATGTCATCAACGTAGAGACACATAATAACTCCCTCGCCTCCACCATGGCGATAGTACACACATTTGTCAGCTTCACTTACAACAAAGCCTTCAGCAGTTAAAGTTCTTTCAAACTTCTCGTGCCACTGCTTAGGAGCTTGCTTAAGACCATACAAAGACTTCACTAACTTACACACCTTTCTTTCTTGACCATCTACTACAAATCCGTCAGGCTGCTCCATATAAATTTCCTCATCTAGCTCTCCATTTAGAAAAACCGTCTTAACGTCCATTTGATGAACGAGAAGACCATGTGAGGCAGCCAAGGATAGTAGTACTCGAATAGTGGTCAATCTGGCTACGGGTGAGTAGGTATCGAAGAAGTCTTCACCTTCTTTTTTGGGTATAACCCTTGGCCACAAGACGTGCCTTGTACTTTTCAATATTACCATCAGGTCTAAGCTTTTTCTTGAACACCCACTTACATCCTACAGGTTTGCACCCATAAGGACGACCAGTGATTTTCCAAGTACCATTAGCTAAGATGGAGTCCATCTCTCTTCGGACGGCTTCCTTCCAGTATTCAGCATCTTGAGATGCATAGGCTTCTGAAATGGAAGTGGGAGTATCATCCACAAGGTACACAATGAAATCATCACCAAAAGACTTTGCAGTCCTTTGTCTCTTGCTCCTTTTGGGAGCTTCATTGTCATCCTCCACAGGATCATCATGGTGTTCTATTGGCATAGTGGGTTCAGGAATTATAGCAAATTCCTAACTAGATGAACTAGTCATCTCCTGATTTGATGAGCTAGACATACCTTTCATAGGAAAGATGTACTCAAATAAAGTCGCATCATTTGACTCCATAATTGTACCAACATGCATGTCGGATACCTCAGTTTTTGCTATCAAAAATCTATAACCAATGCTATGAAAATCATATCCCAGAAAAACACAATCAACGGTTTTTGGTCCAAGCTTTCGCTTCTTGAGTATTGGAATATTGACTTTCGTCAAACAACCCCAAGTCCGTAAGTAAGAGAGTTTAAGCTTTTTCTTTTCCCATTCCTCAAATGGAGTCATGGTTTTATCATTTACATGAACACGGTTTAGGACATGACACACGGTCATTAGCGCCTCCCCCTACCATTTCTTGGAAAGACCCGATGTATCTAACATGGCGTTAGCCAAATCAGTTAGAGTGCGGTTCTTCCTTTCGGCCACCCCATTTGACTGAGGTGAGTAGGGAGGCGTCCTCTCATGTATAATACCATGTTCCGTACAGAATAAATCAAATTCATTTGAAAAGTACTCTCCACCATGATCCGACCTTAGCCGATTGATTTTAAGATCAAATTGGTTTTCTGCCTCAGCTTTATAGATTTTGACGTAGTTCAAAGGTTCATATTTAGATTTCAGAAGATAAACTTAGCAGTATCTAGTGGAGTCATCAATCAAAGTCATAAAGTATCTTTTTCCACCTTTTGTCAACACACCATTCATCTCACAAAGATCTAAATGTATAAGTTCTAGCGGTGCTAAGTTTCTCGATTCCACAGCCGTATGAGACTTGCGGGGTTGCTTTGCTTGCACACAAACTTGGCACTTAGAACCTTTGACAGTGGCAAATTTTGGAATTAAACTCATATTTGCTAGCCGCGTCATGCAACCAAAGTTAATATGACAGAGTCGTGAATGCAAAACATTGGACTCATTATTATTGCAAACATGATTAATAACTTTAGTACATGAGTTTGACAAAGACAAGCGGAACAGACCTCCGCACTCATAACCCTTTCCAACAAATTGTACATACTTAGAAATTACAACTTTTATTGGACTCAAAAACCAACTTAAAGCCATCTCGACATAAAAGTGATCCGCTGACGAGATTCTTATTGATGGAGGGAACGTGATGCACATTCTTCAGCTGTACGGTCTTCCCCAAAGTAAACTTCAGATTTATCGTACCAACACCATGAACAGAAGCACATGAACCATTTTTCATCAGCACGGAAGAAGTCCTTGAGACCTGATAAGAGAAAAACATGAAAATATCAGAACATACATGTGTATTAGCACCCGTGGCTATCCACCAATCAGGAGAATGACATACTGAAAGGATAGTAGGTAAAATACCATACCCAGCATCCTTCATCTCAGTATCGCTAATAACAACATTAGCGGCCTTGCCGCTGTTCCCATGTTGACGCTTGTCAAAGCGATTAGGGCAGCTAGGAGCCCAATGATCAGGATCATCACAGACGTGGCAAGAACCTTTCCTCTTATCATTTTTCTTCTTAAAGTTGGTTGAGTGCGTGCCTTGTTCTTGCCATCAAACTTCCGCTTTCCTTCAGTTTTGCTCTTATTCTTGAACTTGTGGGATTGGAAGTTTTTCCTCTGCACCAAATTGGCAGTAGAACCTCCCTCAAATCCTCGAGCAGTTTTGTCCTTCTATTACACATGAAGAGAACCAATGAGATCCGTAATGAAAAACTCTTGTCTCTTATCTTTGGGGGCGCAGATGTTGTCCCATTTAACCATAAGATACTTTTGGTGGCCATCCAAAAGAATCAGGATAGCTCCTTATCAAAGTTCGCATGGATCCCTTCCCGGAGAAGGAATAGTCCCATCATATACATGGGGAGGCTGGTAAGGCATGAGTCGATAAGGATGGTCTTGCTCCCTTTGGAGGTGAATCTCCCTTGCCAGGGTTCGGATTTTGCTTTAACCCGACCCATAAGGAGCTCCAAGTCCCTGGTCAGGATCCTGGTGTCCCTAACTGGCATCCCTAGGTAATTGAGGGGGAAAACCGCCAGCCAGCAGTTCAGGTTGTCCGCGATCCTCCGCCGATCTTCTCCGGAGTAACCTAACACCATAACTTCGCTCTTATCAAAATTGATCTTGAGACCCGACATGGCCTCAAAGCAAAGGAGCGGGAACACAACTTGAATTATGCGGAAGTCCTCTTTTCTATTGATCAGTTAAAAGGAATACTCCCTCCAGTTCATATTAATGGCCTTGTTAAATATTTAGACTAAATTCATTCGTATTTAGACAAAATTGAGACCATTAATATGAATCGAAAGGAGTATTCGATTTTTGGTGACGACCATGTTTTTCAGACAAGATCAGTAGCCCAGCACTTCGTGTTAGCAAAGAAGTGTGCAGCATAACGAATCCGCTCACATCACTTGCCCACGTCACATGAGTTTTAAACATCTTGGGCAAGATTGAACGACCGCAATCCTTCCGAAAGCTGCATAGCCTGAAGGAAAGTTTGGATGTTAATTGGTTTCTTGATGTCGCTCATCCAGCAACCGTTCTCTTATTTATAGCACGTACTTATATTGGGGTGAACCGCTTGGTATACATCAGGCACCAAGTCCTCAATAGAGTTTCCATTAAGACATCTGTCCGGAAGAAACACTTCCTTCCGTTTCCAATACCATAACTTTCCTTCAGGTTATGCAAAAGTCATGTTCATCACACATACACTGCCAAATGTTCAGTCGGTCTCGGATCCTTTCCATAGAAATGCTCTGCAACACTTATTTTGGTTGAACTACACCAACTGTAGTCGCGGTGGTCACTTCAATAGTATGACATACACTGCCAAATGTTCAACCAAATGTTCATCACACATACACTGCAAAATGTTCATTCGATCACTCTTCGTTTCCGGCACCAGCTTTTGCCTAGTACCTGAAACAGAATCGCTACCCCAAACCCTAGACCATACCCTGATCCAACAGCAAGATACATTACAAGGGTGTCGACCCTATTGTCTGATTTTTTGTCGTGCTCAGAGTCAGTGGATGGGAGCTCCGGATTGCATTGTCTGGGCAGTGGTTTACCACATAACCCTGCATTCCCTTGGAAAGAATCAATGGTAAATGTCAGGAACTGCCCTCTCTGTGGTATGGTCCCCTCGAGCTGATTGTTGGAGACATTCAACCACGCAAGGGAGGTTAGCGATGTCAACACGTCTGGGATCACTCCGTAGATATTGTTCGATGAAAGGTCTAGTGACTCAAGCTGTGCCAGGTGGCTGAACTGAGGAGGAATTTTACCCGTGAAGGCATTGTGCGACATGTTGAGCCCGCGTAGCGAAGCCAGCTCCCCGATGGATACCGGGATGCTTCCGGTGAAGGCGTTCACGGAGAGGTCGATAACTGTGAAGGCGGTCAAGATCTTGCTGATTGTCATGGATGTTCCCTTGTACGTGACCACAACCGTGTCTCGGTAGAACTTACCCGAGAGGTTGTCCTCCAAGGCTTGTCGCCCATCATTGTTCTCTCCAATGACCAACATTGCTTTCAAGCCCTCGAACCACTCTGGATGCAAACTACCAGAGAAGTTGTTGGAGGCAACATCGATAATCTGCAAGCTCTGGAAGTGCGTCCTATTTTGATCGCCGTTGGCAGGAGCCGCCCCGACAGGACCAAATAATCTGTTGGATCTCAACACAAGAACTTTAAGTTTGGTTAGATTCCCCAGCCATGTCGGAAAGGAGTCAAAAAAATTGTTGCCACCAACATCAAAGACCTCCAGATCATGACACTTGGACAATGATCTAGGCAGTTGTCCCCCCATCTTATTCCCATTCAAATCTATTGTCTGGTAAGCACAGCTCCCCTGGATGTCATCAGGCAATGTCCCCTCAAACTGGTTATGTCCCAGCTTCAGGATGGTTAGGCGCCCATCTAAAAGGCAAGATGGAACATGGCCACTGAAAGAATTGTGAGACAGGTCAAGCAGTCGGAGGTTGGTTGCATCACAAATCATAGGCGGGATGCCTCCGGACAGTGTGTTGTTGGCCATGTTCAGATAGAAAGAACTACTCAGCCGTGGCATCAGATCCCGTGGGATGGATGAGAAGAGATTGTTGGAGTATTCTAGGAACTGTGGAGTCATGGGCACCGGAAGAGGCCCCGGAAGACTGTTGAAACTAAGGTCAAGAAAGTATACACTAGCATTGGCCAGAGACAGCTCCATGCTGGTGAACTGATTGCGTGAAAGATTTAACTTAAATACATCTACATTCTCGTTCTGGCCTGCCCATATCCATTTAGGCACAGAGCCACCAATTCGGTTGCATGAGAGGTCGATGTCGCCAACCAGGACGTACTTCAGTATTGAAGGGATCTTGGTCATGTTGCAGCAGGCTAAACCCAGAGAGTTGATTGGAGGGAGTGATGCAGACGAAGATGAATTGATATATTCTTCGTCGTCCACTACCACTGTCATGGTATTAGCTGACAGCAAGAGGTTACTTAGATTGGTGAGCCTCCAAAATAAGCTAAGCTGCAGTGTCCCGCTCAAACGGTTTCTGGATAGATCGAGGGTCTGCAAACTCATGAGGCTAAAGAAAGACTTGGGCACCGATCCATTTAACTCGTTGTAGCCTAAGTAAATGGATGCTAGGGACGGCGAAGGATCGGAGAATTCTTGGAGGGGGCCGACAAAATTGTTCGACATAAGCGATATGAATTTCAGTCGAGGGAGTGAGAAGAGAAAGGCTGGGATTGACCCTGACAGGGAGTTGCAACATAGCTGCAGCGTCTCTAGGTTCAGAAATGCTCCTTTGCTCCACATGGGCATTGCTCCTACAAAGGTAAACCAAATACAGTATTAAATCAGATGTATGTTTCCAAATAACGCAAATAGCCCAATAATATTTTTTGCAACTCACCGGTGAGATTGTTCTGTGAGAGGTCCAACTCTGTCAAGCGTGTGAGGTTCTCAATGGACGAAGGTATTGCACCTGAGATGCCACAGTTTCTGAGCCGTAGCGTGGACAAGGACTGTGGTCCGCCGACCGTAGCTGGGAGCTCGCCGATTCGGAGCCCGCTGTTGCTCAGATCCAAAATGCTCAGGAATTTAAAATCACTGATCGAAGCAGGGAGCCCGCCAGAAAACCGGCCGTTGCTGTCGCTGATGTCCAGAGTCTTGAGACGCTTCAGGTTGCTGATGGAGCTAGGTAGTACGCCATAAAAGCTCGCCCCGCTCAGGTCCAGAACCTCCAGGAGACTCCCCGTAGGGAGCTCCGGCAATTCGCCGGACAGCTTAGAGTTAAAGGACAAGTCGAGCACCCTCAGGGTCTTCAGCTGGAAGATCCCCCGAGGGAACGACCCGTTGAAGTCGTTGTTGGAGAGCTGAAGGACGGCCAACGAGCGGAGCTCGGCAAAGAACTCGGGGATCTCCCCGGACATGTCGTTGTTGTACGAGAGATCGAGTGATACGAGTTCCGTTAGGTTGCCGATGCCGACGGGAATCTGGCCGGCGAAGCCAGCGTTGGAGAGGTTGAGGTGAGTGAGCTCGACGAGCTGCTCGAACCCGGACGCCGGGAGGCTGGTGCCGCCGAAGTCGTTGCCGGCGAGGTCGAGGCGCTGGAGCGTGGTAAGCTGGAACAGCGCGCGGGGGAGGCCGCCCCGGCTCTGAAGGCCTTGGTCGCTGAGGTCGATGGTGGCGACCCGGCCCGAGGCGGCGTCACACGAGACGCCCTCCCATCGGCAGCAGTCCGTGCGCGCACGCCACGATGGCAGGAGCGGCTGCTGGAAGGATTGTTTCAGCCGGAGAAGCGAGGAGGCCTGGTCGGCTGGGCACTGGGCCGTGGCTGCAGGGATGGTGTGGACGAGTATGAGGAGGAGGAGGAGGAAGACATGGAGGTGGAGACATCTCGTATGTTTTTCCATGAAGCAACACAAGCAACACAGGCTACAACACAGACATGGAGGTGGCGCTTTTGTAACTTCTCATTTTTGTTTATCTCGAGAGAGGCTGCGTTTGCAAGTTGCTCCTGCAGGTGGGCGGCATATATAACATGAACATGAATGCCGCCGGAGGCTGACAGACTCGGGTTGTGACAACGACGCCACTTGTGATTGCGCGTTCACGGAACCCTGAAGAGATTTTGCAATAAAAATATTTGTCGGACGCTGACAGTCTCAGGTCATGACAATGACGCTAGACTATTGTGTATGCGTCTCAAACCTCTGACTTTGCAATAAAACATTTGTTGGGCTAAGTCTTTCAAGTTTCGTCTTTTTTTTTTTAAGATTGGCAGAATCATTTGTAACTTGAATCGCCGCCGGAGTTAGGTGTGACAACGACGCTGGGCCATTGTTTATTTGTCTAATAGTTCCAATGTCTTGAGTCAGTGGTGCGATCACTTGAACCTCGAAGAGCTGACTTTGCAACAAAACGTTTGTTGAGTCTCCCCACTTTCTTTTTTTTTGAATGACCAGCAGGAGCATATGTAACATGAATTGCGGCCGGTGACCGACAGCCTCAGGTCATGATAACGACGCTGGACTATTGTTCATGAGTCTCAATCTTCTGACTTTGCAACAAAGCATTTGCTGGGCAATCTCTCAATTTTTTTTTTTTTGCAAGATGGGCAGGAGTATATGTAAACATGAATTGCCGCCGGAGACTGGTCGGCGCTGGACTATTATTATTGTTCATGCGCGTCTCAGACTTCAGTGTCTTGAATCAGTGGACTAACTACTCGCGCGTGTGTGTGCGTGTCGAAACTTCCATTCTGCAAGTCGGTCTGCACCTACATATATGTGCTCCACAACCTTGCCTCAGTCAGCTGTCTGATACACTAGTACTCCGACTTGCCGATCAAGCGACATTACTATGGCTTCTGCTGCGACCGTCCGAGCGGCGCCCGCGCTGCTAGTCCTGGTGGCGCTGCTGTCCCCGCGGGGCGCTAGCGCGGCGATCTCGTGCTCCGCCTCAAGAACGTCGGCTCGATCCGGCGCCACGGGCGGACCGTACGCCAGCCGCGCTGAGGGCTACCGGGAAGCACTACGGCAGGTTCTCTAAAATACCTCCAATAGTTAAATCAGCGTCATAAATGATTTTTTGAGACACTAAAAAAAATATCGGGGACGGTCGTGTAGGTAAAAGTAATTTGAGGCAGTTTCAAAAAGTACCTCTAAATTCTAGCCATTTGAGACACTATGACTAGAGTCTCTAAATCATAGCAATTTGAGGCACTATGACTACTGGCTTAAAAAACAACCATTTGAGGCACTATGACTAGTGCCTCTAAAAATCAACTTTTTCAGGCACTATGACTAGTGCCTCTAAATCCTAGCCAAAACCAACCATAAAGGTTTAATATAGAACCAATTGTGTATATTTTTAAAATTACTCACATCAATCGAATTATATTAGGTAATGCACTCAAATCAAATCAATACAAACCACACTAATACAATTCATTCACAATGATTGCAGAGGTTCAAATTTATCTAAAAGTATTAGAGTAAAATTTATTACTCCTTTCGGCCCGAATTATTGTACGCAGCCTCTGCGTTAACCAACTTTTAAAAAACCCTCCTCCCTAATACAAATCGCGTTGGTAATTGGTCCAAATCAAATCAGAGTCTTTGGCTTCGGCGACGGGGACAACATCACGCTGCCGCCGTCCGTAGTTCCTCACCGAGAGGGAGTCCGCCACCGCTTCGCTCGCCGTTGGAGATCTCCCGCGGGCCTGCTTCCCCTTCCCCTGCCCCGGCCGGCCTCGTGGGCGACCTCATCGAGCTCGACCGGCGCCTCCATCGTCGAGCACGGACGTCATCGACGGTCGAGCTTCGAGCTCCTCTTCCTCGATAGCCACTCCAACGCTGCTCCGCCGCCGTCGGTCATGCTCGCCGCCATCGCCCGGGACGCGTCGCCGGCGTCCTTAGTGGACATTTTTTTTGGAAATGGGCGCATTTATTAACCAAATGTTTAATTTTTACACCCGGCCTCTGCATAACTAAGATGCACACAGCCACACTAACGACAGACTAAGACAAAAATTAAATAAGCATTACAAAAAGGCACTAAAAATAAAAAGTCTGAAATCTAAGATAGATCAATCCTCAGATCACGCGGCCATCCATGTCGTGAGAAAATATTCCTCGCCGTGTCCTCCAATCGCGTACATCCGTCCAGAAATAAGTCACGAAACTACATGCGTTGGAGAATATTCCATGATCGAAGGATAGCCGTGGCTCGATAAATAACATGCAGAGGAGAAGACACAATGTTATTAAAAATCTTGTCACTTCTACAAAGCCATAGCGAGCATATAATGGCAAGCGCTCCCACCCTAAACAAAGTTCTGTACTTATCAACAATTCCATGCAACCAATTACCAAAAACATTGGTTACTGAACGTGGGGGAGATAAGCTAGAAGATATTTGGATGAATGACCATATAGAACGAGCAAATTTGCAATAAAAGAATAAATGTCGAATTGTCTCATCTTGATGACAAAAAACATATTGTGTACTTCCATGTCAATTCCTCTTTACAAGATTATCTTTTGTTAGAATTACCCCTTTCCGTAGATACCATGCAAATATCTTCGTCTTAAGGGGTATCTTCATTTTCCAAATTTTACTATTATCATGGACTAGAAAATCAGGTTGGACCAAAGCTTTATATAGTGAGCCAACAAAAAATTTACCACTTTCTAGTAATTTCCATTTGAACACGTCAACACCGTCTGACAATTGTATCCTGGATAATCGTAATAGTAGATTGTTCCAAGATAATAGTCTAGGTCCGATAAGACTTCTTCTGAAAGACACATTAGGAGGATAGTCCTCCATCGCTGTGGAGATTGTATCCCATTTGTGTCTAACAATTGAATATAGAGATGAGTACTGTTCGCGAAGAGTAGTTTGGCCTAGCCATTTATCTTCCCAAAACGTAATTTGTGATCCATCCTTAATCTCGAAAGTACCAAAACGAAAGAAATGTTTCTTGGTGGCCATAAGACCTGCCCAAAAATGTGAATCTCCGGGTTTCCAAACCACTTGAGACACAGCTTTGAAGCCCACATATTTCCTCCATAACATGGTTTGCCAAACGCCTTCCTCAGTAAGTAGTTTAAAAAGCCATTTGTCCAGAAGCGCGGTGTTTTTGACTTGCAAATCGTGTATGCCTAGTCCACCAAACTCCTTCGGCCGGCAAACCACATTCCATCTGGCCAGTCGATATTTCTTTTTCTCACTATCCCCTTGCCAAAAGAATCTTGAACGGAAATAATCCACTTTGTTCAAAACCCCTTTTGGCATTTGGAAAAAACAAGATCATATACAGTACCATATTAGTAAGAGTTGAATTTAAAAGTACTAGTCTTCCCCCAAGGGATAACAATTTTCCTTTCCAACTATTAAGACGTTTTTGTAGCCTTTTCTCAACAATCTTCCATTCAGCAATTGTGAGACGCCGATAATGAATCGGTATTCCCAAGTAATTGATTGGAAACTGACCCAGACCACAGCCGAAAAGTTCAGCATATAGGTGGGCCTCGTTTTGGGCCTCGCCAAAACAATACAAATCGCTTTTATGGAAATTTATTTTAAGCCCAGATAGCAGCTCGAATGCTGATAATATTAATTTCAGATTCTTAGCTTTCTTCAGATCATGTTCCATAAAAAGAATTGTATCATCAGCGTATTGAAGAATAGAAAGTCCACCATCAACGAGATGTGGAACTACACCTTCAATTTGGCCATCAGCCTTTGCTCTCTCAATAAGGATAGCCAACATATCAGCCACTATGTTAAATAGTAAATGCGATAATGGATCCCCTTGTCTCGGTCCTTTCTTGGTCTGAAAGTATTTGCCAGTATCATCATTTACTTTAATGGCAACACTACCCCAGACACAAACGACTGAATCAGAGCACGCCACTCCTCAGAGAAACCTTTCATACGGAGTGTTTGCTGGAGGAAAGACCAGTTAACTTTGTCATAAGCCTTCTCAAAGTCGATCTTGAACAGTACACCATTTAATTTTTTGAGTGTAGTTCATGGATTATTTCATGCAGAATAACAACCCCATCTAGGATATTTCTTCCTTGCATGAACGCAGATTGAGACGGGCTAACAACATTGTCAGCAACCAAATTTAGTCTAATTGTAGCAACTTTAGTGAAAAATTTAAAGCTAACGTTAAGCAAGCAGATTGGACGGTACTGTTGTATACGTTCTGCATTATTAACCTTAGGCAGTAAAATTATGTTACCAAAGTTGAGTCTAAAGAGATCCAATTGTCCAACCTGTAAAAACCCAAACAAATTCATCAGGTCCTCCTTGATAACGTCCCAGAATTTTTGGTAAAATTCCGCTGGGAATCCATCAGGTCCTGGTGCTTTGTTATGTTCCATTTGGAAAACCGCTTTCTTGACCTCTTCCTCGGTATATGAGGCAGTTAGAAAACTATTTTCCTCATCAGAAACCTGGAGAATATCGGACGTTTGGGACTCATCCAGAGAGAAAGAATTCTCCACTGGGGCCCCAAACAAGGATTTATTATACGTAGTAATATATGACTTCAGATGTTCTTGTCCCTCAATCATACCTTCGTCCTGAATCAGAGAGTGAATAAGCTTCTTCTTATGCCTGCCATTGGCAACTGCATGGAAGTAACTAGTATTCGCATCTTCTTTCAGAATGAATTTAGCTTTAGAGCGTTGGTACCATTTGAGTTCCTCCTCGCGCAGAAGTCGGGCTATCTCTGCATTCGATTGGCTTTTAAGCTCAATTTCTTGTGCAGTTAATGGCCTTACCTCCGCGGAAGCCTCTAAGTCATCTATTATAAGTGTTAGGCGTAATTTTTCTTTTTTAGGATACCCGCTGTGTGCCTGGCCCAACTCCGAAGGAACTTGCGTAAAGTACGCATTTTGTTATTCCATCGTAGGATAGGCGTTTGGCCATCTACCGGTTTCTCCCAAATAGCCTTAACCATCTCATAAAAACCATCACGGATCATCCAACCGAGTTCAAATTTAAACTCATTCGTAGACTTCCGTGGCGGTAATCCAAAAGAAAGAAGTAAAGGGGCATGATCCGACAAAGCCTCAATACGCTCTAGAGCACGAACAGTTACCATAGGGAACTTTTGTTCCCAATCAGTATCCATAAGCACTCTATCTAGTTTTTCGTATGTTGGCTCCGGAAGACTATTAGCCCATGTGAATTGCCTTCCTAACATTGTAACCTCTCTCAAATCCAGACTGTCAATGACAGTATTGAACAGAAAAGGCCAATGTTCATCGAACCGGCCCCGACTTTTCTCATGAGGAAATCTGAGAAAATTAAAATCCCCTCCTATAAGAATAGGATAAGGATTGTCCTTTGACAAATTCACAAGCTCACGTAAAAAGTCAGCCTTATAAACATCCTGAGCGGCCCCGTATACGGCGACTAAAGACCATGTGAAGTTGTCAGCCTTGTTACGGATATGGATTTTTATAAAAAAAATCTCCCACCGAACTAGCTAAAACTTCCATAGTCTCATCTCGCACGCCTAACAGGATCCCCCCGGATCGACCACGCGGCGAACGTGATATCCACGTAAATTCCACTCCACCAGAAAGGCGATTGAGTAGAGCTTGCGAAAAATCCCGTCTACCAGTCTCAGAAATACCCAGAAAATCCAAATTATAATCTCTCACACAATCAGCAAAGAATAAATGTTTAGCCAAGTCCCGAAGACCTCTGCTGTTTGAAAACATTCCATTCATTGAGAAACTATAGGAGATTTGGATACACGGGATCTCTTTCGCAACCGCTGGCTCTTCGATTTTCGACCAGAAGCTTTCAGCTCATACATAGAAGCAAGCCCAGTCTCATCAAAGTCCACTTCCGACACTTCACCGACTAAGTGAGAAAGGAGTTGACCATCTACTGTGGCATGCAACTCCTCCTCCTCCTCAGTTAGTGAAGCATCAGGAAAAGCACTGACCTTAGGAGTAACCGTTAGACGGTCAACCTCCATGTGTCTCAAAACATTAGAAGAAAAAGATACATCCTGTATAGAACTATCCAAACTAATGCCAACATTGGCTAGTTTAGAAGAAATAACAGGAGTAGAAAATGACAAAAAAGACTTCGAATTACTCTTTATACCTGGCGAATCCAAGTTCCTCTCCGCCTTACACCGCATGGCCTTGAGAATGGAGTCCTCATCAGTCACGGACGCCCCAGAGGCATCGACTCCATGACGCATGCTCCGCCTGAATGTAGTACCGCTCCCCTGCACAAGCGAAGCGTCACCTGGAGAAGGAAGGCATGCTGGAGACCGAGGCACCCCAGACCCCTCCTGGGTCCGGTCGTCCCCATCGACCACCGAGGTCACCTGCCCCACCAGCAGAGGCGAGACGTCCCGAGGGTCCAACCCCACCTGGGTCGGACCAAGCGAAGCCATATCCTGAAGCTGGTGACGAGCGTCGCGGTCAGCCGACCCCACCTGGGCCAGCTTCCACAAACACACCGAAGGAACAACCTCCTCAAGTACAGGAGTGGAAACAGGAATAGATCTGCCCAAAATATGCGTTCTGGACCTCGCTGGTGCTGAGCAAGCTCGCAAGACCAGAATGGAAGCAGAACGAAGAGCCTCCTGTAACTGAGCCGATGAGACGCGAGGTGCTGAAGTAGAACCCTTCCCACGAAGAGGGGAATCCAAAGGAAGAGCATCCAGTAGTTGTCGTCCCCGCGGAGTCACCGGATTAGCATTAAAGGGGGTGACAGCAAACACCCTCTGCACCACCTGACTGGAAGATGCAGGCACGGAAGTACCCTGCACAGCCGAGGAAGATCCAGTACCTTCCCCCCTCCCTGAGTGGCAGTAGAAGCCTCTGAATTATCCATAGCATCCTCAAACTGCTTCCCATTGGCATCATCATCCGCATCATCATCTCCTTTTCTCCACAAGGAAGGAACAAACTCTGGTTCCGGAAGATAACCCTCAGGTTCAATCCGGAAACGAAACTCAAATACCTTGTGTTTAACCACAGCATCTGACACAATAAAGTGACCAAGGGCGTCCTTCTCCTTGAGAAAGATCTTCGTATCAAACATCTCCACGAGTATACGGACTACCCCCCGCTTCCGCAGACTGAATAAATCCACATCAAGAGTGTTCCCCATGAGTCCTGCAACTGCCCACAAGCCCTGAAAGGATCGCAGTATATGGGGTACCCCCTCCACATGTAACCAAACCTGCTGCATCTCAAGCTTATGCGGCACCTCCTCCATCCTGTATACCGAGAAGGTCAGCTGAGCGGTACTAAGTGGAACGGTCATCAGGATTCCATCCACCCTGTCCAAATCCTCAAACGTCGGAAAGCTCACTAAGAAGGCAGAATCACCATGAGGCACCGCCTCCCACTTCCACTGAACATGCACCTGACATCGCCTGGCGATCTGCCTCTGAACAACCTCTGCTGAAACCATCGGTCCAGAAACACGTACCAGAGCAATCGGGGTCTGACTGCGCACAAGATGATCCCGAGTCACTGCATCCGGAATCTGGGTGAACAAGGTCTGGTCACTGCCAATACCAGCCATATATGGAGTCAAGCGCGGTTGCTTCAGCACCGGGCACCTCAATGTGGGATGTGCAACAGAATCACAAATATAGCAATAATGAATCACCTTACAATCCTTGGTCGCATGAGTATTAACCGCACACTTCCAACAACGAACAAATTTTTTATTCTTCTTACCGACATCAGCCACTGTCGTACCCTCAGAAACTGGTGCAGTGACAACCGGTGGCTGACTCAGATGATGCTCCTGCGGGTTGAACTGCTGCGGAAAAGGAGGTACAAAACACCCAGGCACCTGTATCTGTGGAACCCCATACTGCTGGAAACCCTGTTGCTGAAGATGAAGCTGCTGATCCGACTGTGCATGCATAACCTGTTGCTGAATCCCACTAGCTTGTGGCTGCTGTGACTGCTTTTTATTCTTCTTTCTCTTAGGAACAGTAGAAGCCGCAACACCCGCTCCCTCAGAAAATTGTTGCGGGGGTTGCGACGGAATCACAGCCGCCTGATTACCATTGTGGCCCCCATGGAGCGGAGGAGCAGAAGGAGTGCCCTGGAAAAAAGCGGCTGTCGGCTGACCGACAAACGGGGTCGACGACCCACGATACTGGCGCTGCAAAGACTGATGCGGGACAGCTTGAATCGCATTGAAATAAGCCGTCGGAGGCCTGAACTGAACTCTTGGAGGGAACTGCGGATGACCTGAGTTAGGCTGGTACGTCACGACAGAAGCTTGCATAGTTCCCTGCCTAGGCGCGGCAGGCTGCAGCGGAGTAGCCGATACCGGCGTCGGAGGCTTCAACACGGCAGCAGGACCAGCCCCAGCGGCCGGCACAGGAGCAGCGTGATGCGCTGGCATAGGGGGCGCCCCCCTAGGGTTTACCCCATTGCCTCGACCCGCCATCGCAGGAGTCGAAAGAACAGAGGCGAACGACCTCTCGGAGATGCTCTGGGGCGGACGCGCAGGGACCAAGGAAGGCGACGGCGAAGAGGCAACATGCCAGCGCCCATTTGAGCTTTTAGTTTTTTAACAACATCCACAAATTAGTGACTGAATATGAAGTTCAGACTAATCTCACACAGTTTTTATTGACTGAAAAATAATGACATAATAATGGATATATTGCTTCAATTGAGTAGTTTGGTCATTTCAACTGGAGTTAACTGAAACTTGAGTATGTTCAGAAGTTAACTGAAACTTAAAAATTGAAAAATAATGATATAACAATGGATATATTTAACTGGAGTTTTGACTAAAACTTGAGTATGTTCTGTACAGGATACTTATACTGCATACTTGCACTGCATATTTGCAAGAAACTTGAGTACTCTGCATACTTGCAAGAAACTTGAGCATGTTTTATAGATGACTGTTCCATTATGAACCAGTACTCCATTATGAATGAGTTCCTAGTGTTTCTAGAGTTCCATTCTAGTTCCAACTGATTTTAGCAAGTGGAATCAAAAGCAAGTGCAATTGTTTTGCTGTTTCTCAGAGCAATGCAAATTAAAATTGACTTTACCTCCATATTGATATGGAATATGTACTCCATACTGGTCCTTCCTGAATGTATTTATGTACAGATTAAAATCATCTGATGTTTGTGTTTCATGGTGTTCGTGGCCTCCACCACTTGTAAGCTTTGCTCTGACCAGATAATAACAACAGATAATCAGCAATAGTAATTCTTCAGTACCAGTAACAGAGATTGTTGTAGTACATAATCAAACATCAGTCAGCAAACCTTATAAACTGGAACATGACAGCAACTGAAAATAGCCCACGATTAATAGAACACTAGGAAACTTGAGCGGCATCATACATACGCTAGTAATATTATTTGTTCATATTTTTTGAGATGACATGCATTGTAAAGTAGTGCGGAACCCTTTGAAAGTAAATACGGTTTGATGTAAAGACCACACATGTTATATCGAGCAAAATAAAAACCTACATTACTATCTTGTAGAACTCTCTCATGGCTTCTTAGAGACAACACTGTCAGTATAATATACCCCAAACAACCCTAAGGATGAAAGAATTGTACCAAGGTAGCAATTCCTACTTGTGTTTTCTTATACTTATGAGCTATGACGCAGTTTACGTATTCCACTCTATATGCAAGGTTTCATCTCAGCCATACGTGTTGAATGGTCTGAATCATTTATTTTCTCAGCCAGCCATACATGTTGAATGGTCTGTATCTCTTTCGACATTTTTATTGCAACGAAAAGATCTGAAAAGGAGGTGCAGATTGAAAGGAAAGAAGTCGGTGTGTTACCAGGAGAAATTGCTCCCTTACTGAGTAGAGTCAACACACAAATTAGATGGATATCTTCTCTCCTGAAAAAATCAGAAGTAAGAAATTTCAAATACTTATCAGCAGTAACTGAAGAGTGAAGATCCACCGAACATCCTATAATGTACACATATATTCTGTATCAGAAAGAAAAAAAAATCACTTTCATGTCCTCCAAAATTGAAAGGTGGTTTATAGAACACACACATGCACTAACTCATGTAACTAGTACATAACCCTGACAAACATAAGATCGTAATATTTTTCAGTTCAGACGGTATACTTACTTGGCAAGAGTCTTGATGAGTGCTAAAATATGCTTGATCTATACTTGTTTTCAGATATAATATAACTGCATTTGCATCAATCTTTTAGTCGTCCGGAAGAAGTTTGTATGAATAAGCTCAAACAATGAGGAAATCTGGCTTGTTGACCCAACATCAAAATCACTGAAAAATAAAGTTAAGAATGATGTCATTAGTAAATAAAATGCTACTCATAAATTCGTGTGCGAGAGGAAAAGTGGAATGTACTTAGTTTCCATGTACTGTAATCCGAAAATCTCAACGCTTATCTTGGTCTGAATATTCATGGGACAGTTTTATCTTCCATGCTTGATAGCTTACTTACAAAAATGTTTCTTCTTCTGACATGATGTATGGATAGCTTAGTTGGCAATTCATAACTATGAAGCTCCCGAAAACGGGATAAGAACATCAATAAAGGCATTTATAAATCTAGAACCAAAGTGGAAAATTAATCTGTATCTAAAAACATCACTACAAGTAATTATACTATGTATAATACAATAAGGTCTTGCATACTATGCATAAGAAATGAATAACACAAGGAGCTAGCTACAGGCCCGATATCTTTAGCCCTGCCAAAAATCAAGAAACGTGCACTTAATCTAAGGAAACCTCTATCTCGAGTTAATATACAATCGAAACTTCAGTGTGAACTTACATGAGGCGATAAGATGAAAGCATGACTGAAAAGATAAGAAAAAAAGTGCAGCATGAGCTAGAAATGCAGGTAGATGCTTCTGTATGATAAAAAATTACTATTCTCCAAGTGACGGAGCTTAAAAAACACCAGAGCGTAACGTTGCATAATCAAGAACAGATCACTCATCATCTTCATTTAATATCATCACTAGTTTGCAGCATCAACTTCAAGTGAAAGGTAAAAACTACATGCGAACCTGAACCTGAAGACTGCAAGTAACATATGGTTAGGGTCAACACGAGAATGGTACATCAACGAGGATACCCTAGAATTAGACATGTCCATGAGCAGATACATAATTAGTGTATATAAATAACTTGACTGGGCACAAATATTTCCATAATAGTATTATGTGTGTATTAAGATAATGTCAGACTCTTGGTACCAACACAATAACGCAGGAGAGAAAAAAAATCCTTACCTACATTATGAAAACAGAAATAAGTAAGAAACATCTAGAGAATAATCTTTAAGCTAGATTACTCATGCACTACTCTATAAATATCGAGAGAATGGTCTAACGCGTGTAATTTTTCATGTATCATATATCGATTTATGGGTAGCCATAGATCCTTCATGCAGAACAATTGAGTAACTCACAATAATTATCGAGAAAAATCAATTGATGGACGCGAGAGTCAGGGAATTAATTCAAAGGATCAAACAATGGGTAAATCAATGGATGCTTATGTAGACATGAACAAATAGAAGAAAGGGATCTGTAATTCATGTTACTTGATTAAAGAGGACGAGGTTGGTAATATCGTAGGGCAAGCTGAATTTAAGAGGAACATTAATTACCTGTGTCGCGGCGCATTAACGCCTTGTATGGCTCTCTTTGGTTAAGGAGCTGAAATTTTTCTAGTGTGTGAACTGAGTGTGAAAGACGAACCGAGGCACTCCGTTTCTAAGAAGAGTATTAATACCTGGCCGAGTGAGCATGTACGATGTTGGCATGGAGTAAGAGAGGTGAATCTTATTCACACGAGTATAGAAGCTGCACATGTTGTTATTAGCCTACTGCCTGCAACTTGAAATCTGTGGACTCGTTAAACAAAAGTTTAGAAAGTGCAAACAAGCAAATATTCTCTACTCATGTTTTAATACATTTTGGATCATATCCAAAGAAAAAGGAACCTCGCATGTCTGGTTTTTTCTTCTAAAAATACTTAATATTATTAAAATAAAAAAGTTGATCTATTCGTTGATGCATACTATACAGATTCCCATTTAAAGGAAAATCTCAGTATTGATGTGCTATCTGCAGCCTCTTGAACACCACACAAGAAATTGATTAAGAGAGAAATTTGTTTTAGTCTCTTATATATGTTCCCACAAAACTATGTTCAGGAAGGCGGTTATAACATCCGATAGGAACACCTAAACCCACGTGAACACATTCTAGGCTAAATTGCTCGAGTGACTAACCGAGAATCACTACAACTTCTGCTTTATTCTCGTAATGCATAGAAAGAAACCGAGACATCCTCTTCTATGTTAAACTGTATAGGATTTGGTGGTTCCTATACTCCAACGAATCTGGCATCCATGTCGTGCGCCACCTCTATAGAGGTGAGACAGGAGAGAGAGCATAGACGGGGCAGGGAAAGGTCAGGACGTGTACCTACCGGTGCTGGTCGCCATGGATCCAGGGACTCGCCGTGGGAGTTCGAGTACCTCGAGCCCCTATGATGCGTGCACCAAGTGTTGATGTGGAGCACTTCGTTGGAACCCCAAGAGCAAGGTGTGATGGAGCACATCAGCAAGTTTCCCTCAGTAGAGACCGAGGTTATCGAACTAGAAGGAGGAAGGAAACGTCACACAGGTGTTGCTGGCAACGTGGAGACCTGCACAACACAAACTCAAGACTTTGCCCCAACGAATTAGTGAGGTCGTCAAGCTCACCGGTTTTCTGTAACAAAGGATTAAACGTATGGTGTGGAAGGTAATGGTTTGCAGCAAGT
This sequence comes from Avena atlantica, assembly GCA_910589765.1. Lineage (NCBI taxonomy): Eukaryota > Viridiplantae > Streptophyta > Magnoliopsida > Poales > Poaceae > Avena > Avena atlantica. The sequence continues at coordinate 230,188,674 of OU342738.1, forward strand.
AAACAAGTAACAGTGGAAGATGTATCAATGGTAAAGATTGGACCGGGGTCCATAGTTCACTAGATGTGCTCTCCTTAGATAAACAACATGGCATGAAGGGTAAACAAATTACAGCGGGACAATTGACAGGAACTGAGCAAGGCATAACAATGCAATTACTAGCTAGCAAGATCCTATGAAGTTGATTGGGCAATACAGCATTATACATAGACCGTAATCCAACTGCATCTATGACTAGAAGTCCACCTTCAGGTTATCATCCGAACCCCCTCCAGTATTAAGTTGCAAGCAACATACAACTGCTTTAAGCAAAGTGTGTAAGGTAAACAATCCACATGTTTCATGAACAAGGGACCGTTGTTTTCTCCCTAGTAGCAACAACACATCTACAACCGAAGAGATTTATGTCACTTCCCTTGGAAACTAGAGGCATGAACCCACTATCGAGCATCAATACTCCCTCTTGGAGTCACTAGCAACTACTTGGCCAAGATAACCACTAGCAAAGGAGAGCATGCAAGATCACAAACAACACATACATGATACAATCATAAAGATAAAACCATTAATCAAACCAACATAATAATCTCAATATCCATCGGATCCCCGCAAACACAACATGCATGATTACAAATAGATTAGATCTTGATCATAAACGGAGATCACAAGATCTATACATGAAAGTACAAAGTAGGAGATGTTGGAATTATGCCCTAGAGGCAATAATAAAGATGTTATTATTATAATTCTTGTTCATGATAAAGTTTATATTCCATGCTAGAATTGTATTAATCGGAAACATTAATACTTGTGTGGTTTGTAAACAACACCGTGTCCCTAATACGCCTCTATGGACTAGCTCATTGATCAATGATGGTTAAGGTTTCCTAACTATAGACATGAGTTGTCAATTGATAATGAGATCATATCATTGGGAGAATGATAGGGTGGATAGACCCAAACAAAGCAGAGCAATTAGATCGTGTCATCGTGTTCGTCTTTGCGAAGCTTTTCCTATGTCAAATATTGTATTCCTTAGACCATGAGATAATGCAACTCCCTGGTATCGGAAGAAATCTTTGAGGTCATCAAACGTCATCCTATGAGAGGGTGATCATAAAGGTGTCTCTCAGGTGATCGGAAAGTATCTGTTGGGTTGTATGTATCGAGATGGAATTTGTCCCTCCCAAGTCGGAGAGATATACTTCGGGCCCACTCGGTAATCGATATCAACACCGCTTGCAAGCATGTGGTTAAGGAGTTAATCACAAAGTGATATCGGATTACGGAACGAGTAAAGTACTTGCTGTGAACGAGATTGAACTAGGTATGACGGTACCGACGATCGAATCTCAGGCAAGTAAAATATCGCGAGACGAAGGGAATATATATGGGATTGATTGAATCCTGGCATCGTGGTTCATCCGATATGATCATCGATGAATGTGTGGGAGTCAATATGGGTGCCCAGACCCCGCTGTTGATTATTGATAGAAGATCATGTCTGCATATTCTCGAACCCGCAGGGTCACACACTTAACGTGTCTCGACGCTAGGATAGATTGGATAATTGGTTTATGAATTTTTGTTCGGAGTCTCGGATGGGATCCGGGATATCACGAGAGGTTCCGGAATGGTCCGGAGAATAAGATTCATATAAGGCAGTGCAGTTTTTAGAGTTCGGAATTGTTCCGGGTTAATCGGTATTGTGCCGGAAGCTTCTAGAACCTTCCGAAAGGGGACCAACGTGGCCCCACCTTCCGGGAGGGGGCATGGGCCTATGAGGGAGTGTCCTGGCCGCATTGGGCCAAGGGGGCAAGGCCCCATAGGGCCCAGCCGATTCTAGAGAGATTTGACTCGTTTAAATCTCGGGATAGAATTTCTAGATAAGGGAGAGTTTAAATCGTTTAAACTAGAGATAGGATTTCTAGATAAGGGAGAGTTTAAATTGTTTAAACTAGAGATAGGCTTGGAGGAGGGGCAAGGGCTGGCCGCCCCCCCTCTATATATAGAGGGGTGGTGCGCCCCCTCCCCCACACACCTTCCTCCAAGCCCTAGCAGCCTTGCTACCTTCCTCTCTCCCTCCCGACTGTTTGTAGGCGAAGCCCTGCAGCAGAAATTCTCCACCATATACACCACGTCGTCGTGCTGTAGATCCAATCTATCTCTCCACCATACTCGCTGGTCCGAGGAAGGAGGAGACGTCGAGGTGCTGCACGTGTGCATCTCACGGAGGCACCGCCACTTGTGGTGCTAGATCGGATCAGATCGAAGGAGGAGAAGCGAGTACGACTACATCACCCACGTTCCGACGAACGTTCCGCTGTGCGAATCTTCAAGGGTATGAAGATCTAATCCAATCTCTCTCGTTGTTTGCATCTCCTAGATTAGATCTTGGCTTTCCCTCTGTTCGCTCCGTAGAAAATTTTGATTTACTATGCCGCGAAACCCTTCAGTGGTATCAGAGCTAGATCTATGTGTAGATGTGTTTCACGAGTAGAACGCAACATGGTTGTTGCGGGCGTTGATGTTTTCTGTTGCAAGCCTCTTGTTTGTGTTCTTCTTATGACGCAGAATAGTGAGATTGAAGCGGTCCAGGCCAACCTTACGCGACGTCGTTCGCGAGACCGGCTCCGCACTTGACGTGTGGCTTGTTCCACACATGCGGCTGGTGGATGTCAGTTTCTCTCACTATAGTTGTCATGGGATTAACACCGGAGTTTGGCAACCATAATATCACCGTTGTGGCTTTTCGTAGGTAAGAATCGTTCTTAGCATCTACTCCCATAAGCCACGTAAAACATGCAACAACAAAGTAGAGGCGTCTAACTTGTTTTTGCAGGGAGTGTTTTCTGTGATATGGTATGGCCCAAGATGTGATGTGTATAATGTATGCGATGATCATGTTTTGTAATGTTTCATGACTTGCATGTCGATGAGTACACAACCGGCAGGAGCCATATGGTTGTCTTTATAATTGTGTATGACCTGCGAGTCAACTTCTTATACGCCATGTAATAGCTTTACTTTATCGCTAAGTAGTTAGCAATAGTTGTAGTTGCTATTCGTGGTGAAGGCAATCATGGTGGAGTGATGGAGATCATGCCGGAATGCACAAGATGGAGATCATTGCGCGAAGATTGGCTATACCATGTCACATAAAGTTATATGCATGTGATGTTTATCCTTTATGTATCTTATTATGCTTAGATCGCGATGGTAGCATTATAAGATGATTCCTCACTTAAAGATCAAGATAAAAACTGTGTTCTCCCCAAGTATGCACCGTTGCGAAAGTTCGTCGTGTCCAAGCATCACGTGATGATCGGGTGCTATAGACTCTACACTCACATACAACGGGTGCAAGCCAGTTTTGCACACGCGAAAATACTTGGGTCTAGCTTGACGAGCCTAGCATGTACAGACATGGCCTCGGAACACAAGAACCGAAAGGTTAAGCATGAGTCATATGAATGATATGATCGACACTTCGTTGTCCACCATTGAAACCACATCTCTTCTCGTGAAGATCGGAATAGGTGTGGTGAATTTGGATCGTGTTCACTAAAACAACTTGAGGGATGTTGAATTTAGTGGGAGTTCATCTAGTAATTTGATTAAGTTGAACTATTTATCATGAACATAGTCTAAATTGTACTTGCAAATACTGTAGATCCCATGGCCAAGTCCAACTTCAACTTCAACATTTTTGCTGAGAAAGAAAAGCTTAGAAACAATGGGTCTAACTTCACCAACTGGTTCCGCAATCTAAGAATCATTCTGTCTGGCGGACAAAAGGACTATGTCCTTGAGAAAGCGTTAGGTAACCCCCCTGCTGCAACTGCGCCGGCTGATGAGAAAGCTGTCTATCAGTCGTGCAAAGATGATTATGGTGTGATTAAGAGCACCATGTTGTTTGCTATGGAACCGGAGCTTCAAAATCGTTTTGAAACCTATCCCGGGCCCTTTGAGATTCTCGAGGAGCTGAAAACCATGTTTCAGACTCAAGCCCGTTCTGAGAGATATGAGATCTCTGAGAAGTTCTTTAACTGCAAGATGGAGGAAGGGAGTTCCGTTAGTGAGCACGCCATAAAGATGTCGGGCTACACTCAACGCCTTGAGCAACTGGAATGCACGATTCCAGAGGAGCTCAAGATTGACAGGGTTCTGCAATCACTCCCTCCCAGCTACAAAAGTTTTGTAGTGACTCATAATCAGATTGGTTCCACTGATACGATCACCGAGCTCTTCGCAAAGCTGAAGGCTGCGGAAGTGGACATCAAGAAGGATAATCATGTGTTGATGGTCAACAAGCCCTCCTTTAAGAAAGGTAAGGGAGCAAAGAAGCCCTTCAAGAAGGGCGGCGACAAGCGCAATGCCCCTGCTGAGAAGAAGCTCAAGTCTGGTCCCAAGCCGGACACTGAGTGCTTCTATTGCAAGGACAAGGGTCACTGGAAGCGCAACTGTCCGAAGTACTTAGCGGACAAGAAGGCTGGCACCATCAAAGGTATATTTGATATACATGTTATTGATGTTTTCCTTACTAGCCCTCGTTGTAGTGCCTGGGTATTTGATACCGGTTCAGTTTCTAATATTTGTAACTCGAAACAGGAGCTACGGAATAGACGGCGGCTTGCGAGGGATGAGGTGACGATGCGCGTTGGCAACGGATCAAGAGTTGATGTGATGGCCGTCGGCACGCTCTCCTTAGTTTTACCCTCGGGATTAGTTTTAAACCTTAATAAATGTTATTATGTGCCTGCGTTGAGCATGAACATCATTTCCGGATCGTGTTTATTGCAAGACGGTTATTCATTTAAATCGGAGAATAATGGTTGTTCTATTTATATGACTAACATCTTTTATGGTCATGCACCTCTTGTGAATGGTTTATTTCTTCTAAATCTCGAAAGGGATGAAACACACATCCATAACATTGAGGCTAAGAGATGCAAAGTAGATAGTGATAATACTACTTATTTGTGGCACTGTCGTCTAGGTCATATTGGAGTAAAGCGCATGAAGAAACTCCATTCTGATGGACTTTTGGAGTCTCTTGATTTTGAATCATTTGACACATGCGAACCATGCCTCATGGGCAAGATGATCAAAACTCCGTTCTCCGGTATGATGGAGCGAGCAACAGACTTGTTGGAAATCATACATACCGATGTATGCGGACCGATGAGTGTTTCGACGCGCGGTGGATATCGCTATTTCCTCACTTTTACTGATGACTTAAGTAGATATGGGTATATCTATTTAATGAAACATAAATCTGAAACGTTTGAAAAGTTCAAAGAATTTCAAAATGAAGTGGAGAACCATCGTAACAGAAAGATTAAGTTTCTACGATCCGATCGTGGGGGCGAATATTTGAGTTATGATTTTCTCACGCATCTTAAAGCAAGCGGAATTGTTTCGCAACTCACGCCACCCGGAACACCACAGCGCAATGGTGTGTCTGAACGCCGGAATCGAACCCTATTAGATATGGTCCGATCGATGATGTCTCTTACTGATTTGCCGTTATCATTTTGGGGTTATGCATTAGAAACCGCTGCATTCACTTTAAATAGGGCTCCATCTAAATCCGTTGAGACGACACCGTATGAACTGTGGTTTGGTGCTAAACCTAAGTTGTCGTTTCTTAAAGTTTGGGGATGCGAAGCTTACGTCAAGAAGTTGATGCCGGACAAGCTCGAACCCAAAGCGGAGAAATGCATCTTCATAGGATACCCTAAGGAAACTATTGGGTATACCTTCTATCACAGAACCGAAGGCAAAGTGTTTGTCGCAAAGAACGGTTGCTTTCTTGAGAAGGAGTTTCTCTCGAAAGAAGTGAGTGGGAGGAAAGTAGAGCTAGACGAGGTTATTGAACCTTCTCTTGAGTTGGAGAGTAGCGCAGCACCTAAAATTGTTCCAGTGCCGCCTGCACCAACAATAGAGGAAGCTAATGACAAGGATCATGAAGCTTCGGACGATGCTGCTACTGAACGTCACAGGTCGACAAGGTCGCGTGCCCCTCCTGAGTGGTACGGCAACCCTGTCTTGACTGTCTTGTTGGTAGAAGATAGTGAACCTACGAACTATTAGGAAGCGATGATGAGCCCAGACTCTGAGAAATGGCTGGAAGCCATGAAATCCGAATTGGGATCCATGAGCGATAACCAAGTATGGACTTTGGTGGATCCTCCTAGCGACCGAAAGGCCGTTGAGTGCAAATGGATATTCAAGAAGAAAACGGACGCGGATGGTAATGTTACCGTCTATAAAGCACGGCTTGTCGCAAAAGGTTTTCGACAAGTTCAAGGTGTTGACTACGATGAGACTTTCTCTCCCATAGCGATGTTTAAGTCCATTCGGATTTTATTAGCAATTGCTGCGTTTCATGATTATGAAATATGGCAGATGGATGTCAAGACTGCTTTCCTCAATGGCAACATTGATGAAGAGTTGTATATGATGCAACCCGAGGGTTTTGTCGATCCTAAGGATGCTAGTAAAGTATGCAAACTTCAGCGTTCCATTTATGGACTGAAGCAAGCATCTCGGAGTTGGAACCTTCGTTTTGATCAAGTGATCAAGAGCTTTGGATTTGTTCCAAATTGCTACGAAGCTTGCATCTACAAGAAAGTGAGTGGGAGCTCGGTGACGTTTCTAGTACTGTATGTGGATGACATATTGATTATCGGAAATGACATCAACATGCTTAACGATGTGAAGAGTTATTTGAACAAGTGTTTTTCAATGAAAGACCTAGGTGAAGCTGCTTATATATTGGGCATCAAAATCTATAGAGATAGACAAAGACGCCTGATAGCTTTAAGCCAAAGTACATACCTAGACAAAGTTCTGAAAAGGTTCAGAATGGATAAGGCAAAGAAAGGTTCAGTGCCTATGTTGTCAGGTAAGATATTGAGCAAGGCTTAGTGTCCAGCTACGGTAAATGATAGGGAAGCTATGAGCAAAGTGCCTTATGCCTCGGCCATAGGTTCCATCATGTATGCCATGCTGTGTACTAGACCGGATGTGTCCAATGCTCTTAGTTTGACGAGCAGATATCAAAGTGATCCAGGAGTGGAACACTGGACAGCCGTGAAGAACATCCTAAAGTACCTAAATAGAACTAAAGAAATGTTCTTAGTCTATGGGGGTGATGAACAGCTTGTCGTAAAAGGTTACGTCGATGCTAGTTTCGACACCGACAAGGATGATTCTAAATCTCAGACAGGATACGTTTATATTTTGAATGGAGGAGCTGTGAGCTGGAGAAGCTGCAAGCAAAGCGTGATCGCGGGATCTACAGTAGAAGCGGAATACATGGCTGCTGCAGAAGCGTCAAGTGAAGGAGTTTGGATCAGAAACTTCATCACTGAGCTTGGCGTGGTTCCAAGTGCATTGGACCCACTGGAGATATTGTGTGACAACACTGGCGCCATAGCACTCGCTAAGGAACCAAGATATCATCCAAAGACCAAGCATATCAACCGCAAGTTTCATATAATCCGAGATTATATAGCAGATGGAGATCTGAAGATTAGCAAAGTACATACGGATCTGAATGTCGCAGATCCATTGACTAAACCTCTTCCACGTGTAAAACATGATCAACACCTCAGTGCCATGGGTGTGAGATTGTTGCCAGATGTAAACTAGATTATTGACTCTAGTGCAAGTGGGAGACTTTTGGAATTATGCCCTAGAGGCAATAATAAAGATGTTATTATTATAATTCTTGTTCATGATAAAGTTTATATTCCATGCTAGAATTGTATTAATCAGAAACATTAATACTTGTGTGGTTTGTAAACAACACCGTGTCCCTAGTACGCCTCTATGGACTAGCTCATTGATCAATGATGGTTAAGGTTTCCTAACTATAGACATGAGTTGTCAATTGATAATGAGATCATATCATTGGGAGAATGATATGGTGGATAGACCCAAACAAAGCAGAGCAATTAGATCGTGTCATCGTGTTCGTCTTTGCGAAGCTTTTCCTATGTCAAATATTGTATTCCTTAGACCATGAGATAATGCAACTCCCTGGTATCAGAAGAAATCTTTGAGGTCATCAAACATCATCCTATGAGAGGGTGATCATAAAGGTGTCTCTCAGGTGATCGGAAAGTATCTGTTGGGTTGTATGTATCGAGATGGAATTTGTCCCTCCCAAGTCGGAGAGATATACTTCGGGCCCACTCGGTAATCGATATCAACACCTCTTGCAAGCATGTGGTTAAGGAGTTAATCACAAAGTGATATCGGATTACGGAACGAGTAAAGTACTTGCTGTGAACGAGATTGAACTAGGTATGACGGTACCGACGATCGAATCTCGGGCAAGTAAAATATCGCGAGACGAAGGGAATATATATATGGGATTGATTGAATCCTGGCATCGTGGTTCATCCGATATGATCATCGATGAATGTGTGGGAGTCAATATGGGTGCCCAGACCCCGCTGTTGATTATTGATAGAAGATCATGTCTGCATATTCTCGAACCCGCAAGGTCACACACTTAACGTGTCTCGACGCTAGGATAGATTGGATAATTGGTTTATGAATTTTTGTTCGGAGTCTCGGATGGGATCCGGGATATCACGAGAGGTTCCGGAATGGTCCGGAGAATAAGATTCATATAAGGCAGTGCAGTTTTTAGAGTTCGGAATTGTTCCGGGTTAATCGGTATTGTACCGGAAGCTTCTAGAACCTTCCGGAAGGGGACCAACGTGGCCCCACCTTCCGGGAGGGGGCATGGGCCTATGAGGGAGTGTCCTGGCCGCATTGGGCCAAGGGGGAAAGGCCCCATAGGGCCCAGCCGATTCTAGAGAGATTTGACTCGTTTAAATCTCGGGATAGAATTTCTAGATAAGGGAGAGTTTAAATCGTTTAAACTAGAGATAGGATTTCTAGATAAGGGAGAGTTTAAATTGTTTAAACTAGAGATAGGCTTGGAGGAGGGGCAAGGGCTGGCCGCCCCCCCTCTATATATAGAGTGGTGGTGCGCCCCCTCCCCCACACACCTTCCTCCAAGCCCTAGCAGCCTTGCTACCTTCCTCTCTCCCTCCCGACTGTTTGTAAGCGAAGCCCTGCAGCAGAAATTCTCCACCATATACACCACGCTGTCGTGCTGTAGATCCAATCTATCTCTCCACCATACTCGCTGGTCCGAGGAAGGAGGAGACGTCGAGGTGCTGCACGTGTGCATCTCACGGAGGCACCGCCACTTGTGGTGCTAGATCGGATCGGATCGAAGGAGGAGAAGCGAGTACGACTACATCACCCACGTTCCGACGAACGTTCCGCTGTGCGAATCTTCAAGGGTATGAAGATCTAATCCAATCTCTCTCGTTGTTTGCATCTCCTAGATTAGATCTTGGCTTTCCCTCTGTTCGCTCCGTAGAAAATTTTGATTTACTATGCCGCGAAACCCTTCAGGAGATGCACACGTGCACCGGGACAGACGACAACAGGAGGAAAGAGGAGGATGGGGCATGGGCGGCGCTAGCGTGCGGGCGGGCCTCAGGTCTCCGTCGCGATCTGAGAGGAGAGGGGGTTGGCGGTGGTGGACTGGAGGCTGGGTTGGGGCGTCGGTCCGAAGGCGGACGGAGGAAGTCGACGCTCGGGTTGGAGACGATAGGAGGAAGATTCGTGGGGTAGGTGGGGACTTGGTCGTGGTGTGTGGTTGTGTACATGTACAACCGCTGCAGATGTTAGTAGACATCTTTTTTCAAAACACTTAAGGGCCGGGAGCATGATTTCTGTAATATCCCAGGATTAGCACCTAGAAATAAAGAGGACACAGGGTTGTGCATTACATTCATGCATAAGAAAATCCGGGAAATTTTCGCGCAAAACTATAAGAGGCTATAGAGGGATCGAGATCTTCCTTGTTCTGATGGAAACACCCGGACAGGTGCGATGGAATTCGACATGACCTCTATTGTACTTTTGTATTTTAGGGTAAGACAATTCAAATCTGAATATTTACTTGATAGATTTGAATATTAAAAGAATTTGAAATAGAATAATAAATGATTCCTATAGTATAGAGATAATGGAATTCTTATTTATAAATAAAGTATAAATATTTACAAGTTCTAGTTACATTAAGGAAGAAGGTGTTTACTTTGTGATCATCATATACATAATCTTACAAGAATAAGCTACAAATACTACTTATAAATATTACCCTAAGAATATTTTATAACATTTATTGAACACTAATATGGGTAAAGAATGAGACTTTACTTTAACAAAAAGAATACCTTTATACAAAAATAACATTACGCAATATTATGATATTTTACACTTTTGAATAAAATGAAATCATACAATAATAATCCATACATATCTACATATAGTATTGTTGTTTTTTTACAATAAAAAAATGAAAGCATATTATAGGAGACAAATAAATTAAAAAAAAGAAATTTCTTAAGTGAAATAATATTTATTACAAAGAAATATATATACAATGTCCTTTACAGATGATAAAGTAAATTACAAAAGAAGTAAGTAAAAATCTAAAACTAAACTAATCTTCACTTTCCCCATCTTTTGAATCTTTCATTTATATTTCTGATCTTACACCTACAATTAAAAAAAATAACAAAGAGAAAAATAAGAAATGGATTAGTGGTTAATTTTTTGCTCTCAGTCTGATAGTGAAATGCACTGTTGGACACATCATTGAGCTTTTAAATTGAAGGGGCAAGTTTCACCATTGTGTGTTTCTGATCTTATCATAAAATGAGGCTTCGGGCTTAGCATCATAAGCCAGGGGGCAAGTTTCACCTTGGTTTCATTTGGTAAACAGATAAGAAGTAAAAAAACCATCCAGAAATATCAAGGAAGTACTTGATCTGATCCATGAGTCACAGCAAGCAAGCTGCTCACACAACCATGCATATGGGTGTGCTGTCAACACAGCAGCAGCCAGGAAGGAGACAAGAAATCCAGCTTATGTACACAAAGGGGGTGAACCAGCCGTAGCAGCAAGCTACCATTTCCCCTCCACACTTCAAAGCACATTCCCCATCCCATCCTCTCATCATAAAACCAAGAATGCTTAGATCATCCCCCCAAATCCACCACTTAATCAGTATCTGGTTGCTTACTTAAGCCTTCCAAGAAAAGATCAAGTGAGCACAAGGAGGAGTAGATCAAGATCCATAGCCTCACAAGGAGGAGTAGATCAAGATCAACAGCATCACAAGTAGTAGTAGACCATGATCCCCAATAGGCCACCAACAACAGGTACCAGTCCAAAAATAGAACTTAGATCATGCAACACTTGTTCTTATTAGCTTGCATCATCTGATTCAAAAGAAATAATGGCTAGGATGCAAATCATCCAAATCCATCTACCCTTCAACTAGATGTTGTCTAGGAGGATTAGAAGGAGACTTCTCTCAATCTTCATAGGGTTACTATGCAAGGCTCATCACAGAGAAGTGTAGAAGACCAACAATAAAACCATAGTATCTGTTCTTAATAAATTTCCACCTCAGACTGAGCATCATAGGTCAGGGGCAAATCCATCTAAAACTTTAAGGGCATCTAGATGAATGAAACTATGTTCAGGGCATTCCACAGTAGCAACTCAACAAGTAGTAGATCAAAGTAGGTTACTGGAATAGCAAAAGAAGAAATCATCTGCTAACAAGGAGAATATGTGTCCATATCATTTCCCCAGACACAAAATCTAAAAAATCATCTGTTAGCTCACCTTATTTATACACATCAATAGGTGTATTTAAGCCTCATCATTTTGCATCACTGGCTAGAGAATTTTAGATCATTAGCCGCGTATAAATTCATCTCAAATCAGTGGTTCCATTTCCATTTATAATAGTATTGGAAATGCAGCAGATTATTCTAGTTATAAAACCACTAGGCACACTCAAATCAGAGGTACCAAAGTGACATCTACACCAACATAAGGCACCACTTGATCTTGCCACATCATTTTCCTAACAGATGTTCTAGGAATCAGGTGTGTAAAATTTCATTATAGAAAAGTTCTATAAAACAGATCCTTTCTTAAAACCTCAAGCAAGAATTCCTTCATCATTTGCTTCTACAAAACTTAAGCCTCAACTTAAGATATCATGGACTAGGGAGGGTCCAAACTTCTAACCAGCAATGTTGTAGCATGGATGTATATATAATCTAGTTCATGTGCATCCTCCAAGGAGGTACCACATCAGCCAGAACAGTTTCTTAAAGCCAAGTATGGCATATATGCAATAGCCAGGAAACCAAAGAGGCACCACTAGCCTAGATGGCATCAAGTCATACTACAACAAGTGTCTTATTCCAAGTCCAGCTACAGCAAGCCAGCTGATGCATAACATCTATACCTGGATTACATCAATAAACCCAAATCAACCCAGGCTGATTTATAAGTTAATCAACCACCACATAGCTAAAAATAATACTAATGTGTCATCAGCCAGTAGCAAGCCGAGGTCAACATATAAATGACAAATCAAGAAGTCATTTAGCTTAAGTCAAACTAACCAAATACCCACAGATAATTTCAGCAGTAAAATTGACCCTAGAACAGAGTCTCAGCACTAATACGGATAGTCGTATCACCACTAATAGAGATCTAGATATAAACCGAGAAGGGAAGAATAAGTATGACTTACAGATGGTCCTTGCTAGATACTAGAACAGGGAGCGGAGATTGGCCAGCGATGAAACACCCAGCGGCACGGGGAGCACCCGAGGGCGCTGCAACCCGCGCCAAGCCGTGGTCGCGATGGCCATAGAAGAAGAAAGCAGCAACATCACCAATACCGCACCACCATCAGTACCACCACCATAGGAAAGATGATCAAGCCAGGTCGAGCAGAAGTACCAGAAGGCGAGGAAAAGAGGGAGGTGGTCAAGGCGGAGTTTGGCCGGCGAGTGGCTGCAAAGGAGGCGGCCAGCGGCGACATCGCACGGGAGCAAGGGGGGAGAGGATAAGGTCTGTGTGTCTGCGTTTATGTGTGGAGTGGGGGGTGGGCCGGGGGTGAGGGGTCTGGAAGGGTCCAGTTGGGCCAGGCCAGCCCACATATACAACCTAATGGCCTAGGTTGATTAGGTTTAGAAATAAAAAAATGAATTATTAAAATAACCTCCAAACATTTTTAGCTATAGAAAATTACAAAAAAAATCCTAAAAATACATATGATATATCAAAATGACCACAAAAATAATATCTACCTAATAAAAATATAATTTTAAGTGTTTAAAATAAATTTAAAGTAAAATAATTATTAACACCATTAAATCTTGAATGAAATTTTATAAAATAAAACAAAAACTCTAAAAATAAATAAAAATCATTTTTGTGTATAAAAATAACTTTACTATTTCATAAAAAATACTAATTTAGAGTTTTACAAATAAAACATAAAGCAAATATTTAAAGACACTTAATTCTTTGATGAATTTTATAAAAATAAAGATAATACTTATATATAAATAAAATTCATTTTTAACGTCTTGAATAAATATATTACACTAAAAAATATTAAATATATTATTAGAAAAATATTTAATATTTTAAATAATAAATCCTTATCCATTATATATTTTTGAAAATTCTTTAAGAACATTTTTGAAGTAGGAAAAAATTATATTTCTTCAATAAATATTAATACCCTAAAAAAATCAAATTACTAAAGTTCTAAACCATAACTAAGATTTATAATAAAACTTAAGTGTAAATTATTAACTGATTAATATATTTTGAAACCTTAAATAAAGATTTTAAACCACAACCTTCAAAATAACTTTATAAGCATTCACTTAAATATAAAGTGAATAATTCCACACCTTAGTTATACCTATCATAAATCTAAAACTTGGGAATAATGAAAATATATTACATCTTAAGTTTACTTAACCTTTTAAAGTTAACTTTAGTCTCAAAGCTTATAAACAACATGTCTAATACACTACTTCTGTTTTTATAGTTAATTTTGGTCTATTTCAATTAATACATAATGCATCTCAAGTCCAGACTAATCAATCAAATACCAGAAGGCATTGATCACGTTTTATTAACAATGAAGATTTCTTAAACATTATAAATGAAATCTTTTCTTCAAATGTTATTCTTTTTGCCACTTCAAATAACAATCTTATAATAAGTTCTTCAACTCTTAACAACTCTATCCCAAGGACTTTTATCATAGTCACCACATGACAATTCACCATAATCACATCATCTTATACTTTACTTACATATTTTGGATTGTTAACACTTAGGTTCCTTATAAAGACCATTACTTATAAAGTAAAATTTGAAGATAAACCAACTCTTAAAAGAATCACTTGAATTCACTTCACTCAAAGTATTGGGGATTCAATTTTGGAGTTTTACAAAAATGCATAGCATTACTTATGCATAACTGCATATTGCTTCTTTAAACATTATTCCTTACCAGACCAATGATGCAGATTTCAGATATTGGATCTTATGTCGTCTCAAAGACCGTGAGTACATAATCTTGCAATCACGAAAGGCAAGTTCACACTTTCTCATGTCCTTTGGTTATTTTCTATAAAGTATTTTATAAATCCAGTGTTGTCATCACTTGCATTTGAAAAAGGTCAGAAAACACTATTTTCATAATAATATGATTATAGGTTATTTACCATGAGGTAATAACCTACTATGAAAGTTCCGATGGTAAAGGAACATATTATCTAGGACTTAACAACCAATGTCGCCAGTGATTCTTGCGCCGTATATCACGCGTTAACCATGAGATTTGGAATGGGACAGAGAACTCAGTTGTATCTTCTTTCTGTCGCATGTAGCCGGATGTGCCGGTCGTGGCTGTTATCACTCGTAGCATGCATATTAATTAGTAATTTGTAAAGGATATGCAGCATATGGGTGGGAACCCTCATCGTCTCACGATAGTTCTGGCATCTAACGGTTCGTACAAACCATTGCCGTAATTCAATATCTGCGCATGGTGTACACCAAGGAGGCATGCGAGGTCGCGAAGGGGGCAGTGATTGGCTTGGATCTTACACTGGGCCCCATACCAAGGAAGTATGGACAAGGTCATGACTTGGTTGTGCAACAAGGCTAAGGTCTCTCATGGGTAAAGTAACGCACCTCTGTAGAGTGTAAGAACTATAACTTGTTACTCCCTGTTCCGGGAAGGAGCTGCGAATGCGGCGGGAAAGGAACTCCATGAAAGTTCTCGTAAACTCGTGAAGGCTGATGGACATAGATTTTCAGAATAAAAGCAACCTTTTAAGAAATGTTTATGAAAACCTGCATTGCCTACGACCTATGGTTTGTGGATGTAGATATAGTGCATCAAACACTCCTTTTCTAGTGGACTTGCTGAGTACGCTCGTACTCAAAGTATCTTCTTAACCCTTGCTAGGTTCTAAAGCCAGTACTGACGATGACTACATCAAGCCATGATCCAGGAATCATCATCAAAAGCTAAAGCTCTTCAATGAAGTCAAGAAAGTCAACATATACATCAGCTCAAGTGAAGACGAAGTTGCTGATTAGGTAAGAATAGAATCTCTAGCCATAGAACCTATTTCTGTAGTGTATTGAAATAGCAGCAATGCCAGACCATTAGTTAATATATTAGTCTTAATAGTATTATAATTTTGGAGTTGTTATTTCTGATTCTTCTTTGTAAGAAGTTTCTTTCTCTCTCTTTAACCTAGAGTGTTCTCTGGATCTTGTGTAAAGAGTTGAGTTGTAACCTATAGTCATGTCTTGGACCTGCTGTGTTTCTGTTGTACCACTCCGAGCGATGTAATACTAGTGAACGGTGTTTCATTGGTGTTATATCAACGACTATAGTGTACTACATCATGTAGTGGTATGCTGGGTCACCGCAGTTGGTATCAGAGCATATGCTTTGACCTTAGGATTAAAACCATTTTAGGAAGATCTGTAGGTTGGATAGTGACAAAAGGAGCCATCTTATCTAAACCAAATATTCTTATGACTTGTGATGAGTATCCACTTGAGGATAACTTTGTCATACCTAAGTCAGATGCTTAAGTCATTCTTTCTTAGGAGTAAATATTTTATCATTTCTCAGTCTTGTGCTATTTAGTGTCTTCCGAAGGAGGCATAAACCACCAAGATACTTTAGGAAAGCTAATTGGTCATAGTAAATTAGGATCAAGTGTAAGATATTAGTGGAAGTAGTTTTAATGGTGTATCCTAATCCTAGAATTTAAGTAAGAACAGTAAAATCTTAGTGTCAGTTGATAACCAAAGACAACATAATGAAGACCATTAAAGTATGTATAGTTGTATTGGCTAGTAAATCATGTGGTATTCATTTAAGAATTTCACATGAAGGAGTGAAATTATGTCAAAGATCAATGATCATACTATGAGAAGTAAAGTCATCAGGGTGAGATTAGTTCTTAAATTATGATGAATAGGTAGAACATAATAATATCATGGTGAGATTAGCTCCAAAACCATGATGTAGGTGTAAAAATGACAAGTAAATTACATAGTAGAGTTATGATAGAAGTCATGGGTGCTAAAAATTTCTAATAATCTTTGGTTGTAGTTAACAAATAGAATCTGATTAGTCATTTGGAGAGATCATGTGAGGTTAGTTGGCTAATAAAGAAAGGTTGAACAGAGTTAATCATTCCAAAGGTGAAACCAAAGATCAGTCAAAACCAAATTGAGACCACTTTGCTTAATACTATCCTGTTACACTTGAGAAATTTGGGTAAATATTGAGATAAAGAATAGTTGACTTTATGTGCTAAGTATCTCAATATAAACCTATATGAGGAGGTGTCATATACTACACAACTAAGCCGGAATTCTAGAGATATTATACTCAACTACTATATTCTAGGCTTAGAATATTGTGTGTTATATGTACCACATTTGGATTTATTCGTTTTTCTTGGATCTTCTTGATTGACTAGATCTGTACATGAAGTTTGACTTGGTGTGCAAATGCATGTTGCAACATCCAGACACTACTTGATGTTATAGACCTAGATAGAGTAAGGGAATTCATGTAAATGAGTGACGCAGTTCAAAGACCAAAATGAAGACTTACATGAAGAATGAAGCCAAGTGTAAGGATTATCAACTCAATTTGGAGGATGGATCAAGCTTAGATCATTATTAGTCAGGAACAAGAAGTGATGAACTTAAAGTTCAATCAGAATAGGTAATTTTGCTAAGAATTCAATGGAGTAATTATGCAAGTTCATGGAAGTATCACGAATAAATACAAAGAAGTAGCTTTGAAACCAAAATGGTATTCAAGCTCTGACAATTCAGAGAGAATGTCAGTAGTATGTCAGAAACCATAGGGTAATGCCTACAAACTAGGATGATCCGCAGCTAGTATTTGATCCACAGTTGGTATCTTGTCCGCAGCCGGTGTTGGTTGACATAGTTAACCAGATCTTCTTAGAAGTTGCATAAAGAGCATAAAATTTGTACTAAGTTAAGTAAGACACAAAGGAGTATTAAAATTGAAAGCGACCGTCTTTCGAGACTCTTCTCGAAAATTGACCTATCAAAGTGAAAATGTCCAAATAGAAAGTAAGACAAATAATGCTGAAAGATTAACTTCGGAGATCCACAATTGTGTGGATACACCATACAATCTTTCATAGGACCCTAACTAGATAGTGTATAATCTAAACAGAGACCAACATTCTAATTACAAAGCCAATGGTTACTTTATAAGCGGTTTAAAGACCATTAGTAAACCCTAAGGGGGAGAGTAAACCTTAGAAATAAAGGTATTATTATCTAACTTTCCGAATAAAGGATGGAGAAGGACTAACTTACAACAATAACAAGCCTTATTTTCATAAGGTTAAAAGGAATTCATTCTTATAAAAGTACTGAAGATAATAACAAAAGATTGTCTAAAAGCCTAATAAGGTAAAACCTTGAAGTAATAAAATAGAATAGTCCTAGCAAACTAATTCTAAAATAAACAATTCTTAAGTGATTCTGAAGAGGTAATATAGCACATCCAATTGAACATGTGTAGAGAAACAAGAAATTCCAATTGGGTTTGGACTAAATGTGTTCAAAACCAATATTAGCAAGGATTACGAGTATAAACCATACCATCACAAATCAAAAGTTAGTCTTTTGGCCTCCACTATTGACTAAATTAAAACCCTGTTTTACTGAGACTTCCAAGAACTTATATAGTATAATCAGGAAGTTTGATAATCAAGTAAAGGAATTGTATTAGGATACCTAATACGGGTAATGAACTAAATCAGAGACCCCAATTGAAGGATCCTCTAGTAACGACATAGCCCTAAGGGAATATAGTAAGAGGAACATTAGTGCATTGTAGACAACATGTTGGACACTATCAAGTAGGAGGAGAATTCAAGGAAAAGTGATGGATATGGAATATTACAATTATTCCCATTTGAGATTATCATGAAATTGGGAAGTGTCGTGATCAATATAATGGCAATTCCTTATTCTAAAACGTGAGAGTATACGAACTTCGAGGACGAAGTTTATTTTAAGGGGGAGAGTCTGTAACATCCTAGGATTAGCAACTAGAAATAAAGAGGATACAAGGTTGTGCATTGCATTCATGCATAAGAAAATCCGGGGAACCACCAGGACAAGTGCGATGGAATTCGACATGGCCTCTATTGTACTTTTGTATTTTAGGATAAGACAATTCAAATCTGAATATTTACTTGATAGATTTGAATATTAAAAGAATTTTAAATAGAATAATAAATGAATTCCTATAATATAGAGATAATGGAATTCTTATTTATAAATAAAGTATAAATATTTACAAGTTCTAGTTACATTAAGGAAGAAGGTGTTTACTTTGTTATCATGATATACATAATCTTACAAGAATAAGCTACAAATACTACTTATAAATATTACCCTAAGAATATTTTATAACATTTATTGAACACTAATATGAGTAAAGAATGAAACTTTACTTTAACAAAAAGAATACCTTTATACAAAAATAGCATTACACAATATTATGATATTTTTACACTTTTGAATAAAATGAAATCATACAATAATAATCCATACATATCTACATATAGTATTGTTGTTCTTTTACAATAAAAAAATGAAAGCATATTACAGGAGACAAATAAATTAAAAAAAAGAAATTTCTTAAGTGAAATAATATTTATTACAAAGAAATATATATACAATGTCCTTTACAGATGATAAAGTAAATTACAAAAGAAGTAAGTAAAAATCTAAAACTAAACTAATCTTCACTTTACCCATCTTTTGAATCTTTCATTTATATTTCTGATCTTACACCTGCAATTAAAAAAAATAACAAAGAGAAAAATAAGAGAAAAATTTAGTGGTTAATCTTTTTGCCCTCAGTCTAACAGTGAAATGCACTGTTGGACACATCATTGAGCTTTTAAATTGAAGGGGCAAGTTTCACCAATGTGTGTATCTGATCTTATCATAAAAAGAGGCTTCAGGCATAGCATCATAAGCCAGGGGGCAAGTTTCACCTTGGTTTCATATAGTAAACAGATAAGAAGTAAAAAAACCATCCAGAAATATCAAGGAAGTACTTGATCTGATCCATGAGTCACAGCAAGCAAGCAAGATGCTCACACAACCATGCATATGGGTGTGCTGTCAACACAGCAGCAGCCTAGGAAGGAGACAAGAAAGCCAGCTTATGTAAACAAAGGGGGTGAACCAGCCGTAGCAGCAAGCTACCATTTCCCCTCCACACTTCAAAGCACATTCCCCATCCCATCCTCTCATCATCAAACCAAGAATGCTTAGATCATCCCCCCAAATCCACCACTTAATCAGTGTCTAGTTGCTTACTTAAGCCTTCCAAGAAAAGATCAAGTGAGCACAAGGAGGAGTAGATCAAGATCCATAGCCTCACAAGGAGGAGTAGATCAAGATCAGTAGCATCACAAGTAGTAGTAGACCATGATCCCCAATCGGCCACCAACAATAGGTACCAGTCCAAAAATAGCACTTAGATCATGCAGCACTTGTTCTTATTAGCTTGCATCATATGATTCAAAATAAATAATGGCTAGGATACAAATCATCCAAATCCAGCTACCCTTCAACTAGAGGTTGTCTAGGAGGATTAGAAGGAGACTTCTCTCAATCTTCATAGGGTTTCTATGCAAGTCTCATCACAGAGAAGTGTAGAGGACCAAAAATAAAACCATAGTATCTGTTCTTAATAAATTTCCACCTCAGACTGAGCATCATAGGTCAGGGGCAAATCCATCTAAAACTTTAAGGGCATCTAGTTGAATGAAACTATGTTCAGGGCATTCCACAATAGAAACTCAACAAGTAGTAGATCACAGTAGGTTACTGGAATATTAAAAGAAGAAATCATCTGCTAACAAGGAGAATATGTGTCCATATCATTTCCCAGACACAAAATCTGAAAAATCATCTGTTAGCTCACCTTATTTATACACATCAATAGGTGTATTTAAGACTCAGCCTTTTGCATCACTAGTGAAAGAACATGTTGGGCCCCCATGTGTGGTTTTGGTAATTAATGACAATCTTTATGGAGTAATGTGTGTATTAAGTTATACTTGTAGGATTTGTCCATTGGCATCGCTTGGAGCTTGTGTCGGCTTCTAGGTCGATGAAATGAGAAGAAGATATGTTGTGCAAGCTCAAAATGTGCCATCTATAGAAGATCTCATGTTTGTTGCTTTCCATCCTCGGTGATCATGGATCGATGATGTGGAATCAAGAAAGGCGTTCCATCTTGAGAAGGGCAAGATCGTCTACATCGAGATCAAGTGGAATGCTCAAGGCAAAGGTATAATCTTGATAGGTTTTCCCTTTTGCCGGTCTCATGTTGTGTGTGGGAGACCGGGTTTAGGATAGATAACCGTACTATCAAGAGGGACTCTCGAATGAGTAACTCGATCACATCGTTCGGAGAGAGCTCAAACCTTTGCATCCATGCATCATTGTATTTGGTTGTTATTTGGTCTTATCCATGTAAGGATATAGAGCTTGTGGTAATCTCCATAACAAGCTCTTTTTCATCAAAATCGGATCTTCCGTTTGTATCTTGTTGCGATTTTGATTTATGCGCCTTTTTGGTTTCTCACCAAGTGAGGTATCTCACATTGTATTAATTGATACACTCCCACTTGGTGATAATCAATATTTCCACTTTTTATTGGGATGCCCTTGTTGTTCTCTATCCAACGCAATTGGAATCGGGTAAATTGAAGTCTCCAATCAAAAGTTATGACCGTTTGTATATTTGCTTTATTTAAATTGAAAAAGAAAAAAAATATCTTGTCTGGGCCGAGCGGTACTACCGCAGCCCAGTACCGCTCGTGCCTGGCGTGCGCAGCCCACTTCAATCTGGCCCGGTACCATTTTCCGGTCCTACCGGACCGGGCCGGTACTACCGGTCGGCCCAGGTATGCGCCCAGCGCGCCCTAATCTTTTTCCTGCTGCCTGGGCCGCATCCCCGCTCGATCTGCCTTGCACTTCCGCGTTGACCTTGTGTCTGGCTCTTCTCGCGCGCATGTCGCCTGCTCGATGGGCCCGCGGTTACTGCTGCCGCTCTCGCGCGCGCAGGCCGCTCGCTGCCCAGATCCCGCGTGCCGCCGCTTCCGCTGGTCCCACTTGCCCCGCGCGCGCCCGCCACGTTGACCGGCCGATGCCTGGCCCCGCTTCTGCCGCTGCTTGCGCGCGTGCTACGACCGCTGCTGCTTGCTGGCCAGCACTGGCCCCGCACGTGCCTTGGTTCCAGCGCGCGCGCATGCTTGGGCCCGATCATGTGTGCTACACGCGTTTACCACTAGCTCTTTTTCTCTCAATAGATCTGCTACCTAGCTCGTTCACTGTGTGCATTTTTGTTCGGGTGCGGTACTACCGGTGAAAACTGGTACTACCGGTCCAGACAAAAAAAATACTCCAAACGGCTAGATTTTTGGGGCTCCTATTTAAGGCTTTGCCCGTTTTGAGTTTAGTCAGCTCCTCTCTTATCTATTAGGCTAAACTTTGTCCACACTTGCTCTAGATCTTGAAGCTTGCCTAATCTTTTCCCTCCGATGATTCTTGACCATATTTTAGTGGAAGAGAGAGGAGATCTAGACTCACGTTTTGACCTAACTGATTCATCTCTTTGTGAGTGCATCTTTGCGGATCTAGATTTTGGGGGATTTTCTGTCTCTCTTTGATTCCTCCTCTCTTGTTCCCCCAATAGATTTAGTAGCTTTGTTGGAACTTGAGAGTGAGGGATTTGAGCATCTTTGTGATGTTCTTGCCATTTGCATTTGGTGCATCGGTTTGTGTTCTCCTCGGAGGATTTGGTTTGATTTACTCATTGGAGCTTGTCCCTCTTGGGTTCTTGGAACCCTAGACGGTTTGTGGCCTTGGTGGCATTGTGGACTTTTGTGGCATTTGTTGGGAGCCTCCAATTAAGTTGTGGAGAAGTGCCCCAACCTTGTGAGAGGTTTCGGTTACCACCGACAAGTGCACCGATAGTCAAAGCGTGGATCGATCCCGTTGGGGTGAGATTCACCGGAGAATAAGGGAGGCCTTTTGTGGCGTTGGTGGTTTGATACCACCCCCTCTCCAAACGAGACGTACTCCATGTTGAGAGGAACTCGGTAAAATATCGGTGTCCCCGCGTGCCTCGGTTATCTCTTGTAACATCCCAAAAATATTAAACTAAGATCATCAAACTCTAATCATCAAAATTAGGGTTAACAAATACTTTTCTAAATAAAAATATGAAAGCATGCATGTGTGTATGCATCCCATTTTGAATTCTTTTGAATTGCCTTGTTTATGTGTTTATTTGCTTGTAAATGGATTCTTAGGGGAATTAAACATCATCTAAACAATTCCTAAACTTTTCCCAAAGACAAATAAATCAAAAACAAACAAAATAAGTGAATGGTCATTTTGACCAATTTAACTCCCATGCCTACTTTGGTTGTCCCAAACTTTCAGAACTTAATAGAAACTTGTTTGGATCTTTACACCCCTTAATTGTACTCATAACCAAGTATCAAGGCCCACCTTGTGATCATCTAGAAACTTTCAAATGCATAGTTTAAATGACAATTCAAAATTGAATCTTTATCATATGGGAAGATCCCACTTTTTCAAAAACCACTCAAACAAGCTCAACTTTCAAAACCCAAGCATCTGCAGACTCACCAGCACCAACCTAGCACACCCACCAAAAATCTTTTCAAAATTCAAAACTTGAATTCTTGCGGCCATTTCATCAAACACCTTGCAGATTCAAATCAAATAAAATCTAAACACTATTGTGAGCAGTGATTGGATCCTAACTTGTTCCCTCTCTAGCTCACAGCAACCTCAGTAGATCATCCAGCTAACTAAACCAAGCACTAGCCCCACTGTAAGCTTGGCAATACCATCAATGGTGAACAACCGAAGCTCACCATGTCACCCCAGTGTGGACAGCAAGCTAGGAGAAGAAACAAGCCTAGCCAACATGTCTGGGAGCATGCCAACACCCCACCGCCACTCCCTGTCCAGCGCTCGAACGTTGCCAACCCCTGGACAACACACAGACCGTGCCCAGCTCACCAGCAACCATGGCGAGCATGCGCCAGAACGCCACCCTCGACCGAAGCCCACAGACCGCGCGCCGCCCTCGCCGTGTGCATACACGATCACCACCGACCCGGGAGACCGCCAGACATCCCCGCTTGCCGCCCCGTGCCTCACAGCCACCACTCGCCGTCGAAGTCGCCGCCTCGGCCGCGCAGAGCATCGCACGTTACAGACCATTTGCCACCGCCCCTACATGCGCATTTCCGAAAGCTAGGAGAAGAAACTCGGGGTGAGGACGCTCCAGAAGTTCCGAAAGCTGTTCCAAATCCCTCTCAAAGATAAGGTCTCCGCCATTTCCCAATTGGTAAAACTTGTTGTACTTCACGTCCATCTAAAAGAATATAAGATGAGTAAGTTAGTAGAGTGATCAAGTGTGTCAAATTTTATGTATTTTTGCAAGATTTTTTGAGGAACATGAATTTTCATGAAAGAAGTGAGGAATAAGTATGGGAATAAGTTTTTCTGTAAATATTTGCTTCCTTTGGTTTTGAAACTAGGTTTTTGATTCAAGCGTCCAGTCTAACTAGGGTCTCCTATGGTCAGGATGGCTCTGATACCAACTTGTCAACACCCGGTTTTTTAATCCCAGATGCCTGTTATGCCAAACATCGCAATCCCAGGATTACTATTTTTGCGAGACATAACAGAATTGGATACCACAGTACATCATCCATTACAAACCATACATAAGATTTTACAAAAATAAGGATCTCATGATCCAGTCTTAATACAACACAAGCAGCGGAATACGTAATAATAACGGTAACATAGGCGAAGCTCCATCTTCGGGGTCACAGGCAATGCTGACGATGGGAGATGATCCTAGTTGTCGTAACCTTCCTGGGGTCCATCCTCCAGGTACTCCTCTTCATAGTCTGGCCATGGGAATAGCCAGGGACAAAGCCATGAGTACTCTTTAAGTACTCGCAAACTAATACTAACAAGTGAAGGGGTTTTTGTAATAGGACACAAGGCTCTAGGGTTGTTTTGCAAAAAGCCAGATTTACCTCTACTAAGTTCAGAAGCAAAGAATGCTAGTTAAGGTTTATAACACCTAAGTGGGAACTTGTATTTCATGTCACAACTCTGTTGTGGTCAAGTCAAAGTCTCAATTCATTTCACAAGTCATTTTGAAAACATCTGACGGGGGAACAATATGGCCACTCCAACTGTCCATAACCGCGGACGCGGCTATTCGAATAGTTTGACACTCTGCAGAGATTGTACACTTTCACCACAACATTCGATACATCCGTCAGGAACAAATCCTGAATTCACCATACTCAGTATGCGGATAATCAATCCTAACCTTTCAATTACACGCCCTAGTATAAGCACCTCTCCTGTGAGTTTGGCCTCCCAACCATGACCAACTGTCATCTTGGGTACTGCAAAGGTGGACAATCTTCACAAGGTAGCCTCGGACCTTGGCCGTGAGGGAACTAATACTAAGGTATATAAGTTTCCAGTCAAGCCCTACCCAATTCTCGGGTATTGTGGTTGTACAATGAAATTGGAATGGTATCGCATCCAGACAACCATCAGTTTTATAAAGGGCTAAGGCTCATGCCTCAACATAGATATCACCATAAATCATCCGGTGTTTTCAAAAACACATGTCCAAAACATTTCAATAGAATGATCCATCATTCCAAGGTTTTCATAACCATTTTTCCAACAAGTATTCCCATCTAAAGTTGATCAAGTTTTATGCTTAGCACTAGCATCTACAAGTGGGGGTAAGTACTAATGAGGGGTGGTAAACAAGTGGAGTTTTAACTAAGTTCAATCTCATGCCTTAGGATGACATCAAGATTGTCTAGCTTAGGCCAAATTTTATGCTCTTTATGCAACCTTCATTTATCCTTCTAGAATCTACAATTCACTTAAGTAAACTCTAAGTAATAGCTTTGATAAAGAAATAAAGTATAAAGCTTGCAAGTAAAACTAGGATTGGTTTATCAAGTGGTTATGATCATATATGCTTTAAGGCATATAGTGGGCATGGTAGCAAGCAAGTATTGGCTTGCATCAATATCAGTATAAGCTTGCTAAATTGCAAGTGTTAGCTTGCATTGGTCCACTTGGTTAGTAAGGCTTGCCTTGTGCAGAGCAGTGGTTGAAGTTCTCCTCGGCTTCTTCTTCGTAGTATCCTCCTTTCTCCTCGTATCCTTGGTCGGTACTAGTGTCTATAAATAAATACGAGGTACACAATCACCAAACAATACTTAACTACTTGCAATCATCACACACAAGGGTCCTATAGATGATCTAGCATCATCACTAACATTACAAGATTAAAGCTTGGTTTAAATTCCTTTTATTTTTAGAAAAGTAATTTCTACTCATTGAAAAACTACTTAAGATTTAATATTCTCCAAACCAAACATGGGATCATGTTGACACATGTCATCACCACATATTTCAGTACATGGGAATGTGATTTAAAGTGGTGTCACAATTTAATAAGGTTTAACCTTTTTATTTTAATTAAATAAAGTGACTAGAAATGCTTATGTAGCATTCTTTTATTACTTGGTCATTATTTCTGTAAGTAAACCTATATATATTTTTATATATTCTTAAAGGTATGGTTAAATGATTTTTGAGAGTTGGAATCAACTCAAAAGCTATCATGGTTTAAATTTGAAAAATGTTTGAATGCAGAAAAGCTTCTGCCTTGTTATTTTTACCAAGGATGATCTACAGATCCAAATGACTTGAATCCAACAGGCTTGTATTTAGCATTTCCAGACCTTTCTAACAAAATTGGTTTCATTCGATTTGGTTCACTGGATCAATCTGGGTTGATTTTTGAATCTAGGTGCAGAAGTGTGTTTGAAATAAAATGGAAAAGGTTAATTTCAAATGACTGGGCTGCGCGGGAAGAGATACTGGGCCGGCCTGCTAAGCACAGCGCTTACGCGGGCTGGTTAAGTCGCTGTCCCCACGCGTCAGTGAGACGAGGGGGTGCGAAGCGGTATGGGGCGATGTGAGCCGTGGGATCTTGTTCTAATCTAACGGATGAGGGTCGTCGTCCACGTCGGGCAACTCCGGCGAGACTGAAACCTAACGCGGCGGGTGAGGGTCGTTGGGGGCTCACCGGGGCTCGGGCGAGGGTCGGCGAGGAGAGTGAATGAAGAAGTCGACGATGGCGAACCTCCTGGTACTGGCAGCTTCTCCTAGGGCGGCTCCAATCGCTGGCTCCCTTCTTCTCCAGCAGCGGCGGGCTCTGGTGAAATTCCGGCGAAGCGCTGCTCGCCTTGCTTCGGAACGGGGTGGAACGATCAGTGAGGAGAGGGGAGTGAGATGGTGTGCTCAATTCGGCTGGGGGTGTCCTCTATTTATAGTTGCGACGACGAGACCGAACGGCATGGGCAGGCGACGGTGGCGACATGGCTACGGGCTGCTAGAGGCATGGTCGGCGGTGGCGATCGCTTGGTGGTCTCCTGGCGATGCTCTACGGCTTTAATGCGCATGTAGGGGCGGTGGCAAATGGTCTGGAACGTGCACTCTGCGCGGCCGAGGCGGCGGCTTCGACGGCGAGCGGTGGCTGTGAGGCACGGGGCGGCAAACGGGGATGTCTGGCGGTCTCCTGGGTCGGTGGTGATCGTATCTGCACGCGGCGAGGGTGACGCGCGTCTGTGGGCTTCGGTCGAGGGTGGCGTTCTGGCGCATGCTCGGCATGGTTGCTGGCGAGCTGGGCACGGTCGGTGCGTGTTGTCCAGGGGTTGGCAACGTTCGAGCGCTGGACAGGGAGTGGCGGTGGGGCGTTGGCTTGCTCCTATACATGTTGGCTAGGCTTGTTTCTTCTCCTAGCTTGCTGTCCACACTGGGGTGACATGGTGAGCTTCGGCTGTTCACCATTGATGGTATTGCCAAGCTTATAGTGGGGCTAGTGCTTGGTTTAGTTAGCTAGATGATCTACTGAGGTTGCTGTGAGCTAGAGAGGGAACACGTTAGGATCCAATCACTGCTCACAATAGTGTTTAGATTTTATTTGATTTGAATCTACAAGGTGTTTGATAAAATGGCCGCAAGAATTCAAGTTTTGAATTTTGAAAAGATTTTTGGTGGGTGTGCTAGGTTGGTGCTGGTGAGTCTGCAGATGCTTGGGTTTTGAAAGTTGAGCTTGTTTGAGTGGTTTTTGAAAAAGTGGGATCTTCCCATATGATAAAGATTCAATTTTGAATTGTCATTTAAACTATGCATTTGAAAGTTTCTGGATGATCACAAGGTGGGCCTTGATACTTGGTTATGAGTGCAATCAAGGGGTGTAAAGATCCAAACAAGTTTCTATTAAGTTCTGAAAGTTTGGGACAACCAAAGTAGGCATGGGAGTTAAATTGGTCAAAATGACCATTCACTTATTTTGTTTGTTTTTGATTTATTTGTCTTTGGAAAAAGTTTGGGAATTGTTTAGATGATGTTTAATTCACCTAAGAATCCACTTACAAGCAAAGAAACACATAAACAAGGCAATTCAAAAGAATTCAAAATGGGATGCATACACACATGCATGCTTTCATATTTTATTTAGAAAAGTTTTTGTTAACCCTAATTTTGATGATCTTAGTTTAATATTTTTGGGATGTTACAAACCTTTCCCCCTTAAACAAAATCTCGTCCCGAGATTTGAAAAAGGACGAAAAGATTACATAGGATTTGAAGAGATCGGGAAACTCCGTCCTGATGTGATCTTCGCGCTCCCAGGTAGCTTCCTCTTCTTTGTGGTTGCTCCACTGAATCTTGAGAAACTTGATGCTTCGGGTTCGGGTAGTTCGGAAAGCTTCTTCCAAAATACGGATGGGTACTTCAGGATAGGTCATGTCATCGTTGATTTCTATGGTCCGATGATCGATATTTCTTGAACACTTCGGTCTTCTCGGGGACTTCGAGACACTTGCTAAGTAATGAGATATGGAACACATTGTGCACCGCTGACATCTCTTCGGGTAGTTCCAATTGATACGACACTTCTCCTCGACGGTTCAGAATCTTGAAGGGTCCGATATATCTGGGGGCTAACTTTCCTTTGAGTTGGAAACGCTGCATTCCCTTCAATGGCGACACCTTCAGATACACAAAATCTCCTATGTTTAAGGCGAGGTCTCGACGTCTCTTGTCGGCGTAACTCTTCTGTCTGGACTGGGCTGTCTTGAGGTGCTCATGAATCTTGTGAACCTTCTCTTCTGATTCTCGTAGGATGTCGGGTCCGAAGATCTGACTCTCTCCTACTTCCGACCAGTTCAAAGGGGTGTGACACTTCCTTCCGTACATGAATTCAAATGGGGCCATTTGCAAACTGGCTTGATAACTGTTGTTGTATGAAAATTCTGCAAACGACAGATAGTCTTCCCACTTGGATCCATATTCTAACACACATTCTCTCAGCATATCTTCGAGTATTTGATTTACTCGCTCCGTTTGTCCATCGGTCTGAGGGTGATATGCGGTGCTGAAATCTAGTCGGGTTCCTAAACCTTCTTGGAATTTCTTCCAGAATCTCGAGGTAAACTGAGTTCCTCGATCCGATACGATGTTCTTGGGGACTCCATGCAAACTGACTATCCTAGCGATATATAACTCCGCTAGCTTCAAACTCTTATATGAGGTCTTGACGGGTAAGAAATGGGAGACTTTGGACAATCTGTCCACTATGACCCAGATAGAGTCATTTCCCCTACTAGAAGTAGGCAATCCGGTGATAAAGTCCATTCCAACGGAATCCCATTTCCATTCCGGAATCTGCAATGGTTGCAACAGTCCAGCGGGTCTTTGATGTCCTGCCTTGACTCGCTGACATATATCACACTTGGCGATATAGCTTCCGATTTCTCTCTTCATCTTATGCCACCAAAATTGCTCTTTCAAATCTTGATACATCTTAGTTCCTCCGGGATGGATAGAATAAAGAGTATCATGAGCTTCCTTCAGAATAACTTCTTTCAACTCAGAATCTGCTGGTACACAAAGGCGTCCTTTGTACCACAGAACTCCTTCTTCGTCTTCGGTGAATCTGGGTACTTTGCATGTACCAATGCGACGCTTGATTCCATCGATACTAGCATTTCCCTTCTGCGCCCCTTTGATCTGACGGATCAAAGTGGGTTGAAGTTCTATGCTTGCCAAAAATCCTTCACTTACTAATTCCATTCGAAAATCTTCCATCTCTTTGTGCAAGCTTGGTTTCTCCTTTAAAATCATGGAGTTCAAGCGGCACGACAATCTGCTAAGGGCATCTGCTACCACGTTGGCTTTACCGGGGTGATAGTGAATGTCCAGATCGTAATCCTTGATTAGCTCAATCCATCTTCTCTGTCTCATATTCAGATCCTTCTGAGTGAATATATACTTCAGACTCTTATGATCCGAATAAATCTCACAACGGTTTCCCATCAGGTAATGTCTCCATGTCTTCAGGGCTAGAACTACGGCTGCGAGTTCGAGGTCATGGGTTGGGTAATTTTGCTCATGTTGTTTCAGTTGTCGAGATAGATAAGATATAACTTTTCCTTCTTGCATTAGCACACATCCGAGACCGATCTTGGATGCATCACAATACACATCGAAGGGCTTCGTGATATCCGTCATGATTAAGATTGGGGCTGAAATCAATCTCCTCTTGAGTTCTTGAAAACTCGCTTCACATTTATCGGTCCATTCAAACCTCTTGTCCTTCTTCAGCAATTGGGTCATGGGTCTGGCCATACTCGAGAATCCTTCTACGAACTTGCGGTAATATCCCGCCAATACGAGAAATGCACGAACTTGGGTTTGAGTGGTTGGGGCTTGCCAATCTTCGACATCTTTCACCTTCGCGAGATCAATGGAAATTCCTCCGGCTGATACAATGTGACCGAGGAATCCTACCTCCTATAACCAGAATTCACAATTGCTAATTTTGGCATACAACTGATGCTCTCTAAGGGTTCCAAGAATGGTCCTTAGGTGTAGCTCATGTTCTTCTTCTGATTTGGAATAAATCAGAATGTCATCAATGAAAACAACGACAAACTTATCCAGGAAGTCCATAAAAATCTTATTCATGAGATACATGAAATAAGCGGGGGCATTGGTTAATCCAAAGGACATAACGGTATACTCGTATAATCCATATCGGGTGGTAAAGGCAGTCTTGGGAATATCTTCTGCACGAATCTTAAGTTGATGATAGCCAGTTCTAAGATCAATCTTAGAAAACACTTTGGCACCGGTCAACTGATCAAACAAATCTTCTATCTTGGGCAAGGGATACTTGTTCTTTATGGTGACATCATTCAACTTCCAGTAATCCGTACACAAACGGTTACCTCCATCCTTCTTATCCACGAACAAAACAGGTGATCTCCAAGGTGACGCACTTGGTTGAATCAATCCAATTTCCAACATGCAATCCAGTTGCTTCTTTAGTTCTGTCAGTTCCGACGGGTTCATACTATAGGGTCTCTGGGCTATGGGTCATGTTCCGGGGATTAGTTCAATGATAAACTCGATGTCCCGATCTAGGGGCATACCGGGCAAAACATCTGGAAATACATCGGGGTATTCACAGACTATCCGGACTTGGTCAATGGTAGGTTGGGCTATACTCGTGTTGCACTTGAATTGGCGAGGTAAGGTTTCAGATATATGCTCGACTAATATTCCGGCAGTACTGGTCATGGTTGTGGCTTTCTTGGCACAGTCAATCAATCCTTTATGTTTGGACATCCAATCCATTCCTAGTACTACTTCCAAACCTTTAGTTCCAAGTACTATCAGATTAGCATAAAAATCTATGCCATGTATTCGGATAGGGACGGCTTTGCAAATTTGCCTAGCCTTGGTGGTTGAACCGGGAATTTGAACGATCATAACATGCTTCAGTTTGGTTGGTTGAATTTTACTAGTGCATGCAAATTCTTCGGTGACAAATGAATGCGATGCACCAGAATCAAACAACACTCTTGCAAGTACTGAATTAACAGAAAACATACCCAGCACGACGTCTGGCGCTTCCTGAGCTTCTTCAGCATGCATGAGGAAAAGACGGCCGTTGCGGTTGAGCGAATTCCCTGGGGCAAACCTTCTTCCTGGCTGAACACGACGCTGTTGCTGAGCTGGGGCATTTGCATTGGGGGCTGCGGCATTCTTCTTGTTGGGGCACTTGTTGGAGTAGTGGCCCTTATTTCCACAGTCATAACAAGTTACCTGCGACTTGTCCTTTGCTGCTACAAGCACAACATTGCTTCCAGTCCTCGGGGCAGTGTTGGTGTTGGTGGCAGCACTGTTGTTGTTGAATTTGGGTGGGGCACGGTTGAAATTGCTAGCGTTCCCGGGGTTGTTGTGATTTCCTCCGGGCCTAGGGTTTCCACGGTTGGGATAGGTTGGACGGTTCATCGGTGGTCTGTTGGTTTTTGGGGCAAATCCTGGAGATGGTTTAGGGTGATACTTTGGGGTCTGATGGGTTCCTGGCTGATGCATCATGCGACGCTTGCGGTTCTCATTGGCTTGGTTGATATTTCCTTCCATCTGGATGGCAGAGTCGACAAGGGCTTCAATATCAGCAAAGGGGATATTGACCAACACAATCTGCATCTCATCGTGCAGACCATTCAAGAATCTCTCTTTCTTCTTGGCTTCAGTGTCGATCTCATCCGGGACATACCTAGCTAATGACAAGAATTTGTCACGATATTCCACTATGGTCATCCGTCCTTGCTTCAGTTCTTTGAACTCATCTCTCATTCTCTTGATCAAACCCGGTGACACATGGGTTCTACTGAACTTGACCTTGAATTCCTCCCAGGTCATCATCTGTCCTCCGGTCATTGCACGAACGTTGTTCCACCATGCTCTTGCATCTCCGGCTAGATAGTGGGTGGCGAACAGAACTTTCTCGTTAGCTTCCACTCCGGCGACTTCCAGGTTGTTTTCCATGGTTTGCAGCCAATCATCGGCGTCTAAGGGCTCTTCTGACTTAGTGAAAACAGGTGGGTTGGTGTTCTGGAAATTCTTGAGCTTAGATCCATGGTTGTCCTGATTTCCGTGGCCTTGATTGTTGTGGGCAAGCTGAGCTATCTGTTGCAGGGTGGCTAGGTTGGCTTGAAGTTCGGCTCTTTCGGCTTCACGGTCAGAAACCAACGTTTGCAGTATCTGCAATATCGGGTCCGGGGATGAACCACTTCCTCCACGTGGCATCTGAAGATCGAGATAGATCATGAGGAAAGAGGGAAGTTTCTATGGTTCAGGGTTGTTGAAAAGTTTTTAAAGATTGACTCGGATTTTTCTAGCCACTTGCTTTTCATTCATTCATTCATTCATAGCACACGGTACAACACACACCACAACAAAGGGAAACCAATGGTTTTAAGAACCATTCTGGAAACTACGATACAGTGGGACCGAAAACAACTCACTACGCTAGTGCTCAAGTGCTACTACTCCTCGGAGCCGCCTTCGAAGCCGCCGCCTCGGCCGCGCAGAGCATCGCACGTTCCAGAATATATAAAAATATATAGGTTTACTTACAGAAATAATGACCAAGTAATAAAAGAATGCTACATAAGCATTTCTAGTCACTTTATTTAATTAAAATAAAAAGGTTAAACCTTATTAAATTGTGACACCACTTTAAATCACATTCCCATGTACTGAAATATGTGGTGATGACATGTGTCAACATGATCCCATGTTTGGTTTGGAGAATATTAAATCTTAAGTAGTTTTTCAATGAGTAGAAATTACTTTTCTAAAAATAAAAGGAATTTAAACCAAGCTTTAATCTTGTAATGTTAGTGATGATGCTAGATCATCTATAGGACCCTTGTGTGTGATGATTGCGAGTAGTTAAGTATTGTTTGGTGATTGTGTACCTTGTATTTATTTATAGACGCTAGTAGCGACCAAGGATACGAGGAGGAAGGAGGATACTACGAAGAATATGCCGAGGAGAACTTCAACCACTGCTCTACACAAGGCAATCCTTACTAACCAAGTGGACCAATGCAAGCTAACACTTGCAATTTAGCAAGTTTATACTGATATTGATGCAATCCAATACTTGCTTTCTACCATGCCCACTATATGCCTTAAAGCATATATGATCATAACCACTTGATAAACAAATCCTAGTTTTACTTGCAAGCTTTATACTTTATTTCTTTATCAAAGATATTACTTAGAGTTTACTTAAGTGAATTGTAGATTCTAGAAGGATAAATGAAGGTTGCATAAAGAGAATAAAATTTGGTCTAAGCTAGACAATCTTGATGTCATCCTAAGGCATGAGATTGAACTTAGTTAAAACTCCACTTGTTTACCACCCCTCATTAGTACTTACCCCCACTTGTAGATGCTAGTGCTAAGCATAAAACTTGATCAACTTTAGATGGGAATACTTGGTGGAAAAATGGTAGTGAAAACCTTGGAATGATGGATCATTCTATTGAAATGTTTTGGACATGTGTTTTTGAAAACACCGGATGATTTATGGTGATATCTATGTTGAGGCATGAGCCTTAGCCCTTTATAAAATTGATGGTTGTCTAGATGCGATACCATTCCAATTTCATCGTACAACCACAATATCCAAGAATTAAGTAGGGCTTGACTGGAAACTTATATACCTTAGTATTAGTTCCCTCACGGCCAAGGTCCGTGCTGATACTACCTTGTGAAGATTTTCCACCTGTGCAGTACCCAAGATGACAGTTGGTCATGGTTGGGAGGCCAAACTCACAGGAGAGGTGCTTATACTAGGGCGTGTAATTGAAAGGTTAGGATTGATTATCCGCATACTGAGTATGGTGAATTCAGGATTTGTTCCTGACGGATGTATCGAATGTTGTGGTGAAAGTGTACAATCTCTGCAGAGTGTCAAACTATTCGAATAGCCGCGTCCGCGGTTATGGACAGTTGGAGTGGCCATACTGTTCCCCCATTAGATGTTTTCAAAATGACTTGTGAAATGAATTGAGACTTTGACTTGACCACAACAGAGTTGTGACATGAAATACAAGTTCCCACTTAGGTGTTATAAACCTTAACTAGCATTCTTTGCTTCTGAACTTAGTAGAGGTAAATCTGGCTTTTTGCAAAACAACCCTAGAGCCTAGTGTCCTATTACAAAAACCCCTTCACTTGTTAGTATTAGTTTGTGAGTACTTAAAGAGTACTCATGGCTTTGTCCCTGGCTATTCCCATGGCCGGACTATGAAGAGGAGTACCTGGAGGATGGACCCCAGGAAGGTTACGACAACTAGGATCATCTCCCATCGTCAGCATTGCTTGTGACCCCGAAGATGGAGCTTCGCCTACGTTACCGTTATTATTCCTTATTCTGTTGCTTGTGTTGTATTAAGACTGGATCATGAGATCCTTATTTGTGTAAAACCTTATGTATGGTTTGTAATGGATGATGTACTATGGTATCCAATTCTGTTATGTCTCGCAAAAATGGTAATCCTGGGATTGCGATGTATGGCATAACAGGCATCTGGGATTAAAAAACCGGGTGTTGACATCTCTATACCCGAGCTCTTTACTTATGCACTTTACCTTGTGATAGCCTTCGTGCTTGAAGTACTATATATATTGCTATCACTTTGTTGCTTGTATTGCTTAGTATAAGTTGTTGGTGCACATAGGTGAACCTTAGTTGTTCTAGGTTGTGCTTAACAAAGTAAACACTAGTTTTATTCCGCCTTTGTTGAGCCACTCTAGGAAAAGTTTTAATCGCCTATTCACCCCCCCTCTAGGCGACATCCGTATCCTTTCAAATGGCTAGAGAATTTTAGATCATTAGCCACATATAAATTCATCTCAAATCAGTGGTTCCATTTCCATTTATACAAGTACTGTAAATGTAGCAGATTATTCAAGTTATAAATCCACTAGGCACACTCAAATTAGAGGTACCACAGTGACATCTACACCAACATAAGCCACCACTTGATCTTGCCACATCATTTTCCTAACAGATGTTCTAGGAATCAGGTGTGTAAATTATTTCATTATAGAAAAGTTCTATAAAACAGATCCTTTCTTAAAACCTCAAGCAAGAATTCCTTCATCATTTGCTTCTACAAAACTTAAGCCTCAACTTAAGATATCATGGACTAGGGAGGGTCCAAACTTATAACCAGGAATGTTGTAGCATGGATGTACATATAATCTAGTTCATGTGCATCCTCCAAGGAGGTACCACATCAGCCAGAGCAGTTGCTTAAAGCCAAGTATGGCATATATGCAATAGCCAGGAAACCAAAGAGGCACCACTAGCCTAGATGGCAGCAAGTCATACTACAACAAGTGTCTTATTCCAAGTCCATCTACTGCAAGCTAGCTGATGCATAACATCTATACTTGGATTACATCAATAAACCCAAATCAACCCAGGCTGATTTACAAGTTAATCAACCACCACATAGCTAAAAATAATACTAATGTGTCATCAGCCAGTAGCAAGCCGAGGTCAACATATAAATGACAAATTAAGAAGTCATTTAGCTTATGTCAAACTAACCAAATACCCACAGATAATTTCAGCAGTAAAATTGACCCTAGAACAGAGTCTTAGCACTAATACGGATAGTCGTATCACTACTAATAGAGATCTAGATATAAACCGAGAAGGGAAGAAGCAGTATGACTTACAGATGGTCCTTGCTAGATACTAGAACAGGGAGCGGAGATTGGCCAGCGATGAAACACCCGGCGGCACGGGGAGCACCCGAGGGCGCTGCAACCGGCGCCAAGCCGTGGTCGCGGTGGCCATAGGAGAAGCACCAACATCACCAAAGCCGCACCACCATCAGTACCACCACCATAGGAAATATGAGCAAGCCAAGTCGAACAGAAGTACTGGAAGGCGAGTAAAAGAGGGAGGTGGTCGAGGCGGAGTTTCGCCGGCGAGTGGCTGCGAAGGAGGCGGCCAGCGGTGACCGAAGTGGCTGGCGGCGGCGGCATCGCACGGGAGCAAGGGGGAGAGGATAAGGTCTGTGTGTGTGCGTGCGTGTATGTGTGGAGTGGGGGTGGGCCGGGGGTGAGGGGTCTGGCAGGGTCCAGTTGGACCAGGCCAGCCCACATATACAACCTAATGGCCCAGGTTGATTAGGTTTAGAAATAAAATTAAAAAAATGAATTATTCAAATAACCTCCAAACATTTTTAGCTATAGAAAATTATAAAAAAAATCCTAAAAATACATATGATATATCAAAATGACCACAAAAATAATATCTACCTAATAGAAATATAATTTTAAGTGTTTAAAATAAATTTAAAGTAAAATAATTATTAACACCATTAAATATTGAATGAAATTTTATAAAATAAAACAAATACTCTAAAAATAAATAAAAATCATTTTTGTGTATAAAAATAACTTTACTATTTCATAAAAAATACTAATTTAGAGTTTTACAAATAAAAAATAAAGCAAATATTTAAAGACACTTAATTCTTTGATGAATTTTATAAAAATAAAGACAATAACTAAAAAAATAAAATTCATTTTTAAGGTCTTGAATAACTATATTACACTAAAAAAAATTAAATATATTATTAGAAAAATCTTTAGTATTTTAAATAATAAATACTTATCCATTATATATTTTTTAAAAATTCTTTAAGAACATTTTTTAAGTAAGAAAAAATATATTTCTTCAAGAAATATTAATACCCTAAAAAATCAAATTACTAAAGTTCTAAACCATAACTAAGATTTATAATAAAACTTAAGTGTAAATTATTAACTGATTAATATATTTTGAAACCTTAAATAAAGATTTAAAACCACAACCTTCAAAATAACTTTATAAGCATTCACTTAAATATAAAGTGAATAATTCCACACCTCAGTTATACCTATCATAAATCTAAAACTTGGGAATAATGAAAATATATTACATCTTAAGTTTACTTAACCTTTTAAAGTTAACTTTAGTCTCAAAGCTTATAAACATCATGTCTAATACACTACTTATGTTTTTATAGTTAACTTTTGTCTATTTCAATTAAGACATAATGCATCTCAAGTCCAAACTAATCAGTCAAATACCAGAAGGCATTGATCACGTTTTATTAACAATGAAGATTGCTTAAACATTATAAATGAAATCTTTTCTTCAAATGTTATTCTTTTTGCCACTTCAAATAGCAATCTTATAATAAGTTCTTCAACTCTTAACAACTCTATCCCAAGGACTTTTATCATAGTCACCACATGACAATTCACCATAATCACATCATCTTATACTTTACTTACATATTTTGGATTGTTAACACTTAGGTTCCTTATAAAGACCATTACTTATAAAGTAAAATTTGAAGATAAACCAACTCTTAAAAGAATCACTTGAATTCACTTCACTCAAAGTATTAGGGATTCAATTTGGGAGTTCTACAAAAATGCATAGCATTACTTATGCATAACTGCATATTGCTTCTTTAAACATTATTCCTTACCGGACCAATGATGCAGATTTCAGATATTGGATCTTATGTCGTCTCGAAGACCGTGAGTACATAATCTTGCAATCAAGTTCACACTTGCTCATGTCCTTTGGTTATTTTCTATAAAGTATTTTATAAATCCAGTGTTGTCATCACTTGCATTTGAAAAAGGTCAGAAAACACTATTTTTATAATAATATGATTATAGGTTATTTACCATGAGGTAATAACCTACTATGAAAGTTCCGGTGGTAAAGGAACATATTATCTAGGACTTAACAACCAATGTCGCCAGTGATTCTTGCGCCGTATATCACGCGTTAACCATGAGATTTGGAATGGGACAGAGAAGTCAGATGTATCTTCTTCCTCTCGCATGTAGCCGGATGTGCAGGTCGTGGCTATTATCACTCGTAGCGTGCATATTAATTGGTAATTCGTAGAGGATATGTAGCATATGGGTCGGAACCCCCATCGTCCCACGATAGTTCTGGCATCTAACGGTTTGTACAAACCATTGCCGTAATTCAATATGTGGGCATGGTGTACACCAAGGAGGCATGCATGGTCGCGAAGGGGGCAGTGATTGGCTTGGATCTTATACTGGGCCCCATACCAAGGAAGATGGATAAGGTCATGACTTGGTTGTGCAACAAGGCTAAGGTCTCTCATGGGTAAAGTAACGCACCTCTGCAGAGTGTAAGAACTGTAACTTGTTACTCCCTGCTCCGAAAAGGAGCTGCAAACGCGGCGGGAAAGGAACTCCATAAAAGTTCTGGTAAACCCGTGAAGGTTGACGGACATAGCTTTTCAGAATAAAAAGCAACCTTTGAAGAAATGTTTACGAAAACCTGCATTGCCTACGACCTTTGGTCTGTGGCTGTAGATATAGTGTATCAAACACTCCTTTTTAGTGGACTTGCTGAGTACGCTCGTACTCAAAATATCTTCTTAACCCTTGCTAGGTTCTAAAGCCAATACAGACGATGACTACATCAAGCCATGCGCCAGGAATCATCATCAAAAGCTAAAGCTCTTCAATGAAGTCAAGAAAGTCAACATATACATCAGCTCAAGTGAAGACGAAGTTGCTGATTAGATAAGAATAGAATCTCTAGCCATAGAACCTATTTCTGCAGTGTATTGCAATAGCAGCAATGCCAGACCATTAGTTAATATATTAGTCTTAATAGTATTATAATTTTGGAGTTGTTTCTTCTTTGTAAGAAGTTTCTTTCTCTCTCTTTATCCTAGAGTGTTCTCTGGATCTTGTGTAAAGAGTTGAGTTGTAACCTATAGTCATGTCTTGGACCTGCTGTGTTTCTGTTGTACCACTCTGAGGAATGTAATACTAGTGAACGGTGTTTTAGTGGTGTTATACCAACGACTATAGTATACTACATCATGCAGTGGTATGCTGGGTCACCGTAATTTCTTTGGCACGTTTGTTGTTGATTACTACTACTACTTGATTTGAGTTATGAGATGGAGGAGAATGTCCAAAAAAATGTGCAGATGTTATGTTGAAATAATGAATTTTTATCGCTATTTTTAAAATAATACGTTTTTACAAATAATACACGAATTGAAAAATTTGCAATTCTAGCGCGGTGTCGGCTTTTGAAATGCCGACAGACTCGTCTGCTTTTGAAAAGCCGACCAGGACTCGTCTACTTTTGAAAAGCCGACCGGTCTTGTCTGTATTTGAAATGCCGACAGGTTATAGGGACAGTGCGAAGAATAGGGCGAGCTTGCCAACAGTTTTATATTTCTTTGGATGTAAAATCTAAAATTACCATTGTAGATGAGCTGCAGGCCAGGTTTCCTTTCAAGAGGGAAAAAAAGGAAAGGAGATTGGTACTTAGCTAGCTTGAGCCAAGAGCGATGAATGAATCAATAGTGCCACTAGTACATGTACAGCGGCGTGCGACCGAGTGTGGTTTGGTGCGTGGGGTGGTGCGTGGCGTGCGAGGGGTGGTGCCAAGGCGAGTGTTGTGCGATGTGTTGGGCGTGGTACGACTTATTTCTGCTAGTCAAACCAGCTCTTAGAGTTTGAGTTCATCTCTATCGAGATTCTATATCATTGCATGTGTACAATTTGTATGCATACTATTTGAAAATGAACTGATGCATTCAAGTTGTATGCGTATTTTTAGGCAAATTTGATGAATTCTTTTAAAAGGTATTTGCCTACATTTATATACAAAAATGCCTCTAAATGTTAACTTTTAGAGTCACTTTTGTAGTACCACCTTAAAAAAATGTGCCAACATATGATGAAAGTGTATCTAAAGGTTAATATTTAGAGGCATTCTCGATTTTGCCTCTAAAAGTTAATTTTAAAGGCACTTTCGTAGAACTGCCTCAAAAACTTTTTGTCTACATGTGATGAAAATGTCACTATAGGTTAACATTTAGAGGCATTCTTTATATTGCTTTTAAAGGTTAACCTTTAGTGGCACTTTCATAGAATTACCACAAAAGGTTTTTCCCTACAAGTTGTGAAAATGCCATAAAAAATTAACTAGTATTAGAGGCACTCTATGTTTTTGCCTTGCATTATCCAATATTTTAAGGCACCACACATAAAATGCCTTAAGAAAAGGATATTTAAAGGCATTTTACAAAA
Organism: Avena atlantica; assembly: GCA_910589765.1. Taxonomy (NCBI): domain Eukaryota; kingdom Viridiplantae; phylum Streptophyta; class Magnoliopsida; order Poales; family Poaceae; genus Avena; species Avena atlantica. The sequence goes on from OU342738.1 coordinate 230,229,382, forward strand.
TGCCACTATAAAAATTCCTTGGAATCCCAAACGTGGGGTAGTGCGTGAGGAGGGGGTTCCCACTTGAGCTCAATTTCTGGTTGTTGCTCATGTGTTGAATGCAGCTCCTTGTGAGCAATGTTCAGGATAAATTTTCCTTTATCTACTCCCTCCGTTTGTAAATATAAGATGTTTTAGGTTTGTGAATGAGATGTATCTAGACACCTTTTAGTATTTAGATTTATTTGAACCTATACGCTAAAAGGTGTCTAGATACATCTTCTTCACAAATCTAAAACATCTTATATTTCTAAACGAAGGGAGTAGTCTAGTCCACGTTGAAATGGTACTTAATTTGATGCTCATATATCCTTACCGGAATGGTACTTAATTTTAATCAAAGAATTTAAGTATCCCGTTAAGAAAATTTTGGACGACTCCGTGAGAGGCATAGGCGTAGCCACGTTGCCTCTCAAAATATCTAGTCTAGTTCACGTTGCCTAAATCATGATTCATGCATGCTTACATGCACTTCTAATCTTCTCTCACGTGCAAGTATACACACGCTGGCTACTTCTACTCCCTCCGTTTGGGATTACAAGTCCCGCGCGGATAACTAGGTTGCCAATTTGAATAACAAAATATAAATAGTACAGTATAAAAATTATACCATTAGAAACTTTAGAGGTTATATTTTCTAGTGATATAACTTTTATGATATATAAGTTATATTTTGTTGGTCAAATTAACAACCTAGTTATGCGTGTAGGTCCTATAATCCCAAACAGAGGGAGTACTTGCTAAATCGATGAATGCATTAGGACAAGTACAAGTTGACATGCACCAATAGGTCAAACTCTATTACCACTTGATTAACCACTCTAAATATATTTTTAGTGCATGTAACGAATTAACATCCAAATTTTAATGCTAGAGGTTAGCAAAACCAAATTGTTTAGAAGCAAATTATTTTGTAGCTTAAACTAATTAATAGCTCAAAAAAAAGGAGTATTACATCCTCCCTACCTTATTAGAATTTCATCCCCGAAATTCAACACAACAACATTCTACGCTAACATGAGATTTCATGAACTTGTCTCGTCCGGCTGTACATACCCAAAACATTGTCCAAGGTATTCTAATGATTTAACAGGAATTGCAGGCAAAATATGCAATCTAACTTTACTCTTCATATATACTCTCTCCGACCCATATTAGTTGACTTTAATTTGGATGTATCTATCACATGATAGATACATCTAAATTAAAGTCAACTAATATGGGTTAGAGAGAGTAATATAAAAATATTTGGATCATAAAACTAGGTACAAATCATTCTTTTCTACTTGAAATGTTAGGTCAAGACAATCAGAGTTTAAAATACTGAGAAACTACTGATACTCTTAGGAATTATTAGTACGTATCGACAGGAAATGCAATCAATCATTTTAGGTAGCCATGCAACGATGAAAGGATGCCTAAGTTCACAACATCAATCAAGTACTGCAACTATTCTTCGTCCATCTCTACACCCACAATAAAACAAGTTCGGTCTTGGCAGTCTAAAATCAAACAACATGCATCCGTTTCCGTTTTCAATTAGCTACCTACTTCTACCTTGCTCAATCGATGAATGCATTAGGACAAATACTAGTTGACATGTTCAAATAAATCAAACTCTATTACCACTTAATTAACTATTCCAAATTTTGTTGTATGCAACTATTAGCATCCAAATTTAAATACTAGAGATTAGCTAAACAAATAAATTATCAGTAAATTATCCTTTAGATTAAATTGAATAATAACTCAAAAATTCAGGTTATTACAAAAATTATTTGAAAACATATTTTTAACAGATTGTAAAGATTTGGTTCGAAATATTAAAGGCATTATTAGATGTGCCTAAAAAACCTATCCATTTGAGACACAAATAAAAGTGCCATAATTGGTCTATCATTAGAGGCATATTTGAGTACCTCTGAAGGTATACTTTTTTAGGCAATCTTATATATGCCTCAAATGCTAAACTTCTTGTGGCATTTTGTCAATAGTGACTTAAATGATCATCCATTTAAGATATTTAAAATGCTCTGAATGGCCAACTATTAAAGACATTATCATATATGCCTCAAAAAACTGTCCATTGAAGTCACAACGAATAGTGTCACAATTAGTCACTCATCATAGGCATATTTTAGTGCCTCTAAATGGTAACCAATTGTGGCACTTTTAATTGTGTCTCTGTTAATACATTTTTAGTGGCATTTTGTAAAAAGTGTCTTTCAAAGATTTATCTTTTTAAGGCACACGTCAAAGTATCACTGATAGTTTAGCATAGAGGCACTAAATTGTGTCTCTATTTTTTAAAACATTAGAGACACTATCAATAGTGCCTCAAACTATTAAACTATTAGTGGCTAAAAACCGCCTCTAAAATCTCATATTTTGCACTATTATTTAAAATGCCACATATAGCTATAATTAGAGACAGTTATAAAAAGTGTCTCTAAAAAAATGCCTCTAATTCCTGCACATGCTATAGAGAAAGTGCAAAGCACTGCTGCCGGCCCAAAGAAAGCTGCGACTTATACGTGCGGTGACATGAGTCAGAGTGTTCCTCGATCTAGTGACCCTTTGCTAGGAGTTTTTAACGTGACCATTTTGCGTGCAGGATAAATTGATCCCACAAGGCTCCGCAGGATGTGTTTCCACTGAATTTATCCTTAACCAACCCCTGCATATGAAGTCTACTATTTATATATCGGCATCCAGGAACCAACCGTTCACGTACACTGCAGATGAAGCACACGTGACTAAACATTTTCGACAGAATAATAATAGTTATAATATTAATTGTATAAAATATAAAAATATGTTTTATGGCGAGTCTAATTATATTTATTACATTCTTTTTTATATTTATAGTTAAAGTTTATGAAGTTTGACCTTGATCAAATCTAAAACACGGAGTAATTTGAAACAGAGAAAATATATGGATATTGAATAATTATTATCAACCTGTATCATGTGAGGGACATCACCGTGTGACTAATAATCCCTGGATTTAAGCCTGTGATGTCTTGGTATTTTTAAGAAACACAATCTGTCATACGAAAGAAGCAATTATTCAAGAAACACAATTTGTACTTTTAAGAAACACAATTCTTTAATAATATGGACCACAACTAACTTGTGCTGTCGTGATATTGTCAACGAGTACGCTATGAAGGGTTTTTCACGAAGCATGTAGAGAGATCTGGGTAAGGCGGCTAGTTGGCGGGTGGTAACACAACTTATCCAGATTTAAATCCTGCAAAGACGGCATAATCCTACTTCTATTATAAATTACTATAATGGGAATTATAGGGATTGTGTGCTTCGCTACGCGAGGTTATGTTATGTCCTAAAGGCTTCCAGAGGTACGGTTTATAAAGACGCCAGTGTTACATGTTGTATGTTGTACGTGTCTAGACATGGTCTGTCGTGTCCTATTGTAACTTGTACTGTTGTGCAATATAAATACACACAAGTGGCCCAAGTTAGGGTAATGCTTCCACAATCCTTTTCACATGGTATCAGATCCTGTCGATCTCATCTAAAAAATCGTCGCTGCCTCCTGTCCTCGACAACCCGTCGCCGAGTCAAGTCTCCGCTGCCGCCATGTCTCTCGGTGCTACACGGCCTCGTCGTCCAGCAACACTACTCTCTCTCGGCGAACCTCTCTCTCTCTCTCTCTCTCTCTCTCTCTCTCTCTCTCTCTCGGAAAAACTCAATCGGAACAATTTTCTGCTGTGGCAGGAGATGATCTTGCCGGAAATCTGTGGGGCACAGCCGTTTGGGCTCCTGGTCGGATCGGTACCGGCACCTGACAAGCAAGTAAAGGTTCTCGACAAGGATAACAAGGAGATTTCGGTCCCAAACCCTGAGTATGCCCACTGGATCTAATAAGTCTCCCAACTAGTGCTGCACCATCACAAGTCGGACATTTTTGGTAGTGAGCTCATAAAATTGAGGTGTTACTGATTCTTTTTGACTAGGTGGGCTCGAGTCAGACTCTTACAACGGAAGCACTTGGTATGCTAGACGGGTCTATCACAATGGTTGTGGGGCTCGGGGAGAGGTCGGTCATAGCCGGAGCATGTGATGCCACCCGACCAACAGAAATCGTATGAGATATGATTGACAAGGATTTGCCTACCTAGATCACTTAACGGCTAGCGGTGATGCTCTAACTCACTAGTCGACTTGCTTATTTAGGGTCCTGAATCACTAAGTAACCATCAGAGGGGTGTTGGTTCTAGTGGGAGCATAAGTATTAAAATGTTTAATATGCTTGCTCTTTTATGAATACACGTCTTAAGTGTTTTGCATATTTTCTGTTGTAGTTCAATGGCACCTAGTAGCAGTCTCCCTCGGATGTCCGGTTTTGCATTGAGAACTATCCTACAGAAAGATAAGCTTAATGAAACTAATTTCACCAACTCATATCGTAATCTGAGAATTATTCTCAAACAATAAAAGAAGGACCATGTTCTAGATAACCCACTTCTAGATGAGCCGAACGATAATGCGAGTGTCGTTGATACCAATGCCTACTATAGGACCAATGATGAGTCCATAAAAATTAGCTGTCTTATGCTTGCTCACATGGAACCGGTCTTACAGCAGTAGTTCAAGAATGTTGAGGCCTACGATATGATCGAAAGCCTCAAAAGTATGTTCTAGGCTCAGGCAAAGACCGAGAGGTATTAAGTCTCTTAGGCCTTGCTGAGTTGCAAGGTTAAGAATGGAGATCCACTGAGTTCGCATGTGATCAAGATGGTTGGTTACGTGCAGTCTCTGGAAAGATTTGGCTACCCTATTAGCGAAGTGTTCGCTACTGACATAATTCTGAACTCTCTTTCTAGTGCCTATGGTCAGTTCATATCGAACTACCACATGCATGGTAAGAACAAGAAGCTCACTGAATTACATGGGATGCTCAAGAAGAAAGAGGTTGATCTCAAGAAAGGTGCCAGTCAAGTATGATGGTGCAGAATAAGGATAAGTTCAAGAAGAGTTTTTGGACTAAGAAGAAGAAGACTAAGTCGGGAGGTAACGCGCAGGATCGATCCCAAGCGCTTCCTCGGGTGAAAGAGCATGTGGGCCCCCATGTGTGACTTTGGTAATTAATGACAATCTTTGTGGACTAATGTATGTATTAAGTTTCACTTGTAGGAATTATCCATTGGCATCTCTTGGAGCATGTATTGGCTTCAAGGTAGAAGAAATGAAGAAGACGTGTTGTGCAAGCTCAAAATTCGCCATCCCTAGAAGATCTTACGTTTGATGCTTGCCATTCCCGGTGTCCATGGATCGATAAAGACAAGGTCAAAGAAGAGGTTTCCCAATGGTGTATGAGAAAGCAAGTTGCAAGTCTTCATCAAGCAAGTGCGTGCAAGAGCAATCAAGAAAAGCGTTCCATTTCTAGAAGGAAAAGATCGTCTACATTGCGCTCAAGTGGATTGCTCAAGGCAAAGGTATAATCTTGATAGATTTTCCCTTTTGTCGGTCTCATGTTGTTAGTTGGGAGATCGGATTTAGGATAGATAGTCGTACTATCAAGAGGGGCTCTCGAGTGAGTAACTCGATTATATCTTTCAGAGAGAGCTCAAACCTTTGCATTATTAGCTTCATCTTTCTTGGTTGTTTTTTGGATCTTATCCATGTGAGGTTCTAGATATTTTGGTAATATTCATAACAAGCTCAAGTTCATAAAAAACGGATTCCCCTTTTATAACTTATTGTGTTTTTGATCTTGGAGGCTTTTCGGTTTTTCACCAAGGAAGGTATCTCACTAATACATGAAATATTCTCACTTGGTGGTATCCAATATTTTCAACAAAGGAGTTCGTGAGATCCGGAGGAGCTGTTCGTGAGATCGATCGACACTGCATCAACTGACGTGCTTCATCAATAATCCGCACGTGCGCGTCTAGTGCTAAATCTCGTGGCCTATCACCTAAGCTAGATATTGGAAGTACCGCTTAGGATAATTTTTTTGTTTATCTTCTCGCGGCCCAACAGGGAAAGGATTGTGAAGTCGGAGGAGGCGCATGTGATCATGGAGGTGAAATTGGCGCCCGAGCACGCTTTCTGTCAACACCCGGATTTTTAATCCCAGATGTCTGTTATTCCATACATCGCAATCCCAGGATTACCATTTTTGCGAGACATAACAGAATTGGATACCATAGTACATCATCCATTACAAACCATACATAAGGTGTTACACAAATAAGGATCTCATGATCCAGTTCTTAATACAACTCAGGCAGCGGAAATACATAATTATAAAGGTAGCGTAGGCGAAGCTCCATCTTCGGGGTCATAGGCAATGCTGACGATGGGAGATGATCCTAGTTGTCGTAGCCTTCCTGGGGTCCTTCGTCCTGATACTCCTCTTCATAGTCTGGCCACGGGAATAGCCAGGGACAAAGCCATGAGTACTCTTTAAGTACTCGCAAACTAATACTAACAGTTAAAGGGGTTTTTGTAGTAGGACACTAAGCTCTAGGGTTGTTTTGCAAAAAGCCAGATTTACTTCTACTAAGTTCACAAGCAAGAAAAGCTAGTTGAAATTTTATATCACCTAAGTGGGAACTTGCATTTCATATCACAACTCTATTGTGGTCAAGTCAAAATCTCAATTCATTTCACAAGTCATTTTCAAAACATCTGACGGGGGAACAGTATGGCCACTCCAACTGTCCATAACCGCGGACGCGACTATTCGAATAGTTTGACACTCTGCAGAGATTGTACACTTTCACCACAACATTCGATACATCCGTCAGGAACAAATCCTGAATTCACCATACTCAGTATGCGGATAATCAATCCTAACCTTTCAATTACACTCCCTAGTATAAGCACCTCTCCTGTGAGTTTGGCCTCCCAACCATGAGCAACTGTCATCTTGGGTACTGCATAGGTGTACAATCTTCACAAGGTAGCCTCAGCCCAAACCTTGGCCGTGAGGGAACGCATACTAAGGTATATAAGTTTCCAGTCAAGCCCTACCCAATTTTCGGGTATTGTGGTTGTACGGTAAAATTGGAATGGTATCGCATCCAGACAACCATTAGTTTTATAAAGGGCCAAGGCTCATGCCTCAACAATTTCATCATCAAAATCATCTGGTGTTCGGAAACACATGTCAAAATATCTCAGTAGAATGACTCATCATTCTAAGGTTTTCATAACCATTTTCACCAAGTATTCCCATCTAAAGTTGATCAAGTTTTATGCTTAGCACTAGCATCTACAAGTGGGGGTAAGTACTAATGAGGGCTGGTAAACTAGTGGAGTTTAACTAAGTATAATCTCATGCCTTAGAATGACGTCAAGATTATCTAGCTTAGGCCAAATTTAATGCTCTTTATGCAACCTTCAATTATCCTCCTAGAATCTACAAGTCACTCAAGTAGACTCTAAGTAATAGCTTTGGTAAAGAAATAAAGTAGAAAGCTTGTAGGTCAAACTAGGATTGGGTATCATCAAATGTGTCTAACCAAGCATGCTTAGTGCATTGCATAGGTTATCTAACTTTCATAATTGCAAGTGTTATCTTGCTCAATCAACTAGTAGTATTAGGCTTGCCTTGTGCAGAGAAGTGGTTGAAGTTCTCCTCGGCTTCTTCTTCGTAGTATCCTCCTTCCTCCTCATATCCTTGGTCGGTACTAGCGTCTATGAATAAATACGAGGTACACAATCACCAAACAATACTTAACTACTTTCAATCATCACACAAAGGGTTCTATAGATGATCTAGCATCATCCCTAACATTAAAGATTAAAGCATTTGCATTATTTATTTATTTTTAGAAAAGTAATTTCTACTCATTGAAAAACTACTTAAGATTTAATATTCTCCAACTCAAACATGGGATCATGCTGACACATGTCATCACCACATATTTCAGTACATGAGAATGTGATTTAAAGTGGTGTCACAATTTAATAAGGTTTAACCTTTTTATTTTAAATCATTAAAGTGGCTAGAAATGCCTATGTGGCATTCTTTTATTACTTGAACATTATTTCTGTAAGTAAACCCATATATTTTTATATATTCTGAAAGGTATGATCAATTATGATTTTTGAGAGTTGGAATCAACTCAAAAGCTATTATGGTTTAAATTTGAAAAATGTTTGAATGCAGAAAAGCTTCTGCCTTATTATTTTTACCAAGGTTGATCTATAGATCCAAATGACTTGAATCCAACGGGCTTGGATTAAGCATTTCAGTACCTTTCTAACAAAATTGGTTTCATGCAATTTAGTTCACTGAATCGAGCTGGGTTGATTTTTGAAACTAGGTACAGAACTGAGTTTGAATAAAAATAGAAAAAGCTAAATTCAAACGAATGGGCTGCGCGGGAAGGGTTATTGGGCTGGCCCAGTGTCACTCTGCAGCGCGGGGTGCAACTGACAGGGGGGTCTACTGGTCAGTGGCTCTTTAAACGTGAAGCGGTACGGGGCGATGTGGTGCGTTGGATTAGAATGAAGATCGACGGCTGAGGGTCATCGTCAACGATGAACAAGTCACCAGCGAGCTCGAACCCTAGCGGCTTAGTGGGGGTGCATAGGGGGCATACCGGGACTCCAGTGATGACGGCGAGGCGGGCAAACGACGAAGTCGAGGACGGCGAACTCAGGGGTGATCGCGGCAGGTCCGGGGGTGGACGAAATCAACGGCTCCTCTTCTCCTCTGCAGCGGCGAGCTCCGGCCAAATTTCGGTGATGCGCTGCTCGCCTTGCTCCGGCTAAGGGGTGGAATGATCAGTGAGGTTAGGGGAGTGAAATGGTGTGCTTCAATCGGCTGGGGGTCGCCTCCTTTTATAGGCCCGACGGTGAGACCGAGAGGGATGGGCAGGCGACGGTGGCGACACGGCTACGGGTGGCTAGAGGCATGGCCGAGGTTGGCGATCGACAGGCGGTCTCCTGGCGATGCTCTATGGTTTAAATTCGCGTGTAGGGGCGGTGGAAAACGTTCGGGAACGTGTGATGCTCTGCGCGGCAGAGGCGGCGAACTCTGCGGCGAGCGGTGGCTACGGGGTACGGGCAGCGAAACGATCATGTCTGGTGGTCTCCTGGGATGGTGGGGCGCATGCTGGCGGGCGGCGAGGGCTCGAGGTGGTTGGGTTATGTGGGAACGGCGCGTGCTCTGTGGTGCGCGTTGGCATGGTCGACAGCGGCGCGGGCGCGGTGTTCCTAGCGGTTCTGGTCGTTGTAATAGAGCTAGGGCTGGTCGAGAGGGGGCGGTGAGGCATGGGCTGCATGCTAGACAAGGTTGGCATGGCTAGTTCTTCTCCTAGCTTGATGTCCACACTGGGGTGACATGGGTGCTCTCGGCCTGTTCACCATTGTTGACATTGGCGATCTTACAGTGGTGCTAGAGCTTAGTTAAGGTTGCTAGATGATCTACTGAGGCTAGTGTAACCAGAGAGGGAACAAGGTTGGCTCAAAACACTACTCAAAATAGTGTTTGTGATTTTGTTGATTTGAATCTGCAACCTGCTTGATGAAATGGCCGCATGAACATAAGTTTTGAATGTTGAAAAGATTTTTGGTGGGTGTGCTAGGAATGTGTTGAGGATTCTGTGGATGCTTGGGTTTTGAAAATTGAGCTTGTTTGAGTGGTTTATGAAATAGTGTGATCTTCCCATATGAAATAGATTCAATTTTAAACTGTCATTTAGACCATGCATTCTAATGTTTTTGGATGATCACAAAGTGGTCCTTGGTACCTTGTTATTAGTACTATCAAGGGGTGCAAAGATCCATACATGTTTCTGTTAAGTTCTGAAAGTTAGGGATAGCCAAAGTAGGCATTTGAGTTAAATTGGCCAAAGTGACCATTCACTTAATTTGTTTGTTTTGATTTATTTGTCTTTGGGAAAAGTTTGGGGATTGTTTAGATGATGTTTATTTCACCTAATAATAATTTTACAAGCAAAGAAACATAGAACCATGGCAATTCAAATAAATCCAAATTTTAATACATACACGTATGAATTCTTTCATATTTTAATTGGAAAATATTTTGTTAACCCTAAATTTGATGATTAGAGTTTGATGATTTAAGTTTAATATTTTTGGGATGTTACAGACCTTCCCCTCTTAAACAAAATCTCATCCCGAGATTTGAAAAAGGACGAAAAAGATTACCTAGGATTTGAAGAGATCGGGAAACTCCGTCCTGATGTGATCTTCACGCTCCCAGGTAGCTTCCTCTTCTGTGTGGTTGCTCCACTGAATCTTGAGAAACTTGATGCTCCGTGTTCTGGTAGTTCTGAAAGCTTCTTCCAAAATACGGATGGGTACTTCAGGATAGGTCAGGTCATCGTTGATTTCTATGGTCCGATGATCGATATTCTTGAACACTTCGGTCTTCTCCGGAACTTCGAGGCACTTGCGAAGTAATGAGATATGGAACACATTGTGCACGGCTGACATCTCTTTGGGTAGTTCCAATCGATACAACACTTCTCCTCGACGGTTCAGGATCTTGAAGGGGCCTATATATCTGGGGGCTAACTTTCCTTTCAGTTGGAAACGTTGCATTCCCTTCAATGGCGACACCTTTAGATACACAAAATCTCCTATGTTAAAGGCGAGGTCTCGATGCCTCTTATCGGCGTAACTCTTCTGTCTGGACTGGGCGGTCTTGAGGTGCTCACGAATCTTGTGAACTTTCTCTTCTGCTTCTCGTAGGATGTCGGGTCCCAAAATCTGACTCTCTCCTACTTACGACCAGTTCAAAGGGGTGCGACACTTCCTTCCATACATGAATTCAAATGGGGCCATTTGCAAACTGGCTTGATAACTTTTGTTGTATGAAAATTCTGCAAACGGCAGACAGTCTTCCCACTTGGATCCATATTCTAACACACATGCTCTCAGCATATCTTCGAGTATTTGATTTACTCGCTCTGTTTGTCCATCGGTCTGAGGGTGATATGCGGTGCTGAAATCTAGTCGGGTTCCTAAACCTTCTTGGGCTTTCTTCCAGAATCTCGAGGTAAACTGAGTTCCTCGATTCGATACGATGTTCTTAGGGACTCCATGCAAACTGACGATTCTAGCGATGTATAACTCCGCTAGCTTCAAACTCTGATATGTGGTCTTGACGGGTAACAAATGGGCGACTTTGGACAATCTGTCTACTATGACCCAGATAGAGTCATTTCCCCTACTAGAAGTAGGCAATCCGGTGATAAAGTCCATTCCAACGGAATCCCATTTCCATTCTGGTATCTGCAATGGTTGCAACAATCCAGCGGGTCTTTGATGTCCCGCCTTGACTCTCTGACATATATCACACTTGGCGATATAGCTTCCGATTTCTCTCTTCATCTTATGCCACCAAAATTGTTCCTTCAAATCTTGATACATCTTCATTCCTCCGGGATGGATAGAATAAAGAGTATCATGAGCTTCCTTCAGAATAACTTCTTTCAACTCAGAATCTGCTGGTACACAAAGGCGTCCTTTGTACCACAGAACTCCTTCTTCGTCTTCGGTAAATCTGGGTACTTTGCTTGTACCAATACGACGCTTGATTCCGTTGATACTAGCATTTCCTTTCTGCGCCTCTTTGATCTGGCTGATCAAAGTGGGTTGAAGTTCTATGCTAGCCAAAAATCCTTCACTCACTAATTCTATGCGGAAATCTTCCATCTCTTTGTGCAGACTTGGTTGCTCCTTCAAAATCATGGAGTTCAAGCGGCACGACAATCTGCTAAGGGCATCTGCTACCACGTTGGCTTTATCGGGGTGATAGTGAATGTCCAGATCCTAATCCTTGATTAGCTCAATCCATCTTATTTGTCTCATATTCAGCTCCTTCTGAGTGAATATATACTTCAGACTCTTGTGATCTGAATAGATCTCACAACGGTTTCCCATCAGGTAATGCCTCCATGTCTTTAGGACTAAAACTACGGCTACGAGTTCGAGGTCATGGGTTGGGTAATTCTTCTCATGTTGTTTTAGTTGTCGAGATAGATAATATATAACTTTGCCTTATTGCATTAGCACACATCCCAGACCGATCTTGGATGCATCACAATACACGTCGAAGGGCTTCGTGATATCCGGCATGATTAAGATTGGGGCTGAAATCAATCTCATCTTGAGTTCTTGAAAACTCGCTTCACATTTGTCGGTCCATTCAAACTTCTTGTCCTTCTTCAGCAATTGGGTCATGGGTCTGGCGATACTTGAGAATCCTTCTAGGAACTTGCGGTAGTATCCCGCCAATCCGAGAAATGCACAAACTTGGGTTTGAGTGGTTGGGGCTTGCCAATCTTCGACATCTTTCACCTTTGCAGGTTCAACAACAATTCCTCCGGCTGAGACAATGTGGCCGAGGAATCCTACCTCCTGTAACCAGAATTCACATTTGCTAAACTTGGCATACAACTGATGCTCTCTAAGGGTTCCAAGAATGGTCCTTAGGTGTAGCTCATGTTCTTCTTCCGATTTGGAATAAATCAGAATGTCATCGATGAACACAACGACAAACTTATCCAGGAAGTCCATAAAAATCTTATTCATGAGATTCATGAAATAAGCGGGGGCATTGGTTAATCCAAAAGACATGACAGTATACTTGTATAATCCATATCTGGTGGTAAATGCAGTCTTGGGAATATCCTCTGCGCGAATCTTGAGTTGATGATAGCCTGTTCTAAGATCAATCTTAGAAAACACTTTGGCACCGGTCAACTGATCAAACAAATCTTCTATCTTGGGCAATGGGTATTTGTTCTTGATAGTGATGTCATTCAACTTCCGATAATCCGTACACAAACGGTTACCTCCATCTTTCTTATCCACAAATAAGACAGGTGATCTCCATGGTGACACACTTGGTTGAATCAATCCAATTTCCAACATGGCTTCCAGTTGCTTCTTTAGTTCTGTTAGTTCAGACGGGTTCATACTATATGGTATCTGGGCTATAGGTCCTGTTCCGGGGATTAGTTCAATGATAAACTCGATATCCCTATCTAGGGGCATACCGGGCAAAACATCTGGAAATACATCGGGGTATTCACAGACTATCCGGACTTGGTCAATGGTAGGTTGGGCTATACTCTTGTTGCACTTGAATTGACAAGGTAAGGTTTCAGATATATGCTCGAATGATATTCCAGCGGTACTGGTCATGGTTATGGCTTTCTTGGCACAGTTAATCAATCCTTTATGTTTGGACATCCAATCCATTCCTAGTACTACTTCCAAACCTTTAGTTCCGAGTACTATCTTATTAGCATAAAAATCTATGCCATGGATTCGGATAGGGACTGCTTTGCAAATTTTCCTAGCTTTGGTGGTGGAACCGGGGATTTGAACAATCATAACATGCTTCAGTTTGGTTGGTTGAATATTACTAGTGCATGCAAATTTTTCGGTGACAAATGAGTACGATGCACCAGAATCAAACAACACTCTAGCGAGTACTGAATTAACAGAAAACATACCCAGCACGACATCGGGCGCTTCCTGGGCTTCTTCAGCATGCATGAGAAAAAGACGGCCGTTGCGGTTGAGCGAGTTCCCTGGGGCAAACATTCTTCCAGGCTGAACACGACGCTGCTACTGAGCTGGGGCATTGGCATTGGGGGCTGCGGCATTCTTCTTGGGGCACTCATTGGAGTAGTGACCTTTATTTCCACAGTCATAACAAGTCACTTGCGACTTGTCCTTTGCTGCAACAGGCACAACATTGCTTCCAGTCCTCAGGGCAGTGTTGGTGTTGGCGGTAGCATTGTTGTTGTTGAACTTGGGAGGGGCACGGTTGAAATTGCCAGAGTTGCCTGGGTTGTTGTGATTTCCTCCGGGCCTTGGGTTTCCACGGTTGGTATAGGTCGGACGGTTCATTGGGGGTCTGTTGGTTCTTGGGGAAAATCCTGGAGATGGTTTAGGGCGATACTTTGGGGTCTGATGGGTTCCTGGATGATGCATCATGCGACGCTTGCGGTTCTCATTGGCTTGGTTGATATTTCCTTCCATCTGGATGGCAGAGTCGACAAGGGCTTCAATATCAGCAAAGGGGATATTGACCAACACAGTCTGCATCTCATCGTGCAGACCATTCAAGAATCTCTCGTTCTTCTTGGCTTCAGTGTCGATCTCATCCGGGACATACCTAGCTAATGACAAGAATTTGTCACGATATTCCACTATGGTCATCCGTCCTTGCTTCAGTTCTCTGAACTCATCTCTCATTCTCTTGATCAAACCCGGTGACACATGGGTTCTACTGAACTTGACCTTGAATTCCTCCCAGGTCATCATCTGTCCTCCGGTCATTGCACGAACGCTGTTCCACCATGCTCTTGCATCTCCGGCTAGATAGTGGGTGGCGAACAGAACTTTCTCGTTAGCTTCCACTCCGGCGACTTCCAGGTTGTTTTCCATGGTTTGCAGCCAATCATCGGCGTCTAATGGCTCTTCTGACTTAGTGAAAACAGGTGGGTTGGTGTTCTGGAAATTCTTGAGCTTAGATCCATGGTTGTCCTGATTTCCTTGGCCTTGATTGTTGTGGGCCAGCTGAGCTATCTGCTAAAGGGTGGCTAGGTTGGCTTGACGTTCGGCTCTTTCGGCTTCGCGGTCAGAAACCAACATTTGCAGGATCTGCAACATCGGGTCCGGGGATGAACCACTTCCTCCGCGAGGCATCTGAAGATCGAGATAGATCATGAGGAAAGAGGGAAGTTTCTATGGTTCAGGGTTGTTGAAAAGTTTTTAAAGTTTGACTTAGATTTTTCTAGCCACTTGTTTTTCATTCACTCATTCATAGCACACGATACAAACACACACCACAAAAAAGGTAAACAGATGGTTTTAAGAACCATTCTGGAAACTACGATACAGTGGGACCGAATACAACTCACTATGCTAGTGCTCAAGTGCTACTACTCCTTGGAGTTGGTGTAGTCGTCATCCTCATCATCATCGTCGTCATTGATGACGGCGAAGTCATCCTCATCGGTGAAGAAATCCATAGCCTAATCCTCCAGAAAATCATCATCATTGCTGAGATAGGAGTAGGGGTCTCCACGAAGATCTTCTCTGGCATTCTCCCTTTCCTCCAACTGCATGTCTCTCTCGTGGATGGTCTCCTCCAAATCCTAGATAGGGTGGCGAAGACGAGCAATGATGCGCTCCTTCTTGTCGAGCTGATGGCGGCGAGACTTGCGATCCTTCGCTAGCATGGCGATGGTCTGATCCTTCGTCTTGATGATGGCGGACTTGTGGTTGGAGTAGTCACGACAATTGTCCAATTCCTGCTGACGATCATACATCATGAAGCTAAGGTGGTCCAACTGAGTCTTCAGCTCGTGGTGGTATGGGGCTTCCAATGGCTGTCCCATAGCATCACGCCTTGGACAAAACTCAAAGCGGGTACCCTTGATCTGGTTGATACTCTGCCCACACAGACGGGCAAGAGCTTCCTGCATGGCCCTGGCAAGTCCATCGACCCAGTTGTTCTCTCTTAAGGTGAACTGAATTCCCTCGGTAGTGGGAGGTTCAATCTTTCCTCGGAGACTTGCAACAATTAGCCACTGCAGATCTTCTCCTCCTTGATCATTGAGCTGAGCTCCGAAAAACTCGGGGTGCGGACGCTCCAGAAGTTCCGAAAGCTGGTCCAAATCCCGCTCAAAGGTGAGGTCTCCTCCATTCCCCAACTGATAAAACTTGTTGTACTTCACGTCCATCTATAAGAATATAGGATGAGTAAGTGTAAGTTAGTAGAGTGATCAAGTGTGTCAAATTTTATGTATTTTGCAAGAGTTTTTGAGGAACATGAGTTTTCACGAAAGAATCAAAGTGATAAGAATGGGAATAATTTTTTGTAAATATTTGTTTCCTTCGGTTTTGAAACTAAGTTTTTGATTCAAACGTCCAGTCTAACTAGGGTCTCCTATGGTCAAGATGGCTCTGATACCAACTTGTCAACACCCGGATTTTTAATCCCAGATGC
Source organism: Avena atlantica (assembly GCA_910589765.1). Taxonomy (NCBI): domain Eukaryota; kingdom Viridiplantae; phylum Streptophyta; class Magnoliopsida; order Poales; family Poaceae; genus Avena; species Avena atlantica. The sequence continues at coordinate 230,245,403 of OU342738.1, forward strand.
CTGTTATGCCATACATCGCAATCCCAGGATTACCATTTTTGCAAGACATAATAGAATTGGATACCATAGTACATCATCCATTACAAACCATACATAAGGTCTTACACAAATAAGGATCTCATGATCCAGTTCTTAATACAATTCAGGCAGCGGAAATACGTAATAATAAAGGGAGCGTAGGCGAAGCTCCATCTTCGGGGTCACAGGCAATGTTGACGATGGGAGATGATCCTAGTTATCGTAACCTTCCTGGGGTCCTTCATCCTGATACTCCTCTTCATAGTCTGGCCACGGGAATAGCCAGGGACAAATCCATGAGTACTCTTTAAGTACTCGCAAACTAATACTAACAAGTGAAGGGGTTTTTGTAATAGGACACTAGGCTCTAGGGTTGTTTGGCAAAAAGCCAGATTTACCTCTACTAAGTTCAGAAGCAAAGAATGCTAGTTAAGGTTTATAACACCTAAGTGGGAACTTGTATTTCATGTCATAACTCTGTTGTGGTCAAGTCAAAGTCTCAATTCATTTCACAAGTCATTTTTAAAACATCTGACGAGGGAACAGTATGGCCACTCCAACTGTCCATAACCGCGGACGCGGATATTCGAATAGTTTGACACTCTGCAGAGATTGTACACTTTCACCACAACATTCGATACATCCGTCAGGAACAAATCCTGAATTCACCATACTCAGTATGAGGATAATCAATCCTAACCTTTCAATTACACGCCCTACTATAGGCACCTCTCCTGTGAGTTTGGCCTCCCAACCATGACCAACTGTCATCTTGGGTACTGCATAGGTGGACAATCTTCACAAGGTAGCCTTAGATCAAACCTTGGCTGTGAGGGAACCCATACTAAGGTATATAAGTTTCCAGTCAAGCCCTACCCAATTTTCGGGTATTGTGGTTGTACGGTAAAATTGGAATGGTATCGCATCCAGACAACCATCAGTTTTATAAAGGGCTAAGGCTCATGCCTCAACATTTTCATCATCAAAATCATCTGGTGTTCGGAAACACATGTCAAAACATCTCAGTAGAATGACTCATCATTCTAAGGTTTTCATAACCATTTTCACCAAGTATTCCCATCTAAAGTTGATCGAGTTTTATGCTTAGCATTAGCATCTACAAGTGGGGGTAAGTACCAATAAGGGGTGGTAAACCAGTGGAGTTTAACTAAGTACAATCTCATGCCTTAGGATGACGTCAATATTATCTATCTTAGGCCAAATTTAATGCTCTTTATGCAACCTTCAATTATCCTCCTAGAATCTACAAGTCACTCAAGTAGACTCTAAGTAATAGCTTTGATAAAGAAATAAAGTAGAAAGTTTGTAGGTCAAACTAGGATTGGGTATCATCAAATGTGTCTAACCAAGCATGCTTAGTGCATTGCATAGGTTATCTAACTTTCATAATTGCAAGTGTTAGCTTGCTCAATCAACTAGTAGTATTAGGCTTGCCTTGTGCAGAGAAGTGGTTGAAGTTCTCCTCGGCTTCTTCTTCGTAGTATCCTCCTTCCTCCTCGTATCCTTGGTCGGTACTAGCGTCTATGAATAAATACGAGGTACACAATCACCAAACAATACTTAACTACTTTCAATCATCACACAAAGGGTTCTATAGATGATATAGCATCATCCCTAACATTCAAGATTAAAGCATTTGCCTTATTTATTTATTTTTAGAAAAGTAATTTTTACTCATTGAAAAACTACTTAAGAATTAATATTCTCCAACTCAAACATGGGATCATGTTTACACATGTCATCACCACATATTTCAGTACATGAGAATGTGACTTAAAATGGTGTCACAATTTAATAAGGTTTAACCTTTTTATTTTAAATCATTAAAGTGGCTAGAAATGCCCATGTGGCATTATTTTATTACGTGAACATTATTTCTATAAGTAAACCCATATATTTTTATATATTATGAAAGGTATGATCAATTATGATTTTTGAGAGTTGGAATCAACTCAAAAGCTATTATGGTTTAAATTTGAAAAAGTTTGAATGCCGAAAATCTTCTGCCTTGTTATTTTTACCAAGGTTGAGCTATAGATCCAAATGAATTGAATCCAACGGGCTTGGATTAAGCATTTCAGTACCTTTCTAACAAAATTGGTTTCATGCAATTTGGTTCATGAATCGAGCTGGGTTGATTTTTGAAACTAGGTACAGAACTGAGTTTGAATAAAAATAGAAAAAGCTAAATTCAAACGAGTGGGATGCGCGTGAAGGGTTATTGGTCTGGCCCAGTGTCACTCCGCAGCGCGGGGCGCAACTGACAGGGGGGGTCTACTGGTCAGTGGCTCTTTAAACATGAAGCGGTAAGGGGCGATGTGGTGCGCTGGATTAGAATGAAGATCGACAACTGAGGGTCGTCGTCGACGATTAACAAGTCACCGGCGAGCTCGAACCCTAGCGGCTCAGTGCGGGTGCATAGGGGGCATACCGTGGCTCCAGTGACGATGGTGAGGTGGGAAAACGACGAAGTCGACGACGGCGAACTCAGGGGTGGTCGCGGCAGCTCCGGGGGTGGACGAAATCAACGGCTCCTCTTCTCCTCTGCAGCGGCGAGCTCCGGCCAAATTCCGGCGATGCGCTGCTGAAATGGATTGTATGGGCACCTAGAGGGGGGTGAATAGGTGCTAACCAATTTTTAATACTTTTTCAATTTTAGGCTTGACATAAAGTAAATTCTCTAGATATGCAACTACGAGAATTTCCTTATATGCAATCCTAACTACTAAGCACGTAAAGAGAGGAGTGAAGAAACCGAAGTGGAGCACGCGGAGACACAGAGATTTGTTTTACCGCAGTTCCTTCCTTGTTAAGGGAACTACATCTGTGTTGGATGGGTGGGCGGTTCTAAGACCACCACGCCACAATAGTCCTCACCCTATTCTCCGATGGATCTCACCAAGAGAGGCCTGATCCACCTTCTCCACTATTGGATCCCTTCGAGGCGGGAACCGGTGCCTTTTACAACACTATCGGGGCACACACCCATAACCGAATTGGGGGCTCCCGAGATGACAACAAGCTGCCACAAGAACAAGGTTTATCAATATAAACAAAAACAAGGATCTAGATATTTGCAAGAAATACTAGATCGGTGGTTCTCCAAATGAATGGAGAGGAGATGAAGCGCTTGATTGCTGATGATGAAGATCGAGTTCTCCTCCTTCGATTCCCCAATGGACGGGGCCTTTGGGTGGATCTAGGTAGAGCTCTCTTGGATGAAGGTTGCAGATTAGATCTTGTCTTTTTCGAATGAATCAAGAGATCTGGCAGGAGGGGGAAGGCTGGCTTAAATACCCCTCCCCAGATCTGGCCGTTGAGCAACTTTGGGGTCGGATTATCCGCCCCCACTAGGGGCGGATTATCCACCCCCTTGGGGAAACTCCGTCCCAAGGGCGGATTTTCTGGGGGAAACTCCGCCCCATCTCTGGGGCTGGCGCCTGCGTGACTTGGTGAAGATCTTGGGGGGCGGATAATCTGGCCCCCTCCTGGGGCGAATTATCCGGCCAGGACAAAAAGTTCGGCCAACACTCCGCCCCCTCTCTGGGGCTTGCGCCTTGGCGGTGAGAAAGGGGAGCGAACTATCCCCCCCCCGAGGGGCGGGTTATACGGCGGGGCCTGAAAATCCGGCCAAAATTCCGCCCCCCTTCTAGGGCTTGCGCTTGCTAGGGAAGAGGGAGGGGCGGATTATCCGCCCCCCAAAGGCAAAATCCTTTTCCCTTTTTCTCAAAGAGATCTGCAACACTTCAACACACATCAAATAATCCTTGATGTTGTTATCTAACACATAAAATACTAGGGATTATAAAATGTTCTTTCAATCTCCCCCTTTTTGGTGTTAGATGACAATATTAGGATTTGCAATGAAACCGGCTAATGCCACCTGAAAAATGAAAGACGCTCCCCCTAGATGTGTGCATATTTACAATTTGCGTTTGAATACAAATACACACACTAGAGAGAACATAACTTTCATAGCAGCGATAATTGAAACAAAGTGGGTTGGGAAACAAGGTCATACCACCGGGATGTGATAATAGCCAAAGGAAATAATGAGATTGATATCCTCCAAGCACAACCCAACAAAATTGATGCATACAATAGATAAAACATGATTCCATATGCCATCAAATAGCCTCCATAGATAAATCCAGAATTCCATGAGATCCACAATAGATAAATCCAGAATTCCATGAATACCACACATAGTACCAAACTTAGAGGAGCACGACATAGTCTTACATAATCAAACACAAATAGCAAATAAGTTCATGCTAAAAAAGCACAAGCAAGCAAATAAAATGACTAAAAGAAAGATGCTTGCGCCCGACCCTTGCAAATCCACGAGACCTAATAGAACTACTTCTCCCTCTTTGGCATCGAAATGCCAAAAAGGAAGAAGAGCGATGCTAACGCCCCTGAAGATCACTCCTCCTCATCCTCGTTGTAGTCATTCCCGTCCCCTTCCTCTTCATCATACTCATCATCATCGTCATCAGCTGGAGGAGTGGTTGCCCTCGGTGGTGGAGGAAAGAGGCAACTCTCGAGCTCGCCATAGTTGATCCCTGAAGTGTTCCACTGAGCATACGGTTCCGGAGCAGTGGGAGGAGGTGGATGGCTAGTGGCACCCGAGACATGGTGGAGAATAAGCTACTGCGTGTGATCCCTCACATGATCCCCGCGGTACGCCTCATATTGGTCCTTGTGAGTGTCAATGCCCATGCAAAGAATGTGCCGTCGGAACCAAGTGAGTTGCTTAACCTTGCGTGCCATTGGGGACACCGTGGAACAACGACCACTAGCCCGAGCATCATGCATGAAGGAATCCGGGGCAGTGGAAGGGAGATGGGTCTTCTGAGCCTTGTTGTAGATTTTCTTGGGCTTGTGAACCCCATCCAGAGCAGTGCCCAAATCCTCATGGGGCAACATATGCTTGACGAGAATCATAATGAAAGGAGCATAAGGAATAAAGAGCCTGTTGATCATAGCATCCGTCATTTCATGATATATGTAGTCCATGACATCCAGTTTGTAACCTGTGGCTGATCCAGAGTTAGTGGCACACTCGGGAGCAAAAGCAAGGAGAGGAACCAGGTGGCCACAGATCTTGTCATTGTTGCCACCACTAGGAGCGATGCAGTCCCTAAATATGCCAACAAGGGAGGCATACAAGGGCGATAGACCAGCGAAAGTACCAGCAATACCATCAGAAGAAAGGCAATGGGCAAGCACAGTGTCCTTGGATGGCTTCAGCGGAGAAATGATGTGGTGGCCAGAGGGAGTGTCACGACCATGGAATGCATAACCAAGAACCTTCCCAAAGGTGCGAAAGTCCGACTGAATCATTGTAGTCCCGGTCATCCACTTCATAGTGCGGCGCTCATCACCGCAGATCACAAGTGTGGAGAAAAACTACCGCACCACAGATGAGTCATAGTTGCATTTGAATAGTCATAAGGTGGTGGAGCCCCATCTTGTTGGTCACATCCAATGCCTCAAGGAGCTTTGCCTTGGATTGAGCCTCAGTTAAGTTGATGGGGTGCATGGGGCGAATCCTGAGGGTGGCATACACATCATCATGAATAGCCCGAAAGTGGGCATTCCAAAACATAGAGTCCTCGAGGGGACCATCACTGCCAGCCTCATCATAGTAATTCGTCTGGCGAATGGTGGCATACTGAATACTGTCCATAGTATTGTAATTGGCCCGAGACTGTTTGCCCTTGCGAGATGCGGTCCTCTTAGTTTTCTTACTTGCCTCTTCCATCCGTTCAGCCTCTCTTGCTGCTCTGCTGACCTCGGTTTCGTCAATGAACTTCCCTTCTGCATTAGGCTTGAGATAACGGGCACGGGAACGATGGGCGAAGGTCTTTGTCGGCTTGGAAACACCTATGAAAAGCATTAGAGAGATAGCATGGAGATAAGCATACACACAAGTCCGGGAGAAAACAAGGAGAGAGAGTAGCAAAGCAACCCATAACCAATGATGTGTATTGCAGGAGGAGGACCAAAACAGACCAGAGTTCAATCTCTAGGCCGGATTATCCGGCCCTGTCAAGGGCGGATAATCCGCCCCCCGCAGAAATTTTCTGGATTGGCCCAGATCTACCATGGCAAAACAGATCGGGTACTAGGGTTGCAATTCTACTGATTCTAGCATGTAAGGAACAACACCAAGGATCTTCTACAACGAGATTTCCACCAAATAAAATGCATCCCATACAAAAGGAGAGAGATGATGGAGTTACCCTCACTCATTGGAGGAATATCACGGAGGAGAAGATACCCGGAGGCGAGGTGAAGAAGATCCGAGGAGAGCCCGGAGAATTTGGAGGTCAAATCGACTCCGGGAGGGGCGGATGCTCCGGCGGCGGCTGGGGGCTGAGGGAGGGTTGGGGAGGACTGGCTGCTCTGTTTGAGCCTGCCCTCCCCGACCCTGCCTTTAACAGGCAGATTTCGCCCGGGGCAGATAATCCGCCCCCCACTTAGGGCGGAAAGTCCGCCCCCTCTGAAAATTCTGTAAATTACAGATTCAGACAGGAGCAACCTAGCAAAACCCCTCGATGGTGTTTTAGAGGACTTGTGTGCAAGAATAGATGGTTTAAGGAGGGAAAGAAAGGCTTGGGTTAAGAGCATCAAACTGAGATAGTACTACACACCCAAATTTGCAAGATTCAAATCAAACAAAAACCAAAATTGGGTGTGTTTTCCATAAGAACAAGAGATATGCAAGAAAATCCAACGAGACCCATGAGAAACCAACTCTTCTCTAGGAAGAGGGCGGTGTCCAAAGCCACCATGTTGGAGCGCATGGCATGACACCACGGAGATGTATCTTGAGTTCAAAACCAATGCTCATCGATGACCCACATATCGCAAAATGATATTAAGGGAAATGATTTTACTTGCTTTCGGCATTATGGGGGAGGGTTGACCCAATTAATTAGGACCACACTCCCCCTATGTCTATGCCCGCATCTAAACCAAATAAATGAATAAGAGCAAGTGAGTGTGCAAGGGTAGTCAAGCCAAGCTCCTTGAATCTATGATATTTAGCTCATTCCTCAAATAACAAAATCTTGCTTCATCAAGAGGCTTCGTGAAAATATCAGCAAGTTGGTTCTTCGTGCTCACAAAGGATAGGGCAATATCACCACGAGCAACATGATCCCGAATAAAGTGGTTGCAAATCTCTGTATGTTTTGTTCTTGTATGCTGCACGAGATTGTAAGCAATTTTGATAGCACTTTCATTGTCGCGTAAGAGAGGCACTTTGTAACAATTGACACCATATTCCTTTAAAGTTTGCCTCATCCATAACAATTGTGTACAAGCACTTGCAGTAGCAACATATTCAGCTTCGGCGGTTGAGAGTGAAATACAATTCTATTTCTTTGATGACCAACACACTAGAACAAGTCCAAGAATGTGCAATCAAAGACAAGAACCGCTGAGAAGAATGTCACAAAAGACAAGACTAACAATATTGGTTTTGCAGGGTCTCACAATCCAAATTATGAACTCTTTTGTGATGATTATGGCGATGTTTATGCTTATTATGTCGGTCCCTTTGATGAATATATTGCTTGGTCTATTTGGGTCCCAAAGACCCTTGTTACTAACATGAAAGGACCCATTGAAAAATGGGTACCTAAAACCAAGAAGTAATTCTCTTGCAGGGCTATGCTTCCGGTGGGTCGAAATGGGTGATGGATAGTGGTTGCACTAGTCATATGACCGGAAGCAAGGAGATCATCACGGAGATGCGTCCAAATCATGACAGTTTCCTATGGTGATAAGTCTAAATCTCAGGTATTGGGTCTTGGCAAGGTTGTGGTTGCCCACGATATCTCTCTCGTGGACGTCGTGCTTGTTGAGACCCTTGGTTACAACCTTCTTCCTGTTCGTGCCCTTGGAAAGATGGGTTTTGCTATTTTTATCGATGATGATTTGGTGGTACTCTTGTGGAGCAAGTCTCTAAAGGTCGCTTTCGTTGGATACGTCTAAAATGACCTGTATGTGGATCGTATGGGCACCTAGAGGGGGGGTAAATAGGTGCTAACCAATTTTTAATACTTTTTCAATTTTAGGCTTGACACAAAGTAAATTCTCTAGATATGCAACTACGAGAATTTCCCTATATGCAATCCTAACTACTAAGCACGTAAAGAGAGGAGCGAAGAAACCGAAGTGGAGCACGCGGAGACACAGGGATTTGTTTTACCGCAGTTCCTTCCTTGTTAAGGGAAGTACATCTGCGTTAAAGGGGTGGGCGGTTCTAAGACCACCACGCCACAATAGGCCTCACCCTATTCTCCGATGGATCTCGCCACGAGAGGCCCGATCCACCTTCTCCACTATTGGATCCCTCCGAGGCGGGAACCGGTGCCTTTTACAACACTATCGGGGCACACACCCACAACCGAATTGGGGGCTCCCGAGATGACAACAAGCTGCCACAAGAACAAGGTTTATCAATATAAAAAAACAAGGATCTAGGTATTTGCAAGAAATACTAGATCGGTGGTTCTCCAAATGAATGGAGAGGAGATGAAGCGCTTGATTGCTGATGATGAAGATCGAGTTCTCCTCCTTCGATTCCCCAAGGGACGGGGCCTTTGGGTGGATCTAGGTGGAGCTCTCTTGGATGAAGGTTGCAGATCAGATCTTGTCTTTTTTTGAATGAATCAAGAGATCTGGCAGGAGGGGGAAGGCTGGCTTAAGTACCCCCTCCCAGATCTGGCCGTTGAGCAACTTTGGGGGCGGATAAATCCGCCCCCTTGGGGAAACTCCGCCCCAAGGGCGGATTTTATGGGGGAAACTCCGCCCCCTCTCTGGGGCTGGTGCCTGCGTGACTGTTGGAGATATGCCCAAGAGGCAATAATAAAGTGGTTATTATCATTTCTTCATTCTTATGATAAATGTTTACATACCATGTTATAATTGTATTAACCGGAAACATTAATACTTGTGTGATTTGTAAACATAAAAGAGTCCCTAGTAAAGCCTCTTGTTAAACTAGCTTGTTGGTTAATATATGATCATGGTTTCCTGATCATGAACATAGAGATGTTATTAACAACAGGGTCATATCATTAGGAGAATGATGTGATGGACATACTCCTATAGTTAAGCGTAGCATAAAGATCAAGTCATTTAATATAGTTCATTTGCTATAAGCTTTCTGATACATAGTAACCTAATTCCTTCGACCATGAGATCATGTTAATCACCATCACCGGAAGGATGCTTTGATGACATCAAACACCACACCATAATTGGGTGGCTATAAAGGTGGCATTGAGTGTTCGGAAAGTATGGGTTGAGGCACATGGATCAAGAGTGGGATTTGTCCATCCATATGACGGATAGATATACTTTGGGCCCTCTCGGTGGAATGTCATCCAATTAGCTTGCAAGCATGTGACTGGCTCACAAGGGATCACATATCACGGGAATGACAAAAGAGTACTTATCAGTAACAAGGTTGAACTAGGTATGCAGAGATACCGACGATCAAAACCTCGGATAAGTAAACTATTGTGAGACAAAGGGAATTTGGTATCGTATGTAAGTGGTTCATTCGATCGCAAAGTAATCGTAGAAATATGTGGGAGCCATATGAATTTCCAGATTCCTCTATTGGTTATTGATCGGAGAAGTGTCTCGGTCATGTCTGCATAATTCACGAACCGTAGGGAGACACACTTAAGGATTCGATGTTGTTGAGTAGTTATGGAATGATGAGTAAGAGTCCGAATGTTGTTCGGAGTCTCGGATGGGATCCAGGATATCACGAGGAGATCCGGAATGGTCCGGAGAATAAGATTCATATAAGGAAAGTCCTGTTTCGGAGTTGGGGAATGATTCCGGTGTTTTCACCGGGAATGTTCTAGAAGGGTCCGGAAGGTCCGGCACTCCGGAGGGGAAGGGTACATGAATGTGTCATAACAAGTTGGAATGGTTGCATCATGTACTAGGTGTCATCGCTGAGCAAAATAAAGGGATAAATCAAATCCTAGTTTGAAAAGTCAAAACGCCAATTTGAAAAGTCAAAACGGCAAGTTTGCTTGGTGCAGGGAGAGTAGGAAACCTACTTGGGGAGGAAGTCCTACTCCCTCCACCCGCCATCCAAGGAGGAGGAGTTGGAGGAGGACTCCCTCCTCCCAACCGTGCCTCTATCCCACCTATAAAAGGAGGGGCAGGGGTGCCCCTCTTCCCTACACCTCTCACACCCCAAACCCTAGCCCCAAGTCACCGGCCACCTCCAGTGCAGCCGCCGCCTAGGGCCTCCTCTAACTCGGCGAGTTAGGGTTTCCCCAAACCCTAGACACCGGCCAAGCCCTCCCCTTGGTGCCCTCTAAACCATAGATCGCCAAGGCCTCTCTCATACTCCACCATACTCGCTCCGGCTTAAGGCGAAGCCCTGCGGGATCTCCCTCTACTTACGGTACCACACCGTCGTGCTGCCGGAATCGCGAGGAGAGTTCTACAACCTCCGCTGCCTGCTGGAACAAGGGAGAGGAAGGTCTTCATCGAGTACCGAACGTGTGATCGACTGCGGAAGCGCTGCCGGAACGCAGCGCCGGAAGGATCGTCTACGCGATCTTGAGATCGGAAGTGTACGACTACATCACCCACGAGAATCTGCTCTCGTTAACCTCTTTGGATCTTCGAGGGTTAGTATTCTATCGACTCGTTGCTACAATCTAGTAGATAGATCTTGGCTTGATCATAGATTAGATCTTGATTGTGTGTTCATGCGGTAGAAATTTTTTGTTTTCCATGCTACGAACCCCTACAGTGGTATCAGAGCCGTGTCTATATGTAGATCTATTGCACGAGTAGAACACAATGGTCATTGTGGGCGTTGATGCTTTTATTGTCGATTGCTTCTTGTGTACTTTGCATCTTGCGGGATGGTGGGATGAAGCGGCCCGGGCTAACCTTACATGACATCGTTCATGAGACTTGCTCCACGCTTGACATGCAACTTGTATTGCATAAGTGGCTTTGCGGGTGCCTGTTTCTCCCAATATAGTTAAGATTCAATTTACAATGGGTGATTGACAATACTAGTATCAATGTTGTGGTTCTTGTTCGTAAGTTAGAACGACACTTATTGAAAGCCCCAAACCACGTAAAACATGCAAAGAAAATTAGAGGCGTCTAACTTTGTTTTGCAGGGGTGTGCTGTGATGTGATATGGCCATGATTGTGATTATATATGATGTATGCAATGTTCCTTATTGTAAGTCGGCAACCGGTAGGAGCCATATGGTTGTCTTTTAATTCCGTTAAGTCCCGCATGTTTATTATTCAAAGTAGTTGTAATAGTCGATGCTGGTGGAGGACAACGATTAAGCGGCGCCATTGACCTTGACGCCACACCGGTGATGATGGAGATCATGTTCGTGCTTGAAGATGGAGATCGGAAGCACAAGAATAAAGGTCATATCATATCACATATTATGAATTGCATGTGATGTTAATCCTTTTATGCATCTTGTATTGCTTAGTTAGCGACGGTAGCATTATAAGATGATCCCTCAAGCACACAATTTCAAGTTTTAAAGTGTTCATCCTTAGTAAGCACCGTTGCTAAAGCTCGTTGTTTTCAAGCATCACGTGATGATCGAGTGTGTTAGATTCTGCGAGTGTATACAACGTGAGCAAGCCAGATTTGCTCATGCGGAAGCTAATGTTTGATCTTGATGAGCCTAGCATGTACAGACATGGTCTCGGAACACGGATCACCGAAAGGTAAAGCATGAGTCATATAGAAGATATGATGAACATGTTGATTGTTCGCCATTGAAGCTACATCAACTCTCGTGATGATCGGTTTTGATGTGGTGGATTTGGTTCATGTGATCACTAAAACAATGTGAGGGATATTGTTTTGAGTGGGAGTTCAACAGCAATTTGATTAAAAGTTGAACACTATTTATCATAAATTAAATCAAAGTGAATTTGCATAGTTGTTGTAGTCATTGGCATCCGTTTACCACCTTGCGCTTAGTTATAATTGAGATGATAGAACTATAGAATTATGGTTAGTTACTTTACGAACTGGTATCGTATTGTTTTGAAGTGTTAATCTAAAGTTAAAAGGTCCCATTGCAAATTTTCAGTAAGTTCCGGTTACTCCATGAAGTTTAATAATTGGTATTAAATCAAGAGTGACAATTTCAGTGTTAGTATATAAGTATCATGTTTGTCTCCATGATTCTTGATATTCAAAAGATAGTTTCAATATCAAGGTAATCTAGGAGTTGAAAGAGTTGTTTCAGAAACCATGATGTGTGAAAGATATTGTGATATCTGAAACAAAGTTTTGGTTGCAACATGATAGAGTATAACATGGTAAAAGTCATGTTCTCATATTTGATGAGAATTTGCAAAAGGTTGGAGTCACTAGTTGTCCTAATCCTCCAAAAGGTTTTAGAGAGCAACATTATACTCGCGATTCACCGTTATAAGCTAAAAGTAGCTTGATCATGGATAATTCCATGATGAGGGTGAATATTTGATGTAGGTAAAATGTTTACTACACCAAGAGATTACTAAGGAAAGGAATTTGAAAGAACACCAAACATTTGATGATGGTGATCTACTTCAAAGTGCAAGTCCAAAGACATTGGTATTTAACTGTACATGCTTTGGACTATGTGTCATGTATATGGCTCCACTATTGATGTTGATAGATTCTTTCAAACAGAAAAGGAAATACTGAAAGAGAATCTCATAAATATATGGCAGAAAACAAAAGACTGGAATTGTTTAGCTTAAGTATATAGATGATATGCATGTTATGGCTATATTCTTTGCTTATTACAATGTGGTTCTTAAGTATTTGATACTGAATTTGTTGGTGTGAATCGTCATACGAAACAACAGAATTCATGAACTACAATGGCCTAAGTAACTAGCAAAAGAATATGTGATGATGTTCATCGAGAACAAATAAAGGGTTATTGTGTTGCTCGTTAAACATCAAATCTTGCCTTCAAGATTTGTTTTATCAGGTATTATGAGAACAAAAGGGTTGTTCAATTAATTGCCGCAATCCATAAAAGATGGATGATTTACAAATCTCGTTGGATAAATCACATCCATAAAATAAGTGAAATGTCGAAAGACAATTGATTGAAAGATCACTTAGGAAGTGACATCGCCGTTTAAAACTATATTGGAAAGAAAACAAGAAGAAGCTCCATGTGGATGGAATTTTGGAGTCTTTTGATTTTTGATCAAATGATGCTTGTTAAACTTTCCTAGAGATAATTAAAACTTCATTCATAGGCCAAAAGGGAATGAATGACTAGCTTATTGGAACTTGTACATATTGTTGTATGAAGTCCATTATGTGTAGTCAAGAGCGATGGATTTCAACTTCATATGCTTCCTCTGAGAATTTGAGTGAATATATTAATATTTACTTAATAAGGATGAAGTATGAAACATTTGAAAAGTTCAAAGAGTTTCAAGATGAAGTGCAAAATCATTGTAACAAGAATATAAATAGTTTATGATAAGATCATAAAGGAAGATATTTGAGTTACAAGTTTATCATAATACCTAAGATTTAAGGAATCGTTCTGTGGATTTGCATTTTTCGAAACACCATAAGAGTATGGAGCATTCGAGATTTGTAATTAAACCTTGTTTCACATGGTAAGATCAAAGGTGTAATTCATAAAACTGCCATTATATTTTAAAGATTAAAAGCTTTAGAGACTACCATTTTTCCACTGAAACGAGCTCCATCATAATCCGTTGAATTGACACCATATAAAGTTATGGTTTGGGATAAAACCCAAGTTGTCCTTTCTTAAACATTGGTATGCTATGCATAAGAAAGATGTTTGCAACCAAATTCGGATGAACCTGTCTTTGTATGTTATTTCGAATAATTGTTCCTCCATAACATCGGAGACAAAAATGTTTGTCGCTTAAAACGTCAAGTTTATTAGAGAGGGGATTTTTCGTGAAAAGTTAAGTGGGAGGACAATAGAACTTTGATAAGGTTAAAAGAACCTTAGCTATATGTGCAAAGTTGCACAGCGCCGAAAAGTGTTCCGGAGGTAGCAACAATGCTCATGGCTCACATTCCTCAAAGGTTGTGGTCACGGAGATCTAAGTTCCTATTGAAACAAGTAGGTCGGATAAACAATCAAATACCAAGATTTGAGAGTTAAATCATTATTTGAGAATAATGAACAGACTACATGCAAAGAAGCGATGACGGGCCCTGACTCCGTAAAATGGCTTGAATCCATAAAATCCGTGATAGTTCCATACACGAGAAATCAAGCTTTGAACTTGAAGGACCCTCGAGAAAGGTGTAAGACCTTACAGTCGTGTTTGGATCTATAAAGAAATAGACATGGATGTTTCACATCTATGAAATAGTCAATATGTTGGGAAAGAGTTCACAACAATGTTCAAAGGTTGACTATGACAAGATTTGATCTTTCATAGCAATATTTAGTCTAGACGGATTAGTGTAGCAACCACTACATATAATTTTGTTATATGGTAGTTGAATAAACAAAACAAGTTCTTTTAATAGAATTGTTACCTAGGACATGTGAGTAACATGGTCCATAGGGGTTTTGTTAATTCAAAGGATGCTAAAAGCATATGCAAACTTCAATGGTTGAAGTAAGTATAGCGGAGTTGGAATCTTCACTATGATGAAGCTGTTAAAAGAGTTTAATTTCATCGGAGACAATGAAGATGCTTGCATTTGCAAGAAATTAAGTGGGAGCGCTAAGACATGTTTCTAATACATTATGGGGAAGACATATTGTTGATTGGAAATGATGTATCTTTTATTAACACATATTAAGAATTTCATCCTGATGAAAGACTTAGGCAAAACCCAAATATTTGGCATCAATAGACGCTAATATGGTTGTGCCGAAAGTACATATATGATATATTGAATGAGTTCAATATAGAAATTACAAGAAAGGTTCTTGTCACACATAAAGGATTGAATCAGTTCAATATTGATGATATATTCAAGTGTATTGACACTTGGTAAGTGAAACAAAGATTCAAGTATAGATTGATACTTGATGTATGAAATCACAAAGAGTATTTATATCAATCATGCTGTGATGTGTACAAATCCAGATATGTCCTATGCTCTAAATGTTATGAGCGTATACCAGAATTATTCATAAGATGATTATTGGACAATAGTAAAGATATTATTATGATCTTGTAAAAGAAATAAGAGTATATTATTTTGTAGAAGTGACAAATAGAGGGTTAGTTCATTGTAAATGAATTACATTGATACCAGTTTTGTCACAGAGTACAAATTAAGTTTATCTCAATCTAAACTAAGGGTGACACAATATAATGGAAAGTAAGTTCCATAATGGATTTGGATGAGTTCCAAAGTTAAGACATTGTGACAGATACTACAACAAAAGGCTAAGTATATGACTGCTATTATAGCAGCTAAAGAGGGCATTTGTGTTAAGTAGTTTGTTATCAAACTAGGTGTAGTTCACGGAGGAATAATACTATGAAGATATATTGTACGACAATATTATCAACATGTTTTAACCCCAAAGAACTAAATGTCTCACTAAAGGACCAAATTTATACAAAGCCATCTTATTAGAGAATGAGTGATGCGTAGAGACGCAAAGACATGCAATTACACACGGACCTAGAAGTGTCAGATCCGGAGATCAGTTGACCACTAGCAATCGTGTACATACAACACCGGAAAGCCATAAGTGTTGAATACACAAAGGTTTGAAGCTAGATTATTGACTCAAGTGCAAGTGGGAGACTGTTGGAGATATGCCCAAGAGGCAATAATAAAGTGGTTATTATCATATCTTCATTCTTATGATAAATGTTTACATACCATGCTATAATTGTATTAACCGGAAACATTAATACTTGTGTGATTTGTAAACATAAAAGAGTCCCTAGTAAAGCCTCTTGTTAAACTAGCTTGTTGGTTAATATATGATCATGGTTTCCTGATCGTGAACATAGAGATGTTATTAACAATAGGGTCATATCATTAGGAGAATGATGTGATGGACATACTCCTATACTCAAGCGTAGCATAAAGATCAATTCATTTAATATAGTTCATTTGCTATAAGCTTTTTGATACATAGTAACCTAATTCCTTCGACCATGAGATCATGTTAATCACCATCACCGGAAGGATGCTTTGATGACATCAAACACCACACCGTAACTGGGTGGCTATAAAGGGGGCATTGAGTGTTCGGAAAGTATGGGTTGAGGCACATAGATCAAGACTGGGATTTGTCCATCCATATGACGGATAGATATACTCTGGGCCCTCTCGGTGGAATGTCATCCAATTAGCTTGCAAGAATGTGACTGGCTCACAAGGGATCACATATCACGGGAACGATAAAAGAGTACTTATCAGTAACGAGGTTGAACTAGGTATGCAGAGATAGACGATCAAAACCTCGGATAAGTAAACTATCGTGAGACAAAGGGAAATTGGTATCGTATGTAAGTGGTTCATTCGATCGCAAAGTAATCGTAGAAATATGTGGGAGCCATATGAATTTCCAGATTCCTCTATTGGTTATTGATCGGAGAAGTGTCTCGGTCATGTCTGCATAATTCACGAACCGTAGGGAGACACACTTAAGGATTCGATGTTGTTGAGTAGTTATGGAATGATGAGTAAGAGATCGAATGTTGTTCGGAGTCTCGGATGGGATCCGGGATATCACGAGGAGATCCAGAATGGTCCGAAGAATAAGATTCATATAAGGAAAGTCCTGTTTCGGAGTTGGGGAATGATTCCGGTGTTTTCACCGGGAATGTTCTAGAAGGGTCCAGAAGATCCGGCACTCCGGAGGGGAAGGGTACATGAATGTGTCATAACAAGTTGGAATGGTTGCATCATGTACTAGGTGTCATCACTGAGCAAAATAAAGGGATAAATCAAATCCTAGTTTGAAAAGTCGAACGCCAATTTGAAAAGTCAAAACGGCAAGTTTGCTTGGTGGAGGGAGAGTTGGAAACCTACTTGGGGAGGAAGTCCTACTCCCTCCACCCGCCGGACAAGGAGGAGGAGTTGGAGGAGTACTCCCTCCTCCCAACCGCGCCTCTCTCCCACCTATAAAAGGAGGGGCAAGGGTGCCCCTCTTCCCTACACCTCTCACACCCCAAACCCTAGCCCCAAGTCGCCGGCCACCTCTAGTTCAGCCGCCGCCTAGGGCCTCCTCTAACTCGGCGAGTTAGGGTTTCCCCAAACCCTAGCCGCCGGCCAAGCCCTCCCCTTGGTGCCCTCTAAACCGTAGATTGCCAAGGCCTCTCTCATACTCCACCATACTCGCTCCGGCTTAAGGCGAAGCCCTGCGAGATCTCCCTCTATTTCCGGTACCACGCCGTCGTGCTGCCGGAGTCGCGAGGAGAGTGCTACAACCTCCGCTGCCTGCTGGAACAAGGGAGAGGAAGGTCTTCATCGAGTACCGAACGTGTGACCGACTGCGGAAGCGCTGCCGGAACGCAGCGCCGGAAGGATCGTCTACGCGATCTTGAGATCGGAAGTGTATGACTACATCACCCACGAGAATCTGCTCTCGTTAACCGCTTTGGATCTTCGAGGGTTAGTATTCTATTGACTCGTTGCTACAATCTAGTAGATAGATCTTGGCTTGATCATAGATTAGATCTTGATTGTGTGTTCATGCGGTAGAAATTTTTTGTTTTCCATGCTACGAACCCCTACAGTGACTTGGTGAAGATCTTGGGGCCGGATAATCCGGCCCCCTCCTGGGGCAGATTATCCGGCCAGGCCGGAAAGTCCGGCCAACACTCCGCCCCCTCTCTGGGGCTTCCGCCTTCACGGTGAGCAAGGGGGCAGACTATCCCCCCCCCCGAGGGGCGGATTATCCGGCGGGGCCGGAAAATCCGATCAAAACTCCGCCCCCCTTCTGGGGCTTGCGCCTTCTAGGCAAGAGGGAGGGGCGGATTATCCTCCCCCCAAAGGCAGAATCTTTTCCCTTTTTCTCAGAGAGAGCTGCAACACTTCAACACACATCAAATAATCCTTGATATTGTTATCTAACACACAAAATACTAGGGATTATAAAATGTTCTTCCAGCTGCTCGCCTTGCTCCGGCTAAGGGGTGGAACGATCAGTGAGGTGAGGGGAGTGAAATGGTGTGCTTCAATCGGCTGGGGGTCGCCTCCTTTTATAGGCCCGATGGCGAGACCGAGAGGGATGGGCAGGCGACGGTGGCGACACGGCTACGGGCGGCTAGAGGCATGGCCGAGGTTGGCGATCGACGGGCGGTCTCTTGGCGATGCACTATGGTTTAAATTCGCGTGTAGGGGCGGTGGCAAACGGTCGGGAACGTGCGAGGCTCTACGCGGCAGAGGCGGCGAACTCTGCGGCGAGCGGTGGTTACGGGGTACGGGCGGCGAAATGATCATGTCTGGTGGTCTCCTGGGATGGTGGGGCGCATGCTGGCGGGCGGCGAGGGCTCGAGGTGGTTGGGTTGCGTGGGAACGGCGCATGCTCTGCGGTGCGCGTCGGCATGGTCGACAGCGACGCATGCGCGGCATTCCTGGCGGTTCTGGTTGTTGTCTTCGAGCTAGGGCTGGTCGAGAGGGGGCGGTGAGGCATGGGTTGCATGCTAGACAAGGTTGGCACGGCTAGTTCTTATCCTAGCTTGCTGTCCACACTGGGGTGACATGGGTGCTCTCGGCCTGTTCACCATTGATGACATTGGCGAGCTTACAGTGGTGCTAGAGCTTAGTTAAGGTTGTTAGATGATCTACTGAGGCTAGTGTAACCAGAGAGGGAACAAGGTTGGCTCAAAACACTGCTCAAAATAGTGTTTGTGATTTTGTTGATTTGAATCTGCAACCTGTTTGATGAAATGGCCGCATGAACTTAAGTTTTGAATTTTGAAAAGATTTTTGGTGGGTGTTCTAGGCATGTGTTGAGGATTCTGTGGATGCTTGGGTTTTGAAAATTGAGCTTGTTCTTCCCATATGAAATATATTCAATTTTAAACTGTCATTTAAACCATGCATTCTAATGTTTTTGGATGATCACAACGTGGGCCTTGGTACCTTATTATGAGTACAAGGGGTGCAAAGATCCATACATGTTTCTGTTAAATTCTGAAAGTTAGGGATATCCAAAGTAGGCATGGGAGTTAAATTGGCCAAAGTGACCATTCACTTAATTTGTTTGTTTTGATTTATTTGTCTTTGGGAAAAGTTTGGGGATTGTTTAGATGATGTTTATTTCACCTAAGAATCATTTTACAAGCAAAGAAACACAGAACCATGGCAATTTAAAGGAATCCAAATTTTAATACATACACATATGAATGCTTTCATATTTTAATTGGAAAAGTTTTTGTTAACCCTAAATTTGATGATTAGAGTTTGATGATTTAAGTTTAATATTTTTGGGATGTTACGTACTGCCGTGGCCCGTCTGCCGCCTCTTGTCGCCGCACAGTATGGCGCTACGTGGGGAAGCCAACCAAGCGTCGAATATCTGGTTGGATTCTCGCCGATCTCTTGGGCGTTGTTCTAGGAGAGCCAGGAGAACCCGCGCCAGATGTTCTCATCGTCCCCCGAGTTCGCCGACTAGTTCAATCCGAATGTGCTCTTTCCCTGCCCTGCGTCTCGCCCGCCGGCCTTCAACGTCGACATCAACGTCCCTTACGCTAGCTCTCCCACGTACGTCGGGCCTTTGCTGGCCATGCGCCGCGGGCCTCTTCCGTTCGCTGGCAACAGTTCCTCGCCTGTCCCGTTCGGCGACACAGATACCCGTTGCGTGTTCGGTAGAATGCCGGGAGGCTCGTACATGGCGGAGATGATCCCGTCCGGCCCCACGGAGGCTGGGAGCACGTTCTTCATGCAAGAGCAGACTGCTCTTGCATGACGTGGAATCCTAGGATTTCGCCGAAGGCTAGGACGATGACCAGACGCAAGCCGAGGATGAGGAGGAGACCGAAGAGGACGCCACGACGACGAACAAGGGTAAGGGTAAGAAGAAGAGGAAGGCGAGGACGTCAGCGCCACCGAAGCCCCGCTTCAAGTGGACGCCCCTTGAGGACATGTGCCTCACCGAAGCATGGAAGTCGGTGCGCATGGACCCCATAACCGACGCAATCCAAAACTCGGAGAATTACTGGAGGCGTGTCAAGCTGGCATTCGATGAGCGCAACCTATTGGACCCGGTGTACAACATAGTCCACATGGAGCGCGGCGAGAAGGCCATGACCAATCACTAGGGAATCATGCAGCAAGTGGCACGTCATTCTTGAAGAAATCGAGCGCCATCCAGTCAGCGGCTAATGCATGGACAACAGGGTAGTTCGCCGACCCCAAGCCAAACCTAGGCCGAGTTCATGTCTTTACTGACTCACATTTCTCCTTGTCTTCGCAGCTGGCCCGTGCACTCGGCATGTACCGCGATAACACCAAGACGGAGTTCAATTTCCATCATGTGTTCGACAAGATCGATAACTGCCAGAAATGGGTGGACACTCGTGTGATCTCGCCAAAAACAAGGACGATGTGTACAAACTTGAGGCTCCACCCCAGCTATCAGCGAAGGAATGTTAGAGGTCGGCCAGAAGAAGACCAAGATACTGAAGGATACATGACCGCTTGCCGAACGGCTCCACACGTACATCGAGAAGTGCATCGCCGATTCGAAGGCCCATGCCGGGAAGAGGGAGGAGAAGGCCGACAAGAGGTGGACGCAACTACTACAGAACCAAGACAAGAAGCTCGACCTCCTCAAGGCCAACTTCGCCGCTAAGAAGAGGAACACAGACCTCCAGTTCCTCATGGGCGGCGAAGACACCTCGACGATGAGCCCCTAGGTCAAGGCCTTGTACATGGCGCGCCGCAACGCCATCCTGGACGAGGACATCTCGTCATATGCCAAGCTCTGCGCCAACCATCTCTGCCACCACGCCTTCGCCGAGCTCTGCCTTCACCTTCTCGAAACACGTTTGGACGAGATTTCACCTACGAGATTTAAAAAAAAAAAATATTACGTACCGGATTTTGAATTTGATTAGGAACGCGAGTAGAGAAATGATTGTTTTTAGGCCAAAAGTAAGATCCATTCGAGGCTAAATAGCCCGGAATTGGCCTGGTACAAACCTGGCCAACGGGCCGTCCTTTGGCGGGCCAGCCCGTGAGCACGCGAGGAAAGCCCGACACAGGCCCGCGACGTGCCGGGCCCGTGAGAAGCCGGGGCCGTGCCCGTGCCGCGGCGTCAGGCACGCGGGCCGGCCGGCACGGCCCGTCAAGCACGTATGCGGTGAGTAATAGGAATATTAGGCAAAAATATGTCCACCCGAGGGGTCAAACTCGCGACCTACCCTTCCAGGTCCTGTCCCTCAACCAACAAGCTACAGAAATTTATCTGTTCTATACTAGACGCGCGTCCTTTTATATGTTAAATAGACGGGCCAACGAAAAAAAGCCAAAAGGCCCGCGTGCCTCACGTGCCACGGGCCGGCCCGTGTAGAGCCGGGCCGAACTCGGGCCCGCCAGACGGGGCACGCGTGCCGGCCCAACACGGCACGTGACCTGACGGGCCACGACGGACCGTGCCGCGTGCCGGGCTGGGGCCGTGCCGGGCCGGCCCGTTGGCCACGTTTGCTGGTGTCACTCGGTCACTCCCCCTCAAACCCAAGAAACCACATCCAAACCCAAATCTCAACTTCCGTCGCCATGGCTCTGTCGTCCCTCTTCGTCTCCTTTCCCCTTCCCCTCCCGAAGCTGCCCTCCACCTCCAAATCAAGCCGCTTCCTCCCCATCCGGGCCTCGGCTGCCGCCGCCACCGCGTCCCCTTCTTTTGACCTGCGCCGCTACTGGACCTCGCTAATCTCGGAGGTCGAGGGCGAGCTCGATGCCGCGATGCCCATCCGCCCGCCGGAGAGTATCCACAACGCCATGCGCCACGCCGTCCTCCCCGGTGCGGGCAAGGAAGGCGCCGCCAAGCGCGCGCCCCCGGTGCTCTGCGTAGCCGCCTGCGAGCTCCTCGGCGCGCCGCGCGCCGCGGCGCTCCCTACCGCCGCCGCGCTCGAGATGCTTCACGCAGCGTCGCTAGTACACGACGACCTGCCGTGCTTTGACGCCGCGCCCACCCGCCGCGGGCGCCCGTCCACCCACGCCGCCTATGGCACCGACATGGCCGTCCTCGCGGGCGACGCGCTCTTCCCCCTCGCCTACACCCACGTCATCTCCCACACCCCCTCCCCTGACCCCGTGCCACACGCTGTCCTCCTCCGCGTTCTCGCGGAGCTCGCGCGCACCGTTGGATCCACCGGCATGGCTGCTGGCCAGTTCCTGGACCTTGCCGGTGCCACTGCCCTCGGCGAGGCCGAGGTGATGCAGGTCCTGACAAAGAAGTTCGGCGAGATGGCCGAGTGCTCGGCCGCCTGCGGCGCTATGCTTGGCGGCGCCGGCCCCGACGAGGAGGCCGCATTGCGGCGATACGGCCGCACCATCGGCGTCCTCTACGAGCTCGTTGACGACATAAGGAGCGCGTCGGGAAATGGCAAGATGAGGAGCAACGCTAGCGTCCTGCGCGCGCTGGGCATGGACCGTGCGCTTGGCATCGTGGAGGAGCTCAAGGCGCAGGCCAAGACGGAGGCAGACAGGTTCGGCGATAAATACGGTGATCGGGTACTGCCCTTGTACAGCTTCGTGGACTACGCCGTGGAGAGGGGATTTGAGCTCCAGGATGCAGCGGCAAGGCCTTAGGCGTGGACGGACGAACATGGGAGCAGGTGACATCGAGTATTTGCACTATAAATTTGTACTATATGGGCTTAGAACATTATTAGGCGCGTCGTTGATGTTTCTATGGAAAACTTAGCAAGTTCCTGAAATAAGATGGGATCAATTGAACCTGATTCCCTGATACCAATATTTTGTGTCTTCACTACTAATAGCTGACCAGAAGATTCCACTCTAAGCTGTTTAATTGTTCAGACCACCTGGTTCATTCGTCACAAATTTATTGTCGCTGCTTGTTAGTTGTTTGAATTTGTGTGAAATTTTCCATCATGATAAAACATATCTCTGCTGTTGAATTGTTCAGACTGCTCGGTTCATTCGTTGGAAATATGTTTCTTGTGCTTTTAATAGGGGAAGCTTTATTAATCAAAAAATAGATACATTTGTCAATCAATAGGGAATCGATAAAACTTGGCAGATCATCTACCCAGACATTCGGGAGTGACTTCCTCTCTCTCGTTAAGCAATCAGCAACACAATTTTCTTCCCTACTACAAAAACTAAACTCAGCAGCTAGAAAAAGTTGAAGCTTGGACATAGAAGTCCTCAAACAGGGCTACCGCATCAGTTGATAGAAAATTTCCAGTTTGAAGAGCTTCAACAACCTGTAGTCAATCAGATTGAACAATAATATGAGGACACCGCACCTGATTGGCCAAAGCAATGCCTCTGGAGATCGCTTGGGCTTCCAAAGTATTTGCATCAATTGCATATTGTACTTGTTCATTACATGCTGCAACAAATCTCCCCCTATCATCTCTGATCACTGCTCCCAAACCACCTGAAAGTGTCTCAGGATTGAAACTTGCTTCTACTTTGATTAATTAGGACATGTCCCTCTCCTGGTTTAGCCGACGTACTCTTCTTCTTTACTATTTTTTTCTCAAAGCTCTAATATTATTCGCTGTAATAACTTGGATAGATATGGCAGTGATCAAATTTGTAGGAAACTTCTCACGGTGGACAAGTCGGCGGTGCATCCACCAAATGTACCAACAGGCCGTCAAGATCAACTCCCTCATTCCATCAGCATGCTGATTCATTAACAACTCCTCAAGCACTGCACTTCTGGCTCTGTCCACTGTCATAGCCTCTTGTATCTTGTCTACTAATCCAGTTTTCTCCAGATATCTAAAGCATGTTGGCAAATGAACAACGTGTGCTTGATATCCTCAGAGTGGATAATTACTCCGAGGGCACTGGCTAGAAACTGGTACATGTCAATTCACTAGAACAGCATAACAAGGGAGAATACCATGGAGAGATTTTCAAGCAATTTTTTTTACCTTTCCCAAAACAGAAGTATTCCAAAGAATATCCCAAACTTTGTTGACACTTGATTGTCCAGGGCAATATAGGTCTCTTTCTTTTCTGCCAAAGATGTTTCTTGTGCTTGTTTGTAGTTTTTTTTACAGGCTTGTTTGTATAGTTTGGACATATGCGAAATATCCAATGATGGTAAAACGTTTCCAGCCTAAGCGTGAAAATGCTTACCATTTGGTGCCACTGCAAAAAATGAGAAAGCAAACTTCAACTGCCTATCTAGAGGCTCTTAGTAAAAGAGCAACTCTAGCAGATCCTCTAAGCTTCCCCACCCTCTACAAAATTATTTCCCTCTATCCATAAGTCTTTAGAGGACCCTTATAAAACACACATCTAGCCTTTATATTTAGAGGCATGAGGGAGAAATGTAGAGGCCCATCCTGATGTGGTCGACTCACCATTGTTGGCCACGTCGTCGTTGTATCAGGCCACCCAGCCCTACCCTGACCCCCAGTGCGAGCTCGGGGCGTCCCTCCAAACCGGCGCCTTGGCCACGCCATTGAAAGTCTGTCTCAGCACCCCTCCGCACCCAATCCTCACTGGAGTGAGCAGCCGAGGATATTGCCGCACAAACCCTCTGCGGCTGCCAACTTAGCCTCCCGTGTCGACGGGTCGTCGACTACCACTGCTGCCAGCCCGGCTAGAGCACCATGGGGCTCCGTGCAGCCTCTCCACTCTCCTCCTACCGTCAACGGTCTTACAACATTCTCTTGCCGATTCAGTCGACGACGAGCAACATGCCCACAATGTGTTCAACGCAATACCCGAGAAGTAAGTTTGGATCAAACTCGTTGACTTCACAACTTGTCTAGACGAGCCCAATTGTGGAGAGGAGTATTTCGATGATTCATCGTCTTTGGATGATTTGTTTGAAGACTTTATTTGGAAGAGATGGCGTGGATGCTAGCTCAATGAGAAATAGAGGTAATCATGAAGATTTTGGAACCAGGGCGTGCGAAGATTCCATGGAGCAGAGTGGCCAGACATGCACAACTCATGCTGGACTTATGAATGTCGAAGGAGCTCTTTGTACGCATTGCCAAGGCTACGGAAGCAAATGAGAAGTACTTCGCGTGGCCGGGGATGTTCAGTGTTTTCCTGAAGGTATCAGCGGCAATGCGAGCGATCACACATTGTATTTCTGCTGGTTATACCATTGTCGAGGACACAACAAACAAGGATTTTGGCAATGGTTCGAGCATAGGAATCATTGTGGGCATTTTCTGCATGAACTATAAAAATGGAAAATGATTTTCCCTACAACATGGCATGTGCGTGACCCAACTATCATACTTGAAGACCTTGCATCTAAGGATTTGTGGATTTGGCACTGCTACTTTGGGCTGATTGATTCTCACAATGACACCAATGTCTTGCACCGATCTCCTTTTGATAGTCTAGTGAACCGTGATGCTCTATGATATAACTTTGCGGTCAATGGCCATGATTATGATATGGGCCACTATCTAGCCGATGATTATGATATGGGCCACTATCTAGCCGATAAAAATTATCCTAACATTTGCAAAGATAACTCCAAACCCTGAAGGTAAGAAGAGAATCTATTCTCCCAAGGTTCAAGAAGCTCACAACATCTCTACTTGTCCCCAATACGGCGTCCGGCACACCCTCCTGGTGGTGGTGGTGGTGTGGGTGTGTGTGTGTGTGTGGGGGGGGGGGGGGGGGGGGGGGGGGGGGGGGGGGGGGGGGGGGGGGGGGGGGGAGGGGGGATGGGTTCTCGAATTGGGGGAGCGAAAAATAAAAAAATAGTCATAATCGTGCCTAGTATTGTAATACACGACTTGGGGTCGTCGTCGCCGCTTGGCGCACGCGGTTGGAACCTCAACCCTTCCCTGGTTTGCAGTGGGTAGAGGATACCGTCGATGAGCTGCGGAGACCGATGGCCGCAGCTGCTGCAACAAGCCACTATGTCGTCCTCCACGTGGTACAAAGAGGCGCGCATGGCCGTGCAGTTCCCCGGGAACTCCTCCGGGTCGCCGGTGTGTCCAAGCTGGCGTGTAGCCATAGCGTATTCCGGAGGCACCCATCACTCCAGCCTCAAAGGTAGGACGCTCGAAGGTGGAGTGTCTCCTTTGGCGATGATGCCGCGCCCGTGGCCGCCGCTGCTCTTGCTTGGGCTTCGCAGTGGCTGAAAGTGGCGGTACCGCAGGCGAGGGTGATCTCCTTCGGCGATGTGGAGCATCACAACGGCGAGAATCCGGTTCGCCCACCATAGCTGTCGGCCGGCTTCGTTGTGGTTCACCGGAGGAAGGTTGTCACCCTCGTACCCGGCGAGCTCTCTTTCCCGCCGATTGGCGAAGAAGGCGTTCCAGGTCGCTGTGAGATCCAGGCATATGGCTTAATAGGATTGATAGGATACTCATACCAACAAGTTGCAACTTGTTTTCCGCAAGCTCATCCAAAAAGAACTCTGAGGTTAAGCGTCCTTGGCCTAGAGAAATTTGAGGATGGGTGACCGACCGGGAAGTAGGTACGGGTGCACGAGTGAGGACAAAGTACGCAGAAAAGACTAGTGTTGGTCTGTGGGACCGATCTAGAGATCCTATTAAGCTGCCATGAGTGACACCCCCGGGGCCAAGAGGGAACAGGGTGCTACAAGTGGTATCAGAGCCGACCCTTGCGGTTACACAGGTGTGTTGTTTAGTGGCGGGACATGTGGAGCATGGCGCGTGTGGCCTGAAGTGGACATGGCATGGCACATGTGCTGGCACTGGACGCACAGGCGTGTGCCAAGAGGGAACATACCTGGGGTGTGCTTGATCGATAAGGGCATCGATTTTCTAAAGGGTGGGTGTATGTGAGATCCAGACATATGGCTTAATAGGATTGATAGGACACTCATACCAACAATTTGCAACTTCTTTTCCGGAAGCTCATCCAAAAAGAACTCTTAGGTTAAGCGTTCTTGGCCTAGAGCAATTTGAGGATGGGTGACTAACCGAGAAGTGGGTACCGGGTGCTCATAAGTGAGGACAAAGTGTGAAAGGACATTTATTGTCTTAATCAGTTTTGGTGTTCGTTAACAACTTGTAGATCATTTTACAGTGTGTTAATGTCTACAAGTGATATAATGAAAAGTAAAAAGGACTTTGCTCTATGGAATTATTACTGCAAGAAACTACACGTTTTAGGGAATTACAGAGACCGGTGTAGTCCAGAGTTCCCCCAAAGTCTTCGGAGGGGCCTCTAGAAATAAGTCTGGGACATTCTGTATAGAGGTCCAGAGATGGACCGAAGGCTGACCAGAATCTCCGGTGAGTTCACTCAGACCAGAGTCTCCCATGTACTACGGTCCGGAGTCTTTTAAGAATATCCGGAGGGGGTTTCTCAAAGCCAGCTGGGACAGTCTGTATGGTGGTCTGGAGACTGACCAGAGATGGGACGGAGTCTTCGGTGTAGAACGGAGTCTATGGTCTATAGTCCGGAGTCTCCAGTGTGACAGTTTGTCCAGCGATCAGAAAACTGTTCAGAGTGAGTGGGCCTATAAATAGGGGACCTCATCCCCTTCCTCTAGCCGCTCGAGCCTGCCAAGAACACCACCTCGATTTGAGCCACCAAATCACCAATATCTCTTCGTCCAACCATCCAAAGTCATTGATCTTTGGAGAATTGAAGGAGGAGGCCTTGATCTATAGCTTCACCAAGAGATATCTTTATTTCCCCCTCATTCACTTGAGGGCGCCTTGCTCTAGTGTTTCATTGGAAACCCTAGCTCTTGATTTGTTTCTTACAAGCTTGTCTTTGATTGTGTGACGACTTGCTTGTATTCGTAGCCTCCAATTCAGTTGTGGATGTGTGCCTCGAACTTGTTGTAAAGATGCCGGCTTCCACCTTGAATGTTGCCGATATAGTGAAAGAGGTGAATCAACCCCGTTGGGGTGAGGTTCATCAGAGAACAAGGGAGGCCTCTCGTGGTGTTGGTGGTTAGAAAACACCCCCTCTCCAAACGTAGACGTACTTCCCCTTAAAAGGAAGGAACTGCAGGAAACAAATCCTTGTGTCTCCGCGTGCTCCACTTTGGTTACTTCTATCATTTACCACACTTTACTTATCTTGTTCTTGCTTAGTGTTTGTGCTAGGTTGACATATAGGTAAATTCACCGTAGTTGCATAATCTAGAGAATTTACCTTTTATGTCAAACCCTAACTTGTAAAAGAGTAAAATTTGAAGTAGAGCCTATTCAACCCTCCTCTAGGTGCCCATACAATCCTTTTCAAAGTGCGCAGAAAAGAGTAGTGTTGGTCTGTGGGACCAGTCTAGAGATCCTATTAAGCTGCCAGGAGTGACACCCCCGGGGCCAAGAGGGAACGGGGTACTACAGTCGTGATGTTGTCAGGGCACCAATTGGGATCCATCCGTTGTTCCGGCGTGAGCTTGAGTTAGTAGTGGCTCGTTGACGAGGTTTAATATCGTCAATGCCCATTGTTATGGACTTGAGTTTTGGAGAAGATGGGGATGCTGGAGATCGCGGAACGGTTAGCAAACAAGCAACACGGGGACACGAGGTTTACCCAGGTTTAGGCCCCCAGAGGGAAAACCATACTCCTGCTTGTCTGCTCTGATTATGATGGAACCGAAGGTTACAGGGATGCGCAGATGCAATCTGGCGTGGAGGTGTGTATGCGGTGATATGAAGGTGCCCTCCTCATCGTGTCCTCCTAGCCTTTATATAGAGTTAGGCAGGTCCCAGGCACAGATCAAGTCGGTTACAGGTTTTAGGGTTTACCCCTTTGAATTTCCTATCTACTCTAGTCTTGCTCTCCAAGGATCCGAAGGCGTCATGGGCCTTGGCCACCCGAAAGTCTTCATGGGCCGGCGTATATTTGTCATGGGCCTTCCTTGGGCTGGACTAGGTATGCTGAGATCGTGTACCCGTGGGGTATAACCATGTCAGTAGCCCCCGAGTGTTCAGTCGAATCGTAGATTCGGCTGAGGACTCTTCAATCATTCGGGTGCAACTCTGTCTTTCAAGAGAATGTGTAGGGATTGTTGATGCGTGTGCCTGACTCTCCCGATGGATCAAGGTCAGTTAACTGTCTTAGGACAAAACAACACGATCTTCTTTAGGTTCGGGTCCCTCGACTCGAACCCGGAACATATGCTGGCGTAATTCGACTCAGGCCGCGGAGGACTTACAGGAGTGGAATTCCAGTGAATTTAAATGATGTACCCAACGTGT
This sequence comes from Avena atlantica, assembly GCA_910589765.1. Taxonomy (NCBI): domain Eukaryota; kingdom Viridiplantae; phylum Streptophyta; class Magnoliopsida; order Poales; family Poaceae; genus Avena; species Avena atlantica. The sequence goes on from OU342738.1 coordinate 230,274,788, forward strand.
CCGTCAGGATTTTCATCACGCCTGTTGGCACGGATTCATACTAGCAGAGCGCAGTCATGTGCGTTGTCAGGCCATCAGATGATATCTATAGGTCTTATCTTTGCGTCGCAGACACAGCATCCGAATGTTTATCACCGCAGAGGTGTTTCGGGTGGCCGAGGAGAATGTTGCTCTCTTAGCGTTAATTGGGGCAGAGTTGCCGAAAAAGTTTTGCATGTTGATCCGAAGGAACGCAATCGAAGAATTTATAGGGTGCGCGACCAGCGCTCCCTATGGGAGTAGCCCCCGAGTGTCTGTTCGAGTCGTAGACTCGAGCAGAGACTTTAACTTAGCCGTTGTTTGACTCCAGGTCCGTAGGACACAAATTTTTCGGATGCTTGAATCCTACCTCCCTATGGGAGTAGCCCCCGTGTCCGTAGTGGAGTCGTAGACTCGACATAGGACTCGAAGAAATTAGTTCGGCGTTGTAGTGTTTTGTTCTTTTTCGGGTGCACGGCCAGCGCTCCTGATAGGAGTAGCCCCCGAGTAGTTAGTCGAATCGTAGATTCGAGTGAGTACTCTTAATTGTGTAGCCGAAGAATTGTAACCGTTGCTAGTATAGCTTTTGATGACGTCAGTGCTGACGGTCGGTGACCTCAAGCGTCTGCTGCGCCATAGATGACATGACTGGACGAACATGGGTCCCACCTTCTGACATTGAATTGACCGGTCACACGCGGCGTGGAGATAATTACGGCGTCGCCTCGATTTCCGCGCGTAGTGGACGGCGTGTGAGCGACGGTTCGCTGCTGGGCTGACACGTGAACAGTCAGATCTTGCAGTTGGCTCTAGGTCTTCCCGATGGACGGTCGTCGTGCATCGTCTTCGTCCTTATAATCATTGGGGAAAAGTTAATCTGTTTTCACCGCAGCCATTCGTGTTTCACTGCTCCAATCTTCTCTGAGCTTTCTTGTTGCGCGCTGGAATATCCTCGAACATTTCCTTCGTTGATCTTACGCTCTCACCGCCGGCGCCGCCGCACCGCGATGGGGAAGCCCAAGAAGTCTTTTTCTGCAGTTGGCACCAGCGCTGCTGGTGGCAAAAAAGGTTCGACAGCTGCCCGTGTCACCGACGGTGGCTGGCGGCGATCGAAGACGCGGGAGGGTGATCTCCGCAAGCTCCGTGAGCGGGGCTTGATCCCGCAAGATAGGGAGGCCGTCAAGCTCCCTAGCAACAAGGTAATTCCTCATCCCCCTGCTGGGTTTCGGGTTATGTTCCTCGCATTTGTTCTTCGGGGCTTTTCCTTCCCAATCCACAATTTTCTTCGTGGGCTGCTTTTCCTTTATGGCATCCAGCTACATCATCTTTCCCCCAATTCTCTTCTTCATATTGCTTGTTTTGTCACTTTCTGCGAGTGCTGGCTCGGTATCGAGCCGCACTTTGGCCTCTTACGGAAACTCTATTTCGTGAAGAGGCAATCTGGTTCTGATGGTGTCTATCCCATTGGGGGTTGCATCATTTCCCTCCGATCCAATGTTCTTTTCTTCTCCTTTTATATGTCCGAATCTGTCCAGTACTGGCGGAGGCGATGGATTTACATCCGCGACTCCACGGTAGCTGGGCAGGATTTTGGTCTTGCTCCTTTCGACCCTTCCCAGAAAATCGAGCCGAAAAGGTCCTAGAAAAACCAGATCTTGGATGGCGAGGTGGCTGAGATTGAAAGGCTCTATCGCCGGGTGGAGGGTCTTCAATTGACTCCGGAGAAGGAGGTGAATGGTGTGGACATCATCCGCACCTTTCTCAAACGTCGGGTGCAGCCACTCCAGGCTAGGGAGCACCCGATGTTCCTTTATTCAGGTCACCGTGATCCGACTAGGGTTTCGGCTGAGGAATTCTCCAGGGGAGATCTTGACGGGGTCCTTCGCCCGCTGCTGAAGTACAAGGCTGGAGAGGACCTTCCGGGGAAGTCGCTGACTTCTCCGTTCTCCGCTTCTCGTCCGGTTCCGCAGGTGTAGAGCTTGGATATGCGCGTAGCGCTATTTTTTGACTGTGTTTTACTTGTTATTTATTTGTCTGCTGACAAATTTGCTTCTTTTGCACAGGAGTTTAAGGTGCCAGGCATGTCGCCTCTGTTGCCCGAAGTATTCCCGGATGTTCCGGACAATGAGGTGGTTAACTCCAATTCCTGCCGTTCCTGTGCGGGCTGTGGCACCGCACCCGCCGGCGAAGCGGAAGAAGGAAGAGAAGAAGGAAGAAAAGAAGGAAGAAAAGAAGGAAGAAAAGAAGGAAGAGAAGAAGGGCAAGCAGAACCCTCCTGTCTTCGACCTTAGGGACTTCGACTCGTAAGCTTCCTCAATTTCTTTTTTGCCATATTTCGATTTCGCTTCATTGTTCTTGGCTGACATTTTTCTTTTGTAGCCACTCCTCTGACGGCTCCTCCAGTGATGGCGCTCGAGAGATGGTGGGGGAGTCAAAGATTCCTTCTCCTCCTCCTCAGACGGTGGCCACCTCTGAGGGTGCTGCTCCGAGGTCTTCTCCGCAGGAGGCTTTGGTGGTGTTCCCTCAGAAGACTGCAGGCAAACCTTCGGAGTCGCCGCCTATTCATGTAAGTAATATCTGTTTTCTGCCACAGGGGGAGCCCCCGAGCATCTGTAGGGTATTTTGTTGTTCGCTTTTCCTTCGAGTCTCGGGGGGAGCCTCCGAGCCTTTTTTCGTATGTGTACTTTTGTTTTTGCTCGTTCTTTTGGGCGTAGCCCCCGAGCCGTTATTCTAACTAATAGTTCTTGTTGCAGCCTTTTGTGCAAAGTGCCAACCAGTTGGTACAACAGCACCTGTCGTTGGAGGCCGGCTTCAAACAGCTTCAAGGTATGCTTACGACTTGGTCTTTTGCTTCTTCTTGTATTTTTATCCTTCGATCTGATGGGATGTTGCTTGACTGCAGAGGACCACAACGCTTCTGTCCGTGAGATTGATGCTCTCAAAAAGAGCCTTGGGCAAGCGGAGAAAAAGGCCGAGGTCGCCGTTGGCGCAAAGGAGCGCCTTAAGCTGGAGCTGGCCAACGCGGCCAAGGCCAAGGATCGCCTGCAGCAGGAGGCTACGGATCGCGAGGAGCAGCTTGCCACTGCCACGGCTTCGCGCGAGAGAGAGGTAGCCGGCAGGCTGATGGCGGCTGCCAAGGCTATTTCGGGTGAGTTTCTCTGTCTTCTCTTTTCGGATTCCTTGCCTTTCCTTGTAGTGCTTTTTATTTATGCTACTTCCTTTGTTTTTCTAGATGCCGCGGGCATCGAGTTTGATCGCGGTGCTCTGGAGCACGGTAGTGCTCTGGATGATGCTGCTGCGGCGGTCGAAGACCGCTGCGGTACCGTGGTCGGCTCGCTTGCCAAGGCCAAGGAGGTCCTTGGGCGCTTCTACAAGGAGCTCATCCCCAAGGGCGTGGCCCTCGAAGATGTCGATGCCTTGGCGGAGGCACTGTCAGCCGAAGCACCTGCGGCGTACAAGCGCAAGCAGAAAGGCATCGGTGCGTCTGTTGGGCTGGCAATGGCCTTGGCGGCTGGAGCGGAGCTGGATCTTCCTCAGGTCACCTCCCGGATGCCGACGACTGTTGATGGATCCGAGGTAGCCTTCGCCACCTATGCTGCTCGCTGTAAGCGTTTTGGGCCGAAGCTGATTGATCTGCTGGCCGAGTACGCGCTAAGGCAGCAGGGGGAAGCCAAGGCGAGGCAGTCCGGCTCCGAGGCTACTCAGGGTGCCGCTTCGTAGGCATTGTAGTTGTAGGATAGTTTTTGTTTCAGCTTTTGTAATTGTGTTTATGAACAATCCCTTCGCCACGTAGTGGCTTTTTGCTGTACAAAATGAATTTCCGAGTTCTATCTTCATTTCTCTGCTTGTTCATATCGGTGTCTTCTTATACTTTAGGATCCTTCGGGTGATGCTCCCGTGGACACTTCGTCTGTAGCGCAGCTGCGGCCATCTTTGGATGGTGCGTCGCAGCTTGTGTTTCTTCGAGACCGCATCCGTAGTCTTGAGAGGGAATTACTTGGAGTGCGTGGCCATGCTGATGTGTGGAAGTCGAAGGCGGAGCGAGGCGCTGCTCAAGAGGAATTTTTGATGAGGGAGTTGTGTTGTCTGGTCGAACAGCTTGAATGTGAGTTTTTCGAGCTGCTGCTCATTGTTTCGGATGGCCTTGCATCTTACTTTTGAAAGTGTTGCAGGTGCGAACCTTTCTCCAAAGGAGGAAAAGGAACCTGTTTCTGTTCGGATAAACTGCTTGACCCAGGAGGACATGGAGGCCGGCGTGTTTTTCTGGATGGATCGGGATCGTGCCATGGTCCTTGCGACAATGCAGGATCGTGTCCACCAGGTATCGCGGGTGCTTCGTCAGGTGCAGTCTTCTTTGGCGTCCGTTCTGCATGCGATGTTTCCGTTGGATGAGGCGTCGTCGACTTTCTCTGGCCTGCTGTCGAAGTTTCGGAGTGTTCGTCGTGTCAGGGAGCCGGTGCATCATCAGCTCGTCACAGGGGTGAAGGCTGCGCTCTCTCTTGTGCGGTTGCATCGTCCTGATGTAGACCTGGCTGTCGTAGCGGCTGGGCCGCCTCCTCGGCCAGATGGTGGCGAGTGGGATATGCGTCCGCATTATTCGGTTGTAAGGCAGTATGCCGAACAGATTGTAGATCTGTTTGAGCAACGTGCGCAGGTTATTCTTCAGAATAGGTAGGACCTGTAAAAGAGATAGATGTAAAACTTGTATATATTCGACTGGGTGTGTTGAGCCCTTTATTATTGTAAAGGTTTCTTGTTGTGTGGCATGTGATGCTTTGTTTGCATACGTGTCCTTTTCGTTAGCCTGACGTGGTCAGCTACTCAGGTGTACACGCATTTTTCTCAGTCGACGAAGCCGCGAGGTAGGGGGAGCCCCCGAGTGTGTTGTGATATGTAGTAAAATGCAGATAGTAATCGAAATATTTTGGGGCGAGACACTTAGCTTTATTCATATCGTAAGGGAGGAGGTACATTGTTCGGCTGAATAGCCTTGGCTGAATAGCCTTATTGAAAGTAAAAGAGGGGGTAGCTAGGGGTAGAAGCATCGCAGCTACGCGGCGTTCCATGGGTTGGAGTATGAGACTCCAGACTCCACGTGTTTGAGGCGATAGGCGCCACCTGGGATGACTTCAGTGATAATGTAGGGCCCTTCCCATGGTGACTCGAGCTTCTTCGGTCGCTCTTGTTTGAGTCGTAAGACTAGGTCTCCTTCGACGAAGGACCTTGGGCGTAGCCGTCGGCTGTGGTAGTTGCGGAGACTCTGTTGGTACACCGCTGATCGAGTTGCTTCTATGTCACACGCCTCGTCGAGTGTGTCGACTGCGTCTTCGAGTGCGGCCTTAGATTCGGCTTCGCTGTAAGCGACGACCCGCGGGGCCTTGTGGCGTACCTCTGCTGGCAGCACGGCTTCGTCTCCGTGCACCATTAAGAAATGCGTATAGCCAGTTGAGCTATTTGGCTTTGTGCGCAGGCTCCACAGGACCGATGGTAGTTCTTTGGTCCATGCTCCCGCGAGTCGCTCGAGTGGGCTCGTGAGACATTTCTTTATGCCAGCACCGACGAGGCCGTTGGCCTTTTCGACCTGCCCGTTCGTTTGCGGGTGCGCCACGGAGGCGTATGCGATGTTGATTCCGAGGTCTTCGCAGAAGTCCTGGAATTCTTTGGAGATGAAGTTTGACCCATTGTCGGTGATGATGTTGTGCGACACGCCGAACCTGTAGACAATGGATTCAAAGAACTTGACGACAGTTTTGCCTTTTTGGTTAGTGACTGGCATGTCCTCAATCCACTTGGTGAATTTGTCGACTGCGACCAGGAGATAGATGTGACCTCCTTTCGAGGACCTTGGTAGCTTGCCGATCATGTCGAGGCCCCACTGGGCGAAGGGCCAGGCCAAGGGTATGGGCCTGAGTTCTGATCCGGGTGCGTGTGGTTTGTCGGTGAACCTTTGGCACCCGTTGCATCTTTGAACGATGTCCTTGGCGTCGTTCATGGCCGTTGGCCAGTAGAATCCAACTCGTAGAGCTTTGGTGACAAGAGCGCGGCTGCCCGCGTGATGGCCGCAGATGCCCTCGTGTATGTCTTGGAGGATGGTTTTACCGTCACCGATGGTGACGAACCTTTGGAGTACACCCGAGATGCCGCGGTTGTACAGCTCGCCATTGATGATGGCGAAGGCCTTTGACCGGCGAGATATGCGTCGGGCGTCTATCGGGCTATCAGGCAGCTCGCTGTCTATCAGGTACTTGAGGTATGGTTGCGTCCAAGTTTCTTCGACTGCCATGACCTGCATCAGGTTGACCACAACGACCTCTGTGTCGAGCTTTTCGGGTCCTTCCTATCCTTCGGGTAGCGTAGCCCCCGAGTGCTCTGCCTCTTCGGGTGATCCCTTGGGGAATTTCCGCTTGATCGATGGCATGCAGATCTGTTCGAGGAACACGCCTGGTGGTACTCGTGCGTAGATGGAGCCGATGTTGGCAAGTCTATCGGCCTCCTCGTTGCTTTCTCTCCCGACGTGCCGAAGCTCGCAGCCGTCGAATTCTCCCTCGAGTGAGTTGTAGAGTGCACGGTACGCGATCATGTTTTCGGCGTGTGCGCCGCACTCGTTCATCGTCTGCTGGACGACGAGATTCGAGTCTCCGTAGATGACCAGGCGCGTTGCGCCGCAGATCTTTGCCATCTTCATGTCGTGGATGAGGGCTTCGTATTCGGCCTCATTGTTGGATGCTCGGAATTTCATCTGAAGGACGTACTTCATCTTGTCGCCCTGTGGGAAGGTCAGTATGACCCCGACTCCTGCTCCAGCCTCGCGTTTGGAGTCGTCGAAGTGCATCGTCCATGACTGTGTCATGTCTGGGGTGTCTGGCAGCTGCAGCTCCATCCAGTGTACAAGGAAGTCCGGGAGGACTTGAGACTTGATCGCGTGGTGTTTCTCATAGACGATGTCAAGAGGTGACATCTCGATGCCCCACAGGGCTACGCGTCCTGTGGCCTCCGGATTGTTCAGGATGTTGTTCAGGGGTGCCTTGTTGACGACCATCACCTGGTGCTCCTGGAAGTAATGGCTCAGCCGACGAGCCATCATGAACACGCCGTAGGCAAGTTTCTGGTAGTGAGGGTACCTCTACTTTGTCAGCGTCAATACATCGCCGAGGTAGTAGATTGGGCGTTGGACCCCGTGGGTCTTGCCTTCTTCAGGTCGCTCGACCACCAGTACGATGCTCACCACCTGGTGTGTAGCTTCTATGTACAGCAGTAGAGGCTCGCGCTCCTTTGGCGTAACCAAGACGGGCAAGGTAGAGAGCAGTCGCTTTAGATCTTCGAATGCATCGTCCGCCTCAGGCGTCCACTCGAATTTGTCTGCCTTGCGCAGCAGCTGATAGAATGGCAGGGATTTCTCGCCCATGCGGCTGATGAACCTGCTCAATGCCGCGATTCGTCCTGCAAGCTGCTGGACACCCTTGAGGTTCTTTGGCTTCTCCATGGCCATTATGGCCCGGATTTTCTTCGGGTTCGCCTCGATCCCTCGCTGGGAGATGAAGTACCCAAGCAGTTGGCCAGATGGAACGCCGAAGGCGCACTTTTCAGGGTTAAGCTTGATCCTATAGCGGTCGAGATTATCGAACGTCTCGCGGAGATCGTCGATGAGTGTTTTCGCCTCCCTAGTTTTGATGACTATGTCGTCGACATAGACTTGGATATTGCGACCGATATGATCCTTCAGGCATGCATGCACTGTTGGTACGTGGCACCTGCATTCTTTAGCCCGAAGGGCATTGTGTTGTAGCAGAACACTCTGAATGGCGTGATGAACGCCGTTTTCTCCTGATCTTTGACTTTTAGTCGAATTTGGTTGTAGCCTGAGTAGGCGTCGAGGAAGGAGAGCTTCTCGCATCCTGCGGTCGAATCGATGATCTGGTCGATCTGAGGGAGAGGTAAATGATCCTTCAGGCAGTGCTTGTTCAGCGATGTGAAGTCCACGCACATCCGTAGGATGTCCGTGCCCTTTTTGGGGACCATTACGGTGTTGGTGAGCCACTCGCTCTCCTTGATCTCCCTGATGAATTTAGTGCCGAGTAGTCTATTGACTTCGACTCCGATTGCTTCAGCCCGTGGTTCGGACAGTCGTCGGATGGACTGCTTGACGGGCTTGGCGACTGTAAAGACGTTGAGTGCATGCTCGGCGAATTCCCTGGGAACTCCTGGCATGTCCGCAGGACACCAGGCGAAGATTTCCCAGTGCTCACAGAGGAATTCGACGAGCGCGCTTTCCTATGCGGGGCTGAGATCGTTGGCGATCAGCGCCATCTTGGAGGCATCCGTCGGGTGGACCTGCACCTTCTTTGTGTTGACGGTGGAGTCGAAGGACATATCTGGTGCGTTCTGTCGTGCGACTGGGGGTGCCCCATTGTCCGTCACCTCACGGAGCCTTACGAGCTCCTCTTGCATGCCGAATGACTGGGAGATTCTGTTGAAGTCCCTGTCGCAGTGGTCCGATCGAGTGAAGCTCCCATGGACCGTGATGACGCCCCTGGGTCCTGGCATCTTGAGTAGCAGGTACGCGTAGTGCGGTACTGCCAGGAACCTTGCGAATGCTACACGCCCGAGGATAGCGTGGTATTGTGATGGCCAGTCCACCACTTCAAACTCGAGTCGCTCGCATAGGAAGTTATTCGGTTTGCCGAAGATGACGTCGAGCCATATCTTTCCCAGAGGAAATATTCCCTTTCCTGGGACGATGCCATGGAACGTTGTGTCTGACTGTTCCAGGCTGCATAGCGGGATCCGCATTGCTACTAGGGTGCTGGCGAACATCAGGTTGATGCCACTGCCGTCGTCCATGAAGACGCGGATCATCTCGAACCCTCCGATTTGTGCCTCAAGCAACATGGCAGCATGACCTGGGCGAGGGACCTGGCAAGGGTGATCCGAACGGCTGAACGTGATGCAGGACTCCGATCCGATGAGGTACTCAGGGATGGCAGGTGGAGCTGTCACAGCCAGGTTGATCTGACGGGTGATTTTCTTCTGCACCCTATTCGTTGGGCGCTCTTTTTGGATCATCAGCGCTCCTTTCGGCGGGGGATACCCGTGGCCACCGTTATTCTGTGCGGGTGCGGTTGGGTGGTTCGGGCCTCCTGCAGGTGGCGGTGGAGGAGCTCCATGCGCGATCTTGCCTGGTGCGGGCGCGTTCCTGAATCCAGGGTTGGGGGCTTGCTGCCTCATTTGAGCCATGTTTTCGCTGAGTTTATGGAACTCACGGCAGTCCTTGAGCATGTGGCTTGCCTTCTTCTTACCATCCTGCTTGTCGATGTAGAAGTGGATGGTGCATGGACCCGGCAGTTTTTCGTATGCTGAGGGGCCGTCGTCGCGACTGCGGCGCTGCCACGACTGTGTTGGGCGTCCTCCATCGCGGAAATTGCCTCCGCGGTATCCGCCGATGTTGCGGTTGCCATCGCTGCTGCGGTCGGCGTAGCTAGCCGCGACCATGTCGGGTCCATCGCGATCGTCGTAGACGCACGATCTTATCTTGTTACAGCGCTCACGTCGCCGGCCGTAGTCGTCTTCTTCCTTCGAGTGCGCTCGGTGGATGGAGTCTTCACCGTCAGCCCACCTGTTGGCGATGTCCATGAGGTGGTCGAGTGTCTTGGGCTTGACGCGCCCGAGCTCTTCCTTGAAGTTCGGGCGTTTGATGCCGTCCTTGAAGGCGTAGATAGCTCTCTCCTCGGAGATATGCGCCACGGAGTTCTTGGTGTTGGACCAGCGTAGTATGTACGAGCAAATGGATTCGCCCATTCGTTGGGTGCAGGCCCGCAGCTCTTCGATCGAGGCAGGCCTCTTGCTGGTGCCTTTGAAGTTTCAGACGAAATTGTATGCCAGCTCCTCCCATCTTTGGATGGATCCCGAGGATAGGCTGCTGAGCCAGATTCGGGTTGCGCCCGTCAGCTGCAGCTAAAGGCATTGCATGGCGGTTTCCTTATTCCCGCCGTGTAGTTTGACGGACGACAGGTGGTCGCTGAGCCACGCCTTGGGGTCCTGTGTGCCGTTGAACTTCGGAGTGTCCGAAGGAAGCTTGAAGTTTCGCGGCATCCGCATCCGTCGGACGGATCTACCGAAGCATCGGGCTCCGCAGAGTTCTCCTTCGTCGTCATCCTCCTCGGATTCAGACGAGCATACGCGCTTAGCGCGCGCCTTGTCGATCTTGCGCTATGTTAGCTCGTTTCGAGCGTCGTAGTCGCGGCTGCGACGACGCGAGCTCTTATGCCTTCGAGGAAGGTCGTGCTCTTCGTCCTCGGATGAGGGTGTGGGGCAGTGGTTGAATCTGACCGCAGCTTTCTTCTTTGGCTCCACAGGAGCTTCTCCGTGGAGCGCGGCTCCAACGAGTCCGAGTCCGGTGAGCGCGGACTTGTGCATGGCCCTTTTCGGGTCCCCCTCCGGAGGAGGGTGGGACGCGAGGTACGCGGTGGCTGCCATGATCGCAGATTGCGGCGTTTTCGGGATGACGTTGCCGTCGGCATCCATCTCCATGAAGGACGCATTGAGGGCTCTAGTCACCTCGTGGCGTGCTTTGGGATCCATGTTCTCTATGCGAGAACGGTGCTTGTTGCCATGGTTTCCATGCGAGCTGGAGCCGATGCCCATGGCGGAGAGCGCAACTCTCCGTGCACTGGACTCCGAGGCTGCTTGCTTGCGCTTGTCGAGCACGTCTTGCATCCTCAGTTGCTTCTTGTGCTCCTCGACGAGGAGCATATGGTATGCCATCAGCAGATTCCTCACTGGCAGGATCTTGTTGCCTGCTACGGCTTCGCGTGCTTGAGCCCATCCCTCCTCGCTGAGGTGGATGACCTGGTTGTTGTTTCCCCGTTGGGTGGGGGACTGGCTTCTTCTGTTCTCGCCGTTTCTACCCTGCGGGTTGGGCGGCAGATTGTGTTCCTGATCTTGGATGACCGCGGTGCACTGGTAGCGCTTGTAGATCGGATCGCTGCTGCCGCAACTTTCGGATCCGGAACCGTAGGTCCCTTCGTCCGATGGTGGATCGCACAGGTCTGAGTTGCAGCTCCTGCTGTCATAGGACTCATATGTCGATGATGATGTGCGTAGCATGGGGTGTGGAGCCCACGAAGCAGGCCTGGTCGACGGCAGGGGCACCCGCTCCGGGAGGCGGAGAGTGTCGATCTGTCCCACCTGGAAGCAGAAGCTCCCAAACAGGATCTCGAGTCCGTCGCCAACGGGCTCGAAGTCCTTCAGGGTGGCCGGCGAGTGGGCGGTAAAGTCGAAGGCGCCGAAGAGGAGATGACTCTCCATCGCCGCGGAGTTATAGATCGCTCGGGTTGGGACCGTCACGATCGCACAATTAGCGTCCCCTTTTCCCACGGACGGCGCCAATTGACGAGGTTTAATCTCGTCAATGCCCATTGTTATGGACTTGGGTTTTGGAGAAGATGGGGATGCTGGAGATCGCGGAATGATTAGCAAACAAGCAACACGGGGACACGAGGTTTACCCAGGTTCAGGCCCCCGGAGGGAAAACCCTACTCCTGCTTGTCTGCTCTGATTATGGTGGAACCGAAGGTTGCAGGGGTGCGCAGATGCAATCTGGCGTGGAGGTGTGTATGCGGTGATATGAAGGTGCCCTCCTCGTCGTGCCCTCCTAGCCTTTGTATAGAGTTAGGCAGGTCCCAGGCACAGATCGAGTCGGTTGCAGGTTTTAGGGTTTACCCCTTTGAATTTCCTATCTACTCTAGTCTTGCTCTCCAAGGATCCGAAGGCGTCATGGGCCTTGGCCACCCGAAAGTATTAATGGGCCGACGTATATTTGTCGTGGGCCTTCCTTGGGCTGGACTAGGTATGCTGAGATCGTGTACCCGCGGGGTATAACCATGTCACTCGTGATGGCCACCCGGCGAGCGAAACCTCGGGGCACAAGACGAACAGGCACCCCTTTGACGCTCAACTTCCTGCTGGGGGCACCAAGTAGCTCGGCGGACATGGGTAGCTGGAGACGCATAGCTCCTCCGCCTCCTCGAGGGTGAGATAGGCCCAGTGCGGGGTGTCCATTGTGATAGAAGGTGGTATGGTTCCGTGGATAGCAATGGAGGCCGCCCTAGATATAGCGGGAAAGCTGGACGAAAGGAGTTGAAAAGTGCGGGAACGAAAGGGCGCGCCGCCACGACGGGACGCATCGGCTCTAGAAACAAAGCAACTATCTCATTGCCAGGGCTGGCCAGCAACGTTTTCAGCTCCATCTGGCGCCCCTGCTTGTTCCATGGGGATTGGGTTTGGCCTGGGGGCGCCGGATAACAAAACGGGTCACGCGTCTGCGCGAAAATAGAATTGGGAGGGCCGACTGGTCGTGATTTTGAGTGCCGGCACCCCCGATAGCGCTTTAGGGACCTGAGTAGAGATGCTCTTAGCGGAGAGATATTGACTTCTTACCGGAAAGATATTGAGTGACCTTTGGTTGTGTTGCAAGCTCTTTGGTTGTGTTGCAAGCCCTGTTTGCAATTGGCCAAGGTCATGCGAGCTTATGGGACAAGTGGACCTTAGGAAACATCATGGCGAGATTTATGATCCTCCACAACATGATCACAAAGGATGTGAGGGACAAGCAGATGGACCGTAAGTATGACTATGTTGGCACATTTAGTACTACTAGGTTGGCACGTTTGTCAGACCTTGAAGGAACAGGGACATTTTTTCCGATAAAGAAAAAAAATGTCCATGTTCCTACCATCGCTCAAACATTTATTAGATCTTGTTTACTTCTTCCGTATTTTTATCCTTCAGAGGTTTGGGGATGAAGGTTTGGGGATTGGAAGTGGATTTGGTGTTCATCCAATACTCTAGAATCTCCTCAAATACTCTTTCTTTAAAAATATTATACCATAGAGGAGAGATTTTAATCTTGACAAAAACAAGAGGAGTTGTAGGATATCCTGGGATTATTCCTGACAAACCCGAAATAGTAAATGAATTACGAGGATTTTGCGAGAATTGGGATAATTCGCTCCGAATACACACTATGGAGTACGAGAAAAGTAAACAAGGCCTTAAGGTGTACATGAGGATTGAAGACTAGGGTTCAACATGATGGTGCTCTGAAGATCTTGTTGAACTCCCGCTACATTGGCAATAGTTTGGCGGTGCTTGTTCATGTTTTATTTAGAATTTTTTTTGTTGTGTTTGACCATATTTTATGTTTGGATTTGAATTCGAAATTTAAAACTATGGATTCAAATGTTCTGCAATTGTGTAATGTTGAAATCGTGAGTTGTGCGAAATTGGAATGGTGTTCATATTTCACATAATATATTAAGAGAAATGGGACCCAGTTCCAGAACAAAAGAACAACATTTCATCACTCCATGTACCAGTGGGGTCCGAGACCTGAATTAGAGCATCTCCACTCGTTGGGCGAACTCAGGCCGAAATCCGGACCTTTTTTGGCCGGACGGAACTTGATTTCGTCCTGGGTACGTCCAGTTTCCCACTCGCGTACCCAGGCCGAGTTTCCGGGTCGTCTGTTTCCGCTCAAGTTTGGCTCAAATTCGGCTCAAATTCGTCCAGATTTTGGCATAGTTCGGCATACAATGAATACAGAACAATTTACGGCCAAAGTTCGGCGAAATTTTAAATATAGTTTTGCGTAAATGTAAACATAGTTCGGCCTGCAGTAAAAGTACAACATATTTTGGCCAAGTTCGGCAAGTTCATGCTCAGCATCTACGACGTGTTGCCCCTGCGTATCCATAGGTGCTCAACAAGATCATCCTGCAGTTGTTGATGCACCGCCGGATCTCGGATCTCCTGACACATGGCGATGAATGCAGCCCAGGTTGGAGGCACCTGATGATCAGGCTCGGCAAGGACCCTGTCTGTAGTATGGCTCGTTCTCCTCGAGCAAATTCACTGGATCCTTCCTCTCATCGTCAATGATCATGTTGTGCAAGGCCACACAACAGTTCATCACTTCCCACATCTGATCTTTCGACCAGGTCATAGCAGGGAACCGGACAAATGCAAACCTCTGCTGGAGCACACCGAATATCTGCTCCACGTCCTTCCTGCAAACTTCCTGTTCCTTGGCAAAGTGAGAATGCTTGGGAAGCATTGGGTTTGAGATAGCTTCACAAATATTAGCCATCTTGGATATGCCATCTGCTAGATATTATCCCTTGTTGTAGTGGTGTCCAATGATCTCAAATTTCACAGGGGGAGCATGACCCTCAAAAAGCTTGGAAAAGACAGTTGAGGAGTTGAGAACGTTGATGTCGTTGTTCGATCCTGCCATGCCAAAGAAGGGTGCCAGATCCAAAGATCATGTGTAGCAACTGCCTCAAGTATCACAGTGCATCCTCCTTTATGGCCTTTGTACATTCCTTGCCATGCAAATGGACAGTTCTTTCACTCCTAATGCATGCAATCTATGCTTCCAAGCATACCAGGAAATCCTCTACTTTCATTGACTGCGAGGATCTGAGTAGTGTCTTCAGCAGTGAGTGATCTCAAGTACTCTTCCCCGAACACTGCAATCACCGCCCTACAGAACCTGTACAAGCAATCAATGGCGGTGGACTCGGCGATATGGAGATAGTCATCGGCAACATCAGCCGACGCTCCATATGCAAGCAACCTCATCGACACGGTGTACTTTTGCAGTGAGGAAAACCCAACCAAGCCGGTGCAGTCCTTCTTGCAAACGGAATAAGGGCCGAACTCCCGGATGGCATGCGCGATCTTGAGGAAGAGCTTCCGGCTCATCCTGAAACGGCGGCGAAACACATCCTCTTCATGGAGTGGCTGGTCGGCGAAGTAGTCGGCGTACAACATGCAATAGCCCTCTATCCTTTGTCTCGCTTTGCACTTCCGGCGACCTGGCGCCGAACCACCGCGCTTCGGCTTCGCCATCTACATGTACAGCTGGGCGAGCGATGCGAGGATCTGCAAGTGCTCTTCACCTTCGGCGACCTCGGCGCTCTCCTCCTCCAGGAGTACGTCGAGCATCTCCTCGTCGTCGGACTCCATAGCGAGTATCTCGTCCTTGTCGGAGTCCATGACGAGTATCTCGTCATCGTCGGAGTCCATGGCCGAACCCGGCCAAATGCCGAACACTTGGCGGGCGTGGTGTTGGGAGCACGTAGCAAAGCAGAGCTACAACGAAGTTCGGCTAGCGAAAGAGGCGGCGGAGAGGGCGCGGAGATGGGCGGCAACTACGACGAGCGTATCTAGAGGCATGAGCATGTCTCGGCGCAGGGGAGCTCCGTCGGCGAAGTCATGGCGACAGGGGGCGCTGGGAGCTCTTCGCCGCAGTCTAGGCGAGTGGAGTGAGTGGGAATGAGACTGTCTCGCCGACAGAGTTGGCCCACGCATTTTTTTGCGACGTCCGGTGTCCCCAGGACGTACCCGGAAACCTGGGTTCGGTCTAGGTAGGCCGGATCAAAATACGCTCAAATCCAGACGAAACAGATCCTGGGTACGCGACTGAGCCGATTTTCGTGTCCGGACCTAGCGTCCGGATCGGACGTCCTGGATAGGCAAGTGAAGATGCTCTTACCACCCATCCAAAATACCACACAGAATTCCAACGATTACGACGCCAGGTAGGAATCAGGCGGTGGCTGATGGTGCTTCAGTGGTCACCACAAGACGACAGCTGCCTTTGCATCAGATGCATCGGACGACCTGATGCAACAACGCCCACGAATGCGACTTCACAGCATCGCAGTCGCGCTCGCGGCAGGAAGAAGAGCCTGTTTGCTCTCCCTCCCGTCGCGCTCGTCCCGCCCGGCATCAGGAGTTGGTGTCAGGATCGCGTGGTCAAGGCTTCATGCAAGAGGCAAAACGACCGTCGTCCTCTGGCCGAGGCTGGCTGGCGCACCGCGCCGCGAGGAGACGGTTCAAGCTGTGGTCTCGTCTCACTCTATCCCCACAAGACTAAGACAAACAGATTCCCGGCCAACGGCATGCCTCTGTCTATTATAGTACAACTGACTGCTTTCAAACATTTCGAATGTTCACTCTGTATATGCCTATAAAATCAAATGTACCAGGATTTTTCATACTACAGAAACACACTCACTACAGACCGCACCAACCAACAAGTGATCGCCACAGCCACAACAAGAGCTACTACTCGCTAGGCTAGCTACTAACATGCTCTTGCAGCTCAAATCCGGAGCTGCTTCAGGAATAGTTCCATGTCGTCGGCATCCTCGTGGACTGAAGAGGGGGCGCGTTCCGCACGTTCACGTCGAGGGGCAACATCCGGTACTCGATGTCAAGGTCCTTCAACACCCTGATCATCTCCTGGAGCACCAGCTCCCTCCGCACGAACCTCATCCCCATGTCCTGCCAGTTGAGCGTATGTCGGAGCCAAATAGATACTTTCAGCTTGTTGGTCTCATCGACGTCTCGGAGGACAACCATCGCGCCGGGGTACCAGTGTTCCTTCTTGGAGTCGATGTAACTGGAGTCACGAGTGAAAACATCGGTTAGTCTGATGCGATGAGACCAGCAGCAAACGGCACTACAACTTACGGATATCTGACTACTAAAATTGGACAAATATTGGAGGGAAATTTTCAAAATTGTGTTTAAGCGTGAACATGAAACAGAGATAATAATAGAGGCACATATGCGTACCGTAGTATCCTTTCCTTCATGAGGGCCAGTTTCTCCACAGGTGTGGCAACATGAATAGAGAAGTCGATTCCTTCTCCCATATCAGGACTCCTGTAGAAATTGAAAATCGGTTTGGTGGCCAGTACACTGTTTGGATAATAGATCTTCAGGTTATCATAACGGAGAAACACTGTTGTCATGATATTCATTTCCTCTACAACGACCTGAAATTCAAGCGATTAAACTTCAGTCAAGGAACTCACGCCAATATTCAATAAACAAGCAGCACGAAGAAGATATCCGTTACCTGTACTTCTTCAATTTCACAGCGGTCACCGACATCGAAAGGATGCATCACGAACAAGAAGATGATGGCCTCAAAAATCGTCTTCATAGTATTCCCAAATACAAAGACTGCCACAAGAAGCTGTGAACTGATGAACACAAAGAAATGTGTCGTCGCTATGCCAAGAATAAGAAGCCAGAGAACAGACACTATGAGGCCAACGACAACATTGGCCATCTGGTTGAGCTTGTTAACTGCGGTTTTTGTATCATTAAGTGTTAGGGCAAGAGCTTTTCGCTCTCTAAACGCGTTCACCTACAAAATAAACCATATGAAAATGTTAGGAAACACATCATTGAAAGTCAGAAGTCAATGATAATCCTTGATGCAACATAGATAGGATCATTACCACCCAGTTCTTGAGAGACCTCTTGCTGACCCTACAATGCTCCTGTGCTCCTTCAAAAAGATGCATAGCTTTGATGGCTTCCTCCTGCCTCATGAAGCGCATCAAGTCTGCCAAGTATATGTACCTGCATTATTCGTTCATTCACGTCAAGGATATGAATCGAATCGAGAAGTTGGAGCTATACTTTGAACTATATCATTTGGAATACTGAAACAAGGGCATTTTGGTTAAGAATTCTTATTCATTTCTGTAATTCATTCCTCTTTGCAATGAAAATTAAATAAAGCACAGCACTACATAAGTCTTAACAGTTACCATGATGTTTCTAGATTAAGGAAATGATTATCCCATACGTGTAAACTTCATAAGCTAAAAATCCTACATCAAAGATAGAAAAGATATAGCTGTCTATCTGATCTACTAGAACATACTAGACAATAGGAATTTAAGACGATGCAACTCTAATAAACGATAAGGATACCCATAAAAGACTGCCAAGAAATGCTTACTTGGATCCAGGCTTCGCTACATTATGGAAGATCTTCTTGGCAGCCACTTGCGCCTCGTATTCACTGCGAATCTGTGTCCCTGACTCATCCCCATCTCCTGTTGCCTGCTGAATCTGCTCATCCATTGTGGTGAGGGTCCCAAACCGAACAATCTTCATCAGCCTCTTCATGTTCCATGCTGAGACGTTTTTCTGATTGAGCCTATGGAGCTTGTCAATGGTGATCCCTTCATCAACCTCACGCTGTTTTTTCTCCTTGGACAGCTGATTGCTTCCTTCTCCTTTAGAAATTAAACCTGAGATCCGAATGCTCCTTTGCCCTGTTAGATTCTTGGCTGGCAAGGCGGAACGGAGCTCTTTCGGGATGGTTGCGCCTGCACGTTGGAGCTCACGCACCTCCGCAAGAACGTAGTCTTCGTCAACTAGTTGTGGCCCAGAGAGTGTCTCAATGACATATTGGTTGAACAATGCCTCTTGAATCCGATCAAAGTATGTCGAGACATGGAAGGACGAGGCCAGCACCTTGAGCAGCAGCGTCTTGACAAGGCGGATGAGTGTGGCGACGAGGAAGCAGAACAGCACCTTGGTCACATACGGCAGCACCGCTGTGTTGGTCTCCCGTTGGACGTTCTCATCGAACAGGAAGTGCCAAGAGGCAAGAACCAGGCCGAGCCAGAGTGCGTTCTGCACGGCGCCCCGGACGCCATAGACGAAGTAGAGCACACGCTTCCGCAGCACGAAGTTGCGTTCCACACAGAACACAGCGATCCGGATGACCCACCCGGAGACGAGACGGCCACAGATGAGCACAAACACAAGGAGCTCCCATTTCCAGAGGTGGAGCTCCCAGAGCTTCTTCCTGGACAGTCTCTTTATCGTGAGGCTGCACACCAACGCCCCGATGATGAGCACCAGGCTGATCCACTGCAATATGGTGAGAGTGTCCAACTTCCCACGCTTGAAGTCGTCGGGGATGTCATCGTCTATGAAGGGATCGTCCTCCTCCTCCTCCATGGGACCTGACTTGCTGACGACACCGGACTTGCCGGTCCTACGCCCTGAAGGAAACTGGCCGGACTTGCCGGTCATACGCCCTGAAGCTGAAGGGAACTGGCCGGACTTGGGAGGACGCAAGGCAGACGACTTGCGCTCCTCGTCGATGGCACGAGCGGACACGGGTGACTGCGGCGGCGGGTCCATGAGCCGGGAGCGCGTCTTGGCTCGCAGCAGTGGGCCCGCTCCAGCCGGAGTGGAAGTGTTGGTGCAGCGTATCACCTCGCCTTCATCGGCGGCGCGCCTACGGCTGCCGCCACCGTCATCGGAGTCGGACGAAGAAGAGGAGGAGCTTTTGTGGTCCTTGAAGGAGACACGCGCAGCCTCCCGTTCACGGGATAAGGACGGCTGCGACGACGACCTCCCGATGTCCTCCTCCATCTCCGGGTCGAGGTCGAGCGACAGCTCGGCCCCGGACGCCATCTGCTTGCGGATGAAGTTCCCGATGAGGCGCGTGGGCGGGTCCTCGCCGGCGCCCTCCGCCGCGGCGGCGCTCGCCGGTTTCGGCGTGAGCGAAGGGGATAGCGGCGGCGACGACGGCGGCGGCTGCGTCGGCCGGTTCTTGAAGCTGAAGTCCTCGACGCGGCGCGCGGCGCCGTCCCCTTTTCCGCCGCCCTCGTTCTTCCAGAAGTCGTAGGTTCCGTCGTCCCACCCCTTGGTCGGCGAGCTGCCGGCGCTCGACAGCTTCCTGCTCACCTTCGGAGCGGTGGTGGTGTTGTTGTTCGCGCTCGCATTCCCCACCGCCGCCCCGCCGCCGTCTGCGGCGGCAGCGCCGGCGCCGGGGACGGAGAAGGGCGGCGCGGGGCCGTTCCCGTTGCCGTCGATCTTCACAACGACCTCCCGCCGGTCAGCGAGGTCGGACAGCACGTCCTGCTCGCCCGACCGCGACAGCGACTTGGCCGACCCGTAGGACCTCAGGCTGCTCCTGCGCTGCACCTGATCCATCGCCGCCGACCAACAAACACCACACACGCGCGCGTTGGATCGGTACTACCCCTACCCTACTCCACGATCGAAACCGCTCGGGTCGAGTTTAATGACGGCGTCGCCGTTGCCGAGCTAGGGCCGCCGCCCGGGACGGTAGTGTGTACTCTTAACGAGGCGCTGGAGGGTTCGGGAACAACGTGGAGCTTCAACACGCTGACAAACCCTTTTCGCCGCTCGGCTTTGTTGGGCTGGGCGCCCGGTTCGGGGCTTTCTTTTGTAGGCAGCAGCGGCGCCTGTCATGTGACAGCGGCGCGGCGCGCATCACCGCACGCAGGCCTCGCGCCGCTACGTGGCGCGGCAGCGGTCGGGATCAGGAGCAGAGGAGATTAGACAAATCAGATTTACTGGTCAGCGGAGATTTGGGTGCATATCGTGGCCGAGATTAGCGGCGCGGAAGTGGGAGCGCGTCAGCGTATTTTGGCAGGAATTAATTTTTTTTTTAGGGCGGTCGACCAAAGAAAAAGCAGAGATACTTACTACCGTAGAGTAGTAATCACGTGGTATTGTACTACTGTGCTCGTACGGTGGTCTAGGCATGCAAAGCGTGACGAGACGCTGTACGGTACTCTACGGCCGTAATGGGATCTGCAGAAGGTTGCCATCGCGCTGTGCGATCGATCCGTCGGTCTCACACCTCACGGCCGTGCCAATCTCGTTCTCCGTCGGGGTCATGCCGGCCATGTTTAAGGATCCGTGGAAAAAGATCGGCACCATCGGTGCAATGCACGCGTAGCATGTGATCTCCCTCTGCTTTCGGCATCGTGTACGTGGTGTAACTCCCCGATAATCCAAGCGCAGCGCGCCACCGGTAATCCACTTGGTACGTTTCTCGGTTACCGTCCTAATCTCGCGATTTGGACGGACGGACGATCATGGGGAGGGAATGATAATGGACGGTACTACAGAGGCAAGTCGGCTCCGTCGGCTTCAGAGGCCCCGCACGTTTGCTCGAGCGCAGGCTTGGAACCAAAACGTAAATTCTTCACATGGGTGCCGTTGCATAACGATATCTTGACGTGGGATGGTTTGGCCATTAGCGGACGGATTCAAGAGGCCATGGTTGGCCCGCATATACCAATTATTATGTCACACCAATTATGCAGAAGATCGTGATTTCGCCATGGAACGTTCGGGAAAGGGGTCTATCGAGAGAACGCAATGCGTGTGTCTACACGCTCATCGTCAAACTGTTCTCGAAAGGAAAACAAAAGGTTGCCGAAACGTCAAAGCAAAACGTACCGTACCGGTGGGAGATCACTGGCAGTGAACATATGTACAGCCACATGCAAAACTGTCTCCTTGTTTGGCTTATTATGTAACGGAATCGCTTCTACCTCACGAAACACCCCCCCCCCCCCCCCCCCCCCCCCCTCAGTTTGACTGCATAAGGATGGGCCAGCTAGCTACAGTAATGCGTACAACAAAACTTTGTTTATCTGCCGAAACGTCCAGGCAAAACAAGTACCGGCCGGTGGGGGATCACTGTACCACTTGCAATGCGGAGGGTCAGTGTACAAGACTGTAGCAAGTTTCCTGTGTATCCATCGGTATACATTCTGTTCATGATTGTTTTCCTTACTTGGCTTGTGAAAAGGGATCCCCCTTGTACCTAACGAAACGGCTTCAATTAGATGGCAATCATTACATAAACCGATGGAGTATGAGAACAAAACTTTGTTTTATTTGGCAGGGAAGGAGGAAAAAAACGCAAGTCAGATAAAACCAGATGGCACGGCGATTAATTAGCAACATCTCTGGCCAGGCAAGAACGAGTACCACCACCAGCTATAGCATAGACTGGCCCCCATCTTTGCTGAATCTAGGTATAGGTTGGGGTTTGAAAGCAGGAAGCATGAGATGATACCCTTCTTTTTTTGGAGGCGCCCGGCCGGCGCGCCTAGGAGCTGACACGAGAACTAATCGGAACCTTTTGTAGTATAACCTACGTTAAGCTAGTACCAAAGATAGGGAGATTCGTGGTGCATGCAGGACAGATCATTCACCCTTTTCCACAGTCTCGCATCATGACCTTCATGTGTGTCCACCCCTTCTACCTTTTTTTTTTTGAACAGGGCCCTTTCTACCTAGAGTCCCTTGACTAAAAGAAACCTCAGCTTCTACGTGACTTAGTATACGTCGCATCTATTCCAAGATAAGGTCAGGGATCACCCGTTCAAAAAAGAAAGAAAGACCAGGGATCACCCACTCTACTGCTTGCTCATGCTCAAGGTTCTAGATTCTAATTTAACCATGATGACAAGGGCGGCGCCCCGTGTGCCCACCGGAGCCATAAGAATACTCCACTTTCCACTGCCAGCCTCCATTTTTACCGGAAAAAGAGGGCGACGTGTACGGGCGGAATCTCGCGAGGAAGGCGAGTGCGCGCTTGCTTTGCATCGGCAGGGCAGGGCAGGGCGCTGAGCTGCACGCACACCTGTGTGCCGTGCTAGCTGGTCCGAGCCTTCCCGGAGACCGTAGTAAACGCACGCGGCGGGGGCGGGTCCCGAGCTGGCGCATGCAAGCGCCGCGAACCGCCGTTGCTTTCCCGGGAAATGGTACGGTAGGAATGTACGTTACGTTCCACGGTTGCGCGAGGGCCCTGCAAAATCGAGACGCTGCCGTGCCGGCACCTGTACGCGCGAGACCGGAGCGCGCCGGATGGGGACGGCGGGCGGCAGCGCAGCGCAGGGTACGTTGTCGCGCTCGCGCCCCGTTTCATACCGGCCGGAGGGACGCGGCAGCGGGCAGCCTGGAATCTGGATGCTTGGCCACCCACGGCTCCGGCGATGTGATGATGATGATTTCTGGCGGGCGGACAGCTGTCTGGGCTGTGAGCTGGCTGGATTTCAGCACGCGAGTTGTCGAGTGATTCAGCGGAGATATATCGTTGGGCTGGGGGAGGTTTTGGCGTTGTCCGGGCGATTGATGGAGACGTGCCCATGCAGGACGAGACTGCTGTTTTCAGGAGGGGTTTTGTCTCTTTGGATCTTCGGCGTCGTCTTCTTGTGTCGACAATCGGATAGCTATTATCCCCTCTCTCTTTTTTTTCCAGTCTCGCGATTGAACGTGAAGAGAACACGAAGCTGGAGGTGGTTTATGAGTTATCAGCAGGTAGGTCGATAGGCCAGGCCACACTGCTGGAAGGAACAGCACGTAGTCGGAAGAGAACTCGCTGTTAGCTTCTCAGGCTGAATTGTGATAATATCTGCCTAGTGGACAGCACATGCGTGACATGAACCCAAGAATCACTATGGCACGTTCAAGAATTAGAGGCACTTTTGTTAGAGGCATTTTTTATAATTGCCTCTAATTATAGCTATTTGCGGCACTTTGAATAATAGTGCCTCAAAATATGAGATTTTAGAGGCAGTTTTTAAAATGCCACTAATAGTTTAGACTTTTAAGGCACTATTGAATCACTATGGCACGTTCAAGAATTAGAGGCACTTTTGTTAGAGGCATTTTTTATAATTGCCTCTAATTATAGCTATTTGCGGCACTTTGAATAATAGTGCCTCAAAATATGAGATTTTAGAGGCAGTTTTTAAAATGCCACTAATAGTTTAGACTTTTAAGGCACTATTGATAATGCCTCTCATATTTTGAAAAATAAAGGCACAGTTTAGTGCCTATCAGAGGCACTTTGACATGTGCCTCAAAAAGACAAAACTTTTAGAGGTACTTTCTATGAAAATGCCACTAAAATATATCAACTGAGGCATAATTAAAAGTGCCTCAATTGGTTATCATTTAGAGGCACTAAAATATGCCTCTAATAAATAACCAATTGTGACACTATTTGTTGTGTATCCAATAGACAGTTTTTTGACGCACATATGATAATGTCTCTAATAGTTGGCCCTTCAAAGCATTTTAAATATCTTAAATGGATGATCATTTAAGTCACTGCTGGCAAAATGCCACAACACCCACACCCGATCGTCGCCAAGCCCCTTTCTCCTGGCCCCATCCTGTGTTTGCTCCCGCAATCCCTGCTCGCCTCCCGTCCTTCTGAAACGAGATCCTCTTACTACCATTTTACATTCTATGGCAATATGTCAAATACTCGAAAACACACTCGTGAGTCGGCCCAAAGTCCAAAGCCCATTTTAATGAACGAGAAGGAAAGTTGTGCTCCGTCTCATGAAATAAACCCAACATTCGGTTTGTGTTAAAAACAATTGATATTCAGCTTAGGTAAAAAATTGATATTCAGCTCAATTTGGATGCATATGTACTGTTCAGTTTGCACATGGACAAAATTTACTTGAACAATCGTTAACCACTCGTTTACGTTTATTTATACCATTCAAGCAAACACAAAAACATTTTCTTTACAGTCTGTTTAGTTCTACGTATATGCAAGTACTGGAGTTAGTACATCACCACGGGATCAAGCGATAGGCCAACGACTGAAAGCTACGTCAACCGACCAGATGTCGGGTTGTCCGTCTAACTCATGAACGCCCACATCTAGGCAAAAGTTGTTGGCGTATCGTCTACTAGGCCGAGGGTCGTCGGCGTACTTTTTTTAGTTTTCTTAGACATATACAAAATTCGTCGGCGTAGCACAGTCGCACCATCAACGCCATCTGTCACGTGCCTCGCACCGAGGGTCGAGATATGCCGACGGCCGACTCGCACCGTTGGTCTAGCTGGGAGACGACGACAGCTAGGCTACGCCGCGGCTAGAAAGGTATGCGGACATGACCTAACCAGACGGCTAGATGTAGGATGATGGTATTTCGAGATACTCCAACGGAAAAAGCCACTCTGGGTGGATTTCCTCCGGTGCAAACGCACGATGTGCAGCGGCGGAGCACCTTCCGGGGAGATTTCAATCCGGAGGTGGCCAACGACAATTTGCCAGAGATTAGCACCATTGACGACGACGACTCACACTAGGAGGACGACTAGGAGAAGGATGAGGTGGAAGTTAATCAGGAGTAGGTGAAGGTCAAGCAGGAGGTGGTGGCGGCCCAGGCCATTGTCGCACATGCCCCGTCGCCGCTGCCGCAGATGCCTCCACCACCACCACACCAGATGGTGCTATCGCCGCCACCGCACCCAGAATGGTTTTGGCCACAACCGGAGTTTATCGATCTCGCCCACGAGGAGAACAACCAGTAGGCCATCACCGATGTGGTGGTAGTTTAAATTTAGATGCTTTTTGTTTACTTTTTTATGAAGCTATTTTTTGGCATTTTATGGCTCCTGTGTAAATTATTTTGTATGAATGAAATTTTAAGAAAAATATTTCTCCTCCATTGGGCATACCCATGAACACAGGAGGACAAATCATTCCGAACACACTTTAACTACTCCCTCCGATCCATATTAATTGAGTTTGATTTATTAAAATTTGGATGAACATATATACTAAATAGTATCTAGATTCATTTAAATCTAGACAAATTTGAGTTAATTAATATGGATTAGATAAAAACAGACATATTTCGTGTCCTATTTAGGACAACATTGTTGGAGACGGTAGTTTTTTTTATGTGAGATGGAGCACAGTTTTTCTTTTCTATTCTTGAAGTGGGCTTTGGGCCGTGTGTGTTTTGAGAGAATTTGAGCTGTTGCCATCAGTCCTTCCGCGAGCACCCGCCCCGCCGCCAGATGCATCGCCGGCCGGCCGCCCCGTCCCCTTCTGCCGCCACCCACCTCCTCGCCAGCTCGGCCCCGTCCTCCGCGAACCGGCCCCGCCGTCGTCCTTCCCCCAGCCCGCGTGGCTCCGCCCTGCACGAACCCCGCCGCCAGGAGCTCCGCGCCTCCCGAGCCCGCCGCCGCGAACGCCACCGCCTCCCTGGGCTTCCTCTACCGCGAGCGCCCCTCGCCGCTCGCCCGCCACGGTCGCCTCCCCTTCTCGTCTGCAAGCTCCGGCCGCCACTACCTCTTCGCCCCCAGCTAACCCTACTCCTCTAGGGTTTGATCACCGGCGCTGGCCCCATGCTAGCGCTTCCAGGTGGTCACCCCGGCGTCGTCTCCGACTATCTCGTCGTCTCCCTTTACTATGACCCGGAGCCCTAGCTCCCCCACCATGTGGTTGGGGTGCTGCTACTGCTGCCTACTTGGGCTGGTCGTGGCCTCCCTTTCGACGGCAAGGTATTAGGTCCGGCTGGCCTCCTCTTCTTCGACCTGGTAGCCGCTGTTGGAGATATGCCCAAGAGGCAATAATAAAGTGGGTTATTATCATATCTTCATACTTATGATAAATGTTTACATACCATGCTATAATTGTATTAACAGGAAACATTAATACTTGTGTGATTTGTAAACATAAAAGATTCCCTAGTAAAGCCTCTTGTTAAACTAGCTTGTTGGTTAATATATGATCATGGTTTCCTGATCATGAACATAGAGATGTTATTAACAACAGGGTCATATCATTAGGAAGAATGATGTGATGGACATACTCCTATAGATAAGCGTAGCATAAAGATCAAGTCATTTTAAATAGTTCAATTGCTATATGCTTTCTGATACATAGTAACCTAATTCCTTCGACCATGAGATCATGCATATCACCTTTGCCGGATGGATGCTTTGATGACATCAAACACCACACCGTAACTGGGTGGCTATAAAGGTGGCATTGAGTGTTCGAAAAGTATTGGTTGAAACACATGGATCAAGAGTGGGATTTGTCCATCCATATGACGGATAGATATACTCTGGGCCCTCTCGGTGTAATGTCATCCAATTAGCTTGCAAGCATGTGACTGGCTCACAAGGGATCACATATCACGGGAACGAGAAAAGAGTACTTATCGGTAACGAGGTTGAACTAGGTATGCAGAGATACCGACGATCAAAACCTCGGATAAGTAAACTATCGTGAGACAAAGGGAAATTGGTATCGTATGTAAGTGGTTCATTCGATCGCAAAGTAATCGTAGAAATATGTGGGAGCAATATGAATTTCCAGATTCCTCTATTGGTTATTGTTCGGAGAAGTGTCTCGATCATGTCCGCATAATTCACGAACCGTAGGGAGACACACTTAAGGATTCAATGTTGTTGAGTAGTTATGGAATGATGAGTAAGAGAGCGAATGTTGTTCGGAGTCTCGGATGGGATCCGGGATATCACGAGGAGATTCGGAATGGTCCGGAGAATAAGATTCATATAAGGAAAGTCTCGTTTCGGAGTTTGGGAATGATTCCGGTGTTTCCATCGGGAATATTCTAGAAGGTTCTGGAATGTCCGGCACTCCGGGGGGGGGGGGGAGGGTACATGAATGTGTTATATCAAGTTGGTATGATTGCATCATGTACTAAGTGTCATCGCTGTACCAAATAGAGGATTTATTCAAATCCTAGTTTGAAAAGTCAAACGGCTAGTTTGAAAAGTCAAACGGCTAATTTTGGTAAAGAGGAGAAGGAGGTTTGATTGAAACCGAGTTGGGGAGAAGTTCCCTCCTCCAACCGGCGGCCCACCTCCAAGCCGAGTTGGGGAGGGACTCCCCTCCCCTTGGCCGCACCTCCCACCTATAAAGGGAGGGGCAGGGCTGCCCCTCCAAGACACAAGTTCCTATCCTCTAAATCTAAACCCTAGCCACAGCCTCCGGTTTAGAGCCGTTTTGGTTTAGAGCTTCTAATTGCCCTAGCCTTCAGTTTAGAGCATTCTAATTGGTGTTTCTAAACCCTAGACCACTAAAGCTCTCTCATAGTCCACCATACTCGCTCCGGCTTAAGGCGAAGCCCTGCGAGATCTCCCTTCTACTTCCGGTACCACGCCGTCGTGCTGCCGGAATCGCGAGGAGAGTGCTACAACCTCCGCTGCCTGCTGGAACAAGGGAGAGGAAGGTCTTCATCGAGTATCGAACATGTGACCGACTGCGGGAGCGCTGCCGGAACGCAGCGCCGAAAGGATCGTCTACTCGATCTTGAGATCGGAAAGAGTACGACTACATCATCCACGAGAATCTGCTCTCGTTAACCGCTTTGGAATCTTCGAGGGTAAGTTATTCCATCGACTCGTTGCTACAATCTAGTAGATAAATCTTGGCTTGTTTGTTTGTATGCGATAGAAATTTTTTGTTTTCCATGCTACGAACCCCTACAGTGGTATCAGAGTCGTGTCTATATGTAGATCTGTTGCACGAGTAGAACACAATGGTCATTGTGAGCGTTGATGCTTTTATTGTCGATTGCTTCTTGTGTACTTTGCATCTTGCGGTATGTTGGGATGAAGCGGACCGGGCTAACCTTACATGACATCGTTCATGAGACTTGCTCCATGCTTGACATGCAACTTGTATTGCATAAGTGGCTTTGCGGGTGCCTGTTTCTCCTAGCATAGTTAAAATCCAATTTACAACGGGTGATTAACAATACTAGTATCAATGTTGTGGTTCTTGTTCGTAAGTTAGAACGACACTTATTGAAAGCCCCAAATCACGTAAAATATGCAAAGAAAGTAGAGGCGTCTAACTTTGTTTTGCAGGGGTGTGCAGTGATGTGATATGGCCATGATTGTGATTATATATAATGTATGCAATGTTCCTTATTGTAAGTCGGCAACCGGCAGGAGCCATATGGTTGTCTTTAATTTCTGTTAAGACCCACGTGTCTATTCAAAGTAGTTGTAATAGTTGAAGCCGGTGGACGACAACCATGGAGAAGTGTCATTGACCTTGATGCAATGCCGGTGATGATGGAGATCATGTTCGTGCTTGAAGATGGAGATCGGAAGCACAAGAAGAAAGGCCATATCATATCACATATTATGAATTGCATGTGATGTTAATCCTTTATGCATCTTGTATTGCTTAGTAGACGACGGTAGCATTATAAGATGATCCCTCATGCACATGAATTTCAAGTCATAAAGTGTTCACCCTTAGTTGGCACCGTTGCTAAAGCTTGTTGTTTCGAAGCACCACGTGATGATCGGGTGTGTTAGATTCCGCAAGTGTATACAACGTGGGCAAGCCAGATTTGCTCATGCGGAAGCTAAGGTTTGATCTTGACGAACCTAGCATGTACAGACATGGTCTCAGGAACACGGATCACCGAAAGGTAAAGCATGAGTCATATAGGAGATATGATGAACATGTTGATTGTTCGCCATTGAAGCTATGTTAACTCTCGTGATGATCGGTTTTGATATGGTGGATTTGGTTCGTGTGATCACTAAAACAATGTGAGGGATATTGTTTTGAGTGGGAGTTTAACAGCAATATGATTAAAAGTTGAACACTATTTATCATAAATTAAATCAAAGTGAATTTGTATAATTGTTGTAGTCATTGGCATCCGTTTACCACCTTGCGCTTAGTTATAATTGAGATGATAGAACTATAGAATTCTGGTTAGTTACTTTACGAACTGGTATCGTATTGTTTTAAAGTGTTAATCTAAAGTTTAAAAGTCTCATTGCAAACTTTCAGTAAGTTCCGGTTACTCCATGAAGTTTAATAATTGGTATTAAAACAAGAGTGACAATTCCAAGTGTTAGTGTATAAGTATCATGTTTGTCTCCATGATTCTTGATATTCAAAGGATTGTCTTAATATCAAGGTTATCTAGGATCTGAAAGAGTTGTTTCAGAAACCATGATGTGTGGAAGATATTGTGATATCTGAAACGAAGTTTTGGTTGCAACATGATAGAGTATAATATGGCAAAAAGTCATGTTCTCATATTTGATGAGAAATTGCAAAAGGTTGGAGACACTAGTTGTCCTAATCCTACAAAAGGGTTTTGGAGAGCAACATTATACTCACGATTCATATTTATAAGCTAAAAGTAGCTTGATCATGGATAATTCCATGATAAGGGTGAATATTTGATGTAGGTAAAATATTTACTACACCAAGAGATTACTAAAGAAAGGAATTTGAAAGAACACCAAACATTTGATGATGGTGATCTACTTCAAAGTGCAAGTCCAAAGACATTTGTATTTAATTATACACGCTTTGGACTATGTGTCATATGTATGACTCCACTATTGATCTTGATAGATTCTTTCAAACAGAAAAGGAAATACTGAAAGAGAATCTCATAAATATATGGCAGAAAAGAAAAGACTAGAATTGTTCAGTTTAAGTATATAGATGATATACATGTTATGGCTATATTCTTTTCTTATTAAACAATGTGGTTCTTAAGTATTTGATACTGAATTTGTTGGTGTGAATCGTCATACGAAACAACACAATTCATGAACTACAATGGCCTAAGTAACTAGCAAAAGAATATGTGGTGATATTCATCGAGAACAAATAAAGGGTTATTGTGTTGCTCGTTAAACATCAAAGCTTGCCTTCAAGATTTGTTTTATCAGGTATTATGAGAACAAAAGGGTTGTTCAAATAATTGCTGTAATCCATAAAAGATGGATGATTCACAAATCTCGTTGGAGAAATCACATCCATAAAACTAGTGCTAAAAATGTCGAAAGACAAATTGATTGAAAGATCACTTAGTAAGTGACATCGCCGTTTAAATTATATTGGAAAGAAAACATGAAGAAACTCCATGTGTATGGAATTTTGGAGTCTTTTGATTTTGATCAAATGACGCTTGTGAAACTTTCCTAGAGATAATTAAAACTTCGTTCATAGGCCAAAAGGGAACGAATGACTAGCTTATTGGAACTTGTACATATTGTTGTACGAAATCCATTATGTGTAGTCAAGAGCGATGGATTTCAACTTCATATGCTTTCTCCGAAAATTTGAGTGAATATATGAATATTTACTTAATAAGGATGAAGTGTGAAATATTTGAAAAGTTCAAAGACTTTCAACATGAAGTGCAAAATCATTGTAACAAGAATATAAATAGTTTATGATAAGATCATAAAGGAAGATATTTGAGTTACAAGTTTAGCATAATACCTAAGATTTAAGGAATCGTTCCGTGGATTTGCATTTCCCGAAACACCATAAGAGTATGGAGCGTTCGAGATATGTAATTAAACCTTGTTTGACATGGTAAGATCGAAGGTGTAATTCATAAAACTGCCATTGTATTTTAAAGATTAAAAGCTTTAGAGATTACCGTTTTTCCACTGAAAAGAGCTTCATCATAATCCGTTGAAATGACACCATATAAAGTTATGGTTTGGGATAAAACCCAAGTAGTCCTTTCTTAAACATTGGTATGCTATACATAAGAAAGATGTTTGCAACCAAAGTCGGATGAACGTGTCTTTGTTAAGTATTCCTGCATAACACCAGAGACAAAAGTGTTTGTCGCTTAGAACGTCAAGTTTCTTTGAGAAGTAATTTTTAGTGAAAAGTTAAGTGGGAGGACAATAGAACTTTGATAAGGTTAAAGGAACCTTAGCTATATGTGCAAAGTTGCGCAGCGCCGAAAAGTGTTCCGGAGGCAGCAACAATGCTCATGGCTCACGTGCCTCAAAAGTTGTGATCACAGAGATCTAAGTTCCTATTGAAACAAGTAGGTCGGGTAAACAATCAAATACTAAGATTTGAGGGTTGAATCATTATTTGAGAATAATGAACCGACTACATGCAAAGAAGCGATGATGGGCCCTGAATCCGTCAAATGGCTTGAAGCCATAAAATCCGTGATAGTTCCATACATGAGAAATCAAGTTTTGAACTTGAAGGACCCTCGAGAAAGGTGTAAGACCTTACAGTTGTGTTTGGATCTATAAAGAAATAGACATGGATGTTTTACATCTATGAAATAGTCGACATGTTGGGAAAAAGTTCACAACAATGTTCAAAGGTTGACTATGATAAGATTTGATCTTTCATAGTGATATTTAGTCTAGACGGATTAGTGTAGCAACCACTACATATAATTTTGTTATATGGTAGTTGAATAAACAAAACAAGTTCTTTTAATAGAATTGTTACCTAGGACATGTGAGTAACATGGTCCATAGGGGTTTTGTTAATTCAAAGGATGCTAAAAGCATATGCAAACTTCAATGGTTGAAGTAAGCATCGCGGAGTTGGAATCTTCACTATGATGAAAATGTTAAAAGAGTTTGAATTCATCAGAGATGATGAAGATGCTTGCATTTGCAAGAAATTAAGTGGGAGCGCTAAGACATGTTTCTAATACATTATGTGGAAGACATATTGTTGATTGGAAATAATGTATCTTTTATTAACACATGATAAGAATTTCATCTCGATGAAAGACTTAGGCAAAACCCAAATATTTGGCATGAATAGACGCTAATATGGTTGTGCCAGAAGTACATTGACGAGATATTGAATGAGTTCAATATAGAAACTACAAGAAAGTTTCTTGTCGCACAGAAAGGATTGAATGAGTTCAATATTAATGATATATTCAAGTGTATTGACACTTGGTAAGTGAAACAAAGATTTAAGTATAGATTGATACTTGATGTATGAAATCACAAAGAGTATTTATATCAATTATACTGTGATATGTACAAATCCATATATGTCCTATGCTCTAAATGATATGAGCATATACCAGAATGATTCATAAGATGATCATTGGACAATAGTAAGGATATTCTTATGATATTTTGGAAGAACTAAGAATATATTGTTTGTAGAAGTGACAAATAGATGGTTAGTTCATTGTAAAAGTACTACATTGATACTAGTTTTGTCACAAAGTGCAAATTAAGTTTATCTCAATCTAAACTAACGGTGGCACAATATAATGGAAAGTAAGTTCCATAATGGATTTGGATGAGTTCCAAAGTTAAGACATTGTGACAGATACTACAACAAAAGGCTAAATATATGACTGCTATTATAGCAGCTAAAGAGGGCATTTGGGTCAAGTAGTTTGTTATCAAACTAGGTGTAGTTCATAGCGGGATAATACTATGAAGATATATTGTACGACAATATTATCAACATGTTTTAACCCTAAAGAACTAAAGGTCTCACCAAAGGACCAAATTTATACAAAGCCATCTCATTAGAGAATGAGTGATGCGTAGAGACGCAAATACATGCAATTACACACGGACCTGGAAGTGTCAGATCCGGAGATCAGTTGACCACTAGCGAACGTGTACTTACAACACCAGAAAGACATAGGTGTTGAATACACAAAAGTTTGAAACTAGATTATTGACTCTAGTGCAAGTGGGAGACTGTTGGAGATATGCCCAAGAGGCAATAATAAAGTGGGTTATTATCATATCTTCATACTTATGATAAATGTTTACATACCATGCTATAATTGTATTAACAGGAAACATTAATACTTGTGTGATTTGTAAACATAAAAGAGTCCCTAGTAAAGCCTCTTGTTAAACTAGCTTGTTGGTTAATATATGATCATGGTTTCCTGATCATGAACATAGAGATGTTATTAACAACAGGGTCATATCATTAGGAAGAATGATGTGATGGACATACTCCTATAGATAATCGTAGCATAAAGATCAAGTCATTTTAAATAGTTCAATTGCTATATGCTTTCTGATACATAGTAACCTAATTCCTTCGACCATGAGATCATGCATATCACCTTTGCCGGATGGATGCTTGGATGACATCAAACACCACACCGTAACTGGGTGGCTATAAAGGTGGCATTGAGTGTTCGGAAAGTATTGGTTGAAACACATGGATCAAGAGTGGGATTTGTCCATCCATATGACGGATAGATATACTCTGGGCCCTCTCGGTGTAATGTCATCCAATTAGCTTGCAAGCATGTGACTGGCTCACAAGGGATCACATATCACGGGAACAAGAAAAGAGTACTTATCGGTAACGAGGTTGAACTAGGTATGCAGAGATACCGACGATCAAAACCTCGGATAAGTAAACTATCGTGAGACAAAGGGAAATTGGTATCGTATGTAAGTGGTTCATTCGATCGCAAAGTAATCGTAGAAATATGTGGGAGCCATATGAATTTCCAGATTCCTCTATTGGTTATTGTTCGGAGAAGTGTCTCGATCATGTCCGCATAATTCACGAACCGTAGGGAGACACACTTAAGGATTCGATGTTGTTGAGTAGTTATGGAATGATGAGTAAGAGACCGAATGTTGTTCGGAGTCTCGGATGGGATCCGGGATATCACGAGGAGATTTGGAATGGTCCGGAGAATAAGATTCATATAAGGAAAGTCCCGTTTCGGAGTTTGGGAATGATTCCGGTGTTTCCATCGGGAATATTCTAGAAGGTTCTGGAATGTCCGGCACTCCGGGGGGGGGGGGGAAGGGTACATGAATGTGTTATATCAAGTTGGTATGATTGCATCATGTACTAAGTGTCATCACTGTACCAAATAGAGGATTTATTCAAATCCTAGTTTGAAAAGTCAAACGGCTAGTTTGAAAAGTCAAACGGCTAATTTTGGTAAAGAGGAGAAGGAGGTTTGATTGAAACCGAGTTGGGGAGGAGTTCCCTCCTCCAACCGGCGGCCCACCTCCAAGCCGAGTTGGGGAGGGACTCCCCTCCCCTTGGCCGCACCTCCCACCTATAAAGGGAGGGGCAGGGCTGCCCCTCCAAGACACAAGTTCATATCCTCTAAATCTAAACCCTAGCCACAACCTCCGGTTTAGAGCCGTTTTGGTTTAGAGCTTCTAATTGCCCTAGAC
This sequence comes from Avena atlantica, assembly GCA_910589765.1. Taxonomy (NCBI): domain Eukaryota; kingdom Viridiplantae; phylum Streptophyta; class Magnoliopsida; order Poales; family Poaceae; genus Avena; species Avena atlantica. The sequence goes on from OU342738.1 coordinate 230,309,207, forward strand.
TTCGGTTTAGAGCCTTCTAATTGGTGTGTCTAAACCCTAGACCACTAAAGCTCTCTCATAGTCTACCATACTCGCTCCGGCTTAAGGCGAAACCCTGCGAGATCTCCCTTCTACTTCCGGTACCACGCCGTCGTGCTCCCGGAATCGTGATGAGAGTGCTACAACCTCCGCTGCCTGCTGGAACAAGGGAGAGGAAGGTCTTCATCGAGTACCGAACGTGTGACCGACTGCGGGAGCGCTGCCGGAACGCAGCGCCGAAAGGATCGTCTACGCGATCTTGAGATCGGAAAGAGTACGACTACATCATCCACGAGAATCTGCTCTCGTTAACCGCTTTGGAATCTTCGAGGGTAAGTTATTCCATCGACTCGTTGCTACAATCTAGTAGATAGATCTTGGCTTGTTTGTTTGTATGCGATAGAAATTTTTTGTTTTCCATGCTACAAACCCCTACAGCCGCTTCTATGGCTATTGCTAAGGTATGCCTTCCTTTTTGTGACCAACCCTCGAGCTGATGAACTCTAGCTCTAGTTGTAGGGTTAGGGTTTGGTTTAGGATTTAGGATTAGATGTGTAATTTTTGTTACTGGTTGCTAGTCTAGGTTTTAGTGATGACCACCTGTAGCACTTGGCTCATCTATTGATACTGGTGATGTATTATAATGTTACATGTGTTTCTATTCCGTTTTTTCTAACTCTTACAACTAATGGAGTAGTTGGAGTATTATCCTCTCCATATGAAATAATGGAGACATGGTGAATAATGTAATGGAGACATACATCTCATCATCTAAATAAAAGAACAATAGCTTTCTCATGTTTATTTTAGTCTCACTAGTGACTTGTGCAATTTTGGATTTGTTCTTAGGGAGCACTGCCGTGGATAGTGAGAAGATAATGAAAGAGTCCTCATATGATATTTTTGAAGCCAAACAGAAGAAAAAGAAAAGAAAGAAGGTAATAATTCTATGTATAAATAAACATTTGGGTGTGCAATTTCATTTGTTTTTTCAAAAGATAATTTATCTCATTGGTGTGTGCCAAAAGAAAGCACTGATCAACATGCATAAATACTCTATGGGAGTATGTACTGGTTATGTTATCTTTATTCAGTGACTGGGAGTATCGTTAACGGTCTAAATGGATACAGTATTTAACTCTGTTTTCCTTCAGATTTTAGCAAGGTTTTTAACGTCAGTACATGCACGGTGGCCAGCACAATAGATTATTTTGGCAGATATCCAATAGGCAGATAGGAATGTTCAACGACTATTAGATTCAGTCTAATACTGTTGACTAGAGTTTACACATGAATTTGGTTTTTCATGTTCGTTGGCTGCATGTGTATTTGTGTCAAGAGGATCAGAATTACCGTTGACTAGATTTAGGCCCCGGGCATGGAGGAGTAATTTTGATCCTCTTGATACAAACTTTTTATATTGGTTTTTCTTGTGCAGCGGGAAGCATAGAGGGAATCTCAATTTCATGCGTTCCTCTTGATACTAACTATTCATATTGGATTCAGCCATGTTGTAGGGGAGGGAATAAATATGTTGCGGGACCAGAGTATGCAGGGGACGGTGATTCTCCATCGGTCACGCATTCATTTTTCCTATGTCATTTTTCCTGTCAGTTTACAATGCAAGTGCTTGTTTGCTTCCAATGTGTGTCAATACTCTTGTCAATACTAGTAGTGCTTGCAGTATTATTCAAATTTTAGTATCTGCTCATGTCAATTTTAGTATGATAGTTAGTGAGTCACCTCGAACTTTATTTCCTGGTGCATCATCTCTAATTTCTCCTCCCGAATTACTACTACTATGGATTGTCCTCTACATTATCTAATGGTTAATTTCCTTAGAATACATATGTGGAAAAGGAAAATAATTGATTTCATGATAGATGAATGCTGAGGAAGATTCACCTGATTGTCAGAATCATAACAAATAGCTTATGTGTTTTGCTTCTCTCTGTCTCTTTGCAGATTTTCCTTTTCAATTCATTTTAGTGATTGACCTATGTGTTTTCATAAACAAATCTGTTATATGACGATCTCCTATCTCACCCAATTTCAGAGATTGAAGATGATAAATATGGGTTCTGTCTACAGCTAGCTACTTACTTTCGAAGAGACTTGTTTGGAAGGTAACTACCCTTTACATACAACCCATTTATCTATTTTTTATATCTTAGTGGTAGTTGGATTAAAATTTAGGACTGCCTATGCGCCTTAAGCAGGCTAGCTGGTAGCAGATAAACTGTGTAACTTTTTGTACAAATGCCACATTTGTATTGAACAACAGATCAATCGGGTAGAGCATGGTATATTGAGTTGGCTACAGTATACTTCCAGTATTTATTTCAAGTGAATTCTCAGTTGATCATGAACCAAGTCGAGTGGTATATCAAATTGGCTACGTTATGCCCTTTTGATCTTCAAGTTGAGGGGCCTTTTTTCTTCACAGCGTGGTAGTACTGTAAAGCAACGCACTGTAAGGTGTCTTTCAGAATAGTAGTATCTAGAAAATACTCAAACATGCTGTTGAGCAGCTCTAAAACTTGTTAATGTTATATACAGGTCAGTATATCATTTGAGTATCACGTGAATTCTGAAAGTGTTTGCTCAGTAGTAGTAACACGTCATCGTTGATGGATTCACTTGTTTCAGTTTTTGTGTTTATTCAAGTCATCAGTGTATCTGAGATTCATAGATTTACATGTTGATTAAACAGGTAGACAATTTTTTAAAGGAACCACAAGTTGAAAGGGAGCTCATGTTTATAAAGCTACATCCATAAAAGTGCCTCGAGGTAGAAAGTTTGTATGTGCATTGCAGTGATGCTATTTGGAGATTTTAATTTACATATTTAAATTGTACTAGATGTGAGGTTAGAGGTTTACTCTTTGCTTATTTCTCTACTTATACCTAACCAAATTTTGGATTAAAGAAGTCTCGAGAACCGGCAAGTTTATACTTATTTAGAAAATATTAGGAGCTTATTATGCTTTTGCTTTTTACTAGATATAATGGTCCTTATTAATGTAATAGATAGTTTTGCGGCGTGAGTAAATGTGACAAATGGATCCCTTTTGGAGTTTCTCTGCAGAATGATATCCTTATCTTGATTAGCATATTGGTTCCCATTAGTCACCTAAAGTAACTATGTCCATATTTACTTCCATTCTTTCCATCTAAAACAACCTCTAATGAAATGTCTGAGTAAGGTGGTTGATGTTTTGTCTGCCTTCTGAGTAAGGTGGCCTGATCTATCATTGTAAATCCATATATGTTAGTCTTATTGAGATGCTTTTCTTCCCATTAGTTTAGCTTTGAATTTACTGGTCATTCTTATATACAGTATATTACTCGAAATTTGTTCATAGCATACTAGATAGTGACTTGTGAGCTAAGTTGTTTTATGTATGGGACCAGTGGTTTTGTAGGTACATATGATGTTCCCCACTTCATTAAGACATTGAAATATGATGTTCGAATTGTTTGAAATATAGTTTCAATTCAAGAAGTCAGTTTGAAATATAGTTGTTTCTCCAAGATACCTACTTACTGTATATGCAATGTTTGATATCCACACATTCATATTGAATGATGTTCTCAGCTTATCCTAATATTCCCAGCTTATCCTGTTTGGTACTCTTGCTCTTTTGCAGGGGTTGGGGTTTATGCTACTGCAGCCGAATTCCGGAGGCTTTATCCCTGGGGTAGCTGAATCGGGTTCTGCAGTTTCGTGTGTCATGTAGCCAGTGGATGCTTCATCTCTAGATTTTCGGCGGCATTCCCTTCTGTTTGTAGCTGTCCTGGTATGTCCTATACCAACCCCTTATGCTAGCATCTAGCCTGGTTCAAATCCAGTTGAATTGGTGTTGATTGGGAGAACATTCATCATGTTGGTTGGTTTGGATCATTTCAAAGGTCAAGGTCTAGATCATGTTATGTTGTTGTTTGGATAATTTCACGTGTTCATCATAGAAGACATTATTCTGTTTTTATGATAGTTATAGAGTTCCTTGTTAGATTAGGTGTGTAATTGGAGATACACTATACTAGTGTCCTGAACATAGAGATGTAACTTTGGAACCTTTTGGTGTGTAACCTTGTTAGTGAATGTATTGACTTATCATCATAAATTTTACCCTTATGCTATTGGCTAGATACAAGAAAATCTTTCAATAGACGAATCTGACCAAGACTGAACAGTAATTCTCTGTACACCTCATATAGTTGCTTCCCATGCCCTTCTTTTGCAGCCAGTGAATGGATTGACTTTTTTTAAAAGAACCCTTTCATCCCAGCAGCTAGTGAATGGATTGACATCAGCCGTCGGCTCAAGACCTGTCAAGTGTGCCCTCTAGGTTTGTGGCACTGTCGACTCCCACAATATCGTTGATACTTGATACTTGCTACTAGTATCTTTGTTACTTGATACTTGCTAGTATCTTTGTTACTTGATACTTCTTGATGTATTCTTCTGACGTTCCAATTTGCATTGCAGACAACAAGTGAGAGTTCCAGAAGTTTGGTAACAAGCAAAGTGACTTCATCGTTTTTGTACTTCAATGCTAGTAGTGATAGATAGAGAGAATCCATTTGTAATTGCTCTCATTTAATTGTGATTCATTGGTGTCATAGTTGCTGGTTCATTTGATCATTGCGCCGTTGGGAATTTATTGTGATATTAATTGGTGTATTATTTGAATCCGAATTACTGTAGTAAGATGGTGTGTTTGCAGTTCCTGAGATATGTCACTGTTATAATAATTACTGCCATTTTAACCTGAATATTATTGTGAGATGTGCCTTAAAAAGTCAACCATGAGTCATAGTGCCTCAAATGGTTGGTTTTTAGAGGCACTGGTCATAGTGCCTCAAATGGTTGGTTTTTAGAGGCACTGGTCATAGTGCCTCAAATGGTTGGGTTTTAGAAGCACTAGTGATAGTGCCTCAAAAAGTTGGTTTTTATAGGCACTAGTGATAGTGCCTCAAATGGTTGGTTTTTAGAGGCACTAGTGATAGTGCCTCAAATGGTTGGGTTTTTGAGGCACTAGTCATAGTGCCTCAATTGGCTAGGATTTAGAGGCACTCTAATTTGTGCCTTAAGTTGGTTTTTGAGGCACTAGTCATAGTGCCTCAATTGGCTAGGATTTGGAGGCATTAGTCATAGTGCCTCAATTAACTATGATTTAGAGGCACTTTTTAAACTGCCTCAAATAACTTTTACCTACACGACCGTCCTCGGCATTTTTTTAGTGCCTCAAAAACTCAATTATGACATTAATTTGACTATTGGAGGCACTTTAAAGTGCCTCTGAATGCTGTACCTGCCATAGTGAATATTGCGTCACATTGTTCCGTGTGATCTCGATCCAGTTCCATATTACCATGTTACTCAATCAATCTAACGCACTTGTTTCGTCTCTTGTGACGCATCGTGCAGATTTGATCAGAACGAAATGACCAAGCACGTGTACATAATATACATCTACTAACACATGAAACACGATCTAGAAACTCTAATCTTAAATACTCAAATCACCGTGCGGCGCGAAGCCCTCTCTCGGTGCAGATCGTTGAAAATCTAGGTTTTCATCATGCTATATATATCTTATAAGCCGTCGGCTGGCATAAGCTGTATCTGTGAAAATCTCCGGCGTTGTATAAACACTACCCGTTATAGTGAAGTTTTGCTGGCACGTGTCCGTAGTTTTTTTTCCTTTCTATGATTTTCCACGTTAAATTCGTCTCCCCTTGCTATGATTTTCTTTTCGTTCTCCCTTATCTTATTGTAGCGCTTATAACATGTGCTATCAGATCCCCATGTTCCAATCTTATTGTAAGCAATTCACTTGTTCCATGAACAAGAGACCGTTGTTTTCTCCCTAGTGGCAACAGCACATCTACAACCGTAGAGATTTCTGTCACTTCCCTTGGAAAATAGAGGCATGAACACTACAGAAATGGCGTTGTGTGCCGACGGCCGACCGCTACGCCGACGGCTAAAGGTCGGGGCCGTCGGCGTAGCACCGGGCCAGGCCAGCTGTCAACACCCGGATTTTTCAATCCTAGATGCCTGTTATGCCATACATCGCAATCCCAGGATTACCATTTTTGCGAGACATAACAGAATTTGATACCATATAATACATCATCCATTACAAACGATACATAAGTTCTTACACAAATAGGGATCTCATGATCCAGTTCTTAATACAACTTCAAGCAGCGGAATACGTAATAATAACGGTAGCGTAGGCGAAGCTCCATCTTCGGGGTCACATGCAATGCTGACGATGGGAGATGATCCTAGTTGTCGTAACCTTCCTGGGGTTCATCTTCCAGGTACTCCTCTTCATAGTCTGTCCATGGGAATATCCAGGGACAAAGCCATGAGTACTCTTTAAGTACTCGCAAACTAATACTAACAGGTAAAGGGTTTTTTGGATAATAGGACACTAGGCTCTAGGGTTGTTTTGCAAAATCCAGATTTATCTCTACTAAGTTCTAAAGCTAGTCACAATTTTATAACTCCTAAGTGGGATCTTGTAACTCATGTCACAAGGTTGTTGTGGTCAAGTCAAAGTCTCAATTCATTTCACAAATCATTTTGAAAAGTCTGATGGGGGAACAATATGGCCACTCCAAATGTCCATAACCGCGGACGCGGCTATTCGAATAGTTTGACACTCTGCAGAGATTGTACACTTTCACCACATCATTCAATACATCCATCAGGAACAAATCCTGAATTCACCATACTCAGTATGCGGATAATCAATCCTAACCTTTTAATTACACGCCCTAGTATAAGCACCTCTCCTGTGAGTTTGGCCTCCCAACCATGACCAACTGTCATCTTGGGTACTGCACAGGTGGACAATCTTCACAAGGTAGCCTCAGCTCAGACCTTGGCCGTGAGGGAACTAATACTAAGGTATATAAGTTTCCAGTCAAGCCCTACCCAATCTTCGGGTATTGTGGTTGTACGATAAAATTGGAATGGTATCGCATCCAGACAACCATCAGTTTTATAAAGGGCTAAGGCTCATGCCTCAACATTTTCATCACCAAAATCATCAAGTGTTCGGAAACACATGTCCAAAACATTTCAATAGAATGATCCATCATTCCAAGGTTTTCATAACCATTTTTCCACCAAGTAAACCCATCTAAAGTTGATCAAGTTTTATGCTTACCACTAGCATCTACAGGTGGGGGTAGTACTAATGAGGGGTGGTAAACTAGTGGAGTTTCAACTAAGTACAACCTTATATCTTAGGATGATATCAAGGTTTCTAACTTATGCCAAATTTTATGCTCTTTATGCAACCTTCAGAATCTTTCTAGTATCTACAAGTCACTTAAGTCCACTCTAAGTTAAAGCTTTGATAAAGAAATAAAGTAAGAAGCGTGCAAATAAAACTAGGATTGGTTTATCAAGTGGGTATGATCACATATGCTTAAGGCATATAGTAGGCATAGTAACAAGCAAGTATTTGCTTGCACAAAATCAGTATAAGCTTGCTAAATTGCAAGTGTTAGCTTGCATAGGTCAACTTGATTAGTAAGGCTTGCCTTGTGCAGAGCAGTGGTTGAAGTTCGCCTCGGCTTCTTCTTCGTAGTATCCTCCTTACTCCTCGTATCCTTGGTCGGTACTAGCGTCTATGAATAAATACGAGGTACACAATCACCAAACAATACTTAACTACTTGAAATCATCACACACAAGGGTCCTATGGATGATCTAGCATCATCTCTAACATTACAAGGTTAAGGCTTGATTTAATTCCTTTTATTTTTAGAAAAGTAATTTCTACTCATTGAAAAACTACTTAAGATTTAATATTCTCCAAACCAAACATGGGATCATGTTGACACATGTCATCACCACATATTTTAGTCCATGGGAATATGATTTAAAGTGGTGTCACAATTTAATAAGGTTTTAACCTTTTATTTTAATTAATTAAAGTGGCTAGAAATGCCTATGGGGCATTCTTTTATTACTTGAACATTATTTCTGTAAGTAAACCTATATATTTTTATATATTCTGAAAGGTATGGTTAAATGTGATTTTTGAGAGTTGGAATCAACTCAAAAGCTATTATGGTTTAAATTTGAAAAATGTTTGAATGTAGAAAAGCTTCCGCCTTGTTATTTTTACTAAGGATGATCTACAGATCCAAATGACTTGAATCCAACGGGCTTGGATTCAGTATTCACAGACCTTTCCAACAAAATTGGTTTCATTAAATTTGGTGCACTGAATCGATCTGGTTGATTTTTGAAGTTGGGTACAGAAGTGTGTTTGAATTAAAATAGAAAAAGTTTAATTTGAATAACTGGGCTGCGCGGGAAAATTTAACGGGCCGGCCTGCTAAGCGCAGTGCTCTCGCGGGCTGTTTTAGTGGGTGTCCCCACTTGTCAGTGAGACAGGGAGGGGCGAAGCGGTATGGAGCAACATGGGTCGTTCGATCTGATTCTAATCCAACGACTGAGAGTCATCGTCGACGCGAGACAACGCCGGCGAGAACGAAACCTAGCGCGGCCAGTGGGGGGTGCTGGGGGCTCACCGGGGTACGGGCGAGGGCCGGCGAGGCGGGCGAACGACGAAGTCGATGACAGCGAACTCAGGGGTGGTCGCGGCAGCTCCTGGGGTGGACGGAATCGATGGCTCCCTTCTTCTCCAAAGGCGACGGGCTCCGGTGAAATTCCGGCGGGGTGGTGCTCGCCTTGCTCTGAGAACGGTGTGGCATGATCAGTGACGAGAGGGGAGTGAGATGGTGTGAAGAAATCGAGCGGGGGTGGCCTCTATTTATAGTCGAGCGAGGGGACCATCGGGGCGCAAGGTGAGCTCATCGGGGGCGATGTTACAGGCGTCTATTGGCATGGGCAAGGGGAGGGGACGGTGTGGTGTCTCCTGGCGATGCTCAACGACATGGTTTCGAGGCATGGGGCGGTGCATCTTGGTCTAGAACGGGCGATGCTATGTGCGGCAGAGGCGGCGTCTTCGACGGTGAGCGGTGGCTATGCGTCACGGGGCGGCGAACGGGGATGTCTGGCGGTCTGCTGGGTCGATGGGGATTGTATATGCACGCGGCGAGGGCGGCGCGCGGTCTGTGGGCTTCGGTCAAGGGTGGTGCTCTGGCGCACGCTCGGCATGGTCTCTGGCGGTCTGGGCGCGGTTCGTGCGCGTGGTCCAGGGCTTGGCAAGGCTCGAGCAGTGGACAGGGAGTGGCGGTGGACGGTGGGCTGCCTCCCAGACATGCTGGCTAGGCTTGCTGCTGCTCCTAGCTTGCTGTCGACTATGGGGTGGCAAGGGTGTGCTCGGCTGTTCACCATTGATGGCAATGGCAAGCTCATAGTGGTTCTAGTGCTTGGTTAATCTTGCTAGATGACCTACTGAGCTGGTTGTGAGCTAAATGGGGAACCAGTTAGGCAAGAATCACTGCTCACAATAGGGTTTGATGTTTGTTTGATTTGTGTCTGCAACCTGTTTGATGAAATGGCCGCATGAAATCAAGTTTTGAATTTTTAAAAGATTTTTGGTGGGTTTGCTAGATTGGTGCTGGTGAGTCTGCAGATGCTTGGGTTTTGAAAGTTGAGCTTGTTTGAGTGGTTTTTGAAAAAGTGGGATCTTCCCATATGATAAAGATTAAATTTTGAATTGTCATTTAAACTATGCATTTGAAAGTTTCTGGATGATCACAAAGTGGGCCTTGATACTTTGTTATGAGTACATTTAAGGGGTGCAAAGATCCAGAAAGGTTTCTGTTAGATTTTGAAAGTTTGAGACATCCAAAGTAGGCATGGGAGTTAAATTGGTCAAAGTGACCATTCATTTAATATATGTGTTTTGATTTACTTGTCTTTAGGAAAAGTGTGGGAAATGTTTTAGATGATGTTTATTTCACCTGAGAAACATTTTACAAGCAAAGAAACAAACAAACAAACAAGGTGGTTTAAAAGAATTTCAAAATCAATGCTTACACATATGCATGCATTCATAATTTTAATTAGAAAAGTTTTTGTTAACCCCAATCTTGATGATTAGAGTTTGATGTTCCAAGTTTAGTATTTTTGGGATGTTACACCAGCCCAGCTTCCGAGCCCTCAGCATAGCGCAGCCGTCGGCGTAGCGACAGGTACGCCGAGGGTGACCGTCAGCGTACGGGGTGGCCGCGTGGCACTAGACAGGCCAGACCGGGACGGGCCCTAACGACGTCAGCATTACGCCGAGAGCCGCCGACGGCATAGGCTACGCCGACGGTCACCCTCGGCGTACGTCCCTCCTACGCCGATGGTGACCCTCGGCGTACAGATGCACATTTTTTCCTTACCAAATTATTTGTATTTATTTATTAGTATCAATTATTAAGGTTCTATTTTATCAATTGGATGGATTCGTAGCCTCCGAATAATAGTCTTCACGCCCACATGAAATATCGAATCTTCTCACAAGTTGAGAAATTTGCATGTTTGTGTGTTATTATCACATGTGCGTGAAATTTATATGTCACAAATTTTTGTGAAGTTGTTCAAAGATTCAATCACATGTGCGTGTCCCCCCTCGCATGCATGCGGAAGCGAAGGTTCTGGACCCGTATAAGGGGGAATCTCCCCGTTTAGGTGAAACCGGGTAGGATAGTGCCCCAACTTGTGAACCAACATGGTTTTACATCACCCTATGACCTAAGCAAACACAAAACAAGAGAGAGCTACGCCGGGCTACCCCTGTCAGAGGAACGTCTAGGGGGGTAGACGATCCGGGTGTGCACAGATCAGGATTTCGCCGGAGGAAGACCGCGAGAACATTGGAATCAGATGAAAACTTGCATGTGTCCCTAGCATATGTGTGTGAGTGTGGTGAGAGGTTGGTATAGGTGCTTGCATGTGTCCCCCCTCGCATGCATGCGCTCTAACCTAGAAGTGAAGGTTCCGAACCCGTATAAGGGGGAATCTCCCCGTTTAGATGAAACCGGGTAGGATAGTGCCCCAACTTGTGAACCAACATGGTTTTACATCACCCTATGACCTAAACAAACACAAAACAAGAGATATCTATGCCGGGCTACCCCTGTCAGAGAAACGTCTAGGGGGGTAGACGATCCGAGTGTGCACAGATCAGGGTTTTGCCGGAGGAAGACCACGAGAACATCGGAATCAGATGAAAACTTGCATGTGTCCCTAGCATATGTGTGTGAGTGTGGTGAGAGGTTTGTATAGGTGCTTGCATGTGTCCCCCCTCGCATGCATGCGCTCTAACCTAGAAGCGAAGGTTCCGGACCCGTATAAGGGGGAATCTCCCCGTTTAGGTGAAACCGGGTAGGATAGTGCCCCAACTTGTGAACCAACATGGTTTTACATCACCCTATGACCTAAACAAACACAAAACAAGAGATAGATATGCCGGTCTACCCCTGTCAGAGGAACGTCTAGGGGGGTAGACGATCCGAGTGTGCACAGATCAGGGTTTCGCCGGAGGAAGACCACGAGAACATCGGAATCAGATGAAAACTTGCATGTGTCCCTAGCATATGTGTGTGAGTGTCGTGAGAGGTTGGTATAGGTGCTTGCATGTGTCCCCCCTCGCATTCATGCGCTCTAACCTAGAAGCGAAGGTTCTGGACCCGTATAAGGGGGAATCTCCCCGTTTAGGTGAAACCGGTGAAGGGAATATGCCCTGAGAGGCAATAATAAAGTGTTTATTATGTGTATTCCAAGTATATGATAGATGTTTATTTTGCATGCTATAATTGTATTAATACGGAAACGTTAATACATGTGTGTTTAATAAACAAAAAAAAAGTTCCTAGTTATGCCTCTCTCATAAACTAGCTCGTTGATTAACAAGATGATCAAGGTTTCCTGATCATGGACATTGGATGTTGTTAATAACGGGATCACAACATTAGTGTAATGGTGTGATGAACATTCATCCGAAGTATAGAATTACGATCAAAGTCATTGAGTTTATATTGCTATAACAACTTATGAAGTGATCCTAATCCTTAGACCATGAGATCATGTCAATCACTAACACCAGAAGAGTTTCTTGATAACATCAAACGTCACACCGTAACAGGGTGATTATAAAGATGGATTCAGAACTAATAAAGTGTTATGTTGAGGCTCATAGATCGAGAGTGGAATTTGTTCATCCCGATGACGGATAGATATACTCTGGGCCCTCTCGGTGATATCACATTGATTAGCTTGCAAGCAAGTGATTTGATCACTAGAATGTTATATCACAGGAACGAGAAAAGAGTGCATGTCGCTAACGAGATCAAACTAGGTATGGAGATACCGATGATCGAATCTCGGACATGTAATATATCGTGAAACAAAGGGATTAAGATACTAGCATAAAAGGTTCCGACGATCACAAGAAAGTCATCGTTGAATGTGTGGGAGTCAGTATGGGTCTCCAGATCCCGCTTCTGATTATTGATCCGAGAGGGGTCTCGATCATGTCCGCATTATTCACGAACCGTAGGGTGACACACTTAAGAGACACTGACATCCAATTGGAGCAAATGTTTCATGCCGAAAGAATAAACAAGCGTAGGAATTTATTTCACTAGATACCGAAACAGGTTTTCGGGTGAAATTGCATAAAGTGGTTATGCATGTGAAATAGAATTCTAGCAAGGGGTTATTTGTGAATGTTTGTCATTAAATTAATTGACAAAATTCTGAATAAAATAAAAGAGTTTTATTTAATGAGAGTTTGCATTAAATTTGGTGGAAATTTAATGGGAATTTGAGTGGACTTTTGAGTGGAGGGATTTTAAAGGGCATTTTGTGAGTGGAGTGTCCACCCACATGAATGAAGGAGGGGAGGGGGCAGCCCCCATGGCCGGCGGCCACCCCCTTGGGTGCCCCCCTCCTCCTATAAAAGGAGCCCCCCTCCTCACTTGTCTCTCACACCTCCTCGTGAAGGATCTCTCTCCCCCTCTAGAATTTATCCCCCATGGTCTCGGACTAGCGAGATACATGTTCCCGGTGGCTATTCGACAAGAAAGAGTTGTGCTTCCGCTGCATCGCTGGAGCGAGGAGGCGGAGGTTGCTCGGTGGCTCGAACGTGTGTGCGAGCACGAATGCGCTGCTGATTTGCGGCGCTAGGACTTCCTCTCGATCTTGAGATCGGCAAGAGATCGTCTACATCAACCACGAGTTGAACTCGTTAAGCTTTGTCGGTCTTCAAGGGTATGTTCTCTACGGATATACATCCTCCCGTTGTTTGTATCTAGTAGATAGATCTTGGTATATAGTTCACATCGTAGGAAATTTTTTGTTTTCTATGCTGCGAACCCTACAGTGGTATCAGAGCCGGATCTATGTGTAGATACTTTACACGGGTAGTACAAATATGAGTATGTGGGCGATGATGATCATGTTGTTGCTCCTTTGTTGTAATTTTGGATATTGGTGGCATAGTGGGATGAAGCGGCCCGGACAAACTTTACATGTCCTCGCACATGAGACCTGTTCCACGCTTGACATGCAACTAGTTTGCATAAGTGGCTAGCGGGTGTCTGTCTCTCCTACTATAGTCAATATCTATTTTGCAAGCGAGTTTTCAACAATTTGATTATCCTCGTTGTGGTTCATGTTCGTAGGTAAGAACGGTTCTATGTCGAAAGCCCTAAGCCACATAAAACCTGCAATGGATAAATTAGAGGCGTCTAGTTTAGATTGTTGCTGGGCTAGTGTTATGATATGGTAGTGTTGTAAGTAGAAGTATGAGATGATACTCTTACAACACACATAGCGTGTAAAATCCATAGACCTTGGATTTACACATATAGGTATGATAGTGATCATGCCACGATGCACATGATAGAGATCATCTGCGGGAACCATATAATTTCACTAATAAACATATGATGTTTGATAGCATCTTATATTGCTTGTTTAGCGCTTTGTTAGCATAATAAGATGATCCCTCATTTAAATATCAAGATAAGAATGTGTTCTTCCTTTAGTATGCACCGATTATGTTTTCGTCGCTCCAAGACATCACATGATGATCGGGTGTTCTTGGATCCATGACCATATTTCGGGTGTAAAACAGTTACACATGCGAATACTAAGGTTCTAACTTGGCGAGCCTAGCATGTACAAACATGGCCTTGGAACACGGACCGAAAGGTTAAGCATGAGTCATATAGTTGATATGATGCCCATTTGATGCTCGCCTTTGAAGCTATACCGACTCACGTGATGATCGGACTTGGTGTAGTGGATTTGGTTCATGTAATCACCAAAAAGGCACGAGGGATGTCGTTTTTGAGTGGGAGTTCATTCGTAATATAGATTAGTTGAACTCAATCTATCATACACTTAGTCTAAACTTTACAAATTCTGTTGTAGATGGCACCACCTGCTTTTAATTTCAATGTGTTCATGGAGAAAGAGAAACTATCAACGAACGGTAGCAACTTTACCGAATGGGCCATGAATTTGAGGATTCTCCTCTCTGCTGCACAAAAGCAATATGTGCTAGAAGCGCCGTTAGGCCCCCCACCTTTTTGATGATGCCCCTGACGAGGAGAAGAATGTCTATCAGACTCGTCAGGAGGACCACAACTTAGTTCATTGCGGCATATTGTATGGGCTAGAGCCGGAACTTCGAAAGCGTTTCGAAAACGGCAATGCATTTGATACAATGGGTGAGTTGAAAATGATTTTCGACACACATGCTGCTGTAGAGAGCTACAACGCTTTAGAAAAGTTCTTTAGATGCATGATGGAAGAGCACAACTCCGTTAGTGAGCATGTACTCAAGATGTCGGGTTACGCCGATAAGCTTGTGTCCTTGGTAATATCGATTCCCATTGACTTAGGCATCCATCGTGTTCTGCAGTCTCTGTCACCTAGCTATAAGAGCTTCGTGATGAACTATAATATGCAAGGCATGAAGAAGTCTCTCCCCGAGCTTCTGTCAATGCTTAAAACTGCAGAAGTGGAGATCAAAAAGGAACATCAAGTGTTGATGATCAATAGGAACACTGGTTTCAAGAAAGACAAGAAGGGAAAACGGAAGGGAAGTAAGGGCGGCAAGCCTGTTGCCGCGCCTAAAAAGAAACCCTGAGTTGGACCTAAGTCTGATTCCGAGTGCTACTATTGTAAGGGGACTGGCCACTGGAAGCGCAACTGCCCCAAGTATCTGGCAGACAAGAAGGCCGGCAAGGCAAACAAAGGTATATATGATATACATGTTATTGATGTGTACTTGACTAGTGCTCGCAGTAGCACCTGGGTATTTGATACCGGTTCAGTTGCTAATATTTGTAACTCGAATCAGGGGCTGCGGAACAAGCGACCGCTAGCAAGGGGTGAGGTCAAGATGCGTGTCGGCAATGGATCAAGCGTTGATGTGATCGCCGTCAGAACGCTGCCTCTCCACTTACCGTCGGGATTAGTTATAAACTTGAATAAATGTTATCTGGTGCCTGCACTGAGCATGAACATTGTATCTGGATCGTGTTTGATGCGAAGTGGTTATTCATTTAAATCCGAGAACAATGGTTGTTCCATTTATATGAATGAAATCTTTTATGGTCATGCACCGATGATGAATGGTTTATTTCTATTAGATCTCGATGATAATGTTACACATATTCATAATGTTGATGCTAAAAGGATTAAACTTAATGATGATATATCCGCATATATGTGGCACTGCCGTCTAGGTCATATTGGCGTTAAACGCATGAAGAAGCTCCATTCGGATGGACTTTTGGAATCACTTGATTATGAATCATTTGATACATGTGAGCCATGCCATATGGGCAAGATGACTAGAACGTCGTTTTCCGGTTCAATGGAACGGGCGACAGATTTATTGGAAATCATACATTCTGATGTATGTGGTCCAATGAGTGTGTCGGCGCGAGGTGGATATCGTTATTTTGTTACTTTCACGGATGATTTGAGTAGATACGGTTATATCTACTTGATGAAACACAAGTCTGAAACCTTTGAAAAGTTCAAGGAATTTCAGAATGAAGTGGAAAATCATCGTAATAGAAAGATCAAATTTCTACGGTCCGACCGTGGAGGTTAGTATCTAAGTTACGAGTTTAGCACTCACATGAAAGAGTGTGGAATTGTTTCACAACTCACACCTGCCGGAACACCACAGCGAAATGGTGTGTCGGAACGTCGTAATCGTACTTTATTAGATATGGTTCGATCTATGATGTCTCTGACGGACTTGCCATTGTCATTTTGGGGTTATGCACTAGAAACTGCTGCATTCACTTTAAATCGGGCACCATCTAAATCCGTTGAAAAGACACCGTATGAATTGTGGTTTGGAAACAAACCTAAGCTGTCATTTCTTAAAGTTTGGGGATGCGATGTTTATGTGAAGAAACTTCAACCGGATAAACTCGAACCCAAAGCGGAAAATGCGTCTTCATAGGATACCCTAAAGAAACTATTGGGTATTCCTTCTATCACAGATCCGAGGGCAAGTTTTTTGTTGCCAAGAATGGATCCTTTCTAGAGAAAGAGTTTCTCGCGAAAGGTGTGAGTAGTCGGAAGGTAGAACTCGAAGAGGTTGTGGAACCTTCTCTTCAAAGTATGGCGAGTAGCGCAGCGCCGGAAGTTGTTCCGGAGTTGGCTCCACCTGTTGAAGAGGGAACTAATGATAATGATCATGAAACTCCGAAAGAGAGTACTACCGGACCTCGCAGGTCAAACAGGACGCGTGCAGCTCCCGAGCTGTACGGAAATCCTGTCATGAATTTCATGGTTGATGAAAATGATGACCCTGCGACGTATGAAGAAGCGATGATGAGCCCGGATTCCAACAAATGGTTAGAAGCCATGAAATCCGAGATGGAATCCATGTATGAAAATCAAGTTTGGAACTTGGTGGAATTACCTCACGACCGAAAGGCCGTGGAGAACAAATGGATTTTCAAAAGGAAAACTGATGCTGATTGTAATGTGACCGTCTATAAAGCTCGACTTGTCGCAAAGGGGTTTCGACAAATTCAAGGAGTTGACTACGATGAGACTTTCTCTCCCGTAGCGATGCTAAAGTCAGTTAGGATTATGTTAGCAATTGCTGCATATTTCGATTATGAGATATGGCAGATGGATGTCAAAACCGCGTTTCTCAATGGTAATATTGAAGAAGAGTTGTATATGATACAACCAAATGGTTTTGTCGATCCTAAGGATGCTAACAAGGTGTGCAAGCTTCAGCGATCCATCTATGGATTGAAGTAAGCATCACGAAGTTGGAATCTCCGCTTTGATGAGGTGATCAAAGAGTTTGGATTTGTCCAAACTTATGGAGAAGCTTGTATTTACAAGAAAGTGAGTGGGAGCAATGTGGCATTTCTGATATTATATGTGGATGACATATTATTGATCGGAAATGATATAGATCTTTTAAACAGTGTTAAAAGTTATCTAAACAGCAAATTTTCAATGAAGGACCTAGGTGAAGCGTCATACATATTAGGCATAAAAATCTATAGAGATAGATCTAGGCGCCTAATAGGGCTATCGCAAAGTACATACCTTGATAAGATTTTAAAGAAGTTTAAAATGGACAGAAGTAAGAAGGGGTTCTTACCTATGTTGCAAGGCAAGACATTGAGTAAGACTCAAAGTCCGGCTTCGGCGGAAGAAAGAGAGATAATGGACAAAGTCCCCTATGCTTCAGCCATAGGCTCTATAATGTACGCCATGCTATGTACAAGACCGGATGTGGCACATGCTATTAGTTTGACTAGTAGGTACCAATCGGATCCAGGTTCGGAACACTGGATAGCGGTCAAGAATATCCTTAAGTACTTGCGAAGAACTAAGGATATGTTTCTTGTATACGGAGGTGAAGAAGAGCTCGTTGCTAAGTTTTATGTCGACGCTAGCTTTGACACCGATCTGGATGACTCTAAGTCTCAATCCGGATACGTATTTCTCATGAATGGCGGAGCGGTTAGTTGGAGGAGCTCCAAACAACCTGTGGTAGCGGGATCAACAACGGAGGCCAAATATGTTGCTGCTTCAGAAGCGGCTCAGGAAGCAGTTTGGATGAAGCAGTTCATATACGAACTAGGAGTGGTGGCAAACGCGTTGGACCCAATGGTGATCTATTGTGACAACAATGGTGCCATTGCCAATGCCAAAGAGCCAAGGTCTCACAAGCATTCCAAGCATATTAAGCGCCGGTTTCACTCCATCCGCGAGTATGTCAAGGATGGAGATATAAAGATTTGTAAAGTACATACAGATCTCAATGTAGCAGATCCGTTGACTAAAACTCTCCCTAGAGCAAAACATGATCAACACCAGAACTCAATGGGTGTTAGATTTATCACTATGTAACTAGATTATTGTCTCTAGTGCAAGTGGGAGACTGAAGGGAATATGCCCTGAGAGGCAATAATAAAGTGGTTATTATGTGTATTCCAAGTATATGATAGATGCTTATTTTGCATGCTATAATTGTATTAATACGGAAACATTAATACATGTGTGTTTAATAAACAAACAGAAAGTTCCTAGTTATGCCTCTCTCATAAACTAGCTCGTTGATTAACAAGATGATCAAGGTTTCCTGATCATGGACATTGGATGTTGTTAATAACGGGATTACAACATTAGTGTAATGGTGTGATGAACATTCATCCGAAGTATAGCATTACGATCAAAGACATTGAGTTTATATTGATATAACAACTTACGAAGTGATCCTAATCCTTAGACCATGAGATCATGTCAATTACTGACACCGGAAGAGTTTCTTGATAACATCAAACGTCACACCGTAACAGGGTGATTATAAAGATGGATTCAGAACTAATAAAGTGTTATGTTGAGGCTCATGGATCGAGAGTGGAATTTGTTCATCCCGATGACGGATAGATATACTCTGGGCCCTCTCGGTGATATCACATTGATTAGCTTGCAAGCAAGTGATTTGATCACTAGAATGTTATATCACAGGAACGAGAAAAGAGTGCATGTCAGTAATGAGATCAAACTAGGTATGGAGATACCGATGATCGAATCTCGGACATGTAATATATCGTGAAACAAAGGGATTAAGATACTAGCATAAAAGTTTCCGACGATCACAAGAAAGTCATCGTTGAATGTGTGGGAGTCAGTATGGGTCTCCAGATCCCGCTTCTGATTATTGATCCGAGAGGGGTCTCGATCATGTCCGCATTATTCACGAACCGTAGGGTGACACACTTAAGAGACACCGACATCCAATTGGAGCAAATGTTTCATGCCGAAAGAATAAACAAGCGCAGGAATTTATTTCACTAGATACCGAAATAGGTTTTCGGGTGAAATTGCATAAAGTGGTTATGCATGTGAAATAGAATTCTAGCAAGGGGTTATTTGTGAATGTTTGTCATTAAAGTAATTGAAAAAATTCTGAATAAAATAAAAGAGTTTTATTTAATGAGAGTTTGCATTAAATTTGGTGGAAATTTAATGGGAATTTGAGTGGACTTTTGAGTGGAGGGATTTTAAAGGGCATTTTGTGAGTGGAGTGTCCACCCACATGAATGAAGGAGGGGAGGTGGCAGCCCCCATGGCCGGCGGCCACCCCCATGGTGCCCCCCTCCTCCTATAAAAGGAGCCCCCCTCCTCACTTGTCTCTCACACCTCCTCGTGAAGGATCTCTCTCCCCCTCTAGAATTTATCCCCCATGGTCTCGGACTAGCGAGATACATGTTCCCAGTGGCTATTCGGCAAGAAAGAGTTGTGCTTCCACTGCATCGCTGGAGCGAGGAGGCGGAGGTTGCTCGGTGCCTCGAACGTGTGTGCGAGCACGGATGCGCTGCTGATTTGCGGCGCTAGGACTTCCTCTCGATCTTAAGTCGGTAAGAGATCGTCTACATCAACCACGAGTTGAACTCGTTAGCTTTGTCGGTCTTCAAGGGTATGTTCTCTACGGATATACATCCGCCCGTTGTTTGTATCTAGTAGATAGATCTTGGTATATAGTTCACATCGTAGGAAATTTTTTGTTTTCTATGCTGCGAACCCTACAACCGGGTAGGATAGTGCCCCAACTTTTATGGCAAAGTCGGCCCAAACTTTGCTTTACATGTACATATGTCCTAAACAAAACCAAAACAAAAGGAAAAGTCCACTGGGCTACCCTCGTATAGAGAAAGCTATAGGGGTAGACCACCGGTTCTCTAGGAGTTATAGCACTTGGAAAATCTGTGAGATCATCTTATCTATAATTAAGTTGGAAAGATTGAATTACACAATTCCATCATAGCATATAACTACATCTCGCAAGATGACCATTAGATTCTTAGTGAGGAGCTATAGGGGTAGCCCACGTCTAGGGTTATAGGGGTAGCCCACATCTAGGGTTTGCTTGTAAAACGAGCACAAGACGAAATAAAAAATTATATATTAATAATATATAGTTTCTTCTATAATAGTAGACACTAAATAAAGTATCTTGTATAATTTGATATTAAACAAAAAAACCTTCCTTAAAAAAACATGTCTACCCTGAAAAAAAAACCCTAGCTACGCCGACGGCTGCCCTCGGCGTATGCCTGACCGTCGGCGTATCCCTATCCTTTTAGGGTTTCCCACGCGGCCTACCCGAGCCACTCGTTGCTCCTCTCCAATCCAGAGCCCACGCCCGCCCCCGACCCCGACCCCGCCGCCACCAGCCGCCATTCCCGCCGCCAGCTCCTCCCCTATTCCCGCCGCCGCCAGCCCTTCCTCCCCCGAGCCTCCACCGCCCCCTCCCTCCCCCCGTAGCCAACGTCGCCACCCTCCTCCCTCCCTCCCCCGTGCGAGCCACCGCCGCCTCCCGTGCCTCGCAGGTTCCGACCCCGTCGCCACCAGCCGCCACCAGCCGCCATTCCCGCCGCCAGCTCCTCCCCCATTCCCGCCGCCAGCCCTCCCTCCCCCGAGCCTCCACCGCCCC
Organism: Avena atlantica; assembly: GCA_910589765.1. Lineage (NCBI taxonomy): Eukaryota > Viridiplantae > Streptophyta > Magnoliopsida > Poales > Poaceae > Avena > Avena atlantica. The sequence goes on from OU342738.1 coordinate 230,330,167, forward strand.
CTCCCTCCCCCCCATAGCTCCACCCCTCCCTCCCTCCCCCGCCGTTGAGCGCCACCACCGCCTCGCTGAGCGCTGCCGCCTGCCAACCGTGCCTCCCTGAGCGCCTCCGTCTGCCTCCCGCCTGCCTCCCGTGCCCAGCACCGCCGCCCCGAGCTCGCCGTCCCCGCAGGTACCTCCTGTAGAAATAGAAATAAAACTAGGTAAAAATAAAATAGGTAGAAATAAAAATAAAATAGGTAGAAATAAAATATGTAGAAAATTATTTAGAAAGAGAATAGGTAGAAATAGAATAGGTAGAAATTTATTTAGAAAATAGAATAGGTAAAAAATTATTTAGAAATAGAATAGGTAGAAATAGAAATAAAACTAGATGCAAAAATTATTTAGAAATATAATAGGTAGAAATAGGAATAAAACTAGATGCACAAAGTAGAATTTTTTTGAATGAGCCTAATTATACATGTTGTGACTAAGGTGTTGTCTTTATGTAAATGTACGAACTTTGTAGTGTTTCGGGAGTGACTGTCGTTGCGGGAGATGGTGTAGGTGACACCTCGATCCCGTCTCCGAGTTCCGTCGCCGACCTCGACACTCGGTTGATCGACTACTTCCTCTATCGTCGAGGGTGAGAATCTATTTCTAGATCACCAAGTCTGTCGCGTCACCTAGGCGTCATCCCGACTGTAAGCGTTACGCGACTTAATATGCATTAGTGGTCTCGCATATTTTGAACCGTGACGCTTATGGCTTTTATCGCGCAGTCGGCGGATTCGTAGTTGGGTATGGTTCTCCCTGGCTCTACCTCGATTCAAGACAGGATTTCCGTGGCGCCTCCTTGTTGTTCTCCGGATGCACATGCTCTTGGCTTTTGTCGAGACATGTATCGGGAGAGCAGCGGGGAGGTGCTGCCGAAATTCTGCTCGGATCGGGGTAGAAACAGGGAGAACTTACCGAATCTACGGATCCGGCGGCTGGTTAGGACCCTCTTTTCCTATTATATATGTAGGTTGATGAATGTGTAAAAATATGAAACATTTAATCTCCTGTTTGATATAAAATGTTATATTTGTTGTTTGTCTCCCAACAAAGCAGAAGAGGATGGCTGATAATGGGTGGATGTACAGTGGCCGTATTAGTGCGACTAATAAAACAGACGATTGGGTACGGAACACTCATTTGTTAGTGAATGAGTTAGCGCGTGGTTCGAAGGCAATGGTTCGGGCACTTTGTCCCTGCGCTCATTGCACTAAGTGTCATCGTCAGGGAAAGGATGACATGTATAAACATCTTCTGCAATATGGGTACATGTCTAACTGTGTCACGCAAGTCGACTTTGCTCGGTATGAACGTGACAGAGGTGAGGTGATGCGTCAGCGGATCAATGGCAATGAGCACGATGGGATTAGAAACATGCTAGATGATCTCATCGATGCCGACCAGCCGAATTCGCCACCTCCACGGGAGGAATCACCAGAACCGGAGGAACCGCTAGAACCGGAGGAACCAGAGCCAAACGTGAAGGCCTTCCTTGATATGATGGCCACGGCTAAGAGGCCTCTGTACGAGGGTGCAAAGATTTCTCAGCTCGATGCCATCTCTCAGTGTCTAGCCAACAAGTGCCAGTACTCTGCCACCCGTTCTCACTTTGAAGCTAATCTGAGAACATGTGGTAACATGTTGCCCGAAGGGCATTGTCTGCCTAAAATCTTTCATGGAACGAAGAAACTCATGAAGGAGCTCAACATGGATTATGAAAAGATAGATTGCTGTCCAAAAGGCTTCCTTTTGTTTTGGAAATAGTTTGTGGGTGACAAGTACTGCTCCATTTGTAAGGCCTCTAGATATGAAGAGATAAAGGGGAAGGATGGTCAGGTGAGGCAGTCGAAGGTCGCTAAGAAGATACTTCGGTATCTCCCACTCATAAAAAGAATCCAGCGGATTTACTTGAGCGAGGAGACTGCCAAACAGATGACGTGGCACAAGAAGGGGAAAAGATACGAGGACGAGCACGGACGGAAGAAGATGGGACATCCATTTGATGGTAAGGCATGGAAGAACTTCGATGACAAATACCCCCGGTGGGCAGAAGAGGCTCGGAATGTTAGAATTGCGATAGCAACAGATGGCTTCAACCCATATGGTATGTAGACGGCCTCGTACAGCTGCTGGCCGGTGTATGTTTTTTCGCTCAATCTCCCTCCCGGAGTATTAATGCAACGGAAGACCATGTTTTTGTCGCTGATAATTCTAGGACCTGAGTATCTAGGGAAGTACTTGAGTGTCTACATGCAGCCGATTGTGGATAATTTGAACCACTCTTGGATACACGGGATGTTGACATACGACCGATTATCAAGGAGAAACTTTTTGATGAAAGTTTGGTTGCAGTATACTATGCATGACATGCCCGGGTATGCCCTAACGTGCGGATGGTGTATAGCTGGTAAGTGGCCATTCCTAGTGTGCAGGCACCGACTTGAGTTCCTTTGGCTAAAGCCGGGTAGCAAATATGTTGTGTTTGACACGAATCGACAGTACCTCAAAAGAAATCATTCGTTTAGAGAAGATAGAAAGAACTTCAAGAAGGGCAAAGTTGTGCATGAATTAAAAGAGGTACCAAAGTTCGAGGGTGCAGCTATTGATGCCGAGCTACGTGCTCTCGTGCCCGCGACGCCTGGAACTGGCCATCAGTTTGCGGGATATGGTGTAACGCATAATAGGACTCACGTGGTAGCCTTAACGAATCTCGTGTATTACAAGGACCTCGAACTTTCCCATAACATCGATGTGATGCACACCGAAAAGAATGTCGGGGAGTCCCTTTTTCACATAGTCCTGAACATTCCTGGGAAGTCAAAGGATAATGTCAAGGCTAGAGTCGATGTTGAGAAGCTTTGTGATAGGAAGAGATTACACATGCAGCCTCCTACTGTCTATCGAAAGAATTGGTTCAAGCCGCATGCCTACTACTGCCTTGATAATGTCCAAAAGAAAGAGCCATTTAGGTGGCTCAAATACGTCGTGATGTTCCCTGACGGTTATTGTTCGAATATAAGTAAGGGAGTTAATCTTTCGATGGGACAAGTCACCGGGCTCAAGAGTCACGACTATCATATATGGATTGAGCGGCTGATGCCGGTGATGGTTCGAGGGTATCTCCCCGAGAAAGTATGGCGAGTTCTTGCGGAGTTGAGCCATTTCTTCCGCACCCTCTGTGCTAAGCAGATATGTCCTCTGGTTATTGAGAAGCTGCAAGTTCAGGTGCCGGAGTTGCTATGCAATTTGGAGATGGTCTTTCCGCCAGGCTTCTTTACTCTGATGGCACATCTCATTGTGCACCTCGCGAACGAGGCACTCTTGGGGGGTCCGGTGCAATTTCGTTGGAAATTTTGTATTGAGAGAGAGTTTAAGTATATTCAAAAGATAACTAGAAACAAAGCCAAGATTGAAACATGCATAGCTGAAGCAACATGCCTTCGGGAGATGGCAGATGCTGCGACAACCTACTGGCCCGATGATGTTCCCACTATGCATAACCCGGTCTCTCGTTACAATGTCTAACTGCCCAAGAATGACCCCAAGCTCGAACTATTCCAATTTCCCGGTGGCAAGGCCGGTAAAGGACTAAAATATAGGTTACCGAAGGAAGACAAGGATTGCATAATGCTATATGTGCTTATGAACATGAAGGAAGTGGTCGATTTCATTAGGTAAAATGGTGAACACCCTATTTCTCTATGCATAATGCTCTATGCAGCTAGTAACTTGGTCTCCGTCTAATGCTTATTTTCTCCTTCTTAGCGATTTCACGGATGAACAGTGGTCGGGACCGACGGATCCCTCTCCCATGGAGTTGGACACTCTACTGAAAGAGGGTGCTCCCGGAAATAAAAAAAACTTTGTGCTCTGGTTTATGGAAAAAGTAATTTCTAACCTATCTCTCTTACCTTGCAATATGTGACTTGTCCCTCTTATTCCACGTAACTACTGAATGCAACAAATTTGAACTGTACCTGTAGGGAGTTGATCCCAATGTTGAGATGTCAGATGAGCTGAAATGTGTTTCCCAAGGTTGTAACAGTGTCGTCATGAAGTATGGGAAGTATGATGTGAATGGGTTTCACTTCCATACAGAGACGCACCAGAAAGGGCGACCGAATGCAAAAACGGTATATACTGGGGTGTTCACCAAAGGAGCCGATTCCTTTGATTACTACGGAAGGTTAGAGAATGTATACGAGCTGACCTTTAATCGTACGAATGTCGAACTCAATCTTGTTGTATTCAAGTGCCACTGGTTTGACCCAAGGGGTGGACTGAGAAGTACCCCTTCCATTGGGTTAGTTGAAGTTAGGCCTTCAACCACCTGTAGCGGAGCCGACGTCTTTGTTGTTGCTCACCAAGCCAACCGAGTTTATTATTTGCCCTACCCATGCCAGAAAGCGGAACTCCAGGGCGGGGAAGTCGTGTTCCAGGTATCGCCACATGGTAGCCTACCGATTCCCTCCGAGGACGATTACAACAACATTAACCCTATAACATACGAGGGAATTTTCTATCAAGAGCAAGAGGGCTTCAGACACTTTGATTTAGAACCGGTTGATCTTGAGGACCTTGGGAACGATGTAGAAACTTGGGGTGAGTCAGTGGTGAATCTACATGACATAAGTATGCTCGAGAAGCTCCATACCGAGAATGACAACGATGATGAGCCTACACCCTTCGATGAGAATCCAGATTTCTACTCAAAAGATAGTGATAGTGAGAATGAGAATGAGAATGGGAATGAGAATGAGAATGAAAATGATAGTGAGTATTTATTTTTTAATGCATTTTATTTTGTCTTTGTGCTTAACTGTTTTCTTAATTGCATTATGCCTTTATTCTTTGTGTATACATTTTATTATGTCTTTGTGCTTAACTGTTTTATCTTACTTAATGCAGGTGATTGAACAATATGAGCAACGAAAAAAGCAAGGCAACCAGTTCGTCCTTGCTTAATGTGTTGAAGCAGCGCAAGAAAAGAGCTACACGGAGTGGGAGACAGCCAAATCCCAATCCGCGTTACCCCGATCTTGCTCCTGCTGGCGGAGGACGGGGTCGAGGCCGAGGTCAAGGAGGACGAGGACGAGGTGCCACGGGAGGAGGCGTGGACTTTGACCCACCACCCTCTACTTCTGGCGACGTGGCTCCTGAGTTGTTCCTGACAGAGCAGCCTTTCAGGGCCGAGAGGGAGGCAGAGTCCGAGAGGGAGGCAGAGTCTGAGAGGGAGGCGAGGACCGAGAGGGAGGCGGGGACCGATACGGAGGCGGACACTAGCCGCGAGTTGGTGGGGCTGAAGAAGTTACGAAATCGTGGGGAATCGAGAGTCCCTGAGGAGAAGTTTGAGCCTAGGACTCAGGAGGCGAAAGCCCTTATTATTCGAGATGGCCTTGAGTAAGTGTACTAATTTGGCAATTTAAAACATTTTATTTCATGTTGGTCATAAATAATTTGGCATGTGTACTAATGTTCATTATTGTGCAGCAATTGGACATTTCCTCCGGGGACCAAGGCCCGCCTTCCTAACAGCCTCATTGGAGCTCTGATTAGGAAGTTCTGGCCGGGCTATCACATTACCCACGAGGGTGACAGGAAGCTAGCTACTACTTGGGCGGACTACCAGACTACCCGTGTCCCGGGCTTTCCGACAGCTGCTGATGCTGTCAACCCAAGTTTTGGGTAAGGCATATTTCTCGAGTTATGTTCATACTTGATGACCCCACCGTGCTAACTCATGACTCTTATGCATGATTCAAGTGCTTTTACCGTGTGGCTGAGGAGGACCAGGAGAAGGCGGAGAGGACTTTGCTTGGGGCTTGTGTGAAGTTGACCCCCCAGGTGTGGTACAACTAGAAGGTCACGTCCGCTAGCCACTTTTGGACTGACAGGGGCGTGAGGGTCAGGAAGGAAGACATTGTCGGTAGGAACCCTAATCCTGAGTACTCGATGACGCCAAAAGAGTACATGTCGGTGAGTTAAATGTCAATGAGATTCTACATTGCTGCTAAGTTGCCATTGCATTGTCTGGAGTTGAGTATTGCATTTTCAGGTTATCCCCAATTGGGCCGAGCCGCATCGACTCGCATGGGAGGAGCTGGTTAGGACGAGGTGGCTCAGAGAAGACGAGGAGTTTGCAGCCTTGTCAAGGCAGAACGCGGATAACCGAGGCGATGGTGGAACACACTGCGCGGGAAACCGCAACTTTGACCGCTTCAAGGGGAAGGTGGTATGTATATACATGGAACGACGTGCGTGTATTTCTCGTCATGTTTGTACTTCATATGCATAATATTTCTTTTCGCGATGCAGGTGGCCGAGGCACAACCCGGGGAGGTGATTCATGACGTCGCCATCTATGAGATGATGCAGCAAAAGAAGCCCAATTACTCGGAGCCTCAACCCTCGTTGCCCGTGTACTTTGGCACTGCCCAGAACGACTTGGGGAACTACAACACGATAGTGAAGGCTCGTCACCCCCATGTGGATGACCCCATTCACGCGGAGATCGACGAGGAGTCGTTGGTCCTGTCGGGGCACAGATTGCAGCATGGACGCCTCAAGATTCTGAATAATAAGGTCAAGCCTACCCTCAACACGAGCTTCAGCCGTCTCAAGGCTACCTACCCCGCCGACGGCCCCCCTATCCCGCCTCGTGGCCAGCCTCATCGATCCAGAGATGATGTAAGTTTTTCTCGTTTTCATCATCTTTATGACTTTTGTTCCTGCATGGCTAACCGGTGACAATATTCCTTGTATTTGAAATTGTAGCCTGAGTTAGACGCGGCGTACGATGCCGCTCATGAGGAATATCAGGTGGCCTTTCGACAGCATCAGGAGGCGAATGCGATCTACATGCAATACATAAATGTAAGTCCGAACCTTTATTTTTGCAAAAGATACAAGTCCCACTTCCCCCCGTTTGTTGTACTACGGCCTGACATCTAAACTATCTTGTAGGCCATGTTGGTGAATATTCAAACTGGACAGAATAGAGATTTAGGGCCCGTGCCTCCCATGCCAGGGCCGGCGCCATTTTTGCCATCGAAGGACAACTTCGCTAGGACCTACTACGCATTGACACCGGTAAGTTCTTTGCTAACCCACTGGTTATCGCTTTACTTTTCCTCGCAAGTTGCTAACATGTAGGCAACATGTAGGGAACAGGAGCTTCTGGGAACCGGCACTTTGGCCACGCCTCGCCAGATGGCGTCAGATCACACCGCTTCATGACAATGGTCCATCTCCTGGCCATTCTGCAGGTGGTTCTCCTGAGCTTCACACTTCTCCTACTCCCTCGCCAGGTGGCTCTTCTGCTGCTTCTACTGGACGCAACCCTCGCCAGAGGTCGCCACTTTTCACCAGGGGAGATCTCGGGTACACCCCATCTCCTCCAGAGTTGTAGGCATGTGTGATGATGTCAATGATCTTGTATGACTGATGTATGGATGATCTTGTATGACTGATGTATGGATGATGTTGATACATGTATGGCATATGTGATCTTGTATCAATTGGTGTGGAATATATATTGCATTGAAATTTGTTGTTAGTGTTGCTATGAGTGGTGTTGTGAGTGTGCTGCTATGAGTGCTGCAGTGAAAAATTCAAAAAAAAAAACTATGCATGTGATACACCGACGGCAATGCTCTCGGCGTAGCCCTCTGCCATGTGCCATATGGTCAGGGCTACGCCGAGGGCACTGCCGTCGGCGTAGCACCTGCCCCTACGCCGAGGGCATGCCGTCGGCCTAGCGTCATCCTGGGAGGCCCAGGCGGTGGACACGTGTCCACTTACACCGAGGGCGCGGCCGTCGGCGTAGCCCCCTCCCAGGGAGGCCCAGCGCGAGCCACGTGGCGCCCCTACGCCGAGGGTACGGCCGTCGGCGTATCCGATGCGCCGTTAGCGGCCGTGTAACGGCAGCGCCGCCGTTCGCCGACGGCCGTTACGCCGATGGGCAGGCTACGGCCGTCGGCAAAGGCCTACGCCGACGGCCAGACCGTACGCTGACGGCTGTTTTTGCTCCGCCGAGGGAGAGCTCCGCCGAGGAGGCTACGCCGACGGCTGCCCTCAGCGTACCGTACGCCAACGGCGAAACTGGCTATGCCGAGGGCTTTTTGTCGTCGGACTAGCCGTCGCGTCCTGTAGTGGAACCCACTATCGAGCATAAATACCCCCTCTTAGAGTCACTAGCAACTACTTGGCCAATATAGCTACTAACAACAGAGAGCATGCAAGATCACAAACAACACAGACATGATATAATCAAATAGACAAAACCATTAATCAATCTGACATAGTAATCTCAATATCCAACGGATCCCCGCAAACACAACATGCATGATTACAAATAGATTAGATATTGATCATGAACGTAGCTCACAAGATCTATACATGAAAGCACACGGAGGAGATACAACCATCTAGCTACTACATGGACCCGTAGTCCAAGGTGGAACTACTCACGCTTTATACCGGAGGCTGGTATGATGAAGAAGAAGGCCTCCGGGATGATCTCCCCTCCGGCAGGGTGCCGGTAAGAGCTTCAGATCCCCCTATCTAGGGACGATGGTGGCGGCGGCTACAAATAGTTTAGTGGAATGTTGATCGGGTCTCTAAGGTTTTGGTATGGGGGGACTTTATAGGCGAAGAGGCGAGGCAGGGGGCCACCAGGGCAGCTGCACCCCCCAGGCATGGGGTGGGACCACCCGCGTGGCGAGGGGGTGTGGCCCCTGATATGTCGTAAACGTATCTATAATTTTCTATGCTCCATGATTGTTTTGTATCAACTTTGCTATGTTTTGTCTACACTTTGAGGTATTTTTATACACTTTCTGGAACTAACCTATTGACAAGATGCCACAGTGTCAGTTACATGTTTTCTTCTGTTTTTGGTTCCAGAAAGGCAGAAAATCAATATTCTCGGATTTGGACGGGACAAAAGCCAAAGTCATTATTTTTCCCGGACCAACACGAAACCACGAAGCAGAGACGGAGTAGGGTACCAGGGTGGGCGCACCCCTCCCGCCAGGCGCGGGCAAGCCCTGGTGGCGCCTACAAGGTGTGTGGGCACCCTAGCCCTCTACCGACATTGCCTCCTTCGCCTATAAGAATCCCCCATGGAGAAAACCCTAAATCATCTGGGAGAAAGCCACAAAAACCTCTATAGCGCCGCCGCCACTGAAGGGGAGATTCGGGGGATAGAAAGTCTCTGTTTCGGCACCCTGCCAGGACGGGGAAGTGCCCCCAGAGCCATCTCCATCGATCTCCACCACCATCTTCATCACCGTTGCTGATTCCCATGATGAGGAGGGAGTAGTTATTCCTCGAGGCTAAGGGCTCTACGGTAGCTATGTGTTCTCTCTCTCTCTCTATGCATGATCTTGTTGTGGTCATGAGCTTTGTAATCAAGTAGATCTACCTTGCTACTCAAGTGCTTCAATAGATCTCTGCTCTCCCCATGTGTGTGAAAGTGATAGCGTGCACTCCATGGTGGCACTTAGGCTTGAGTCTACATAAATACTCATCGTGCTTTAATAGGTCTATGCTTTTCCCCACGTGTGTGACAGTGACAGCGTGCACGCCGTGTGTGGCACTTAAGCTAGATTACATATATATTCATGAGTTATATTTGGAGTTGGATGCCTTTATAAAATTGTTGAAAGAACATTTCTTATCCCTAGAGATTTTGGTGTTTATTACAACACACATAACGTACTAATTATTTGCCAAGCATTCTACAGGTTGCATTTCTAGAATTCCCTGACTAGTTGCTCACAGAAAGGACTTTCCTGCTGCTCCACATTTTGCCACAGTGATGTCCGGTAGTACCGGAGAATTCATCCAGTACTACCGCTCAAGTCCGGTAGCACCGGGTTTCACTTCCGGGCCTGGTAGTATGGTGGGTATACTGGCCAAAGGCCTCAGTACTGAGCGGTATCAAAAAGCGGTAGTACCGCATTTTGGTACCGCTCATGACTAAAGCAATTTTCAAGCTTACCAAAATCCTCAGAACTGAGCGGTATCAAAAAGCGGTAGTACCGCATTTTGATACGGGTCAAGACTGAAGCGATTAGCAAGCTTGCCAATCTCCTCAGAACTGACCGGTACTAAAATGCGGTAGTACCGCATTTTAGTACCTATCACTTCTGAGGAGATTGGCCAGTTGACTCGCACTGATGTTTCCCCTGGTATCAAAATGTGGCACTACCGAAGGTGTCCGGTAATACCTCTCTGTAGGGCCGGTACTACCGCCGTGCGGTAGCACCACACTTTGATACTGGTGGAAACTGTTGGGCTATGCAACTCAAGTTGCATCTCCGGTACCTGTCCGGTAGTACCGGTTGTTTCCGGTACTACCGCTTGGAAAATCCGGTACTACCGCTGCATTAAATGCACCAATGGTCAGATTGGATCTGGAGCTATAAATATCCCTTCACCTACCTTGGGACAAGATTCTCATTTGCATTAAAGTCAAGACCACCATTGGAGCCACCAAATCCACAAGATCTCTTCATTCCACCACCCAAAGTCCTTGATCTTTGGGGAATCGAAGGAGGAGGCCTTGATCTACTACTTCACCAAAAGAGATTTTCATTTCCCCCTCATTTAATTGAGGGCCCCTTTGCTCTAGTGTTTTCTTGGAAACCCTAGTTCTAGATTTGGTTCTTACAAGCTTGTCTTTGATTGTCTTGACAGCTTGCTTGTATTTGGGAGCCTCCAATTAAGTTGTGGATGTGTGCCCCAAACTTGTAAAGGTGCCGGCTTCCACCTTTAAGGTTGCCGATATAGTGGATGGTGGATCGATCCCGTTGGGGTAAGATTCATCGGAGAACAAGGGAGGCCTCTCGTGGCGTTGGTGGTTTGAAACCACCCCCTCTCCAAATGTAGACGTACTTCCCCTCAAAAGGAAGGAACTACGGGAAACAAATCCTTGTGTCTCCGTGTCCACCACTTTGGTTACTTCTATCCTTTAACGCACTTTACTTACTTGTTCTTACTTAGTATTGTGTTAGCTAGTGCATATTTGTCATATAGGTAAATTTTCACCTTAGTTGCATTATCTAGAGAATTTACCTTATTGTCAAACCTTAATTTGAAAAGGAAGAAAATTTGAAGTAGCACCTATTCACCCCCCCTCTAGGTGCCCATACGATCCTTTCTATCGGTATCAGAGCCTCGGCTCTTTAATTGGGCTTTACCGCCTAAGAGAATATGGGTAGACGCGAAGGGGATGGTGGTAGTGAGTCGACACCGGTGACCATGGAAGATCTCAAAAACTTGGAAACAAGATTGAGCTCTTCCTTGGTCAACGAAGTCAAGAATATGCTTGAGCAACTTCTTAAAGACAAGGATGTCTCATCATCCCCCTCTCCTCAAGAGGATCCTCCATCCGTTTTACCTAAAGGGAATACTCCGATATCCCCCGGGGATATAATGGTAAGGGGTAAACAAGACAACACTAATTCCTCCACAAAAAATGACGGGGGTAAGGGTGAGCACCGTGATTCATGGTACTCTCCCGACCCTCCAATCCCTCACCCTCATGTATACAATAGAGGTGACCCACCTAAGCTTGAAGAATCGAATAATTTTGCTCAATGGCAATCACTAATGAGAACTCATATGCGCAGCTCTTGCATTGAACTATGGAACATCATCGAGCATGGACTCTTTATTGGGGATCCAAACAACTTGACAAGAAGAGAGGTTGTCAATATTCAACTCAATGCCACTGCCTTGCATATGATTCAACAAGGATTTGGTACAAAGGATTATCCACACATTGAGCACTTTAGCATTGCCAAGGAAGCTTGGGATGCCCTCACTATATTGTTTGTTGGAAATGAGAGTATGAGGAGGAACCGGTATGATTCTCTAATCAATGAAGCCGAATGCTTCTACATGAAGGAAGGTGAATATCATGAAGACATGTACCGAAGGCTCAAGACCACCGCCACCGCTTTTAGAAACGTGGGTGCCTCACATGTGGATGATGCGTGGATAAAAAGGAAATATGTGAGTGCACCCATGCCCTTTGAGCCCACCGACTTGAAGAGCCTACAAGGAAGACACAACTACCATCTCATGACCTCCAATGAAGTTATGCAAGAGATGGCCGCTTTTAAAGTTGCCGCCAAGAATTCCAAAGATGCCCGTGCTCGTGCCCTTGGTATGAGCAACGTTGTCAATGTTGCTTTGAAAGCGAAAGTTGTGGACCATGGAGATGAAGATGATAGTGATGAAGGCCTCTCCATGGACCACCCCAATGAAGTCAAGATTGCTCATAGTCAATATATGGCCTTCTATGCAAATAACTTTTGGAAGAACCCCGCCAAGGCCAAGATGGAAATGCAACGAAGAAGCAACCCAAATGGGAAAAGAGAAAATACTACTAGATTGAGAACTTTCTTCAATTGTGGTGACCGCTATCACTTTGTGGCAAGTTGCCCCTATGAGAAGAGAGAAGATCATGGGGGTAAGCTTGTGTTGAAGAAGAGTCTCAAAGCACCTGACAAGAAACCCTTCATCAAGAAGAATCCCATCAACAAGAAGTCAGGAGGAATTGTCTTGATCACTCATGAAGAATACTCCTCCGACAATGAAGATGATGAATATGAGGAAGAGGAAACTTCTCATGGTGTGGCGGCTCTAGCCACTACTTGTACTCCGACATTCTCACTCTTCGATTCTCCAAATGAGAATTCTCCCATCAATAACGTCACTTGCCTTATGGAAAGAGGAATAGAGGTATCTTCATTATCTCACTCCACTCCCTTAGCTAATGATGAAATTGATGATGAGATATCTCTTGATGTTAAAAGGGAATTAATTGCTTTTGATGAGTTTATGACTAAACTACATGGGTATGCTAAGATACATTTTGGTAACATCTTAGATCAACTTTCCCACACACAAGAGCTCCTAGATGTAAGATGTAAACTTGGGCATGAACACATGATTGAGCTAGAGGCTTTAAACAATGCTATAGAAGAAGAACAAGAGACTAGGTTGTCACTTGAATTAAAACTTGAAGGGCTTGATGAGGCCAATGACATTATTGTTAATAAACTCATCAAAGAGCGTGATCATGCTATTGCTAAATACAAAAGGGCTAAAAAGGACAAGATTGAGTTTGGTGTGGTTCATGAAAAACTTGCCGAGGACTTTAGTTTGCTTAACAAGGCTCACAAGGCTTTGGAAAGTGAACTCTTGTCACTCACAAAGTCCCATGAAACGCTTCAAACTCAATTGGCCAATATTCCCTCACCTAGTAACTTCATTCCGTCTAGTAGTACAACTATTTTTGAAGAAAATGCTAGGTTGAAGGGGGAGCTAGCCAAGGACACATTTCCACAAGGAAATAAGTCCATTGATGATCTTTTGAGTAAGCAAAGGCCTTGTGGTGAAAAAGGGGGCATTGGTTTTGTCTCCAAAACCAAGAAGAAGAACAATAATAAGAAGAAGTCCAAGCCCACACAAGAGACCAACAAGGCCATTGTGGATAGTAAGACCAAAAGTGGTAAAACTATGTCTCATGATGACTTTGCGGGAAGTGCTAACCCTCACTATGTTCTAATGCGTGATTATTATGGTGATGTGTATGCACAATATGTTGGCCCATATGATGGTTATATTGCTTGGTCGATTTGGGTTCCCAAGACCCTTGTTGCTAACAAAAGAGGACCCATTGAAAAATGGGTACCTAAAAATTAGCTTGATCTTTTGTAGACATATGCTTCCAGAGGGTCAAAGTGGGTGCTTGATAGTGGTTGCACAAGTCATATGACCGGAAGCTCGTCTATTGTCAAGGACTTAAAGCCAAATGATGAACAAATCACCATGACATATGTTGACAAGTCAAAGTCCAAGGTAATGGGTTTCGACAAGATAGTGGTTTCTCACGATATTACACTCGTGAACGTCATGCTTGTTGAGACCCTTGGATACAATTTACTTTCAGTCCGTGCTCTTGGAAAGATGGGATTTGCCATCTTTATTGATATTGATATTGTGGTCCTCTTGTGGAGCAAGTCTCTCAAGGTCGCTTTTGTTGGGTACGTCAAGCATGACTTGTACGTGGTGGAATTTTCGGGGCAAGCCACTAAAAGTCCGATGTGCTTATTTGGAAAGGCTGATGTGGGTTGGTTATGGCATCGCCGACTAGCCCATGTCAATATGAGAACTTTGCAAAATCTCCACAAGGAGGGCCATATTGTTGGACTAAAATAAAATGTTTCCTTTGCCAAAGATCGTGTTTGCAGGGCATGTGTTCTAGGGAAGATGCATGATGCTCCTCACAAACCTAAGAACCGCATCAAGTCAAACAAGATCTTGGAGTTCCTCCATGTGGACCTCTTTGGTCCTCCATCTCATGCAAGTCGTGGTGGGAAGAAATATTGCTTGGTGATTGTTGATGACTTTTCAAGATACTCGTGGGTATATTTCTTCAAGTTGAAGAGTGAGACCAAAAGACCTTCATCGACTTCATCAACATGGTTCAATGTCAATACAATCTTCCTGTGTTCATTATAAGAAGTGACAATGGCACCGAGTTCAAGAACTACACCTTGAATGATTTCCTTAGTGATGAGGGGATAAAACACCAATATTCCGCTGCATACACCCCTCAACAAAACGGTGTGGACGAAAGGAAGAACCGGACTCTTATTGAGATGGCTAGGACCATGTTGGCGGAGTTTAAATCTCCATACAACTTTTGGTACGAAGCCATCCCCACCGCTTTCCATGCTTCAAACCGGCTCTACCTCCGCAAAGAAATCAACAAGATGTAGGGTTTGCAGCATAGAAAACAAAAAATTTCCTACGATGGGAACTATGTACCAAGATCTATCTACTAGATACAAACAACGGGCGGATGTATATCCGTAGAGAACATACCCTTGAAGACCGACAAAGCTTAACGAGTTGAACTCGTGGTTGATGTAGACGATATCTTGCCGATATCAAGATCGAGAGGAAGTCCTAGCGCTGCAAAGCAGCATCGCATCCGTGCTCACACACACGTACAAGACACCGAGCAACCTCCGCCTCCTCGCTCCAGCGATGCAGCGGAAGCACAACCCTTTCTTGCCGAATAGCCACCGGAAACATGTATCTCGCTAGTCCGATACCATGGGGAATAAATTCTAGAGGGGGAGAGAGATCCTTCACGGGGAGGTGTGAGTGAGAAGTGAGGAGAGGGGTGCCTTTTATAGGAGAGGTGGAGGGAACCCCAAGGGGGTGGCCGGCGCATGGGGGCTTCTCCATGCCTTCCCCTCTTCATGTGGGTGGACACTCCACTCACAAAAACCCTTTCAATTTCCTCCACTAAAAATCCCACTCAAACTTGCTATTAAATTTCCACCAAATTTAATGCAAACTCTCATTAAATAAAACTCTTTTATTTATTCAGAATTTTGTCAATTACTTTAATGACAAACATTCACATATAACCCCTTGCTAGAATTCTATTTCACATGCAAAACCACTTTATGCAATTTCACCCGAAAACCTGTTTCGGTATCTAGTGAAATAAATTCATGCGCTTGTTATTCTTTCCGGCATGAAACATTTGCTCCAACTAGATGTCAGTGTCCCTTAAGTGTGTCACCCTACAGTTCGCGAATAATGCGGACATGATCGAGAACCTTCTCCGATCAATAATCAGTAGCGGGACTTGGAGATCCATACTGACTCCCACACATTCAACAATGACTTTCCTGTGATCGTCGAAACCTTTTACGCTTGTATATTAATACCTTTGTTTCACGATATATTACATGTCCAAGATTCCATCATCAGTATCTCCATACCTAGTTTGATCTCGTTACTGACATGCACTCTTTTCTCGTTCCTGTGATATAACATTCTAGTGATCAAATCACTTGCTTGCAAACTAACCAATGTGATATCACCGAGAGGGCCCAGAGTATATCTATCCGTCATCGGGATGAAAATATTTCACTCTTGATCCATGATTCTCAACATAACACTTTAGTAGCTTTGAATACATCTTTATAATCACCCAGTTACGGTGTGACGTTTGATGTCAACGAGAAACTCTTCCGGTGTTAGTGATTGTCATGATCTCATGGTCTAAGGATTAGGATCACTTCGTAAGTTGTTTATAGCAATATAAACTCAATGACTTTGATCGTAATGCTATACTTCGGATGAATGTTCATCACATCATTACACTAATGTTGTGATCTCGTTATTAACAACATCCAATGTCTATGATCAGGAAACTGTGATCATCTTGTTAATCAACGAGCTAGTTTATGAGAGATGCATAACTAGGAACTTTCTGTTTGTTTATTAAACACACATGTATTAACGTTTCCGTATTAATACAATTATAGCATGCAAAATAAACATCTATCATATACTTGGAATACACATAATAAACACTTTATTATTGCCTCTCAGGGCATATTCCCTTCAGTCTCCCACTTGCACTAGAGACAATAATCTAATTACATAGTGATGTATCTAACACCCATGGAGTTCTGGTGTAGATCGTTTTTTGCTCTAGGGAGAGTTTTAGTCAACGGATCTGATACATTGAGATCCGTATGTACTTTACAAATCTTTATATCTCCATCCTTGACATGCTCGCGGATGGAGTGAAACCGACGCTTAATATGCTTGGAATGCTTGTGAGACCTTGGCTCTTTGGCATTGGCAATGGCACCATTGTTGTAACAATAGATCACCATTGGGTCCAACGCATTTGCAACCACACCTAGTTCGGATATGAACTCCTTCATCTAAACTGCTTCCTAAGCCGCTTCCGAAGCAGCAACATATTCGGCCTCCATCGCTGATCCCGCGACCATAGGTTGTTTGGAGCTCCTTCAACTAACCGCTCCGCCATTCATGAGAAATACGTATCCGGATTGAGACTTAGAGTCATCCAGATCGGTGTCAAAGCTAGCGTCGACATAAAACTTAGCAACGAGCTCTTCTTCACCTCCGTATACAAGAAACATATCCTTAGTTCTTCGCAAGTACTTAAGGATATTCTTGACTGCTTTCCAGTGTTCCGAACCTAGATCCGATTGGTACCTACTAGTCAAACTAATAGCATGTGCCACATCTGGTCTTGTACATAACATGGCGTACATTATAGAGCCTATGGCTGAAGCATAGGGGACTTTGTCCATTTTCTCTCTTTCTTCCGTCGTAGCCGGACTTTGAGTCTTACTCAATGTCGTGCCGTGTGTCATAGGTAAGAACCCCTTCTTACTATCTTCCATTTTAAGGTTCTTTAATATCTTATCAAGGTATGTACTTTGCGATAGCCCTATTAGGCGCCTAGATCTACCTCTATAGATCTTTATGCCTAATATGTATGACGCTTCACCTAGGTCCTTCATTGAAAATTTGCTGTTTAGATAACTTTTAACACTGTTTAAAAGATCTATATCATTTCCGATCAATAATGTGTCATCCACATATAGTATCAGAAATGCCACATTGCTCCCACTCACTTTCTTGTAAATACAAGCTTCTCCATAAGTTTGGACAAATCCAAACTCTTTGATCACCTCATCAAAGCGGAGATTCCAACTTCGTGATGCTTGGTTCAATCCATAGATGGATCGCTGAAGCTTGCACACCTTGTTAGCATCCTTAGGATCGACAAAACCCTTTGGTTGTATCATATACAACTCTTCTTCAATATTACCATTGAGAAACGCGGTTTTGACATCCATCTGCCATATCTCATAATCGAAATATGCAGCAATTGCTAACATAATCCTAACTGATTTTAGCATCGCTATGGGAGAAAAAGTCTCATCGTAGTCAACTCCTTGAATTTGTCGAAACCCCTTTGCGACAAGTCGAGCTTTATAGACGATTACATTTGAAGGGTTCGCAGCATAGAAACCAAAAAAATTCCTACGATGGGAACAACTATGTACCAAGATCTATCTACTAGATACAAGAAATGGGTGGATATACATCCATAGAATACATACCCTCGAAGACCGAATAGCGTTAACGAGGTTGTACTCGTGGATGATGTAGACGAACGCTTGCCGATCTCAGGATCGTGATGAAGTCCATCTGGTCCAGCACCATCAAGTTCAGCACCGCAAAGAAGTGGTGCATCCGTGATCGCACACACGTACGGGTACCCTGACAACCTCCGCGCCCTCGCTCCAGCGAAGCAGCAGAAGAAACAAATCCTTCCATAAAAATCCATCGGGAACATGTATCTCGCTGATCCGAGACCATGGGGAAATTCTAAAGGGGCGAGAGAGATCCTTCGCGAGGAGGTGTGCTTTGAGAGGATGAGAGGGGGGCCTTTTATAGGGAGAGGGGGGGCACCCCAAGGGGCATGGAGCCAGCCATGGTGGCTGCCCCCACCTCTTACACATTCATGTGGGTGGAGCTCCCACTCAAAATGAAAAGCCTCAACTCCCATAAAAGAGCCTCCACTCAAAAATCCACTCACATGCATTAAATTTCCACCAAATTTAATGCAAGCTCTCATTTAAATAAAACTCTTTTGTTTATTTATTCAGAATTTTGTTAATTACTTTAATTAACAAACATTCACATAAAACCCCTTACTAGTATTCAATCTCACATGCAGAACTAGTTTCAGCAATTTCAACCGAAACAGTTCCGGTGTCTAGTGAAATAAATTCCTACGCTTTCCTTTTATTTTTCTAACATATTATTTGCTCCGAATGGTGTCGGTATCCCTTAAGGGTGTCACCCTATGGTTCGCGAATAATGCAGACATGATCGAGACCCCTCTCCGATCAATAATCAGCAGCGGGACCTGGAGATCCGTACTGACTCCCACACATTCAACGATGACTTCTGTGATCGATTGAACCTTTTACGCTAGTATCTTAATCCCTTTGTTTCATGATATATTACATGCCCGAGATTCGATCATCGGTATCTCCATACCTAGTTTGATCTCGTTACCGACATGCACTCTTTTTCTCGTTCCCGTGATATAACATTCTAGTGATCAAATCACTTGCTTGCAAGCTAATCAATGTGATATCACCGAGAGGGCCCAAAGCATATCTATCCATCATCGGGATGAACAAATTCCACTCTCGATCCATGAACCTCAACATAACACTTTAGTAGTTCTGAAGCCATCTTTATAATCACCCAGTTACGGTGTGACGTTTGATGTCATCGAGAAACTCTTCCGGTGTTAGTGATTGGCATGATCTCATGGTATAAGGATTAGATCACTTTGTAAGTTGTTATAGCAATATAAACTCAATGAATTTGATCATAATGCTATACTTTGGATGAATATTCATCACATCATTACACTAATGTTGTGACCTCGTTATTAACAACATCCAATGTCCATGATCAGGAAACTTTGATCATCTTGTTAATCAACGAGCTAGTTTATAAGAGAGGCATAACTAGGAACTTCCTTTTTGTTTATTAAACACACATGTATTAACGTTTCCGTATCAATACAATTATAGCATGCAAAATAAACATTTATCATAAATAAGGAATATGATAATAACCACTTTATTATTGCCTCTTGGGCATATTCCCTTCAGTCTCCCACTTGCACTAGAGACAATAATCTAGTTTGAAAACTTTGCGTATTTGAACACCTATGGCTTTTTGGTGTTCCATATATGCAACTGCAAGTGGTTAATATAATCTACGGATCTGATGCTTTCAGGTCCGTGTGTATTTGCATGTATTTGCGTCTCCACGCATCACTCATTCTCTAATGAGATGGTATTGTATAAATTTGGTCTTTTTGGTGAGACCTTTAGTTCCTTGGGGTTAAATCATGTTGATACTATTGTCGTACAATATATCTTTAGTGTTATCCCGTTGCGAACCACACCTTAGTTTGATAACAAACTACTTGACACAAATGCCCTCCTTTGCTGCTACTATAGCAGTCATATACTTAGCCTTTTGTTGTAGTATTCGTCACAATGTATTAACTTTAGAACTCTTCCAAATCCATCATGGAAACTTTCTTTCCATTTCATTGTGCCACCCATAGTTTAAATTGAGATAAACTTAATTTGTATCTTGTGACAAAACTAGTATCAATGTAGCGCTTTACAATGAACTATTTGTAATTGTTTGTCACATCTACACAAATATATTCTTAGTTCTTCCAAAAGATCATAAGAATATCCTTACTATCGTCCAATGATCATAAGAATATTCTGGTATATGCTCATAACACTTAGAGCATAGGACATATCTGGACGTGTACATATCATGGTATGATTGATCAAAACATTCTTGTGATTTCACTCATCAAGTGTCAAAGCACTTGAATCTTGTTTTACTTATCAAGTGTCGATACACTTGAATCTTGATTCAATTCCTTTCCATGCGACAAGAACCTTTTCTTGTCGTTTCTATATTGAACTCCTTCAATATCTCATATATGTATGTTTGGCACAACCATATTAGTGTCACAGTCTATCCACTATAGACATTCATGCTAAATATTCGGATTTTGCCTAAGTCTTTCATCGAAATGAAATTCTTAACCTTTGTCAATAAAAGATACATAATTTCTAATCAACAAGATGTCCTCCACATAATGTATTAGAAATATGTCTTAGCGCTCCCACTTAATTTCTAGCAAATGCAATCATCTTCATCGTCTCCTAATGAAAACTCCTTTTCATCACGGTGAAGATTCCAACTCCGCGATGCTTACTTCAACCATTGAAGTTTGCATGCCCTTTTAGCATTCTTTGAATTTAACAAAACCCTTTGGACCGTGTCATGTACATGTCCTAGGTAACCGTTCTATTAGAAGAACTTTGTTTTGTTTATTCATCTACCATATACCAAATTATATGTAGTGGTTGCTACATTGATCCGTCCAGACTAAATATCGCTATGAAAGATCCAATCTTGTCATAGTCAACTCCTTGAACATTGTCGTAAAAACTTTACCGACATGTCGACTATTTCATAGATGTGCAACATCCATGAATGTTTCTTTATAGATCCAAATACGACCGATAGGTTTTTACACCTTTCCGGAGGGTCTTCCAAGTTCAAAACTTGATTTCTCGTGTATGGAACTATCACGGATTTTATGGCTTCAAGCCATTTGACGGAGTCAGGGCCCATCATCGCTTCTTTGTATGTGGTCGGTTCATCATTGTCAAACAATAATGATTTACTCTCAAATCTCAGCATTTACTCTCAAATCTCAGCATTTGATTTGTTTATTTGTCCGACTTGGTTCAATAAGAACTTAGATCTCTGTGACCACAACCTTTGAGGCACATAATCTATGAGCATTATGGCAGCCTCCAGAACGATTTCCGGTGCTGCACAACTTAGCACATTTAACCTTATCAAAGTTATATTGTCCTCCCACTTAACTTTTATGAAAAATTCCTTCTTCAAGAAACTTCACGTTTCAATAGACAAACCCTTTTGTCCTTGGTGTTATGGAGGAATAACCAATTGTTATTCTAAATAACCTACAAAGACATGCTCATCCGACTTTGGTTGTAAACATCTTACTTATGTTTAGCATACCAAAATTTAAGAAATGACAACTTGGGTTTTACCCCAAACCATAACTTCCATGGTGTCACTTCAACGGATCAAGATGGAGCTCTTTTCAGTGTAAAAGCGGTAGTCTCTAAAGCTTTAATCTTTTAAAACATAATGGCAGTTTTATAAATAACACCTTTGATCAAACCATGTCAAACAAGGTTTTATTACAAATCTCAAACACTCCATACTCCTATGGTGTTTCGGGAGATGTAAATCTAGGTGTTTTGCCAAACTTGTAACTCAAATAAATCCCTTTATGATAAATCATAATTCATTTATTTTTCTTGTTACACTTGTAACTCAAATAAATCCCTTTTGATAAAATCATAAACCATTTTATTTTCTTGTTACAATGATTTTTCACTTCATCTTGAAAGTCTTTGAAACATTTTCAAATATTTCATACTTCTTTCTCATTAAGTGAATATTCACTCAAATTTCCAGAGAAAGTATATGAAGTTGAAACCCATCGCTTACGACTACACATAATGGACTACATACATTGATATGTATAAATTCCAATATTTTAGTTGTTCGTTCTTCTTTGGCCTTTGAAAGAAGTTTTAATTATCCCTAGGAAAGTCTCACAAGCGTCACTTGATCAAATCAAAGACTCCAAAAATCCATGAAAATGGAGTTTCTTCATGTTTTATTTCTAATATAATTTAATCGGCGATGTCACTTCGTAAGTGATCTTTCAACATTTGTCTAGCGACATTTTAGCATTAGGTTTTATGGATGTGATTTCTCCAACTAGATTTGTAAATCATCCATCTTATATGGAATAAGGTAATTATTTGAACAACCTTTGTTCTCATAATACCTGATTTAAATAATAATTAAAACAAATCTTGAAGTCAAGCTTTGATGTCAACGAGAAATACAAACAACGGTTTGTTTTCGATGAACATCATCACATATTCTCTTGCTAGTTAGTTAGGCCATTGTGGTTCATGAATTGCGTCGTTCCGTATGAAATTTCATACCAACCAATTCGGTATCCAATACTCAAGAACCACATTGTTTAACAAGAAAAGAATACAACCATAACATGTATATCATCTATATACCTAAATTGGATATTTCCAATATTTTCTTTTCTACCAAATATATTTTATAGATTATCTTTAAGAATTTCCTTTTCCTTTTAAAAGAATCTATCAACATCAATAGTGGCGCCATATCAATGACACATAGTCCAAAGCATGTATATTCAAATAATAATACCTTTGGACCTGACTTTGAAGTAGATCACCATCATCAAAATGATCGGTATTCTTTCAAAATCCATTCTTTAGTAATCTTTTAGCGTAGTAAACACTTTACATACATATTCTATTCATCCTTATCATTACGACTTTCATGATCAAACTAATGTAGCTTATAAAGACGAATCGTGAGTATAACGTTACTTTCCAAAACCCTTTTGGATGATTAGGATGTCTAGAATCTCCAACCTTTGAAAATTCTCATCCAATATGAGAACATATATTATACTCTATCATATTGCAACCAAAACATTGTTTTAGATATCGTTATATCTGTGACACATGATGGTTTCTGAAAAAATTCTTTCAGCTCCTAGATAAACTTGATATTAAAACAATCAAGAATCATGGAGGCAAACATGATACTTAAGATACTAACACTGGAATTGTTACTCTCTATTTAATACCAATTATTAAATCTCACGGAGTAAACAGAGTTTGCTGAAAGTTTGCAATAGGACTTTAAACTTTAGATTGACACTCCACACAATACGATACCAGTTCGTAAAGTAAATATCCAGAATTCTATAGTTCTATTATCTCAATTACAACTATGCATAAGGTGGTGAACGACTGCCAATGACTACAACAAATTATGCAAATTCACTTTGATTTAATTTATGATAAATTGAGTTCTACTAATCCAAATTAGAGATGAACAAAACGACATCCCTCGTGTCTTTTTGGTGATTACATGAACAAATCCACTACACCAAGTCCGATCATCACGTGAGTCGGTGTAGCTTCAAAGGCGAGCATCAAATGGTCGTCATATCAAAACATATGACTCATGCTTAACCTTTCGGTCCGTGTTTCGAGGCCATGTCTGTACATGCTAGGCTCGCCAAGTAAGAACCTTAGTATTCGCATGTGTAACTGTCTTACACCCGAGATATGCTCGTAGATTCAAGTACACCCGATCATCACGTGATGTCTTGAAGCGACGAAACATTGTCGGTGCATACTTAAGGAAGAACACATTTTTTATCTTGATATCTAAATGAGGGATCATATTATTATGCTAATAAAATGCCAAACAAGGAATATAAGATGCAATTAAACATCACATGTTTATAAGTGAAATGATATGGTTCCCGCATATGATCTCCATCATGTGCACCGTGGTATGATCTCTATCATACCTATATGTGTAAGGCCAAGGTCTATGGAACCTACACGTTATGTGTGTTGTAAGAGTATCATCTCATACTTCTACTTACAACATCACCATATCATAACACTAGCCTAGCAACAATCTAAACTAGACGCCACTAATTTATCCATTGCAAGTTTTATGTGACTTAGGGCTTTCGAAGATATAACCGTTCTTACCTACGAACATGAACCACAACGAGGATAACCAAATTGTTGTCAACTCATTGCAAATTAGATATTGACTATAGTAGGAGAGATAGACACCCGCTAGCCACTTATGCAAAACTAGTTGCATGTCGAGCGTGGAACAGGTCTCATGTGCGAGGACATGTAAAGTTTGTCCGGGCCGCTTCACCCCAGTATGCCACCAATATCCAAAGTACAACTAAGAAGCAATAAAATGATCATCATCGCCCACATACTCATATGTGTACTACCCGTGCAAAGCATCTATGCATAGATCCGGCTCTGATACCACTGTAGGGTTCGCATCATAGAAAACAAAAAATTTCCTACGATGGGAACAACTATGTACCAAGATCTATCTACTAGATACAAGCAACGGGTGGAAATACATCCATAGAATACATAACCTCGAAGACCAAATAGCATTAACGAGGTTGTACTCGTGGATGATGTAGACGAACGCTTGTCGATCTCAAGATCGTGATGAAGTCCATCTGGTCGAGCCGGTCCATCACCATCAAGTCCAGCACCGCAAAGTAGTGGTATATCCGTGATCGCACACACGTACAGGTACCCTGACAACCTCCGTGCCCTTGCTCCAGCGAAGCAGCGGAAGCAACAAATCTTTCCAGAAAAAGCCACCCAGAACATGTATCTCACTGATCCGAGACCATGGGGAAATTCTAAAGGGGGGAGAGAGATCCTTCGCGAGGAGGTGTGCTTTGAGAGGATGAGAGGGGGGGCCTTTTATAGGGAGAGGGGGCACCCCAAGGGGCATGGCGCCAGCCATGGTGGCTGCCCCCACCTCTTCCACATTCATGTGGGTGAAGCTCCCACTCAAAATGAAAAGCCTCCACTCCCATAAAAGACCCTCCACTCAAAAATCCACTCACATGCATTACATTTCCACCAAATTTAATGCAAGCTCTCATTTAAATAAAACTCTTTTATTTATTTATTCAGAATTTTGTTGATTACTTTAAATTAACAAACATTCACATAAAACCCCTTGCTAGTATTCAATTTCACATGCAGAACCAGTTTCAGCAATTTCAATCGAAACAGTTCCGGTGTCTAGTGAAATAAATTCCTGCGCTTTCCTTTTCTTTTTCTGACATATTATTTGCTTCGGATGGTGTCGGTATCCCTTAAGTGTGTCACCCTATGGTTCACAAATAATGTAGACATGATCGAGACCCCTCTCCGATCAATAATCAGCAGCGGGACCTGGAGATCTGTACTGACTCCCACACATTCAACGATGACTTCTGTGATCGTGTGAACCTTTTATGCTAGTATCTTAATCCCTTTGTTTCACGATATGTCGTGGGAATGGTCACGGCAGATGCTGCAATCGGCAGCGAGTAGTAGAACGAGGGGCAAGGGCGGCCAGCCATCTGCGGTGCGAGATGAGGGCGGAGACACAGTGTTTACCCAGGTTCGGCCCCCCGGAGGGTAAAGACCTACTCCTGCTAGATTGTATTATGGAGGTGGTACAATGGGCGAGCTCGGCGGCTAGGCGGCGAGTCGCTTGGGTGTATGATGGAACGTATCTCTACACGCCCTGCATGGAGGTTTATATAGGCTCACCTCCCCTAGGGTTTACATATCTCAACCGAATCAGTTAAAGCTTCGGTAGTCGTTTAACCTAATCCGACTGGGCCTATCTAGTCGCCTGGGCCTTCAGCTTCCAGTCGCTTGGATCCTCGCTGGGCTTCGATCCAGTCGCCGTCTTGTAGGCCCACTCGCCAGTTCTTGGGCCAGTCGGAAACGTCCTGCTGGGTATACCCCGATAGGCACATCCCCATCAGTAGTCCCCGAGGCCGTCGTCGATTAGGCGTAGGTGGCTGCTGGCAGTCGGAGTATACGGCTTCAGAGTAGACATGCAATCGAATCGTCGGCGGGCTCCTGTATATAGGAGAAAACCAGTCATCTAGGTCGCAGCCTTGGCGAGTCGAGTCGGCGAAACACTGTCATAGTGATTGGGTCGGCGAGCCGAGTGGCTGAAGTTGGACCGTTAAACGTGGTCAAACTAGCCGTTGGGGTAATCCAACGGAAACTTTTGGCGTAATCATCGCGCGGTAACGGTTCCCTGATTTGGCGAGTAACATCCGCTATATAAGGGGAATGGCAGGCGATCGGAGAACCACCTTCTCACCATTTCCTCCGACTGCGCGCACTTTCGCCTCCCTTCGCATCGCAACCCAGCCGACCAGAAACCCTCCGACCCCCAACAAATCTCTCCGCCATGGCCCTCTCCACCGAGCCTTGGGGTAGATCTAAGTGCACGAGGGCGCAACTGGCCTCCTTTGAGGAGGCCGGGATCTTGCGAGCCGGCTGCTGGCGCATCCCTGCGGCCGGAGAGGTGACCCCGAACCCGCGAGAGAGGGAATTCATCTGCTTCACCAGCCATCTTGAACGGGGGCTAGGGTTCCCCACGTCCCTGTTCTTCCGGCGCTTCTGCGCCTACTACGGGATCCAGCCATCGGATCTGGGTCCCCACAGCATCGAGCAGCTCGCCATCTTTGTCGCGTTCTGCGAGTGCTACTTGGGCTGCCGGCCATACTTCCCTCTATGGCAAGATCTGTTCCACGGACGGATCAGCCGCGAGGAGGCGGGCGGCCCAATGCTTGCCGCAGGCGGCCTAACCTTCCAGGTAAAGTCGAAGGCTTCATTTTTCGACTTGATGCTGCCCGCCAAGGAGGCAAGCGACTGGAAGAAGTCATGGTTCTATGTTGCCGAGGCGACCCCGGATGGCGAGACGGCGATCCCGCGGTACTCCGCCAACCGGTCCGAGCCGCGCCGTCTCCAAGTCGGCAAGCTCCCCAACGACCAGCGGATGGTCGTTGACGAAGTTCTCCAGACCATCCGCGGTCTGAATAAGAAGGGCCTCCAGACGATCAACCTATACAACTGTTGGCTCGGGCGGCGGCTCGTCCCTCTGGCTCGACGCGACCATTATATGTACCAGTAAACGGGCCGGGAGGACTCAACGAAGGCCTGCCTCGCCGAGTGGAAGCTGGAGGACTACATCCCAACACTGAAGAAGATCACCCAGGCGGTGTACCTGGATGCACAAGATGGGGTCGCCCCTTACACCGCAAAGCGTCCATGCCCAACGGTAATCACCTCGCTTCATTCGCAGTCGCAGTTTTTGCAGTCGCGGTAATTCTAACTTCATCTTGCATCCTTTGCAGCTATTTCAAGTAGTGGAAGGATGGATCCCGCCTTTGGACGACGAGAATTCGAGCTCGTCCACCCAGGACATGGGTGAGTCGCCTCCCGCCAAAGGCGATTCTGGGAGCGACGAGATCAATGACGGCGACGAGTCCGAGGAGGAGGTCGCCCCGCTGGTTCGCAAGACGCGCGGGCAGCGACAGCGTGAGCTGGAGGCGAGTAAAAGCCTCGAGCGTCACGATGATGACGACGAACTTCCGGAGACCACCTCGTGCCGCCAGGCCACTCCGTCGAAGAAGAAGAAGAAAGAGAAGAAGGCAAAGGCCCCTCCGAAGAGGAAGACGAAGCCGACGAGGCAGGCCTCGCCGCCGCACTTGGCGAGCAGTTCCGACGCCCCCAGCCCGGCCAAGGACGAGGCGCCGCCGGCGACTACCATGCTGGACACGGCCACCGTCGAGGTGCCACTGGCTTCGATGCCTCCGCCATTCGCCCCAGTCTCTGGGCTGGGGGATGCTCCGGCTGCAGCGGCTTCGCCTGGCAGGGAGGCTCCTGCCGAAGATATCCCAGAGGCTCTGGCTGCAGCCTCAACGACGAAGAAGCCGTCCGTGTCTTGGGCACGTGACGTCCTGGAGATGGGGATCAGTCGCCAACTGGGCCCTGAACTAGAGAAACCGGCCGGCCTCCGCACGGGGCTACGCTTTATTCCAGTCGCCAAGTGAGTACCCTCACCCTCCTTTGTCTTCCATAACCGCTTGAATTATCTTTGCTTACACGATTGATGTACAGGACCGGAGTGAAGAGGATGGGCCACCCGACCGTGGCTAAGGTGCCGTCCGTCGCCAGCGAGGAGGATCCTTCCCGTAAGAGGAAGGCGGACGAGGTCGTCGTCCCTATGGATGGCAGCAAGAAGGCCAAGGGTGATGACGTCGTCACGATTTCTGACGATACAGCGGTCGCGCCACCGGAGCCCGTAACAGAGGCGGCCGCATCCACAAAGGAGGGCGCTCCTTCGCCTGGAACGGCCGAGCCAACCTCCTTTGGGGCGGGTGCCTCCATCGCGACGTTCCCGCGCTTCATGGCCAAAGCGGCCGCGGCGAGTGGAACTTCACCCTCGAGCCGTGCACCTGGGGTCGCCGATGCGGAAGTCGACCAGCGTCGTGGGTACACGCCAGCCCTCCTCGCGTCCGTGGACGCAATACAACTTCATGGCATGCTTGGCGCAGCCATCTAGGTATGTCCAGTCCCCGAGGATCGGGTCGGTGTTTTGCAGCGGTCTGATCCTTTTAGCATATATTTTGTTATTTTGCGCGTCCAGTCCCCGAGTGCGCACTCGCTGAATTTCAGCGGGTGGGAACTTAGGAAGTTTTTGATTGCCAGTCCCCGAGTGCGCACTCGCTGAATTTCAGCGGGTGGGCACTTAGGAAGTTTTTGATTGCCAGTCCCCGAGTGCGCACTCGCTAAATTTCAGCGGGTGGGCACTTTAGGATATTGCTTTAGCTAACTTTTTGAACGATGTGCAGGGTCTGCAACGTGAATCAGCTGACCGATTGGCAGCGAAGCACCGCGCGGAGAAGGAACTGGCAGCCGTCCAAGAGGTGAATAGGGGGCTTCAGGCAGTTGCCGCGAAAGCGGAGGAAGCTCGCCAGGGACTTGTCCCCGCGGGTGAATTGGCGGCGGCGCAATCGGCTTTGAGCTCGGCTGAGAAGCGGATCACCGATCTCGAGCGCGAGCTGCGGGAAGCGAAGGAAGAAGCGAGCTCGGCTGATGGACGAGCCAAGGCCGCCATTACAGCCGCCGAAGAAGATCGTAAAGTGTCGGACGCCCTTGTTGCTAGGCTTCAGGACGATCATACTGCGCTTCAACGCTTCATCACGGATCTCGCCCGTCCGCTGATTGGTAAGTGCATTGTCCTCTGCCAGGAGCTTTTGCTTTTTGTGATGTTCAACGTACTCACTGTTGTCCTATATTCGCAGGTCGCATCATTAATAGCGCGGAAGAGACGAGCTCGCTCGACGCGCGGCAGTGTGTGGGCATGCTCGTTGACTCGGCGACATTGTCGGCAACGTGCATCCGAGCCTACCTCCAGGAGATATCGCCCACGGAGGTGATTCCCAGCGACCTCGTCAAGGTGTGGAAGTACTTGGAGAAGGCGCCCTCGGTAGTTGAATTCATGACGTGGTCAGCGTTTCGACGCGGAGCATCAACGGCGCTGAGCCTTGGACTTGCTCACTTCCCAGAGGACTTCGACCTCGACGACGTGACGAGCGGCTACCCTTCGTCGACTGGCACGGTGGAGCTTTCTGAGGTGCTGAAGTTGACGGACCGCGCCGCGGTGTCCTCGGAGCGTGTCTGGGCAATGGGCGACCTCCTTCCGTACCAGGAGACGGTCATCGCGCCTAACGACCCCGAGCCTCCGCACCAGGATTTCAAGGTCGAGCAGCCTTTCCGCGCGGCGATGGCGGGTGAGCTGACGACGTACCCGTCAAACCCATACACGCCGTTCATTCACAGTCGTCGGGGTGCTGGCGAGTCGTCGTCGAAGCCTGCAGAATAGGGTAGTTTGCCCTGAGGCGTTAGTAGCAGGTCTGCCGTATGGGCATATTTTGTAATGTGAGACAATGCGGCATGCTATTGAATGAGACATCGTGTCTGTGTTGGAATTTGTCATGTGTTTTGTGATTATGGTTTGAACGAGTCCCCGAGCGCGTCCGCCCTTTTGTGGGGTTTACCTCGTGTATGATATGTTTATTGTTTTTGAATGTTTTGTTATTGTGGTCTACTCGCCCGAACTCGAAGAGCCAGTCGCAGGGCGACTCCCTTGAACGCTCTATACTTCACCGTTTTCCCTTGCGCGAACGAGGTCGGGTGGCCGAGTCCCCGAGCGTGGTACTTGGTTGTTCTAGTTGCGACTCGAGGGTGGTTGAGGACTTGGCGCGTTGGTTTGGGCGCATCACTCCTGCCTGGCCCGTTGGGCCAGTCGCGTGGCGAGTCCTGGGCATTCTCTCTTACTTGGCGTTTTCCCGAGCCGCTCGCGATGAACCGGTCGTCAGTCCCCGAGCGTGGTACTTAGCTGTTCGAGTCGCTATGTCGAGGATACGGAGGATCATGGTCGCTGTAAGAAGCGAAGGCAGTTGTCTTAGCTCATAAAGCCAGTCGGGCTAGGCGACTCCAATGGGGCTCCGGGTAGGCGTTTTTCATGGACGATGCAAGACCTGAGGTTGCTCAGTGCTCTTGCACCGCACTACTTAGCCATGCCGATCGCTGCACCAAAGGTTGACTTCTGCGGTTAGCTGGATGCTGTTATTACGAGTGTGAGTGGCACAAGACATGGAGAGTAGGCGCAATTTGCAGTAACTGATTCTTTTTATTTCATAGTGACTGGAGGGTACATATGTGGGGTTCTAGGGATAGAACTTCCGTAGAAGGTTTACATTCCATGGTCGCTTGACGCCGAGTTCGCCGTCCCCGCAGACGTCGATGAGGTAGTAGGCGTCGTTGCCAAGTACTCGCCCGATGGCGAATGGTCCCTCCCACAGAGGGGAGAGCTTGTGCATGCCCTTCTTGTCCTGGATGAGGCGCAACACCAGGTCGCCTTCCTGGAAGGTGCGAGTTTTCACCCGCCGGCTGTGGTAGCGGCGGAGTCCCTGCTGGTAGATGGCGGTGCGAGACCGAGCGAGGTCACGTGCCTCATCGAGCTGATCGACTCCGTCTTGGCGGGCGAGTTCGTTTGCGGCCTCCGTGTAGTGGATGACCCGTGGCGAGTCGTGCTCGAGATCGGTGGGCATGACTGCCATGGCGCCGTACACCATGAAGAAGGGGGTGAATCCTGTCGACCTGTTGACCGAGGTGCGGATGCCCCAGATGACGGAGGGAAGCTCCACGACCCAGCACCCGACGGTGCGCTCGAGTGGTACTTGTAGTCGCGGCTTCAGGACGTGGAGGATGCTTTGATTGGCCCGTTCCGCCTGGCCGTTGGATTCCGGGTGGGCGACTGACGCGAGGTCGAGTCGGAAGTGGTGCTCTTCGCAGAATTCGGCCATGGCTCCTTTGGCGAAGTTGGTGCCGTTGTCCGTGATGATGCTGTTTGGGAACCCGTAGCGATATATGAGCTCGCGTAGGAATTTAGTGGTGGTCTTCCCGTCGCATTTCCGGACTGGCTTGGCCTCCACCCACTTTGTGAATTTGTCGACCGCGACCAGTAGGTGGGTGTACCCGGAAGGAGACTTCTTGAAGGGGCCTACCATGTCCATGCCCCATACGGCGAATGGACAGGTGATGGGGATGGTCTTGAGTGCTGAGCTTGGCGTGTGCGTCTGGTTGGCGTACTTCTGGCACCCGACGCACCGCTGGACAATGTCGACGGAGTTTGCGTGTGCGGTGGGCTAGTAAAAGCCGTGCCGCATAGCCTTGGCGACCAGAGAGCGGGCGCCGGCGTGGTGGCCGCAGTCACCGGAGTGGATGTTGTGGAGGATCTTGCGACCTTCGGCGGGTTGGACGCAGCGTTGGAACACGCCAGTGACGCTGCGCTTGTGGAGCTCGCCGTCGATGATGGTGTAGGACTTGCATCGGCGTGCGATCATCCGAGCGTCCGTCTCGTCTGCCGGCAAGGTGCCGGCCTCCAGGTAGGCGACGTAGGGCTTGGTCCAGTTGTCTGGCTCGGCGACGAGTGCGACCAGGGCTGCCTCCGGTTGTAGCGGGACTCCGATGTCGATCTCCCTCGGAGGAGAGATTGAAGGCTTGTTGATTGTGTCGAGGAAGACGTCGGCGGGTGGTGCGAGTCGAGCCGACCCGATGCGAGAGAGTGCGTCGGCCTCCTCGTTCTTCCGCCTGTCGATACACTCGACGGAGTAGCCTGTGAAGTGTCCGCCCAGCTTGTGCACTGCTTGGCGGTATGCCGCCATGGTGGGGGAGACGGCGTCGCAGGTTCCAGCGACTTGCCCAGCGACGAGGTCGGAGTCTCCGTAGCAGCGTAGGCGGTTGACATTCATCTCCTTGGCAGCTCGCATGCCGTGGAGTAAGGCCTCGTACTCGGCCATGTTGTTGGTGCAGGGTGTGAAGTCGAGGCAGAGGACGTAGCGAAGCTTGTCGCCCTTCAGTGAAGTTAGTATGATCCCTGCGCCTGCGCCATCCGCGTTCTTGGAGCCGTCGAAGTGCAGGCTCCAGTAATGGAGGTATGGCAGCTTCTCTGGCTGCTGGGCCTCTTCCCAGTCGGCGA
Source organism: Avena atlantica (assembly GCA_910589765.1). Lineage (NCBI taxonomy): Eukaryota > Viridiplantae > Streptophyta > Magnoliopsida > Poales > Poaceae > Avena > Avena atlantica. The sequence continues at coordinate 230,362,768 of OU342738.1, forward strand.
TGAAGTCCGCTAGGGCCTGCGACTTGATCGCTTTTCGTGGCTCGTATTTGATGTTGTGGACGCCGATCTCGACGGCCCACTTGGCGACCCGCCCGGTCGCCTCGCGGTTGCGGATGATGTCCTGCAGTGGTGCTGAAGAGACGACCATGATCGGGTGCTCCTGGAAGTAGTGCGGCAGGCGTCGCTGAGCTCTGAAGACCGCGTATACCAGCTTTTGGTACTGCGGGTATCGCTGGAGCGACTCGGTGAGGACCTCGCTGATGTAGTACACCGGTCGCTGTACTGGGCGCTCCTTTCCTTCCTCTGGTCGTTCGACGACCATGACGGCGCTGACGACGCGCTCGGAAGCCGTGACGTAAACCAGCATGGGTTCTTTGTCGGCGGGGGCGGCGAGTAGCGGTGCGGCGAGTAGCACCTTCTTGAGGTCGCGAAGCGCGTCATCCGCCTCTTTGTCCCACTGGAAGGTGGGGTTCTTGCGCATCAGGTGGTATAGGGGCATCGCCTTTTCGCCCAGGCGGGGGATGAAGCGACTGAGAGCCGCTACTCGACCGACCAGTTTCTGGACGTCGCGCAGGCACTAGGGTTTGCCGAGTCGGGCAATCGTGTCGATCTTCGTGGGGTTCGCCTCGATCCCTCGTTTAGAGACGACATACCCCAGTAGTTGTCCTGCTGGTACACCGAAGGTGCATTTGCCTGGGTTGAGCTTTATCTTGTATTTTCGCAAGTTGGCGAATGTTTCCGCCAGGTCGGCGAGTAGGTCACCCTGGCGAGCGGACTTTACGACCACGTCGTCGATGTAGACGTGGATGTTGCGGCCAATTTGGCTCGCGAGGCATTCTTGCATGCACCGCTGGTTGGTCGCCCCGGCGTTCTTGAGGCCGAAGGTCATGGCGGTGTAGCAGAAGGCTCCGAATGGCGTGATGAACGTCGTCTTCTCCTCATCATCGACGGCCATTTTGATCTGGTTGTACCCAGAGTAGGCGTCGAGGAAACATAGCGACTCCGAGCCCGCGGTGGAATCGATTATCTGGTCGATCCGCGGGAGGACGAACTGCTCCTTTGGGCAGGCGCTGTTCAAGTTTGTGTAGTCGATACACATCCTCCAGGTCCCGTTCTTCTTCTCGACCAGGACTGGGTTTGCCAGCCACTTGGAGTATTTGATTGGCCGGATGAAGCCTGCAGCGAGTAGACGCTACACCTCCTCGGCGATTGCTCGGCGGCGCTCTTCATTGAAGGGCCGCAGCGACTGTTTGACAGGTCGCACTTTGGGGTCGGTGTTTAGCTTGTGCTCAGCGAGCTCCCTAGGGACACCAGGCATGTCAGAGGGCTTCCATGCGAAGATGTCCCTGTTCTCACGGAGGAACTCGATGAGCGCGCCTTCCTATGGTGGGCTCATTCCCATCCCGATCGTCACCGTCTGGCTGGAGTCGCCTGGGACCAGCTCGACGGTGCGGGTGTGCTTCGTCGCCTCGAAGGTTGAGGTGTTTGCGCCCTCCTAGTTGGGCTTCTTGAGTATGGTGGGGTCATCGTTGTTGACCCCGCTCGCGTACTTGGCGAGCTCATCGGCGTGGTTGGTCTCCGCCGCGATGACGGCGTCAGCGAGTTCGGCTCCTTTGGCCTCGCACTCGGCGGCCATGTCGGGGTCGCCGTTGATGGTGATGACGCCGCACGGTCCGGGGAGCTTCATCGCGTTGTACGCGTAGTGGGGCGCTGCCAAGAACTTGGCGAACGCCTGGCGCCCCAGGACGCAATGGTAGGGGCTGTCGAAGGGCACCAGCTCGAAGACGATCCACTCGGTGCGGAAGTTTGCTGGTGTGCCGAAGGTGACTGTCAGCGTGACTTTGCCGATCGGGTACGCCTTCCGACCGGGGACGATGCCATGGAACATGGTGTGGGTCGTCTCGATCATCGACTGCGGGAGCCGCAGCCGCCTGAAGGTGTCCAGGTACAGGATGTTGATGGAGCTGCCGCCGTCCATCAATGTCTTGGGGAGCCAGTAGTCGCCGACCTTAGGCTTGACCACCAGGGCTACTCGGCCTGGGTACTCGATGCGTGTCGAGTGGTCTTGGCGGCTCCAGGTGATGGGCTGCTCTGACCAGTTGAGGAACTGGGGAACGTCCACCTGAGCCACCGCGTTGACGGCGACGGCGCGGGCGATGACCTTCTTCTCGCGCTTCGTGTTAAAGCCTGTGAAGGTATGGAGCGAGCCGGCCACTTTTCCGAATTTTCTGCCGTTTGGCGGGTCGTTGTCGGGGTCCTCCCGTGCTCGCCGTGCCTTCTCGATCTCCCTGAGGGTGTGGCAGTCGGCGGTTGTGTGCGTTGCGGGCTTCCCTTCCCTGCTATGAAACGCACAAGGTTGGTTGAGGAGGGCCGCAGGGTCGAACCTTGGTTTGGCCTTGTAGTTGCTGCCGTCGCGGCGTTGTCCTCCGTCGCGGCGGAAGATCTTGGGCTCGCGTTGTGCGTGCCCGGCGTTGGCGACGAAGTCGACTCGCCCGTCGCTGCAGCGCTTGCCGGTGAGGTGAGTGTTGCTGTAGCGTAGGTCGGACCGTCGTCCGCTGTCGTTGTCGCTCGTGCGGCGTTGACCTCCCGACTCGTCGTCGGTTTCCTGGTTCGGATCTTCCTCCGCGTACCGTTTGGCGACCTCGAGGAGGTCCGGTATGTTGTCGAGGGTGCGGGAGTGTCGCTTGAGCTTGGCGACCAGAGGCTCGTAGCGGCACGAGGTCTTGAAGCAATGGATCGCGGTGTCCGGGTGGATGCCGACCGCGTTGTATCAGAGTTCTTGCCACCGTTGGACCCAGTTGCGGGTCGACTCGCGGGGTCCCTGGACGCATCGCTCCAGGTCCTCGATGGTGGTGGCGCGGGTGTAGGAGCACTCGAAGTGCCTGACGAAGGCGTCGCGCATCTCCTCCCAGGAGTCGATACTGTCCTGGGGGAGGGTGTTGATCCATTGCCTGCACGTCCCCTCCATCATCAGGGGGAGGTAACGAGCGGCTAGCAGGTCGGTGTGGCCTGCGATCCCCATCGCCATGAGGTATGTATCGAGCCAAACGGCGGGGTCGTACGAGGGGTCATACTTTTCTATCTCCTTCGGCGCCTTGAAGTTTGGCGGGTACTTCTCGCCTCGGATCATTGGTCCGAAGCACTTGGGGCTGAGTCGACTGAGCGACCCCATGGGCTCGCCGTCGCGGCGATTGGTTAGGGTGTGTCGCAGGTCGTCGGGCAGGCGTGCACGCCAGCTTTGGTTGTTGACGATGTGGGTGCGGGCATCGATGGGTTGCCCGTTGGCGGCGACGAAGTTGGTCGCTGGCCTGGGGTCGTTGGTGGAGAGTACTGCGTTCGCGGGTCGGTGTTGGAGCTGCAGTGGCTCTGGTGGCGGGCAGTTGAGGGTATTTGCCGCCATTGGGCGGCCGCTTGAGGCCGCTCTGCTTCCCGAAGAACGCGAGTATACTCGACCCTGCGAGTCGGCGCCCGCGTTTTGCTGTTCGACGGCCTTTGCGAGAAGGGCCCTGACGTACTGGATCTGTAGGGCGCCGTCGCCCGTGGCCGTGATGTTGTCGGCTGCTGCTCGGCCTGCCACGAGGTTGTCCATCGGGGTGGAGAACAGTGGGAGGCCGTTTGCGTCTCTCTCCCGTGAGGAGACTACTATCCGCGGCTGGTCCCTGGGAGGTGTGCGGTTGGGTGGAGGTGGGGCGCCCATCGCCGTCGATCCTGGCGGGGGCCGGGCGCTTCCTCTTGGTGGCGCGTTCTCGCAGATCGCGCGCTCGGCCACATAGGCCGGGTCGTTTTCGTCGTCGAAGTTTAGGGCGCGCCCCTGAACGGTGGGGTTCAGGCGCGACCTGATCCGCTGCTGATGGTAGCGCGATAGTTCCTGCGTCGTCACCTGCTCGAGGCGAATTTTTTCGCGCTCGGCTTGCTCCTTGCGCACCGCCTCCGCCAGTTTCAGGCGGAGTTCCTCGACCTCCGTTGCCGTGGCGTTAGGAGGGATTGGGGGTGGAAAAGGGGTCCTCCGGCGGCTCGGTGCCGGTCGCCATGTAGGTCGCGGCGTGGCGACCGGTTCCGTCGCGGAGGTCGGCGTAATTTTCCAACCCGGAGTCGAATTCGAAGATTCCGAGGATGGAGGGGTCCTCGAAGTCTCCCACGTTGGAGACCTAGGTGATGGAGCCCGCGGGTGAAGCCGCGGTGATGGACCCGGCGAGTGACGCCGGGGTTGCCGAGTCGGCGTCGTCATTGAGGGCCGCATCGTCTGCGGCCGTTGAGTTTTCAGCCACGTCGCTGTGGGCCGAGTTGTACTCGGAGGCGAGGCGATGGATCGTGCGGATCTGGCTCTCGGAGAGCCGATCGTGTGGCGGCGACTCGCGGATGCGAGCTGAGTCCTCCGAGACAATGACGTCGGTGAGGCCGACGAAGAGGCTGATCGTGCTGACCGGCAGGATCACGCTGTACGTGACGGGTCACGCCGCCGGGAGGTAGCTGCTCGGCAAGATTTGGAGCATCTCGCCGATCGCTATCATGCGACCGGTGGCGACCGTCTCATTGATGGGCAGATTGGATCTCACCACAGAACACCGGCCAGACCGGCCAGGCCCCACGGTGGGCGCCACTGTCGTGGGAATGGTCACGGCAGATGCTGCAATCGACAGCGAGTAGTAGAACGAGGGGCAAGGGCGGCCAGCCATCTGCGGTGCGAGATGAGGGCGGAGACACAGGGTTTACCCAGGTTCGGCCCACCGGAGGGTAAAGACCTACTCCTGCTAGATTGTATTATGGAGGTGGTACAATGGGCGAGCTCAGCGGCTAGGCGGCGAGTCGCTTGGGTGTATGATGGAACGTATCTCTACACGCCCTGCAGGGAGGTTTATATAGGCTCACCTCCCCTAGGGTTTACATATCTCAACCGAATCAGTTAAAGCTTCGGTACTCGTTTAACCTAATCCGACTGGGCCTATCTACTCGCCTGGGCCTTCAGCTTCCAGTCGCTTGGATCCTCGCTGGGCTTCGATCCAGTCGCCGTCTTGCAGGCCCACTCGCCAGTTCTTGGGCCAGTCGGAAACGTCCTGCTGGGTATACCCCGGTAGGCACATCCCCATCACGATATATTACATGTCCGAGATTCGATCATCGGTATATCCATACCTAGTTTGATCTCGTTACCGACATGCACTCTTTTTCTCGTTCCCGTGATATAACATTCTAGTGATCAAATCACTTGCTTGCAAGCTAATCAATGTGATATCACCGAGAGGGCCCAGAGCATATCTATCCGTTATCGGGATGAACAAATTACACTCTCGATCCATGAACCTCAACATAACACTTTAGTAGTTCTGAAGCCATCTTTATAATCACCCAGTTACGGTGTGACGTTTAATGTCATCGAGAAACTCTTCCGGTGTTAGTGATTGACATGATCTCATGGTCTAAGGATTAGGATCACTTTGTAAGTTGTTATAGCAATATAAACTCAATGACTTTGATCGTAATGCTATACTTTGGATGAATGTTCATCACATCATTACATTAATGTTGTGACCTCGTTATTAACGACATCCAATGTCCATGATCAGGAAACTTTGATCATCTTGTTAATCAACGAGCTAGTTTATAAGAGAGGCATAACTAGGAACTTCCTTTTTGTTTATTAAACACACATGTATTAACGTTTCCATATCAATACAATTAAAGCATGCAAAATAAACATTTATCATAAATAAGGAATACGATAATAACCACTTTATTATTGCCTCTCGGGCATATTCCCTTCAACATTACCATCAGCATCAGTTTCCTTTTGAAAATCCATTTGTTATCCATGGCCTTTCGGTCGTGAGGTAAGTCCACCAAGTTCCAAACTTGATTTTCATACATGGATTCCATCTTGGATTTCATAGCATCTAACCTTTTGTTGGAATCCGGGCTCATCATCGCTCTTCATACGTCGCAGGGTCATTATTTTCATCAACCATGAAATTCATGACAGGATTTCCGTATAGCTCGGGAGCTGCACGCGTCCTGCAAGACCTGCGAGGTTCGGTAGTACTCTCTTTAGGAGTTTCATGATCATTATCATTAGTTCCTTCTTCAACTGGTGAAGCCAACTCCGGAACGACTTCCGGCGCTACGCTACTCGCCATACTTCGAAGAGAAGGTTCAATAACCTCTTCGAGTTCTACCTTCCTACTACTCACACCGTTCATGAGAAATTCTTTATCTAGAAAGGATCCATTCTTGGCAACAAAAAGCTTGCCCTCGGATCTGTGATAGAAGTAATACCCAATAGTTTCCTTAGGGTATCCTATGAAGATGCATTTTTCCGCTTTGGGTTCGAGTTTATCTGGTTGAAGTTTCTTCACATAAACATTGCATCCCCAAACTTTAAGAAATGATAGCTTAGGTTTGTTTCCAAACCACAATTCATACGGTGTATTTTCAACGGATGTATGGTGCCTGATTTAAAGTCAATGCAACAGTTTCTAGTGCATAACCCCAAATGACAATGGCAAGTCCGTCAGAGACATCATAGATCGAACCATATCTAATAAAGTACGATTACGATGTTCCGACACACCATTTCGCTGTGATGTTCCGGCAAGTGTGAGTTGTGAAACAATTCCACACTCTTTCATGTGAGTGCTAAACTCGTAACTTAGATACTCACCTCCACAGTCGGACCGTAGAAATTTGATCTTTCTATTACGATGATTTTCCAATTCATTCTGAAATTCCTTGAACTTTTCAAATGTTTCAGACTTGTGTTTCATCAAGTATATATAACCATATCTACTCAAATCATCCGTGGAAGTAACAAAATAACGATATCCACCTCGCTCCGACACACTCATTGGACCACATACATCAGAATGTATGATTTCCAATAAATCTGTTGCCCATTCCATTGAACCAGAATACGGCGTTCTAGTCATCTTGCCCATAAGGCATGGCTCACATGTATCAAATGATTCAAAATCAAGTGATTCCAAAAGTCCATCCGAATGGAGCTTCTTCATGCGTTTAATGCCAATATGACCTAGACGGCAGTGCCACATATATGCAGATATACCAGCATTTAGTTTAATTCTTTTAGCATCAACATTATGAATATGTGTAACATTATTATCGAGATCCAAAAGAAATAAACCATTCATCATCGGTGCATGACCATAAATGATTTCATTCATATAAATAGCACAACCATTGTTCTCATATTTAAATGAATAACCACTTCGCATCAAACACGATCCAGATACAATGTTCATGCTTAGTGCTGGCACCAGATAACAATTCTTCAAGTTTATTACTAATCTCGGTGGCAAATGGATAGGCAGCGTTCCAACGGCGATCACATCAATGCTTGATCCATTGCCGACACACATCTTGACCTCACCCCTTGCTAGCGGTCGCTTGTTCCACATCCCCTGATTCGAGTTACAAATATTAGCAACTGAACCGGTATCAAATACCCAGGTGCTACTGCGAGCACTAGTCAAGTACACATCAATAACATGTATATCATATATACCTTTGTTTGATTGCCGGCCTTCTTGTCTGCCAAATACTTGGGGCAGTTGCGCTTCCAGTGGCCAGTCCCCTTACAATAGTAGCACTCGGTATCAGACTTAGGTCCAACTCGGGGTTTCTTTTCAGGCACAGCAACCGTCTTACCGCCCTTACTTCCCTTCCGTTTTCCCTTCTAGTCTTTCTTGAAACCAGTGTTTTTATTGATCATCAACACTTGATGTTCCTTTTTGATCTTCACTTCTACAGTTTTAAGCATTGACAGAAGATCGGGGAGAGACTTCTTCATGCCCTGCATATTATAGTTCATCACGAAGCTCTTATAGCTAGGTGGCATAGGCTGCAGAACACGATGGATGCCTAAGTCAATGGGAATCGATATTCCCAAGGACACAAGCTTATCGGTGTAACCCGACATCTTGAGTACATGCTCACTAACGGAGATGTGGTCTTCCATCATGCAGCTAAAGAACTTTTCTGAAGCATTGTAGCTCTCTATAGCAGCATGTGTGTCGAAAATTATTTTCAACTCACCCATTGTATCAAATGCATTGCCATTTTCGAAACTCTTTTGAAGTTCCGGCTCTAGCCCATACAATATGCCGCAATGAACTAAGTTGTGGTCCTCCTGACGAGTCTGATAGACATTCTTCTCCTCGTCAGGGGCATCCTCAAAAGGTGGGGGGCCTAGCGGCGCTTCTAGCACATATTGCTTTTGTGCAGCAGAGAGGAGAATCCTCAAATTCATGGCCCATTCGGTAAAGTTGCTACCGTTCGTTGCAAGTTTCTCTTTCTCCATGAACACATTGAAATTAAAAGCACGTGGTGCCATCTACAACCGAATTTGTAAAGTAGAGACTAAGTTTATGATAGACTGAGTTCAACTAATCAACATTACGAATGAACTCCCACTCAAAAATGACACCCCTCATGCCTTTTTGGTGATTACATGAACCAAATCCACTACACCAAGTGCGATCATCACGTGAGTCGGTGTAGCTTCAAAGGCGAGCATCATATCTACTATATGACTCATGCTTAACCTTTCGGTCCGTGTTCCGAGGCCATGTCTGTACATGCTAGGATCGCCAAGTTAGAACCTTAGTATTCGCGTGTGTAACTGTCTTACACCCGATATATGGTCGTGGATCCAAGAACACCCGATCATCGCGTGATGTCTTGGAGGTACGAAAACATAATCGGTGCATACTAAAGGAAGAACACGTTCTTATCTTGATATTCAAATGAGGTATCATCTTATTATGCTAATAAAGTTCTAAACAAGCAATATAAGATGCTATCAAACATCACATGTTTATTAGTGAAATGATATGGTTCCCGCATATGATCTCTATCATGTGCACCGTGGTATGATTAGTACCATACCTTTATGTGTAAGTCCAAGGTCTATGGAACTTACACGCTATGTGTGTTGTAAGAGTATCATCTAATACTTCTACTTACAACATCACCATATCATAACACTAGCCCAGCAACAATCTAAACTAGACGCCTCTAATTTATCCATTGCAAGTTTTACGTGGCTTAGGGCTTTAGAAGATAGAACCGTTCTTACATACGAACATGAACCACAACGAGGATAACCAAATTATTGACAACTCGTTGCAAAATAGATATTGAATATAGTAGGAGACAGACACCCGCTAGCCACTTATGCAAACTAGTTGCATGTCAAGCGTGGAACATGTCTCATGTGCGAGGACATGTAAAGTTTGTCCGGGCCGCTTCATCCCACTATTCCACCAATATCCAAAATTACAACTAAGGAGCAACAACATGATCATCATCGCCCACATACTCATATGTGTACTACCCGTGTAAAGCATCTACGCATAGATCCGGCTCTGATACCACTATAGGGTTCGCAGCATAGAAAACAAAAAAATTCCTACGATGGGAACTATGTACCAAGATCTATCTACTAGATACAAACAACAGGCGGATGTATATCCGTAGAGAACATACCCTTTAAGACCGACAAAGCTTAACAAGTTGAACTCGTGGTTGATGTAGACGATCTCTTGCCGATCTCAAGATCGAGAGGAAGTCCTAGCACCGCAAAGCAGCAACGCATCCGTTCTCGCACACACGTACAAGAAAACGAGCAACCTCCACCTCCTCGCTCCAGCGATGCAGCGAAAGCACAACCCTTTCCTGCCAAATAGCCATCAGGAACATGTATATCGCTAGTCCGAGACCATGGGGAATAAATTCTACAGGGGGAGAGAGATCCTTCACGAGGAGGTGTGAGTGAGAAGTGAGGATAGGGGTGCCTTTTATAGGAGAGGGGGAGAGAACCCCAAGGGGGTGGGCGGCGCATGGGGGATGCCCCTTGCCCTCCCCTCTTCATGTGGGTGGACAATCCACTCACAAAAACCCTTTCAATTTCCTCCACTCAAAATCCCACTCAAACTTGCTATTAAATTTCCACCAAATTTAATGCAAACTCTCATTAAATAAAACTCTTTTATTTATTCAGAATTTTGTCAATTAATTTAATGACAAACATTCACATATAACCCCTTGCTAGAATTCTATTTCACATGCAAAATCACTTTATGCAATTTCACCCGAAAACCTGTTTTGGTATCTAGTGAAATAAATTCCTGCGCTTGTTATTCTTTCCAGCATGAAACATTTGATCCAACTAGATGTCAGTGTCCCTTAAGTGTGTCACCCTACGGTTCGCGAATAATGCGGACATGATCGAGACCCTTCTCCGATCAATAATCAGTAGCGGGACCTGGAGATCCATACTGACTCCCACACATTCAACGATGACTTTCCTGTGATCGTCGGAACCTTTTACGCTTGTATCTTAATCCCTTTGTTTCACGATATATTACATGTCCGATATATGATCATCGGTATCTCCATACCTAGTTTGATCTCGTTACTGACATGCACTCTTTTCTTGTTCCCGTGATATAACATTCTAGTGATCAAATCACTTGCTTGCAAGCTAACCAATGTGATATCACCGAGAGGTCCCAGAGTATATCTATCCGTCATCGGGATGAACAAATTCCACTCTTGATCCATGATTCTCAACATAACACTTTAGTAGATTTGAAGACATCTTTATAATCACCCAGTTACGGTGTGACGTTTGATGTCAACAAGAAACTCTTCCGGTGTTAGTGATTGGCATGATCTCATGGTCTAAGGATTAGGATCACTTGGTAAGTTGTTTATAGCAATATAAACTCAATGACTTTGATCGTAATGCTATACTTCGGATGAATGTTCATCACATCATTACACTAATGTTGTGATCTCGTTATTAACAACATCCAATGTCTATGATCAGGAAATTGTGATCATCTTGTTAATCAACGAACTAGTTTATGAGAGAGGCATAACTAGGAACTTTCTGTTTGTTTATTAAACAAACATGTATTAATGTTTCCATATTAATACAATTATAGCATGCAAAATAAACATCTATCATATACTTGGAATACACATAATAAACACTTTATTATTGCCTCTCAGGGCATATTCCCTTCACAAGACTCCATATGAAATACTTACCGGTAACAAGCCCAACATATCTTACTTCTGGGTGTTCGGTTGTAAGTGTTTCTATATCATAAAAGGTGTTTGTTTGTGCAAATTCGAGTCTAAAGCATTAGAGGGTATTTTGTTGGCTATGGTCTCGAATCTCACACTTATAGAATCTATAATAAGCTCTCCGGAGCCGTCATAGAATCTTGTAGTGTGACCATCGAATAATATGATCGTCCCCAAGGGGGGCGTGTTGATGCTTGTGATGCAGATGATGAAATGCCTCAGGATGCCATAGGAAGAATGGGTGTGGGATATATCTGCCCCATTGAGGAACCCCTTATCCCGGATCGAGAAGAACTATGCTCCACTCAAGTGGATCACTCATCTTCACAACATCAACAAGCTCCATCCACCGAGGAGGACAATGACTCAAGCCAAATACAAGATGTGGACCCTCAACATAATGATCATAGTGACAGCTCTAGTCAAGGGGAGCTTGATTCATTCTCCAGGATGTCAAGTGGTGCCAAGGCAATTACTCAAGGAAGATCTGTACAAACTGCTTTGAGACAAGCTCAAATTGATGCTAGAAGAGCACTTGATCAAGACCAAGGTCAATCTTTGCCTCTAGATGAAGAGAATGATTCTGATGATGATCAAGGTCAAGTTAATGGTCAAGACGAGGACCAAAATGATGAAGAGGTCCCCCAAGAAACAACACGTAGATCCACGCTCGTCGTGAAGCTAGAAGGGAAAGAATGTTGGAATTAAGAGACCACTCTCTACAAAATGTAGTTGGTGACCTAAGGAAAGGCATTTCCACAAGAGCACAATTGAAGAGGTTCAGTGAACACCAAGCACACATCTCCATGATTGAACCTAAGAAAGTGTGGGAAGCTCTTGAAGATTCGGATTGGTTAGAAGCTATGCACAAAGAGCTCAACAACTTTGAGAGAAACAAAGTATGGAAGTTAGTTGAGAAGCCAAAGGATTTACAGAATGTTATTGGAACAAAGTGGATATTCAAGAACAAGCAAGATGAGCATGGAATTATAGTAAGGAACAAGGCTATATTGGTTTCACAAGGGTACTCTCAAATTGAAGGCATTGACTATGGAGAGACTTATGCTCCCGTGGCTCGCCTTGCGTCCATCCGTATCCTTCTTGCTTATGCGGCACATCATAACTTCAAGTTGCAACAAATGGATGTAGAGAGTGAATTTCTTTATGGTCCATTAAATGAGTTGGTATATGTTAAGCAACCCCTAGGATTTGAGGACCCCAACTTTCCAGACCATGTCTACAAACTTGATAAGGCGCTCTATGGGCTCAAGCAAGCCCCACGCACGTGGTATGAGCACCTTAGAGAGTTATTGTTTGACCGTGGATTTGAGGTTGGGAAAATCGATCCCACTCTTTTTACTAAGAGAGTCAATGGGGAGCTTTTTGTATGACAAATATATGTTGATGATATTATCTTTGGCTCATCTAACAAAGATTTTAATGATGAATTCTCAAAGATTATGACTAGTAGGTTCCGGATGTCTTTGATGGGGGAGTTGAGAGTATTTCTTGGTTTTGAGATCAAGCAAGTTAGAGGAGGGACGTTCTTCAATCAAGCCAAGTATACTCAAGATATGCTCAAGATTTAAATGGAGCTCCTACTCCCATGGCTACAAAGACTCATCTAGAACAAAATCCAAATGGTAAAGATGTGGATCAAAAGGTATAACGGTCTATGATTGGTTCTTTGATTTACCTGTGTGCATCTAGACCCGATATTGTGTTGAGTGTAGGTGTGTGTGCAAGATATCAAGCGGCTCCTAAAGAAATCCATTTGATGGCGGTCAAGATAATCTTTTGATATTTAGTTCATACCCCATTTTATGGTCTTTGGTATCCTCGAGGCTCAACATTTGCTCTTTGTGGATACACGGATTCGGATTGGGCGGGTGATAAGGATGATAGAAAATCAACATCCGGGGCTTGCCAATTACTTGGTAGGTCCTTGGTATGTTGGTCTTCTAAGAAGCAAAATTGTATATCTCTCTCCACCGCCGAAGCCGAGTATGTGGCAGCTGCTAGTGCTTGCACCCAATTGCTATGGATGAGGCAAACTTTAAAGGAATACGGTGTCCATTGTGACAAAGTGCCTCTTCTATGTGACAATGAAAGTGCCATCAAGATTGCCTACAACCCGGTGGATCACACAAGGACAAAGCATATTGAGATTCGCCATCACTTCATTAGAGATCATGTTGCTCAAGGTGATATTGATCTATCATATGTGTCAACCAAAGATCAACTTGCCGATATCTTCACGAAGCCACTTGATGAAGCAAGGTTTTTCTATTTGAGGAATGAACTAAATATCGTAGATTCAAGGAGCTTGACTTGATTTTCTTGCATTCTCACCTAGGATTCGACCCATATTTGGTTTAGGTGTAGGCATGGATATAGGGGGAGCGTGGTCCTAATTGATTGGACTATCCCTCCCTCCATTATGCCCAAATAAATCAAAATCATTCCTCTTAATATCATTTTGTGATATGTGAGCTTAATTGATGAGTTTCGGTAATGGACCCAAGATATATCTTCGTGGTCCCAAGCCGAGCATACTCAAATATGGTGGCCTAGGACACCGTCCTCTCTCACTCGAGAGGTTGATGTGCTTACTCATGTTTGTCATTCTTGAGTTGGTTTTCTTCCCTCGGTCAATGCACTCTCATTTGGCTCTCCATATTTGAGGTTGATGTTTTATTTTTTAGAGTGCATAGGTCCATATCAGTATAACTCTCTGTAACATCCCAAAAATATCAAACTTAGATCAACAAAACACTAATCCTCAAGTTTAGGGTTAACAAAAACTTTTACAAAACAATTCATGAATGCATGTATATGTGTATGCATGGATTTTGAATTTCTTTAAAAACCACCTCGTTTGTGTGATCCATTGCTTGTAAAATGTTTCTTAGGTGAAAAGAACATCATCTAAAACATTCCCCACACTCTTCCTAAAGAAAAATAAGTCAAAACAAATATATTAAGTGAATGGTCATTTTGACCAATTTAACTCCCATGCCTACTTTGGCTGTCTCAAACTTTCAAAACCTAACAGAAACTTTTCTAGATCTTTGCACCCCTTGAATGTACTCATAACAAAGTATCAAGGCCCACTTTGTGATCATCCAGAAACTTTCAAATGCATGGTTTAAATGATAACTCAAAATTGAATCTTCTTCATATGGGAAGATCCCACTTTTTCAAAACCCACCCAAACAAGCTCAATTTTCAAAACCCAAGCATCTGCAGACTCACCAGAACCAATCTAGCAAACCCACCAAAAATCATTTCAAAATTCAAAACTTGATTTCATACGGCCATTTCATCAAACAGGTTGCAGACACAAATCAAACAAAACCACAAACACTATAGTGTGCAGTGCTTTGAGCCTAACTTGTTCCCTAGTTAGCTCTCACACAATCCAGTAGATCATCTAGGAAGTTTAGCCAGGCACTAGCACCCCTGTGAGCTTGCCTTTGCCATTAATGGTGAACAGCCGAGCAACCCCATGTCACCCCAATGTGGACAGCAAGCTAGGAGCAGCAGCAAGCCTAGCCAGCGTGTCTGGGAGGCAGCCCACCGTCCATCGCCACTGCCTGTCCCAGCCGCGAGCGTTGCCAAGCCATGGACCATGCGCACAAGACACGCCCAGACCATGCCGAGCGTGCGCCAGAGCGCCACCCTCGACCAGCACCCACAGACCGCGCGCCGCCCTCACCACGCGCACACACGATCACCACTGACCCAGGAGACCGCCAGACATCCCCGTTTGCCGCCCCGTGCCATACAGCCACCGCCCGCCGTCGAAGACGCCGCCTCTGCCGCGCAGAGCACCGCCCGTTCCAGACAAAACCACACCGCCCCATGCCTCGCGACCATGTCATTGAGCATCGCCAGGAGACACAACACCGTCCCCTACCCTTGCCCATGCCATTAGCTGCCTGTAACGTCGCCTCCGACGAGCTCACCTTGCGCCCCGATGGTCCCCTCGCTCGACTATAAATAGAGGCCACCCCCGCACGATTTCTTCACACCATCTCACTCCCCTCTCCTCACTGATCGTGCCACACCATTCTCAGAGCAAGGCGAGTACCACCTCGCCGGAATTTCACTGAAGCCTGCCGCTGCCGGAGAAGAAGGGAGCCAGCGATTGGAGCCGCCCCAGGAGAAGCCACCGGTACCAGGAGGTTCGCCGTTGTCGACTTCGTCGTTCGCCCGCCTCGCCGACCCTCGCCCGTACCCCAGTGAGCCCCCAGCACCCCTCACTGGCCTCGCAAGGTTTCGTTCTCGCCGGAGCTGTCTCGCGTCGACGATGACCCTCAGCCGTTAGATTAGAACCAGATCGAACGAACCACGTTTGCCCATACCGCTTCGCCCAGCCCCGTGTCACTGACGAGTGGGGACACCCACTTAAGCATCCCGCGGGAGCACTGCGCTTAGCAGGCCGGCCCGTTAGAATTTCCCGCGCAGCCCAGCAATTCAAATCAAACCTTTTCTTTTTAATTTCAAACACACTTCTGTACCCAACTTCAAAAATCAACCCAGATCGATTTAGTGCACCAAATTAGATGAAACCAATTTTGTTGGAAAGGTCTGTGAATGCTTAATCCAAGCCCGTTGGATTCAAGTCATTTGGATCTGTGGATCACCCATAGCAAAAATAACAAGGCAGAAGCTTTTCTGCATTCAAACATTTTTCAAATTTAAACCATAAAAGCTTTTGAGTTGATTCCAACTCTCAAAAATCACATTCAACCATACCTTTCAGAATATATAAAAATATATATAGGTTACTTGCAGAAATAATGTTCAAGGAATAAAAGAATGCTTCATAAGCATTTCTAGCCACTTTAATTAATTAAAATAAAAGGGTAAAACCTTATTAAATTGTGACACCACTTTAAATCACATTCCCATGGACTACAACATGTGGTGATGACATGTGTCAACATGATCCCATGTTTAGTTTGGAGAATATTAAATCTTAAGTAGTTTTTCAATGAGTAGAAATTACTTTTCTAACATAAAAAGACTTAAACCAATCCTTAACCTTGTAATGTTAGAGATGATGCTAGATCATCTATAGGACCCTTGTGTGTGATGATTGCAAGTAGTTAAGTATTGTTTGGTGATTGTGTACCTCATATTTATTCGTAGACGCTAGTACCGACCAAGGCTACGAAGAGGAAGGAGGATACTACGAAGAGGAAGCCGAGGAAAACTTCAACCACTGCTCTGCACAAGGCAAGCTTTACTAACCAAGTTGACCAATGCAAGATAACCCTTGCAAGATACTATACCTATGCAAGCTTATATTGACTTTGATTGCAAGCCTAATCCCACTAGTGATTGTGCAAGTTAACACTTGCCAGATACCCTATTGTTGCCACAAACCCATGCTTGTGATATGATTACTATATGCCTTAAGTGTATGTGACCATACCCACTTGCTAACCCAATCCTAGTTTTGTGGCAAGCTTCTTACTTTATTTTTCTTTATCAAAGCTTACTTGGAGCCTGCTTAATAGTTTTGGTCAACACTAGACAGTTGTGCTGAAGGTTGCATAAAGAACATAAAATTTGGCCTAAGCTAGAAACCTTGATATCCGCGGATGATATAAGGTTGGACTTATTTGAAACCCCACTAGTTACCAACCACTATTAATACTACCCCCACCGGTAGATGCTAGTGCTAAGCATAAAACCTGATCAACTTTAGATGGGAATACTTGGTGGAAAAATGGTTATGAAAACCTTGGAATGATGGATCATTCTATTGAAATGTTTTGGACATGTGTTTCCAAAAACTTGATGATTTTGGTGATGAAAATGTTGAGGCATGAGCCTTAGCCCTTTAGAAAACTGATGGTTGTCTGGATGCGATACCATTCCAATTTTATCGTACAACCACAATACCCGAAGATTGGGTAGGGCTTGACTGGAAACTTATATACCTTAGTATTAGTTCCCTCACGGCCAAGGTCTGAGCTGAGGCTACCTTGTGAAGATTGTCCACCTGTGCAGTACCCAAGATGACAGTGGTCATGGTTGGGAGGCCAAACTCACAGGAGAGGTGCTTATACTAGGGAGTGTAATTGAAAGGTTAGGATTGATTATCCGCATACTGAGTATGGTGAATTCAGGATTTGTTCCTGACGGATGTATCGAATGTTGTGGTGAAAGTGTACAATCTCTGCAGAGTGTCAAACTATTCGAATAGCCGCGTCCGCAGTTATGGACAGTTGGAGTGGCCATACTGTTCCCCCGTCAGACTTTTCAAAATGACTTGTGAAACGACTTGACACTTTGATGTGACCACAACAGAGTTGTGACCAGAAATACAAGATCCCACCTAGGAGTTATAAAAATGTGAACATCTTGGGAACTTAGTAGAAATAAACCTGGCTTTTGCAAAACAACCTTAGAGCCTAGTGTCTTATTCTCCAAAAACCCCTTTACTTGTTAGTATTAGTTTGCGAGTACTTAAAGAGTACTCATGGCTTTGTCCCTGGCTATTCCCATGGCCAGACTATGAAGAGGAGTACCTGGAGGATGGACCCCAGGAAGGTTACGACAACTAGGATCATCTCCCATCGTCAGCATTGCCTGTGACCCCGAAGATGGAGCCTCGCCTACGCTACCGTTATTATTACGTATTCCCCTGCTTGATGTTGTATTAAGGACCGGATCATGAGATCCCTATTTGTGTAAGAACTTATGTATCTTTGTAATGGATGAAGTACTATGGTATCCAATTCTGTTATGTCTCGCAAAAATGGTAATCCTGGGATTGCGATGTATGGCATAACAGGCATCTAGGATTGAAAAATCCGGGTGTTGACACTCTCTTAACCCAAGACTTTCTTATCCTACGACAAAACTCATCTACTCTGCACAAGAACCTTCCAGTGTTCAAACTTGGTTGTTTGTTCTGGTGGTTACGGTACTACCGGTTCAAACAACGGTACTACCGTGAGACGGTACTACCGTAAGAAACTAGCGGTACTACCACGCAGGGGCCTGTTTCCAGGCCGATTTTCTGGAAACTCCCCAGGTGTGGTACTACCGGACGTTTCCTACGGTACTACCGCTCCTCTGACCGGTACTACCGTTGTGCGTCTCAGTTAAGGGTGGAGACGCTGGGAGGGCACCTCTCAGTGCCTCATTTTTCCCCGTCTCCACTCCCAACCACCGCCGCCGCCGGAGCCAAGACCACCACCGGAGCTCGGCCCCTCCCTCCTTTCCCCGGATCCGCACCGGATCCGGCCTCCTCGCGGGCTCCTCCTCGTTTTCCACCGCCATGGACACCGGTACTACCGTCCTTTCCTTCTTCTCACTTGTTTTACCCATTGAATCTAGGGAAACTTTGATTCTTGGTCAAAACTTGTGTTTTAGAGGTTGTATCATGTGCACGCTCATATCATTACTCCTTGTCCGATGGATTCTTGTTTTGCATAAGTTTTGCTGCCAGGCCTTAGATCGATATCACCAGATCTGTGATGTAGTCGCATGACCGGTAGTACCATATGATTCTCCGGTACTACCGCCCATAGATCCGGTACTACCGCTCAGTACTGACATCAAAATTTCTTAAAAAATTTGAAATTCGTCTTCTGTTTGTTTCGGTTTCTTGTTCCCTTATCCCACTGCTACCTCCCTTGATATTTCACAGGTGCAGGGGGCTCCCAAGGATCACGCAAAAGGTCCAAAGCTCGTCATGATATCGAGGACTTTGAGTCAGAGTCAGAGACAGAATCAGAAGCAGAGATCATGCCGCAACCTAGCAATCATCTGAAGCTAAAAACCACTCGGGGCTGACGTGGAGGGGGAGTTAAGATAAGTGCTGGTCGAGGTAGTGCTCCTCCTTCTCCTCCTCGCACGAGTCGTCGCAAGAGTCAGAGTTCAGGGCCATATGGGACAAAGAAGTTGTCTGACATCTCTGATGCTGAGTTTCTTGCCCTACGGTCTGACAATCCCTATGTTACTGCTCGCTCAGAGATTAGGGACACTAGTCTCTTTTTCACCGACTTCCAAGAGCGGGTCTACTTTGAGGTACTCATGAAGGATGAGAAGATTGTGGTTCCTGAGAAGTGGATTGAGATGAACCATGTGAACAAGAACTTGAACTACTTTGGTGAAGCACTTGAGATTTGCACAAACATTGGTTTGCTTCCCATTATGCAGTTCAAGTGTGACTATGACCCCTTGCTCATCGCTCAGTTCTATGCCACCGTTCACTTTGCTAAGAACTAGACTCAGACTATCACCTGGATGACAGAGGGAGTTGTTAAGACCGCAACATTGGCTGAGTTTGGGGCAATCCTTGGATATGAGGACCGTGGGAAAGATAATCCTGTTGGCTTCCGCTGTCACAACAACGAGCGTCCCATGAAGAAGGATGTTCTTGTTCCACTTTACATCCGTGGGCGTGGTATTGCTGGAAAGATCAAGGGGCTTCTCCCCACGTATGATATCTTGCATCGTATTTTTCGTGAGACCATAGCTCCTCGTGCTGGCAATGTTGGTGAGATGCATGGTTTCATGGTGGACCTCATGATCACCACTCACCGCCAACGTGATTCAGGACAACCAATTGATGTGATGGACGTGATTTGGAACGATATGGTTAATGCTACCTACACTCGGCGGGTTCCTCCTTTTGCCCTGTACATCATGGCACTTATTCTTCGCAAGTCCCATCTCTTGCTCGGAATATTTCCTCTCAACGTCTTGTTACTCACCGGCACAAGAATCTATTGATCAAGACCCATCTTAAACCATGAAACGCGGATTGTCAACTTGTTGATGAGGATGGGAACCCACTTGAGGATGGGTCCGGTGATGATGATGATGATACCCAAGATACTGATTTTGTGGCCTCACGCCGCAAGCCTGCCCAACCATCATGGGCCAAGAGGATTGAGGCTAAGCTCAAGAAGGTCTTCTGCTTCCAGGTTGACAATCAGAAGCGTATGTATGAGGCCCATGTCTATGCCAAGAAAGCATGTGCGCGTCAAAAAGAAGTAATGCAAGCTCAAGGTTTGATCACCTCCGAGGGATCCGAGGACAACATCACTCCTGAAGAGCAATGGATCTCCATGCACAGCCACTAGGATGATGATGCTTCCTCCTCTTTCCATGCTCCGCCTCCTTATGGGGATGCCTCTGATGAAGACTACCAGTGAACTCCAGGACATTAGAGTTGCTCTTGTCCCTTTTTGGTGTCTTGATGCCAAAGGGGGAGAAGAGTCACATTAGGCATGCAGGATTTGCATGGGAAAGTCACAAGCTCGCTCTTGCCTTTGATCTTTACTCGCTTGTGAACTTTATTTGCTACTTGCCTCTTATTATGCGTGAAACTTATGAACTAACTATTTGTGCTATGTATGGTAAGACTATGTGTCTATCTTATGGATCCATCATTTGTGTGGTATGGTCATTCTCATTTGGATCCATCTTATGTGGTGTGTGATGATATTACCTATTCCTTATCATTGTGTTTCTCATCACACACTTGTGTGCAAAGGTATGTGCACTATGTGTGACTATGCACTCCCATGTATCTTGTAAAATAGTATGGGGCTTGACTCTACTTATCTAGGGGGAGCCCTATCTCTATTTTACAGAATCTTCTTTGTCATCACAATTCTATCATGCAAAATGTGTGTTGTCATCTAACACCAAAAAGGGGGAGATTGAAAGAACAATTCTTATCCCTAGAGATTTTGGTGTTTATTACAACACACATAACGGACTAATTATTTGCCAAGTATTCTACAGGTTGCATTTCTAGAATTACCTGACTAGTAGCTCACAAAAAGGACTTTCCTGCTGCTCCACATTTTGCCTCAGTGATGTCCGGTAGTACCGGAGAATTCATCCGGTACTACCGCTCAAGTCCGGTAGCACCGGGTTTCACTTCCGGGCCTGGCAGTATGGTGGGTATACTGGCCAAAGGCCTCAGAACTGAGCGGTATCAAAAAGCGGTAGTACCGCATTTTGATACCGGTCAAGACTGAAGCGATTGGCAAGCTTGCCAATCTCCTCAGAACTGACCGGTACTAAAATGCGGTAGTACCGCATTTTAGTACCTATCACTTCTGAGGAGATTGGCCAGTTGACTCACACTGATGTTTCCCCCGGTATCAAAATGCGGCACTACCGCAAGTGTCCGGTAATACCGCTTTGTAGGGCCAGTACTACCGCCGTGCGGTAGCACCACACTTTGATACCGGTGGAAACTGTTGGGATATGCAACTCAAGTTGCATCTCCGGTACCTGTCCGGTAGTACCGGTTGTTTCCTGTACTACCACTTAGAAAACCCGGTACTACCGCTGCATTAAATGCACCAACGGTTAGATTGGATCTGGAGCTATAAATATCCCTTCACCTACGTTGGGACAAGCTGCTCATTTGCATTAAAGTCAAGACCACCATTAGAGCCACCAAATCCACAAGATCTCTTCATTCCACCACCCAAAGTCCTTGATCTTTGGGAAATCGAAGGAGGAGGCCTTGATCTACTACTTCACCAAAAGAGATCTTCATTTCCCCCTCATTCAATTGAGGCCCCCTTTGCTCTAGTGTTTTCTTGGAAACCCTAATTCTAGATTTGGTTCTTACAAGCTTGTCTTTGATTTTCTTGACAACTTGCTTGTATTTGGGAGCCTCCAATTAAGTTGTGGATGTGTGCCCCAAACTTGTAAAGGCGCCGGATTCCACCTTGAAGGTTTCCGATATAGTTGAAGGTGGACCGATCCCGTTGGGGTGAGATTCATCGGAGAACAAGGGAGGCCTCTCGTGGCGTTGGTGGTTTGAAACCACCCCCTATCCAAACGTAGACGTACTTCCCCTCAAAAGGAAGGAACTACTAGAAACAAATCCTTGTGTCTCCGCGTCCACCGCTTTGGTTACTTCTATCCTTTACCGCACTTTACTTACTTTTTCTTATTTAGTATTGTGTTAGCTAGTGCATATTTGTCATATAGGTAAATTCACCTTAGTTGCATTATCTAGATAATTTACCTTATTGTCAAACCTTAATTTGAAAAATAACAAAAATTTGAAGTAGCACCTATTCACCCCCCTCTAGGTGCCCATACAATCCTTTCAATTGTGGTGTTTGTTGGAACCATATAGCGCTCAAGGTGACAGTGTGGGGTTATCTAGATTGGGGAAGGCCCTACCGTGGATTAGAGTATCCAACCGGAGAGTAGTTAAGGGTAGTATGATGAAGAGAGGATATTTTTATGAGGGAGTGTTCACTAGTGAAAGTATGATCCCTAGGCCTTGTTTCTAAACATTGAAACACCGTTTGCTAGATCTGTTGCATGTTTGCTTGCTTCCTTATTATTGCCTTTAGTCTTTACGTCACCATCAAGCTCTTTTCTGGCATCGTTACCACTTGTATTTCACTATCTCTTCGTCGAACTAGTGCACCTATAT
This sequence comes from Avena atlantica, assembly GCA_910589765.1. Taxonomy (NCBI): domain Eukaryota; kingdom Viridiplantae; phylum Streptophyta; class Magnoliopsida; order Poales; family Poaceae; genus Avena; species Avena atlantica. Next base: position 230,385,320 of record OU342738.1, read on the forward strand.
ACCTGACAAGTGTATTGGGTGTGTTGGGGACACAAGATACTTCTTGTATCTTGATTTCAGGGTTGCTTGAGAGGGAATACCTTTGACCACTTCCTCGCCGAGTTCGATAAACCTTGGGTAATCCACTTAAAGGAAACTTGATGTTGTTCTACAAACCTTTGCACTTGGAGGCCCAACAACTGTCTACAAGAATAGAAGTGCATAGACATCATCCCCCCGGTGAGCCTCCTAGATTAGATCTTGATCATGAACGGAGCTCACAAGATCTATACATGAAAGCACAAGGAGGAGATACAACCATCTAGCTACTACATGGACCCGTAGTCCAAGGTGGAACTACTCACGCTTCATACGGGAGGTTGGCATAATGAAGAAGAAGGCCTCCGGGATGATCTCCCCTCCGATAGGGTGCCGGGAAGAGCTTCAGATCCCCCGATCTAGGGACGATGGTGGCGGCGGCTACAGACAGTTTCATGCAATATTGATCGGGTCTCTAGGGTTTTGGTATCAGGGGGACTTTATAGGCGCAGAGGCGAGGCAGGGGTCCACCAGGGCGGCTGCACCTCCCAGGCGCGGGGTGAGCCCACCCGCACGGCCAGGGGGTGTAGCCCCCTGGTGAGCCTCGTCCGTCTCGTATTCTGGCTTCATGTTGCTCACGGTAAAATATTGACTTTGACTTTTGTCCCGTCCAATTCCGAGAATATTGATTTTATGCCTTTCTGGAACCAAAAACAAAAGAAAACATGCAACTGGCACTATGTCAATTTGTTAGTAGGTTAGTACCAGAAAACATATAAAACCACCTCAAAGTGTGGACAAAGCAAAGCAAAGTAGATAGTAAACAAGCATGGAGCATCAAAAATTATAGATACATTTCCGACGTATCAAGCATCCCCAAGCTTAACTCTTGCTCGTCCTCAAGTAGGTAAGTAATAAAAAGAATAATTTTTGAAGTGACATGCACCATCGAAACCAAGATCAAACCATTTGCAAGCATTGAAAGATGGGATCAAAGAACTCTAAACATGTGCATGAAAGATGGAGTTCTAACAATAGGACAAAGTAACTATGCATGCAACATGAAAGGCTACAAACAAAGATCATGAATAACATGCATTGAAAAACGTTTGATTGTTTCACATACAGAAAAACATGGCATAGTGGCATTTAGCTTGTCCCTCATGGAGTAGCAGATAGATGCAAAGGACACCTTCAAAGTTCATAAGAGTGACTAGATACAAGTAGCACAACAACAAGCAATATGATCAATATGCATCAATCAATCAGTTTTGGGAAACTGCACATAGAACTAAGAATGACAACTATGCTCTCTTAATGGTGCCTAAAGGTATAAGGTGGAGACTCAATATAATAGTGGACGAAAGTCCCTTCATAAAGGGAAGCAGGGATTTAAAGTTTGAAAAGGAGCTTCCAAAAATTATGGTACGGAGAGACTTTGTGATAAAATTGGTGATAAAATTGGTGCGGTGAGACTTTGAACCATATATAGTATTTGTAGTTGCTTCATACCAGAAGCCATTGTTGTCACTTGGACAATTTAAAATAGGGATTTCTATTTTCGTGCCCTTGGTTCGTTAGTTGTACTCACTTTTCCCCAGCCACTTAACTTTTTGTCACTTTTCCCCTCGCCATGTTAAGAAACCCTCGTGGGCGCTCGCATGCGCTCGAGCAGAGGGATGCCATCAGGTCAAAGGCTTGACCGTTACATGCTGACTAGTGGGACCGTGTTGGGGCGGGTCAGGCGTTGAGCGCTACGTTACGAGGCCTGGACCGTTACATGCCTAACCGGTGGGGCCTCTTTGGTGCTGGTCCTGCCCTGGCCGATACGTGATGATGGGTGGGGGCCAGGATACACGTCGGACCGGCCATCCTTCTCTCGCTTCCTTGTGGGCCGCTTTTTTCCTAATTGGGTGGCCGGTGCAGGCAATGGCAAATGGAGCCGTTCCGTGGGGCCAACGAAGCCAATGAACGATGGGGCCGTCATGTGGGGTGGGGCCTCGAAGCCAATGACTGATGGGGCCGTGATGTGGAGCTGGAGGGGATTTTCATATTCACCACGTTTTACATTGCAACTTGCATATTTGCCATTTTTGTGTGTTGCTGACATGTGGTGGTCATGTGGCAAATATGCAAATTTCAAAGAAAATGTTCGTTCCGTGGGGCCATCGAAGCCAATGAACGATGGGGCTGTCATGTGGGGTGGGGCCTCGAAGCCAATGACTGATGGAGCCGTGATGTGGAGCTGGAGGGGGGATTTCCATATTCGCCATGTTTTACGTTGCAACTTGCATATTTTCCATTTTGTGTGTTGCTGACATGTGGTGGTCATGTTGCAAATATGCAAATTTCAAAGAAAAGGTTCGTTCTGTGGGGCCATCAAATCCAATGAACGATGGGGCCGTCATGTGGGCCGTCGAGGCCAATAACCGATGGGGCCGTGATGTGGGGCTGGAGGGGGGATTTGCATATTTGCCACGTTTTAGATTACAACTTGCATATTTTCCATTTTGTATGTCGCTGACATGTGGTGGTCATGTTGCAAATATGCAAATTTCAAAGAAAAGGTTCGTTCTGTGGGGCCATCGAAGCCAACGAACGATGGGGCCGTCATGTGGGGCAGTCGAAGCCAATGACCGATGGGGCCGTGATGTGGGGCTGGATGAGGGATTTGCATATTTGCCACACTTTAAACTGCAACTTGCATATTTGCCATTTTGTGTGTCGCTGACATGTGGTGGTCATGTTGCAAATATGCAAATTTCAAAGAAAAGGTTCGTTCTGTGGGGCCATCGAAGCTAATGATGGGGCTGTCATGTGGGGCAGTCGAAGCCAATGACCGATGGGGCCGTGATGTGGGGCTGGAGGGGGATTTGCATATTTGCCACATTTTAGATTGCAACTTGCATATTTTCCATTATGTTTCGCTGACATGTGGTGGTCATGTTGCAAATATGCAAATTTCAAACAAAAGGTTCGTCCTGTGGGGCCATTGAAGCCAATGAACGATGGGGCCATCGAAGCCAATGACCGATGGGGCCGTGATGTGTGGCTAGAGGGGGGTTTACATATTTTCCATGTTTTAGATTGCAACTTGCATATTTTCCATTTTGTGTGTCGCTGACATGTGGTGGTTATGTGGAAAATAAGAAAATTTCAAAGAAAAAGTTTGGTAGATATGCAAAATTGGCAAATATGCAAAAATCCCAGAGCAGCTACTCCCCCAAACATTGACAGGTGAGGTCGTGAGGTCGGCTCTCTCTCTCATCTGCTCCCAGCCCCTAGCCTCGAGCAACTCCTACCCTACCGGTGGTCAGAGCAGCCATCGTCGGCGCGTCGGCGGCTCCGTCCTACGGTGCGTCGGGCGGGCTGTCGCGCTGCACCTCAACCACGTCTCCAGCACCTGTTTCTTCAGCACGCATTGTACGTTGAGGCAGTACCGACCGTAGGCAGATCCGCTTCCCATGACGACCAGGATTTTGTTCCGCCGCCATAGCTCGACGCACGGTCGCAACAATTGCTAGTAGTGCTTGGTAAGACCTTCGCTCCTGCTCCGCCCACCCTAATCAATTTGGTTCCCGTAATTTCCTCGATATTGCAGGGTTAAATTAGTCATCAATGTCTGGTCGTAGCGGGTACACCGGCGACAGTGGGGATTTGATCATGCCGTGGCCATGTTCTCCTTCTCCTACCATGTCGGAAGTGCAGGTAGCTCCTTCTCTTTTTACTCCCGTTGAATTTGAAGTGCCGCCATGGCTTGTCGGACTAATTTTAATTGGGTTTGTTTTTGGATTGTTACAGTGTGCTATGTAGGCCGATGATCCATGGTACATTGCATACAAATGAATCAACCCAGTGGTCTAGCAAGAGGATGGATTTGGAGGAGATGGTTGCCAATTTAGGTGATGAATTGGCCCATAAAAACCTGTTGATATTAGAGCTGAAGCGTACTGTCGAGGAAGAAAAGAAGAACTCAAAGCTTATTCACAAAGAGAAGTTGACACTTGAGGATGATCTTGCCGTATCTGATCAAGTGGTAGAAAATCTAAAACATGAACTTCAAGTGAAGGGGGAGGAGAATAGTAGATTCATTTGGGCATTTCTAGTAGTTGTCATCCCCGTCCTAACAGTTATACTATGGGGTCGTGGTGAAGGTGGCACATGTAATGATTAGTTGAATTGATATTTAATTTAGATAGTAGAATTGTTATTCAATGGATGGTTGTGAGTTACTACAAATTTAGTCACTTTGTGGTCCCAAAGTTGTCATGAGAATGCATTGCGGGGCCGAGTTGCTTGCCATTGGATATAGCTGCCCATAGTTGGCATGCAAAATTCCATGTAGACTTAGGCCTATAATTTATCTGCAAGTTGTAGCATCCATTCCCCGTTCTTCCTGACGCCCCATTCTTTTTCTCTAGAGAGGCGATCTGTCAAAGAAAGTACTACTCCCTCAGATCCAATTTAGTTGACTCAAATTCGTCAAGATACAGATGAATCTGATACTAGTTCGTGTCTAGGTACAATCAAATCTAGACAAATCTAAATCAATTAATACATCCCACCGGAGATTGTCAAAGCAAGTACTGCTACTTATGAATCTAATATTAGCAGTAAAACTTGACTAGATACGTTTCATATCTAGATGAATCCAAGTCAACTAATATGGGTCGGAGGGAGTGTCAAATTTATTCAAATCGGTTCACGGGGGCTTGATCTGCGCCATCGCGGTGATGTTGCGGATGATGGCTTCAATCATCGTCGCATCGATGACCATTGTTGGCACTGCCGCCTCCTCGGTGTCTTTAATCAGCAACGGATCTGAGGAGGTGAACAGGAGTGAGACGGACAGAGACAGAAGTTTCAGACGCTTAGATCCTCACCGCTGCATGCCGTTCCAACCGCCACACTTGGATCCACGCCGCCACACGCTGTTCTGACCCCCACGCTTAGGTCTGCACCACCGTGCACCGTTCTGACCGCCAGGCTTAGATCCGTGCCGCCGCATGCCGTTCCGACCCCCATGCTGAGGTTCGAACGCCATCGCACGCCGATCGAACCGCCAGGCTTAGGCCGATAGGAGGTGAGGAAGATGCAGCTGGTATACGTGCGACAAGGAAATGGAGGTAGAGACATCCAGCCCATCGGGCTCTCCTCTCCGTACAAGGTAGGTGCGCCCATTGGGAGAGAGAGACCTCCTTCCTGTCGGGCTCTCCTCTCCATACAAGGTAGGTGTAACATCCCAGCATTTAGGAACCAACGAATGGTAGATTTAGGAATCTGTGCAATTGCATGCATTCATCCGTAAAAATGTGGGTAAATTTTTTGCCAAACAAAAACCAAAAGTTATCAAACTTTCTTTCACTCTTTAAGTTTAGGAATAGCCTTGGAGAATGATCGTTATAAACTTTGAAATGATCTTTACGGATTAATGTGTTTTGGGGAAAGGAATTTGAATTCAAACTTGATATTTGGATTTATATTTTTAAAAGGATTAGGATTATGTGTGAGAATATTATTTAATCAAGAAATAATATTTGGTAACTCAAATTTTAAATAATATAACATAATTGAGTAAATGAATATTTATTTCATATATTTATTCAATGAACAAGTTACAAAATGTAACCTATGAAGATAATGAATAAACATTACATAGTAACCAGAAATTCTGTATAAGATTGATAATTAAATAAATGAATATTCATTTCATCTCATCAATTCACCAATAAGTTACAAAATTTAATTAACAAAACTAATAGAGAATCTTTACAAGAGTAGAATTACATCCATATTCATCCAGTACATTTTATTTACAAAAGAATAAAATAAATATTGCAAGGGAACTATTCTATAAAGAAAAACAAAACCCTATTCTAAATCTTGAATCTTCAAAGTCTTGTACCTGCAAAACAAAGAACAAACAAAAAGAAAGAAAGTAAAAGTTAATATATTTCTTTTACTCTCAGTAGTGACAGTGAGGTGCACTGTTCCACATTACATCACTGAGTAAATCTTAGGGGCAAGTTTCACCAATATGAAAGAATTAAATATTTCATAATCCATAAGCTACAAGTCAAATAATTTCAATCAGAGAGAGGGGCAAGTTTCACCAAGCAGTTAACCGATAAACATATAAAAAGGTAACTTTCTTTCCAAAGCATATCCACAAGGGTGTAGCAGGCATGCAAGAAGCTTACACACCTAAATGCATGGTGTGTGCTGTCAGCACAGCTACAATAACCCACACAAATAAAACTACTCAACACAGCCGTGGGCAAGCACCACAACATCATTTTCTTGTTCATACACATCAAGCACCAACAGCCTAGCCACAGCAAAACCAGCCAAACTAAACCACAAACCAGATCCTCTTAGAACTCACCAAGATGGTGAAATAAGGAGGGGGTGGATCAGGTGGATAGCAAGATCAAGACCAAGCTACCAGGAACCATAAGGTGGATAGCAAGATCAAGGACAAGTTCTAGGAGTTGTAAGCAGTAGGAACAACAACATGAGAAGGACCAGATCAAGCCAGCAAGATCAGGCCACCAGATCAACAAGATACAACCACAACAGCAACCCACTGTTGTGGTGAGTTATATAAAACCATCACATGATCTGTTTATCATATCAATATAATAGATTCATGTGTTGTTCTATATCTCACTTCTCAGTATTCATCCAAGTGGGATGAATCCATCCTAGAAGATTTTGAAAATTAAAGTCATAACCACAAGATAACCATACAAGTATAACCAGGATCTCAGACCAACATCATTGATCCCAGTTACAAAAGCCAAATCTTATATTTCAATATAGCCAAAGGCAGGATTATGAAATCTGGCCACATCTCTTAAAAGAGTAGCACCTCAGATCCATAAATCTTATGGATCCATGCAAAACCATTAGCACCCCCATTATTTTCTCAACTATGACACAAGAATTAGCAGCTGGTATTATTACCAGAACCTTTCTATTAAGGACAACCCTTGGGAAACTAGTTCCTATGCCTCAGACCAACATCATGGGCAGGGGGATTAAAAGAAGCTTTCATTTTATCTTTGCCAATACTAGTTTCAAGCATTGCCAGAGCTAAGCTCAGTAGTAAGGACCCAACTACTTGTGTGCCATTCTATGATGGTATCACAAGGACGAGTTCTAATAAGCCAATCCAAATCATTACTTAGCTTTCACAAATTAAAAGGGGGCAAGCCACTAAATATCATTTTCCTGAAACCAAATGCCAGGAATCAGCATAAAACCCATCTATACATCTACAGAAGATCATTAACATGTAATGATTAAATTCAGTCTGCATATCATCATACAAGCCAACCATTATAGATGCAGTAAGCAATTACTGACAGAACTACTGTTAGTATAAACATCTGGACAGTAGAAAGTTCTCAGATCAACAACCTTCATAAGTAATCATTCCATAGAAGCACTAACATTTGAATCATAGCAAATTACCACTGGAATAAGTCTGATAAGCCACTAGCATCACCAAAGCCAACTATAAGCAATAATCCACAGCAAACAGTCATTCATCATGCTCAAGGATTATCACCACTAGGTCCAAATCATCATATATATGATCAACAGAAGGATATGAACCCTAATCAGAACAAGAACCCTAATCAGGATATGAACCCTAATCAAAACATGGTCACTAGGCAGGGGTAGCCACTAGATACACACAGAGGGATTCATGGTGATAGGATGAACTAGGATCCACAGAGGCACAACTTACCCGGGGTCCTTGCTGACGAATTAAAGAGGAAGCAGAAGGGACGATGTGCTTGCGGAGGCACGCGGAGCACCCAGAGGGAGCTGCAACCCGCACCTGCCACGACAGTGGCCACAGCAGCGCACGAGCACCGCCCATCACTACGGGAGGATCAGCGGCGGTGGTGGCAGCACCATCCCCAAACCCTAGGGTTCGGGAAGGGGCTAGCCTAGCCATAGAAGGGCCCCAGGATCAAATCGAACTGGACCAGATGGACGAGCATGGTCGACAACCTCGCCCTGCACCACAACAGTGGCCAGGGAGGACCACGGCGGTGAGCAGCGCACGGCGGCGGCGCCATCGACCACGAGGTCGAGGAGGAGAAGAAGAGAGGAAGAGAGAGATATATAGAGTGAGTGGGCCGATAGGGCCAGTACCCCTTTGGGGAGCCCTTTTAATCATAGCCACTTGGGCCAAAACGGCCCAATAAGCCCAATAAGCTGGACAAAGCCAGCCCAGCAACCTAAAGGAAATTTTAATAATTAAGAAAAGACCAAAAAGCCCGTGAACTTAAATAAATTCTATAAAATCAACTAAAAATCCAAAAAATATAAATAAAATATTTTTGGATTCACAATAATTCAACTTCACTACCTTGCGATCACAAGGCAAGTTCATCACTTGCTCATGTCCTTTGAAGAGTCTTTATCAAAGTATTTGCAAATTGTGTGTTATCATCTATATTCCAGAAAAATAAAATATTATTTTCTCAAAATAAATAAATCTTAGATATCGTCCTAAGTGATAATATGATGGAGCAATAGAAATTAGGTTTCTATTTGCAATAATGATGAACAATTAGGGATTAATAACCCATGACAACAGTGATTCTAGCGCCGTATATGTAACATCCTAGTATTAGTGCTTAGAAATAAGCTGAACACAGATGTGTGCATTGCATTCATGCATAGAAAATCTGAATAATTTTCGTGCTTTTAAATAAAAATCTGTAAAAGTGTTTGAAGCTTCTCTCAACTTGATGGAATTGAAGTAGATCATCAAGTTGACTGCGATAAGTTTCAATATGACCTTTGCTAAAACCTTATTTTGGGTGAGGGAGATTTGATCTAAGGGTAGATCAAATGTAATAAAAGTTAAACCCTAATTCATTACTTAATGGATTATATTTGATCCTTAGGTGATCATATTATAATATTCATTACAACAACTCATGAATACCAAGTTATAAATATAACTTAAGTAATAGGAATGTAACAACTAAATCTTAAATCTCAACTATTTATACCATGAACATCATGGTAATACTTAACCCTAACTCTTTAGTTGTATTAAGTAGGAAGGAAAACAATTCAAGACCATTCACCACATATCATTCTTTCCATATCAATTCTTATGGAATCCTATCTCAATATCTGTTGTTCATCAATGTTGAGTAATCAACTATTGATTCACCAATTCTTAATCTATCAACTCTTGACCATATCATAGCATTCACTAAAGTGCCTATAAAGAAACAACTAAGAAAGGGGTAAATAGTAGTGCTAGTATTAGATATCATCTATAGGATGGGAGTGATTGAAGGAAATCAAATCAATATGGTAACAAAGAAGATTACAAGGATGAATCCTAAAGATAGTTACCAGGAGTAATCCTATTGGATCAAGTAGGTATAGTCAATGAATTATATCTCTTAATACAATAGAGATAATCAGAAGATAATTATAATACAACTGTAATGTTGTATGGATGGAAGCCTTGATTAGCCAATTGGAAACCTAAGCCATAAATGATCAAAGGATTATAATGGACCATACTTTAGTCACCAAGATTGAATACTTATATCATGTATAAGCGACATTAGTGGATAAAACATGATTGAACCCTAGTATAGATATGTTATTCCAGGTAAGCCATGACAAGTCACATTAATATAATGTGAGGTTAAAGTATTAGATACTGGAGTCAAGTAGAGACAAGATAGTATGATAAAGATGATGCTAGAGTAACATTGGATTATAAAAGTAGTAGTTTCCTTTTGGAAAATACTCACACTTGAGGTGAAGTAGTTTGATATAGACATCTACTGGAGAAATATTAGTGATGGATGATTAAAGAGGAGTATGAATGGAGTTAGAAGTAACTACTTGTTGGATGGGAGAGTATCAGTAATATAGTAGTTGATATAACCAAGTCTTGATAGGTGAAGATTATGAAAAGCTTTAGTGTCAAGCTCATTGGAGTTACAAGTGGATTTAGAAGAAAAAAGGTGGAAAAGAATATTCTTGTGAAGTAAAGCTCATCATGTTAACACATGATGATGGATAGGAAGAAGTAATATATCTAGGAAAGGAATTCCTTAAACAGAAGTCTAGGATTGTGAATTATGGAAGATAGGAATTCTTGGTAAACATTAAACCCTAAATCTTTAACCAAACATAAAATCCATTCCATCTGAGTGATATATCATCTTATTTCCCCAATGCTTTATAGGAGTATTTTCCTATATTAAATCACTTAAGCACATCTTTGTCATTCTCAACCATCATTCTCATAGGTATTTAAGAACTATCTTTATCAATTCTGTCTCATAAGTTAACTAAGAAAACAATTCCACTATTTTAATTTAAAATGTGATATCATTCAAGATCACAAACATAAAAACAATCTGTCTTAGCCATTAATATTTATTCATATCAACAAAAGAATATATGTATATTAGGTACCCTAAACCCTAGGGTAAGCATTTAAAATTCAAACCTTAACCCCTATAATAGTTATAATAAAATATAGCCATTGCTATTTCCTAAATTCATGGGAATAATATTAATCATATTAATTCCCTAGAACTCTAATTATCAAATAAAAATAAAGGATCACCATATAAAAGTTTCTTTAATATTATAAATCAATAAGAATCAAAACTCATGGATTAATAGTAATACATTCTTTAATAAGTTTATGGATATTAGATAAATTAAATTCATATCAAAGGCCCTCACAAATAATAATAGGAAAAGTATCTATATAAAGAAAATAAAGAAACTCTATACAATATATAATAAAAGTTCACAAAATGACTTTAAATACATTCATTGTTGCTGCAATTGTTTAACAAACTAATTCTACAAAGAAAACTCAAATCATTTATGCAAATTCAAAGCTAAAAACAAACAGAATATAGAAAAGGGATAGAACCAGGAAAAAAACAGAAGAAGCACCAAATCTGGCCCACGGCCCATTTCCTCACGGAAAACGTCGCCCGCGTGAAGCAGCAGCCGTCAGCCGCTCGCTCCGCTTCAGCCCACTTCGGCCCAACAGTAGCCCGCGTACCCTTTCGATCTAATTATTCTCTTGTTCCTCCCGACAGAAGGACTCGCCGGAAAACAGCTGCCTGGCTCGAGCTCCGCCGTCCACCGTGGTCGCCATTATTCATGCCGAGGCTGCCGGCACAAGGAGAGGATAAGAAGGACACGACGATGCCTCACACATCCTTATTCCCATTTCTTTCCTCTTCCTCCAGAGTTTCCTCTCTGTCTCGAAACCCTAGCTCACTGAACTAATCATCGTCGGCGGTGGGGGGTCATTCTGGAGTACGTGGCATGGTCAAGGAGAAGCGCCGCGTCACCCTCTCCATCTTAGGATGCTCAATCGAGTCAGGGGAGTTCCAAATCTATACAATCGAGTCGTTCCATTTCTCCGGTGATCGTCGGAATTCGCGAAGAATAGCTCATCTCGGGGTTCCACCGTCCTTTTCGACTACCACAACGACATCTGGGTGACTGTACACGTCTCCCCATTCCCTCTAATCTCTTCCTATTATCGTGTACTGTCGTTCCACCATGTACTGCCTCTGACCACCGTAGTTAAGGGTCGTCGGAGTAGCTCCGGTGACCAAAACTGAGCGGCGTTACCTCATATGGATTCCCCTTACTTCCCTGCATTGAACCCCTCTAGCCACGCTTTCCAGAAATATCTCTGCCGCCATTCACGAGTGCAACTCAGGTGAGGCTCCGGCGAGCACATGTGGCAGCTGATGTGGCCACTGTCCCATCTATCTGTCTCTATGGCTAGAATAGCTAGAGGTGTAAAAAGGAATTACTGTTCCATGCCAGCGTGGCACACCAACGTGGCTCTGAGCCCCACCTGTCTATGACTTGGGTAGGTTTAGTCTAGGTGTAAAAAGTTTTGTGTCTGTTTAGTAAATTGGTAAAATAATATTAATTCAACTATAAATATTTCCTAAAATGTAATGAAGGAATTAAAAATTGTTTAATTAATAACTTTTGATTTATAATTCAGAAAAATGTGTATAATATATGAAAATTTGTAAAAAAATAAAATCTATACTTAAAACTATTATCAAACATTATTATGTTAACAATTTAAATAATTATTATTTAATAAAGATTTTATAAGTTTTAATACTTTGATAAATCATAGTTTAATATTAATAAATGTTAAAAATATAAATAAAATATCAAATCTTAGAAAGATAAGAATTATAATTTAAAACTATAATCATGCATTATTATTCCACTTAATTGAATATTTGTTATTTATTAAGTCATTATAAAGAAATAAGTATTATAAAAATCATATCTTATTATTTTTAAATCACTAAAATAAGTGTAATATACCAAAATGAGCACAAAAATAATACCTATATGTTAAAAAATATAAGATTCCACTTTTAAGTTAAATAAAAAGTAACACTTTAATAACTTGAATTTAAACCTATTTCTTTAACTAATAATTCTTATAAAGGTAAATAAAATTTGTTTATAATTCTAAAAATTAGTCAGTTCAGTCTAATAAATAGTATTAGTCTTAAGTATTGGTAGTGTGCATTCAAAATGAATTAACACACTTTAAATACAATTTTATTAAATTATCTCTCAACCATTAATGTAGATTATTTTATAAAAAGGAACCTTATCCCATCTAAAATCTTCAAGAATAACCTTGTAATGAGATAAAACCAATTCCTTTACTTTAACTACAAGTTTATAAACAAATCAAAACCCTATAGTGAATTCATAAGTAGTTAAGTAATGTCATTTCCCTGATAACCAATTATAACCATTCATTCACAAAAAGATAAATAATTGTATGTCACATCCGAAGATTTTCCAAATCTTATTATGTGAAAAATAAATGAATAAAATAAAACTTTGTTGATTTTCAGGGTGAGAAGAAACTTTTTGATTCCAATTGGAAACCTTCAAACCTATTTGATCAAACAAATCCTAAAGGAATTTGAAAAGATAAACAATTAATAAGGAAAATTTTAAATAAGTAGAATTACTATTTTTGGATCTTTTAATAAAAAGATTTGGTTTTCAAATGAAAAGGTAGAAATATAAATAAGTACTATTTTTATAGAGCCAAAATAAACCTTGGCCAAGTTTTTGAAGTAAAATATGTTGTTTTGATTAAAGGAGTAAAGGGTTATTTAAAATAAATAATGAGGATTTATAAATATCCAATTTTATTAAAATAAAGGGTTTTACCATTTTAATTAAACATCAAAACTTGTTAAATTATTTTAAACAAGTTTTCCAAGTATTTTATATTTTCAAATAAAACCTACTGATTTGATTTTTAGTATTATTTTAGATTTCAAATGGAGATTTTAATAAATCAAAACCTTTTTGAATTAATAACTAAGGACTATTTTATTTAATTATTAAATAGATCCTAAAAGAATAAAATATTATTTTATTTTGGGATTTGGAATATTGTTTTTAAACAGAACTAAACTCAATACAAAGTGTGGTGGATGTTTGATTGATTTGCATGTTTGAATTGTTTGATTGAATTTCAAAACAGAAAATCAAATGGAAAAAGGAAAAAGTTTCAGTACAAAAAAAATGCTAAAGGACTCGACCCAACTAAGCAGGCCCAGCAGCCCAGCTCCAGTCCACCAGCTCGCCCTCAGCGAATCGTTTTCCTACTCAACTGCGAACCCGCAGAGTCCCAGACAGGTGGCCCCTCTCCCTATCTCTCTCCCTCGCTGACAGCCAGGCCCCACCCTCCTGTTCATCGTCTCCACCACGACCCCGTCGCCCCTGCCGTTGCAGCCAGTAACTCCGGCGTTGATTACGCGTTGATGGAGGGCTTGATTCCTCCTAGTAACCGAGCACATTTAACCGCCCATGTCTTCTCTCTCTTTTCCCCCAAGCAGCCCCTCCCCTCTGCCTCCAGGCTGCGACAACTTCGCCTCGCATTGCCACTGTCTCCAGCGAGTTCCGCAAGAAATTCCGGCCAGTAGACATCGCCCCTTGCCTCATCGACCAAGATCACACACTCCCCAGACCTAGGCGCACCTCCCCATAACATTACCTCGCTTGTGCGCGCCCCTGAGCCTCGACAACGACGACTCCAAGCGCTACCACCGCCTGCCATTTCCTCCGGCGAGACTTCCTGGTAAGAGCCGACCACCCCGAGCCTTCCTATTGATGCTCCTAAGATCCCCAGGACTATACGCATCTGACCGTGCCTTTGTTTTGCTTTGGGGTGAACCGCAACGTCGCCCCCGTCATCAAACAGAACCCCCCGCCGCTCGCAGCTACTCCGACGAGCGATTAACAGCAACCCCGTGCGCCCCTTGAGTAGCCGACCCCACCTCGAGCTTCAGCAAGTCTCTGCGAGCCTGGTAAGCCTCGCTAACCTCTTCCTCGCTTCCTCTAGCACCAGCTCTGCCGTAGCCAGACACGCCGCCGCCACCAGCCACCGTCAGCGCCGCTCGAGTATGGTCAATTAGATTTACACCGTTAGATCTTGATCCAGTGGCTAAGATTAGAACCTGAGCGAAAGGGTATGAGCGCGTCTGAGCCGCGCGATCTTTTTAGATCCAACAATCCACAGAGGCCGATCCATGCGAACCGGTACCGACCAATGGTATCACGCCGCGTGGCATTGGATCTGTTTAAAACAGAATTAGAATCTGATTTGTATGCAAATTTGAAATATCCATAACTTTAGTTCTACATGTCCAAATTTTGCAAATTTTATATCAATGGATTCAGAAAAACAAGCCCTAGCCAACCATGCACTTTGTTTAGTAAAAAGCTTCTGATAAATTGGTTGAATTTGCAGAAACTTGTGTAGGCTTGTTTTGAATATAAAAATTGTTCTAGATAGAATTTTTAATGTGAAATCTTTGCAAAATGTTTTGTTGTGAACCTACTGACCCCAGGAACCAACTTATGGATTTAAAATGTATTTTTGTGAGGATTAGGATTGAATAATTGAATTAGCTCATTTCTAGCCAAAATAAAAAATATTGATTTTGTTATGGAAATGATTTTTGAGAAAAACCTTTGGAAAATGTTTTGATTCAAACCTACTGACCCTAAACACCAAGTTTTGTGAAATTAACAACTTATTTGTTGAACAATATAAAATTGTTGCTTTGCTAAAAACATTTTACACCACATGAAATGATGATTTGATGTAAACATGGTTTATAGATAAAACCCTTTTGCAAATGGTTTTGCCACTTTAGAAAATGACCATTTTGAACCTTACAATGTTTAGAGCCTAGTATAAACCACTTTTGCAAATAAAATTATCTTTTGCATGCTTGCATGCATGACCTTGTTTCTATTATTTTATGTGTGTTAAATTGTTTGAATAATGGTTGGAATTCTAGTTGAATCTATGTTTGCTTGATTTATTTGTAGTGAAGTTAGAAGAGTGTGATATTAGCAAGATCAAGAAGTGAACCAACATCCTCTACCAAAAAGGCAAGTGACACTATCATCCATGTCCTACTATTTTCATTACACTTAGTGGATTTTGAAACATGCATGATGAGGTCTACTATATTTTGCTATGCTAAATCCTAATATGATACCCATATGTATTCCTTAGTGAAAACAATGTAGTTGTAATATGCTTAGCCCTGCTATATATTTTCAGAAAGGATACATGTTGAGATTATGAGAAGGATTGGAAAGACTTGTGTTTTATATAAATAAACAAGTACTCAATGAACCACCTGGGTGGACAAGGTTACTAAAGTTTTGGACAAGGTGGCAACAAAAGGAACCATGTTTATATGGCAATCTCTTTTTGGTTGTGCACTAGAAGAAAACCACCCAGGCACTTAGAGATTGAACATGTTTCTCGTACAGTGGCTTCCGTGTACAGCCACATGCTAAATGGGCACTGGCTTAGTCAACTACATAGTGGAAGACCCATGCATTGGCCTCTTCAGGTTACTAGAATGAGGGAACTTGGAACCCTACATTGGTTCCTGAAGACAAGCTAGCATTGTGTATTGGGAGGACCCTATGGAAAGACTTCGTCACATTCTCAATCTGCCAGTACTCCATCTTGGTGAGTACTTGTCTAGCGGCCACTGGTGGCAACAAGATGAGATTGTGTCATGTGGGTAAAGTGTACAACTTCTGCAGAAGATAAAAATCTAAGTACTTAGCCGTGTCCCCGGTTATGGACAATACTGAGCAACTAAGGCCTGAAGCTATGGGAAATCTCGACATTCCAATTTCTAAAAGTAAAAACTTGAAAGTGACAACGATTTGAAGCACTTGGTGGATTCCAAGGAGTTCAGAAAGATTTGACAAAAGATCAAAACAATTTTGAAAAGATAGGATAAATTATACTGCTTTCTGCAAATGAGCCTAAAACCCTACTTAGCCCAATATGCATGTATTGATAGGATCCACTTATATTCTACATAGTAGTGAAACTTGCCAATACAATTCAAATGTATTGACCCTTGTGGCTGTAACTTGTTATGTTGCAGGTTTTTTTGATATTAGTGAAGTTGATTGATTAGGATTACAAGTCTACAACCAACATGTTTGCCTGTGGCACTTTGAAGATGAAGGACCCCATGCTTATAGATATTCTGCTGCAATGTAATGTGATAGCCAAATGAGCTATGTAAGATGTAATGAATTATTTTATTCCTGGTTATAAAGTTGTGTTATGACCTTTGTTTCTTGATATTACATCTTAACTGTGGATGCTAGCTATTGATCCAGGGACTAGCATTGCAATCACAGGGATCCTTTTCCTTTATAAAGGAGGGATCTTACAGATGGTATCAGAGCATTGTGTTGCCTGTAGGATTTGTAACCCTAGGATTAGACAAAACCCCTTAGAAAAATAGGAGTTGTATTTGTTCCAAAACTTATTTACAAACAATCTTGTAAACTCTTTCCTCAACCATTTTTGGTTTGACTCTAATCTCTTCTATTTAAAACTTGATGGAAAAACCTACCCCATGGCCAAAGACTTCACCATGTGCAAAAGACATCTTCAAACTCTAATGACTTCAACATCTTCAACTCTAATGACTTCAACATCTTCAGCTCTAATGACTTCAACATCTTCAGCAATTTCACCAAGGACTGCAAACTTGGATATCACTAAGGACAAGTGAGACAAGAAATCTTGCTCAAGAGTTGGGGACTAAGGAAACACAAATCAGAAGGAGCCATCATCACCTTTGAAGTTTTGTGACCAAGAGTTTTCCCAAACCATGATCTCAAGCAAGAAGAATCAACCAAGAAGGATGGAAAGATCACAAGTGAACCATATAGATGGACCACCATATTTGTTTAAGCCAAACCCACCAACTTATGTGGTGTAACAAAAATATTTTTGGTTGCCTAAGAATATGCTTGGAAACTTGTGTTTGAAAGGAGTGTTTGTTTGTGATTGCTTGCACATTGTTTGTGTGAATTGTGAAGTGTGTGATTAGAATTATTCCCTTAGAAATATTTTTACTATTCTAATCTCAATTCAAACCCAAACAGATGACTACTCCAAGAGACTCCAACATCAAGGTTAATGACACCAACAACAACCAAGAGGACAACATGAGAGAACTTATAGCAACCCAAAACCAGTTGAACCAAGTGACAGCTCAATTCATAGCCAACACCAGTGGGGAAGATCCAACCTTGCAAAAGTTTTTGGAAACCCAAGACCAAATGTTGCATAAGGTGACATATCAAATGATCAACATGGAAGGCAACTCTTCCAAAGGAGTTTGTGACAACAAGTATGACAAAGATGTTATTCTAGAGGGAACCAAAGCTTGCAATATTTGTGGAGACAAGGATCACACTTCCAAGGAGCATGGAGATCAATGCTCCAACTGTGAAGAGGAGCATCCAGTTGGCCAATGTCCCACCTCTCAAGCTACTTGTTACCTATGTGAAGGAAATAATCATGTCCCTATCCAATGCCTCATCTATTCCATAGTTGAACAAAGGAAACAAGGTGGAGTGCAACAACTGATTGCAGACTATCAAGAGGGAGCTAAGTCTACTAAGAAGGATGAGGACAAAGGAAAATCTCCACTTGTACCTCCATGCAATACAACCCAATTTAAAGGACCAAAGAAGAAGCATATGAATTATCCAAGGAGCAATAGAAGGTCCAAGAAACCAGTAGACATTCCTACCTATGAGATAACATATGAAGAACATGAACTAGAAGCACTCCTAGATTTGGAGAAACCCAAGAAAAAGAAGGACAAAAGCCATGTGCAATGTAATCATTGTAAAGAAATGGGACACTATTCCAGTGAATGTCCAGAGAAGAATAAGTATAAGGAAATGTCCATTATGTGAAAACCTGTCCACAAGAGATACGTGAAGAACTCAAACTTATCACATGTTACAACTGTGCTAACCAAGGACATTAGGCAAGCAACTGTCCAGAAAAGATGAAGCACAAGATAAACAAGCCTATGAAGGATCTCAGCCTTGTCACATGTTTCAAGTGTGGAAACAAAGGACACTATGCAGATGTTTGCCCAGAGAAGTTTCCCCAAGATCCCAAGCAAGCTAATATGTAATTTAGTTGGAAAATTTTTAAGGGTGGTAGTACCCTAGATGCTTGAGCCAACTTGTAACCCTAGCCTTCCCAAATCTCGGGACGAGATTTATTTTAAGGGTGGTAGCCTGTCACATCCCAAGATTTTCCAAATCTTGTTATGTGAAAAATAAATGAATAAAATAAAACTTTGTTGATTTTCAGGGTGAGAAGAAACTTTTTGATTACTATTGGAAACCTTCAAACCTATTTTATCAAACAAATCCTAAAGGAATTTGAAAAGATAAACAATTAATAAATAAAATTTTAAATAAGTAGAATTACTATTTTTGGATCTTTTAATAAAAAGATTTGGTTTTCAAATGAAAAGGTAGAAATATAAATAAGGACTATTTTTATAGAGCCAAAATAAACCTTGTCCAAGTTTTTGAAGTAAAATATGTTGTGTTGATTAAAGGAGTAAAGGGTTATTTAAACAAAATAATGAGGATTTATTCGTATCCAATTTTATTAAAATAAAGGGTTTTACCATTTTAATTAAACATCAAAACTTGTTAAATTATTTTAAACAAGTTTTCCAAGTATTTTATATTTTCAAATAAAACCTAATGAGTTGATTTTAGTATTATTTTAGATTTCAAATGGAGATTTTAATAAATCAAAACCTATTTGAATTAATAACTAAGGACTATTTTATTTAATTATTAAATAGATCCTAAAAGAATAAAATATTATTTTATTTTGGGATTTGGAATATTGTTTTTAAATAGAAATAAACTCAATACAAAGTGTGGTGGATGTTTGATTGATTTGAATGTTTGAATTGTTTGATTGAATTTCAAAACAGAAAATCAAATGGAAAAAGGAAAAAGTTTTAGTACAAAAAAAATGCTAAAGGACTCGACCCAACTAAGCAGGTCCAGCAACCCAGATCCAGCCCACCAGCTCGCCCTCAGCGAATCGTTTTCCTACTCAACCGCGAACCCGCAGAGTCCCAGACAGGTGGCCCCTCTCCCTATCACTCTCCCTCGCTGACAGCCAGGCCCCACCCTCCTGTTCATCGTCTCCACCACGACCCCGTCGCCCCTGCCGTTGCAGCCAGTAACTCTGACATTGATTACGCGTTGATGGAGGCCTTGATTCCTCCCAGTAACCGCGCACATTTAACCGCCCATGGCTTCTCTCTCTTTTCCCCCAAGCAGCCCCTCCCCTCTGCCTCCAGGCTGCGACAATTTCGCCTCACATTGCCACTGTCTCCGGCGAGTTCCGCAAGCAATTCCGACTAGTAGACCCCGCCCCTTGCCTCATCGACCAAGCTCACACACTCCCCAGACCTAGGCACACCTCCCCGTAACATTAGCTCGCTCGCGCGTGCCCCCGAGCCTCGACAACGACGACTCCAAGCGCTACCACCGCCTGCCATTTCCTCCGGCGAGACTTCCTGGTAAGAGCCGACCACCCCGAGCCTTCCTATTGATGCTCCTAAGATCCCCAGGACTGTACGCATCTGATCGTGCCTTTGTTTTGCTTTGGGGTGAACCGCAACGTCGCCCCCGTCATCAAACAGAACCCCCTGCCGCTCGCAGCTACTCCGACGAGCGATTAACAGCAACCCCGTGCGCCCCTCGAGTAGCCGACCCCACCTCGAGCTTCAGCAAGTCTCTGCGAGCCTGGTAAGCCTCGCCAACCTCTTCCTCGCTTCCTCTAGCACCAGCTCCGCCGTAGCCAGACACGCCGCCGCCACTAGCCGCCGTCAGCGCCGCTCGAGTATGGTCAATTAGATTTACACCGTTAGATCTTGATCCAGTGGCTAATATTAGAACCTGAGCGAAAGGGTATGAGCGCGTCTGAGCCGCACGATCTGTTTAGATCCAACAATCCACAGAGGCCGATCCATGCGAACCGGTACCGACCAATGGTATCACACCGCGTGGCATTGGATCTGTTTAAAACAGAATTAGAATTTGATTTGTATGCAAATTTGAAAAATCCATAACTTTAGTTCTACATGTCCAAATTTTACAAATTTTATATCAATGGATTCAGAAAACAAGCCCTAGCCAACCATGCACTTTGTTTAGTAAAAAGCGTCTGATAAATTGGTTGAATTTGCAGAAACTTGTGTAGGCTTGTTTTGAATATAAAAATTGTTCTAGATAGAATTTTTAATGTGAAATCTTTGCAAAATGTTTTGTTGTGAACCTAATGACCCCAGGAACCAACTTATGGATTTAAAATGTATTTTTGTGAGGATTAGGATTGAATAATTGAATTAGCTCATTTCTAGCCAAAATAAAAATATTGATTTTGTTATGGAAATGATTTTTGAGAAAAACCTTTGGAAAATGTTTTGATTCAAACCTACTGACCCTAAACACCAAGTTTTGTGAAATTAACAACTTATTTGTTGAACAATATAAAATTGTTGCTTTGCTAAAAACATTTTCCACCACATGAAATGATGATTTGATGTAAACATGGTTTATAGATAAAACCCTTTTGCAAATGGTTTTGCCACTTTAGAAAATGACCATTTTGAACCTTACAATGTTTAGAGCCTAGTAGAAACCACTTTTGCAAATAAAACTATCTTTTGCATGCTTGCATGCATGACCTTGTTTCTATTATTTTATGTGTGTTAAATTGTTTGAATAATGGTTGGAATGCTAGTTGAATATATGTTTGCTTGATTGATTTGTAGTGAAGTTAGAAGAGTGTGATATTAGCAAGATCAAGAAGTGAACCAACATCCTCTACCAAAAAGGCAAGTGACACTATCATCCATGTCCTACTATTTTCATTACACTTAGTGGATTTTGAAACATGCATGATGAGGTCTACTATATTTTGCTATGCTAAATCCTAATAGGATACCCATATATATTCCTTAGTGAAAACAATGTAGTTGTAATATGCTTAGCCCTTCTATATATTTTCAGAAAGGATACATGTTGAGATTATGAGAAGGATTGAAAAGACTTGTGTTTTATATAAATAAACAAGCACTCAATGAACCACCTGGGTGGACAAGGTTACTAAAGTTTTGGACAAGGTGGCAACAAAAGGAACCATGTTTATATGGCAATCTCTTTTTGGTGGTGCACTAGAAGAAAACCACCCAGGGACTTAGAGATTGAACATGTTTCTCGTACAGTGGCTTCCGTGTACAGCCACATGCTAAATGGGCACTGGCTTAGTTAACTACATAGTGGAAGACCCATGCATTGGCCTCTTCAGGTTACTAGAATGAGGGAACTTGGAACCCTACATTGGTGCCTGAAGACAAGCTAGCATTGTGTATTGGGAGGACCCTATGAAAAGACTTCGTCACATTCTCAATCTGCCAGTACTCCATCTTGGTGAGTACTTATCCAGCAGCCACTAGTGGCAAAAAGATGAGATTGTTTCATGTGGGTAAAGTGTACAACTTCTACAGAAGATAAAAATCTAAGTACTTAGCCGTGTCCCCGGTTATGGACAATACTGAGCAACTAAGGCCTGAAGCTATGGGAAATCTCGACATTCCAATTTCTAAAAGTAAAAACTTGAAAGTGACAACAAGAGATTTGAAGCACTTGGTGGATTCCAAGGAGTTCAGAAAGATTTGACAAAAGATCAAAACAATTTTGAAAAGATAGGATAAATTATACTGCTTTCTGCAAATGAGCCTAAAACCCTACTTAGCCAAATATGCATGTATTGATAGGATCCACTTATATTCTACATAGTAGTGAAACTTTCCAATACAATTCAAATATATTGACCCTTGTGGCTGTAACTTGTTATGTTGCAGGTTTGTTTGATATTAGTGAAGTTGATTGATTAGGATTACAAGTCTACAACCAACATGTTTGCCTGTGGCACTTTGAAGATGAAGGACCCCATGCTTATAGATATTCTGCTGTAATGTAATGTGATAGCCAAATGAGCTATGTAAGATGTAATGAATTATTTTATTCCTGGTTATAAAGTTGTGTTATGACCTTTGTTTCTTGATATTACATCTTAACTGTGGATGCTAGCTATTGATCCAGGGACTAGCATTGCAATCACAGGGATCCTTTTCCTTTATAAAGGAGGGATCTTACATTGTATTTCTTTATAAAATCAAGAAGCCACTACAACAGATAAAAGTATAACCATTCTTAAATAACTTTAAGAAACCTTGTGAAGTACACAAGGAACAAATAACATAAGCAATATGCTCTAAGTCCATATATGTCTTTAAAGTTAACTTTAGTCTATGATACTTTAAATAATGCTAAAGACTTTATTATATGCTTTATAGTTAACTTTGGTCTATTATAATTAAGTTATAAAGCATCTTAATACCAAACTAACCAAGTTCAAAACCAAGATAGATAAGTCTCAAATACTACTAATATCATTATTCAAATAAAGCAATTCTTCCTTACTTAAAGACTATAACTTGAAAGAACACCTAATAAGGTTAACTAAAAATTTAAATGCTTCTCCTTAGCTAAGTAAGATTTTATTCAAAAGTTATTCTTTTAAGATACATTATAAAGTAAGACATAAGCATTCCTATAAAGGCTCTAAATGATGATCAAACCTGGTATACACAGTCTTTAGGAACCTTCCACACTTATATGTTTTATTATGGTATGCTACTTGTTATGCTTACATATTGTTTCACACATACTCACAAGCTTTAATGAGAAGCACAAGTATGAAACTTATCTAAAAGGACAACACATTCTAAAGTAACCATTTCCAATTTCCAAACCCTAGATCAACGCTATCCCCGGGATTTGAGTTTACTAAAATGCATTATATTACTTATGCATAGTAGCATCTTGCTTCTTTAAACATTAGTCCTTACTAGAAAAATGATGCTGATTCCAGATATTGGATCTTTTATATTGTCTCGAAGACCGTGAGTGCATAATCTTGCAATCACAAAAGGTAAGTTCACACTTGCTCATGTACTTTTGATTATTTTCTATAAAGTATTTTGCAAATCAAGTGTTGTCATCACCTGCATTCCAAAAAGGTCAGAAAACACTATTTTTTATAATAATGTGAGTTATTGGTTACTGATCCAGGGTGATCAGCTAATCTATTAAATATGGCAGTTGGAATACCACTGTTCATAAATATATCCTCTAGGATTTAATAACCAATGTCGCTAGTGATTCTTGCGCCGTATATTACGTGTTGAACATGAGATTTGGAATGGGATGGAGAAGTCAGCTGTATCTTTTACCTCTCGCATGGAGCCGGATGTGCAGGTCGTGGCTCTTATCACTCGTAGCGTGCATATTAATTGGTAATTCGTAGAGGATATGCAGCATATACGTGGGAGCCCTCAACATCCCACGATAGTTCCGGCATCTGAATAGTCTGTATTGCCTATTGCCGTAATTCAATAGGTGGGCATGGCGTACACCAAGGAGACATACGAGGTCACGGAGAAGGCAGTGATTGGCTTGGATCTTAGGTTGGGCCTCAAACCAAGGAAGTTTGAACGGGAACATACTCCCGACCGTGCAACAAAAGCCTAAGGTCTCTCATGGGTAAAGTGACGCACCTCTGCAGAGTGTAAGAACTGTAACTTGTTACTCCCTGTTCCGGGAAGGAGCTACGAACGCGGCGGGAAAGGAACTCCATGAAAGTTCTGGTAAACCCGTGAAGGCTGACGTACATAGCTTTTCAGAATAAAAGCAACCTTTGAAGAAGTGTATATGAAAACTAGCATTGCCTATGACCTATGGTCTGTGGCTGTAGATATAGTGCATCAAACACTCCTTTTCTAGTGAACTTGCTGAGTACGCTTGTACTCAAAGTATCTTCTTAACCCTTGCTAGGTTCTAAAGCCAGTACAGACGATGTCTACATCAAGTTATGCTCCAGGACTCATCATTCAAAGCTAAAGCTCTTCAATGAAGTCAAGGAAGTCAACATATACATCAACTCAAGTGAAGACGAAGTTACTGATTAGATAGGAATATAATCTCTAGCCAAAGAACCTAATTTTGTAGTGTATTGCAATAACAGCAATGCCAATCTCTTAGTTAAAATACTACTCTTAATAGTATAATAGTTCTTGCATTGTTTATCTTTGATTCTTCTCCGTAAGAAGTTCTTTCTCTCTCTTTAACGTAGAGTGTTCTCTGGATCTTGTGTAAAGAGTGAGTTGTAACCTTTATTCATGTATTGGACCCACTGTGTTTCTGTTGTGCCATTCTGAGGGATGTAATACTAGTGAACGGTGCTTCATTGGTGTTATGTCAACGACTATAGTATACTACATCATGCAGTGGTATGCTAGGTCACCGTAGTTGGTATCAGAGCATATGCTTTGACCTTAGGATTAAAACCCTTGTAGGAAGATCTGTAGGTTGGATAGTGACTATAGGAGCCATCCTATCTAAACCAAATGATCTTATGACTGATGATGAGTATCCACTTGAGGATAAACCTTGTCACAAAATGCTTACGTCATAATTCTTAGGAGTAATTATTTTATTTTTTCTTAGTAAGGTGCTATTTAGTGTCTTCCGAAGGAGACTTAACCACTAAGATACGGTAGGAAAGTGTAATACATCAATTGAAGTACTCTTAATGGTGTAGCCTAACCCTAGAATTCATGTAAGATAGTGGAATGTTATGGTTAGTTGGTAACCAAAGACAACATGGTGAATGTCATTAGGATAAATGTTGATGTAATGAGTAGTAATCATGTTGGATTCACTTGAGAATTCTACGTGATGAAGTGCAATTATGTTATGACTTAATAATAGTGTAGTAAGAAGTAAAGTCGTCATGGCTAGATTAACTCTTAAATCATGATAAAAAGGCAAAACATAACAAGATCATGGTGAGATTAGCTCCGAAACCATGATAAGAGTATAAATATGACAAGTAATTAGTAAACTATATTGAGGTAGAAGTAAGAAAATAACACGGTAGAATTATGATAGAACTCATAAGTGCTAAAAATTTACAATAATCTTTGGTTTAAGTTAGCAAATAGAATATGATTAGTCATTTGGAGTAATCATGTGAGGATAGTTTACCAATAAAGGAAGGTTGGTTATAGTTAATCATTCCAAAGGTAAGACCAAAGGTTAGTCAAAACCAAATTGAGACCACTTTGCTTAAGATTATCCTGTTGCACTTGAGCAATTTGGCTAAATATTGAGATAAAGAATAGTTTGACTCTATGTGCTAAGTATCACAATGTAAACCTAGATGAGGAGGTGTCATATACTACACAATTAAGCCTGAATTCTAGAGATATTATACTCAAATACTATATTACGGGCTTAAAATATTGTGTGTTATATGTACTACATTTGGATTTATTTGTTTTTCTTGGATCTTCTTGATTGACTAGATCTGTACATGAAATTTGACTTGGCGTGCAAATGCATATTGCAAAATCCAGTTACTACTTGATGTTATAGACCTAGATAGAGTAAGGGAATTCGTGTAAGGGAGTGACGATTTCCATAGATCAAGATGAAGACTTACATGAAGAATGAAGCAATGAGTTAGGAGTATCAACTCAATTTGGAGGATGGATCAAGCTCAGATCATTCTTAGCCAGCTATGAGAAGGAAGATTAAAGTAGGAAGTTAATAAAGTAATTGTACCAAGTTCATGGAAGCATCATGAATAAGTACAAAGAAGTAGCTTTGGAACCAAAATTGTATTCAAGCTCTGACAATTCAGAGAGAATGCCAGAGGTCTGTTGGAAGCCGTAGGGTAATACCTACAACCTAGGATGATCCAAAGCTGGTATTTGATCCATAGTTGGTATCTTGTCCATAGCCGGTGTTGGTTGACATAGTTAACCAGATCATCTTAAAAGTTGCATAAAGAGCATAAAACTTGGCCTAACCTGAGTAAGATCTAAAGGAGTATAAAAATTTATGCGATCGTCTTTCGAGACTCTTCGCGAAAATTGAACTATCAAAGCAAAAATGTCCAAATAGTAAGTAAGACTAATAATGCTGAAACATTCACTTCGGAGATCCACACAAGTGTGGATACACCGTACAATCTTTCATGAGAACCCAACTAGGTAGAAAATAAGCTAGACAAAGACCTAAATCCTAATTATAAAGCCAATAAATACTATATAGACAGTTTGAAGACCATTAGTAAACCCTAAGGGGGAGAGTAAACCTTAGAAATGAAGGTATTATTATCTGACTTTCCGAATAAAGGATGGAGAAGAAGGACTAACCTACAACAATAGCAAGCCTTATTTTCATAAGGTTAAAAAGGAAGTCATTTTTATAAAAGTACTTAAGATAATAACAAAAGATTTTCCAAAAGCCTGATAAGGTAAAAGCTTGAAATAATAAAATAGAATAGTCCTAACAGACTAATTCTAAAAGAAACAACTCTTAAGTGACCCTTAAGAGGGAATAAAACATATCCAATTGGATATGTGTAGAGAAATAAGAAATTCCAATGGGTTTGGACTAAATGTGTTGAAAACCAATATTCGGAAGGATTACCAGTACAACTCATACAATGACAAATCAAAAATTAGTCTTTTGACCACACTATTGTTTAATAAAATTTAAAATCCCGTTTAGTTAAACTTCCTAGACCTTGCATAATACAGTAAGGAAATTTGATGATCAAATGAAGGAGTTGGATTAGGATACCTAATTAGGATAAGGAACTAAAGCAGAGACCCCAAATTAAGGAGTTTATAATAAGGAAATATCCCTAAGGGATTAAAGAAAAAGGAACTTTGGGTATTGGAGACAACAAGTTGGAGATTGCCAAGTATGGTGTGAATTCAAGGAATTTTTTTGGATACGGGATATTACAATTATTCCCATTGAGGTTACCATGGAGTTGAGACATATCGTAATCATTGCAAGACAATTCCTTACTCCAAAACGTGAGAGTATACGAACTTCGAGGACGAAGTTTATTTTAAGGGGGAGAGTTTGTAACATCCCAGCATTAGAGCTTAGAAATAAGCTGAACACAGATGTGTGCATTGCATTCATGCATAGAAAATCTGAATAATTTTCGCGCTTTCAAATAAAAACCTGTCAAAGTGTTTGAAGCTTCTCTCAACTTGATGGAATTGAAGTAGATCATCAAGTTGACTGCGATAAGTTTCAATATGACCTTTGCTAAAACCTTATTTTGGGTAAGGGATATTTGATCTAAGGGTAGATCAAATGTAATAAAAGTTAAACCCTAATTCATTACTTATTATATTTGATCCTTAGGTGATCATATTATAATATTCATTACAACAACTCATGAATACCAAGTTATAAATATAACTTAAGTAATAGGAATGTAACAACTAAATCTTAAATCTCAACTATTTATACCATGAACATCATGGTAATACTTAACCCTAACTCTTTAGTTGTATTAAGTAGGAAGGAAAGCAATTCAAGACCATTCACCACATATCATTCTTTCCATATCAATCCTTATGGAATTCTATCTCAATATCTGTTGTTCATCAATGTTGAGTAATCAACTATTGATTCACCAATTCTTAATCTATCAACTCTTGACTATATCATAGCATTCACTAAAGTGCCTATAAAGAAACAACTAAGAAAGGGGTAAATAGTAGTGCTAGTATTATATATCATATATAGGATGGGAGTGATTGAAGGAAATCAAATCAA
Source organism: Avena atlantica (assembly GCA_910589765.1). NCBI lineage: Eukaryota > Viridiplantae > Streptophyta > Magnoliopsida > Poales > Poaceae > Avena > Avena atlantica. The sequence goes on from OU342738.1 coordinate 230,413,553, forward strand.
TATGGTAACAAAGAAGATTACAAGGATGAATCCTGAAGATAGTTACAAGGAGTAATCATATTTTATCAAGTAGGTATAGTCAATGAATTATATCTCTTAATCCAATAGAGATAAACAGAAGATAATTATAATACAACTGTAATGTTGTATGGATGGAAGCCTTGATTATCCAATTGGAAACCTAAGCCATAAATGATCAAAGGATTATAATGGACCATACTTTAGTCACCAAGATTGAATATTTATATCATGTATAAGTGACATTGGTGGATATAACATGATTGAACCCTAGTATAGATATGTTATTCTAGGTAAGCCATGACAAGTCACATTAATATAATGTGAGGTTGGAGTATTAGATACTGGAGTCAAGTAGAGACAAGATAGTATGATCAAGATGATGCTAGAGTAACATTGGATTATAAAAGTAGTAGTTTCCTTTTGGAAAATACTCACACTTGAGGTGAAGTAGTTTGATATAGACATCTACTGGAGAAATATTAGTGACGGATGATTAAAGAGGAGTATGAATGGAGTTAGAAGTAACTACTTGTTGGATGGGAGAGTATCAGCAATACAGTAGTTGATATAACCAAGTCTTGATAGGTGAAGATTATGAAAAGCTTTAGTGTCAAGCTCATTGGAGTTACAAGTGGATTTAGAAGAATAAAAGATGGAAAATAATATTCTTGTGAAGTAAAGCTCATCATGTTAACACATGATGATGGATAGGAAGAAGTAATATATCTAGGAAAGGAATTCCTTAAACAGAAGTCTAGGATTGTGAATTATGGAAGATAGGAATTCTTGGTAAACATTAAACCCTAAATCTTTAACCAAACATAAAATCCATTCCATCTGAGTGATATATCATCTTATTTCCCCAATGCTTTATAGGTGTATTTTCCTATATTAAATCACTTAAGCACATCTTTGTCATTCTCATAGGTACTTACGAACTATCTTTATCAATTCTGTCTCATAAGTTAACCAAGAAAACAATTCCACTATTTTAATTTAAAAGGTGATATCATTCAAGATCACAAACATAAAAACAATCTGCCTTAGCCATTAATATTTATTCACATCAACAAAAGAATATAAGTATATTAGGTACCCTAAACCCTAGGGTAAGCATTTACAATTCAAACCTTAACCCCTATAATAGTTATAATATAATATAGCCATTGCTATTTCCTACATTCAGGGGAATAGTATTAATCATATTAATTTCCTAGAACTCTAATTATCAAATAAAAATAAAGATCACCATATAAAAGTTTCTTTAATATTATAAATCAATAAGAATCAAAACTCATGGATTAATAGTAATACATTCTTTAATAAGTTTACGTATATTAGATAAATTAAATTCATATCAAAGGCCCTCACAAATAATAATAGGAAAAGTATCTATATAAAGAAAATAAAGAAACTCTAAACAATATATAATAGAAGTTCACAAAATGACTTTAAATACATTCATTGTTGCTGCAATTGTTTAACAAACTAATTCTTCAAAGAAAACTCAAATCATTTGTGCAAATTCAAAGCTAAAAACAAAACAGAATATAGAAAAGGGATAGAACCAGGAAAAAAACAGAAGAAGCACCAAATCTGGCCCACGGCCCATTTCCTCACGGAAAACGTCGCCCGCGTGCAGCAACAGCCGCAGAGCCGCTCGCTCCGCTTCAGCCCACTTCGGCCCAACAGCAGCCCGCGTACCCTTTCGATCTGATTCTTTTCTTCTTCCTCCCGACAGAAGGACTCGCCGGCAAGCAGCTGCCTGGCTCGAGCTCCGCCGTCCATCATGGTCGCCATGATTCGTGCCGAGGCTGCCGACGCCTCACACATCCTTATCCCCATTTCCTTCCTCTTCCTCCTGAGTTTGCTCTCTGTCTCGAAACCCTAGCTCACTGAACTAATCTTCGTCGGCGGTGGGGGTCGTTCTAGAGTACGTGGCATGGTCAAGGAGAAGCGTCGCGTCACCCTCTCCATCTTAGGATGCTCAATCGAGTCAGGGGAGTTCCAAATCAATGCAATCGAGCCATTCCATTTCTCCGGTGATCGTCGAAACTCGTGAAGAATAGCTCATCTCGGGGCGCCACCGTCCTTTTCGACTACCACAACGACGTCTGGGTGAGAGTACACGTCTCCCCATGCCCTCTAATCTCTTCCTCTCGTCGTGTACTATTGTTCCACCGTGTGCTGCCTCGGACCACCGTAGTTAAGGGTCGTCGGAGTAGCTCCGATGACCAAAACTAAGCGGCGTTACCTCATATGGATTCCCCTTACTTCCCTGCATCGAACCCCTCTAGCCACGCTTCCCAGAAATCTCTATGTCGTCGTTCCCGAGTGCAACTCTGGTGAGGCTACGGCGAGCACATGTGGCAGCTGATGTGGCCACTGGCCCATCTGTCTGTCTCTATGGCTAGAATAGCTAGAGGTGTAAAAAGGAATTACTAGTCCATGCCAGCGTGGCACACCAACGTGGCTCTGAGCCCCACCTGTATGTGACTTGGGTAGGTTTAGTTTAGGTGTAAAAAGTTTTGTGTATGTTTAGAAAATTGATAAAATAATATTAATTCAACTATAAATATTTCCTAAAATGTAATAAAGGAATTAAAACTTGTTTAATTAATAACTTTTGATTTATAATTCAGAAAAATGTGTACAATATATGAAAATTTGTAAAAACATAAAATCTATAAATGAAAACTATTATCAAACATTATTATGTTAACAATTTAAATAATTATTATTTAATAAAGATTTTATATGTTTTAATACTTTGATAAATCATATTTTAATATTAATAAATTTAAAAGATATAAATGAAATATAAAAAATCTTAGAAAGATAAGAATTATAATTTAAAACTATAATCATGCATTATTATTCCACTTAATTAAATATAAGATTCCACTTTTAAGTTAAATAAAAAGTTAAACACTTTAATAACTTGAATTTAAACCTATTTCTTTAACTAATAATTCTTATAAAGGTAAATAAAATTTGTTTATAATTCTAAAAATTAGTCAGGTGAGTCTAATAAATAGTATTAGTTTTAAATATTGGTAGTGTGCATTCAAAATGAATTAACACAGTTTAAATACAATTTTATTAAATTATCTCTCAACCATTAATGTAGATTATTTTATAAAAGGAACCTTATCCCATCTAAAATCTTCAAGAATAACCTTGTAATGAGATAAAACCAATTCCTTTACTTTAACCACAAGTTTATAAACAAATCAAAACCATATAGTGAATTCATAAGTAGTTAAGTAATGTCATTTCCCTGATAACCAATTATAACATTCATTCACAAAAAGATAAATAATTCTATCTCTTTATAAAATCAACTATCCACTACACCAGATAAAAGTATAACCATTTTTAAATAACTTTAAGAAACCTTATGAAGTACACAAGGACACAAATAACATAAACAATATACTCTAAGTCTATATATGTCTTTAAAGTTAACTTTAGTCTATAATACTTTAAATAATGCTAAAGACTTTGTTATATGCTTTATAGTTAACTTTGGTCTATTATAATTAAGTTATAAAGCATCTTAATACCAAACTAACCAAGTTCAAAACCAAGATAGATAAGTCTCAAATAGTACTAATATCATTATTCAAATAAAGCAATTCTTCCTTACTTAAAGACTATAACTTGAAAGAACACCTAATAAGGTTAACTAAAAATTTAAATACTTATCCTTAGCTAAGTAATATTTTCTTCAAAAGTTATTCTTTTAAGATACATTATAAAGTAAGACATAAGCATTCCTCTAAAGGCTCTAAATGATGATCAAACCTGGTATACACAGTCTTTAGGAACCTTCCACACTTATATGTTTTATTATGGTATGCTACTTTTTATGCTTACATATTGTTTCACACATACTCACAAGCTTTAATAAGAAGCACAAGTATGAAACTTATCTAAAAGGACAACAAATTCTAAAGTAACCATTTCCAATTTCCAAACCCTAGATCAACGCTATCCCCGGGATTCGAGTTTACAAAAATGCATTACATTACTTATGCATAGTAGCATCTTGCTTCTTCAAACATTAGTCCTTAATAGACAAATGATGCTGATTCCAGATATTGGATCTTTTATATTGTCTCAAAGACCGTGAGTACATAATCTTGCAATCACAAAAGGCAAGTTCACACTTGCTCTTGTCCTTTTGATTATTTTTTGTAAAGTATTTTGCAAATCAAGTGTTATCGTCACTTGCATTCCAAAAAGGTCAGAAAACACTATTTTTGATAATAATGTGAAATATTGGTTAGTGATCCAGGGTGATCAGCTAATCTATTATATCTGGCAGTTGGAATACCACTATTTAGAAATATATCCTCTAGGATTTAACAACCAATGTAGCAGGTGATTCTTGCGCCGTATTTTACGCGTTGACCATGATATTTGGAATGGGATGGAGAAGTCAGCTGTATCTTTTCCCTCTCGCATGGAGCTAGATGTGCGGGTCGTGGATGTTATCACTGGTAGCGTGCATATTAATTGGTAATTCGTAGAGGATATGCAACATATGGGTGGGATCCCTCAACGTCCCACGATAGTTCCGGCATCTGAACGGTCTGTATTGCCTATTGCCGTAATTCAATAGGTGGGCATGGAGTACACCAAGGAGACATGCGGGGTCGCGGAGAAGGCAGTGATTGGCTTGGATCTTAGGTTGGGCCTCAAACCAAGGAAGTTTGAACAGGAACATACTCCCGACCGTGCAATAAAGCCTAAGGTCTCTCATGTGTAAAGTGACGCACCTCTGCAGAGTGTAAGAACTGTAAGTTGTTACTCCCTGTTCTGGGAAGGAGATGTGAACGCGGCGGGAAAGGAACTCCATGAAAGTTCTGGTAAACCCGTGAAGGCTGACGGACATAGCTTTTCAGAATAAAAGCAACCTTTGAAGAAATGTTTACGAAAACTTGCATTGCCTATGACCTATGGTCTGTGGCTGTAGAGATAGTGCATCAAACACTCCTTTTCTAGTGAACTTGCTGAGTATGGTCATACTCAAAGTATCTTCTTAACCTTTGCTAGGTTCTATAGCCAGTACAAACGACGTCTACATCAAGTTATGCTCCAGGACTCATCATTCAAAGCTAAAGCTCTTCAATGAAGTCAAGGAAGTCAACATATACATCAACTCAAGTGAAGACGAAGTTACTGATTAGATAGGAATATAATCTCTAGCCAAAGAACCTAATTCTGTAGTGTATTGCAATAACACCAATGCCAATCCCTTAGTTAAAATACTAGTCTTAATAGTATAATAGCTCTTGTGTTGTTTATCTTTGATTAATCTTGTGATGTAATACTAGTGAACGGTGTTTCATTGGTGTTATGTCAACGAATATAGTATACTACATCATGCAGTGGTATACTGGATCACCGCAGTATATTACGCGTTAACCATGAGATTTGGAATGGGACGGAGAAGTCAGTTGTATCCTTTTCCTCTCGTATGGAGGCAAGACGACCTTAACGTGACGTTGTGATTCATTGTGCGGATCCGACATATGGGTGGGCACCCTTACGCCCCACACTTTTGGTGTCTAGATCATCTATGAATGATGTTTAGGGATATAGTCCATTTAAATGGTACTTGTCTGGGCATCACCAGGTCATAGAGTCTTCAGGAACTCAAAAGGGTTTTAGCCTGCCCGAAAGGGGGCTTAACGGAGGTGAGCCGACCCCGAAGGATCGTGTAGACATATGAGGTCGCGGAGAGGGCAGTGATTGGCTTGGACCAACTACTGGGCCCCACATCATGGAATTGTGGACGGGAAAGCACGCCCAGTTGTGCAATAAGGAAGTTGATCTCTCATGGGTAAAGTAACGCACCTCTGCAGAGTGTAAGAACTGTAACTTGTTACTCCCTGTTCCAGGAAGGAGCTACGAACGCGGAAGGAAAGGAACTCCATGAAAGTTCTGGTCAACCTATGAAGGCTGATGGTCATAGATTTTCATAATAAAATTAATATTTGAAGAAAGATTTACAAAAACTGCATAGTGCCAAGGACTTATAGTCCGATGTGGTAGATAGAGCATCAAACTTCCCACCTTGCATATAATGAACTTGCTGGTAAACGTTGTTACTCACCCTTTCCTTTGAATCCTTGCTTAGACTCTAAGGACCCCGAAGATACTCCAGTGTATGCAACTGAGAGCCAAGAGGAGGTCTTCTATGAAGAGCCCAGCTTGTATGGATCCGTAGAAGGGGAGGACTACGGTATTGTCTACGGAGGATAGTACCAAGAGTCCGAATAATTACTATAGTTCTAGGAGCCACTTGAGCCGATCAACATGAACAATATATAGCAATAAGTTGTTGAGCTCAATTTGGAGTTTAAGTTTTCACTTTGAAACTTCCGCTGAAACACTTATATTTTGGTTTATAAGTTGAATCTTTTAGAAGTCTTGAACTTCTGGTATGGTAATAATAATGTGTGTATGTTTGTAATATGGACCCGCAATGTTTTTGCTGTACCACTCTGAGGTATGTGATATTTACGGAACGGTGTTTTGTGGATGTCATGTCAATGACTATAGTGTACTACAGATGCAATGGTATGCTGGGTCACCGCAGTTGGTATCAGAGAAAAATGCTTTGACCTTAGGTTGGAAACCTACTAAAGGGTATTACCTGTAGGAGTGTGTAGCAACGATAAAGAATTCTCTAAAAGAAGTATAATGGGTATTCAAACGAGAATATTCCGTTATATGTTTTAGTGTGATAATTATTTGTTATGATGCAATATATTATTGGTTACTAATAAAAATATTTTTCTCATATACAGAGCTATGGTGTAGAGGTCCCAACCTTTAATAAGGTATAGATCCCTGTGTTTACATTGCTAGTCCCTAGATCAATAGCTAGCATCCACAGTTAAGATGTAATATCAAGAAACAAAGGTCATAATACAACTTTATAACCAGGAGTAACATAATTTATTACATCTTACATAGCACATTTGGCTATTACATTACATTGCAGTAGAATATCTATAAGCATGGGGTCCTTCATCTTCAAAGTGCCACAGGCAGACATGTTGGTTGTAGACTTTGTAATCCTAATCAACACACTTCACTAAATCAATCAAACCTGCAACATTACAAGTTACAGCCACAAGGGTCAATACATTTGAATTGTATTGGAAAGTTTCACTACTATGTAGAAATAATTGGATCCTACCATTACATGCATATTTGGCTAAGTAGGGTTTTAGGCTCATTTGCAGAAAGCAATAATTTATCCTATCTTTTCAAAACAGTTTTGATCTTTTGTCAAAATCTTTCTGAGCTCCTTGGTACACCCCAAGTGCTTCAGGTCTTTGTCAAAATCTCTTGAGCTCCTTGGTACACCCCAAGTGATTCAAGTCTTTTGTTGTCACTTTAAAGTTTTTCTTTTAGAAATTGGAATGTCGAGATTTCCCATAGCTTCAGGCCTTAGTTGCTCAGTATTGTCCATAACCGGGGACACGGCTAAGTACTTAGAATTTTTAATCTTCTGCAGAAGTTGTACACTTTACCCACATGACACATTCTCATCTTGTTGCCACCAGTGGCCGTTGGATAAGTAATCACCAAGATGGAGTACTGGCAGATTGAGAATGTGACAAAGTCTTTCCAAAGGGTCCTCCCAATACACAATGCTAGCTTGTCTTCAGGCACCAATGTAGGGTTCCTAGTTCCCTCATTTCCAGTTAACCTGAAGACCAATGCATGGGTCTTCCCAATGTAGTTAACTAAGCCAGTGCCCATATAGCATGTGGCTGTACACGGAAGCCACTGTTGGAGAAACATGTTCAATCTCCAAGTCCCTGGGTGGTTTTCACCTAGTGCACAACAAAAAGAGATTGCCATATAAACATGGTTCCTCTTGTTGCCACCTTGTCCAAAACTTGAGTATTCTTGTCCACCCAGGTGGTTCATTGAGTACTTGTTTTATTATATAAAACATAAGTCTTTTCTCAACTTCATAAAATCTCAACATGTAACTCTTCTCAAAATATATATAGCATGGCTAAGCATTTTACAACTACATTGTTTTCACTAAGGAATATATAAGGGTATCCTAATAGGATTTAGCATAGCAAAATATAGTAGTCCTTCTCATGCATGTTTCAAAATCCACTAAGTATAATGAAAATAGTACGACTTTGGATGATAGTGTCACTTACTTTTTGGTAGAGAATGTTGGTTCACTTCTTGATCTTGCTAATATCACACTCTTCTAACTTCACTACATATCAATCAAGCAAACATAGATTCAACTAGCATTCCAACAATAATCAAACAAATCATCACACATAAAATAATAGAAACAAGGTCATGCATGCAAGCATGCAAAAGATAGTTTTATTTGCAAAGGTGGTTTCACTAGGATCTAAACATTGTAAGGTCCAAAGTGGTCATTTCCTAAAGTGGCAAAACCATTTGCAAAAGGGTTTCATATATAAACCATTTTTAAATCAAATCATTATTTCATGTGGTGAATATGCTTTTGGTAAGGTAATAATTTTTATAATGTTCACCAAATAAGTTGTTAAATCTCAATACTTGGTGTTTAGGGTCAGTAGGTTTGAATCAAAACATTCTCCAAAGGTTTTACCCAAAATTCATTTCCCTAGCAAATTCAATATTTTTATTTGACTAGAAATAGGCTAATTCAATTATTCAATCCTAATCTTCACCAAATACATTTTTTTAAATCCATGAGTTGGTTCCTAGGGTCGGTAGGTTCACCAAAAACCAATTTGCAAAGATTTCAACCTCAAAATCATTTTGGAATAATTTTTATAACCTAATCAAGCATACACAAGTTTCTGCAAAAACAAACAATCTAACAGAAACTTTTTGCTAAACAAATGGCATGTTTGGCTAGGGCTTGCTTTTCTGAATCCATTGATATAAAATTTGCAAATTTGGACGTGTGGATCAAAAGTTATGCAATTTACAAATTTGCATCTAAATCAGATTCTAATTCTGTTTTAAACAGATCCAATGCCACGCGGCGTGATACCATTGGTCGGTACCGGTTCGCACAGATCGGCCTCTGTGGATCGTTGGATCTAAACAGATCACGCGGCTCTGGTTCAACTCATACCTCTACGTTCAGTTCTAATCTCAGTCAGACGATTCGCATCGCACGGCTCACAGCAGCTTGACCAGTAACTAGCGGCGCTAGCGGCGGCTGGCGGCGGCGCGAGGTTAGACGGGGGCGTCGCGGCGGTTACAGCAAGCAAGGGAGGAGGTGAGGGTGCTTACAGTGATCGCGGTGACACTCTGATGCTCGAGGTACGGTCAGCTCGTCGAGGGGCGCTCCGGTTCCAGCGGGATTTCTCGCCGGAGTCGGTGGTGGTGTCGAGCTTGCTCAGTTGTTGACGGGGACGGAGTTTGCGAACGCGCTAAGGCAAATGGATCTCACGGTTAGACGCGTACGTCACTAGGGATCACGGGAGCATCCACGGAAAGGCTCGGGGCGGTCGGTGCTTACCAGGGAAACTCGCCGGAGAAACGACAGAAGACGGTGGCGCTCAGTTGTGATCGTTGCCGATGTTCTGGTGTTCGCATGGATGAATGGGAAGGACAGGGAGGTGCGTAGGGAGATGGGGATCACGCTCGTGTGGTCGATGGAGTAAGGCGGTGGCTGGACTCGCCGGAATTGGCTGGGAAAGGTTGTCGGAGCAGTGGTCGTGCAAACCAAATCAAGGGCAGCCTGGGGGCAGAGGGGGGATGGCAAGCGAGGGGAAAGAGAGGGAAGACGCATGCGGTTAAATGGGCGTGGTCGCAGGGTGGAGTAACGCGGCCATTAACGCGTATTCATCGCCGGCGTTTCTTGTCTGCAATGGCAGGGAGGAATTGCCGCGGTTGAAGACGACGACACGCTGTCGTGGGACCTGCCTGTCAGCGAGAAAGGGAGAGAGGGAGAGGTTCCACTCATCGGTGTCTGCGCGGTTGCGAGAAAGAGTGAAAAACTATTGGTGCATGGGGAAAGTAGCTGGGCTGGAACTGGGCTTGCTGGGCCAGATGAGTTGGGCTGAATCCTTTAGCATTTTTTTGTACTGAAACTTTTTCATATTTTCCATTTGATTTTCTGTTTTGAATTTCAATAAAACAATTCAAACATTCAAAACAATCAACTTCCACCACACTTTGCAATTGAGTTTGGTTCTGTTTAACAACACAAAACCAAGTCCCAAAAATAAAATAATATTTTTATTTTAGGGTCCATTAATAATTAAATGACTAGATCTTAATCATTTAATTCAAATGGGATTTGTTTTATTAAAATCTTTATTTTTGAAATATAAATATAAAACCAAAAACACTTCAGTAGGTTTTATTTGAGAATATAAAATACTTGGAAAAATTGTTTAAAATAAGTTAACAAGTTTTTGATGTTTAATTAAAATAGTAAAACCTTTATTTCTAATAAAATTGGATATTAAGTCCTTATTATTTTATTTAAATAAACCTTTACTATTTTTATCAAATATAAATATTTTATTTGAAAGGCTTGGCCAAGTTTTAATTTGACTTATAAAATAATCCTTATTTATAATTCTATCCTTTGCTTTTGAAAACAAAAACTTTTTATTATAAGATCCAAAAATAGTAATTTCACAAATTTATTATTTTTCTTTATTAATAGTTTATCTTTTCAAATCCCTTTAGGATTTGTTTGATCAAATAGGTTTTGAAGGTTTCCAATTGGAATCAAAAGTTTCTTCTCACCCTGAAAATCAACAAAGTTTTATTTATTCATTTATTTTTCACATTACAAGATTTGGAAAATCTTGGGATGTGACAAGCTACCACCCTTAAAATAAATATCGTCCCGAGATTTGGGAAGGCTAGGGTTACAAGTAGGCTCAAGCATCTAGGGTACTACCACCCTTAATTTTTTTTCAACTAAATTACATATTGGCTTGCTTGGGATCTTGGGGAAACTTCTCTGGGCAAACATCTGCATAGTGTCCCTTGTTTCCACACTTGAAACATGTGACAAGGCTGAGATCCTTCATAGGCTTGTTTATCTTGTGCTTCATATTTTTTGGACAGTTGCTTGCATAATGTCCTTGATTACCACAATTGTAACATGCGATAAGCTTGAGTTCTTCACGTATCTCTTGTGGACAGGTTGTTGCATAATGGCCTAGTCTTTGTAGTTGTCGCACCATACTTGGCCAATTTCCTTATACTTCTACTTTTCTGGACATTCACTGGAATAGTGTCCCATTTCTTTACAATGATGACATTGCACATGGCTTTTGTCCTTCTTTTTCTTGGGTTTCTCCAATGCTAGGAGTGCATCTAGTTCATGTTGTTCATATGTTATCTCATAGGTGGGAATGTCTACCTGTTTCTTGGACCTTCTATTGCTCCTGGGATAATTCATATGCCTCTTCTTTGGTCCTTTGAATTGGGTTGTATTGCATGGAGGTATAATTAGAGATTTTCCTTTGTCCTCATCCTTCTTGGTAGACTTAGCTCCTTCTTGATAGTTTGCAATCATTTGTTGCACTCCACCTTGTTTCCTTTGTTCAACTATGGAATAGATGGGGCATTGGATAGGGACATGGTTATTTCCTTCACATAGGTAACAAGTAGCTTGAGAGGTGGGACATTGCCCTACTGGATGTTTCTCTTCACAGTTGGGGCATTGATCTCCATGCTCCTTGGAAGTGTGATCCTTGTCTCCACAAATATTACAAGCTTTGGTTCCTTCTAAAATAACATCTTTGTCATCCTTGTTATCACAAACTCCTTTGGAAAAGTTGCTTTCCATGTTGAGGATTTGATCTGTCACCTTATGCAACATTTGGGCTTGGTTTTCCAAAAACCTTGCAGGGTTGGATCTTCCCCACTGGTGTTGGCTATGAATTGAGCTGTCATTTGGTTCAACTGGTTTTGGGTTGTTATGAGTTCTCCCATGTTGTCCTCTTGGTTGTTGTTGTTGTTGTCATCAACCTTGATGTTGGAGTCTCTTGGAGTAGTCATCTGTTTGGGTTGAATTGAGATTAGACTAGGCAAGATATTTCTAATCACACTCATCACAATTCACTCAAGCAAGGTGCAAGCAATCACAAACAAACACTCCTTTCAAACACAAGTTCTCAAGCACATTCTTAGACAACCAAAATATTTTTGTTACACCACATAAGTTGGTGGGTTTGACTTAAACAAAATATGGTGGTCCATCTATATGGTTCACTTGTGATCTTTCCATCCTTCTTGGTTGATTCCTTCTTGTATGAGATCATGGTTTCCTTGAAAAAAAACTTTTGGTCACAAAAACTTCAAAGGTGATGATGGATCCTTCTAAGTTGTGTTTCCTTAGTCTCCAAATCTTGAGGAAGATTTCTTGTCTCACTTGTCCTTAGTGTTATCCAAGGTTGGAGTCCTTGGTGAAAATGCTGAAGATGTTGAAGTCATTTGAAGATGTTGAAGTCATTAGAATTTAAGATGTTGAAGTCATTAGAGTTGAAGATGTTGAAGTCATTAGAGTTGATGAAGTCCTTGCTCATGGTGAAGTCTTTGGCCATGGGGTAGGATTTTCCATCAAGTTGAAATAGAAGAGATGCAGGGTCAAAAACCAAAATGGTTAAGGAAAGAGTTTACAAGATTTTTTGCAAATAAGTTTTGGAACAAATACAACTCCTATTTTTCTAAGGGGTTTTGTCCAATCCTGGGTTTACAAATACTACAGGCAACACAATGCTCTGATACCATCTGTAGAGGTCCCAACCTTTAATAAGGTAGAGATCCATGTGTTTACAATGCTAGTCCCTGGATTAATAGCTAGCATCCACAGTTAAGATGTAATATCAAGAAACAAATTTCATAATACAACTTTATAACCAGGAGTAACATAATTTATTACATCTTACATAGCTCATTTGGCTATTACATTACATTGCAGCAGAATATCTATAAGCATGGGGTCCTTCATCTTCAAAGTGCCACAGGCAGACATGTTGGTTGTAGACTTTGTAATCCTAATCAACACACTTCACTAAATCAATCAAACCTGCAACATTACAAGTTACAGCCACAAGGGTCAATACATTTGAATTGTATTGGCAAGTTTCACTACTATGTAGAAATAATTGGATCCTACCATTACATGCATATTTGGCTAAGTAGGGTTTTAGGCTCATTTGCAGGAAGCAATAATTTATCCTATCTTTTCAAAACAGTTTTGATCTTTTGTCAAAATCTTTCTGAGCTCCTTGGTACACCCCAAGTGCTTCAGGTATTTGTCAAAATCTCTTGAGCTCCTTGGTACACCCCAAGTGCTTCAAGTCTTTTGTTGTCACTTTAAAGTTTTTCTTTTAGAAATTGGAATGTCGATATTTCCCATAGCTTCAGGCCTTAGTTGCTCAGTATTGTCCATAACCGGGGACACGGCTAAGTACTTAGAATTTTTAATCTTCTGCAGAAGTTGTACACTTTACCCACATGACACATTCTCATCTTGTTGCCACCAGTGGCCGCTGGATAAGTACTCACCAAGATGGAGTACTGGCAGATTGAGAATGTGACGAAGTCTTTCCAAAGGGTCCTCCCAATACACAATGCTAGCTTGTCTTCAGGCACCAATGTAGGGTTCCTAGTTCCCTCATTTCCAGTTAACCTGAAGACCAATGCATGGGTCTTCCCAATGTAGTTGACTAAGCCAGTGCCCATTTAGCATGTAGCTGTACACGGAAGCCACTGTTGGAGAAACATGTTCAATCTCTAAGTCCCTGGGTGGTTTTCATCTAGTGCACAACAAAAAGAGATTTCCATATAAACATGGTTCCTCTTGTTGCCACCTTGTCCAAAACTTGAGTATCCTTGTCCACCTAGGTGGTTCATTGAGTACTTGTTTTATTATATAAAACATAAGTCTTTTCTCAACTTCATAAAATCTCAACATGTAACTCTTCTCAAAATATATATAGAATGGCTAAGCATTTTACAACTACATTGTTTTCACTAAGGAATATATAAGGGTATCCTAATAGGATTTAGCATAGAAAAATATAGTAGTCCTTCTCATGCATGTTTCAAAATCCACTAAGTATAATGAAAATAGTAGGACTTTGGATGATAGTGTCACTTGCCTTTTTGGTAGAGAATGTTGGTTCACTTCTTGATCTTTCTAATATCACACTCTTCTAACTTCACTACAAATCAATCAATCAAGCAAACATAGATTCAACTAGCATTCCAACAATAATCAAACAAATCATCACACATAAAATAATAGAAACAAGGTCATGCATGCAAGCATGCAAAAGATAGTTTTATTTGTAAAGGTAGTTTATACTAGGCTCTAAACATTGTAAGGTCCAAAGTGGTCATTTCCTAAAGTGGCAAAACCATTTGCAAAAGGGTTTCATATATAAACCATTTTTAAATCAAATCATTATTTCATGTGGTGAAAATGCTTTTGGTAAGGTAATAATTTTTATAATGTTCACCAAATAAGTTGTTAAATCTCAATACTTGGTGTTTAGGGTCAGTAGGTTTGAATCAAAACATTCTCCAAAGGTTTTACCCAAAATTCATTTCCCTAGCAAATTTAATATTTTTATTTGACTAGAAATAGGCTAATTCAATTATTCAATCCTAATCTTCACCAAATACATTTTTTAAATCCATGAGTTGGTTCCTAGGGTCAGTAGGTTCACCACAAACCAATTTGCAAAGATTTCAACCTCAAAATCATTTTGGAATAATTTTTATAACCTAATCAAGCATACACAAGTTTCTGCAAAAACAAACAATCTAACATAAACTTTGTGCTAAACAAATGGCATGTTTGGCTATGTCTTGCTTTTATGAATCCATTGATATAAAATTTGCAAATTTTGGACGTGTAGATCAAAATTTATGCAATTTACAAATTTGCACCTAAATCAGATTCTAATTCTGTTTTAAACAGATCCAATGCCACGCGGCGTGATACCATTGGTCGGTACCGGTTCGCACGGATCGGCCTCTGTGGATCGTTGTATCTAAACAGATCGCACGGCTCTGGTTCAACTCATACCTCTTCGTTCAGTTCTAATCTCAGCCGGACGATTCGCATCGCACGGCTCACAACAGCTTGACCAGTAACTGGCGGCTGGCGGCGGCTGGCGGCGGCGCGAGGTCAGACGGTGGCGTCGCGGCGGTTACAACAAGAAAGGGAGGAGGTGAGGGTGCTTACAGTGATCGTGGTGACGCTCTGATGCTCAAGGTACGGTCAGCTCGTCGAGGGGCGCTCCGGTTCCAGCGGGATTTCTCGCCGGAGTCGGTGGCGGTGTCGAGCTTGCTCAGTTGTTGACGGGGACGGAGTTTGCGAACGCGCTAAGGAAAATGGAGCAAACGGTTAGACGCGTACGCCACTAGGGATCACGGGAGCATCCACGGAAAGGCTCGGGGCGGTCGGTGCTTACCAGGGAAACTCGCCGGAGAAACGGCAGAAGACGGTGGCGCTCAGTTGTGGTCGTTCCCGATGTTCTGGTGTTCGCGCGGATGAATGGGAACGACAGGGAGGTGTGTAGGGAGATGGGGATCACGCTCGTGTGGTCGATGGAGTAAGGCGGTGGCTGGACTCGCCGGAATTGGCTGGGGAAGGTTGTCGGAGCAGTGGTCGTGCAAACCAAATCAAGGGCAGCCTGGGGGCAGAGGGGGGATGGCGAGCGAGGGGAAAGAGAGGGAAGACGCAGGCGGTTAAATGGGCGTGGTCGCGCGGTGGAGTAACGCGGCCATTAACGTGTATTCATCGCCGGCGTTACTTGTCTGCAACGGCAGGGAGGAATTGCCGCGGTTGAAGACAACGACACGCTATCGTGGGACCTGCCTGTCAGCGAGAAAGGGAGAGAGGGAGAGGGTCCACTCGTCGGTGTCTGCGCGGGTGCGAGAAAGAGTGAAAAACGATTCGCGCGTGGGGAAAGTAGCTAGGCTGGAACTGGGCTTGCTGGGCCAGACGAGTTGGGCTGAATACTTTAGCATTTTTTTTGTACTGAAACTTTTTCCTATTTTCCATTTGATTTTATGATTTGAATTTCAATCAAACAATTCAAACATTCAAAACAATCAACTTCCACCACACTTTGAAACTGAGTTTGGTTCTGTTTAACAACACAAAACCAAGTCCCAAAAATAAAATAATATTTTTATTTTAGGGCCCATTAATAATTAAATGACTAGATCTTAATCATTTAATTCAAATGGGATTTGTTTTATTAAAATCTTTATTTTTGAAATCTAAATATAAAACCAAAAACACTTCAGTAGGTTTTATTTGAGAATATAAAATACTTGGAAAACTTGTTTAAAATAAGTTAACAAGTTTCTGATGTTTAATTAAAATAGTAAAACCTTTATTTCTAATAAAATTGGATATTAAGTCCTTATTATTTTATTTAAATAAACCTTTACTATTTTTATCAAATAGAAATATTTTATTTGAAAGGCTTGGCCAAGTTTTAATTTGACTTATAAAATAATCCTTATTTATAATTTTATCCTTTGCTTTTGAAAACCAAAACTTTTTATTATAAGATCCAAAAATAGTAATTTCACAAATTTAATATTTTTCTTTATTAATAGTTTATCTTTTCAAATCCCTTTAGGATTTGTTTGATCAAATAGGTTTTGAAGGTTTCCAATTGGAATCAAAAGTTTCTTCTCACCCTAAAAATCAACAAAGTTTTATTTCTTCATTTATTTTTCACATGAAAGTTTTATGTATAAGTTTCTGAAGGATCTCATGAACGCCAGATGTCCATAGATGGTTCTGACACGAATGTTGGACAATCTAGCTGGATGGGTGCAAGAATTAACGCTAGTAACTGTAGTAGAAATACCATATTCATAAATAATCAGGATGAAGAAGAAGATCTTGAGGAGAGAGTGTTTGAATCATCAACACCTTCTCAAAACCCAGGGAATATACATTATCATCTGTTTAACTATCTTACCCAACAGAGCACCTGGGGAGCAGAAGGATCTGTGTATTCTGTTGACGACTCAAGGAATGAAGCTCAGGAGATGGAAGTGGGTGATAATGTTGACCATGTTTCTGAAGACTTTTCAGCTGAGCTGGAGGGAGTTAATGCACTCAGGTTGAGTAATGACTCAAGTCCTGACACTTCAAATACTGATTATGTTCCTTTTGGAAGGTCATTTATTCCACAAACTGTGCGACGAACGTCACATCATCACGGGTGGACATCAAGCATGTATGATGAGCGTAGTTACTACTAGAAGCAGGCGACTATTTAGAAGTATCGGGTACTGTGTATTGTAATTCGAGAAAATAAGGTAGTTAGATAAATGAGGTAGTGTTGTGATTGTACCTATATGGTATATGTTGTAATGACTTTGTATTATTAAGATATCGTAATGTATAATATGTGAAATGCATATTTGGATTTTATTTGGATTTTCATTGTGTGACTAGTTCTGTGCGTAAAGTCGAGGTTAGAACACATGTGCATGATGTAATTATGAGTATTTGCTTTATGTTGCAGGACTAGGGGGTCATGGATACGGGTGTAGAGACCGAATCTGAACAGCAGCGGATGGAACGTGAGGCCAAGGAGAAGGCCGATGCCGATGCAGCAAATCAGGGAACATTACCACCACCACCAATGAGGCCGTTAATTGAGCAGAACTTTATGCAATGTATGCAAATGATGCAAGAGACCCAGAACAAGTTCATGGAAGAGTTGCTAGGACGAGCTGGGAATCAGAGAGCACCTGAAGGAGGAGGAGTGAGTCTTTCTGACTTCCAGAATGCAAGGCCATTACCTTTTGCATCTGCCCCGGAACCAATGGATGCAGAAGATTGGCTAGTAGATACGGAAAGAAAGCTGAAGACTGTAGGTTGTAATGATGAGGAGAAATTGAGGTATGCGACTCATCTTCTGATAGTACCTGCAGCATCATGGTGGGAAAATCAGTTAGCCATGCAACAGCCAGGAAGGGAGTACACTTGGGAAGAGTTCAAACAGAGATTCCGTGAATATCGTGTTCCGGAGAGCGTTATGGAGTTGAAGCAGAGAGAATTTGAGGAGCTGCAGCAGGGATATACTAGTGTTATGAAGTATATTCGGGAGTTTAGTCAACTGTCTCGATATGCAGAGGAAGAAGTTACTACGGAGGAAAAGAAGAAGAAGCATTTCCTGTGAGGATTAAATCCATTTGTGAGGATGCAGTTAAGGTTGGCTAATAATCAAACTTATCAGCACTTGTTGGATGCAGCTATCACTTTCGAAGATGACTAAAAGAATGTCCAAGAGGATAGAAGGAAGAGAGCTAAGAAGGAAACCAAGAGGATACAAGCAAGTAAACTGAAGCCCAATCTGGAATTCAAACCAAGGAATATACCATATAACAGCAACAATTCCAATGAGAGTGCAAATCCAAGCGTAAAGAATATTATATGCCACAATTGCAGACTCCCAGGGCATATGAGCAGGGATTGCCCGGAACCAGTAATTGTGTGCCATGCTTGTGGTCAGAGAGGTCACATAAAGCCAAATTGTCCAAGCAAACCACAAGGAGGTTGGTCGGTTAGAGATGGAAGGCAAGCTAGCGGAGGCTATGGGTAGCCAAGTAAAGGAGGAAATAATTTCAAGAACAACAATGGCAAGAGGAATAGACCTATCGGGAAGCTGAATTGCGCAACCCTAGAGGAGGTGGATAACTCGGAGCATGCAGTGATAGGTACGCTCAATATCCTTACCAATCCCGGCAAAGTTCTATTTGATACTGGTGCAACTACTTCATTCATTTCTGAAGAATTCTGTGATATTTTCGGGATTAGAAGGGCCACGTTAGAAAAACCTATGACCGTAGTTATGGCAGGGGGAAATGTGATTGTACGCCACATTAAATAAGATCAGGTTATTTCGATCTGTGGTTGTACATACTTTGCAGACATTTATGTGATTCCTTTAAAGGTTATTGAAGTAGTGCTGGAGATGGACTGGAAGACTGAAGATGGTTGCTCAGATAAATTGTGAGGAGAAAACTATCTCAATCAAAACTCCAAGTGGAGCAAGAATAGTTTATCAAGTAGATAGACACAGTCATATCATGGTGGATCTTCAGTTAAACTCAATGAAGGAGGTCAAGTTGGAAGATATTCCTGTAGTAAGTGAGTTCCAAGATGTTTTTCCAGTAGAGCTACCTGGAATGCCACCAGATCAGGAGATAGAGTTCACTATTGATCTAGTTCCAGGGACAACACCGATAGCTCAAGCACCATATAAGATGTGAAGAATTAAAAGAACTCAAAGAGCAAATTGATGAGTTAGCCAGAAAAGGATTTATTCAGGAAAGTGTATCCCCATGGGGAACACCAGTGATCTTTGTAGATAAAAGGGATGGTGGAAGAAGGATGTGTGGAGATTATAGAAATCTAAACAATGTTACCATAAAGAATAAGTACCCCTTACCAAGAATTCAAGATCTGTTTGATCAAGTAAAAGGAGATGGAGTGTTTTCTAAGATTGATCTAAGATCTGGATACCATCAGATAAAAACTAAACCAGAGGATGTTCCAAAGACAGCATTTGTCTCAAGATATGGACACCATGAGTATCTGGTAGTACCATTTGGTTTGACCAATGCACCAGCAATATTCATGAATCTGATGAACAAAATCTTCATGCCATATTTAGATAAGTTCGTCATAGTTTTCACTGATGATATTCTGATATATTCCAAGGATAAGGAAGAGCATGCTGACCATTGGAGAATAGCATTGCAAACCCTAAGAGAATATAAGCTTTATGCTAAGTTCAGTAAGTGTGAATTCTGGCTAGATGAGGTAGAATTCCTCGGCCATGTGATCAGTAAAGATGGAATTGTTGTAAATCCATCCAAAGTTCAATCAGTACTAGAGTGGACTGCACCAACCAATGTGAAACAAATTTGATATTTCTTGGGGATGGCTGGTTATTACCGGAGGTTCATTGAAGGTTTGTCCAAAATAGCTGGACCAATGACTAAATTATTAAGAAATAATACACCATTCAATTGGATGAGAAGTGTGAAGCAAGTTTCCAGGAATTGAAGACCAGGTTAACTACTGCTCCAATTCTAGCAGTTCTAGAAACAGGGAAAGACTTTACAGTATATTCTGATGCATATAAAGAAGGTTTGGGTTGTGTGCTAATGCAAGATCGGAAAATTATTGCTTATGGTTCTAGGCAACTGAAACCACATGAAGTCAACTATCCAACTCATGATTTAGAGTTAGCAGCAGTAGTCTTTGCGCTGAAAGGATGGAGGCATTTTCTTTATGGAGCCACATGTGAGTTATACACTGACCATAAAAGTGTCAAATATTTCTTTACCCAAAAGGAATTGAATATGAGATAGAAGCGTTGGTTGGAACTAATCAAAGATTATGATTTAACAATCAACTATACTCCATGAAAAGCAAATGTTATAGCAGATGCTTTAAGTCGTAAAAGTGCAGATATTCAGCCTAGCAATCGGGAGCTACCAAAAGAGTTACAGATGGACTTGGAAAGATTAGATCTTCAATTCATCAGAACAAAGATTCTTGGAGGATTAGCTACTATGCAGGTAGTTATAGAGAAGGACAGTGATCTTAAGCACGAAATTTTTAGACATCAAGCAGAAGATCCTTTCATTACTGAAGAAATTTGGAGGATATCTCAAGGGCAAACATCAGCTTTTCACCTTAGAGATTATGAGTCCTTATGGTTCCAAGATTGTCTTTGTGTTCCAGATGTGACGGAGATTCGTGAAGTCATACTCAGGGAAGCACATGAATCACCATATTCTATACATCTAGGAAGTACTAATATGTACATGGATCTGAAAGAACTATTCTGGTGGAATAACATGAAAAGAGACATTGCTAAGTATGTATCAGAATGCCATACTTGCCAAAGGGTGAAGGCTGAACATCAAAATCCAGCAGGACCATTGCAATCTTTGGAAATTCCTGAATGGAAATGGGAGGAAATAGGTATGGATTTCATCACAGGATTGCCCATGACACCTAAACGGAAGGATATGATATGGGTAATTGTTGATAGACTCACTAAAAGTGCACACTTTTTTTTGGTGAATCAGAAGGATAATGCCGAGAAGTTAGTAGAAGTTTACATCAAGGAAATATTAAGTAAGCACGGAGTGCCCAAAAAGATTGTAACTGATAGGGGATCAGTGTTTACTTCAGCATTTTGGAAGCAATTACATGAAGCACTTGGTTCAAAGTTAGATTTTAGCACAGCTTATCATCCAGAGACAGGGGGTCAAACGGAAAGAACCAATCAGATATTGGAGGACATGTTAAGGGCTTGTGCAGTAGATTTTGGAGGTTCGTGGGAAGATCATCGACCATTAGCAGAATTTTCCTACAATAATAGCTAGTAGAGTAGTCTGAAGGCAGCTCCATATCAGGTTCTGTATGGAAGGAAGTGTAGATCACCAATATGTTGGTATGAGCCGGGAAGCAACAAGGAATTTGCGCCAGACTATATCAAGGAAAAGCAAGATATCATTGATAAGATCAAAGATAGACTGAAAATAGCTCAAAGTAGGCAGAAAAGTTATGCTGATCAAAGTCGAAGATCATGGCATCCTGAAGTAGGAGACATGGTATATTTGAAAGTAAGTCCAATGAAAGGAGTTAAAAGGTTCGGAGTTAAAGGAAAACTGAGTCCAAGATATATCGGGACATTTAAGATACTAAGTCAGAACGGGACTATAGCTTATGCTTTAGAGTTACCCTCAAGGTTGGCTCAAGTTCGTAATGTTTTCCATGTGTCACAACTCCGAAAATGTCTTAAGGTTCCCGATGATGCAATCACACATCAAGAGATAGAATTACAAGCAGACCTGACCTATGTAGAGAAACCATGTAAAATCTTGGAAAAAAATTGGAAAAGGTTGAGGAACAGGGAAATTAAATACTGCAAGGTACAGTGGGAACATCACCCTGAGAGAGAAGCTACTTGGGAGAAAAAAGATGATTTAAGAAAAGCCTATCCAGAACTGTTCAGGTATATTTCAACAAACTTCGGGATGAAGTTTAATTTAAGGGGGGAAGTCTGTAACATCCCAACATTTAGGAACCAATGAAGGGTAGATTTAGGAATCTGTGCAATTGCATGCATTCATCTGTAAAAATGTGGGAAAACTTTTCGCCAAATAAAAACCTAAAGTGATCATAGTTTATTTCACTCTTTAAGTTTAGGAATAGCCTTGGAGAATGATCGTTATAAACTTTGACATAATCTTTATGGATTAATGTGTTTTGGGGAAAGGAATTTGAATTCAACCTTGAGATTTGGATTTATATTTTTAAAAGGATTAGGATTATGTGTGAGAATATTATTTAATCAAGAAATAATATTTGGTAACTCAAATTTTAAATAATATAACATAATTGAGTAAGTGAATATTTATTTCATATATTTATTCAATCAACAAGTTACAAAATGTAACCTATGAAGATAATGAATAAACATTACATAGTAACCAGAAATTATGTATAAGATTGACAACTAAATAAATGAATATTCATTTCATCTCATCAATTCGCCAATAAGTTACAAAATGTAATTAAGAAAACTAGAGAATCTTTACAAGAGTAGAATTACATCCATATTCATCCAGTACATCTTATTTACAAAAGAATAAAATAAATATTACAAGGAAACTATTCTATAAAGAAAAAGAAACCATATTCTAAATCTTGAATCTTCAAAGTCTTGTACCTGCAAAACAAAGAACAAACAAAAAGAAAGAAAGTAAAAGTTAAGATTTTTCTTTTACTCTCAGTAGTGACAGTGAGGTGCACTGTTCCACATTACATCACTGAGTAAATCTTAGGGGCAAGTTTCACCAATATGAAAGAATTAAATCTTTCATAATCAAATAATTTCAATCAGCGAGAGGGGCAAGTTTCACCAAGCAGTTAAGTGGTAAACAGATAAAAAGGTAACTTTCTTTCTAGAGCATATCCACAAGGGTGTAGCAGGCATGCAGCTTACACACCTAAATGCATGGTGTGTGCTTTCAGCACAACTACAACATCCCACACAAACAAAACTACTCAACACAGCTGTGGGCAAGCACCACAACATCATTTTCTTGTTCATACACATCAAGCACCAACTACCTACCCAAAGCCAAACCAGCCAAACTAAACCACAAACCAGATCCTCTCAAAACTCACCAAGATGGTGACGTAAGGAGGGGGTCGATCATGTGGATAGCAAGATCAAGACCAAGCTTGTAACACCCTCGCCTGATAAGGCTGAGTTCATGTGTATAGTGCCAATCCCTGGATCGGTTCATTGGCACACACAGTACAAAATGATACCAAATATAACTGTGCATCATAAATACAACGAATATGTCCCTGAAATCACAATTCCGTGGAGATTACAGATATAATTTTAGTTTGATTTTTAGACAACAGAAACTATATGAATCATTTAAAACCCATTAAAACTAATTAAATTTCTACGGGGTAAATAGTCCTCAAAAGCTGGATCCAACCAGATATTATTAACATACATTATAGTAGCTTCAATTTGATATATTGTTCATATTTTTCAGAGTTATAGATAATTTCCTATGAATTTATTAACCTAAAAGACCATTAAAACTAATTAAATTATTGCAGTAACCACGTACAGTAGAAGTTGAATCTATTCTGATAAGATGATTCTACGTAAAATTATCTTTAATTTCATATATTATACACAATTTTTGGACGTGGTATGAATTTCTAATGAATTTTACAAGTTAGACCTATAATGTACAATTTTAAATTCGAACGGAATATCCAGAGAATATTCCGCTGACTGGACATGTTGACTTTGCATGCTGACTAGGACTAGGTGCTGACCTGACGTTGACACGTGGCGAGATATGGTTGGCTCGTACCCCTTCGAGGAATCGATCTAATCATGGCCGTTGGGATGAGATCCAATGGTTAGGAGAGGAGATTGACCCGATTTTGACTCAGAATAGACGAGAAACAGATCTGTGTTAGAGAAACAAATCCGTAGGTAAAATTGAAAAACTTAGAACATGAAAGTTATGGAGAATCATTAGTCCTACCTTCTCACCAAAGGAATTTGGATTTGAAGAAACGAGCGCGAGTACATCTTGGATTTACACCGTCAGATCTGAAATATTGTGGTGCGAAATTCTCCGGATGTAGTGGATGAAAAGAGGTGAGGTTTGTTGGAATTGAAAGATTTCGACGAGTTCTACAACTTTTGTTTTTTAACCGAAGGCAAACGACGAAGTCTAGATGGGTTAAAGAGCGAAATAAGACTCGGGCATATGTACATTCGGGATTTCAGAAAGAGAAACTCGTACAGCTGTGGCTCCACAAGTTTATATGGAGGTTTAGGACGGTGGAGATATAGGTTTTGGAGTAGGGAACAAGTAGAAACAAACGGAAGTTGATTCGGAGTTATAGATAAAAAGTTATAGCAGTTTGAATAGAGATAGGTTTGTCAAAAACTGTTTTGCACGCTTTTTAAAGCACCTGGGACACGATCGGCGCGTCTGGCTGGTTCGGTAGGTCCGGGTGGGCCGGCCCGTTAGTTTTTTTCTTTTTTTTTCTTTTTCTATTTACTTGTTTCCCTCATATCTTTTGCATACGAACTCCAAATGACACGATTCTTGTTTCTAAATTTTTCTAAAATCGAATAGATCATTGTAAGATCATATTTGTAATATTTTTACTAGTTTGCAAGTAGTGGGTTTATAAATCCTTGTATATTCCATTTTGTTTATACCTTTATTTGTTTGTATTTATTCCATAACTTTTTCATAATAGCTCCAAATGAGCTCAATTTTGTTTCTAAAATTTTGTAATATTAATTGGATCTCTTTAGGCTATAATTATCAATAATTTATGCCTTAGCAACACTGGTTTTTATAAAGTCAATTTAATTACCTTTAGGAACATTTGGGTGAATCAACTATAGGATTTAGATACCAGGATTTGGATTTAGTTTGTGAGAACTTTGCATGGATGTATTGAAATGCTTATGAATGCTTCATGATTTTCATTTTGAAATCTTGCACACCAATTCTACAATCCATAATCAATACATGCCCTTTTCCTATATGGCTACTTAGGTCATAACAAAAGAATATAAGATTTTGAATTCAAGGTTGAGAGGATTTTCTATTCAAAAAGTTTCTTCTCTTTGAGAATTTTCAACATAGTCAAACAATCAATCAAACTTTTTTATTTATTTTGCATTCAAAAATTAGGAGAATTTTGGGATGTGACAGACTACCACCCTTAAAAGAAATCTCGTCCCGAGATTTGGGAAGGCTAGAAAGAAAGAAAGGTTCGGGATCCATTAGGATGCTACCGCCCTTAAAATAAAAATTGACTAGGTCATTTCTCGAGGATTCACTTAGCTCAGATTGGTTCTCCTTTAGACTTTTATTGGCACAATGTCTCTAGCGCATTCTAAACATCATGATTGATAGTTTACGAATAAGCACTTTGTAAACTAGCAAAACTCTCATGGTGGGCAAATAGGGAACGTTTAATTCACGGTGCCCATAATTCACGGTTGGGATTCATCCTTACCGTACATTCCTATGCTTAGCAATGGATGCTTTTAGAAGGGTGTAACAATATACCATTCTAGGGTTTAGGCTCAACGTCGACTCTCTGCTAAGGTTGAAAAGGGCACTCAAGATTCGCAAAGCCAACAGTACCAGAGCGAATAATAAGAGTAGTAGGAATGGTGATCAATCCATCCTGCACCCAAATCATTACCATGTATGAGGATAAGTGAATCACGTTTTTCTATCACTCGGGCATTCTCACTTGCCTTGAAGAATGTTTCCATGGGCACGAACTAATGCTCTATGTATACTCCCATGTATTAAATCAACAAAGCTACTACTAAAACTAAACTATCGATACTTTAACTTTCAGGTTGCGTAATCTACTACATAACATCATTTCAACACTTCATACTTCTACATCCTTTTTCCATTAGGTGAAGCATTCTCTTTCCTAAATGCATTGTGTTGTCAAACCTTCCACTTAACACATCATTATATCTCCCAGGGTTCAAGATAGGGAAGAATAGATTCTATAGGAAAGAAACGACTAAGAAAATAATCCTACCCATAACTATATGAAGCAATCAATGTTACAAACAAGGAAACAATCATAGGCGATCAACACACAATTAAACACTTGTATAATAACATTACAGGGGTCTAAATATAGCAGTATATATCCACAAAATAGTTTGAAAGCATTGGGAACAATACTAGAGTAAAACATAGCAACATATAAGCACTAAACTAAATCTGTCAAAACAGTACAGCAGGTTTCACGAATTTTTCTGACTAACTTAAACTCGCTGCATTTTATTTTAAGGGTGGTAGCACCCTAATGGATCCCGAACCTTTCTTTCTTTCTAGCCTTCCAAAATCTCGGGACGAGATTTCTTTTAAGGGTGGTAGTCTGTCACATCCCAAAATTCTCCTAATTTTGGAATGTGAAATAAATAAATAAGTTTGATTGATTGTTTGACTATGTTGAAAATTGTCAAAGAGAAGAAACTTTTTGATTAGAAAATCCTCTCAACCTTGAATTCAAAATATTATATTCTTTTGTTATGACCTAAGTAGCCATATAGGCAAAAGGGCATGGATTGATTATGGATTATAGAATTGGTGTGCACGATTTCAAAATGAAAATCATGAAGCATTCATAAGCATTTCATTACATCCATGCAAGGTTCTCACAAACTGAATCCAAATCCTGGTATCTAAATCCTATAGTTGATTCGCCCAAATGTTCGAAAAGGTAATTAAATTGACTTTATAAAACCCATTGTTTCTAAGGTATAAATTATTCATAATTATAACCTAAAAGATCCGATTAATATTACAAAATTTTAGAAACAAAATTGAGCTCATTTGGAGCTATTATGAAAAAGTTATGGCATAAATACAAACAAATAAAGATATATAAAATGGAATATACAAGGATTTATAAACCCACTACTTGCAAACTAGTAAAAAGATTACAAATATGATTTTACAATGATATATTCGATTTTAGAAAAATTTAGATACAAGAATCATGTCATTTGGAGTTCGTATGCAAAAGATATGAGGGAAACAAGTAAATAGAAAAAGAAAAAAAACCAAACGGGCCGGCCGAGCCAGCCGGCGTCCCAGCAAGGACCGGACCGGCCCAGCCAGCCAATGGGTGCCCAGGCACGCGCCTACGTGATGCCAGCCTTGCTTTAAAAAGCGTGCAAAATCTGTTTTGTCAAACCTATCTCTATTCAAACTCTTATAACTTTTTATCTACAACTCCGAATCGACTTCCGTTTGTTTCTACTTGTTCCCTACTCCAAAACCTATCTCCCCATTGTCCTAAACCTCCATATAAACTCGTGGAGCTACAGCTGTACGAGTTTCTCTTCTCGAAATCATGAATCTACATATGCCCGAATCTTATTTCGCTTTTTAACCCATCTAGACTTCGTCGTTTGCCTTCGGTCAAAAAACGAAAGTTGTAGAACTCTTCGAAATCTTTCAGTCCCGACAAACCTCACCTCTTTTAATCCACCACAGCCCTAGAATTTCGCACCACAATATTTCAGATCTGACGGTGTAAATCCAAGATGTACTCGCGCTCGTTTCTTCAAATCCAAATTTCTTTGGTGAGAAGGTAGGACTAATGATTCTCCACAACTTTCATGTTTTAAGTTTTTCAATTTGACCTACAGATTTGTCTCTCTAACACAGATCTGTTTCTTGTCTATTCTGAGACAAAATCGGGTCAATCTCCTCTCCTAACCACTGGATCTCATCCCAACGGCCAGGATTAGATCGATTCCTTGAAGGGGTACGAGCCAACCGGATCTCGCCACGTGTCAACGTCAGGTCAGCACCTAGTCCCAGTCAGCATGCAAAGTCAACATGTCCAGTCAGCGGAATATTCTCTGGAATATTCCGTTCGAATTTAAAATTACACATTATAGATCTAACTTGTAAAATTCATACCATGTCCAAAAATTTCTTATAATATATCAAATTGAAGATAATTTTACGTAGAATCATCTTATTAGAATAGATTCAACTTTTACTGTACGTGGTTACTGTAGTAATTTAATTAGTTCTAATGGTCTTTTAGGTTAATAAATTCATAGGAAATTATCTGTAACTCTGAAAAATATGAACAATATATCAAATTGAAGCTACTGTAATGTACATTAATAATATCTGGTTGGATCCATCATTTCCGGACTATTTAACCCATAGCAGTTTAATTAGTTTTAATGTCTTTATAAATCATTAAATTCATAGTAAATTAATTGCTTGTCACAAAAATATAAATGATATTCCGATGGAAAGCTGGTTCCATGTAGATCATCAATAAGCAATTATTTTAGCCTTTGACTGTAAGGTTTATCCGTGAAGATTTAAATGGTTTAATCGCCTATTTAGAGTAATAAATTCATCATAAAATAAATATTGCTCAGAAAATTACAAATAATATGTCCCTGGATTCACAATTCCATGGATATTACAGATATAATTTTAGTTTGACTTTTAGGAGACAAAAACTATATGAATCATTTAAAACCCATTAAACACTATTTAAATCATACAAAAAGATCTATAACTCCGATTAGGGTGAATCCAAATGCTAAGGTTTTGTATTGACAATATCTATACAGAGAAATTGCATGCCAAATTATTTGGTACTATTAAAATAGAAATTCATACAGAAATATTTAAACCCATTGAAATAGTGTTTTAATCATAAGAAAATATCTATAACTCCTTTTTAGGCGATTCAAATTGCTACTGTCTCTAAATTGCATTACCTCTATCCAGTAGCATCTAGTTCACAATTTAATACGACATAAACATATTTAGTTCAATTAAAGTGGTATACACCATATTAAATTGATACAACTTTACTAATAAAAACTTTAGTGCATTAAATGACTTTCCACGTGCATCATGTAATCTAATTATGTTCAGAACACTAAATGCAACCATTGTGACTCATTAAATCGTCATGCATGCATCTGTTCATCATTGTTTTCTTGTAATGTTGCACTCTTGTATGTTTGCAATGTTTTGAATGGTGTTTGTTGTGTTTGCTTCAAACGTTAGATTGCGAGGAGTGCAACTACTGTGATTGCAAGTATTGTGGTTATGACGAGTGCAACTATTATATCTATGAGGATTGTGAGGATTATCTAATCGACTACATTTACAACAAAGTCAAGTGGTGCTATCTTGGTCATAAATGTCCTACTATTTTCCTATGCATTGTAGATGTTTTTGTAGAATTGCATATGTAGGAATTGATGTGTATATGCTATGCTATGCTATGTCCCATATTATTCCCTAGCATTCCTTGTTTATGAGCCACCGTTGGTAGATGTGCTTAGCCATGCTATGATGAACGAGGGCTAGGTTACATCACTGATGTTGATTCTAAATATGTTGGTTTGCGAAAACTAAAACAACTTAATCAATGAATCTCCTCGGTGTGATGGGATTGATAAGTTTTGGTGGTATCATTGCGGAAAGGCACCCAGGACACTGAGAAAGGATTGGCTTCTTTGTTTGGTAGCTTTCATGTGCAACCATGTGCCAATAATGGAATGGGAGGTTGGTTGGACTCACTAGGTTATGGTAACTCGAACCCACGTATCCAGAGATGTAGATAGTGTAGGTTGGACCGGTGCGTGTCAGGTTTGGGGAGCTACTTCCTGAACGGTTCCTTCTTGGACTTCTCTCTATCATCACCCAATATGAGAGTGGTGGTACGAGATGGGCTGGCCAAGTCACATGGGTAAAGTGTACTAACCCCTGCAGGGTGTATAAACTAAGTGCTTAGCCGTGTCCCCGGTTATGGACAATTTGAGCGACCTTATACTGATGCTATGATATTTCTCACTCATCCTTATTTCTTAATTACTTAAAACTTGTTGGGTGAACATAATTGGGTAGGAGCACCTGGGAGTGAACCAGAGTGTCCTATTTATCGTATTGGAAAACTACTTTGTTACAAATGTTAGGATAAAACTGTTGCTTTATGCAAATGAGCCTGAACTCCACTTGGCCAAATAAGCATGTAGTTGATAGGTATGTTGTTAACCACTTTAGCCTACTTGCCATACATTCAATGTATTGACCATTCGTGGCTGCAAAGTTTCATGTTGCAGGTTATATCGTATCTGAGTGATCGTTCATAGGTCGCGATACTCCACTCAACAATTGTTTGCCTGTAGCACATTTGGAGGATGGAGATCTACCTTGTATTCGTTTTCCGCTGTGTACTTGAATAAATAATGTAAATTCTGGATCATATTCATTGTATTTATGATGCACAGTTATATTTGGTATCATTTTGTACTGTGTGTGCTAGTGAACCGATCCAGGGATTGACACTATACACATGAACTCAGCCTTATCAAGCGAGGGTGTTACAAGATGGTATCAGAGCTATGCGTTGATTGTAGGATCGTGACCTTAAAAATGGATTAGTAATAGAAGACCTCTATTAGGAGAACTATCATATCTTTTTATAACCTCTTATTGTTCAAAATTTGTAGTTGTCCATTCTTATGATACCTATATGAGAGTTAGCATATAAGTAAAACAATAAATAAGATGACATAAATTAACATCTCACTAAGTTTGGGTAGATCTGGACCACCATGTTCTATCTCTTTAGGAGATCATCGCTATCGTGTTAGCATATTGTTCTTACCAACTTATGTGGTATGACAATATAGGTTGCTTGCTTGTTTGTACTGAACCATATCGTGTGATGCCTTTTTTAGGATATGTTATTTTGAAACTCTAAAGTTGCTGAAGTTTTCGTGTGGTTTTAAAATTATTTTAATAGTGTAATTTGATTGAAATTCGTGATATTACTGCTGCAGTTTTCTACCTGACCTGTTGTACCGCGCGATTTTTTATATTTTATTGATAACTCAGAAAAATCTAAAAAATAGGATCTGTAGCGTAATTACCTGTAGTACATGCACAAAAATTGGCTAAAATTCCCGACGAGTTTGTCGGTCAGAAAAATTCGTGAAACCTGCTGTACCGTTTTAACAGATTTTGTTTGTTGCTTATATGTTGCTCTATTTTACTCTAGTATTGTTCCCAATGCTTTCAAACTATTTTGTGGTTATATACTACTAAGTTTAGACCTATGTATTATTGTTATGCAGGTGCTTGCTTGTGTGTTGATTTCTTATGATTGTTTCCTTGTTTGTGACATTGATTGCTTCATATAGCTATGGGTAGGATTATTTTCTTAGTCGTTTCTTTCCGATAGAATCTATTCTTTCCTATCTTGAACCCTTGGAGATATAATGATGTGTTAAGTGAAAGGTTTGACAACACAATGCATTTAGGAAGGAGAATGCTTTATCTAATGGGAAAAAAAGAGATGTGGAAGTATGAAGTGTTGAAATGATGTTATGTAGTAGATTACGCAACCTGAAAGTTGAAGTATCGATAATTTAGTTTTAGTAGTATCTTTGTTGATTGAATACATGTGAGTATACATAGAGCATTAGTTCGTGCCCATGGAAACATGCTTCAAGGCAACTGAGAATGCCCGAGTGATACAAAAACGTGATTCACCTATCCTCATACAGGGTAATGATTTGGGTGCAGGATGGATTGATCACCATTCCTACTAATCTTATCATTTGCTCTTGTACTGTTGGCTTGAAGAATCTTGAGTGTCTTTTTAGCCTTAGCAAAGAGCCGACGTTGAGCCTAGACCATAGAATGGTATATTGTTCCACCTTTATAGAAGCATTCATTGCTAAGCTTAGGAATGAACAGTAATGATGAATTTCAACCGTGTTTAATGGGTATCGTGAAGCAAACGTTTCCTAATTGCCCACCATGAGAGCTTCGCTAGTTTAAGAAGTGCTTCCTCAGAAACTATCAATCATGGAATTAGAGTGTGCAATGAAAACCAATTGAGCTAAGTGAATCCTTGAGAAATGACCTAGTCAATTTTATTTTAAGGGTGGTAGCACCCTAATGGATCCCAAACCTTTCTTTCTTTCTAGCCTTCCCAAATCTCGGGACGAGATTTCTTTTAAGGGTGGTAGTCTGTCACATCCCAAAATTCTCCTAATTTTGGAATGTGAAATAAATAAATAATTTTGATTGATTTTTTGACTATGTTGAAAATTCTCAAAGAGAAGAAACTTTTTGAATAGAAAATCCTCTCAACCTTGAATTCAAAATCTTATATTCTTTTGTTATGACCTAAGTAGCCATATAGGCAAAAGGGCATGCATTTATTATGGATTATAGAATTGGTGTGCAAGATTTCAAAATGAAAATCATGAAGCATTCATAAGCATTTCATTACATCCATGCAAGGTTCTCACAAACTGAATCCAAATCCTGGTATCTAAATCCGATAGTTGATTCGCCCAAATGTTCCTCAAGGTAATTAAATTGACTTTATAAAACCCACTATTGCTAAGGCATAAATTATTGATAATTATAACCTAAAAAGATCCAAATAATATTACAAAATTTTAGAAACAAAATTGAGCTCATTTGGAGCTATTATGAAAAAGTTATGGCATAAATACAAACAAATAAAGATATAAATAAAATGGAATATACAAGGATTTATAAACCCACTACTTGCAAACTAGTAAAAAGGTTACACATATGATCTTACAATGATCTATTCGATTTAGAAAAATTTAGAAACAAGAATCATGTCATTTGAAATTCGTATGCAAAAGATATGAGGAAAACAAGTAAATAGAAAAAGAAAAAAACAAACGGGTCGGCCGAGCCAGCCGTCGGCCCAGCAAGGACCGGACCGGCCCAGTCAGCCGACCGGTGCCCAGGCACGCGCGTACATGATGCTAGCCTTGCTTTAAAAAGCGTGCAAAATCTGTTTTGTCAAACCTATCTCTATTCAAACTATTGCAACTTTTTATCTACAACTCCGAATCGACTTCCGTTTGTTTCTACTTGTTCTCTACTCCAAAACCTATCTCCCCACCGTCCTAAACCTCCATATAAACTCGTGGAGCTACAGCTGTACGAGTTTCTCTTCTCGAAATCCCGAATCTACATATGCCCGAATCTTATTTCGCTTTTTAACTCATCTAGACTTCGTCGTTTGCCGTCGGTCAAAAAAGAAAGTTGTAGAACTCGTTGAAATCTTTCAGTCCCGACAAATCTCACCTATTTTAATCCACCACAGCCGGAGAATTTCGCACCGCAATATTTCAGATATGACGGTGTAAATCCAAGAAGTACTCGCGCTCATTTCTTCAAATCCAAATTCCTTTGGTGAGAAGGTAGGACTAATGATTCTCCACAACTTTCATGTTCTAAGTTTTTCAATTTGACCTACGGATTTGTCTCGCTAACACATATCTGTTTCTTGTCTATTCTGAGTCAAAATCGGGTCAATCTCCTCTCCTAACCACTGGATCTCATCCCAACGGCCAGGATTAGATCGATTCCTCGAAGGGGTACGAGCCAACCGGATCTCGCCATGTGTTAACATCAGGTCAGCACCTAGTCCCAGTCAGCATGCAAAGTCAACATGTCCAGTCAGCGGAATATTCTCTGGAATATTCCGTTCGAAATTAAAATTACACCTTATAGATCTAACTTGTAAAATTTATTAGAAATTCATACCACGTCCAAAAATTGCGTATATATATCAAATTGAAGATAATTTTACGTAGAATCATCTTATCAGAATAGATTCAACTTTTACTGTACGTGGTTACTGCAGTAATTTAATTAGTTTTAATGGTATTTTAGGTTAATAAATTCATAGGAAATTATCTGTAACTCCGAAAAATATGAACAATATATCAAATTGAAGCTACTGTAATGTACGTTAATAATATCTGGTTGGATGTAGCATTTGCGGACTATTTAACCCGTAGCAGTTTAATTAGTTTTAATGGCTTTATAAATCATTAAATTCATAGTAAATTAATTGCATGTCACAAAAATATAAATGATATACCGATGGAAAGCTGGTTCCATGTAGATCATCAATAAGCAATTAGTTCAGCCTTTGACTGTAAGGTTTTGCCGTGAAGATTTAACTGGTTTAATGGCCTATTTAGAGTAATAAATTCATAAGAAAATAAATAATGCTCAGAAAATTACAAATAATATGTTCCTGGATTCACAATTCCGTGGAGATTACAGATATAATTTTAGTTTGATTTTTAGGAGACAGAAACTATATGAATAATTTAAAACCCATTAAACACTATTTAAATCATACAAAAAGATCTATAACTCCGATTAGGGTGAATCCAAATGCTAAGGTTTTGTATTGACAATATCTATACAGATAAATTGCATGCCAAATTATTTGGTACTGTTAAAATAGAAATTCATGTAGAAATATTTAAACCCATTGAAATAGTGTTTTAATCATAAGAAAATATCTATAACTCCTTTTTAGGTGATTCAAATTGCTACTGTCTCTAAATTGCATTATCTATATCCAGTAGCATCTAGTTCACAATTTAATATGACATAAACATATTTAGTTCAATTAAAGTGGTATACACCATATTAAATCGATACAACTTTAGTAATAAAAGCTTTAGTGCATTAAATGACTTTCCACATGCATCATGTAATCTAATTATGTTCAGAACACTAAATGCAACCATTGTGACTCATTAAATCGTCATGCATGCATCTGTTCATCATTGTTTTCTTGTAATGTTGCACTTGTATGTTTGCAATGTTTTGAATGGTGTTTATTGTGTTTGCTTCAAACGTTAGATTGCGAGGAGTGCAACTACTGTGATTGCAACTACTATGATTGCAAGTATTGTGGTTATGACGAGTGCAACCATTATATCTATGAGGATTGTGAGGATTATCTAATCGACTACATCTACAACAAAGGCAAGTGTTGCTATCTTGGTCATAAATGTCCTACTGTTTTCCTATGCATTGTAGATGTTTTTGTAGAATTGCATATGTAGGAATTGATGTATATATGCTATGCTATGTCCCATATTATTCCCTAGCATTCCTTGTTTATGAGCCACCGTTGGTAGATGTGCTTAGCCATGCTATGATGAACGAGGGATGGGTTACATCACTGATGTTGATTCTAAATGTGTTGGTTTGCGAAAACTAAAACAACTTAATAAATGAATCTCCTGGGTGTGATGGGATTGATAATTTTTGGTGGTATCATTGCGGAAAGGCACCCAGAACACTGAGAAAGGATTGGCTTCTTTGTTTGGTAGCTTTCATGTGCAACCATGTGCCAATAATGGAATTGGCGGTTGGTTGGACTCAGTAGGTTGTGGTAACTCGAACCCACATATCCAGAGATGTAGATAGTGTAGGTTGGACCGGTGCGTGTCGGGTTTGGGGAGCTACTTCCCGAACGATTCCTTCTTGTACTTCTCCCTATCATCACCCAATATGAGAGTGGTGGTACGAGCTGGGCTGTGGCCAAGTCACATGGGTAAAGTGTACTAACCCCTACAGGGTGTATAAACTAAGTGCTTAGCCATGTCCCCGGTTATGGACAATTTGAGCGACCTTATACTGATGCTATGATATTTCTCACTCATCCTTATTTCTTAATTACTTAAAACTTGTTGGGTGAACATAATTGGGTAGGAGCACCTGGAAGTGAACCAGAGTGTCCTATTTATCGTATTGGAAAACTACTTTGTTACAAATGTTAGGATAAAACTGTTGCTTTATGCAAATGAGGCTGAGCTCCACTTGGCCAAATAAGCATGTAGTTGATAGGTATGTTGCTAACCACTTTAGCCTACTTGGCATACATTCAATGTATTGACCATTCGTGGCTGCAATGTTTCATGTTGCAGGTTATATCGTATCTGAGTGATCGTTCATAGGTCGCGATACTCCACTCAACAATTGTTCTCCTGTGGCACATTTGGAGGATGGAGATCTACCTTGTATTCGTTTTCTGCTGTGTACTTGAATAAATAATGTAAATTCTAGATCATATTCATTGTATTTATTATGCACAGTTATATTTGGTATCATTTTGTACTGTGTGTGCCAGTGAACCGATCCAGGGATTGACACTATACACATGAACTCAGCCTTATCAGGCGAGGGTGTTACAAGAATGATCTCCTAAAGAGACAAAATCAAGGACGAGGTTCCTTTTAAGGGTGATAGTCTGTAACATCCCAAAAAATTTCCTATTTTGGAATGTTATAAATAAAATCAATAGCTTGATTTATTGTTTGACTTTGTTGAAAATTCTCAAAGAGAAGAAACTTTTTGAATAGAAAATCCTCTCAACCTTGAATTCAAAATCTTATATTCTTTTGTTATGACCTAAGTAGCCATATAAGCAAAAGGGCATGGATTGATTATGGATTGTAGAATTGGTGTGCAAGATTTCAAAATGAAAATCATGAAGCATTCATAAGCATTTCATTACATCCATGCAAAGTTCTCACAAACTGAATCCAAATCCTGGTATCTAAATCATATAGTTGATTCGCCCAATTGTTCCTAAAGGTAATTAAATTGACTTTATAAAACCCACTATTGCTAAGGCATAAATTATTGATAATTATATCCTAAAGAGATCCAATTAATATTACAAAATTTTAGAAACAAAATTGAGCTCATTTGGAGCTATTATGAAAAAGTTATGGAATAAATACAAACACATAAAGATATAAATAAAATGGAATATACAAGGATTTATAAACCCACTACTTGCAAACTAGTAAAAAGATTACAAATATGATCCTACAATGATCTATTCGATTTTAGAAAAATTTAGAAACAAGAATCATGTCATTTGGAGTTCGTATGCAAAAGATATGAGGGAAACAAGTAAATAGAAAAAGAAAAAAAAGAAAAAAAAAACAAAAAAAAAACAAATTGGTCGGCCGAGCCAGCCGGCGGCCCAGCAAGCGACCTACCGAACCAGGCACACGAGTGCTTTAAAAACCGTGCAAATCAGTTTTTCTCAAACCTATCTCTATTCAAACCCTTATAACTTTTTATCTACAACTCCGAATCGACTTCCGCTTGTTTCTACTTGTTCCCTACTCCAAGACCTATCTCTACACCATCCTAAATCTCCATATAAACTCGTGGAGCCACAGCTGTACGAGTTTCTATTCTCGAAATCCCGAATGTACACATGCCTGAATCTTATTTCGTTTTTTGACCCATCTAGACTTCGTTGTTTGCCTTCGGCCGAAAAATGAAAGTTGTAGAACTCGTCGAAATATTTCGATTCCGACAAACCTCATCTCTTTTCAACCACCACAGCTGGAGAATTTCGCACCGCAATATTTCAGATATGACGGTGTAAATCCAAGATGTACTCGCGCTCGTTTCTTCAAATACAAATTCCTTTGGTGAGAAGGTTGGACTAATGATTGCCCATAACTTTCATGTTATAAGTTTTTCAATTTGACCCACGGATTTGTCTCTCTAACACAGATCTGTTTCTTGTCTATTCTGAGCCAAAATCGGGTCAACCTCCTCTCCTAACCACTAGATCTCATCCCAACGGCCAGGATTATATCGATTCCTTGAAGGGGTACGAACCAACCGGATCTTGCCACGTATCAACGTCAGGTCAGCATCTAATCCTAGTCAGCATGCAAAGTCAACCTGTCCAGTTAGCGGAATATTCTCTGGAATATTCCGTTCGAATTTAAAATTGTACATTATAGATCTAACTTGTAAAATTCATTAGAAATTCATACCACGTCCAAAAATTGCGTATAATATATCAAATTGAAGATAATTTTACGTAGAATCATCTTATCACAATAGATCCAACTTTTAATATACGGGTTACTGCAGTAATTTAATTATTTTTAATGGTCTTTTAGGTTAATAAATTCATAGGAAATTATTTGTAACTCCGAAAAATATGAACAATATATCAAATTGAAGCTATTATAATGTAGGTTAATAATATCTGGTTGGATCCAGCCTTTGCAGAATATTTACCCCGTAGCAATTTAATTAGTTTTAATGGCTTTATAAATCATTAAATTCATAGTAAATTATTTGCCTATCACAAAAATATAAATAATATACCGATAGAAAGCTGGTTCCATGTAGATCATCAATATGCAAATGGTTCAGGCAAATGTTGTCAGGTTCTACAGAAATTAAATAAATAGATTAATGGATTATTTAGAGTATTAAAATCATAGTAATTGGAGTACTGCTCAGAAAATTACAAATAATATGTCCCTGGAATCACAATTCTGTGGAGATTACAGATATAATTTTAGTGTGAATTTTAGGCAACAAAAACTATGAAAATGATTTAAAATCCATTATACACTCTTTAAATTATAAGAAAATATTTATAACTCCGATTAGGTTGAATCCAATTCCTACTGGTTCGTATTAATGTCCTCTATACAGTATAACTCAGAACCAAATTTTACTCCACAATTAGTACAGAAGTTGCAACAAAACTATTAAAAACCCTTTATCAACATTTATTGATAAATACCATATTGCTTTAATTGATCTCATACATGCATAATATGATCTATTAATGCTCAGAGAACTAAATATAAGCATTGTAACATATTAAATCATCATGCATGTTTTTGATCATCCTTGTTGTATTGTATGTTGCAATTGTTTTGATTGGAATTACTCTATTCCCGTGTTAGATTGTTCCGAAAGTGCGACTGCTACGGAGAAATACAATGATCACCCATATTATCAACATAAGTCAAGTTACACCTCTTGTTCATATAATGTCCCAATTTTGATTCTATGCATGTTAGATCTTCCAATTCTGTAGTATGCATGTGTAGGATGTTCAAGTAGAGTTTTTCCTTAGTAATATTTTGCAAGTGCGATGATTTTGTAGTATGCCATGAGTATCTCTATACTTAGGATTTTCCCTCCTAATAGGTTTCCCTGTTTTGCTAAGTATTGCTTGCTATGCTATATATATGTAAAGTACCGTTGGGGGGTTCGAAAGACAATGCATTTTTCTAAGTATAAAGGCTCTCTTGAGCAAACTTTTCTTCTCAAATCCACTTCAAAATAAAACTAAGTTTTCTTCTGGGCGGAATGGTTTTTGGGACATCGATTGAGATT
Source organism: Avena atlantica (assembly GCA_910589765.1). NCBI lineage: Eukaryota > Viridiplantae > Streptophyta > Magnoliopsida > Poales > Poaceae > Avena > Avena atlantica. The sequence goes on from OU342738.1 coordinate 230,452,760, forward strand.
TTGGTGGAGGACGGCTGCCCAGGAATCAAAGAAGTTTGCCATGTTTCAGAATTCAGAAGCTTCCAGTGCAACCACAATACATATGGGCTCTGTGTTGGCCTAGTACTTAGTGGGAAACCTCACCTGGGTACCAACATTTGGAAGTTCTTAGCACGGTTGGATCCAAAAGGTAGAGGGGCTACTAAGGGAAAGCCTCGCCATGGTCTTGTCTGTAAAAGGACTTAATCGTGGATTGTGGGTAAAGTGCACAAACTCTCGAGAGTATTGAAATCTGATCGATCAGCCGTGTTCATGGAAATAGAACAACATTGAGCATCTGAAGGATGTAGCCTCTGAAGGATCTTCCTCTCTCTTTTCTAAACAAAGTTTTGAAACCCCATGGCGTGAGTAATATCGCTAACGGGTGGGATTTTGGGAACTTGGTGCGTAATATCCAAGTGTCACTTTGTGAGTAATATCCAAGTGTTTGGTTGTTTGGACACTTGGTGTGTAATATCCTCGTGTGTCATTCGACCCTATTTTATCTAAGCAAATGTTTAAAAAGTAGGGTAAAACTATCTCTCTCTTTTCTCCATACTTAGAGAAAATTAGCTTTATGCAAATGAACTCCAAAGCCTAAACTAGCCTTGCATGTAGAGTTAGTCTTTCCTTCCTTGGTGTAATTTTCCAATACATTCAAAGTATTGACCCAACTTGTTGGCTGCACATTTCATGTGCAGAATTTCGGAGATCGTTGAAAGGTGCGCTAGGATCGCGGGTCTTCACTCAACCTGCCTATGGCATTGATGGGACTCCAAGTTGTATTTATATCGCTTCTGTTGTAATAAAGACTTGTGTTTTACATGATATTTCATCGACTGTGAGTGCTAGCTATTGATCCATGGACTAGCATGTTAATCACAGGGACTTAGGATCTTACTTGATCCGAGGTCACTACAGATGGTATCAGAGCTTTAGGAGAACTTTGCATGGATTTAATGGCTTTATAAATCATTAAATTCATAGTAAATTAATTGCTTGTCACAAAAATATAAATGATATACCGATGGAAAGATGGTTCCATGTAGATCATCAATATGCAAATGGTTCAGGAAAATACTGTAAGGTTTCGCAGCAATTAAATAAATAGATTAATGGCTTATTTAGAGTATTAAAATCATAGTAATTCGAATACCGCTCAGAAAATTAGAAATAATATGTCCCTGAAATCACAATTCTGTGGAGATTACAGATATAATTTTAGTTTGATTTTTAGACAACGGAAACTATATGAATCATTTAAAACCCATTAAACACTATTTAAATCATACAAAAAGATCTATAACTCCGATTAGGGTGAATCCAACGCCTACTGGTTCGTATTAACGTCCTTTATCTAGTAAACCTAAGAAACAAATTTAATTCGACAGTTAGAACAGGCGTTACAATAGAACTATTAAAAACCCATATTGGCAAGTAATTATTAATAACAAGTACTCCATTGCATTAATTGGTCTCTTTCATGCATCATATACTTCAGTATTGTTTAGCGAACTAAAATAACAACCATTGTGACTTATTAAATTGTCATGTATGCATTTTTTGCATTTGTTTGATCTCTATGTGCTATTGTTTATGATTGTATGCAATTGTTTGCTCGATAGATTGCGAGGAGTGCAACGTGTGTGATTGTAACTACTATGATTGCAAGTATTGTGGTTATGATGAGAGCAACCATTATATCTATGATAATTGTGAGGATTATAGAATTGACTACATCTACAACAACGGCAAGTGGTGCTATCTTGGTCATAAATGTCCTATTGTTTTCCTATGCATTGTAGACGTTTTTGTAGAATTGCATATGTAGGAATTAATGTGTATATGCTATGCTATGTCCCATATTATTCCCTAGCATTCCTTGTTTATGAGCCACCGTTGGTAGATGTGCTTAGCCATGCTATGATGAACGAGGGTTGGGTTACATCACTGATGTTGATTCTAAATGTGTTGGTTTGCGAAAACTAAAACAACTTAATCAATGAATCTCCTGGGTGTGATGGGATTGATAATTTTTGGTGGTATCATTGCGGAAAGGCACCCAGGACACTGAGAAAGGATTGGTTTCTTTATTTGCTAACTTACGTGTACAACCATGTGCCAATAATGGAATGGGCGGTTGGTTGGACTCAGTAGGTTGTGGTAACTCGAACCCACGTATCCAGAGATGTAGAATAGTGTAGGTTGGACCGGTGCATGTCGGTTTTGGGGAGATACTTCCCGAACGGTTCCTTCTTGGACTTCTCCCTATCATCACCCAATATGAGAGTGGTGGTACGAGCTGGGCTGGCCAAGTCACATGGGTAAAGTGTACTAACCCCTGCAGGATGTATAAACAAAGTGCTTAGCCGTGTCCCCGGTTATGGACAGTTTGTTGGAATTATGCCCTAGAGGCAATAATAAAGATGTTATTATTATAATTCTTGTTCATGATAAAGTTTATATTCCATGCTAGAATTGTATTAAGCGGAAACTTTAATACTTGTGTGGTTTGTGAACAACACCGTGTCCCTAGTATGCCTCTATGGACTAGCTCATTGATTAATGATGGTTAAGGTTTCCTAACCATAGACATGAGTAGTCGATTAATAATGAGATCATATCATTGGGAGAATGATGTGATGGACAGACCCAAATTAAGCGGAGCAATTAGATCGTGTCATCGTGTTTATCTTTGCGAAGCTTTTCTTATGTCAAATATTGTATTCCTTAGACCATGAGATAATAAAACTCCCAGGTATCGGAAGAAATCTTTGAGGTCATCAAACGTCATCCTATGAGAGGGTGATCATAAAGGTGTCTCTCAGGTGATCGGAAAGTACCTGTTGGGTTGTATGTATCGAGATGGGATTTGTCCCTCTCAAGTCAGAGAGATATACTTCGGGCCCACTCGGTAATCGATATCAACACCGCTTGCAAGCATGTGGTTAAGGAGTTAATCACATAGTGAAATCGGATTACGGAACGAGTAAAGTACTTGCTGCGAATGAGATTGAACTAGGTATGACGGTACTAACGATCAAATCTCGGGCAAGTAAAATATCGCGAGACGAACGGAATATATATATGGTATTGATTGAATCCTGGCATCGTGGTTCATCCGATATGATCATAGATGAATGTGTGGGAGTCAATATGGGTTTCCAGACCCCGCTGTTGATTATTGATAGAAGATCATGTCTGCATATTCTCGAACCGGAAGGGTCACGCACTTAACGTGTCTCGACGCTAGGATAGATTGGATAATTGGTTTATGAGTTTTCGTTTGGAGTCTCGGATGGGATCCGGGACATCACGAGAGGTTCCGGAATGGTTCGGAGAATAAGATTCATATAAGGCAATGCAGTTTTTGGAGTTCAGAATTGTTTCGGGTTAATCGGTATCGTACCGGAAGCTTCTAGAACCTTCCGGAGTGGGACCAACGTGGACCCACTTGTCGGGAGGGGGCATGGTCCTATGAGGGAGTGCCCTGGCTGCATTGGTCCAGGGGAACAAGGCCCCATAGGGCCCAGCCGGCCAAACCCTAGGGAAACCCTAGGGGAGCTTCTAGAAGGGGGGGAACTTGCCCCCCACTCCTCCCTCCTTTGGCTGCCGGCCTAGGGCTTGGGGGAGGGGCAAGGGCCAGCCGCCCAACCCTCTATATAAAGAGGGATGGGGGCGCACCCCTCCCACACCTCCTCCATAACCCTAGCCGCCCTGCTGCCCCTCCTCTCTCTCTCCCTCCTGACTACGCGTAGGCGAAGCCCTGCCGCGGAAACTCTCCACCACTTGCACCGCGCCATCACGTTGTAGATCCAATCCATCTCTCCACCCTACTTGATGGACCGAGGAAGGAGGAGACGTTGAGGTGCCGCACGTGTGCATCTCTCAGAGGCATCGCCACTTGCGGTGTTAGATCGGATCGGATCGCGAGGAGGAGAAGCGAGTACGACTACATCACCCACGTTCCGTCGAACGTTCCGCCGTGCGAATCTTCAAGGGTATGAAGATCTCATCTAGTCCCACTCGTTGTTTTCATCTCCTAGATTAGATCTTGGCTTTCCCGTTCGCATCCGTAGAATTTTTTTGATTTACTATGCTGCGAAACCCTTCAGTGGTATCAGAGCTAGATCTATGCGTAGATGTGTTTCACGAGTAGAACGCAACATGGTTATTGTGGGTGTTGATGTTTTCTATTGCAAGCCTCTTGTTTGTGTACTTCTTATGACGCGGGATAGTGAGATCGAAGCGGTCCAGGCCAACCTTACGCGACGTCGTTCGCGAGACCGGCTCCGCACTTGACGTGTGTCTTGTTCCACACATGTGGCTGGTGGATGCCAGTTTCTCTCACTATAGTTGTCATGGGATTTACACCGGAGTTTGGCAACCATAATATCACCGTTGTGGCTTTCCGTAGGTAAGAATCGTTCTTAGCTTGCTACTCCCATAAGCCACGTAAAACATGCAACAACAAAGTAGAGGCGTCTAACTTGTTTTTGCAGGGAGTGTTTTCTGTGATATGGTATGTCCCAAGATGTGATGTGTATGTTGTATGCGATGATCATGTTTTGTAATGTTTCACGACTTGCATGTCGATGAGTACACAACCGGTAGGAGCCATATGGTTGTCTTTATAATTGTGTATGACCTGTGTGTCAACTTCTTATACGCCATGTAATAGCTTTACTTTATCGCTAAGTAGTTAGAAATAGTTATAGTTGCTATTCATGGTGGAGGCAATCATGGTGGAGTGATGGAGATCATGCCGGCACGCACAAGATGGAGATCATTGCGCGAAGATTGGCTATACCATGTCACATAAAGTTATATGCTTGTGATGTTTATCCTTTTATGTATATTATTATGCTTAGATCGCGACGGTAGCATTATAAGATGATTCCTTACTTAAATATCAAGATAAAACTGTGTTCTCCCCATGTATGCACCGTTGCGAAAGTTCATCGTGTTCAAGCATCACGTGATGATCGGGTGCTATAAACTCTACGTTCACATACAACGGATGCAAGCCAGTTTTGCACACGCGGAAATAATTGGGTTTGACTTGACGAGCCTAGCATGTACAGACATGGCCTCGGAACACATCAACCGAAAGGTTAAGCATGAGTCATATGAATGATATGATCGACACTTTGTTGTCCACCATTGAAACCACATCTCTTCTCGTGAAGATCGGATTAGGTGTGGTGAATTTGGATCATGTTCACTAAACAACTTGAGGGATGTTGAATTTAGTGGGAGTTCATCTAGTAATTTGATTAAGTTGAACTAGTTATCATGAACATAGTCTAAATTGTACTTGCAAATTTTGTAGATCAAATGGCTAAGTCCAACTTCAAATTCAACGTTTTTGCTGAGAAAGAAAAGCTTAGAAACAATGGGTCTAACTTCACCAACTGGTTTCGCAATCTGAGAATCATTCTCGCTGGCGGACAAAAGGACTATGTCCTTGAGAATGCGCTAGGTGACGCCCCTGCTGTAGATGCGCCGGCTGATGAGAAAGCTGTTTATCAGTCGCGCAAAGATGATTATGGTGTGATTAAGAACACCATGTTGTTTTCTATGGAATCGGACCTTCAAAATCGTTTTGAAGATTACCCCGGGCCCTTTGAGATTCTTGAGGAACTGAAAACTATGTTTCAGACTCAGGCCCGTTTTGAGAGATATGAGATCTCTGAGAAATTCTCTAACTGCAAGATGGAGGAAGGGAGTTCCGTTAGTGAGCACGCCATAAATATGCCGGGCTACACTCAACGCCCTGAGCAACTGGACTGCAAGATTCCAGAGGAGCTCAAGATTGACAGGGTTCTGCAATCACTCCCTCCTAGCTACAAAAGTTTTGTAGTGACTCATAATCATATTGGTTCCACTGATACGATCATCGAGCTCTTCGGTAAGCTGAAAGCTGCGGAGGTGGACATCAAAAAGGATAATCATGTGTTGATGGTCAACAAGCCCCCCAGCTTTAAGAAACGTAAGGGTGCAAAGAAGCCCTTCAAGAAAGGCAGCGGCAAGGGCGTTTCCCCTGCTGAGAAGAAGCTCAAGTCTAGACCTAAGACGAACACTGAGTGCTTCTATTGCAAGGAAAAGGGTCACTGGAAGCGCAACTGTCCGAAGTATTTAGCGGACAAGAAGGCTGGCACCATCAAAGGTATATTTGATATACATGTTATTGATGTTTTCCTTACTAGCCCTCGTTGTAGTGCCTGGGTATTTGATACTGGTTCAGTTGCTAATATTTGTAACTCGAAACATGAGCTACGGAATAGACGGCAGCTTGCGAGGGATGAGGTGACGATGTGCGTTGGCAACGGATCAAGAGTTGATGTGATGGCCGTCGACACGCTCTCCTTAGTTTTACCTTCGGGATTAGTTTTAAACCTTAATAAATGTTATTATGTGCCTGCGTTGAGCATGAACATCATATCTGGATCGTGTTTATTGCAAGACGGTTATTCATTTAAATCTGAGAATAATGGTTGTTCTATTTATATGAGTAACATCTTTTATGGTCATGCACCTGTTGTGAATGGTTTATTTCTTCTGAATCTCGAAATGGATGAAACACACATCCATAACATGGAGGCTAAGAGATGCAAGGTAGATAGTGATAATACTACTTATTTGTGGCACTGTCGTCTAGGTCATATTGGTGTAAAATGCATGAAGAAACTCCATTCTGATGGAATTTTGGAGTCTCTTGATTTTGAATCATCTGACACATGCGAACCATGCCTCATGGTCAAGATGATCAAAACCCCGTTCTCCGGAATGATGGAGCGAGCAACGGACTTGTTGGAAATCATACATACCGATGTATGCGGACCGATGAGTGTTTTGACGCGCGGTGGATATTGCTACTTTCTCACTTTTATCGATGACTTAAGTAGATATGGGTATATCTATTTAATGAAACATAAATCTGAAACATTTGAAAAGTTCAAAGAATTTCAGAATGAAGTGGAAAACCATCGTAACAGAAAGATTAAGTTTCTACGATCCGATCGTGGAGGTGAATATTTGAGTTATGATTTTCTCACGCATCTTAAATCAAGAGGAATCGTTTCGCAACTCACGCCACCCGGAACACCACAACGCAATGGTGTGTCTGAATGCCGGAATCGAGCTCTATTAGATATGGTCCATCAATGATGTCTCTTACTGATTTGTCGTTATCATTTTGGGGTTATGCATTAGAAACCGATGCATTCACTTTAAATAGGGCACCATCTAAATCCGTTGAGACGACACCGTATGAATTGTGGTTTGGTGCTATTTCTTAAAGTTTGGGGATGCAAAGCTTACATCAAGAAGTTGATGCCGGATAAGCTCAAACCCAAAGCGGAGAAATGCGTATTCATAGGATACCCTAAGGAAACTATTGGGTATACCTTCTATCACAGAACCGAAGGAAAAGTGTTTGTCGCAAAGAACAGATCCTTTCTTGAGAAGGAGTTTCTCTCGAAAGAAGTGAGTGGGAGGAAAGTAGAGCTAGACGAGGTTGTTGAACCTTCTCTTGAGTTGGAGAGTAGCGCAGCACCTGAAATTGTTCCAGTGCCGCCTGCACCAACAATAGAGGAAGCTAATGACAAGGATCATGAAGCTTCGGACGATGCTACTACTGAACAACACAGGTCGACAAGGTCGTGTGCCCCTCCTGAGTGGTACGGCAACCCTGTCTTAACTGTCTTGTTAGTAGATGACAGTGAACCTGCGAACTATGAGGAAGCGATGATGAGCCCAGACTCTGAGAAATGGCTAGAGGCCATGAAATCCGAATTGGGATCCATGAGCGAAAACCAAGTATGGACTTTGGTGGACCCTCCTAGCGACCGAAAGGCCGTTGAGTGCAAATGGATCTTCAAGAGGAAAACGGACACGGATGGTAATGTTACCATCTATAAAGCATGACTTGTTGCGAAAGGTTTTCGACAAGTTCAAGGTGTTGACTACGATGAGACTTTCTCTCCCGTAGCGATGTTTAAGTCCATTCGGATTTTATTAGCAATTGCTGTGTTTCATGATTATGAAATATGGCAGATGGTTGTCAAGACTGCGTTCCTCCATGGCAACATTGATGAAGAGTTGTATATGATGCAACCCGAAGGTTTTGTCGATCCTAAGGATGCTGATAAGTGTGCAAACTTCAACGTTCCATTTATGGACTGAAGCAAGCATCTCGGAGTTGGAACCTTCATTTTGATCAAGTGATCAAGAGCTTTGGATTTGTTCCAAATTGGTACAAAGCTTGTATCTACAACAAAGTGAGTGGGAGCTCATTGAAATTTCTGGTACTATATGTGGATGACATATTGATTATTGGAAATGACATTAACATGCTTAACGATGTGAAGAGTTATTTGAACAAATGTTTTTCAATGAAAGACCTAGGGGAAGCTGCTTATATATTGGGCATCAAAATCTATACAGATAGACAAAGACGCCTGATAGCTTTAAGACAGAGTACATACCTAGACAAAGTTCTGAAAAGGTTCAGAATGGATAAGGCAAAGAAAGGTTCAGTGCCTATGTTGTCAGGTAAGATATTGAGCAAGGCTCAGTGTCCATCTACGGTAAATGATAGAGAAGCTATGAGAAAAGTGCCTTATGCCTCGGCCATAGGTTCTATCATGTATGCCATGTTGTGTACTAGACCGGATGTGTCCAATGCTCTTAGTTTGACGAGCATATACCAAAGTGATCCAGGAGTGGAACACTGGACAGCCGTGAAGAACATTCTAAAGTACATAAATAGGACTAAAGAAATGTTCTTAGTCTATGGAGGTGATGAACAGCTCGTCGTAAAGGGTTACGTCGATGCTAGTTCGACACCGACAAGGATGATTCTAAATCTCAGACAGTATACATTTATATTTTGAATGGAGGAGCTGTGAGATGGAGAAGCTGCAAGCAAAGCGTGATCGCGGGATCTATAGTAGAAGCGGAATACATGGCTGCTGTAGAAGCGTCAAGTGAAGGAGTTTGGATCAGGAACTTCATCACTGAGCTTGGCGTGGTTCCAAGTGCCTTGGACCCACTGGAGATATTGTGTGACAACACTAGTGCCATAGCACTAGCTAAGGAACCAAGATATCATCCAAAGACCAAGCATATCAACCGCAAGTTTCATATAATCCGAGATTATATAGCAGATGGAGATCTGAAGATTAGCAAAGTACATACATATCTGAATGTCGCAGATCCATTGACTAAACCTCTTCCACGTGCAAAACATGATCAGCACCTTAGTGCCATGGGTGTTAGATTGTTTCCAGATGTAAACTAGATTATTGACTCTAGTGCAAGTGGGAGACTGTTGGAATTATGCCCTAGAGGCAATAATAAAGATGTTATTATTATAATTCTTATTCATGATAAAGTTTATATTCCATGCTAGAATTGTATTAAGTGGAAACTTTAATACTTGTGTGGTTTGTGAACAACACCGTGTCCCTAGTATGCCTCTATGGACTAGCTCATTGATTAATGATGGTTAAGGTTTCCTAACCATAGACATGAGTTGTCGATTAATAATGAGATCATATCATAGGGAGAATGATATGATGGACATACCCAAATTAAGCGGAGCAATTAGATCGTGTCATCGTGTTCATCTTTGCGAAGCTTTTCTTATGTCAAATATTGTATTCCTTAGACCATGAGATAATACAACTCCCTGGTATCGGAAGAAATCTTTGAGGTCATCAAACGTCATCCTATGAGAGGGTGATCATAAAGGTGTCTCTCAGGTGATCGGAAAGTACCTGTTGGGTTGTATGTATCGAGATGGGATTTGTCCCTCCCAAGTCGGAGAGATATACTTCGGGCCCACTCGGTAATCGATATCAACACCGCTTGCAAGCATGTGGTTAAGGAGTTAATCACAAAGTGATATCGGATTACGGAACGAGTAAAGTACTTGCTGTGAACGAGATTGAACTAGGTATGACGGTACCGACGATCAAATCTCGGGCAAGTAAAATATCGCGAGATGAAGGGAATATATATATGGGATTGATTGAATCCTGGCATCGTGGTTCATCCAATATGATCATCGATGAATGTGTGGGAGTCAATATGGGTTTCCAGACCCCGCTGTTGATTATTGATAGAAGATCATGTCTGCATATTCTCGAACCCGAAGGCTCACACACTTAACGTGTCTCGACGCTAGGATAGATTGGATAATTGGTTTATGAGTTTTTTTCGGAGTCTCGGATGGGATCCGGGACATCACGAGAGGTTCTGGAATGGTCCGGAGAATAAGATTCATATAAGGCAATGTAGTTATTGGAGTTCGGAATTGTTTCGAGTTAATCGGTATTGTACCGGAAGCTTCTAGAACCTTCCGGAGTGGGACCAACGTGGCCCCACTTGTCGGGAGGGGGCATGGTCCTATGAGGGACTGCCTTGGACGCATTGGGCCAGGGGCACAAGGCCCCATAGGGCAAAGCCTGCCAAACCCTAGGGAAACCCTAGGGGAGCTTCTAGAAGGGGGGAACTTGCCCCACACTCCTTACTCCTTTGGCCGCCGGCCTAGGGCTTGGGGGAGGGGCAAGGGCCAGCCGCCCACCCCTCTATATAAAGAGGGCTGGAGGCTCACCCCTCCCACACCTCCTCCACAACCCTATCCGCCCTGCTTCCCCTCCTCTCTCTCTCCCTCCCGACTACGCGTAGGCGAAGCCCAGCCCACTTGCACCGCGCCGTCGCGTTGTAGATCCAATCCATCTCTCCACCCTACTTGCTGGACCGAGGAAGGAGGAGACGTCGAGGTGCCGCACGTGTGCATATATCGGAGGAATCGCCACTTGCGGTGTTAGATCAAATCGGATCGCGAGGAGGAGAAGCGAGTACGACTACATCACCCACGTTCCGTCGAACGTTTCGCTGTGCGAATCTTCAAGGGTATGAAGATCTCATCTATTCCCCCTCGTTGTTTGCATCTCCTAGATTAGATCTTGGCTTTCTCGTTTGCATCCATAGAATTTTTTGATTTACTATGCTGCGAAACCCTTCAGTGGTATCAGAGCTAGATCTATGCGTAGATGTGTTTCACGAGTAGAACGCAACATGGTTGTTGTGGGCGTTGATGTTTTCTGTTGCAAGCCTCTTGTTTGTGTACTTCTTATGATGCGGGATAGTGAGATCGAAGCGGTCCAGGCCAACCTTACGCGACCTCGTTCGCGAGACCGGCTCCACACTTGACGTGTGGCTTGTTCCACACATGCGGCTGGTGGATGCCAGTTTCTCTCACTATAGTTGTCATGGGATTTACACCGGAGTTTGGCAACCATAATATCACCGTTGTGGCTTTCTGTAGGTAAGAATCGTTCTTAGCTTGCTACTCCCATAAGCCACGTAAAACATGCAACAACAAAGTAGAGGCGTCTAACTTGTTTTTGCAGGGAGTGTTTTCTGTGATATGGTATGGCCCAAGATGTGATGTGTATGTTGTATGCGATGATCATGTTTTGTAATGTTTCACGACTTGCATGTAGATGAGTACACAACCGGTAGGAGCCATATGGTTGTCTTTATAATTGTGTATGACCTGTGTGTCAACTTCTTATACGCCATGTAATAGCTTTACTTTATCGCTAAGTAGTTAGAAATAGTTATAGTTGCTATTCATGGTGGAGGCAATCATGGTGGAGTGATGGAGATCATGTCGGCACGCACAAGATGGAGATCATTGCGCGAAGATTGGCTATACCATGTCACATAAAGTTATATGCTTGTGATGTTTATCATTTTATGTATATTATTATGCTTAGATCACGACGGTAGCATTATATGATGATTCCTCACTTAAAGATAAATATAAAACTGTGTTCTCCCCATGTATGCACCGTTGTGAAAGTTCGTCGTGTTCAAGCATCACGTGATGATCGGGTGCTATAAACTCTACGTTCACATACAACGGGTGCAAGCTAGTTTTGCACACGCGGAAATACTTGGGTTTGACTTGACGAGCCTAGCATGTACAGACATGGCCTCGGAACACATGAACCGAAAGGTTAAGCATGAGTCATATGAATGATATGATCGACACTTTGTTGTCCACCATTGAAACCACATCTCTTCTCGTGAAGATCGGATTAGGTGTGGTGAATTTGGATCATGTTCACTAAACAACTTGAGGGATGTTGAATTTAGTGGGAGTTCATCTAGTAATTTGATTAAGTTGAACTAGTTATCATGAACATAGTCTAAATTGTACTTGCAAATTTTGTAGATCAAATGGCTAAGTCCAACTTCAACTTCAACGTTTTTGCTGAGAAAGAAAAGCTTAGAAACAATGGGTCTAACTTCACCAACTGGTTCCGCAATCTGAGAATCATTCTCGCTGGCGGACAAAAGGACTATGTCCTTGAGAATGCGCTAGGTGACGCTCCTGCTGTAGATGCGCCGGCTGATGAGAAAGTTGTTTATCAGTCGCGCAAAGATGATTATGGTGTGATTAAGAGCACCATGTTATTTGCTATGGAATCGGACCTTCAAAATCGTTTTGAAGATTACCCCGGGCCCTTTGAGATTCTTGAGGAACGGAAAACTGTGTTTCAGACTCAGGCCCGTTCTGAGAGATATGAGATCTCTGAGAAATTATTTAACTGCAAGATGGAGGAAGGGAGTTCCATTAGTGAGCATGCCATAAAGGTGTCGGGCTACACTCAACGCCTTGAGCAACTGGACTACAAGATTCCAGAGGAGCTCAACATTGACAGGGTTCTGCAATCACTCCCTCCTATCTACAAAAGTTTTGTAGTGACTCATAATCAGATTGGTTCCATTGATACGATCACCGAGATCTTTGCTAAGCTGAAAGCTGCGGAGGTGGACATCAAAAAGGATAATCATGTGTTGATGGTCAACAAGCCCCCCAGCTTTAAGAAAGGTAAGGGTGCAAAGAAGCCCTTCAAGAAAGGCAGCGACAAGCGCGTTGCCCCTGTTGAGGAGAAGCTCAAGTCTGGACCTAAGCCGGACACCGAGTGCTTCTATTGCAAGGACAAGGGTCACTAGAAGCGCAACTGTCTGAAGTACTTAGTGGACAAGAAGGCTGGCACCATCAAAGGTATATTTGATATACATGTTATTGATGTTTTCCTTACTAGCCGTCATTGTAGTGCCTGGGTATTTGATACTGGTTTAGTTGCTAATATTTGTAACACGAAACAGGAGCTACGGAATAGACGGCGGCTTGCGAGGGATGAGGTGACGATGCGCGTTGGCAACGGATCAAGAGTTGATGTGATGGCCGTCGGCACGCTCTCCATATTTTTACCTTCGGGATTAGTTTTAAACCTTAATAAATGTTATTATGTGCCTGCGTTGAGCATGAACATCATATCTGGATCGTGTTTATTGCAAGACGATTATTCATTTAAATCTGAGAATAATGGTTGTTCTATTTATATGAGTAACATCTTTTATGGTCATGCACCTGCTGTGAATGGTTTATTTCTTCTGAATCTCGAAAGGGATGAAACACACATCCATAACATTGAGGCTAAGAGATGCAAGGTAGATAGTGATAATACTACTTATTTGTGGCAATGTCGTCTAGGTCATATTGGTGTAAAATGCATGAAGAAACTCCATTCTGATGGACTTTTGGAGTCTCTTGATTTTGAATCATCTGACACATGCGAATCATGCCTCATGGGCAAGATGGTCAAAACCCCGTTCTCCAGAATGATGGAGCGAGCAACGGACTTGTTGGAAATCATACATACTGATGTATGTGGACCGATGAGTGTTTCGACGCGCAGTGGATATCGCTACTTTCTCACTTTTACCGATGACTTAAGTAGATATGGGTATATCTATTTAATGAAACATAAATCTGAAAAATTTGAAAAGTTCAATTAATTTCAGAATGAAGTGGAAAACCATCGTAACAGAAAGATTAAGTTTCTATGATCCGGTCGTGGAGGTGAATATTTGAGTTATGATTTTCTCACGCATCTTAAATCAAGCGGAATCGTTTCACAACTCACGCCACCCGGAACACCACAACACAATGGTGTGTCTGAACGCCGGAATCGAACTGTATTAGATATGGTCCGATCAATGATGTCTCTTACTGATTTGCCGTTATCATTTTGGGGTTATGCATTAGAAACCGCTGCATTCACTTTAAATAGGGCACCATCTAAATCCGTTGAGACGACACCGTATGAACTGTGGTTTGGTGCTAAACCTAAGTTGTCGTTTCTTAAAGTTTGGGGATGCAAAGCTTACGTCAAGAAGTTGATGCCGGACAAGCTCGAACCCAAAGCGGAGAAATGCTTCTTCATAGGATACCGTAAGGAAACTATTGGGTATACTTTCTATCACAGAACCGAAGGCAAAGTGTTTGTCGCAAAGAACGGATCCTTTCTTGAGAAGGAGTTTCTCTTAAAAGAAGTGAGTGGGAGGAAAGTAGAGCTAGACGAGGTTGTTGAACCTTTTCTTGAGTTGGAGAGTAGCGCAGCACCTGAAATTGTTCTAGTGCTGCCTACACCAACAATAGAGGAAGCTAATGACAAGGATCATGAAGCTTCGGACGATGCTACTACTGAACGTCGCAGGTCGACAAGGTCGCGTGCCCCTCCTGAGTGGTATGGCAACCCTGTCTTAACTGTCTTGTTAGTAGATGACAGTGAACCTGCGAACTATGAGGAAGCGATGATGAGCCCAGACTCTGAGAAATGGCTAGAGGCCATGAAATCCGAATTGGGATCCATGAGTGAAAACCAAGTATGGACTTTGGTGGACCCTCCTAGCGACCGAAAGGCCGTTGAGTGCAAATGGATCTTCAAGAGGAAAACGGACACAGATGGTAATGTTACTGTCTATAAAGCACGACTTGTTGCGAAAGGTTTTCGACAAGTTCAAGGTGTTGACTATGATGAGACTTTCTCTCCCGTAGCGATGTTTAAGTCCATTCGGATTTTATTAGCAATTGCTGTGTTTCATGTTTATGAAATATGGCAGATGGTTGTCAAGACTGCGTTCCTCAATGGCAACATTGATGAAGAGTTGTATATGATGCAACCCGAAGGTTTTGTCGATCCTAAGGATGCTGATAATTGTGCAAACTTCAGCGTTCCATTTATGGACTGAAGCAAGCATCTCGGAGTTGGAACCTTCGTTTTGATCAAGAGCTTTGGATTTGTTCCAAATTGCTACGAAGCTTGTATCTACAACAAAGTGAGTGGGAGCTCATTGAAATTTCTGGTACTATATGTGGATGACATATTGATTATTGGAAATGACATTAACATGCTTAACAATGTGAAGAGTTATTTGAACAAATGTTTTTCAATGAAAGACCTAGGGGAAGCTGCTTATATATTGGGCATCAAAATCTATAGAGATAGACAAAGACGCCTGATAGCTTTAAGCCAGAGTACATACCTAGACAAAGTTCTGAAAAGGTTCAGAATGGATAAGGCAAAGAAAGGTTCAGTGCCTATGTTGTCAGGTAAGATATTGAGCAAGGCTCAGTGTCCAGCTACGGTAAATGATAGAGAATCTATGAGCAAAGTGCCTTATACCTCGGCCATAGGTTCTATCATGTATGCCATGTTGTGTACTAGACCGGATGTGTCCAATGCTCTTAGTTTGACGAGAAGATACCAAAGTGATCCAGGAGTGGAACACTGGACAGCCGTGTAGAACATCCTAAAGTACCTAAACAGGACTAAAGAAATGTTCTTAGTCTATGGAGGTGATGAACAACTCGTCGTAAAGGGTTACGTCGACGCTAGTTTCGACACCGACAAGGATGATTCTAAATCTCAGACTGGATACGTTTATATTTTGAATGGAGGAGCTGTGAGATGGAGAAGCTGCAAGCAAAGCGTGATCGCGGGATCTACAGTAGAAGCAGAATACATGGCTGCTGCAGAAGAGTCAAGTGAAGGAGTTTGGATCAGGAACTTCATCACCGAGCTTGGCGTGGTTCCAAGTGCCTTGGACCCACTAGAGATATTTTGTGACAACACTGGCGCCATAGCACTAGCTAAGGAACCAAGATATCATCCAAAGATCAAGCATATCAACCGCAAGTTTCATATAATCCGAGATTATATAGCAGATGGAGATCTGAAGATTAGCAAAGTACATACATATCTGAATGTCGCAGATCCATTGACTAAACCTCTTCCACGTGCAAAACATGATCAGCACCTTAGTGCCATGGGTGTTAGATTGTTGCCAGATGTAAACTAGATTATTGACTCTAGTGCAAGTGGGAGACTGTTGGAATTATGCCCTAGAGGCAATAATAAAGATGTTATTATTATAATTTTTGTTCATGATAAAGTTTATATTCCATGCTAGAATTGTATTAAGCAGAAACTTTAATACTTGTGTGGTTTGTGAACAACACCGTGTCCCTAGTATGCCTCTATGGACTAGCTCATTGATTAATGATGGTTAAGGTTTCCTAACCGTAGACATGAGTAGTCGATTAATAATGAGATCATATCATTGGGAGAATGATGTGATGGACAGACCCAAATTAAGTGGAGCAATTAGATCGTGTCATCGTGTTCATCTTTGCGAAGCTTTTCTTATGTCAAATATTGTATTACTTAGACCATGAGATAATAAAACTCCCTGGTATCGGAAGAAAGCTTTGAGGTCATCAAACGTCATCCTATGAGAGGGTGATCATAAAGGTGTCTCTCAGGTGATCGGAAAGTACCTATTGGGTTGTATGTATCGAGATGGGATTTGTCCCTCTCAAGTCAGAGAGATATACTTCAGGCCCACTCGGTAATCGATATCAACACCGCTTGCAATCATGTTGAAGGGAATATGCCCTGAGAGGCAATAATAAAGTGTTTATTATGTGTATTCCAAGTATATGATAGATGTTTATTTTGCATGCTATAATTGTATTAATACGGAAACGTTAATACATGTGTGTTTAATAAACAAACAGAAAGTTCCTAGTTATGCCTCTATCATAAACTAGCTCGTTGATTAACAAGATGATCAAGGTTTCCTGATCATGGACATTGGATGTTGTTAATAACGGGATCACAACATTAGTGTAATGGTGTGATGAACATTCATCCGAAGTATAGCATTACAATCAAAGTCATTGAGTTTATATTGCTATAACAACTTACGAAGTGATCCTAATCCTTAGACCATGAGATCATGTCAATCACTAACACCGGAAGAGTTTCTTGATAACATCAAACGTCACACCGTAACTGGGTGATTATAAAGATGGATTCAGAACTAATAAAGTGTTATGTTGAGGCTCATGGATCGATAGTGGAATTTGTTCATCCCGATGACGGATAGATATACTCTGGGCCCTCTCGGTGATATCACATTGATTAGCTTGCAAGCAAGTGATTTGATCACTAGAATGTTATATCACAGGAACGAGAAAAGAGTGCATGTCGGTAACGAGATCAAACTAGGTATGGAGATACCGATGATCGAATCTCGGACATGTAATATATCGTGAAACAAAGGGATTAAGATACTAGCGTAAAAGGTTCCGACGATCACAAGAAAGTCATCGTTGAATGTGTGGGAGTCAGTATGGGTCTCCAGATCCCGCTTCTGATTATTGATCCGAGAGGGGTCTCGATCATGTCTGCATTATTCACGAACCGTAGGGTGACACACTTAAGAGACACCGACATCCAATTGGAGCAAATGTTTCATTCCGAAAGAATGAACAAGCGCAGGAATTTATTTCACTAGATACCGAAACAGGTTTTCGGGTGAAATTGCATAAAGTGGTTATGCATGTGAAATAGAATTCTAGCAAGGGGTTATTTGTGAATGTTTGTCATTAAAGTAATTGACAAAATTCTGAATAAAATAAAATAGTTTTATTTAATGAGAGTTTGCATTAAATTTGGTGGAAATTTAATGGGAATTTGAGTGGACTTTTGAGTGGAGGGAATTTAAAGGAGATTTGTGAGTGGAGCGTCCACCCACATGAAGAGGGGGGGGGGCAAGGGGGCAGCCCCCATGCGCCGGCCACCCCCTTGGGGTCCCCCCTCCTCCTCCTATAAAAGGAGCCCCCCTCCTCACTTGTCTCTGAGACCTCCTCGTGAAGGATCTCTCTCCCCCTCTAGAATTTATCCCCCATGGTCTCGGACTAGCGAGATACATGTTCCCGGTGGCTATTCGGCAAGAAAGAGTTGTGCTTCCGCTGCATCGCTGGAGAGAGGAGGCGGAGGTTGCTCGGTGCCTCGAACGTGTGTGCAAGCACGGATGCGCTGCTGATTTGCGACGCTAGGACTTCCTCTCGATCTTGAGATCGGAAAGAGATCGTCTACATCAACCACGAGTTGAACTCGTTAAGCTTTGTCGGTCTTCAAGGGTATGTTATCTATGGATATACATCCGCCCGTTGTTTGTATCTAGTAGATAGATCTTGGTATATAGTTCACATCGTAGTAAATTTTTTGTTTTCTATGCTGCGAACCCTACAGTGGTATCAGAGCCGGATCTATGCGTAGATACTTTACACGGGTAGTACACATATGAGTATGTGGGCGATGATGATCATGTTGTTGCTCCTTTGTTGTAATTTTGGATATTGGTGGCATAGTGGGATGAAGCGGCCCGGACAAACTTTACATGTCCTCGCACATGAGACCTGTTCCACGCTTGACATGCAACTAGTTTGCATAAGTGGCTAGCGGGTGTCTGTCTCTCCTACTATAGTCAATATCTATTTTGCAAGCGAGTTGTCAACAATTTGATTATCCTCGTTGTGGTTCATGTTCGTAGGTAAGAACGGTTCTATCTCGAAAGCCCTAAGCCACGTAAAACTTGCAATGGATAAATTAGAGGCGTCTAGTTTAGATTGTTGCTGGGCTAGTGTTATGATATGGTAGTGTTGTAAGTAGAAGTATGAGATGATACTCTTACAACACACATAGCGTGTAAAATCCATAGACCTTAGATTTACACATATAGGTATGATAGTGATCATACCACGATGCACATGATAGAGATCATCTGCGGGAACCATATAATTTCACTAATAAACATATGATGTTTGATAGCATCTTATATTGCTTGTTTAGCGCTTTGTTAGCATAATAAGATGATCCCTCATTTAAATATCAAGATAAGAATGTGTTCTTCCTTTAGTATGCACCGATTATGTTTTCGTCGCTCCAAGACATCACGTGATGATCGGGTGTTCTTGGATCCACGACCATATTTCGGGTGTAAAACAGTTACACACGCGAATACTAAGGTTCTAACTTGGCGATCCTAGCATGTACAGACATGGCCTCGAAACACGGACCGAAAGGTTAAGTATGAGTCATATAGTTGATATGATGCCCATTTGATGCTCGCCTTTGAAGCTATACCGACTCACGTGATGATCGGACTTGGTGTAGTGGATTTGGTTCATGTAATCACCAAAAAGGCACGAGGGATGTCGTTTTTCAGTGGGAGTTCATTCGATTAGTTGAACTCAATCAATCATACAGTTAGTCTAAACTTTACAAATTCTGTTGTAGATGGCACCACCTGCTTTTAATTTCAATGTGTTCATGGAGAAAGAGAAACTAGCAACGAACGGTAACAACTTTACCGAATGGGCCATGAATTTGAGGATTCTCCTCTCTGCTGCACAAAAGCAATATGTGCTAGAAGCGCCGTTAGGCCCCCCACCTTTAGATGATGCCCCTGACGAGGAGAAAAATGTCTATCAGACTCGTCAGGAGGACCACAACTTAGTTCATTGCGGCATATTGTATGGGCTAGAGCCAGAACTTCGAAAGCGTTTCGAAAACGGCAATGCATTTGATACAATGGGTGAGTTGAAAATGATTTTCAACACACATGCTGCTGTAGAGAGCTACAACGCTTCAGAAAAGTTCTTTAGCTGCATGATGGAAGAGCACAGCTCCGTTAGTGAGCATGTACCCAAGATGTCGGGTTACGCCGATAATCTTGTGTCCTTGGGAATATCGATTCCCATTGACTTAGGCATCCATCGTGTTCTGCAGTCTCTGCCACCTAGCTATAAGAGCTTTGTGATGAACTATAATATGGAAGGCATGAAGAAGTCTCTCCCCGAGCTTTTGTCAATGCTTAAAACTGCAGAAGTGGAGATCAAAAAGGAACATCAAGTGTTGATGATCAATAGGAACACTGGTTTCAAGAAAGACAAGAAGGGAAAACGGAAGGGAAGTAAGGGCGGCAAGCCTGTTGCCGCGCCTGAAAAGAAACCCCAAGTTGGACCTAAGTCTGATTCCGAGTGCTACTATTGTAAGGGGACTGGCCACTGGAAGCGCAACTGCCCCAAGTATCGGGCAGACAAGAAGGCCGGCAAGGCAAACAAAGGTATATATGATATACATGTTATTGATGTGTACTTGACTAGTGCTCGCAGTAGCACCTGGGTATTTGATACCGGTTCAGTTGCTAATATTTGTAACTCGAATCAGGGGCTGTGGAACAAGCGACCGCTAGCAAGGGGTGAGGTCAAGATGCGTGTCGGCAATGGATCAAGCGTTGATGTGATCGCCGTCGGAACGCTGCCTCTCCACTTACCGTCGGGATTAGTTATAAACTTGAATAAATGTTATCTGGTGCCTGCACTGAGCATGAACATTGTATCTGGATCGTGTTTGATGTGAAGTGGTTATTCATTTAAATCCGAGAACAATGGTTGTTCCATTTATATGAATGAAATCTTTTATGGTCATGCACCGATGATGAATGGTTTATTTCTATTAGATCTCGATGATAATGTTACACATATTCAAAATGTTGATGCTAAAAGGATTAAACTTAAAGATGATATATCCGCATATATGTGGCACTGCCGTCTAGGTCATATTGGCGTTAAATGCATGAAGAAGCTCCATTCGGATGGACTTTTGGAATCACTTGATTATGAATCATTTGATACATGTGAGCCATGCCTTATGGGCAAGATGACTAGAACGTCGTTTTCCGGTTCAATGGAACGGGCGACAGATTTATTGGAAATCATACATTCTGATGTATGTGGTCCAATGAGTGTGTCAGCGCGAGGTGGATATCGTTATTTTGTTACTTTCACGGATGATTTGAATAGATACGGTTATATCTACTTGATGAAACACAAGTCTGAAACCTTTGAAAAGTTCAAGGAATTTCAGAATGAAGTGGAAAATCATCGTAATACAAAGATCAAATGTCTACGGTCCGACCGTGGAGGTGAGTATCTAAGTTACGAGTTTAGCACTCACATGAAAGAGTATGGAATTGTTTCACAACTCACACCTGCCGGAACACCACAGCGAAATGGTGTGTCGGAACGTCGTAATCGTACTTTATTAGATATGGTTCGATCTATGATGTCTCTGACGGACTTGCCATTGTCATTTTGGGGTTATGCACTAGAAACTGCTGCATTCACTTTAAATTGGGCACCATCTAAATCCGTTGAAAAGACACCATATGAATTTTGGTTTGGAAACAAACCTAAGCTGTCATTTCTTAAAGTTTGGGGATGCGATGTTTATGTGAAGAAACTTCAACCAGATAAACTCGAACCCAAAGCGGAAAAATGCGTCTTCATAGGATACCCTAAAGAAACTATTGGGTATTCCTTCTATCACAGATCCGAGGGCAAGGTTTTTGTTGCCAAGAATGGATCCTTTCTAGAGAAAGAGTTTCTCGCGAAAGGTGTGAGTAGTCGGAAGGTAGAATTCGAAGAGGTTGTGGAACCTTCTCTTCAAAGTATGGCGAGTAGCTGTAGAGGTCTCAACCTGGTAAGGTAGATCCCTCCTGTGTTTTACAATGCTAGTCCCTGGATCAATAGCTAGCATCCATAGTTAAGATGTAATATCAAGATACAAAGGTCATAACATAACTTTATAACCAGGAATAACATAATTTTTATTACATCTTACATAGCTTATTTGGCTATTACATTACATTGCAGCGGAATAATAATAATTATGGCCCTTCATCTTCAAAGTGCCATAGGCAGATGTTGGTTGTAGACTTTGTAATCCTAATCAAACAATCTTCACTAAAAACAATCAAACCTGAAACATACAAGTTACAGCCACAAGGGTCAATACATTTGAATTGTATTGGCAAGTTTCACTACTTTGTATATTATGAGTGGAACCTACCATTACATGCATATTTGGCTAAGTAGAGTTTAAGGCTTATTTGCATAAAGCAACATTTATCCTATCTTTTCAAAATGGTTTTGGTCCTTTGTCAAATCCCTTTTCCAAGATCCTTGAACTCCTTGGTAGAAACTCAAGTGTTCAAGACCTTGTCAAAATTTCTTGAGCTACTTGGTAACCCCAAGTGCAACAAGTTTTATGAAATCTCATGAGTTCCTTGGTAACCCCAAGTACATCATGCTCTTGAGCACCTTGGTAACCCCAAGTGCAACAAGCTTAACAAAATCTCTTTGAATTCCTTGGTACCCCCAAGTGCATCAAGTTTTTATATTAGAAGTTGAAATGTCGAGATCTCCCATGGTTCAAACTTTAGTTGCTCAGTATTGTCCATAACCGAGGACACGGCTAAGTACTTAGATTTTTATTAACTTCTGCAGAAGGAGTACACTTTACCCATATGACACAATCCCATCTTGTTGCCACCAGTGGCCTACTAGATTAGTGCTCACCAAGATGGAGTACTGGCAGACTGAGAATGTGACGAAGTCTTTCCAAAAGGTCCTCCCATACATCATTGCTAGCTTGTCTTCAGCCCCCATGAAGCATTCCAGATCCCCATGTCCGGTAACTAAAGACAATGTATGGGTCTTCCTAATGTAGTTGACTAAGCCAGAGCCATAATAGCATGTGGTTGCACACGAAAGCCACAATTGGAGAAACATGTTCAATCTCTAAGTTTCCTAGGTGGTTTTCATTTGGAGCACAACACCAAGTGATTACCATAGACATGGTTCCTTTTGTTGCCACCTTCTCCAAACTTCAAGTATCCTCCACCTAGGTGGTTCATTGAGTCCTTGTTTTAATTATGTAAAACACAAGTCCTTTTCTCAACCTTTGTAAAATCTCAACATGTATCTCTTTTCAAAACATAGCATGGCTAAGCATGTACAACTTCAATATTTTCACTAGGGAGTGTATAGGGAATCCTATTAGGATATAGCATAGCATAAGTATAAAACATTTTCATGCATGTTTACAAAATCCACTAAGTATAATGAAAATAGTAGGACTTTTGTATGATAGTGTAACTTGCCTCTTTGGTAGGGAATGGTGGTTCACTCCTTGATCTTGCTAGTCTCACACTTTGCTATATTCACTACAAGTCAATCAATAAAAACACAAAATCAACTAACACTCCAAACCAAAGTCAAACAAATACTCCCACACACATAAAGCAATGGAGTCTAAGTCATGCATAAGTATGCAAAGGATGGTTCTATTGCAAGGATGGTCTCCACTAGGTTTATAAACTTTGTAAAGTCCAAATTGGTCATTTACCAAAATGGCAAAGTCATTAGTTAGAGGGTTTTATCTCAAGACCATTTTATAATCCATTCAACATTTTATGTGGTGGAAAATGGTGTTATTAATCAAAATCTTTTAAGTTTCTCACCAAAAGTTTCAATCTTTCAAGATTTGTTGTTTTGGGTCGGTAGCTTTGAATCAACATATTTTCTCAAAGTTTTATTCCAAAATCCTTTTTCATAATAAAACCATTATCTTGATTTGGCTAGAACTAGACTAATTCAATTAATCCATTCTAAATTCTTCCAATCTCATTTTCAAAACTATGGGTTGGTTCCTAGGGTCAGTATGGTCACTACAAACCATTTTTCTAAAGTTTTAATCCTAAAATAAATTTTAAACAATTTTTCTACTCTAAACAAGTACACAAATGTTTCTGCAAATTCAAACAAGCTAACAGATACTATTTTCTAAACTAAGGCCATGGTTGGCTAGGGCTTGCTCTCCTGAATCCAACGACATAAAATTTGTAATTTTTGGACGTGTGGTTTGAAAGTTACAGAGGTTTGAAGTTTGCAAAATATTCTGTTTTCAATTCAGTTTTTAAACGGATCAGTGACACGCGGCGCGTTTTAACTGGACGGTACCGCTTCGCGCGGATCGCGCTCTGTAGAGCGTTGGAGCAAGTTAGATCGTATGGCTCTGGAAGCGTACCCCTTCGGCGTTAAATGATCTATCTAGTGCGTCCGATCCAGATCCAACGGTGCTGGCCAGTTTGACCAAAAGGGGGCGGCGCTGACAGTGGCTAGCGGCGGCGCACGGTCAGGCGGTGGTGCTGCGGTGGTTCGAGGAAGCGAGAGAGGAGGATAAGAAGCTCACCGGGTTCAGGAGGTCACGGTGATGCTCGAGGAGGTGTTGGTCGGGCGAGGGGTGTTCTGATCTTGGCAGGATTGCTCGTCGGAGTGGAGGACGGCGTCGGGTGCTTCAGGTGGTCATCGTGGACGGCGCTGTGGATCACCCCAAGGCGAAGTGATGACATGGTTAGATGCACGGGACCAAGACAAAGCTCCTCGTGTGAATGAGAAGGCGCAGGGCGGTCAGTACTTACCTAGAAAGTTCGACGGAGACGAGACAGACGGCGGCGCTGTCAGAGCTTGTCCTAGTCGACTCTCTAGGGCGCCCGCGGTCGAACGGAAGGCACGGGCAGAAGCGTCTGGGAGTGGGGAAGCTGCGTGCTTGGTCAATGGGGCAAGGGGAGGCAGTGTGTGGCCGGAATTGATGAAGAAGGTCGTCGGAGACAGTGGAGTTCGAGGAGAAATTGGGGCGGCCTGGTGGCGAAGAGAGGTTGGCGTCTGAGGGGAACGGAAGGGAAGGAGCTGGCGTTTTATCGAGCACAGTCAAAGCGAGTAATGGTGGCGTCATTATGACGAATTAAGTCCGCGGAATCACAGCAGGAAACGGCGACGAGGGAGGAAGGCGTGGTCTGCGGGTGGGGAGGAAGAACAGTGGAGGTGGGGTCCACCGGTCAGTGGGAAAAGAAACGAGGAGGAGGTCCACCTGCCAGTGAGGTTGCGGGTTTCTTCTGGGGTGAAGAAAAACGTTTCGGGGGCGAGGGTGAGGTGGGATAGGTGGGCTGCTGTTGGGTTAGTTGGGCTAGATGGTGGGCTGTCCTATTTTTTTTTCTGTCTGAATTCTTTTTCTTTTTCTATTTTCAATTTATTGATTTGAAATTTGAACAAATGATTCATTTAACCAAATCAAATCAAACAAACACCACACTTCATAAATTTTGGGCTTGGTTCTGTTTATCAGCATAAACCTAAATTCCAAAATAAAATAATATTTTTATTCATTTTAAGACCCATTCATTAATTAAATAAAATGGATCATTAGTTATCAAATCAATTAGAATTTGTTTTATTAATATCTTTATTTTGAAAACTAAAATTAAAACCAAAAACACTTCAGTAGGTTTTATTTGTGATTATCAAATATTTGGAAAACTTATTTTAAATAATTTAATAAGTTTTGATGTTTCCATTAAATTGGTAAAACCTTTTATTTAGATAAAATGGAATATTAAATCCTTATTAATTTATCTTAATAACCTTTGCTATATTTTTTTATTCAAAGCAAAATGTTTTAATTCAAAAGTTTGGCCAAGGTTTAATTGGGCTTTATAAAGTAATCTTTATCTACAAAACTTATATTTCAATTGAGAACCAAATCCTTTTATTTAAAAGATCCAAAATAGTATTTCTAAAATATTTTGTTTTCCTTTATTTAAAATGTTTATCTTTTTAATCCCTTTAGGATTTTTATTTAATTCAAAATGGGTTTGAATTCAATAAGTTTCTTCTGGCCCTGAAATTTAAACAAAGTTTTATTTAATTCATTTATTTTCACATTACAAGATTTGGAAAATCTTGGGATGTGACAGTAGCGCAGCGCCGGAAGTTGTTCCGGAGTTGGATCCACCTGTTGAAGAGGGAACTAATGATAATGATCATTAAACTCCGAAAGAGAGTACTACCGAACCTCGTAGGTCAAACAGGACGCGTGCAGCTCCCGAGCTGTACGGAAATCCTGTCATGAATTTCATGGTTGATGAAAATGATGACCCTGCGACGTATGAAGAAGCGATGATGAGCCCGGATTCCAACAAATGGTTAGAAGCCATGAAATCCGAGATGGAATCCATGTATGAAAATCAAGTTTGGAACTTGGTGGAATTACCTCACGACCGAAAGGCCGTGGAGAACAAATGGATTTTCAAAAGGAAAACTGATGCTGATGGTAATGTGACCGTCTATAAAGCTCGACTTGTCGCAAAGGGGTTTCGACAAATTCAAGGAGTTGACTACATTGAGACTTTCTCTCCCGTAGGATGCTAAAGTCAGTTAGGATTATGTTAGCAATTGCTGCATATTTCGATTATGAGATATGGCAGATGGATGTCAAAACCGCGTTTCTCAATGGTAATATTGAAGAAGAGTTGTATATGATACAACCAAAGGGTTTTGTCGATCCTAAGGATGCTAACAAGGTGTGCAAGCTTCAGCGATCCATCTATGGATTGAAGCAAGCATCACGAAGTTGGAATCTCCGCTTTGATGAGGTGATCAAAGAGTTTGGATTTGTCCAAACTTATGGAGAAGCTTGTATTTACAAGAAAGTGAGTGGGAGCAATGTGGCATTTCTGATATTATATGTGGATGACATATTATTGATCGGAAATGATATAGATCTTTAAAACAGTGTTAAAAGTTATCTAAACAGCAAATTTTCAATGAAGGACCTAGGTGAAGCGTCATACATATTAGGCATAAAGATCTATAGAGATAGATCTAGGCGCCTAATAGGGCTATCGCAAAGTACATACCTTGATAAGATTTTAAAGAAGTTTAAAATGGATGGAAGTAAGAAGGGGTTCTTACCTATGTTGCAAGGCAAGACATTGAGTAAGACTCAAAGTCCGGATTCGGCGGAAGAAAGAGAGATAATGGACAAAGTCCCCTATGCTTCAGCCATAGGCTCTATAATGTACGCCATGCTATGTACAAGACCGGATGTGGCACATGCTATTAGTTTGACTAGTAGGTACCAATCGGATCCAGGTTCGGAACACTGGATAGCGGTCAAGAATATCCTTAAGTACTTACGAAGAACTAAGGATATGTTTCTTGTATACGGAGGTGAAGAAGAGCTTGTCGCTAAGTGTTATGTCGACGCTAGCTTTGACACCGATCCGGATGACTCTAAGTCTCAATCCGGATACGTATTTCTCATGAATGGCAGAGCGGTTAGTTGGAGGAGCTCCAAACAACCTGTGGTAGCGGGATCAACAACGGAGGCCGAATATGTTGCTGCTTCGGAAGCGGCTCAGGAAGCAGTTTGGATGAAGGAGTTCATATCCGAACTAGGAGTGGTGGCAAACGCGTTGGACCCAATGGTGATCTCTTGTGACAACAATGGTGCCATTGCCAATGCCAAAGAGCCAAGGTCTCACAAGCATTCCAAGCATATTAAGCGCCGGTTTCACTCCATCCGCGAACATGTCAAGGATGGAGATATAAAGATTTGTAAAGTACATACGGATCTCAATGTAGCAGATCCGTTGACTAAAACTCTCCCTAGAGCAAAACGTGATCAACACCAGAACTCAATGGGTGTTAGATTTATCACTATGTAACTAGATTATTGTCTCTAGTGCAAGTGGGAGACTGAAGGGAATATGCCCTGAGAGGCAATAATAAAGTGTTTATTTTGTGTATTCCAAGTATATGATAGATGTTTATTTTGCATGCTATAATTGTATTAATACAGAAACGTTAATACATGTGTGTTTAATAAACAAACAGAAAGTTCCTAGTTATGCCTCTCTCATAAACTAGCTCGTTGATTAACAAGATGATCAAGGTTTCCTGATCATGGACATTGGATGTTGTTAATAACGGGATCACAACATTAGTGTAATGGTGTGATGAACATTCATCCGAAGTATAGCATTACGATCAAATTCATTGAGTTTATATTGCTATAACAACTTATGAAGTGATCCTAATCCTTAGACCACGAGATCATGTCAATCACTAACACCGGAAGAGTTTCTTGATAACATCAAACATCACACCGTAATAGGGTGATTATACAGATGGATTCAGAACTAATAAAGTGTTATGTTGAGGCTCATGGATCGAGAGTGGAATTTGTTCATCCCGATGACGGATATATATACTCTGGGCCCTCTCGGTGATATCACATTGATTAGCTTGCAAGCAAGTGATTTGATCACTAGAATGTTATATCACAGGAACGAGAAAAGAGTGCATGTCGGTAACGAGATCAAACTAGGTATGGAGATACCGATGATCGAATCTCGGACATGTAATATATCGTGAAACAAAGGGATTAAGATACTAGCGTAAAAGGTTCCGACGATCACAAGAAAGTCATCGTTGAATGTGTGGGAGTCAGTATGGGTCCCCAGATCCCGCTTCTGATTATTGATCCGAGAGGGGTCTCGATCATGTCCGCATTATTCACGAACCGTAGGGTGACACACTTAAGAGACACCGACATCCAATTGGAGCAAATGTTTCATGCCGAAAGAATGAACAAGCGCAGGAATTTATTTCACTAGATACCGAAACAGGTTTTCGGGTGAAATTGCATAAAGTGGTTATGCATGTGAAATAGAATTAAAGCAAGGGGTTATTTTTGAATGTTTGTCATTAACGTAATTGACAAAATTCTGAATAAAATAAGAGAGTTTTATTTAATGAGAGTTTGCATTAAATTTGGTGGAAATTTAATGCGAATTTGAGTGGACTTTTGAGTGGAGGGAATTTAAAGGAGATTTGTGAGTGGAGTGTCCACCCACATGAAGAGGGGAGGGCAAGGGAGCAGCCCCCATGCGCCGGCCACCCCCTTGGGGTCCCCCCTCCTCCTATAAAAGGACCCCCCTCCTCACTTGTCTCTGATACCTCCTCGTGAAGGATCTCTCTCCCCCTCTAGAATTTATCCCCCATGGTCTCGGACTAGCGAGATACATGTTCCCGGTGGCTATTCGGGAAGAAAGAGTTGTGCTTCCGCTGCATCGCTGGAGCGAGGAGGCGGAGGTTGCTCGGTGCCTCGAACGTGTGTGCGAGCACGGATGCACTGCTGATTTGCGGCGCTAGGACTTACTCTCGATCTTGAGATCGGCAAGAGATCATCTGCATCAACCACGAGTTGAACTCGTTAAGCTTTGTCGGTCTTCAAGGGTATGTTCTCTACGGATATACATCCGCCCGTTGTTTGTATCTAGTAGATAAATCTTGGTATATAGTTCACATCGTAGGAAAATTTTTTTTTCTATGCTGCGAACCCTACACATGTGGTTAAGGAGTTAATCACAAAGTGATATCGGATTACAGAACGAGTAAAGTACTTGCTGTGAACGAGATTGAACTAGGTATGACGGTACCGACGATCAAATGTCGGGAAAGTAAAATATCGCGAGACGAAGGGAATACATATATGGGATTGATTGAATCCTGGCATCGTGGTTCATCCGATATGATCATCGATTAATGTGTGGGAGTCAATATGGGTTTCCAGACCCCGATGTTGATTATTGATAGAAGATCATGTCTGCATATTCTCGAACCCGAAGGGTCACACACTTAACGTGTCTCGACGCTAGGATAGATTGGATAATTGGTTTATGAGTTTTTGTTCGCAGTCTCGGATGGGATCCGGGACATCACGAGAGGTTACATAATGGTCCAGAGAATAAGATTCATATAAGGCAATGCAGTTTTTGGAGTTCGGAATTGTTTCGGGTTAATCGATATTATACCAGAAGCTTCTAGAACCTTCCGGAGTGGGACCAACGTGGCCCCACTTGTCGGGAGGGGGCATGGGACTATGAGGGAGTGCCCTGACCGCATTGGTCCAGGGGCACAAGGCCCCATAGGGCCCAGCCGGCCAAACCCTAGGGAAATCCTAGGTGAGCTTCTAGAAGGGGGCGGGGAACTTGCCCCCCACTCCTCCCTCCTTTGGCCGCTGGCCTAGGGCTTGGGGGAGGGGCAAGGGCCAGCCGCCCACCCCTCTATATAAAGAGGGCTGGGGGCGCACCCCTCCCACACCTCCTCCACAACCCTAGCCGCCCTGCTGCCCCTCCTCTCTCTCTCCCTCCTGACTGCGCGTTGTAGATCCTCTCCACCACTTGCACCGCGTCGTCACGTTGTAGATCCAATCCATCTCTCCACCCTACTTGCTGGACCGAGGAAGGAGGAGACGTCGAGGTGCCGCACGTGTGCATCTCTCGGAGGCATCGCCACTTGCGGTGTTAGATCGGATCGGATCGTGAGGAGGAGAAGCGAGTACGACTACATCACCCACGTTCCGTCGAACGTTTCGCTGTGCGAATCTTCAAGGGTATGAAGATCTCATCTATTCCCCCTCGTTGTTTTCATCTCCTAGATTAGATCTTGGCTTTCCTGTTCACATCCGTAGAATTTTTTTGATTTACTATGCTGCGAAACCCTTCACAATTTGAGCGACCTGATACTGATGCTATGATATTTCTCACTCATCCTTATTTCTTAATTACTTAAAACTTGTTGGGTGAACATAATTGGGTAGGAGCACCTGGGAGTGAACCAGAGTGTCCTATTTATCGTATTGGAAAACTACTTTGTTACAAATGTTAGGATAAAACTGTTGCTTTATGCAAATTAGCCTGAACTCCACTTGGCCAAATAAGCATGCAGTTGATAGATCTGTTGCTAACCACTTTAGCCTACTTGCCATACATTCAATGTATTGACCATTCGTGGCTGCAACGTTTCATGTTGCAGGTTATATCGTTTCTAAGAGATCGTTATAGGTCGCGAGACTCCACTCAACAATTGTTCGCCTGTGGCACATTTTGAGGATGGAGATCTACCTTGTATTCATTTTCCGATGTGTACTTGAATAATTAATGTAAATTCTGGATCATATTCGTTGTATTTATGATGCACAGTTATATTTGGTATCATTTTGTACTGTGTGTGCCAGTGAACCGATACAGGGATTGGCACTATACACATGAACTCAGCCTTATCAGGCGAGGGTGTTACAAAGATACCAGGAACCAGAAGGTGGATAGCAAGATCAAGGACAAGTTCTAGGAGCTGTAAGTAGTAGGAACAACAACAGGAGAAGGACCAGATCAAGCCAGCAAGATCAGGCCACCAGATCAACAAGTTACAACCACAACAACAACCCACTGTTGTGGTGAGTTATATAAAACCATCACATGATCTGTTTATCATATCAATATAATAGATTCATGTGTTGTTCTATATCTCTCTTCTCAATATTCATCCAAGTGGGATGAATCCATCCTAGAAGATTTTGAAAATTAAAGTCATAACCACAAGATAACCATACAAGTATAACCAGGATCTCAGACCAACTTCATTGATCCTTGTTACAAAAGCCAAATCTTATATTTCAATATAGCCAAAGGCAGGATTATGAAATCTGGGCACATCTCTTAAAAGATAGCACCTCAGATCCATAAATCTTATGGATCCATGCAAAACCATTAGCACCCCCATTATTTTATCAACTATGACACAAGAATTAGCAGCTGGTATTATTACCAGAACCTTTCTATTAAGGACAACCCTTAGGAAACTAGTTCCTATGCCTCAGACCAACATCATGGGCAGGGGGATTAAAATAAGCTTTCATTTTATCTTTGCCAGTACTAGTTTCAAGCACTGACAGAGCTAAGCTCAGTAGTAAGGACCCAACTACTTGTGTGCCATTCTATGATGATATCACAAGGACAAGTTCTAATAAGCCAATCCAAATCATTACTTAGCTTTCACAAATTAAAAGGGGGCAAGCCACTAAATATCATTTTCCTAAAACCAAATGCCAGGAATCAGAATCAAACCCATCTATACATCTATAGAAGATCATTAACATGTAATGATTAAATTCAGTCTGCATATCATCATACAATCCAACCATTATAGATGTAGTAAGCAATTACTGACATAACTACTATCAGTATAAACATCTGGACAGTAGAAAGTTCTCAGAACAAAAACCTTCACAAGTAATAATTCCATAGAAGCACTAACATTTGAATCATAGCAAATTACCACTGGAATAAGTCTGATAAGCCACTAGCATCACCAAAGCCAACTATAAGCAATAATCCACAGCAAACAGTCATTCATCATGCTCAAGGATTATCACCACTAGGTCCAAATCATCATATATATATGATCAACAGAAGGATATGAACCATAATCAGAACAAGAACCCTAATCAGGATATGAACCCTAATCAGAACATAGGCACTAGGCAGGGGTAGCCAGTAGATACACACAGAGGGATTCATGGTGATAGGTTGAACTAGGATCCACAGAGGCGCAACTTACCCGGGTCCTCGCTGACGAATTGAAGAGGAAGCAGAAGGGCCGACGTGCTCGCGGTGGCATGAGGAGCACCCAGAGGGTGCTGCAACCCGCACCTGCCACGACATCGGCCACAATAGCGCACGAGCACAACACATCACCATGGGAGGATTAGCGGTGGTGGTGGCAGCACCATCCCCAAACCCTAGGGTTCAGGAAGGGGGCTAGCCTGGCCATAGAAGGGCCTAGGATAAAATCGAACTGGACCAGATGGATGAGCATGGTCGACAACCTCGCCCTGCACCACGGCAATGGCCAGGGAGGACCACGGCGGCGAGCAGCGCACGGCGGCGGCGCCATCGACCACGGGGTCAAGGAGGAGAAGAAGAGAGGACGAGAGAGAGAGAGAGAGTGAGTGGGCCGATAGGGCCAGTACCCCTTTGGGGAGCCCTTTTGATCATAGCCACTTGGGCCAAAACGGCCCAATAAGCTGGACAAAACCAGCCCAGCAACCTAAAGGAAATTTTAATAATTAAGAAAAGACCAAAATGCCCCTAAACTTAAATAAATTATAGAAAATCAACTAAAAATCCAAAAATTATAAATAAAATATTTTTGGATTCACAATAATTCAATCTATCTAAATAAATTAAGAAATAAAATTTTAGGCATATGAGTTTTATTAAGAATTTTATAAAATTAATAAAAGATGATAAAAATAAATAAAAATCACTTCCATTATATATTAATATTGTAGTATTTTAGAAAAATATTAAATAAATATTTAATATATTTTTGTATTTAAATGATAATTCTTAAAGAAATTATTAAATAAATAAAATCCAAATAAAATGAAATAAAATAAAAGAATACGATATTCAATAAAAATTAAAAATTATTTTTTATAAATTCTTTATTACTAAAAGAATTTTTAATTTAATTAATGGGGGAGAATATACAAAAATAAATAATGCATTACATTACCTTGCATAATCATTTTGCTTCTTTAAATATTGTCCTTACCGGGCAATAATGATGTTTTGTAGACATAGAAGCTCAAGGTCCAGTGCAAGCATCTGACTTCACTACCTTGCGATCACAAGGCAAGTTCATCACTTGCTCATGTCCTTTGAAGAGTCTTTATCAAAGTATTTGCAAATTGTGTGTTATCATCTATATTGCAGAAAAAGAAAATATTATTTTCTCAAAATAAATAAATCTTAGATATCATCCAAAGTGATGATATGATGGAGCAATAGAACTTAGGTTTATATTTGCAATAATGATGAACAATTAGGGATTAATAACCCATGACAACAGTGATTCTAGCGCCCTATATTACGCGTTAACTATGAGATTTGGAATGGGACGGAGAAGTCAGCTATATCCTTTTCCTCTTGTATGGAGGCAAGATGACCTTAACGTGACGTTGTGATTCCTTGTGCGGATCCAACATATGGGTGGGCACCCTTATGCCCCACACTTTTGGTGTCTAGATTATCTATGAATGGTGTTTAGGGATATAGTCCATTTAAATAGTACTTGTCCGGGCATCACCAGGTCATCGAGTCTTCGGGAACTCATCAGGGTTTTAGCATGCCCGAAAGGAGGCTTAACGGAGGTGAGCCGGACCCGAAGGATCGTGCAGACATATGAGGTCGTGGATAGGGCAGTGATTGGCTTGGACCAACTACTGGGCCCCACATCATGGAATTGTGGACGGGAAAGTACGCCCAGTTGTGCAACAAGGAAGTTGATCTCTCATGGGTAAAGTAACACACCTCTGCAGAGTGTAATAACTGTAACTTGTTATTCCCTGTTCCGGGAAGGATCTACGAACACGACAGGAAAGGAACTCCATGAAAGTTCTGGTCAACCTGTGAAGGCTGATAGTCATAGATTTTCATAATAAAATCAATATTTGAAGAAAGATTTACAAAAACTACATAGTGCCAAGGACTTATAGTCTGAGGTGGTAGATAGAGCATCAAACTTACCACCTTGCATATAATGAACTTGCTGGGTAACACTGTTACTCACCCTTTCATTTGAATCCTTGCTTAGACTCTGAGGATCCCGAATATACTCTAGTGTATGCAATTGAGAGCCAAGAGGAGGTCTTCTATGAAGAGCCCAACTTGTATGGAGCCGTAGAAGGGTAGGACTACGATATCGTCTACGGAGGAGAGTAACAAGAGTCGGAATAATTACTATAGTTCTAGGATCCACTTGAGCCAAGAAACATCAACAATATATAGCAATAAGTTGTTGAGCTCAATTCGGAGTTTAAGTTTTCACTTTGAAACTTCCGCTGAAACACTTATATTTTGGTTTGTAAGTTGAATCTTTTGGAAGTCTTGAACTTCTGGTATTGTAATAATAATAATGTGTGTATGTTTGTAATATGGACCTGCAATGTTTCTGCTGTACCACTCTGAGGGATGTGATATTTACGAAACGGTGTTCTGTGGATGTCATGTCAACGACTATAGTGTACTACACATGAGTGGTATGCTGGGTCACCGCAGTAGGTACGCCCATTAGGAGAGAGAGACCTCCAGCCCGTCGGATCATGATGTATCCAATGGTAGTTAGCCAAGATCCGTGTGACATACATCTCAACCAATCAGAGCGCAGCAGCTGTTGTGAGGGTTTGAGTCAGGAGAGAGGGGAAAGTGAGGAAAAATTTAGTGGGAGGGGAAAAGTGAGGATAACTTTAGGGGGGGGGATTGAGTAGAGCTAATGAAAACAAGGGCACTCAGATAAAAAAATGAGTAAGGGAAATTCAAGCTTTTGGCATAAATAATAGAAAATGTGTTATTTGAACAAAATAATTCGTCTTGGGCGACATTATATTGTTTGCAACTCAGATATACACAAGTGTTCCAAATTTGGCCTCATTTAGACAAAGTATGTTTCGAGATGGGTTATTTTGGAGGTTGATCGAGTAGAAATCCATGCATCTTCATAGTTAGTATCTCATTCCAACAAGGGTTTAAGAAGTGGTTTAGGGGATAAGTCCATTTCTCTTTATTTCCTTTTCCTTTATTATTCATGCTAAGTTGTAGGCAACATAACAGGCTCCATTTGAAGGTTGCACTATGTTTTGAATTTTTTGAATTAAACTAACCCTAAAACCATTTTTTTGAATTTAATCACTTAGAAAAATAAAAATGTGGCTGATTACAAGTTAATCCAAGATTTCTAATTTCATATGATAAATCAATCCAAGATACACAAGTGTGCCAAATTTTGGATCAATTGGTCAACGTTTAAGCCATGAACTAGCTAAACCCCATGTGTTGACCACATGTAGAGGGAAGAGCTGAGCAGTGCTAATCAACTAGGTACATGACCATAAAAACTTGCAATAACACATACATTATGGGATTATCCAACATACAAACTTGGGAGCGTCACACTAGTTCGAATTAAATACAAACATTGACAGTAGTTAAAATTTATCGTATAAATTCAAATTAATAATTCAAATCCATTTTTTACTTGCTCCTAGTGTTTTTCGCTGGGTTCACCACCTTGCTCCTGGTGATCCTAGCTGGAATATTCTCGGAGTCCACCATCAGCTTCTTCCGTTTTTTCCCTTTGTTCTTTTTCTCTGCATCCAATGAATCAAGGGCTTCAGTCTGTCGTACAATTGGTTCAATCACGTTTCGATCCGCTGGTTCATATGGTTGAAAAAGCATTGTCCCCATTTCTGTCATATCCGCTGGTGTAATTCCTTTATGCTTGAACTCTGCTACAATATCCTCTCGATCGACTGGTTCAATCTCCCCTGCATTTGGTTCAATCTCCTCTCGTTCGACTGGTTCAATCTCCCATGCATTTGGTTCAATCTCCTCTGCATTTGGTTCAATATCCTCTCGATCGACTGGTTCAATCTCCCCTGCATTTGGTTCAATCTCCTCTCGATTGACTGCTTCAATCTCCCCTGCATTTGGTTCAATCTCCTCTGCATTTGGTTCAATCTCCTCTGCATTTGGTTCAATCTCGCATGCATTTGGTTCAATCTCCTCTCGATCCATTGGTTCAATCTGCAATGTATCCATTGCTTCATTCTCCTCTCGTTCAAACGCTTCATTCTCATCTACATTTGCTGCTCCCGCCTGATCATCCATTCCATAAGCTGGGTCCACTGTATTTTTACAAAGCCTAGCAATGTGCCCTAGGATCCCAAAATGTTTGCACTTACGTCGTTGAGGTGGTGCACCACCCTATGCACTAGCTCTTATCCTATTCTTCCTTGGCCTACCTGCTGGTCTAGTAAAAACTAGAGGGTATAGATTGAAGCTTGTAGCCACTTCCATCCATTGGTCTTTTCCCAACAAGGCTGGAACATTCTGAGCATATGCTGCCCTAAATTTGGCAACAGAGAAATAATCCAACACGTACTGATCAACTTCACCCTCTTCACCTCCTAGAACACCCATGAAAAACAATGCATGTATGTAGGGTTTCCCACGGAGTTGCCATTGCCTGTAATGGCATGTCCTACCAACCAAACTCATTGGATACCTCCATTGCCTATCTTTACTATCAGTGTACATTACCTCAGCCTCCATTCCTCTTCTAATGCATCTCATCTTCAATTCTTTTTCCCTGGCATGCAAAGCCTTAATCAAAGATGGGAGGATGAGATGGCCAACATATACTGTTGATGCAATTCTTTGATGCAAATCGATCTTTATCATGATCATCTGTCTAATCTTATCAAATATTTGCCACAGCATAAGCCCATTCAGTGACTTGACCTTTGCATTGAAACTCTCTACAAGGTTACTTGTTACATAGTCTACCTTGCAAATTTCATTGAATTGGCTTCTTGACCACAACATTCCATGATGTGCATCCAAGTACTCCTTCACCGCAGATTTTTGTTTATACAACACTTCCAAATGATACAAATGCTTCCTCAAAATGCATGTGTATGAAGATGGCCATAGGTTGTCAGTATAAACTTTACCCTTGAATTTCTTTGTAAAATTCTGCACTAAGTGTAGCATACATTCCCTATGCTCCACTCCGGGGAATACTGCTTCTACAGCATTCTCCAAACCTTTGCAAGCGTCCGTGTGGATAGTAAGTCATGGTGAGTCCTGGTGGATGACTTATAAGGTCACACAAATTCTCTAGAAACCAAGTCCCACTTTCCTCTGACTCAATCTCCAAAACTCCATAAGCAACAGAGAACATCCAATTGTGCCCATCAACTGCAGTAGCAGCTACTAGTTTTCCTTTAAATCTGCCATGAAGAGTTGTTGCATCCACGACCAAATAAGGCCTACAACCATCCAGAAACCCTTGCCAGCAAGCTTTGAAACAAACAAAAGCCCTTCTAAAGCACTCCTTCTCCATTGTCTTCCCTCTTATTTTGTACTGAACTTTATGCATGTCTATCTGTACAACACTACCTGGACTAGCCATCTCCACTTCAGCTTTGAAGCTATAAAGCAACTGAAAACTTTCATTCCATGGACCATTGATCCTCTCAAGAGCCATTTCCTTTGCATAGAACATCCTCATGTAGGGTACTGTAATAGTAAACTTTTTAGAAACTTCTTTTATGAGGGTTGTTGCACCAAGTGATGGGTTCGCTCTCATCCAATCCATGATTGCATCTGCCAACCACCTAGTCTTTGCTAGTTTTGTTTTGTCCTTTGGTTGCGCTGCTTGAGGTGGATAAGAATGTTCAAACCGGTTAATTTTTATCTAAAACATAATTAAAATGTTAGGTACAACTAACAAACTCTACACAGTGATCTAAAATACGCAAGTGGCTGTAATACCTGAACCAAACTGCTCCTGAGCGTAGTGGATGCATGCATCCTCCACCTACACCTCTTGTATGGGCACTTCACTATGAACCTTGTTGGCTCACTCTTAATAACATCATAAGCATTATTGGTGTGAATGCAATATGTAGTAAGGGCATTACGACAGTCCCGCATCATTTCAAATACGGTGCCTTCTGAAATTTTAGGATCGTCCCTGTCCCACCCAATTACTGGCAAGTCCTCACCATCGTACTCGGCTAAAACGAGGCTGTCATTGTTCTCCTCGTTCTTTTCGTCATCAGTATCATCAAATCTGGCACCCTGGGCAATTTCATCTGTGTATTGATCCTCTAGTGCCTGTTTACTGAAACGTCAGAAACGTATCTATAATTTTTGATGTTCCATGCTTGTTTAGTATCTACTTTGCTTTGCTTTGTCTACACTTTGAGGTCTTTTTATACACTTTCTGGAACTAACCTATTGACAAGATGCCGCAGTGCCAGTTTCCTGTATTTCTGCTGTTTTTGGTTTCAAAAAAGCTTGTAAGGAAATATTCTCGGAATTGGACGGAACACGGATTCCAGAAGAGAGACGGAGGAGAGCCACAGGGCAGCCGCACCCCCAGGTGCAGGCCCACCCTAGGCCGCGCCTGGGCAGGGTGTGGGCCCTCTGGGCGCCCTCCTGCCTCACCTCTTCGCCTATAAGAATCCCCCGATGCATAAACCCTAAGTACCCGATCAATATTCAACGAAACCGTCTATAGCCGCCGCACCATCGTCCCTAGATCGGGGGGATTTGAAGCTCTTCCTGGCACCCTGCCGGAGGGGAGATCATCCCGGAGGCCTTCTTCTTCATCATGCAAGCCTCCGGTATGAAGCGTGAGTAGTTCCACCTTGGACTACGGGTCCATGTAGTAGTTAGATGGTTGTATATCCTCCTTTGTGCTTTCATGTCTAGATCTTTTGAGCTCCGTTCATGATCAAGATCTCATCTATTTGTAATCATGCATGTTGTGTTTGCAGGGATTCGATGGATATTGATATTACTATGTCAGATTGATTACTGGTTTTGTCTATTTGATTCTATCATGCCTATGTTGTTTGTGATATTGCATGCTCTCCGTTGTATTGCGCAATCAAATCGCATAGGATCATGATGTCTAGTATTGCATTGTTATGCCTTGCTCAGTCCTGTCAACTGTCCTGCTGTAATTTTTTTACCCAGCATGCTATGTTTGTTTATCTAAGGAGAACACCTCTAGTGAACTATGGACCCCAGTCCAATCTTTACCATTGATACATCTTCCACTGTTACTAGTTGCAAACCACCATTACCTTCCACAGCATACAGTTAATCCTTTGTTACAGCAAACCAGTGAGATTGACAACCTCGCTGATCATTGGGGAAAAGTCTTGAGTTTGTGTTGTGCAGGTCTCCAAGTTGCTAGCAACACCTTTGAGTCGTTTCCTTCCTCCTACTGGTTCGATAACCTCGGTTTCTTTCTAAGGGAAAACTTGCTGCTATGCTCATCACACCTTGCTTTTGGGGTCTCCCAACAAGGCGTTGACAACACGCCATCAAGCTTTTTCTGGCACCGTTGCCAGGAAGGCTAAGGACGTCTTCACAAGGGGAGTCCTCCTCAACCTTTCTCTTTACTTTGTTTTTGTTTTGCTTAGTTTCTTTTGCTTGGTTTTGTTTGCCTATTTTTATCAAAAACTCAAAAAAATTAGTTTTGTTTTCTTTCCCTTTCAAAAACACAAAAAAATTAGTTCCTTCTCTAGTTGCTGCTGCTGTTTTGGCTTGCTCCACTTTTCCCAAAATGAACTCTACTGAGAACACCAAGTTGTGTGACTTCACTAGCACAAACAACAATGATTTCCTAAGCACTCCTATTGCTCCACCTGCTCCTGATGCTACCTTTTATGAAATTAAGCCTGCTTTGTTGAATCTTGTGATGAGAGAGCAATTTTCTGGTGCTAGTTCTGATGATGCTGCTGCCCATCTCAATAACTTGGTTAAACTTTGTGAGATGCAAAAGTATAAGGATGTAGATGGAGATATTATTAATCTCAAGTTGTTTCCTTTCTCCTTGAGAGGAAAAGTTAAAGAATGGTTGCAATCCTTGCTTAGAAATAGTATTGATTCTTGGATTAAGTGCAAAGATGCTTTTATTAGAAATTGCTACCCTCCTGCTAAGATTATATCTATGAGAAGTGATATTATGAAATTTAAACAACTTGATAATGAACATGTTGCTCAAGCTTGGAAATAATGAAATCTTTGGTTAAGAATTGTCCCACTCATGGACTTACTGCTTGGATTATTATCCAGACTTTTTATGCAGGTTTGAACTTCTTTTCAAGAAACCTGTTGGATTCAGCTGCTGGAGGTACCTTATGACCATCACCTTGGGTGCTGCAACAAAACTCCTTGATAATATGATGGTTAATTATTCTGAATGGCACACTGAGAGGGCTCCACATGGTAAGAAGGTAAATTCTGTTGAAGAAACCTCCTCTTTAAGTGATAAGATTGATGTTATTATGGCTATGCTTGTTAATGGAAATCTCCTTTAGATCCAAATAATGTTCCCTTAGCCTCTTTGGTTGCTCAATAAGAGCAAGTTGATGTGAACTTCATTAGAAACAACAATTTCAACAACAATGCCTATAGGAATAATTTTGGTAGTAACAACAATTATAGGCCTTATCTTCCTAATAATGGCAATACCTATGGAAACTCCTACAACAATACTAGAAGTGCCCCCTCTGAACTTGAAGTCATGCTCAAAGACTTTATTTGTAAACAAACCACTTTCAACAAGACTGTGGAGGAAAAACTTTTGAATGTTGAGAAAAATATTTCCTCTTTGTCTGAAGCACAGTCCTCCTTGATTAATAAAATGGCTGCTAAACCTGAAACTTTGGAAAGTACCTTTGCTGCTACTCATGCCATACAAGTTACTATTGTTGAAAAGGTTATACTATTAGCCAAGCTTCATGCTAAGTGGGAAAGAGAAGCTGAAATTGCTATAAACAATAGTGTGCGCACTATCACCACCACCAATATGGAGGCCACTAAATCACAAGAAGTCCTTATTCCTCCTACCACAATGCCTAAACCCAATGAGCCTACTACTAGTGATGCTAAGTTTGATTTTGATCTTGATGGTTGCAATATTTCTGAAGTGATTATGTTCCTACAAAAGCTTGCTAGAAGTCCTGATGCTAGTGATATGCATGTAGCTTTCACCAAACACATTACAGATGCTCTTGTTAAAATTAAAGAAGAGAAGTTGAAACACAAAGCTTCTATTCCTAGAGAAGTAGAAGATAGTTGGGAACCCATTATTAATATGCAAGTGAATGACTTTGATCTCAAAGCTTCATGTGATCTTGGTTCTAGTGTCTCGATTATGCCTAGGAAGATTTATGAAATGCTTGATTTGCCACCTTTGGAAGATTGTTATTTGGATGTCCCACTTAATGATAATGCTAATAAGAAACTCATGGGGAGTGTTAATGATGTTCTCATTACGGTTAACAATGCTTATGTCCCTATTGATTTTATGTTTTGGATGTTGAATACAATGCTTCCTGTCCTATTACTTTGGGAAGACCTTTTCTTAGAACTATTGGTGCCATCATTGATATGAAAGAAGGCACCATTAAATATCAATTTCCATTCAATAATGGTATTGAAAACTTCCCTATGAGCAGAGAGAAGTTTCTTTTTGATCCTCCCTTGAAAGCTAGGTTTCATGTTAATGATTCTTCATTTGAAAATACTTGATTCTTACTTTTTGTGCCTAACTTATAGGCGTTAAAGAAAAGTACTTGTTGGGAGATAACCCAAGAGTTTTCTTGAGTCTTGGAAGTATTAATTCATTAATGACCTCTCCTTATCCTTTTTGTTTGCTTTTTGTGCCAATAATGCCCTAATAAGAGGGAAGTAAGATTTGGGGAGTTGCTGTCCTGAAATAGATTTTTGTGCTCCACCACAAAAATTAATGAGGAATCTCTGTAAGTAGGATTGAGCTGATATTTTACTAATAAATCCCCCAGTATGTTAGATAACTTTATTTAGTTCAACACTTTTTGATTTGATCAACAGAAGGTCTTCGAAAAAATCGGTTTCTACCTGCTGGTCCATTTTGACAGATTTCTGCCATTATTTGCATTTGCTTCTTATTGATTCCTTTTTGGGTTATTTTTGGAAAATTGAGCTTTTTGTGGGAGTTGATACAGTAGCTTGTGTTTTTAGTTAAAGTTTTGCTGTTCTAAAGCTAAACCCAAGGGTCTATTATCTTTTGAATACACTAATGCTGCTAATGAAAATTGTGTGAAGTTTTGTATGAAGGAAAAATTTCAGGTGTAGAGAGAGAATGATGTAATGAGATGAAGAAAGGACAAAAGTTCAAGCTTGGGGATGCCAACCCGGTGTCACCCCAAGAAATATCCAAGAGAATCAATAAAAAGCTCAGGTCTTTCTAGACACTTTGTTTTTATTGTGTCATGCACTATTGTGTTGTTCTTGGAGCATCTTAGTTTTCGTTTTGT
Source organism: Avena atlantica (assembly GCA_910589765.1). Classification (NCBI taxonomy): domain Eukaryota; kingdom Viridiplantae; phylum Streptophyta; class Magnoliopsida; order Poales; family Poaceae; genus Avena; species Avena atlantica. The sequence goes on from OU342738.1 coordinate 230,495,476, forward strand.
TTGCTTAGTTTGCTTAGTTTTCTTGAATAAAGTAGTTTGGACCCCCGTTCTCACTGTTTTGCTTCAAATAAGTTGATTGGTGTTGGAGAGAACTAGAAAGTTCTTGCTTGAAATAGTACAAGAGGAGCTTGCTTTGATTATGACTTAGACTTTAGCAGGTCATGCTAGGTGTTGTTTTGACCTTATGCTTAGTGATTGTTGATGTATCATGACTTGTTCCAAACAATTGGGATTGCTTAGTGTGCCTTGAAGGAATCATGCGTTGTTTTAGCATACAAAAGCATAGTATTGTGGTATGGTACTTTGATGCTTTGTTTGGGTTGACTTGGCACATGCTCACACCATGTTATGACTATGAACAAGTCACCATAGCCTCTATTTAATCTAAGGGGAGTGACAGAAATCTCTAAGGTTGTAGATGTGTTGTTGCCACTAGGGAGAAAACAACGGTCTCTTATTCATGGAACAAGTGGATTGTTTACCTTACACACTTTGCTTAAAGAAGTTGTCTGTTGCTTGCAACTTAATACTGGAGGGGGTTCGGATGATAACCGAAACATGGACTTCTAGCCATAGATGAAGTTGGATGGCTATCTATGTATCTTGTTGTATTGCCCAATCGAATCTTATAGGATCATGATATATAGTATTGCATTGTTATGCCTTGCTCAGTCTTGTCAATTGCCCTGTTGTAATTTGTTTACCCAACATGCTATGTTTGTTTATCTAAGGAGAACACCTCTAGTGAACTATGGACCCCGGTCCAATCTTTACCATTGATACATCTTCCACTTTTACTTGATGCAAACCACCATTACCTTCCACACCATACAGTTAATCCTTTGTTACAGCAAACCAGTGAGATTGACAACCTCACTGATCGTTGGGGCAAAGTCTTGAGTTTGTGTTGTGCAGGTCTCCAATTTTCTAGCAACATCTTTGAGTCATTTCCTTCCTCCTACTGGTTCGATAACCTCGGTTTCTTACTAAGGAAAAACTTGTTGTTGTGCTCATCACACCTTGCTCTTTGGGTATCCCAACGAGGTGTTGACAACACGCCATCATTTATTGAATCTTTCTACAAATTCAGGAAACATCAACTCATCCTCATCATCTAGTGGAGGCAATCCCTCGCCAGGCTCTGCCTCGTCCTCCACATAGGCCACACGAGCGGTTTGGCTTACACTCTCTATGCGAACATATGGTACTTCTATGGACCTACAAGGATCACCGGGGCGCACACTATTAGAAGAGATAGCAGAGACACATGATGCCCGACCACCTGATGATGCGTGACAACCAGATGGTGATTTAACACTCTTTCCCGTGTGCTCAACTTTAGGTTGCACATGGAGACGAATTCTACCAAACGTTCGGCAACATTCAAAGAGAAAAGCATTACCAGATCATCTTCGCTAGTTAGTGGGAGTAATCTTTGCTTGATAATGTTGAAATATTGCAAATCAACTAAATCGCACTGCGCCAGGGGAATTTACAATAGATTTTATCTATCAAATCTCTGCGAGTCATGGAGGTTGCAACCACCGCTAGGAAGTAAAATCCTGAGAGATATTATTCACAACCACGAATTACGCTAGCATCCAGTTTAATCGCCAGCCGAAATGCCAGCACTGGATCAATCCTATTCGAAAAGCAAGGAATTTAGTTGAGCACCAGCGATTCATGCTCAAATACTACCAATAATCAACCCAAAAAATGGAAACGATGCTTACCCAGATGGAATCCATGCGTTAGATCCCTGTGATTCCACCCAATCTTCTCCTTGATCGATGCGGATGGATGGTGCACCAGCCGGCGTTGCATACTGTTCCGTGAAAGGGGTAGATCTAGCGGGGGCGGGAGCGGAGCCAGAGGTGGAGTAGGATCCATGGCTAGGGGGGGCGACTGTGAGGCCGAGGACGACATAAGGTAGGAGGGCACGATGGCGGGGCAACGGAGGGGCAGTGTGGGAGCTATTCCAGGCTCAGGGGAAGCGAATGCTTTAGGTGAGCGAGAATGGCCGGTCTGACGTGTCTCCCGACCCCACCCTTCACCATGTATGCAAGACCCGTCCCAATGCGTCCCCACCCTTCACCACGTATGCATGACCTGACCCACACACGGCCATACCAGTCAGGCATCTAACGATTAAGGCCTCGTAACGTAACGATCAACGCCCGACCCGCCCCAACACGGTCCCACCAGTCAGCATGTAATGGTCAAGCCTTTGACCTGACGGCATCTCTCCGTCCGAGCGCCTGCGAGCGCCTGCGAGGGTTTCTTAACATGGCGAGGAGAAAAGTGAGGAAAAGTTAAGCAGCTGGGGAAAAGTGAGTACAACTAACGAACCAGGGGCACGGAAATAGAAATCCTGTTAAAATAACTTCGAATTTGGAAGCATCCTTTGTAAACATTATTTGAAATGCCAATATGCAGTTATGCACCGATCTACCAAACATGGACACGTTATCATAAACTATGGAAAACATATTTCCCTGACCTTGGTCATCTGGTTTGAAAGCCATGAATGTTCATACATATGGTACACCAATATTGTGAAACAAGTTTCTTCAAAAGTTTCCAAATTTTTAGCATACTTTTTCATGGAAACTAGGTAGTGCACATAGCAAGATACTCTGTGAAAGAAAGACATTGTGTCGTCGGATTGTCGACAAATACGCCATAGGGGGTCCTAACGGCATTGAGAATATGGGGTGTGAGACGTCGGATGTTCCAGGAGCAGTGAACACACGTTTACCCAGGTTCAGATCCGACTGCGGTGATCGGATCCTACTCCTGCTAGAAACCTAGTAATATGTCGGCATAAGTCGGATGTTACAGCAGATTATAGGAGAGGTTTGCCTGTGCAAGTTGTGATTGTAGTTATTGCTATGGTTGCGCCCTAAAGGCTCCCATAGGGCTGGTTTATATAGTCACCGGGACCTAGGGTTACAGGAGAGACCTATCCGGCTACGTTACAGAGTTGGTAACTAGATACAGCTTGGACTACAAGTAATACTACAGGCCTAAGTCGGTAACTCTTCTGGGCCTTGTCGTAGCCAGAACTGACTCCTCCTCTTTCTCTGACTGGGCCACCCGTGAAGCAATGCTCTAACCCGTTGGTGGGCCACCCTGGTCAGCGAGTCCTGTGGGTATACCCGGAAAGTATATCCCTAATAGTAGCCCCCGGAAGTCTCCAAGATCCAAAGTCAGATAAATCGTCTAACTTGATGGTTTCTTCATCTTGAGAATCTTGAAGGGTTCCCGAAAACTTCTTTCAATAGTGTAGCATGCCGAGTCAGTTGAGTCGGATATGTTTTGTTCTGACCTTAGTCTTTTCCCTGCTCAGTTTGAAACATGAGCCGAATTTCAAACATCAGTGTGCTGGCTGACAACCTTTCAGATCAGGTCCCGTCACTGATAGGAGTCCCGTCAACACGACCGTTGGTGGGTCCGCTCCCTACGGAACAGAGCACCGTTTTAATGCTTGATACGTCCATAACGTATCTATAATTTTTGATGGTTTTATGCTATTATTATGCTTTTGACACTTATTTTTATATAAAGTTCATGAGTTATTTGGACTAACCTAATAATAGTTGCAAAAGTGCACAATGTTCTTGTTTTACACTTTGATGTGTAGGAATTATCAAGAATACAAGTGAAACCATTGTTGGAGTCAAATTGGGATTTTTCAGAAATATGTCTCGGAACTGTTTTTTAAAATGGCCATGTTTCTGGTCGAATACGGCGTCAAATGGAAACTCTTCAACTACAAAGTTGTAGGAAATTTCGCGACAATCATTCTGGACATAAACTTTAGCTGATTCCGAGTCTGGACGGGCCCTTTAGGCCCGATTTACTGCAGCCCGGGATGGGGTGACGGGAATCCGAGAAGCTATATAAAGGGAGGAAACCTAATTCGTGGGAGAGACCTCCACCCATGAATTTGCAGCCACCAAAGCCATGTCTCCATGGGGGAGGGCTCCCAAGAAGCCATGAAGGAAGGGGGCTAAGGTTCGGTGCTCCCCCACAATACCGGCGGCGGGAAAGGAGTCCCCCACGCCGACGTCGGCACCGCCACCTCCCTCTTCACCATCTTCACTGCCATATCCATCACATAATCCTCCTAGTATGCAGTGTTTCATCCTCCCAGACACCTCTGTACTGTTCTATTTAAACATAGTGTTTGATGCTATAAGTTATAATCCTATGATCTATGTCATGTTTGTGTAGTTTCTTTATTCTTAGATTGAATGGTTGAACGTCTTTGGTTCATTAGAGTTGTATGTTGATATGGTACAGTCCTTTGGTGTTCATTATATTTGTGCGTGCATGGATTAAACATCATAGGGTTTGTAGTATGTGTAAGAGGAAGGGGGAAGTTCTGTCGGAGTTACAGAAACCTGAGGACGTGAACCAGAATGTTGCACGTATGGGAATAACAGGACCATTAACTTAAGGCTATGGTTGGGAAAACCTTAATGCATTGTTAGTAGTTACGGATGTTTGCTAACAATCTAATCATATAGTACATGTAATTCCAAGTAGTGAAGCGCATGTATATTTAGCCTCTCCCACAAAGAAAACTGCATCAAAGATAATGAACCTGATTTATTTGCAAATTAAACTTGGACAAAGCCACCACTATTCCACACTCATGGTTCTCTTAGTTTAGTATATTTTATTGTAGCAACTAGCTTTACCTTCTCGTTTTTTATTTTCTTGCAAAGCTTTCTGTCGTGGTATTGCCGACGAGTACGCCATGGAGGGGTCCTCACAGTGCGTGTTTAGAGACGTGGGGGAAGGCGGACGGTTGACGGGTACGAGGTAACACAGCTTACCCAGGTTCAGATCCCATGACGGTGGCGGAATCCTACTCCTGCTATATATCACTATAAGGGCAATACGCCGAGTTACAGGGATAGGTTCGCTGTGGTGCGAGGTTGTCTGAAGTTTTGCCCTAAAGGCTCCCATAGGCCCGACTTATATAATCACCAGGTCCTAGGGTTACAGGGAAAAGTCCTAGCCGGACAGGTTACAGAGTCCTACACCATCTATTACTAGTCTTGTGTATCTTGCACTCCAAGGCTCCGGCTACGCTGGTGACTCCAGCGTAGCCTTCCTTTATCCGGCATGGGCCTCCCTTCTAGATCCATCTAACTGGGCCGCCCAGCAGGCCATAGGCCATGCTACCAACTGTGGGCCACCCGGGTTATCCGGATAGGTGACAAGCTATGAGGATACCCATATAGCATATCCCCAACAGTAGCCCCCGAAGAACTCCAAGATCTTGCGCCGTCTTGCCTCTTCATATGAATGTTCCGCCTAGTTAGATGTCGGCAAATCATCAAGCAATGTCTTGTAGTCCTCCCAAAGAACCCTGCAAAGCTTTCTCCGTCTTCAATTTGTAAGCCGGAGAAATGTTGAATCTTCCATCGTACTCTTCCATAGTCGGATTGGATCCGTCCATGTCGGAATCTTCGATGTGATGGCTCATCTACCCATGTCAGCTAGGACGACGTAGGCTTTGGTGAGTGACGCATCGTAACTCACACATGCAGAGAACGCAATCATGTCCGATTTTCCTGCGGGAGTGATACGAACCGTTGGCGGCGACGGTTGGAGACGTGGCGAAATTTGCGCGTATGTTCGCGAACACGTCGTTTACGCAGCAACCATCCGATCAAGATGCACGAATCTTGACGCTTGGAGATGCTAAATATTAACCGTGGGGAAATTTATACTTTTTACCTCATTATCCTCGCATCATCTTCTTCCTCCAGTCGCGTGCCTCCTCGAGCTCTCCGCGAGAACTCTCGAAAAAACCCTAGCTCCAATCTACACCAGTGACCTCCGTACTCACTCCATGGCCAGCAGCAGCACTTCCCCATCAATGGAGGCGTCGAGCGAAGCCGCGGCAAAGCCGGCAAGATCCGTCGTCGTGCCCCTAGAGGGTTTGGTCATCCCCGCATCGGCGATGATCGAGTCCACCTGCGGCGAACTTAATCTGGCGGAGCTGGAGCCGTTGGAGGAGGAGCTGGACTCGCACAAGGGCAACTGGCGCGGCTCAGATATCACAGACTGTGATATCCAAGAGCTGATCGCCGAGGGCTACCTCCCTGCGATGGAGGGGCTCGCCTGGCGGGCGGCGCCGGCCGGCGAGGTGACACCTTCTCCCCAAGCCGTAGAAAAGGTGTACCTCAAAGCCTAACTGGTACGCGGCGTCTCCCTGCCCATCTCCAACTTCTTCCTCTCCGTCTTGAACCATTATAGGGTCCAGCCCCAAAACCTTTCCCCCAATTGTATCTTAGTGCTTAGCAACTACGCGGCACTCTATGAGGGATACTTAGGGATAAGGCCTAGGTTAGACCTCTTTGTCTACTTCTTCACCGTTACACATGAAGCCGGACACAGCAAGGAAGAGCTTAGGAACTGCGGCACCATAAGCTTCAAGATCCAACCTGGCCGGCGGTTCCCTGACATCGTCGGCCACGAGTCCTGCAAGAATTGGTAACCGGCGTACTTTTACGGCCCAGACATTCCTCTGTCTGGCCAACAATTTACGTACCCGGACTTCGTTGACGGAGCCGCCGTTGAAGCCTCATCATGGAGATCCCAGGCCTCCCTTCCCTCCGACCTCGACGCTTCTCGTGCCATAAGGCGGATCGAATGGTTCGTAGAGACGGGTTTGACCGGCTTTGACCTAGCCATGTGCTGGTTCATTAGGCGAATCCAACCTCTGCAGCACTGCGCCAAGCTCATGCACGAGTATACCAGCGACAGAAGGGATAGTCTCCGCATCTCCGTGGACAACTTCTCGAGCGACTCCATCAAGCTCCGCCTTAAGGACATCGTCAAGGTTAAGGACAAGAAGCGTGGCTTCACCATCACCTACGACATGTTCGTAGACGGCAAGTGCCCAAAGATAGGTATTTATTTTCCGTATATGACGTATACTCCAGTTCTTCCACCTTGCAAATGTCATCTTATCCAACACGGTGATTTCTCACTTAACAGCTTAGCGATCTAGAGGAGGGCAACCAGGCTTCCCAAATCTACGATCCAAAGATGAAGGAAGTCACGGTCTTGTCCGACGACGAAGATCCATTGGCGCGGAAGCGGAAGAGCTCCACCTCTGACGATGCCGACGGAGGCAGGAAGAAGAAGACGAAGGGTGGAGCCTCCAAGAAGACTACCGCCACCCTGGAGGCGAAAAAGGGAAGAGTTACCGGGATCACCTTTGCCAAAGCACCCCCACTTGTGTAAGCTTCTCATTCTCCGACATTGTCTATTTATCTGTCTTACTCCTGTACTTATGCATTTTGCATGTTTCAGGAAGAAAGCCACGACCAGCCTCAAGAAGACCTCCAAAACATCGAGGTCTTCTAGAAATATTAAGGACATGCTGCATCGCGATGCCTCCCCCGCCATCGCCCCTGCCACTCCTGCCATCAAGCCCTCATCTGCCCCGACAAGCTCACAAGCTAAGGAGGCATCATGCCCTTCCGCCATGGAAGTGGATTTTGGCGCCTCTACCGAGCTTGCTGTTGTCGGCGAGCAGGCAACGCAAGAGAGTACCACCCAACAAATGGCTGAAGCTCCGGCTAAGGATGCCATCGGTGGCGGCAAGGCGGTGATGGAGGCTGGTACTTCTGCCGTTGGCGGCGCCCCCGCACCTAAGAAAACCATAGCCTATCCGAAGATAGTTTATCCGGTACTTACACCAGGTAGAACTTCTTTGGTCCCTGGTGCGGCGCCGACCTCTCCGACGTGCGGTCTAGAGGAGCTCTGCCGGCAAGCAGAAATCTTGCAAGGAAATAGCGAATCCTTTGCCAAGCTGTTGGCCGAGAGTTCTACGAACCTCAAGGTCATCGCACTTGTAAGTTTTCATTGCCTTTGGCATTTCATATGAGTATCCCACTGTAGCCCCCGAGGATGTAGACGGAAAAACCATAGGTTTTTGCATCTATATGCTCTAAGAGTGACTAAGTTAGAAAAACTCTCACTGTAGCCCCCAAGCATTTAGATGGAATGAATTATTCCGACTAGATGCTTTAAGAGTAGAATACGCAGTGTTTATAAATTTCCATACTGTAGTCCCCAAGATTCTCGTTGCAACTGAATTAGTTCCGACTAGATGCTTAAAGAAAGCTAAGCATATGTCCGAGTTAAAAAAATTATACTGTAGCCCCCAAGCTTCTAGTTGTAACTGAATTAGTTCTGACTAGATGCTTAAAGAAAGCTAAGCATATTGTTAAGTCAAAAACTCTCGTTGTTGCCCCCGAGCATCTAGTTGGAAAATTTCCGGCTAGGTGCTCCAAGCATACCAAACAACGCTTTAACTTTGTCCTTTTTTCCATAGAACGAGAGTGTTCGGAGGGGCCTGGCCAATGACAAGTACTTGAAGATGCGCGCAGACCTGGAAGCTGAAAAGGGTAAAACTGCCTTCTTGAAGGAACAAATCACCAAGAGCAAGCGCCTGTTTTCTTTTTTGCATTCCGACTTGGTATTGTGCCCATATTCTCCGAGTACCCACTGTGTACTTTGCTTTCTCCGACTTGCAGAAACCATCGCCAAGGCCAAGAATATTGTCGAGCAATCCAAGCACATTCAAGAGATGGATAGCGAGAACAAAATTCTTAAGCAGGAGAGGAAGGACATGCTGAAAATGCATGAGGAGTCGATGAAGGTCTTGTAGGACTCCGCCACCGAGGAAATCAATCGCTTGAAGGAGGAGATTGCGATCTTAAAAGATCAGAAGCAAGCTGCCGATGAGCAAAATAAACACCATAGCGAGGCGTATAAGCTCCTCCAACAAGAGAAAGAATCCTTGGTGGACACCCTCTGGCAAGCTGAGGCCAGCATCTTCAGTAAGTTTTCTCCGTCTTGGATTTCTATAGTCTGGATACTTTGAATTGTTCAACTCATGCGCTCCTTGTTGGAATTTGCAGCTCCTATGGGTTTAACCCGATCGCCTCCTCCAGCCAAGGAATGCATGGTTCTTGCCGACAACTTTATCAACACCGCCATCACGCAAGCCAAGGAGATTGCCAAGCCCCTCCAGATAAACATCAAGGCATCGGACTCCATGGCGAAGTACTCAGAGATTCTGCGCCGAGCCCCCGAGCGTATCACAAGATGGAAAGCTTCGTGTGCACGGGCTGGTGCGAGGATGGCGCTATCAATGGTGAAGGAACACTATGAAGATGCCGAAATTGACACGGTGACCTCTGGCATCCTCGACATCGACGATGATGGCAGAGAAATTAACCATGAAGCCATCTTGTCGTTGCTCGCGGGCTATGACACCAGAGTGGCCGAGTTGGTGGACATCGACGTCTTCATTCCCATGAACATTATCGATAGCGGCAACCAAGATTCCTCTGAGTCCCACCATAGTGCCGACTTCGAGGGTGGATCTCCGGCTGGTGATGATGCTGCCTCCAAGTCACCTGCGCCAAAGGAGTGAAGAACAACTTTGTATCATTTGTTTCACCTTTGGTGTACATGTGGAAAAAAATTTGTTTATGTAACTTAAGGCGGAAAACAATGGTTGCCCGCTACTCAAGAATTAGTTTCCATCATGTATATATTTTTTAAGCAAGTGCTGGCTTATCCATTACTTTGGCTCTTATGCTTGACTTTTCGTGAGTCGGAAGACTCGTTGTCGGAACCATGCACTTAGGTGATGATGCCCAATGGCACCGTCAATAACCTGAGCACAAAATCGCCGACAATGAGTGCCAAAAGTCACTACTCCAGAATCCACATAAAAACGACAAAGAACGTGTAGACCAGAAAACTTAAGCTAACACCCGTAGGAGGATTTTTCACAAGTGCAATTGCAAAGCTTGTCCATAAAGGTTTTACATGATCCAAAAATGAACACTAAAGGAGGTAAAAGACTCAGAAATATGAGTGAACCAGAGAGCTTTATTTCATTGATCATATAAGAGGTACACAATTAGATAAAAAATGCTAAGTGTAAAAAGGACGTAGCTGTGCTATGTTCCATGGCCGATCAAGCTTCGGGTAGTCATCATCCGGGTCACGTCGCTTACGCTTATGATCCTCGTTGGGTCTATCCTTCAGTTCACGATTGTCAACAAGGTAGTAAGACCCATTGAGTAGCGCCTTGCTTATGATGAACGGTCCTTCCCATGGCTGGGATAGTTTGTGCGACTTCTTCTGCTTAAGTCGAAGCACTAAATCCCCCTCTTTATACGAGCGATGCCGAAAGCGGCGACTATGGTAGCTGCGTAGCTTCTGCTGGTAGATGGCGGATCTTTGGCATGCCAAAACGCGCTCCTCCTCGAGAAGGTTCACATCTAGGCGTCTGGATTCTTCAGCGTCATCTTCGTCGTAGGCGGCAACCCTTGGTGCATCGTGAAGTATGTCGGAAGGCAGGATGGCTTCTTCTCCATATACCATGAAGTAAGGGGTGTAGCCGGTGGGTCTGTTGGGTGTAGTTCGTAAACTCCACAGCACAGATGGCAGTTCTTCCGCCTAGGCTTCAGCTGCTCTGTGTAGCGGTGCCTCAAGACGTGGCTTGATTCCCTGCAAAATTAATCCATTGGCTCGCTCAACCTGGCCATTGGACTGTGGGTGTGCCACAGATGAAAGGTCAGGTCGGATGCCCTTCTCCCAACAATAAGCCTCCACTTCTCCGAGTGGCAAATTGATGTCGTTGTTGGTGATAATGCTATGTGGGAGACCAAATCTCACCACTAGATCCAGGACAAACCTGAGGGCAGTTGCCCCATCAAGCTTTCTAATGGGTTTATCAACTGCTACAAGCAGATGCGTAAACCCACAAGGCGCCGTCAGTAACGGTCCCACCATGTCTAGCCCCCAGACTGCAAACGGCCAAGTTATTGGTATTGTTCGCAATTTTTCAGCAGGAACATGTGGTTGTCGAGCATAATACTGGCATCCCATGCATGTCTCAACCAGCTTGTCGGCGTCCGCCTTCGCGGTCAGCCAGTAGAATCCTTGCCGGAAGTCTTTATCGACCAACGATAGAGGAGCGGCGTGATGCCCGCAATCTCCGAGATGGATTTCGCGTAGGATTTTCTTACCTTCTAGCTGGGAAACACATTTTAGGTATACACCAGTAGTGCTCCTTTTGTAGAGTTGTCCATTGATTATGGTATAACCCTTTGCTCGTCGTACTATTTGCCGTCTTTCGACCTCGTCGTCGGGCAAAGTTCCGTGTTCGAGATATTCCATGAACAGTTTTTTCCAAGCCGGAGGGACCTTGGTCACCATGTTGACGAACGAGTCAGCTCTATCCGGGTTGTCGATGTCGGCTCCCTTCATGGATGGTGTGCGCAGATGCTCTAGGAAAACTCCTGGCGGAATTTGCTTGCGCCCAGATCCAAGCTTAGAAAGCAGGTCAGCCGCCTCGTTTTGCTCCCTAGGTACACACTTGACTTCATAGCCCAAGAAGATCTTGGCTATCTCGTCCACTTCGTCTCGATATGCCGCCATCATAGGGTTCCGCGCATTCCAGGTGCCAGCCACCTGCTGGGCAACCAAGTCGGAATCTCCACAGCAAACTATGCGCTTGATGCCAATATCCTTGTCTATACGTAGTCCGTGAATGAGTGCTTCATACTCCGCCATGTTGTTTGTAGCCTCGAAGTGGATCTGCAGAACATAGTGTAGCTTGTCTCCTGTTGGTGACTGCAGCAATACACCAGCTAATGAGCCGTTGAGCAGCTTTGATCCGTCAAAGTGCATCACCAAGTACTCTGGTTCTGGCAACGGAGTAGCATCTGGCATCTCCGTCCAATCTGCAACAAAATCCACCAAGGCTTGTGACTTGATAGCGTCGTGTCTCTTGTAGGTGATCTCGAAGGCGGCAAGTTCAATGCCCCACTTCGCGACCCTTCCTGTAGCGTCGCTGTTGTTGATTATGTCGGACAGTGGAGTCTTGCTCACCACTGTGATTGGGTGCTCCTGAAAGTAATGCCTTAGCTTCCGAGAAGCAAGGAATACTCCATAAGCTATCTTCTGGTAGTGCGGGTAACGCTGCTTGGACTCCGTCAAGACCTCGCTCACATAGTAAACTGGTCGTTGAACTCCGTGCTCCTAGCCTGGTTCCTTCCGCTCTACCACGACGACGATGCTGATTACCCAGTTGGTTGCCGCCATGTAGATTAATAGGGGTTCTCCAGGCTCAGGTGCTGCAAGGATAGGCATGTAGGGTTCGCAGCATAGAAAACAAAAAAAATTCCTACGATGGGAACATCTAAATACCAAGATCTATCTACTAGCTAGATACAAGAAATGGGTGGATATACATCCATCGAATACATACCCTCGAAGACCGAATAGCGTTAACGAGGTTGTACTCGTGGATGATGTAGACGAACGCTTGCCGATCTCAAGATCGTGATGAAGTCCATCTGGTCCAGCCGGTCCAGCACAATCAAGTCTAGCACCTCAAAGCAGTGGTGCATCCGTGATCGCACACATGTACGGGTACCCCAAAAACCTCCGCGCCCTTGCTCCAGCGAAGAAGCGGAAGCAACAAATCCTTCCAGAAAAAGCCACCGGGAACATGTATCTCGCTGATCCGAGACCATGGGGAAATTCTAAAGGGGGGAGAGAGATCCTTCGCGAGGAGGTGTGAGTGAGAGAGAGGGAGGGGGCTCCTTTTATAGGGAGACGGGGGCACCCAAGGGGCCATGCGCCCTGCCATGGGGCTGCCCCCACCTCTTACACATTCATGTGGGTGGACACTCCACTCACTCAAATGCCTTTCAATTCCCTCCACTCAAAAACCCACTCAAATTCCCATTAAATTTCCACCAAATTTAATGCAAACTCTCATTAAATAAAAATCTTTTATTTTATTCAGAATTTTGTCAATTACTTTAATGACAAACATTCAAAAATAACCCCTTGCTAGAATTATATTTCACATGCATAACCACTTTATGCAATTTCACCCGAAAACCTGTTTCGGTATCTAGTGAAATAAATTCCCGCGCTTGTTCATTCTTTCAGCATGAAACTTTTGCTCCAATTGGATGTCGGTGTCTCTTAAGTGAGTCACCCTACGGTTCGTGAATAATGCGGACATGATCGAGACCCCTCTCGGATCAATAATCAGAAACGGGATCTGGAGACCCATACTGACTCCCACACATTCAACGATGACTTTCTTGTGATCGTCGGAACCTTTTACGCTAGTATCTTAATCCTTTTGTTTCGGGATATATTACATGACCGAGATTCGAACATCGGTATCTCCATACCTAGTTTGATCTCGTTACTGACATGTACTCTTTTCTCATTCTCGTGATATAACATTCTAGTGATCAAATCAATTGCTTGCAAGCTAATCAATGTGATATCACCGAGAGGGCCCAGAGCATATCTATCCGTCATCGGGATGAACAAATTCCACTCTCGATCCATGGGCCTCAACATAACACTTTAGTAGTTCTGAACCCATCTTTATAATCACCCTGTTATGGTGTGACGTTTGATGTTATCAAGAAACTCTTCCGGTGTTAGTGATTGACATGATCTCATGGTCTAAGGATTAGGATCACTTCATAAGTTGTTATAGCAACATAAACTCAATGACTTTGATCGTAATGCTATACTTCGGATGAATGTTCATCACACCATTACACTAATGTTGTGATCCCGTTATTAACAACATCCAATGTCCATGATCAGGAAACCTTGATCATCTTGTTAATCAACGAGCTAGTTTATGAGAGAGGCATAACTAGAAACTTCCTTTTTGTTTATTAAACACACATGTATTAACATTTCCGTATTAATACAATTATAGCATGTAAAATAAACATTTATCATAAATAAGGAATACGATAATAACCACTTTATTATTGCCTCTCTGGCATATTCCCTTCAGTCTCCCACTTGCACTACAGACAATAATCTAGTTTGAAAACTTTGCGTATTGAACACTTATGGCTTTCCGGTGTTCCATATACGCAATTGCAAGTGGTTAACATAATCTACGGATCTGACACTTTCAAGTCCGTGTGTATTTGCATGTCTTTGCGTCTTCACGCATCACTCATTCTCCAATGAGATGGCATTGTATAAATTTGGTCTTTTGGTGAGACCTTTAGTTCCTTGGGGTTAAATCATGTTGATACTATTGTCGTACAATATATCTTTAGTGTTATCCCGTTGCGAACCACACCTTAGTTTGATAACAAACTACTTGACACAAATGCCCTCCTTTGCTGCTACTATAGCAGTCATATACTTAGCCTTTTGTTGTAGTATTCGTCACAATGTATTAACTTTGGAACTCTTCCAAATCCATCATGGAAACTTTCTTTCCATTTCATTGTGCCACGCATAGTTTAAATTGAGATAAACTTAATTTGTATCTTGTGACAAAACTAGTATCAATGTAACCTTTACAATAAACTATTTGTAATTGTTTGCCACCTCTACACAAATATATTCTTAGTTCTTCCAAAATATCATAAGAATATCCTTACTATCGTCCAATGATCATTTTATGATTCATTCTGGTACATGCTCATAACATTTAGAGCATAGGACATATCTGGATGTGTACATATCATGGTATGATCGATCAAAAATTCTTGTGGTTACACTCATCAAGTGTCAAAACACTTGAATCTTGTTTCACTTATCAAGTGTCGATACACTTGAATCTTGATTAAATTCCTTTCCATGCGAAAAGAACTGTTTCTTGTCGTTTCTATATTGAACTCCTTCAATATCTCATATATGTACGTTTGGCATAACCATATTAGCGTCACAGTCTATCCACTATAGACATTCATGCTAAATATTCGGGTTTTGTCTAAGTCTTTCATCGAAATGAAATTCTTATCCTTTGTCAATAAAAATTACATCATTTCTAATCAACAAGATGTGCTCCACATAATGTATTAGAAATATGTCTCAGTGCTTCCACTTAATTTCTTGCAAATGCAAGCATCTTCATCGTCTCCTGATGAAAACTCCTTTTCATCACGGTGAAGATTCCAACTCCGCGATGCTTACTTCAACCATTGAAGTTTGCATGCCCTTTTAGCATCCTTTGAATTAACAAAACCCTTTGGACCATGTCATGTACACGTCCTAGGTAACCATTCTATTAGAAGAACTTTGTTTTCTTTATTCATCTACCATATACCAAATTATATATATAGTGGTTGCTACTTTAATCCGTCCAGACTAAATATCGCTATGAAAGATCAAATCTTGTCATAGTCAACTCCTTGAACATTGTCATAAAATACTTTACGACATGTCGACTATTTCATAGATGTGAAACATCCATGTCTTTTTCTTTATAGATCCAAATACGACCGATAGGTTTTTACACCTTTTTGGAGGGTCTTCCAAGTTCAAAACTTGATTTATCGTGTATGGACCTATCACGGATTTTATGGCTTGAAGCCATTTGACGGAGTCAGGGCCCATCATCGCTTCTTTGCATGTAGTCGGTTCATAATTGTCAAACAACAATGATTTACTCTCAAATCTTAGCATTTGATTGTTTATCCGACCTACTTGGTTCAATAAGAACTTAGATCTCCGTGACCACAACCTTTGAGGCACATAAGCTATGGGCATTATGGCAGCCTCCGGAACCATTTCCGGCGCTGCGCAACTTAGCACATTTAGCTAAGGTTTGTTAACCTTATCAAAGTTCTATTGTCCTCCCACTTAACTTTTGCGAAAAATTCCTTTTTCAAGAAACTTCACATTTCAAGCGACAAACCCTTTTGTCCTTGCTGTTATGGAGGAATAACCAATAGTTATTCGAAATAACCTACAAAGACATGCTCATCCGACTTTGGTTGTAAACATCTTACTTATGCTTAGCATACCAAAATTTAAGAAAGGACAACTTGGGTTTTACCCCAAACCATAACTCATATGGTGTCATTTCAACAGATCAAGATGGAGCTCTTTTCAGTGTAAAAGCGGTAGTCTCTAAAGCTTTAATCTTTTAAAACATAATGGCAGTTTTATAATAACACCTTTGATCCAACCATGTCAAACAAGGTTTCATTACAAATCTCAAACACTCCATATTCCTATGGTGTTTCGGGAGATGTAAATTTAGGTGTTTTTGCTAAACTTGTAACTCAAATAAATCCATTTATGATAAAATCATAATTTATTTATTTTCTTGTTACACTTGTAACTCAAATAAATCCCTTATGATAAAATCATAAACAATTTATTTTCTTGTCACAATGATTTTCCACTTCATCTTGAAAGTCTTTGAACATTTTCAAATATTTCATACTTCTTTCTCATTAAGTGAATATTCACTCAAATTTCCGGAGAAAGCATATGAAGTTGAAATCCATCGCTTACGACTATACTTAATGGACTACATACATCGATATGTATTAATTCCAATAATTTAGTCGATCGTTCTTCTTTGGCCTTTGAACAAAGTTTTAATTATCCCGAGGAAATTCTCACAAGCATCACTTGATCAAATCAAAGACTCCAAAAATCCATGAAAATGGAGTTTCTTCATGTTTTCTTTCCAATATAATTTAAATGGCGATGTCACTTCGTAAGTGATCTTTCAATCATTTGTCTTGTGACATTTTAGCATTAGGTTTTATGGATGTGATTTCTCCAACTATATTTGTAAATCATCCATCTTATATGGAATACGGTAATTATTTGAACAACCTTTGTTCTCATAATACCTGATTTAAATAACAATTATTAAAATAAATCTTGAAGTCAAGCTTTGATGTCAACGAGAAATACAAACAACGGTTTGTTTGTTTTCGATGAACATCATCACATATTCTCTTGCTAGTTACTTAGGCCATTGTGGTTCATGAATTGCGTCGTCTGTATGAAATTTCATACCAACCAATTTGGTATCCAATACCCAAGAACCACATTGTTTAACAAGCAAAGAATACAACCATAACATGTATATCATCAATATATGTCACATCCCAAGATTTTCCAAATCTTGTAATGTGAAAAATAAATAAACAAAATAAAAGATTATTGAATTTTAGGGTGAAACGAAACTTTGTTTATAAATGGAAACTTAAAATCCCATCTTGAACAAACTTTAATTAAAGTTTGAATTCAACAAAATCCAAATCAAGAGAAATCCATTCCTCATAAAATGCATCTAGAAATTTAAACACTTGGAAAATAAATCCAAACCCTAAACCCTAATGGAATAAAATCATTTCCAAGTTATCTCCAAACCTATGGATTTGATCCATATAAAAATCTATCATCAAACATTTATAAATGATCAAGAATGATAAATAGAAATATTATAAAATCATATAAATTGATTTCACTTAATTTGGAAGCATAAATAAAATCTTATGAATATCATGAAATAAGGAAATTAAATTTCCAAAGCTAATAAAGAACCTATCTATAAATCCATACCAAATGGTGAGCAAATAATCCAAAATATATTTAAATGGATAAATAAATATCAAATAAGATTTTACAAATTGGAATCACCAAGTTTGGAACAATAAATAAAAAGATATGGATTTTATAAGGTGAAGAAAGAAATATTAAATAAGGATTATTTAAGGACCAAATTAAATCTTGGCCTAATCTATTAAGCAAAGGGAATGAATAGAATCCAAATCCAAATAAAATAAAAGGATAAAGAATTTCCAAAATAAAATAAAATTGGCATTAACCATTCTATCCCTATTTTAATAAAGACAAATCTCTAATAAGAATAATTATATAATTCATGAGAAAATAGTATTTTGGAATTTACCCAAGTGAAATAAAAGTTGTTTAATTCAACTTAATTAAGATTAAAGAAATCTTCCAAATAAACTTTAGGGAATTAAAAACTATATTTAATTCCATGGGAATTCAATAAAAACCCAATTCAAATGATTTAAGAATCATATTAAATACTTGAAAAATAAATCAAGATGAATTATTTGACACCCAAATAATCAAATAAAACTTACCGAAAGGTTTTGTAAGGATTTAGAATTCAAATGGGAATTAAAAACATTATTAAATCTTGAATAAATTAATACAAGGACCTACTTTAAATAATTAAAAAGGCACTAAAGGAATAAAAGATTTATTCTAATTTTGACTTCATATTATGTTAGCAATCAGTGTTTGAATATACAAAAAAGTTGAGAGAAGTTTGAATTCAAATAGAGGTTTGATAAGTTTAAACAAAATCAAAACAGATTATTAGTAAAGGAAAAAGAAAAACAATATGAACAAAAAAATGTGAAAAGGAGCAGCCCAGCCAGCTAGCCCACTAAGCCCAACTCGCAGCCCACCTACACCCCCACTGCCGAATCGTTTTTTCACTCGACCTTACACCCGCAAAGACACTGACTACTAACCCCCACCTATCCTCTCTCTCTCTCACTATCAACGGACCCCAGCACCACGTCATCGTCTTCCTCCCCGCGATGAACTCGCCTGACCGTTTCTGTCGTTGATTTCTCGATTGAATTCGCGTAAATGACCCAATAAATTTCCCCTGCGACCATGCCTTCTTAATCGCCAGCATCTTCTCTTCATTTCCCCTTAGACACCGCGGCAAGAGAGCCCCCAGGCCGTCCCCATTATCACCTACACCGCCGCTGCTTCCGACGCTTTCCGGTGGCAATTCTAGCCAGCCCACGCCTCCCCTTGCTCCCTGGCGCACACGAGCTTGCTTCCCACCTCATGGCGAATCTCCCTGTAGCGCCATCTCGCCCGCGCGTGCTCTGCAACGTCGACAACATCTCCAACAGAGCAACGCCGCCGTCTGCTTCAACTCCGGTGATGCCTCCCCGTAAGCCACGTCTCCCCCTCCACCTCTGGATGACCCTCCTACACTCACCACTCTCCCACGCATCTAACCATGCATTCATTTTTCTCTGGCGTGCTTTGTAGCTTCGCCAGCATCGACTTTTGAGCGCAACCGACGATGACCCCGACTCCGACGAGAAATTGACGACCACCCCGTACGCCCCTTGCCTTCTCGCGAGCACCTTGAGCTTCAGCATCACTCTGCAAACTCGGTGAGCATCTCCTTTCCCTCTCTCCCTTTCTGCATCGCCGGCAAAGCCACCGCCAAGCCGCTCCGCCGCCAGTCGCCGCCGCCAGCGCCGCTGCTTATTGGTCAAAGCAATAGGGACCGTTAGATTTTCATCTGATGGCTTGGATAGGTTGACTAATCGAAGGGGTAAGGATGAACCTGAGCCGCTCGATCTAACTTAGATCCAACACACCAGAGAGCGTGATCCAGACGAACCGGTACCAGCGAATAAAATTAAGACACGTGGCCCTGTTAGTTGATTTAAAACAGAAACTTGTCCATTTGATGTTCCAATTTGAAAAATCCATAACTTTCAAACCACAAGTCCAAATTTTTCAAATTTTATGTCAATGGATTCAGCAAAACAAGTACGTTCTGACCATGCACTTTGTTTAGTAAAATGCTTCTGTTAAATTGATTGTTTTTGAAGAAACTTGTGTATGCATGTTTAGAATATAAAAATTGTTCTAAAATGATTTTTGAGATAAAACCTTTGGCAAATGGTTTGTTTTGAACCTACTGACCATATAAATCAATTTGTGGTTTCAAAAACATATTTGGTGAAGCAAAATAATAAAACCTTGAATTAAAGCAATTCTAGTCAAATAAAAATATGGTTTAATTGTTAAAAATGATTTTGGAGGAAAACCTTTGGGAAATGTATTGATTTAAACTCTCTGACCCCAAGCACCAAGTTTTATGATTTGAAAATGTATTTGGTGAACCCTACAAAAATTATTACTTTGCTAAAGGCATTTTCAACCACATGAAATAATGTTTTGGTTTAAAAATGGTTTATGAAGTGAAATCTTTTGCAAATGATTTTGCCACTTTACAAAATGACCAATAGGTGTTTTCAAATGTTTATGATCCATTAGAAACCACTTTTACAAATAAAACAATATTTTGCATGTTTGCATGCATTGTTTTGTTTCTATCATTTTATGTGATGTTTTGCTTGAATGGTAGATTGAAATTGTGCCCTTGCTTGATTGAATTGTAGTGATTTGAAGAGTGTGATCATTGCAAAGACAAGGAGTGAACTTATATTCTCTACCAAAAAGGAAAGTCATGCTTCATACTTTTGTCCCATTATTTTCACTATGCATTAGTGATATTTCTAAGTAGGACTTGCATGGTATTTTTGCTAAGTATAAACTATGCCATGGGAAATCCTAGTAGATGAAACCTTAGTATAATTTCCTAAGTTAAGATTCCTACTACTATCATGCTTAGCTTAACTAGTAGAAAACAAGGGTGGAATATATATTCATGCTATTGAAAATTTCTAAGTCTGAGGACTTGTGTTTTGTTTAATAAAACAACTAAGTGAATGAATCACCTAGGTGGAATGGAAGGAATGGTTTGTGTTGAGTGGTTACACAAGGCCAGGGGACTGGTGAACCTTGTGTATCACACTTGTGGATGGACACCCAGGAACAAAGAGATTTGAGATGTCAAATGTTGAGAAGCTTCAAGTGCAGCCACTTGGCATTATGGGCTCTGCCTGGATCATATAGGTTGCAATAACTTAGCCAAATGGACAATTGGTGGTAGGGGTTGATAGGTTGGAACGCGTCAATTCTGTTCTAAGGGAAGGCCTCTGAAAGATCTTGTCTTGGTGAAACCAAGTCTTGTGGGGAAAGTGCACCACCTCTGCAGAGTGAAAAATCTAAGTACTTAGCCATGTCCCTGGTAAAGGACAATTTGAGCATCAAGACATGGAATCTATCAAGAATCTCCTCATCCCAATTTCTAAGTTAAAATCTTGTGGGTGAACAAGGGATTGAAGGATCACCAATTTCTATTGGGAGATGCCTTGGGAAAGATTTTGTCAAGCAAAAACTTAGTGATTTCAAATGATAAGGAAAAACTATTTTGAGCAAAGCAAGCCTAAGCTCCACCTAGCAAAATGCATATAGATGATAGACTCCACTATACTACCATAGTATCACTTGCCAATACAATTCAAATGTATTGACCCTTGTGGCTGTAACTTATTATGTTGCAGGTTTGTTTGATGTTAGTGAAGTCTATTGAGTAGGATTACAAGTCTACAACCAACATGTCTGCCTGTGGCACTTTGAAGATGAAGGACCCCATGCTATTGTTATATTCTGCTGCATTGTAATGAGATGGCCAAATGAGCTATGTAAGATGTAATAAATTATTTTATTCCTGGTTATAAAGTTGTATTATGACCTTTGTTTCTTGATATTACATCTTAACTGTGGAGGCTAGCTATTGATCCAGGGACTAGCATTGTAAACACAGGGATCTCTACCTTATTAAAGGTTGGGAACCTTAAAGATGGTATCAGAGCATTGTGTTGCCTGTAGGATTTGTAACCCTAGGATTGGACAAAACCCCTTAGAAAAATAGGAGTTGTATTTGTTCCAAAACTTATTTACAAACAATCTTGTAAACTCTTTCCTCAACCATTTTGGTTTTGATTCTACATCTCTTCTATTCCAAACTTGATGGACAAAGCCTACCCCATGGCCAAAGACTTCACCATGTGAAAGGACTTCATCAACTCTAGTGACTTCAACATCTTCAAGTGATTTCAACCTTATTCTCAACAAGGACTTCAACCTTGGATATCACTAAGGACTACAAGTGAGACAAGAAATATTACTCAAGAATTGAAGACTAAGGAAACACAACTTAGAGGGAATTGTCATCACCTTTGAAGTTTTGTGACCAATGCACAAGAAATTCTCCAAGGATACAAAAAAATCTTGTTCAAGAAGAATCAACTAGGAAGGATGGAAAGATTTCAAGTGAACCATATAGATGGACCACCATATTTAGTTTAAGTCAAACCCACCAACTTATGTGGTGTAACAAAAATATTTTTGGTTGCCTGAAAATGTGCTTGAAACTTGTTGTTTGAGTTGAATGCTTGTTTGTGATTGCTTGCACATTGCTTGTGATGTGTGTGATTAGAATTGATTCCTTAGAAAATCTTTTGCCTATTCTAATCCCAATCCAACCCAAACAGATGACTTGCCCAAGAAACTCCAACATCAAGGATGGTGACAACAACAACAACAACCAAGAGGACAACATGAGAGAACTCATAGTAACCCAAACCCAGTTGAACCAAGTGACATCTCAATTTATAGCCAACACTAGTGAGGTAGATCCAACCATGCAAAGGTTTTTGTAAACCCAAACCCAATTGTTGCATAAGGTGACAAATAAAATGATCAACATGGGAAACAACTCTTCCAAAGGAGTTTGTGACAACAAGGATGACAAAGATGATATTCTAGAAGGAACCCAAGCTTGCAATATTTTGTGGAGACAAGGGTCACACTTGCAAGGAGCATGAAGATCAATGCCCCAATTGTGAAGAGAAACATCCAACTGACCAATGCCCCACATCTCAAGCTACTTGTTACATATGTGAAGGAAATAATCATGTCCCTATCCAATTCCCCATCTATTCCATAGTTCAACAAAGGAAACAAGGTGGAGTGCAACAACTGATTGCAGATTACCATGAGAGAGCCAAGTCTACCAAGAAGCATGAAGACAAAGGAAAATCTCAGCTTGTACCTCCCAGCAATATGACTCAATTTAAAGGACCAAAGAGGAGACATATGTATTATCCAAGGAATAAGAAAAGGTCAAGGAGACCAGGAAACTTTCCTACCTTTGAGATAACATATGAAGAACATGAACTAGAAGCACTCCTAGCTTTGGAGAAACCCAAGAAGAAGAAGTATAAGGAAATTAGCCAAGTGTGGTGCAACAACTGCAAAGAGCTAGGCCATTATGTGTCAACTTGTCCACAGAAGATACGTGAAGAACTCAATCTTATCACATGTTACAATTGTGGTAACCAAGGACATTATGCAAGAAATTTTCCAGAAAAGATGAAGCACAAGATAAAGCCTATGAAGGATCTCAGCCTTGTCACATGTTTCAAGTGTGGAAACAAAGGACACTATGCAGATGTTTGCCCAGAGAGATTTCAACAAGATCCCAAGCAAACCAAGATGTAATTTAGTTGGAAATTTTTTAAGGGTGGTAGTACCCTAGTTGTTTTGAAGCCAACTTGTAACCCCTAGCCTCCCCAAATCTCGGGACGAGATTTATTTTAAGGGTGGTAGCCTGTCACATCCCAAGATTTTCCAAATCTTGTAATGTGAAAAATAAATAAACAAAATAAAAGATTGTTGAATTTTAGGGTGAAAAGAAACTTTGTTTCTAAATGGAAACTTAAAATCCCATCTTGAACAAACTTTAATTAAAGTTTGCATTCAACAAAATCCAAATCAAGAGAAATGCATTCCTCATAAAATGCATCTAGAAATTTAAACACTTGGAAAATAAATCCAAACCCTAAACCCTAATGGAATAAAATCATTTCCAAGTTATCTCCAAACCTATGGATTTGATCCATATAAAAATCTATCATCAAACATTTATAAATGATCAAGAATGATAAATAGAAATATTATAAAATCATATAAATTTATTTCACTTAATTTGGAACCATAAATAAAATCTTATGAATATAATAAAATAAGGAAATTAAATTTCCAAAGCTAATAAAGAACCTAGCTATAAATCCATACCAAATGGTGAGAAAATAATCCAAAAGATATTTAAAAGGATAAATAAATATCAAATAAGATTTTACAAATTGGAATTACCAAGTTTGGATCAATAAATAAAAAGATATGGATTTTATAAGGTGAAGAAAGAAATATTAAATAAGGATTATTTAAGGACCAAATTAAATCTTGGCCTAATCTATTAAGCAAAGGGAATGAAAAGAATCCAAATCCAAATAAAATAAAAGGATAAAGAATTTCCAAAATAAAATAAAAATGTCATTAACCATTATATCCCTATTTTAATAAAGACAAATCTCTAATAAGAATAATTATATAATTCATGAGAAAATAGTATTTTGGAATTTACCCAAGTGAAATAAAAGTTGTTTAATTCAACTTAATTAAGATTAAAGAAATCTTCCAAATAAACTTTAGGGAATTAAAAAATATATTTAATTCCATGGGAATTCAATAAAAACCCAATTCAAATGATTTAAGAATCATATTAAATACTTGACAAATAAATCAAGATGAATTATTTGACACCCAAATAATCAAATAAAACTTACTGAAAGGTTTTGGAAGGATTTAGAATTCAAATGGGAATTAAAAACATTATTAAATCTTGAATAAATTAATACAAGGACCTACTTTAAATAATTAAAAAGGCACTAAAGGAATAAAAGATTTATTCTAATTTTGACTTCAGATTATGTTAGCAATCAGTGTTTGAATATACAAAAAAGTTGAGAGAAGTTTGAATTCAAATAGAGGTTTGAAAAGTTTAAACAAAATCAAAACATATTATTAGTAAAGGAAAAATAAAAACAATCTGAACAAATGTGAAAAGGAGCAGCCCAGCCAGCTAGCCCACTAAGCCCAACTCGCAGCCCACCTACACCCCCTCTGCCAAAGCGTTTTTTCACTCGACCTTACCCCCGCAGATACACTGACTACTGACCCCCACCTATCCTCTCTCTCTCTCACTGACAATGGACCCCAGCACCACGTCATCGTCTTCCTCCCCGCGATGAACTCGCTTGACCGTTTCTGCTGTTGATTTCTCGATTGAATTCGCATAAATGACCCAGTAAATTTCCCCTGCGACCATGCCTTCTTAATCGCCAGCATCTTCTCTTCATTTCCCCTTAGACACCGCGGCAAGAGAGCCCCCAGGTCGTCCCCATTATCACCTACACCGCCGCTACTTCCGACGCTTTCCGGCGGCAATTCCGGCCAACCCATGCCTCCCCTTGCTCCCTGGCACACACGAGCTTGCTTCCCACCTCCTGGCGAATCTCCCTGTAGCGCCAGCTCGCCTGCGCGTGCTCTGCAACGTCGACAGCATCTCCAACAGAGCAACGCCGCCGTCTGCTTCAACTCCGGCGACGCCTCCCCATAAGCCACGTCTCCCCCTCCACCTCTGGATGACCCTCCTACACTCACCACTCTCCCATGCATCTAACCATGCATTCATTTTTCTCCGGCGCGCTCTGTAGGTTCGCCAGCATCGACATCTGAGCGCAACCGACGGTGACCCCGACTCCGACGAGAAATTGACGACCACCGCGTACGCCCCTTGCCTTCTCGCGAGCACCTTGAGATTCAGCATCACTCCGCGAACTCGGTGAGCATCTCCTTTCCCTCTCTCACTTCCTGCATCGCCGGCAACGCCACCGCCAAGCCGCTCCTCCGCCAGTCGCCGCCGCCAGCGCCGATGCTTATTGGTGAAAGCAACAGGGACCGTTAGATTTTCATCTGATGGCTTGGATAGGTTGACTAATCGAAGGGGTAAGGATGAACCTGAGCCACTCGATCTAACTTAGATCCAACGCACCAGAGAGCGTGATCCAGACGAACTGGTACCAGCGAATAAAATCAAGACACGTGGCCCTGTTAGTAGATTTAAAACAGAAACTTGTCTATTTGATGTTCCAATTTGAAAAATCCATAACTTTCAAACCACACGTCCAAATTTTGCAAATTTTATATCAATGGATTCAGCAAAACAAGTACTTTCTGACCATTCACTTTGTTTATTAAAATGCTTCTGTTAAATTGATTGTTTTTGCAGAAACTTGTGTATGCATGTTTAGAATATAAAAATCGTTCTAAAATTATTTTTGAGATAAAACCTTTGGCAAATGGTTTGTTTTGAACCTACTGACCATATAAATCAATTTGTGGTTTCAAAAACATATTTGGTGAAGCAACGGAATAAAACCTTGAATTAAAGCAATTCTAGTCAAATAAAAATATGGTTTAATTGTTAAAAATGATTTTGGAGGAAAACCTTTGGGAAATGTTTTGATTTAAACTCTCTGACCCCAAGCACCAAGTTTTATGATTTGAAAATGTATTTGGTGAACCCTACAAAAATTATTACTTTGCTAAAGGCATTTTCAACCACATGAAATAATGTTTTGGTTTAAAAATGGTTTATGAAGTGAAATCTTTTGCAAATGGTTTTGCCACTTTACAAAATTACCAATAGGTGTTTTCAAATGTGTATGATCCATTAGAAACCACTTTTACAAATAAAACAATCTTTTGCATGTTTGCATGCATTGTTTTGTTTCTATCATTTTATGTGATGTTTTGCTTGAATGGTAGATTGAAATTGTGCCCTTGCTTGATTGAATTGAAGTGATTTGAAGAGTGTGATCATTGAAAAGACAAGGAGTGAACTTATATTCTCTACCAAAAAGGCAAGTCATGCTTCATACTTTTGTCCCATTATTTTAACTATGCATTAGTGATATTTCTAAGTAGGACTTGCATGGTATTTTTGCTAAGTATAAACTATGCCATGGGAAATCCTAGTAGATGAAACCTTAGTAGCATTTCCTAAGTTAAGATTCCTACTACTATCATGCTTAGCTTAACTAGTATAAAACAAGGGTGGAATATATATTCATGCTATTGAAAATTTCTAAGTCTGAGGACTTGTGTTTTGTTTAATAAAACAACTAAGTGAATGAATCACCTGGGTGGAATGTAAGGAATGGTTTGTGTTGAGTGGTTACACAAGGCCAGGGGACTGGTGAACCTTGTGTATCACACTTGTGGATGGCCACCCAGGAACAAAGAGATTTGAGATGTCAAATGTTGAGAAGCTTCAAGTGTAGCCACTTGGCATTATGGGCTCTGCCTGGATCATATAGGTTGCAATAACTTAGCCAAATGGACAGTTGGTGGTAGGGGTTGATAGGTTGGAACGCGTCCATTCTGGTCTAAGGGAAGGCCTCTGAAAGATCTTGTCTTGGTGAAACCAAGTCTTGTGGGCAAAGTGCACCACCTCTGCAGAGTGAAAAATCTAAGTACTTAGCCATGTCCCTGGTAAAGGACAATTTGAGCATCAAGACATGGAAGCTATCAAGAATCTCCTCATCCCAATTTCTAAGTTAAAATCTTGTGGGTGAACAAGGGATTGAAGGATCACCAATTTCTATTGGGAGATGCCTTGGGAAAGATTTTGTCAAGCAAAAACTTAGTGATTTCAAATGATAAGGAAAAACTATTTTGAGCAAAGCAAGCCTAAGCTCCACCTAGCCAAATGCATATAGATGATAGACTCCACTATACTACCATAGTATCACTTGCCAATACAATTCAAATGTATTGACCCTTGTGGCTGTAACTTATTATGTTGCAGGTTTGTTTGATGTTAGTGAAGTCTATTGAGTAGGATTACAAGTCTACAACCAACATGTCTGCCTGTGGCACTTTGAAGATGAAGGACCCCATGCTATTGTTATATTCTGCTGCATTGTAATGAGATGGCCAAATGAGCTATGTAAGATGTAATAAATTATTTTATTCCTGGTTATAAAGTTGTATTATGACCTTTGTTTCTTGATATTACATCTTAACTGTGGAGGCTAGCTATTGATCCAGGGACTAGCATTGTAAACACAGGGATCTCTACCTTATTAAAGGTTGGGAACCTTAAAGATGGTATCAGAGCATTGTGTTGCCTGTAGGATTTGTAACCCTAGGATTGGACAAAACCCCTTAGAAAAATAGGAGTTGTATTTGTTCCAAAACTTATTTACAAACAATCTTGTAAACTCTTTCCTCAACCATTTTGGTTTTGATTCTACATCTCTTCTATTCCAAACTTGATGGACAAAGCCTACCCCATGGCCAAAGACTTCACCATGTGAAAGGACTTCATCAACTCTAATGACTTCAACATCTTCAAGTGATTTCAACCTTATTCTCAACAAGGACTTCAACCTTGGATATCACTAAGGACTACAAGTGAGACAAGAAATATTACTCAAGAATTGAAGACTAAGGAAACACAACTTAGAGGGAATTGTCATCACCTTTGAAGTTTTGTGACCAATGCACAAGAAATTCTCCAAGGATACAAAAAAATCTTGTTCAAGAAGAATCAACCAGGAAGGATGGAAAGATTTCAAGTGAACCATATAGATGGACCACCATATTTAGTTTAAGTCAAACCCACCAACTTATGTGGTGTAACAAAAATATTTTTGGTTGCCTGAAAATGTGCTTGAAACTTGTTGTTTGAGTGGAATGCTTGTTTGTGATTGCTTGCACATTGCTTGTGATGTGTGTGATTAGAATTGATTCCTTAGAAAATCTTTTGCCTATTCTAATCCCAATCCAACCCAAACAGATGACTTGCCCAAGAAACTCCAACATCAAGGATGGTGACAACAACAATAACAACCAAGAGGACAACATGAGAGAACTCATAGTAACCCAAACCCAGTTTAACCAAGTGACATCTCAATTTATGGCCAACACTAGTGAGGTAGATCCAACCATGCAAAGGTTTTTGTAAACCCAAACCCAATTGTTGCATAAGGTGACAAATCAAATGATCAACATGGGAAACAACTCTTCCAAAGGAGTTTGTGACAACAAGGATGACAAAGATGATATTCTAGAAGGAACCCAAGCTTGCAATATTTTGTGGAGACAAGGATCACACTTGCAAGGAGCATGAAGATCAATGCCCCAATTGTGAAGAGAAACATCCAACTGACCAATGCCCCACATCTCAAGCTACTTGTTACATATGTGAAGGAAATAATCATGTCCCTATCCAATGCCCCATCTATTCCATAGTTCAACAAAGGAAACAAGGTGGAGTGCAACAACTGATTGCAGATTACCATGAGAGAGCCAAGTCTACCAAGAAGCATGAAGACAAAGGAAAATCTCAGCTTGTACCTCCCAGCAATATGACTCAATTTAAAGGACCAAAGAGGAGACATATGTATTATCCAAGGAATAAGAAAAGGTCAAGGAGACCAGGAAACTTTCCTACCTTTGAGATAACATATGAAGAACATGAACTAGAAGCACTCCTAGCTTTGGAGAAACCCAAGAAGAATAAGTATAAGGAAATTAGCCAAGTGTGGTGCAACAACTGCAAAGAGCTAGGCCATTATGTGTCAACTTGTCCACAGAAGATACGTGAAGAACTCAATCTTATCACATGTTACAATTGTGGTAACCAAGGACATTATGCAAGAAATTGTCCAAAAAAGATGAAGCACAAGATAAAGCCTATGAAGGATCTCAGCCTTGTCACATGTTTCAAGTGTGGAAACAAAGGACACTATGCAGATGTTTATCCAGAGAGATTTCAACAAGATCCCAAGCAAACCAAGATGTAATTTAGTTGGAAATTTTTTAAGGGTGGTAGTACCCTAGTTGTTTTGAAGCCAACTTGTAACCCCTAGCCTCCCCAAATCTCGGGACGAGATTTATTTTAAGGGTGGTAGCCTGTCACATCCCAAGATTTTCCAAATCTTGTAATGTGAAAAATAAATAAACAAAATAAAAGATTGTTGAATTTTAGGGTGAAAAGAAACTTTGTTTCTAAATGGAAACTTAAAATCCCATCTTGAACAAACTTTAATTAAAGTTTGCATTCAACAAAATCCAAATCAAGAGAAATGCATTCCTCATAAAATGCATCTAGAAATTTAAACACTTGGAAAATAAATCCAAACCCTAAACCCTAATGGAATAAAATCATTTCCAAGTTATCTCCAAACCTATGGATTTGATCCATATAAAAATCTATCATCAAACATTTATAAATGATCAAGAATGATAAATAGAAATATTATAAAATCATATAAATTGATTTCACTTAATTTGGAACCATAAATAAAATCTTATGAATATAATAAAATAAGGAAATTAAATTTCCAAAGCTAATAAAGAACCTATCTATAAATCCATACCAAATGGTGAGAAAATAATCCAAAAGATATTTAAAAGGATAAATAAATATCAAATAAGATTTTACAAATTGGAATCACCAAGTTTGGATCAATAAATAAAAAGATATGGATTTTATAAGGTGAAACTTTGAAGATGAAGGACCCCATGCTATTGTTATATTTTGTTGCATTATGATGAGATAGCCAAATGAGCTATGTAAGATGTAATAAATTATTTTATTCCTGGTTATAAAGTTGTATTATGACCTTTGTTTCTTGATATTACATCTTAACTGTGGATTCTATCTATTGATCTAGGGACTAGCATTGTAAACACAGGGATCTCTACCTTATTAAAGGTTGGGAACCTTACAATATACCTAAATTGGATATTTCCAATCTTTTATTTTCTGCCAAATATATTTTATAGATTCTCTTTCAGCATTTCCTTTTCCTTTTAAAAGAATCTATCAACATCAAAAGTGGCGCCATATACATGACACATAGTCCAAAGCGTGTATGTTCAAATAATAATACCTTTGGACTTGCACTTTGAAGTAGATCACCATCATCAAAATGATCGGTATTCTTTCAAAAATCCATTCTTTAGTAATCTTTTAGTGTAGTAAATATTTTACATACATCTTCTATTCATCCTTATCATGACGACTTTCATGATCAAGCTACTGTAGCTTATAAAGGCGTATCATGAGTATAACATTACTTTCCAAAACCCTTTTTGGATGATTAGGATGTCTAACATCTCCAACCTTCGCAAATTCTCATCCAATATGAGAACATATATTATACTCTATCATATTGCAACCAAAATATTGTTTTAGATATCGTTATATCTTCCACACATGATGGTTTCTGAAATAATTCTTTTAGCTGCTAGATAAACTTGATATTAAAACAATCAAGAATCATGGAGGCAAACATGATACTTCAGATACTAACGCTGGAATTGTTACTCTCGATTTAATACCAACTATTAAATTTCACTGAGTAAATAGAGTTTTCTGAAAGTTTGCAATAGGACTTTAAACTTTAGAATCACACTCAACACCATACGATACCAGTTCGTAAAGTATATATCCAGAATTCTATAGTTCTATTATCTCAATTACAACTATGCATAAGGTGGTGAACGAATGCCAATGACTACAACAAATTATGCAAATTCACTTTGATTTAATTTATGATAAATAGAGTTCTACTAATCCAAATTAGAAATGAACTCCCACTCAAAAACGACATCCCTCGTGCCTTTTTGGTGATTACATGAACCAAATCCACTACACCAAGTCTGATCATCACGTGAGTCGGTGTAGCTTCAAAAGCGAGCATCCATATGGTCATCATATCAAAGCATATGACTCATGCTTAACCTTTTGGTCCATGTTCCGAGGCCATGTCTGTACATGCTAGGCTCGCCAAGTAAGAACCTTAGTATTCGCGTGTGTAACTATCTTACACCCGAGATATGCTCATGGATTCAAGTACACCCGATCATCACGTGATGTCTTGAAGCGACGAAACATTGTCGGTGCATACTTAAGGAAGAACACATTTTTATCTTGATACTAAATGAGGGATCATCTTATTATGCTAATAAAATTCCAAACAAGCAATATAAGATGCAATCAAACATCACATGTTAATAAGTGAAAAGATATGGTTCCCGCATATGATCTCCATCATGTGCACCGTGGCATGATCTCTATCATACCTTTATGTGTAAGGCCAAGGTCTATGGAACCTACACGTTATGTGTGTTGTAAGAGTATCATCTTATACTTCTACTTACAACATCACCATATCATAACACTACCCAACAACAATCTAAACTAGACGCCTCTAATTTATCCATTGCAAGTTTTACGTGGCTTAGGGCTTTCGAAGATAGAACCGTTCTTATCTACGAACATGAACCACAACGAGGATAACCAAATTGTTGACAACTCGTTGCAAATTAGATATTGACTATAGCAGGAGAGACAGACACCCGCTAGCCACTTATGCAAACTAGTTGCATGTCAAGCGTGGAACAGGTCTCATGTGCGAGGACATGTAAAGTTTGTCCGGGCCGCTTCATCCCACTATGCCATCAATATCCAAAGTACAACTAAGAAGCAATAAAATGATCATCATCGCCCACATACTCATATGTGTATTACCCGTGCAAAGTATCTACGCATAGATCCGGCTCTGATACCACTGTAGGGTTTGCAGAATAGAAAACAAAAAAATTCCTACGATGGGAACATCTAAGTACTGTAAGATCCCTCCTTTATAAACGAAAAGGATCCCTGTGATTGCAATGCTAGTCCCTAGATCAATGCTAGCATCCACAGTTTAAGATGAAGTACACAGAAACAAATGTCATTATTACAGTCATTCTAGAGATAAACATAGTCTTTACAACTCCATGGCCACAGGCCTAGTACAGGAGTTTAAATAAGTAAATAGATAAAAGTCTTCATCTTCATGTGCCACAGGAAAACATGTTGAGTGTAGACTCATGACTCCTAATCCTTATCAGAGTAACCTGCAACATCACAAGTTACAGCCACAGTGGGTCAATACATTGGAATAGTATGGGCAAATGATACCTTAGTATATTATTGGTGGACTACATACTATATGCAATTTGGCTAAGTGTATCTTAGGCTTGCTTTGCTCAAAATAGGTTTTACCTATTAGTTGAAATCACTAAGTTTTTCTTTGTCAAAACTTTTCCCAAGGAACCACAAACAGACATTGAGGTCCTTCACCCTTGTTCAACCACAAGTTTTAATTAGAAATTGGGATGAGGAGATTCTTGATAGCTTCCATGTCTTGATGCTCAAGTTGTCCTTTTCCAGGGACATGGCTAAGTACTTAGATTCTTCCATCTGCAGAGGTTGTGCACTTTCCCCACAAGACTTGATTTTCACCAAGACAGGACCTTTCAGAAGGCTTCCCTTAGACCAAATGGACGCGTTCCAACCTATCATCCCACTACCACCAACTGTCCAAATGGCTAATTCTTGCAACCTATGTGATCCAGGCAGAGCCCATATTGCCAAGTGGATGCACTAGAAGCTTCTTAACATTTGGCCTCTCAAATCCTTTTGTTCCTGGGTGGCTTTCCACAAGTGAGATACACAAGGTAAACCATAGAAATGGGCCTTGTGTAACCACTCAACATAAACCATTCATTCCATTCCACCCAGGTGTTTCATTCACTTAGTTGTTTTATTAAGTAAAAACTCAAGTCCAAAGACTTAGAAATATTTTATCATAGCATGAATATTTCACCACCCTTGTTTGCTACTAGCTAGGCTAATCATGGCATAGATAAGCATCTTAACTTAGAAATTTCTAGCAATTCTACAACTACTAGGATTTCCCAAGTATAGCATATAAGCAAAAATATAACCATGCAAGACTTAGCAAAATACTTCTAATGCATAGTAGAAAACATAGGGATAAAAATATCATGAAGCACCACTTGACTTGGTAGGTTGGAGAGTAGCTACACTCCTCACAATCACAATCACTATTGGCACCAAAATCTACACATAAAATCATAGCCACAAATCACATACAAAATAAATACAAGCAAAAATATATGGATGCAGGCAACATGATATGTGATGATTTTCTAAACTCAACAATACAAGTGCACAGTACTGGTTCATAAACAAGTTCAAAACTTGCCAAAAAACATTTATTTAAACACTAAAACCTTTCTCAAATAATTTATATACACAAAATAGGCCTACACATGTTTCTATAAATAAAACCATTTTAACAGAAACAAAACATTAAAAACATTGCATATTTGGAAAGGGCTTGCTCTTCTGATTCCATTGATATAAAATTTGTCAAATTTGAACGTGAGAAACAAAAGTTATGGCTAAAAGAAAATCAAACATCTAATAGATTCAAATTCTGATTTTAAATCTAACTAGCAGACACGCGGCGTGTTTCTATTGGCTGATACCGGTTCGGGCGGATCGATCAACGAGAGCCACACGATTTAAGTGAAGATGCACAGCCAGATCTAGCACGTACCCTTTCGTTAAGTGAATCTAACGCAGTCGATGGATCTAGATCTAACGGTCTGCGATCAAGCGACCACAGATGGGCGGCGCTGGCGGTGGCAACTGGCGGCGGCGAGCTCTGTCTACGGCGGCGCGACGCTACAGGGGGTTCTGGGGTCGTCGAAGACGCTTACCAGGTTCGTAGCGATGCACTGATGCTCAACATGGCGACGGCTTGGCAAGGGGCGCACGGACACGGCTGCACAGGCTCGTCGGAGTTGCTGACAGCGTCGAGCTCGGGTGGACGGCGACGTTGGCGACGCTCCTGGTCACCCTAGCATGAATAAAAGGCATCAGGAGATGCGCAAGGCTACGGCGAACACGTTCGTGTGAATCAGAGGCGAAGGGGAACAAGGGGCTCACCGAATTTAGTCGCTGGAGTTGGAGACGTCGTCGGGAGCTTGCTGCGCTTGATGGAGTCGACGACCTGGGGCGGTATAGGATGAACCAACGTTGTCAGAAGGTGCGCAAGGAAGTTGCGAATCTGTCTGCACGGACTAGAGGAGAAGGGGCGCACGAGGCTCACCGGGATTGGTCGCCGGAGTGGGCTCTGTCTGCGGCGGTCCAAGGGCGATTGCGGGCAGCCTGGTCGCGGAGTGGTGGCGGTAGGTGAGGGGAAATGCCCGCGGTCCAGAGGGGGTTAAGTAGGCAGAAGGGGGGCGGCAATTACGCGCAGAATCAATGGCAATTAATCCTGCAGTGACTGCGGCGAGGTAACGGCGAAGCGAGCGCCTCGGCCGCGCATGATTGACGACGATGACGACGTGGTCATAGGGTCCACTTGTCAGCGAGTGAAACAGAGAGGAGGTGGGGTCAGGCGGTCAGCGACTTGGCGGGTTTGTCTGTGAGTGAGAGAGATAGAGGGGGAACCCGGGTGGGCTTAGTGGGCTGGTTCTGTCGTTGGGCTAGATAGGTGGCGCCGGCCCTTTTCTATTTCTTTTCTCCTTTTCTTTTTATGTTTTCAATTTCAGGAATCAAATTCAAATGATTTGAAAAGCTGTTTGAATTCAAATATTTTCAGGATTTTTGTAAAGTGCAATACTCACAAATTTGGACATAAATCCAAGTGGTCACCTTGAATTGGCCTGGTCACTTGGAATAAAACAAAATAAGCAGTGGCATAGCACTAGTTTGAATAGGTTTTGAAATTGGTTTTCAAATCATATTTGTTTTGAAACTTTGGTTTAAATCTTAGCAATCTAGCAATACAACATGAGAGCAATAAGACAACAAAGTTTGGTTCAATGAACAACAATATCTCATTGGAGAGTAGCATTTGTTTCAAATGCTGATCACATAAAATAATGAGCTCATATTCTCCTGTTTTTGAATTGATTTGTTTGAAATGAATTCTACATGATCATGGATGCATGGATGATATGCATGAGTTTGAAACATGATTTTAGGGATGTTACAAATCTAACCCCCTTAAGGTGATTCTCGCCCTCGAGATTTGGATTGGCTAGCAAATAGGTGAGGGTGATCTTTCCGAAGATCATCTTCTGTTTCCCATGTTGCTTCTTCTTCGGAATGATGGTTCCATTGAACTTTACAGAACTTAATAGTCTTAGCCCGAGTAACTCTTTTTGCGGTCTCAAGAATCTTGATAGATTTCTCCTCATAAGTGAGGTCACTCTCCAATTGAACCTCTTCCAAAGGTATAGTATCCTTCAAAGAAGTCTCTTCCATTTCCGGATGACATTTCTTAAGTTGACTCACATGAAACACATTATGAACAGCTGACAGAGACTCTGAAAATTCAATCTCATAGGCTACTTCTCCTTTGCGACTGAGAATCTTGAATGATCCAACATATCTTGGGTCCAATTTACCTTCGAGACCAAATCTCTTCACTCCACGAAGTGGTGACACTCTAAGATAAGCTCTATCACCAACTTCATAGGTGACTTCTCTACGCTTAGGATCTGCGTAACTTTTTCTGTCGGGACTGTGCTATCTTTAATCTATCCTTAACCAGCTTGACTTTCTCTTCAGCTTCTTTGATAAGTTCTGGTCCGAACAAACTTCTTTCTCCCACACCATTCCATAGCAATGGGGTGGTACATTTTCTCCCATAGAGAAACTCAAATGGTGCCATATCAATGCTGGCTTGATAGCTGTTATTGTAAGAGAATTCCGCGTAAGGCAGACTTTCATCCCAACTGGCTCCATAGTCTAGGGCACATGCCCCCAACATATCTTCAAGAATCTGATTAGTCATTTCTGTTTGTCCATCAGTTTGAGGATGAAAAGCAGTGCTGAATCCCAACCTCGTTCCCAATGACTCATGTAATTGCCTCCAAAAATGAGAAGTGAATTGGGTTCCTCTATCAGACACAATACTCTTGGGTACTCCATGTAGACATACAATTCTACTCATATAGATCTTGGCCAATTTAGCACTTGTGTAAGTTGTCTTCACGGGTATCAAATGAGCCACTTTAGTTAGGCGATCCACTACTACCCAAATAGAATCATATCCTGACCGGGTCCTTGGCAATCCGGTAATGAAATCCATACGAATCTTGTCCCACTTCCAATCAGGAATAGGTAGTGGTTGAAGCAAACCTGCTGGTTTCTGATGTTCCGCTTTCACTCTACTACACACATCACACAAAGAAATATGTTCTGCGATGTCCTTCTTGAGATTATTCCACCAAAATCTTTCTTTCATATCCATGTACATCTTGGTGTTACCCGGATGAATAGAATATGGTGAGTTGTGTGCTTCTTGTAAAATCAGTTTCCGAAACTCCGGATCTTGTGGAACACAGATACATTTTCCATGCCATAAAGTACCATGTTCATCTTCATGGAATCCTTTGGCTTTTCCCTTACCAATCTTTTCCTTAATCTCTTCAATTTCCTTATGAGTCTTCTGGGCTTCTTTGATCTTGTCCAGCAAAGTTGGTTGAACACCCAAAGACATGAGATGTCCTTTAGGCACAATCTCCAATTTGAGGTCTCTAAATTGGGCACACAGATCATCTGGCAGTTCTCCCTTGGTGAGGCCATTCACAAAAACCTTACGGCTTAGAGCATCTGCTACAACATTTGCTTTACCGGGGTGGTATTGCAAACTCAAGTTATAGTCCTTGATGAGTTCTAGCCATCTTCTTTGTCTCATGTTAATTTATTTCTGGGTGAAGATATACTTCAAACTCTTGTGGTCAGTGAACACTTCACATCGCTTTCCCAAAAGATAGTGTCTCCATGTTTTGAGTGCATGAACAACAGAGGCTAACTCTAAATCATGAGTAGGGTAGTTTACTTCATGAGTTTTGAGTTGTCTCGAGGCATAAGCCAAACTTTTCCTTCTTGCATAAGTACTGCATTCAAACCATGATGAGATGCATCACAATACACTTGGAAATCCTTCACCAAATCTGGCAGACATAAGACTGGTGTTGTCGCAAGTCTCTTCTTCAATTCTTGAAAGCTGAGTTCACAACCTTCAGACCAAGAAAATTTCTTGTCTTTCTTTAGCAACTCTGTCATAGGCTTAGCTACCTTGGAGAAATTCTCAGTGAATCTTCTATAGTAACCAGCTAAGCCAAGGAAACTACAAACTTCTTTCACTTACTTGGGAGATTCCCATTCAGTTATAGCTGAAACTTTAGCAGGATCAACCGCTACACCATCTCCTAACACAACGTGCCCAAGAAATCCAACTTCATTCAACCAGAATTCACACTTGCTGAATTTGGCATATAGTTTATGCTCTCTAAGTTTCTCAAGTATGAAACGCAAATGTCCTTCATGTTCTTCTTTGCTCTTGGAGTAAATTAAAATGTCATCGATGAAAACGACAACAAACTTATCAAGAAATTCCATGAACACCTTGTTAATCATATTCATAAAGTATGCTGGTGCATTGGTCAAACCGAATGGCATCACGGTATACTCATACAATCCATACCTTGTGGTGAAAGCTTTTTTAGGTATGTCTTGCTCTCTTATCTTGAGTTGGAAATAACCTGACCGAAGATCAATTTTCGAGAACACACAAGCTCCTTCTAACTGATCAAACAAGTCATTGATTCTAGGCAAAGGATATTTGTTCTTGATAGTCACCTCATTGAGTGAACGGTAATCTATACATAACCTTTGACTTCTATCCTTCTTTTCCACAAAAAAAACTGGGGCTCCCCAAGATGAAGAACTTGGTTGAATAAATCCTTTCTGCAACTGCTCTCCAAGTTGTTTCTTGAGTTCTTTCAGTTCATCAACTGACATCTTGTACGGTCTCTTTGCTATTGGTACAGACCCTGGTAGCAAATCGATAAGAAACTCCACATCTCTATCTGGTGGCATTCCCCGCAATTCTTCCGGAAACACATCTGGATATTCTCTCACAATTGGTACACTGTCTATGCTAACCCCCTTAAGAGAATTTAGCATACTCCTTTTTGCTTCAAAGTTGGTCTTGAATCTGATCCTTTTATTTTCTGGAGTTGTGAGTGACACAGTATGGTTGGCACAATCTATCACTCCCTTGTGCTTAGTCATCCAGTCCATTCCTAGAATGACATCCAATCCTTGGGAGTTTAGGATTATCAAGTTAACAGGAAACTTATACTTTCCAAACTCTATGACTAGATCATGACACCCTGAATTCACTATCATTTCTCCGCCAGGAGAACTTACTTTTATAGGACACCCAATAGTTTCTACCGGTAGTTCATTTCTTTCAACAAATGCTCTTGATATGAATGAATGAGATGCACCAGTATCAAAGAGAACAAATGCTGGAACAGAATTGAGTTTGAACTTACCAGCAACAGCATCAGGCTCCTCATAAATTTCCTCCACATTGATGTGGTTCACTTGTCCCTTTTGAAAAGGGTTGGGCTTGTTGGGTCCTTCAACTTTCTTTTCTGGGCATTCATTTGCATAATGCCCCATCTTCTTGCACTTGAAACACTCAACCTGACTAATATCCTTCTTGACAGGCTGGCTTCCACTGCCACTTCCACTACCACTGTGGTGGCTCTTGTATCCACCCTTGTGATTCTTGTACTTGTCATTGTCATGACTACGGTGATGCTTGTTGTCATGATGACGGTTGTGGTTGTGGTTCTTGTTGAATTTCCCATGCTTATGGGATCCTGAGCTTCCACTATCATCATAATGGGAACGCTTGTGAGACGATCCCGAGCTGTGCTTGTCCGAGTGCTTTCTCTTTCTACTCTCAACTTGCTTCATTTTGTTCTCCAAAATAGCAGCCTTATCACAAAGAGACTGGTATGTGGGAACATAGGCCACTGATAGCTGCAGGTTCAGTTCATCATTCAGCCCTTCAAGGAACTTTTCCTTCCTCTTAGCATCAGTGTCAACTTCATCCGATGCATAACGCACCAGATTGTTGAACTCTTCAATATATTCAGCCACGCTGCGGTGGCGCTGCTTCAGATTATGAAACTCTTTCTTCTTCAAACTATCACTCCGGATGAGATGTGAGAAGTACGAAAACCATCTTCAAAGATAGCCCATGTCACATCTTCAATGGGAGTGGTGATCTAGAAGTTATCCCACCAAGTCGCGGCTGGTCCTTCTAAAAAATGTGCTGCAAATCTGACTTTTTCTGCATCAGTACAACCTACTGTTACCAAGTCCTTGTTCACAGAGCGTAGCCAATCATTGGCCACCATAGGATCATTTGTTCCTGAGAACTTTGCTGGCCTCAATCTCAAGAACCTGGTAAGCATGTCAAAACCCGGTGGGTTGTTGTTGTTGTTGTTATTATTATTGTTGTTATTGTTGTTGTTGTTGTTGTTGTTGTTCTGGTTCTGGATGAACATAGTCATCATCTGCATCAGCTGAGTCTGAACTGTCATCATTTGCTGCATCTTAGGGGTGATGTTGTTGTTGGGGTTGGGATTGGCACGACGGGGAGGCATCTGTGGTTTGTTCAATAGAGATAAGAATGAGATACCCATAGATGCTATCATGCATAATACATCACATAAACAATCATCAAGCATGCATCATAATGATAATAGTTCAACAACAAAAACGACAAGTTTGCAAAGTAAACACACCAATAACAATCCATCCACATGTTGGATGGTCATTGTGACTCAAATAAAGTATGATAAATAAATGATAAATGAGTAGTCATCACTACTCCTCGACATCAACCTCCTCCTCAACAAAGGTAAGACCTGCATTCTCCATAGCGGTCTTGTATTCCTCGACATTGGTGGTCAAGATCTCTACTTTGGCTTTGAGAGCCCTCTTCTGAGAACGAAGCCTCTCAATCACAGTCTGCTGATGCTCGAGCTCGAAGTCCTTGGCCTCCAGTTCTGTAGTCATGTCCTGAATCCTCTTGTTCCTATCTTGGACTCGCTTCTATTGACTCTTGAACTTTCTGTCCTGACTCTCGAACTTTGCCTCCATCTCCTTGACTTTCTCATCTTGCTCCGCGAAGATCTTGTCCTTCTCACGAAGCTGCACCTGGAGTTCGTCATTGCTGAGCATGACGTTGGTCCTATCAGTGTCCACGTGCCTAAGAAGAACCTCTAAGTCCTGGAGGTATAGACGAATCGGCTCTGCTGTCTCCCTCGAAGTGTCCTCGAAGTCGATGGCCTCTCCATCCTCATCACTTCTACCAAAGGCGTGTAAGTGAGTACCTCTAACCTGTCGTGAGTGCCTCCCTAACAGACGTCCAATCAAGTCCTGCATGACTACCTCTAGGCCTCTCTCCTTGTCATCATGCATGAGCTTGAAGATGATAGCCTCCGTGGTAGGCTCAGTCTGGCGTCCGGGCTGATTGACCTTGAAACCCCAAAGGTCTTTCCTCTCAAACTTGGTGAGGGGAAGCACCATGATGGTAGGAAGAGGGAGATTGAGCAAAGTAGTGAACTCAATAATACGAGGACCAAAGCGAGTTCCCTGGAACTCCTCAACAATGCTGATGGTAACATTAGGCATCTATTTATAAGATAGAAATAGTTAGGAACAACACAATTTAAGATAAAACACAAGGCAAAGCAT
Source organism: Avena atlantica (assembly GCA_910589765.1). Taxonomy (NCBI): domain Eukaryota; kingdom Viridiplantae; phylum Streptophyta; class Magnoliopsida; order Poales; family Poaceae; genus Avena; species Avena atlantica. The sequence goes on from OU342738.1 coordinate 230,536,406, forward strand.
CACATACATATCTTTGGAAATCAAAACACACAAGTCATGGCATACATGGATCCATTACAACAACCAAGGTTCAACTTATTTTAAGCAACATTTGGAAAATAAGGTGATAAGTGGTGGTCCAACTAACGAAGTACGTTACAATCCCAACTCACTTGATATGTTGGCTAATACAATATTTCTAGAAGCAATCAGTCTATCTTGAGCACATGACTCCATTACTAAGTCTATAATGTCTCCTCTTAAGGTTTGGTTGGTAGCCTCCAACTCTTGGGTATGTTTCTTCTCTTCCTTTAGGTCATTTTGGATGTTGAGCATTCTGCACTTGACTCTTTCACCAAGTTCTTTGATGGTATTCCAAGCTGCATCCCTTGCTCAATCAAAGAATGTAGTGTGCACCACTGAATTGGTGAACATGCAGAATCCAGATTCTTTGTGGTTGTCTTCCTTGTTTTTATACAAGTGAAGTTGCACCCACCAGTACTCAACTCCTTCATCCATCACAGGAAAACCTTTGTACACATTTGCACCATGTATTTCCATTGCAACCATGAGGTCCTTGAGAGCCTTGGGAAACTCTGTCTCACACTCCAAAGTCATTGTCATGAGTGGTCCTTTCCTTACGGCTTCGTTGATGGAGTTCATCTACAAATAAAGATGAGAAAGAAGATTAGAAAAGTTTACGAGAAGAATAGACAAGTGTAGAAGTTGTTGAAAAAATTTCCTTAGTGGTTTCCAATCCTAGGGTCATAATCCTACAGGCAACACAGTGCTCTGATACCATCTGTAAGATCCCTCCTTTATAAAGGAAAAGGATCCCTGTGATTGCAATGCTAGTCCCTGGATCAATGCTAGCATCCATAGTTTAAAATGAAGTACACAGAAACAAAAGTCATTATTACAGTCATTCCAGAGACAAACATAGTCTTTACAACTCCATGGCCACAGGCCTAGTACAAGAGTTTAAATAAGTAAATAGATAAAAGTCTTCATCTTCATGTGCCATAGGCAAACATGTTGAGTGTAGACTCATGACTCCTAATCCTCATCAGAGTAACCTGCAACATCACAAGTTACAGCCACATTGGGTCAATACATTGGAATAGTATTGGCAAATGATACCTTAGTATATTATTGGTGGACTACATACTATATGCAATTTGGCTAAGTGTAGCTTAGGCTTGCTTTGCTCAAAATAGGTTTTACCTATTAGTTGAAATCACTAAGTTTTTCTTTGTCAAAACTTTTCCCAAGGAACCACCAACAGACATTGAGGTCCTTCACCCTTGTTCAACCACAAGTTTTACTTAGAAATTGGGATGAGGAGATTCTTGATAGCTTCCATGTCTTGATGCTCAAGTTGTCCTTTTCCAGGGACATGGCTAAGTACTTATATTCTTCCATCTCCAGAGGTTGTGCACTTTCCCCACAAGACTTGATTTTCACCAAGACAGGACCTTTCAGAAGCCTTCCCTTAGACCAAATGGACGCGTTCCAACCTATCATCCCACTACCACCAACTGTCCAAATGGCTAAGTTCTTGCAACCTATGTGATCCAGGCAGAGCCCATATTGCCAAGTGGCTGCACTAGAAGCTTCTTAGCATTTGGCCTCTCAAATCCCTTTGTTCTTGGGTGGATTTCCACAAGTGAGATACACAAGGTAAACCATAGAAATGGGCCTTGTGTAACCACTCAACATAAACCATTCCTTCCATTCCACCCAGGCGTTTCATTCACTTAGTTGTTTTATTAAGTAAAAACTCAAGTCCAAAGACTTAGAAATATTTTATCATAGCATGAATATTTCACCACCCTTGTTTGCTACTAGCTAGGCTAAGCGTGGCATAGATAAGCATCTTAACTTAGAAATTTCTAGCAATTCTACAACTACTAGGATTTCCCAAGTATAGCATATAAGAAAAAATATAACCATGCAAGACTTAGCAAAATACTTCTAATGCATAGTAGAAAACATAGGGATAAAAATATCATGAAGCACCACTTGCCTTGGTAGGTTGGAGAGTAGCTACACTCCTCACAATCACAATCACTATTGGCACCAAAATCTACACATAAAATCATAGACATTTATTTAAACACTAAAACCTTTCTCAAATAATTTATATACACAAAATAGGCCTACACATGTTTCTGTAAATAAAACCATTTTAACAGAAACAAAACATTAAAAACATTGCATATTTGGAAAGGGCTTGCTCTTCTGATTCCATTGATATTAAATTTGTCAAATTTGAACGTGGGAAACAAAAGTTATGGCTAAAACAAAATCAAACATCTAATAGATTCAAATTCTGATTTTAAATCTAACTAGCAGACACGCGGCGTGTTTCTATTGGCTGATACCGGTTCGGGCGGATCGATCAACGAGAGCCACACGATTTAAGTGAAGATGCACAGCCAGATCTAGCGCGTACCCTTTCGTTAAGTGAATCTAACGCAGCCGATGGATCTAGATCTAACGGTCCGCAATCAAGCGACCACAGACGGGCGGCGCTGGCGGTGGCAACTGGCGGCGGCGAGCTCTGTCTACGGCGGCGCGGCGCTACAGGGGGTTCTGGGGTCATCGGAGACGCTTACCAGGTTCGTAGCGATGCACTAATGCTCAACGTGGCGACGGCTTGGCAAGGGGCGCACGGACACGGCTGCACGGGCTCGTCGGAGTTGCTGACAGCGTCGGGCTCGGGTGGACGGCGACGTTGGCGATGCTCCTGGTCACCCTAGCATGAATAAAAGGCATCAGGAGATGCGCAAGGCTACGACGAACACGTTCGTGTGAATCAGAGGCGAAGGGGAACACAGGGCTCACCGAATTTAGTCGCCGGAGTTGGAGACGTCGTCGGGAGATTGCTGCGCTTGATGGAGTCGACGACCTGGGGCGGTATAGGATGAACCAACGGTGTCAGAAGGTGCGCAAGGAAGTTGCGAATCTGTCTGCACGGACTAGAGGAAAAGGGGCGCATGAGGCTCACCGGGATTGGTCGCCGGAGTGGGCTCTATCTGCGGCGATGCAAGGGCGATTGCGGGCAGCCTGGTGGTGGAGTGGTGGCGCTAGGTGAGGGGAAATGCCCGCGGTGTAGAGGGGGTTAAGTAGGCAGAAGGGGGGCGGCGATTACGTGCAGAATCAATGGCAATTAAGCCCGCAGTGACTGTGGCGAGGTAACGACGGAGCGAGCGCCTCGGCCGCGCGTGATTGACGATGATGACGACGTGGTCGAAGGGTCCACTTGTCAGCGAGTGAAACAGAGAGGAGGTGGGGTCAGGCGGTCAGCGACTTGGCGGGTTTGTCTGCGAGTGAGAGAGAGAGAGAGAGGGGGAACCCAGGTGGTCTTAGTGGGCTGGTTCTGTCGTTGGGCTAGATAGGTGGTGCCGGCCCTTTTCTATTTCTTTTCTCCTTTTCTTTTTCTGTTTTCAATTTCAGGAATCAAATTCAAATGATTTCAAAAGCTGTTTGAATTCAAATCTTTTCAGGATTTTTGTGAAGTGCAATACTCACAAATCTGGACATAAAACCAAGTGGTCACCTTGAATTGTCCTGGTCACTTGGAAAAAAACAAAATAAGCAGTGGAATAGCACTAGTTTGAATAGGTTTTGAAATTGGTTTTCAAATCATATTTGTTTTGAAACTTTGGTTTAAATGTTAGCAATTGTTAGACCCCTCCTTTATAAAGGATAGGATCCCTGTGATTGCAATGCTAGTCCCTGGATCAATGCTAGCATCCACAGTTTAAGATGAAGTACACAGATACAAAGGTCGTTTATTACATTCATTCCAGAGATAAACATAGTCTTTTACAACTCAGGGCCAAAGGCCTAATACAAGAGTTTATGGAATAAGTAAATAAACATAAGTCTTCATCTTCATGTGCCACAGGCAAGCATGTTGAGTGTAGACTCATGACTCCTATTCATCATCGGAGTAACCTGCAACATCACAAGTTACAGCCACAGAGGGTCAATACTTTGGAATAGTATTGGCAAGTGATACCTTAGTATATGTTAAGTGGACTATATTACTATATGCATTTTGGCTAAGTGTAGCTTGGCTTGCTTTGCTTGAAAATAGGTTTTTCCTATTAGTTGAAAACTCTAAGTCCTTCTTTGTCAAAAACATTCCCAAGGAACCACCAATAGACATTGGGGTCCTTCACCCTTGTTCACCCACAAATTTTTACTTAGAAGTTGGAGTGATGAGATTCTTGTAGCTTCCATGTCTTGATGCTCAAAAGTGTCCATTTCCTTGGACTAGGCTAAGTACTTAGGTTTTCCATCTGCAGAGGTTGTGCACTTTCCCCACCAGACTTGGTTTCCCAAGACAGGACCTTTCAGAAGCTTTTCCTTAGTCAAATGGACGCGTTCCAACCTATCATCCCATCTACCACCAACTGTCCAAAAGACTAAGTTCTAGCAACCTATATGATCAAGGCAGAGCCCATATTGCCAAGTGGTTGCACTGTAAGCTTTCTCAACACTTGGCCTCCAAATCCCTTTGTGCCTGGGTGGCATACCACAAGTGAGATACACAACCCAAGTCCATGGCCTTGTGTAACCACTCAACATAACCCAAACATTCCATTCCACCCAGGAGGTTCATTTGACTTAGTTGTTTTATTAAGAAAACATAAGTCTCTTGACTTAGAATATTTTCATCATAAACCATATAGATGTTCACCACCCTTGTTTGCTAAGTAGCTAGACTAAGCAGAATATGATAACCTAACTTAGGATAATTCCTTAGCAATTCTACTATCCATTCTACTTAGGATTTCCCATCTTAGCACTAGGCAAAATATCATGCAATATTTTAGCAAAATATCTAATGCTAGTACAAAACATAGGACAGAAATATTCATGAAAATATCACTTGCCTTGGTATTGGGGAGAGTAGCACTCTTCACAATCACAATCACTAGCAGAATCTACACAAGAAATAATAGCATACAATTACACACAAATATATATACAACCAAAAATATTATGAATGCATGCATGCAAGAATCTACTAAGTGGTGATTTTTGAAAATTCTACCAAGTATGCTCATGACTACAGAAACTTAACATAACACAAAATTTGCCCACTAAACTTATTTGGCATCCATATAATTTACTAAAATAATTCTACTTAAAAAGGCCTTAAAACAAGTTCTACAAATAAAATCATTTTTAACTGTTACTATATGCAAAATAAATTGGATATTCTGAAAGGCCTTGTTTCACTGAATCCAACGGTATAAAGTTTGCAAAAATCTAACGTGGCATTCAAAAGTTATAAGCATTTGAAGTTTGAATCTAAATCAGGTTTTAAATTCTGTTTTTAATTTAAACCTTGCCACGCGTCGCGTTATTACTGGCGCGTACCGGTTCGCACCGGATCACCCTTCTATGCCGTTGGATCTAACTAACGCTGCACGGCTCAGATCTGTCCATACCCCTTCGTTAAGTGAAATGTTTCTACGCGTAGGATTCAGATCTGACGGCTAAAAATCTCCTAACCAAAAACGAGCGGCGCTACCGGCGGCGACAGGCGGCGGCGCGTCAGTCAGTGGCGGTGCCGGCGTTCTAGGTCGCCCGAGGAAGGGAGGAGATGCTTACCAGAACCGCAGGAGGCTGCTGATGCTCAAGGTGGCAATGGCTTGGGAAGGGGCGTACGGGTTCGTCGGAGATTTCTCGCCGGAGTTCGCGAATGCGTCAGCCACGGTCAGTCGTCGACGTTGGCGAGGTTCCTCGTCGCGCTAAGCCAAAATAGGGGTACTGTCAGATGCGCAAGACGATGAGGATTCTAGGCGTATCAGTCAGAGGGCAAGGGGCGGTGGCTACTTACGGAGGGAGGTCGCCAGAGTTCGTGCGGAAGACGGTGGCGGCCAGTCGTCGACGTTGCAGAAGCTACGGGTCATGCGAAGGTAAACGGAGGGTGTCAGAAGTTGCACAGAGACTCACTGAACAAGATAAAGTAAACGCGAGACCGAGGGGAACTCTATGCTCACCGGAATTTGCCGGCGCAGTCGTCGGAGACGGCGGGGTTGCAGAGAGCAATGCGCGCAGCCTGGGGGCGTTCTGTGCTTGGGGTTTGGGGGAAAATAGAGAGGGAACAGAGGAGGTTCTTATAGCCTGGTCGCGAGCGAGAATCACTCGGCCAATAACTCGAATTGACGCCGCGAATTAAACCCAGAAATGCTCGCGTTGATTTGGGGATGAACTGGTCGTGCGGGTGAAGACGATGCTGACGTGGAGGAGGCCCGTTTGTCAGTGACGTGCGCGAGGTTGAAGTGGGGTCTGCTTGTCAGCGGCTGAACGCGGGCGCTCGCGCATGAGAGAGGAAAAGAAAGTTCCCGGGTGGGCTTGTTGGGCTCGTTTTTCTGCTGGGCCAGATTCTGGCCGTGCAGCCTTTTCCTTTTGTTTAAGTCTTTTTCTTTTCTAATTCTATTTTCTGGAATGATTTTTGATATGAATTCAAATCCTTTTGAATTCAAACAAAACTGGGGATCTTTGCAGGGTTCTGTGGTTTCAATTTCAGACATTTTAACCAAGTGGTTACTTTGTAAGGTCCTGGTTAAGCTTGGGTGTTTGAACAAAGCAAGTTTTGTCTTTAGTTTGTGAATGAATGAAATAGGGTTAGAAAATATTTCCAAATTGGAAACTTGGGTAAAAATGCTACACCTAAACTTTCCAACAATGGATGCAAGTAATCAAGTACTTAAACATTCAAATTTCAAAGGGTGATGGCCATTTGGAATAAATTGACCACATGAAATCATAGCTCAAACTTCTTTCTCTAAATGATTTTTGAGAAATCCCTAAATGGATGAATGATGCAAATATGATATGAATGAGTGAAAGAACATTTCTTAATCCCTAGTGTTTTGTGTGTTAGATAACAATACCAAGGATCTTTTAATGTGTGTTGAAGTGTTGCAGCTCTGAACTCTGCCTTTGGGGGCGGATAATCCGGCCCCACCAGGGGCGGATAATCCGCCCCTCCCTCTGCCCAAGCAAGCGCAAGCCCCAGAAGGGGGGGCGGAATTTTGGCCGGACTTTCCGGCATGGCCGGATAATCCGCCCCTCAGGGGGGCGGATTATCCGCCCCTCCTGCTCATCTCCAAGGCGCAAGCCCCAGAGAGGGGGCGGAGTTTCGGCCGGACTTTCCGGCCTCGCCGGATAATCCGCCCCTCAGGGGGGCCGGATTATCCGCCCCCCAAGTTTTTCTCCAAGCTTCACCAAGGCGCAAGCCCCAGAGAGGGGTCGGAGTTTCCCCCGGAGAATCCGCCCTTGGGGCGGAATTTTCCCAGGGGGCGGATAATCCGCCCCAAGTGGGGGGCGGATAATCCGCCCCCAAAGTTGGCAACGGCCAGATCTGGGGAGGGGGTATTTAAGCCAGCCATCCCCCTCCTGCCAGAACTCTTGATTCAACTCGAAAAAGAACAGATCAGATCTCAAAACTTCATACAAGAGTGCTCCACCAAGATCCACCCAAAGGCCCCATCCCTTTGGGAATCGAAGGAGGAGAACTCGATCTTCATCATCAGCAATCAAGCGCTTCATCTCCTCTCCATTCATTTGGAGAACCTCCGATCTAGTATTTCTTGCAAAGATCTAGATCCTTGTTTTCGTTTATATTGATAAACCTTGTTTTTGTGACAGCTTGTTGTCATCCCGGGAGCCCCCAATTCGGTTGTGGGTGTGTGCCCCGATAGTATTGTAAAAGGCACCGGTTCCCGCCTCGAAGGGATCCAATAGTGGAGAAGGTGGATCAGGCCTCTCATGGCGAGATCCATCGGAGAATAGGGTGAGGCCTATTGTGGCGTGGTGGTCTTAGAACCGCCCACCCCTCCAACGCAGATGTACTTCCCTTAACAAGGAAGGAACTGCGGTAAAACAAATCCCTGTGTCTCCGCGTGCTCCACTACGGTTTCCTCGCTCCTCCTTTACGTGCTTAGTAGTTAGGGTTTCATATAGGGAAATTCTCGTAGTTGCATATCTAGAGAATTTGCTTTGTGTAAAGCCTAAAATTGGAAAAAGTATTAAAAATTGGTTAGCACCTATTCACCCCCCCCTCTAGGTGCCCATACGATCCATTTCAATTGGTATCAGAGCCTCGGCTCTTATTTCGGGCTTAACCGCCTAAGAGAAGTATGGGTTCCAAGGGAGATGGGAGTGATGCTCCGGAGGTAGTCACCATGAACGATCTCAAGACGTTGGAAACAACCTTGGTGAGTTCAATGGAGGCTAAGATGGAGGAGATGCGTCAATTGATAATGCGTCTCTCCACATCCGCAGCATCACCTCCATCTAACTCTGAGGATACCACTCCGCAATCCAAGGAAACGGGTAAAACTGTTTCCAAAGATAACGAAGTGGTAGGTGATGAAACTAGTAAGAGCTCCTCCTCGAAAAAGGATAGCGGTAAGGATGGATACAATGAGGTTTCTCATGTGTATTCCCCTGATCCGCCTATTCCTCACCCACACATACATAATAGGGGTGATCCACCCAAATTATCAGCTTCTACTTTCTCTCAATGGCAATTTTTGATGAAATGTCATGTGTGCAGTTCCTCCATAGAGTTGTGGAAGATCATCGAAAATGGTCTTCACGTTGGAAATCCTAACAATCTCACAAGGAGAGAAGTGGTCGATAGCCAACTCAATGCTACAGCTCTACACATGATACAGCTTGGTGTGGGTGATAAAGACATGCCACACATTCAGCATCTTAGCACAGCTAAAGAAGCTTGGGATGCCCTTACCGAGATCTTCATCGGAAATGAAAGTATGAGAAGGAATAGATATGATGCCTTGAGCAAGGAAGCTGAAGGATTTTATATGCTGGATGGAGAAGACCACGAGGACATGTATAGGAGGCTCAAGGCAATAGCTACTACCTTCAGAAACCACGGCGCAGCTCATGTTGATGATGCTTGGATCAAGCGCAAGTATGTCAGTGCTCTTATGCCATTTGAGCCCACAGATTTGAAAAGTCTCCAAGGTAGGCACAATTATCACCTCATGTCATCCAATGAGGTAATGCAAGAAATGGCCGCATTCAAAGTGGCTGCAAAGAATGCCGAAGATGCTCGTGCTCGAGCTATGGGGATGCAAAAGGGGGTCAACATGGCTTTGAAGACTAGTGTGATTGATCATGATGAATATGCGGTAGAAGGCCTGGACTGTCCCGAAGATATAAAAAGGATCCACGGACAATACTTGGCTCTTTATGCAAGAAACTTTTGGAAAGATCCAGCCAAGGCTAAAGCTGAACTAGATCGCAAAAGTGGAGCCTATGGAAGAAAAGAAAATGGTCCCAAGCTGAGAACATGCTTTAATTGTGGTGACCGGTTGCACTTCGTAGCTGAGTGTCCATATCAAAGTAGAGAGGATAATGGAGGAAGACTCATTTTCAAAGACAAATCAAAAGCTCCACGTAAGAAACAGTTTGTAAAGAAAAATGCTCCTTTCAAGAAGCAACCAAAGATTGTTCTAGTAGCTTAAGAAGAATATTCATCGGGGAGTGAAGATGAGGACGAGGACGATAGCTCTCAAGAGGTGGCTGCTATAGCCACCACCACATCTACATCAACATCACTCTTCGACTCTCCAAACGAAAACATCATCAACAAGAATCCTACTTGTCTCATGGCAAGAAGCGAGGTAACTTCCTCTAACTCTTCCTTTCCCAAGGCTATGATAGACATGGATGATCCTGCTAGTCTTAAGGTTAAAGAAGAGATTATTGCCTTGGATTATTTCTATACTAACTTGCAAGGTGAGCACAAAGTTCGTTTTGAGGCTCTTATGGATCAGTTGGCCCAAAACGAAGCACTGCTCGAAGAAAAGGGCAAAATTGAAAGGGAGGATGCAATGGAAATTGCATCCCTAAAAAATGCCCTTGAAGAAGAAGAAGAAGCTCGGGTCTCTCTTGAAGAGAGGCTTGAGTCTATGGAAGAGTCACATGAAGAGATTGTGACTAAACTAGTTAAGGAACGTGATAATGCGGTCACCAAGGCAAAGAAGTTAAAGAAGGAAAGGATTGACTTTGGGGCTGCTCATGATAGACTCTCCAAGGAATTGGAGAAACTTGACAATGCTCACAAGGCGTTGAAAAACAAGTTCTCTATCCTCAATGAGTCACATGATCAGCTTCAAAGTCGATTGGCCGAATATGATTCTCCTAGCTCGTCCAACTCAACATATAGTAACAACAAAAATGCTAATGTGGAAAAAGGAGTGATCAAGGACATCACTACAAAGGAAAAAGGTGTGCTTGATGAAGTTCTTGACAAGCAAAGGTCAAATCATGGTAAAGAGGGACTTGGGTATGTCACCAAGTCCAAGAAGAAGAACAAGACCAAGAATGTGCAATTAAAGACAAGCACCGCTGAGAAGGTTGTCATAAAAGACAAGACTAATAATATTGGTTTTGCAGGGTGTCACAATCCTAATTATGAACTCTTTTGTGATGATTATGGCGATGTTTATGCTTATTATGTTGGTCCTTTTGATGAATATATTGCTTGGTCTATTTGGGTCCCAAAGACCCTTGTTACTAACATGAAAGGACCCATTGAAAAATGGGTACCTAAAACCAAGAAGTAATTTTCTTGCAGGGCTATGCTTCCGGTGGGTCGAAATGGGTGCTGGATAGTGGCTGCACTAGTCATATGACCGGAAGCAAGGAGATCATCACGGAGATGCGTCCAAATCTTGATAATATCACAGTCTCCTATGGTGAAAAGTCTAAATCTCAGGTATTGGGTCTTGGCAAGGTTGTGGTTGCCCACGATATCTCTCTCGTGGACGTCATGCTTGTTGAGACCCTTGGCTACAATCTTCTTTCTGTTCGTGCCCTTGGCAAGATGGGTTTTGCTGTTTTTATCGATGATGATTTGGTGGTACTCTTATGGAGCAAGTCTCTAAAGGTCGCTTTCGTTGGATACGTCGAAAATGACCTGTATGTGGTGGACTTCTCGGGGAAAACCACTTCGGGTCCTATGTGTCTATTCGGAAAGGCCGATGTGGGCTGGCTATGGCATCGCCGTTTAGCCCATGTCAACATGAGAATTTTGCAAAGTCTCCAAAAGGGTGGCCACATTCTTGGACTAAAAGACAATGTCTCCTTTGACAAAGACCGTGTCTGCAGGGCCTGTGTTGAAGGAAAAATGCATGATTCTCCCCACAAGAGGAAGACTATTGTGTCATCGAAGAGGATCTTGGAATTACTCCATGTGGATTTATTTGGACCGCCTTCTCATGCAAGTCTTGGTGGGAAGAAATATTGCTTGGTCATCGTCGATGATTACTCAAGATATACATGGGTATATTTCTTCAAGCTGAAAAGTGAGACTCAACAAACTGTCATCGTCTTTGCCAATGAAGTTCAACGTCAACACAATGTTCCCATCTTGGCAATTAGAAGTGACAACGGCACAGAATTCAAGAACTACACTTTAAACGAGTTTCTTAGCGAAGAGGGGATTAGACACCAATATTCCGCTGCGTACACCCCTCAACAAAATGGTGTAGCCGAGAGGAAGAATCGGACTTTGATGGATATGGCAAGATCTATGCTAGCTGAATTTAAGTCTCCTTATAATTTTTGGGCTGAAGCCATATCAACCGCTTGTCACTCATCAAACCGGCTTTACCTTCGGAAGATCTTGGACAAGACCCCATATGAAATACTTACCGGCAACAAACCCAACATCTCATACTTCAGGGTATTCGGGTGTAAGTGTTTCTTTCTTATTAAAGGTGCCTGTTTGTCAAAATTTGAATCCAAGGCTTTAGAAGGCATTTTTGTTGGTTACGGTGCCGAATCCCACACTTATAGAGTCTACAACAAGCTCACTGGGATTGTTGTAGAATCTTGTAGTGTGGAGTTCGATGAAAATAACGACTCCTTTGTAGGGCAAGTTGATGTTTGTGATGCAGATGTTGAAATACCCCAAGATGCCATAAGAAGAATGGGCGTGGGATTTTTCCGCCCCATTGAGGAACCCCTTGTGGCGGATCGGGAAGGACAATGCTCCACTCAAGTGGAGCCCTCATCTTCACAAGATCAACAAGCTCCTACTGTTGGAGAAAACTCTGCACCAACACCGCAACCTGCTGAAGATCATCAGTCTCCTGGACAAGATGGTAGTCCCAGGCCGGATTATCCGCCCCCTCCAAGGGGCGGACAATCCGCCCCTGGCACTCCAACTTGTACTAGGGGATCCGAAGGAGAAATCAACACCTCTGAAGCTCCCAGGCCGGATTCTCCGGCCCCAGGGGCGGATTATCCGGCCATGGCTCTCCAACTCCAGTCAGGCTTTCTCAGGAAGATGGTTCTGGTACTTCACCTCCCAGGCCGGATAGTCTGGCCCCTCCAAGGGGCGGATTATCCGGGCCTGAAGAAAATGCTCAGCAACAATCTTCTGGCAGTACTGGTGACCAAGATCAAGGGCACTGCAGTAATCAAGACAAGGATACAACAATTGAATCCACTCCTTCAAGAAATAATAAGGATATTGAGGCTCGTCGCAAGGCTCGTGCGGATCGCAACCTTGAACTAAGAGGTCACACTCTTGACAAGGTAGTTGGTGATCTACGACGAAGGGTATCCACTCGAAGAGAGCTTGCTAGCTTCTGTGATCATCAAGCTCACATTTCCATGGTTGAACCAAAGAAGGTTTTCGATGCTCTTGAAGACCCCGATTGGGTTGTTGCAATGCATGAAGAATTAAACAACTTCGAACGCAACAAAGTTTGGAAGCTCGTAGAAAAGCCAAAGGATTGCCGCAATGTTATCGGCACCAAGTGGATCTTCAAGAACAAACAGGATGAAAATGGCATTGTTGTGAGGAATAAAGCACGACTCGTGGCTCAAGGATTCTCTCAAGTAGAAGGAATTGATTTTGGCGAGACCTACGCTCCTGTAGCTCGCCTTGAGTCTATCCGTATCCTTCTTGCATATGCAGCCCATCATAATTTTAAGTTACAATAAATGGATGTTAAGAGCGCTTTCCTTAATGGTCCTCTACATGAGTTAGTATACGTCAAGCAGACCCCGGGGTTTGAGGACCCCAAATTTCCGAACCATGTTTACAAACTCGATAAGGCGCTCTATGGCCTTAAACAAGCCCCACGTGCGTGGTATGAGCACCTTAAAGAGCTTTTGCTAGACCGTGGATTCGAAGTTGGGAAAATCGATCCCACTCTTTTTACTAAGAAGGTCAATGGGGAGCTTTTTGTATGCCAACTTTATGTAGATGACATTATTTTTGGCTCTACTAACCAAGCTTTTAACGATGAATTTTCAAAGCTTATGACTGACAGGTTTGAGATGTCCATGATGGGTGAGCTACGGTTTTTTCTTGGATTTGAAATAAAACAACTTAGAGAGGGAACCTTTATTAATCAAGCTAAGTACATCCAAGACATGCTCAAAAGGTTCAAGATGACGGATCTCAATGGCGTTGCTACCCCAATGCAAACAAAGTGTCATCTTGAGCTCAATCCCAAGGGTAAAGATGTGGATCAAAAGGTATACCGATCCATGATCGGCTCTCTTCTTTACCTCTGCGCATCTAGGCTCGATATCGTGTTAAGTGTAGGAGTGTGTGCAAGGTACCAAGCCGCTCCTAAAGAAAGCCACTTAGTGGCGGTCAAGCGAATCTTCCGATATTTGGTTCATTCCCCAAATTTTGGGTTATGGTATCCCAAGGGTTCAAGTTTCTCTCTGTGTGGTTACACCAATTCAGATTGGGCTGGTGACAAAGATGATAGGAAATCAACCTCTGGTGCATGCCAATTCTTGGGCAGGTCTCTAGTGTGTTGGTCATCAAAGAAACAGAATTGTATTTCACTCTCAACCGCCGAAGCTGAATATGTTGCTGCTGCAAGTGCTTGTACTCAATTGTTATGGATGAGGCAAACTTTAAAGGAATATGGTGTCAGTTGTGACAAAGTGCCTCTTTTATGCGACAATGAAAGTGCTATCAAAATTGCTTACAATCCTGTGCAGCATACAAGAACAAAACATATAGAGATTCGCAACCACTTTATTCGGGATCATGTTGCTCGTGGAGATATTGCTCTGTCCTTTGTGAGCACGAAGAACCAACTTGCTGATATTTTCACGAAGCCCCTCGATGAAGCAAGATTTTGTTATTTGCGGAATGAGCTAAATAGCATAGATTCAAGGAGCTTGGCTTGACTATTCTTGCACACTCACTTGCTCTTATTCATGTATTTGGTTTAGATGCGGGCATATACATAGGGGGAGTGTGGTCCTAATTGATTGGGACAACCCTCCCCCCATAATGCCGAAAGCAAGTAAAATCATTTCCCTTAATATCATTTTGTGATATGTGGGTCATCGATGAGCATTGGTTTTGAACTCAAGATACATCTTCGCGGTGTCATGCCATGCACTCCAACATGGTGGCTTCAGCCACCGCCCTCTTCCTCGAGCAGAGTTGGTTTTTCATGGGTCTCGTTGGATTTTCTTGCATATCTCATGTTCTTATGGAAAACACACTCAAATTTGGCTTTTGATTGACTTGATTCTTGCAAATTTGGGTGTGAATTCTGGGTGTCCAGGGACGTTAGCATCGCTCTTCTTCCTTTTTGGCGTTTCGATGCCAAAGGGGGAGAAGTAGTTCTATTAGGTCTCGTGGATTTGCAAGGGTCGGGCACAAGCTCTTCGATTTTAGTCGTTTTTTATTTGCTTGCTTGTGCCTTTTCTAGCGTGAACTTGTTTGCTATTTGTGGTTGATTGTGTAAGACTATGTCGTACTCCACAGTTTGGTACTATGTGTGGTATTCATGGATTTCTGGATTTATCTGTCATGGACCCCATTGAAGTCTGGAATTATGGAGCTTATTTGATGACATTTGGATTTAGGGGTTCATCTATGTATGCCGTGGCTATATATTCTGGTGGTATTTTTTTCTTTCACCAAACCTTAAAGTAGTGTTCTACCTAGTGTGTGTATTTGTACTCAAATGAAAATCTTAAATATGCACACATCTAGGGGGAGCGTCTTTCATTATCTAAGGTGGCACTTGCCGGTTTCACTGCAAATCCTAGTATTGTCATCTAACACCAAAAAGGGGGAGATTGAAAGAACATTTCTTAATCCCTAGTGTTTTGTGTGTTAGATAACAATACCAAGGATCTTTTAATGTGTGTTGAAGTGTTGCAGCTCTGAACTCTGCCTTTGGGGGCGGATAATCCGGCCCCACCAGGGGCGGATAATCCGCCCCTCCCTCTGCCCAAGCAAGCGCAAGCCCCAGAAGGGGGGGGGCGGAATTTTGGCCGGACTTTCCGGCATGGCCGGATAATCCGCCCCTCAGGGGGGCGGATTATCCGCCCCTCCTGCTCATCGCCAAGGCGCAAGCCCCAGAGAGGGCGCGGAGTTTCGGCCGGACTTTCCGGCCTCGCCGGATAATCCGCCCCTCAGGGGGGCTGGATTATCCGCCCCCCAAGTTTTTATCCAAGCTTCACCAAGGCGCAAGCCCCAGAGAGGGGGCGGAGTTTCCCCCGGAGAATCCGCCCTTGGTGCGGAATTTTCCCAGGGGGCGGATAATCCGCCCCAAGTGGGGGGCGGATAATCCGCCCCCAAAGTTGGGCAACGGCCAGATTTGGGGAGGGGGTATTTAAGCCAGCCATCCCCCTCCTGCCAGAACTCTTGATTCAACTCGAAAAAGAACAGATCAGATCTCAAAACTTCATACAAGAGTGCTCCACCAAGATCCACCCAAAGGCCCCATCCCTTTGGGAATCGAAGGAGGAGAACTCGATCTTCATCATCAGCAATCAAGCTTCATCTCCTCTCCATTCATTTGGAGAACCTCCGATCTAGTATTTCTTGCAAAGATCTAGATCCTTGTTTTCGTTTATATTGATAAACCTTGTTTTTGTGACAGCTTGTTGTCATCCCGGGAGCCCCCAATTCGGTTGTGGGTGTGTGCCCCGATAGTATTGTAAAAGGCACCGGTTCCCGCCTCGAAGGGATCCAATAGTGGAGAAGGTGGATCAGGCCTCTCGTGGCGAGATCCATCGGAGAATAGGGTGAGGCCTATTGTGGCGTGGTGGTCTTAGAACCGCCCACCCCTCCAACGCAGATGTACTTCCCTTAACAAGGAAGGAACTGCGGTAAAACAAATCCCTGTGTCTCCGCGTGCTCCACTACGGTTTCCTCGCTCCTCCTTTACGTGCTTAGTAGTTAGGGTTTCATATAGGGAAATTCTCGTAGTTGCATATCTAGAGAATTTGCTTTGTGTAAAGCCTAAAATTGGAAAAAGTATTAAAAATTGGTTAGCACCTATTCACCCCCTCCTCTAGGTGCCCATACGATCCATTTCAATGAGTTTTGAAACTATGATTTTTGGGATGTTACAAATCTAACCCCCTTAAGGTGAATCTCGCCCTCGAGATTCGGGTTGGCTAGCAAATAGGTGAGGGTGGTCTTTCCGAAGATCATCTTTGTGGCATCCCGCAAAACCACTACTAGAAAATCGCGTTGAATTTGTGCATTGCATCGTCATCATCATGCACTGTTTGCTAAAATTATGTTTGCAAAGCCCGTGTTGTTTTCTAAACGCCCCTCTCTATTCAAACATCAAAACCGGGTCCCCGGAATATTTCGTTTTGGCCGCTATCGGTTTGCCAACGGCCCGTTTAAATCAAATAAAAATTAAATTATTTTTAGTGGGGGCAGTCGAACGGGCCAACCCGACCCGAACGACCACCCCCGTATTAAACAATCGGTCCAACCTGTCCCGCCCCTCTAATCCTAGGCCTACCCAGTTTTCTACCCAACCATCCCTCCACCTCACTCCCTCCAATAGTATCCTGCCACCTCACCTTTTCCTAGCCCCCACCCAACCACATGTTGCCACGTGGCCTCCTCCACATCCCTCTCCCTCTCTTTTCTCTCTCCCTCTCTCTCAGCACAAGCCCACCCCCAGCCGGCCCCACTCCCTGCCAGCACCCTCTCGCGCGCGCGCACCCCAGGCCGCACCCGCCTCTGCCAGCTTCCTCTCCCTGCCTGTGGCCCCGTTCCCCAGGGCCCCACGCGTCAGCCTCCTGGCCCATCCCTGCGGACCCCACACCCCTGTCACCTCCCCGCCCTGTTCTTCTTCCACCCGCGACGCTCCCCTCGCTCACGACCCTCCCGCAGACCCTCCGTCCCCACCTCTCCCCTAACCACGCGCGGCCCGAGCCCCTCCTCCACCTCCGGCGGCCCCCTCGCCGGAACCCCCCTCGCTTCGCCGCCGCTCGCAGCTCCCCGCGCAACCCCGCCGCTCCTCCGCCTGCCTAGGCCCCCGTCGCCGCGCCGGCGCACCGGACCTGCCGCCTCGGGCCCGCCCGCGCCAGCGTCGACCTCCGCCTGCAGCAGCTCAGCGGCCTCCCTCCCTGTGCGCCCCTCTCTGCCGCCCCGGCCGGCCGCGTGCTCCGCCTCGCCGGTCTGTTCCCTGAGCCGCCGCAGGCTGGGCGCCGTCCCGGGCCTGCTCCTCGCGAGGGCCGCCCCGTCTCTCGCGGGCAGACGCCGCCAGGGTACTGACGCCGCGTCGCCCTGCCCAGTACCTGGTAGTCTCACCGTGTACCTAGTGTGCGTGTGTGTAAGAGGATGCGTGTGCCTGTGTGATGTTGTAACCAAGCAGTGCCCGAGGACTACGCTCTCATTCCCGGACCTCGGACTGGATCCACACCAACGCCTATCCAAGATCGACAACGACCCTCATATCCGGAACTCGATCTCGTGGAACGCCAAGGCCCGAACCCGAAGCACCATCGGAGTGCCATTCAAAGCCCCCCCCCTCGACAAGATCTCCGATCCGACACATCAACAAGATCGCCCTCGCGGACTCGGAGGATTCCCGAACGGCAAGCACTTCGCCGCAGGACGCCAAGATCGCCACCTGTACCACAAGTACCGCACCCCGGACGCCAAGTACTCCACCCCGGAGCCAAGACCGACTCGATGGCGCGAGCCCGACCAGAACCTCGCACGGCAAGATCGACCCTGTGGGACCCGACAAGATCTGCATGCGACAAGAACAACCCCGACCCGGAAGAAGCCGATGCACCCCGACACCGACCCAAGTTCTGCTCCTGGGCATCGAGACCCCGAAGCGACAAGATCTGCCCCGTGACGAGAACGCTTCCGTCGAACCCTGGACCCCGAGACCAACCCCGAACCCCGGATCCCCAAGATCGTCGAGACCCCTTAATGTGTGAACCCCTTTCCGGAACCCTATTTTATAACATAATAACAACTTGTTGCATATTAAATTGTCATTCCCGCATGCATATCTGTGGTTTGGGGGCCTTTTGCCGATTCACCTCTTAAATAAATATGGGGCCCATATGCGGGTAAATCTAGTCTCATATCGGCCTCATTTAAACTTGTGTAGCGAACCGGTATCTTATCTTGCCTTGCTAAACAACATTTAATTGCGGGGGTTCTAAACAACTTGAACCGTTTATTAATGGTCGGGACCCTGGTTCCGCTTAACATGACCTAAATGCATCGCACCTTTGTCATTCCATACATCATACATGCATCATGCCGATCTTCTGCCGTTGTATTAAATAGTACATCCGGTGTTTCTTCTAGTGTTTTGCTTCTTCGCGGATAAGGCCGTTGAGTTGATGTGAGCTTCGCCCCGATCCTCGGGGAAAACCTTCGACAATGTTTTCAGGCGAGCATCTCCCCCTTTCTACCTATCTTACTTTTATAGTATTTACTTCCCTCATGTTGATCTATTGCTATCTGTGTTGCGATGCTCTAGTTTTCCGTACCCGTGATATTCCCTGCAGCCTCATATTGCCTTGGACACATCCTATTACCTGTTGTTCGGTAGATAGTTGGACTTGCGCGTCGTAGTCGCTTGCTCAAGTAATGTTGCGTGTTGTCAAATGCCACAGTTGTTGATGTATTGCCGCATGTTGTTGTTGGAGATGATTCTAGCTTTACTTATCGACGCTTTAATTTCTGTTTAACAACTAAAATTGAATAAGCAGAGGCATCGGTGGGTGATAGATAATATTTGGTTTTCCGAACGCCCACTTGTGTCCCGTAAGACCCCGAGTACTTGATACCTGTTCCTTGATTTATCGCACTATCCACATATGGGTGGATATGGGCCCCCCTAGCCAGAGCTTGATTCCGTCTTATTTCTTGGGCCACAAACTAGTTTGAGGTTTTACTACTATCCTGTACTTATGCCATGCTTTACTGCTTTATTTACGATTGTGCGAGGTACTGCACACTGTACTGTTTAGGATCGGGACACGTTTACGCGGTGTCGACAAGCCCCGTTTGGGGTTCCCAGTCGCTCACAGCCGTCTACCCAGTACCTTGAGGCCGTCTCGGAGCTTGCTTACTCCGTTGCGGGATCTACTTAAGGGGTGGCCCCCTGAAACATTTCTGAATCTTGCGATTGCTCTGTCGTGAAGACCTCGTTGGGTTTTTATTTGGTTTTTCCGAGGTTGATCGTGTGTGTGTTGCTATTTGTGCACCCCGGCCGGGTTAAAACTTTCTGAAAGCCGTGTCCGCGGTTATGGACGACTTGGAGCACAGTATCTCGATCATAGACAAGCATAACTAAAGTTTACTGCTATAAATTTGACTTATAATGACTAGTATTCAGCTTCACTATAAGGGAATGGTTAACTAATACTGCCCACAATTGCTTGTTTGGTTGTCGCTTGCGACAATTATATCTGACTAGTAAGTATTGCAACTACAACGGAATGGCTGAATAAAAGTACCAACAACTGCTGGGTTTTGGGTTTATCTCATGCTATCTGTACCTGATTAGTAATTGTTGCAACTATAACGGAATGGTTAACTAAAAGTGCCCACTGCTTATTTTATCAGGACGATTACCTAAACCTGACTAGTAAAGCGCCGCAACTATAACTGAGTAAGTAAAACTGCCAACTGCGTGAGTTCCTCGGTTGACTTCCTCGATTGGTCTCGAGGGGGAAACGCCAGGATGGGTTTGTTTGATGGTAGTATCAGGTTGGATCCGAATAGGTCATCCTTACCCCTCTCTGATAACCGCCAGTTGTATCGAGTCTCTATAGGTTGTTTAGTGCATGCTGCCGCTGCCGCTTCAGTCCACCATACCTATGTAGGCGAGGACCGCCGAATTCTAGCCTCGCCGTGTACTGGCCTCAGTACTGACGCTCCTTCTTTTTTTTGCTTTGCCCTTTGTCGGCACCCCTTTTGTTAAGCAGGTTTTGAGATCGACGCCGTTAGCAGGGTTACCCTTCCGGCTTGGCCTGGGCAGGGTTATGGACGCCATTGGTTATTCTTCAGGGCTCTTAGCCCCATTTGCTTCTTGTCCGTAGTCGGACGCTCTACTGTTTCCAAGGTGATTTGGATCTTGTATATTATATCTGTATTCTTGACTCCTGGAGTCGCTGTTATATATATCTGTTTGTGGGTCCCATCGAGGACTGTTGTGTAATGTTATTACTTCGTTTTCCACCCGCACGAAAGTGCCTGGTGGGCACCTTTGAATCGTTTCTATGCGGGTTTGGCGAATTTTGCTAAAACTTGCATAGGTCCGATTCTGAGGGTGTTACAGAGTGGTATCAGAGCTCAGCAGTTACGATACCCCACAAGTCCAGCCTGTAGGATAACCTAGCTAACGGCCGAAGTAGAGTGTCAAAACTATTTGGCAAAATCGGTTGGATAGTTCTGGTTAGGTCTGATTTTACTCCTTACCCTCTGCTATTCTCCTCTTACCTCGACGTGTTTTGAATCTACCCCCTTATCTCTCTTCGAGTCCAGGATTTCTCGTGGTTGGGTTTCCGTCGTACCTTCAGGGTTTCGCTTTCTCCCTTTTGTAACGGAGGTGCTATGATCATCAATCTGCAACTTGTCTGTTGTACCCTTCCTCCAATCTTTTGTTCTTGAGCTCCTTATCCATATGTGTTTCTTGCTGGATATCAGTGTCGTTGGAAAACATATGAGAAGGACGAGCGTTGGTGAAGTTGGGGTTAACCTTGAGCATGTGTTGTTCATGCCAATGGAACCACCGCGAAACCTAATCATTGTGTCTTTCATACGATTTCTGCTGGCAACATTCCTTTGTTCCGGATACCACCTATGAAGATCTTCAGTCTAAATCTCGAGAGTTGAGTTGCCTGATTCTCCTACCCAAGTATAGCGTGATAGCGTGGGTACGGGATGGACTGATCACCCTACCCGACTCTTACTGTTCGCTCTGTACATCGAACTGGTGGATCCATGTAACTTTTCCCTCTTCTAATGAAAGTTAGGGGTGGCCTTATCGTTTGATACCTCTACCTTCGTCCGTGTTCTCCGGAGTGTTCTCTCGACGATCAGGAACAACGACCCTTTGTTGGTGGTGTCGCCGATTTCAAGTTGGAGGATGAGCCATCGTTAGTGGTGTCGCGAGGATCTACACGAAGTGAGAAGACGCAGATCGCCGACCTTCCTTCCGGTACCATGAGGCGGATCTCGAGGGCGAGATCCATTGTTAGTGGTGTCGAATTGTGGCATCCCGCAAAACCACTACTAGAAAATCGCGTTGAATTTGTGCATTGCATCGTCATCATCATGCACTGTTTGCTAAAATTATGTTTGCAAAGCCCGTGTTGTTTTCTAAACGCCCCTCTCTATTCAAACATCAAAACCGGGTCCCCGGAATATTTCGTTTTGGCCGCTATCGGTTTGCCAACGGCCCGTTTAAATCAAATAAAAATTAAATTATTTTTAGTGGGGGCAGTCGAACGGGCCAACCCGACCCGAACGACCACCCCCGTATTAAACAATCGGTCCAACCTGTCCCGCCCCTCTAATCCTAGGCCTACCCAGTTTTCTACCCAACCATCCCTCCACCTCACTCCCTCCAATAGTATCCTGCCACCTCACCTTTTCCTAGCCCCACCCAACCACATGTTGCCACGTGGCCTCCTCCACATCCCTCTCCCTCTCTTTTCTCTCTCCCTCTCTCTCAGCACAAGCCCACCCCCAGCCGGCCCCACTCCCTGCCAGCACCCTCTCGCGCGCGCGCACCCCAGGCCGCACCCGCCTCTGCCAGCTTCCTCTCCCTGCCTGTGGCCCCGTTCCCCAGGGCCCCACGCGTCAGCCTCCTGGCCCATCCCTGCGGACCCCACACCCCTGTCACCTCCCCGCCCTGTTCTTCTTCCACCCGCGACGCTCCCCTCGCTCACGACCCTCCCGCAGACCCTCCGTCCCCACCTCTCCCCTAACCACGCGCGGCCCGAGCCCCTCCTCCACCTCCGGCGGCCCCCTCGCCGGAACCCCCCTCGCTTCGCCGCCGCTCGCAGCTCCCCGCGCAACCCCGCCGCTCCTCCGCCTGCCTAGGCCCCCGTCGCCGCGCCGGCGCACCGGACCTGCCGCCTCGGGCCCGCCCGCGCCAGCGTCGACCTCCGCCTGCAGCAGCTCAGCGGCCTCCCTCCCTGTGCGCCCCTCTCTGCCGCCCCGGCCGGCCGCGTGCTCCGCCTCGCCGGTCTGTTCCCTGAGCCGCCGCAGGCTGGGCGCCGTCCCGGGCCTGCTCCTCGCGAGGGCCGCCCCGTCTCTCGCGGGCAGACGCCGCCAGGGTACTGACGCCGCGTCGCCCTGCCCAGTACCTGGTAGTCTCACCGTGTACCTAGTGTGCGTGTGTGTAAGAGGATGCGTGTGCCTGTGTGATGTTGTAACCAAGCAGTGCCCGAGGACTACGCTCTCATTCCCGGACCTCGGACTGGATCCACACCAACGCCTATCCAAGATCGACAACGACCCTCATATCCGGAACTCGATCTCGTGGAACGCCAAGGCCCGAACCCGAAGCACCATCGGAGTGCCATTCAAAGCCCCCCCCCCCTCGACAAGATCTCCGATCCGACACATCAACAAGATCGCCCTCGCGGACTCGGAGGATTCCCGAACGGCAAGCACTTCGCCGCAGGACGCCAAGATCGCCACCTGTACCACAAGTACCGCACCCCGGACGCCAAGTACTCCACCCCGGAGCCAAGACCGACTCGATGGCGCGAGCCCGACCAGAACCTCGCACGGCAAGATCGACCCTGTGGGACCCGACAAGATCTGCATGCGACAAGAACAACCCCGACCCGGAAGAAGCCGATGCACCCCGACACCGACCCAAGTTCTGCTCCTGGGCATCGAGACCCCGAAGCGACAAGATCTGCCCCGTGACGAGAACGCTTCCGTCGAACCCTGGACCCCGAGACCAACCCCGAACCCCGGATCCCCAAGATCGTCGAGACCCCTTAATGTGTGAACCCCTTTCCGGAACCCTATTTTATAACATAATAACAACTTGTTGCATATTAAATTGTCATTCCCGCATGCATATCTGTGGTTTGGGGGCCTTTTGCCGATTCACCTCTTAAATAAATATGGGGCCCATATGCGGGTAAATCTAGTCTCATATCGGCCTCATTTAAACTTGTGTAGCGAACCGGTATCTTATCTTGCCTTGCTAAACAACATTTAATTGCGGGGGTTCTAAACAACTTGAACCGTTTATTAATGGTCGGGACCCCGGTTCCGCTTAACATGACCTAAATGCATCGCACCTTTGTCATTCCATACATCATACATGCATCATGCCGATCTTCTGCCGTTGTATTAAATAGTACATCCGGTGTTTCTTCTAGTGTTTTGCTTCTTCGCGGATAAGGCCGTTGAGTTGATGTGAGCTTCGCCCCGATCCTCGGGGAAAACCTTCGACAATGTTTTCAGGCGAGCATCTCCCCCTTTTCTACCTATCTTACTTTTATAGTATTTACTTCCCTCATGTTGATCTATTGCTATCTGTGTTGCGATGCTCTAGTTTTCCGTACCCGTGATATTCCCTGCAGCCTCATATTGCCTTGGACACATCCTATTACCTGTTGTTCGGTAGATAGTTGGACTTGCGCGTCGTAGTCGCTTGCTCAAGTAATGTTGCGTGTTGTCAAATGCCACAGTTGTTGATGTATTGCCGCATGTTGTTGTTGGAGATGATTCTAGCTTTACTTATCGACGCTTTAATTTCTGTTTAACAACTAAAATTGAATAAGCAGAGGCATCGGTGGGTGATAGATAATATTTGGTTTTCCGAACGCCCACTTGTGTCCCGTAAGACCCCGAGTACTTGATACCTGTTCCTTGATTTATCGCACTATCCACATATGGGTGGATATGGGCCCCCCCTAGCCAGAGCTTGATTCCGTCTTATTTCTTGGGGCCACAAACTAGTTTGAGGTTTTACTACTATCCTGTACTTATGCCATGCTTTACTGCTTTATTTACGATTGTGCGAGGTACTGCACACTGTACTGTTTAGGATCGGGACACGTTTACGCGGTGTCGACAAGCCCCGTTTGGGGTTCCCAGTCGCTCACAGCCGTCTACCCAGTACCTTGAGGCCGTCTCGGAGCTTGCTTACTCCGTTGCGGGATCTACTTAAGGGGTGGCCCCCTGAAACATTTCTGAATCTTGCGATTGCTCTGTCGTGAAGACCTCGTTGGGTTTTTATTTGGTTTTTCCGAGGTTGATCGTGTGTGTGTTGCTATTTGTGCACCCCGGCCGGGTTAAAACTTTCTGAAAGCCGTGTCCGCGGTTATGGACGACTTGGAGCACAGTATCTCGATCATAGACAAGCATAACTAAAGTTTACTGCTATAAATTTGACTTATAATGACTAGTATTCAGCTTCACTATAAGGGAATGGTTAACTAATACTGCCCACAATTGCTTGTTTGGTTGTCGCTTGCGACAATTATATCTGACTAGTAAGTATTGCAACTACAACGGAATGGCTGAATAAAAGTACCAACAACTGCTGGGTTTTGGGTTTATCTCATGCTATCTGTACCTGATTAGTAATTGTTGCAACTATAACGGAATGGTTAACTAAAAGTGCCCACTGCTTATTTTATCAGGACGATTACCTAAACCTGACTAGTAAAGCGCCGCAACTATAACTGAGTAAGTAAAACTGCCAACTGCGTGAGTTCCTCGGTTGACTTCCTCGATTGGTCTCGAGGGGGAAACGCCAGGATGGGTTTGTTTGATGGTAGTATCAGGTTGGATCCGAATAGGTCATCCTTACCCCTCTCTGATAACCGCCAGTTGTATCGAGTCTCTATAGGTTGTTTAGTGCATGCTGCCGCTGCCGCTTCAGTCCACCATACCTATGTAGGCGAGGACCGCCGAATTCTAGCCTCGCCGTGTACTGGCCTCAGTACTGACGCTCCTTCTTTGTTTTCTGCTTTGCCCTTTGTCGGCACCCCTTTTGTTAAGCAGGTTTTGAGATCGACGCCGTTAGCAGGGTTACCCTTCCGGCTTGGCCTGGGCAGGGTTATGGACGCCATTGGTTATTCTTCAGGGCTCTTAGCCCCATTTGCTTCTTGTCCGTAGTCGGACGCTCTACTGTTTCCAAGGTGATTTGGATCTTGTATATTATATCTGTATTCTTGACTCCTGGAGTCGCTGTTATATATATCTGTTTGTGGGTCCCATCGAGGACTGTTGTGTAATGTTATTACTTCGTTTTCCACCCGCACGAAAGTGCCTGGTGGGCACCTTTGAATCGTTTCTATGCGGGTTTGGCGAATTTTGCTAAAACTTGCATAGGTCCGATTCTGAGGGTGTTACAATCTTCTCTTTCCCTTGTTGCTTCCTCTTCGGAGTGATGGTTCCATTGCACTTTACAAAACTTGATAGTCTTGGTCCTGGTAACTCTTTTTGCGGTCTCTAGAATCTTGACAGGCTTTTCCTCATATGTGAGATCACTTTCTAGCTGAACCTCTTCCAAAGGTAAGGTATCCTTCAAAGAAGACTCTTCCATTTCTGGGTGGCATTTCTTAAGCTGACTCACATGAAATACGTTATGGACTGCTGATAGAGATTCTGGCAATTCAACTTCGTATGCAACTTCTCCTTTGCGACTTAGAATCTTGAATGGCCCAACATATCTTGGTGCCAACTTTCCTTTGACTCCAAATCTTTTCACTCCACGGAGTGGTGATACCCTGAGGTAAGCTCTATCCCCAACTTCGTAGGTGACTTCTCTACGCTTAGAATCCGCGTAGCTTTTCTGTCGGGACTGTGCTATCTTCAATCTGTGCTTAACTAATTTGACTTTCTCTTCGGCGTCTTTGATAAGATCTGGTCCGAATAAGCTTCTTTCTCCCACACCATTCCATAACAATGGGGTGGTACACTTCCTTCCATAGAGTAACTCAACCGGTGCCATTCCAATACTAGATTGATGACTGTTATTGTAAGAGAACTCTGCGTACGGCAAACTTTCATCCCAACTTGCTCCATAGTCTAAAGCACAGGCTCTCAACATGTCTTCAAGAATTTGGTTGGTTCTTTCTGTTTGTCCATCCGTTTGTGGATGAAAAGCAGTGCTGAATTCCAATCTCGTTCCTAAGGATTCATGAAGCTGTCTCCAAAAGTGAGATGTGAACTGGGTTCCTCTATCTGATACTATACTCTTAGGCACACCGTGAAGGCATACAATTCTGCTCATGTAGATTTTAGCTAACTTGGCACTTGTATAGGTTGTCTTCACAGGTATAAAATGAGCCACTTTAGTTAGGCGATCCACTACTACCCATATGGAATCATACCCTGACCTGGTCCTTGGTAAACCAGTAATGAAATCCATACCAATATTTTCCCACTTCCATTCAGGAATAGGCAGTGGTTGAAGCAACCCTGCTGGTTTCTGGTGCTCTGCTTTGACTCTGCTACACACATCACACAAAGCAATATGTTCGGCGATATCCCTTTTGAGATTGTTCCACCAAAACCATTCCTTCATGTCCATGTACATCTTGGTATTTCCCGGGTGAATAGAATACGGAGAGTTGTGTCCTTCTTGTAAAATCAGTTTCCGCAACTCTGGGTCTCGTGGAACACATATACGTTTCCCGTGCCATAAAGTACCCTGTTCGTCAACACGGAAACTCTTAGCCTTCCCTAGACTAATATTTTCCTTAATCTTTCCAATTTCCTCATCAGTCTTCTTAACTTCTCGGATTTTGTCCAATAGAGTGGGTTGAACATCTAAGGACATGAGATATCCTTCTGGTACAATCTCCAATCTGAGTTCTTTGAATTGCTTACACAAGTCATCTGGAAATTCCCCTTTTGTGAGGCCATTTACAAACGTCTTACGACTTAGAGCATCGGCTACTACATTTGCTTTACCGGGATGGTATTGCAAACTTAAGTCGTAATCCTTCATAAGTTCTAGCCATCTTCTTTGTCTCATGTTGATTTCCTTCTGGGTGAAGATATACTTCAAGCTTTTATGATCGGTGAACACTTCACAACGCTTTCCCAAAAGGTAATGTCTCCATGATTTGAGTGCATGGACGACAGAGGCTAACTCCAAATCATGAGTAGGATAGTTTACTTCATGAGTTTTGAGTTGTCTCGAAGCATAGGCTACGACTTTACCATCTTGCATAAGTACGGCACCCAAACCCTGATGAGAAGCATCACAATATACATGGAAATCCTTTTCCAAATCTGGCAGACATAGAACTGGTGCTGTTACAAGTCTCTTCTTCAACTCTTGGAAACTGACTTCGCAACCTTCAGTCCAAGCAAACTTCTTGTCCTTCTTTAGCAATTCTGTCATTGGCTTAGCAACCTTCGAGAAATTTTCAATGAACCTTCTGTAGTAACCTGCTAAGCCGAGGAAACTACGAACTTCTTTCACATTCTTGGGTGATTCCCATTCTGTCACAGCTGAAACCTTTGCAGGATCAACTGCCACACCATCTTTTGTCATCACATGACCAAGAAAACCAACTTTCTCTAACCAGAACTCACACTTGCTGAATTTGGCATATAGTTTATGTTCCCTCAGTTTCTCAAGTATCAAGCGTAAGTGTCTTTCACGCTCTTCCTTGCTCTTGGAGTATACCAAGATATCATCGATGAAAACGACAACGAACTTGTCAAGGAATTCCATGAACACCTTGTTCATCATATTCATGAAGTATGCCGGAGCGTTGGTTAATCCAAAAGGCATCACAGTATACTCATACAATCCATACCTTGTGGTGAATGCTGTTTTTGGTATGTCTTGCTCTCGTATCTTGAGTTGAAAATAACCTGACCGGAGATCAATCTTCGAGAATACACATGCTCCTTCTAACTGATCAAATAAGTCGTTGATTCTTGGCAAAGGATATTTGTTCTTGATGGTAACCTCGTTGAGAGAACGGTAATCAATACACAATCTTTGTGTTCTATCCTTCTTTTCCACGAATAAAACTGGGTCTCCCCAAGATGAAGAACTTGGTTGAATAAACCCTTTTTGTAACTGTTCTCCTAGCTGTTTCTTGAGATCTTTCAATTCATCAACTGACATTTTGTACGGTCTCTTAGCTATTGATCCTGATCCTGGCACCAAATCTATCAGAAACTCCACATATCTATCCGGAGGCATTCCTGGTAGCTCTTCCGGAAATACATCCGGGTACTCACATACTATTGGTACACTGTCCATGCTAACCCCCTTAAGAGAATTCAGCTTACTTCCTTTAGATTCAAAGTTTGACTTAAATTTTATTCTTTTTCCTTCGGGGGTTGTGAGTGTAACGGTTCGATTGGCACAATCTAATACTCCTTCATACTTAGCCATCCAGTACATTCCCAAAATTACATCCAGTCCTTGGGAATCCAGTATTATTAGGTTCACTGGAAACTTATATTTTCCAAACTCTATGACTAAGTCATGACATCCTGAGTTTACTATCATTTCTCCCCCTGGAGAACTTACTCTTATAGGACACCCAATGGTTTCTACCGGTAGTTCATTTCTTTCAACAAATGATTTTGATATGAATGAATGAGATGCACCGGTATCAAAGAGTACAAATGCCGAAATTTAATTGAGTCTGAACTTACCAGCCACGGCATCAGGCTCCTCATAGACCTCCTCCACATTGATGTGGTTAACCTGTCCTTTCTGGAAAGGATTTGGATTGTTAGGTCCTTCTACTTTCTTCTCAGGGCACTCATTAGCATAATGCCCCAGCTTTTTGCATTTGAAGCACTCAACCTGACTGATGTCCTTTTTAGGAGGTTGGCCTCCACTTCCACTACCATTTCCACCATAGTGGCTCTTATGTCCACCCTTGTGGTTCTTGTACTTGTCCTTGTCATGGCTGCGATGATGCTTGTTGTCATGACGGTTGTGGTTGTGCTTGCTGAATTTCCCATGTTTATGGGATCCTGAGCTGCCACTGTCATCATAGTGAGATCGTTTGTGAGATGATCCCGAGCTGTGTTTGTCGGAGTGTTTCCTCTTTCTACTCTCAACTTGTTTCATTTTACTTTCCAAAATAGCAGCCTTGTCACACAAAGACTGGTAAGTTGGAACATATGCCACAGCCAACTGTAGATTCAGTTCATCATTCAAGCCTTCCAGAAATTTTTCCTTTCTTTTGGCATCTGTGTCAACCTCATCCGGTGCATAGCGCGCCAGATTGTTGAACTCTTCTATATATTCTGCCACGCTGCGGTGGCACCGTTTCAAGTTGTGAAACTCCTTCTTTTTCAGACTCATCATTCCTGATGAGATATGAGCAGTGCGAAAGCCATCTTCAAAGATAGCCCAAGTCACCTCATCAATAGGAGTGGTGATTTGGAAGTTGTCCCACCATGTGGCGGCTGGTCCTTCCAAAAGATGTGCTGCGAATCTGACTTTTTCAGCATCCGTGCAACCCACGGTCACTAAGTCCTTGTTCACGGAACGTAGCCAGTCATTGGCCACCATGGGATCTGTTGTTCCCGCAAACTTTGCTGGCCTCAAACGCAGAAATCTGGTGAGCATATCAAAACCCGGAGGGTTGTTGTTGTTGTTGTTGTTGTTGTTGTTGTTGTTGTTGTTGTTGTTGTTGTTGTTGTTGTTGTTGTTGTTGTTATTCTGGTTTTGAATGAATGTTGTCATCATTTGCATAAGCTGTGTTTGCGCATTCATCATTTGTTGCATTTCCGGGGTGATGTTGTTGGGGTTGGGGTTTGCGCGACGGGGAGGCATCTGTGGTTTGTTCAAATAGATAAGAATGAGATACCCATAGATGTTTTATGCACAATACAACATAAGCAAACACATAACAAGCAACTTAAGAATAAAAGTTCAACAACCACATAATAAGCTCATGAAATAAAACACACAAGTGGCAAGCCATCCACATGTCGGATGGTCCAATAATAAGTTCACAATAACAAGTATGAATATGAAAGGTAAACGAGTAGTCAAGTCTACTCATCAGCGTCAATCTCCTCCTCGACGAAGGTAAGACCTGCGTTCTCCATCGCGGTCTTGTTCTCCTCAATCGTAGTGGTCAAGGAATCGACCTTGGCCTTGAGAGCCCTCTTCTGGGAGCGAAGCCTCTCAATAACCATCTGCTACTGCTCAAGCTCAAAGTCCTTGGACTTCAGTTCCTCGGTCATGTCCCGGATCTTCTTGTTCCTATCCTGGACGTGTTTCTCTTGACTCTTGAACTTGCGGTCCTAGGCCTCGAACTTTGTCTCCATTTCCTTGATCATCTCATCCTGCTGCGCAAAAAGCTTGTCCTTCTCGCGAAGCTGCACCTGAATCTCGTCATTACCTAGCATGAAGTTCGTCCTGTCCGTATGTACGTGCCTGAGAAGAGTCTCTAAGTCCTGAAGATAAAGACGTATCGGCTCCGCAGTGCTCCTCGAGTCGTCCTCAAAGTCGATGGACTCTCCATCAACATCATGTCTCCCAAAGACGTGGAAGTGAGCGCCTCTAACCTGACGGGAGTGACGGCCTAACAGTCGTCCTATCAGATCCTGCATGACTACCTCCATGCCTCTCTCCCTGTCGTCGTGCATCAGTTTGAAGACGATGGCCTCCGTAGTAGGCTCAGTCTGGCGTCCGGGCTGATTCACTTTGAAGCCCCAGAGGTCCTTCCTCTCGAACTTGGTGAGTGGGTACACCGTGATGGTAGGAAGAGGGAGATCAAGCAGAGTGGTAAGCTCAATGATACGGGGACCAAAACGAGTAACCCGAAACTCCTCGACAGTGTTGATGGCAATAGGCATCTATTTATAAGATTGAAAAAGTTAGAACAACAAAATTCAAGGTAAATCAAGACAAACATTCATACATATCCATACACAATCATGCATACATAAGTCCATTACATCATTCAAGGTCCATACTTATTTAAAATATCTTTTGGAAATAAGGTGATAAGTGGTGGTCCAACTAACGAAATGTCCTTACAATCCAATCTCACGGGATTTATTATTAAACACAATGTTCCTAGAGGCAATCCACCAATCTTGCTCTCTTGACTCTATCACTAAGTCTATAACATCTCCCCTTATCTCTTGGTTGGTGTCTTCCAACTCTTGGGTAAGCTCCTTCTCTTTCTCTAAGTCCTTTTGGAGGTTGAGCATTCTGCACTTGACTCTAGCACTTAGTTCCTTGATGGTCCTCCAAGCTGCATCCCTGGCTGACTCAAAAATGTGGTGTGCATTGTTGTGTTGGTGTACATGCAGAATCCCCTTTCTTTGTGGTTGTCTTCCTTGTTTTTGTACAAGTGAAGTTGCACCCACCAATACTCCACTCCTTCATCCATCACTGGAAAGCCTTTGTACACGGCTTCACCATGTGCATCCATTGCCTCCATGAGGTCCTTGAGAATATTGGGAAACTCAGTTTCACACTTCAAGGTCATGGTCATGAGTGGTCCCTTCTTCACGGCTTCGTTGATGGAGTTCATCTACAAAAGAAGTTGAAAGAGATTAGAAAAGTTTTACGAGAAGAATAGACAAGTGTAGAAGTAGTTGAAAAACTTTTTTCCTTAGTGGTTTTCCAATCCTAGGGTCATAATCCTACAGGCAACACAGTGCTCTGATACCATCTGTTAGACCCCTCCTTTATAAAGGATAGGATCCCTGTGATTGCAATGCTAGTCCCTGGATCAATGCTAGCATCCACAGTTTAAGACGAAGTACACAGATACAAAGGTCGTTTATTACATTCATTCCAGAGATAAACATAGTCTTTTACAACTCAGGGCCAAAGGCCTAATACAAGAGTTTATGGAATAAGTAAATAAACATAAGTCTTCATCTTCATGTGCCACAGGCAAGCATGTTGAGTGTAGACTCATGACTCCTATTCATCATCGGAGTAACCTGCAACATCACAAGTTACAGCCACAGAGGGTCAATACTTTGGAATAGTATTGGCAAGTGATACCTTAGTATATGTTAAGTGGACTATATTACTATATGCATTTTGGCTAAGTGTAGCTTGGCTTGCTTTGCTTGAAAATAGGTTTTTCCTATTAGTTGAAAACTCTAAGTCCTTCTTTGTCAAAAACATTCCCAATGAACCACCAATAGACATTGGGGTCCTTCACCCTTGTTCACCCACAAATTTTTACTTAGAAGTTGGAGTGATGAGATTCTTGTAGCTTCCATGTCTTGATGCTCAAAAGTGTCCATTTCCTTGGACTAGGCTAATTACTTAGGTTTTCCATCTGCAGAGGTTGTGCACTTTCCCCACCAGACTTGGTTTCCCAAGACAGGACCTTTCAGAAGCTTTTCCTTAGTCAAATGGACGCGTTCCAACCTATCATCCCATCTACCACCAACTGTCCAAAAGACTAAGTTCTAGCAACCTATATGATCAAGGCAGAGCCCATATTGCCAAGTGGTTGCACTGTAAGCTTTCTCAACACTTGGCCTCCAAATCCCTTTGTGCCTGGGTGGCATACCACAAGTGAGATACACAACCCAAGTCCATGGCCTTGTGTAACCACTCAACATAACCCAAACATTCCATTCCACCCAGGAGGTTCATTTGACTTAGTTGTTTTATTAAGAAAACATAAGTCTCTTGACTTAGAATATTTTCATCATAAACCATATAGATGTTCACCACCCTTGTTTGCTAAGTAGCTAGACTAAGCAGAATATGATAACCTAACTTAGGATAATTTCCTTAGCAATTCTACTATCCATTCTACTTAGGATTTCCCATCTTAGCACTAGGCAAAATATCATGCAATATTTTAGCAAAATATCTAATGCTAGTACAAAACATAGGACAGAAATATTCATGAAAATATCACTTGCCTTGGTATTGGGGAGAGTAGCACTCTTCACAATCACAATCACTAGCAGAATCTACACAAGAAATAATAGCATACAATTACACACAAATATATATACAACCAAAAATATTATGAATGCATGCATGCAAGAATCTACTAAGTGGTGATTTTTGAAAATTCTACCAAGTATGCTCATGACTACAGAAACTTAACATAACACAAAATTTGCCCACTAAACTTATTTGGCATCCATATAATTTACTAAAATAATTCTACTTAAAAAGGCCTTAAAACAAGTTCTACAAATAAAATCATTTTTAACTGTTACTATATGCCAAATAAATTGGATATTCTGAAAGGCCTTGTTTCACTGAATCCAACGGTATAAAGTTTGCAAAAATCTAACGTGGCATTCAAAAGTTATAAGCATTTGAAGTTTGAATCTAAATCAGGTTTTAAATTCTGTTTTTAATTTAAACCTTGCCACGCGTCGCGTTATTACTGGCGCGTACCGGTTCGCACCGGATCACCCTTCTATGCCGTTGGATCTAACTAACGCTGCACGGCTCAGATCTGTCCATACCCCTTCGTTAAGTGAAATGTTTCTACGCGTAGGATTCAGATCTGACGGCTAAAAATCTCCTAACCAAAAACGAGCGGCGCTACCGGCGGCGACAGGCGGCGGCGCGTCAGTCAGTGGCGGTGCCGGCGTTCTAGGTCGCCCGAGGAAGGGAGGAGATGCTTACCAGAACCGCAGGAGGCTGCTGATGCTCAAGGTGGCAATGGCTTGGGAAGGGGCGTACAGGTTCGTCGGAGATCGCGAATGCGTCAACCACGGTCAGTCGTCGATGTTGGCGAGGTTCCTCGTCGCGCTAAGCCAAAATAGGGGTACTGTTAGATGCGCAAGACGATGAGGATTCTAGGCGTATCAGTCAGAGGGCAAGGGGCGGTGGCTACTTACGGAGGGAGGTCGCCGGAGTTCGTGCAGAAGACGGTGGCGGCCAGTCGTCGACGTTGCAGAAGCTACGGGTCATGCGAAGGTAAACAGAGGGTGTCAGAAGGTGCACAGAGACTCACTGAACAAGATAAAGTAAACGCGAGACCGAGGGGAACTCTATGCTCACCGGAATTTGCCGGCGCAGTCGTCGGAGACGGCGGGGTTGCAGAGAGCAATGCGCGCAGCCTGGGGGCGTTCTGTGCTTGGGGTTTGGGGGAAAAGAGAGAGGGAACAGAGGAGGTTCTTATAGCCTGGTCGCGAGCGAGAATCACTCGGCCAATAACTCGAATTGACGCCACGAATTAAACCCAGAAACGCTCGCGTTGATTTGGGGATGAACTGGTCGTGCGGGTGAAGACGATGCTGACGTGGAGGAGGCCCGTTTGTCAGCGACGTGCGCGAGGTGGAAGTGGGGTCTGCTTGTCAGCGGCTGAACGCGGGTGCTCGCGCGTGAGAGAGGAAAAGAAAGTTCCCGGGTGGGCTTGTTGGGCTCGTTTTTCTGCTGGGCCAGATTCTGGCCGCGCGGCCTTTTCCTTTTGTTTAAGTCTTTTTCTTTTCTAATTCTATTTTCTGGAATGATTTTTGATATGAATTCAAATCCTTTTGAATTCAAACAAAACTGGGGATCTTTGCAGGGTTCTGTGGTTTCAATTTCAGACATTTTAACCAAGTGGTTACTTTGTAAGGTCCTGGTTAAGCTTGGGTGTTTGAACAAAGCAAGTTTTGTCTTTAGTTTGTGAATGAATGAAATAGGGTTAGAAAATATTTCCAAATTGGAAACTTGGGTAAAAATGCTACACCTAAACTTTCCAACAATGGATGCAAGTAATCAAGTACTTAAACATTCAAATTTCAAAGGGTGATGGCCATTTGGAATAAATTGACCACATGAAATCATAGCTCAAACTTCTTTCTCTAAATGATTTTTGAGAAATCCCTAAATGGATGAATGATGCAAAGATGATATGAATGAGTTTTGAAACTATGATTTTTGGGATGTTACAGCAATCTAGCAATACAAACTGAGAGCAGTAAGACAACAAAGTTTGGTTCAATGAACAACAATCTCTCATTGGAGAGTAGCATTTGTTTCAAATGCTGATCACATAAAATAATGAGCTCATATGCTCCTGTTTTTGAATTGATTTGTTTGAAATGAATTCTACATGATCATGGATGCATGGATGATATGCATGAGTTTGAAACATGATTTTAGGGATGTTACAAGTACCAAGATATATCTACTAGATACAAGAAACGGGTGGATATACATCCATAGAATACATACCCTCGAAGACCGAATAGCGTTAATGAGGTTGTACTCGTGGATGATGTAGACGAACGCTTGCCGATCTCAAGATCGTGATGAAGTCCATCTGGTCCAGCCGGTCCAGCACAATCAAGTCTAGCACCTCAAAGCAGTGGTGCATCCGTGATCGCACACACGTACGGGTACCCCGACAACCTCCGCGCCCTCGCTCCAGCGAAGCAGTGGAAGCAACAAATCCTTCCAGAAAAAGCCACCAGGAACATGTATCTCGCTGATCCGAGACCATGGGGAAAT
The DNA here is from genome assembly GCA_910589765.1 of Avena atlantica. Classification (NCBI taxonomy): domain Eukaryota; kingdom Viridiplantae; phylum Streptophyta; class Magnoliopsida; order Poales; family Poaceae; genus Avena; species Avena atlantica. The sequence continues at coordinate 230,572,093 of OU342738.1, forward strand.
TCTAAAGGGGGAGAGAGATCCTTCGCGAGGAGGTGTGAGTGAGAGAGAGAGAGGGCTTCTTTTATAGGGAGAGGGGGGCACCCAAGGGGCCATGCGCCCAGCCATGGGGCTGCCCTCACCTCTTCCACATTCATGTGGGTGGACACTCCACTCACTCAAATGCCTTACAATTCCCTCCACTAAAAAACCCACTCAAATTCCCATTAAATTTCCACCAAATTTAATGCAAACTCTCATTAAATAAAACTCTTTTATTTTATTCAGAATTTTGTCAATTACTTTAATGAAAAACATTCACAAATAACCCCTTGCTAGAATTCTATTTCACATGCGTAACCACTTTATGCAATTTCACCCGAAAACCTGTTTCGGTATTTAGTGAAATAAATTCCTGCACTTGTTCATTCTTTCGGCATGAAACTTTTGCTCCAATTGGATGTTGGTGTCTCTTAAGTGTGTCACCCTACGTTTCGTGAATAATGCGGACATGATCGAGACCCCTCTCGGATCAATAATCAGAAGTGGGATCTGGAGATCCATACTGACTCCCACACATTCAACGATGACTTTCTTGTGATCGTCGGAACCTTTTATGCTAGTATCTTAATCCTTTTGTTTCGCGATATATTACATGTCTGAGATTCGATCATCGGTATCTCCATACCTAGTTTGATATCGTTACTGACATGTACTCTTTTCTCGTTCCCGTGATATAACATTCTAGTGATCAAATCACTTGCTTGCAAGCTAATCAATGTGATATCACCGAGAGGACCCAGAGCATATCTATCCGTCATCGGGATGAAAAAATTCCACTCTCGGTCCATGCGCCTCAGCATAACACTTTAGTAGTTCTGAATCCATCTTTACAATCACCCTGTTACGGTGTGACGTTTGATGTTATCAAGAAACTCTTCAGGTGTTAGTGATTGACATGATCTCATGGTCTAAGGATTAGGATCACTTCGTAAGTTGTTATAGCAATATAAACTCAATGACTTTGATCGCAATGCTATACTTCGGATGAATGTTCATCACACCATTACACTAATGTTGTGATCCCGTTATTAACAACATCCAATGTCCATGATCAGGAAACCTTGATCATCTTGTTAATCAACGAGCTAGTTTATGAGAGAGGCATAACTAGGAACTTCCTTTTTGTTTATTAAACACACATGTATTAACGTTTCCGTATTAATACAATTATAGCATGTAAAATAAACATTTATCATAAATAAGGAATACGATAATAACCACTTTATTATTGCCTCTCGGGCATATTCCCTTCAAGGCGTTGAGGAAAGAATCTCCTTGAGCTGCTTCAATGCTTCATCTGCCTCGTCCGTCCATATGAATTTGTCCGCCTTCTTCAGCGGTAGAGCCTTCTCTCCAAGTCGGCTGACGAACCGACTAACTGCTAGAACATAACATGTTAGTCGTTGAATGTCCTTTAGGCATGTCAGACGGTTTATGTTCAAGATGGCCTTGATTTTCTCCGGGTTGACCTCGATTCCACGCTGGGAAATGATGAAACCCAACAATTTGCCGGCTGGAACCCCGAAGACACACTTCTTAGGGTTAAGCATCATGTTGTATTTCCGGAGATTATCAAAGGTTTCTTTTAAGTCGGAGATTAAGTCGTTTGACTTTTTAGACATCAACGCGATATCGTTCACGTAGGCGTGAACGTTCCGACCAATTTGGTCGCGAAGGCAACGTTGCATTGTTCGTTGGTAGGTAGCACCTGCGTTTTTCAGCCCAAAGGGCATCGCAACGTAGCAAAATGTGCCGTATGGGGTAGTGAACAAAGTGGCCAATTGGTCCGACTTCCTCATCTTGATCTGGTGGTATCCTGAGTATGCATCGATAAAACAAAAAAGTTCCGAGCCAGCCGTCGAGTCAATGACTTGGTCAATGCGAGGCAAAGCAAACGGATCTTTGGTACATACTTTGTTCAAGCCAGTGTAATCAACGCACATTCTTAATTCATTGGTTCCTTTTTTGGGGACAAGTACATGATTGGCCACCCATTGGGTGTGAAGGACTTCTCGGATAAATCTAGCCTCAAGTAACCTAGCTATCTCTTTGCCAATGGCGCGTCTCTCTCATCTCCAAAGCGTCGTAGAGGTTGTTTCAATGGTTTGGATTTTGGATCAATGTTTAAGATGTTCTCGGCAAGTTCCCTAGGTACACCTTTCATGTCGGCAGGTTGCCAAGCAAAGATGTCCCTATTCTCACGGAGGAACTCGACAAGCGCGCTTTCCTATTTGGGATCCAGGTTCGTCCCAATGGCGGTGACCTTGGAGGCATCGCCTACCACAAGTTCCATCAGCTTGGTCTCGATGGCGGCCTTGAACGCAAGGGCGGAGTCGGAGATCTGCTTCTTCGACATGGGCATCTCTGAGTCATCGACCTTGCTCTAGATCTCCTTGAATTCTTCGCTGTAGAGGACAGCTTCTGCAACGGCTGCTTCGTTGATCTCGCAGTCCCTTGCCTTGGTAAAGCTTCCGGATACGGTGATGATGTCGTTTGGTCCGGGTATCTTGAGTTTGTTGTAGACGAAGCATGGCTTGGCCATGAACGTGTGGAATATGTCGCGACCGAATATGACATGGTACATGCTCTTGAAGGGGACCACCTCAAAGGTCATGCGCTCTTGGTGGTAATTATTAACATCGTGAAAGACAACCTGAAGTGTGATGCACCCAAGGGACCGAGCATCCCGACCAGGAACTACGCCATGGAAGATGGTGTTGGTCTGCCTTAGGTTTTCCTCTGTCAAGTTCATCTTCTGCAGTGTATCCAGGTACATGATGTTGATGCTGCTTCCACTATCCACCATACACTTGGTGAACTCCACGCCGTCAATCAAGGGGTTGATGACCATGGCGTACTGGTTCTCCGTAGGTATAAGGTGTGGGTGGTCCGTCCTATCCCAAGTTATTGGAACCTCCGAACAGTGCAGGTACTGGGGAACTGGGGGAGAGTGGCCATCAGGATCCTCAGAGAGGTCTTCTTTTGTTAGACGGTGGGGGTGCCAAGGAAAGTGTGGTATACTGGTGCCTTCTTTGTGAAGGGGTTCTTTCCCTTGTCGTCGCCCTTGTCGGCGTGCTTGGGGTCAACGTCCTCGTCCATGTCACTGGACTCCTTGGACTCCTCCTCCTTCTTCTTCCCCTTGCCCTTGCCTCGTGGTCTATTCTTCCGACTTTGCTTGTAGCCGGACTCCGGGTCTTCCTTGAGGTCGTTGACGAACTTGTAGTGTCGATTGGTATGGGTGGCCTTACCGTTGGCATCGAGGTGTACGAGGCACGGCATATCGCGGTACTCCTCGTAGGTTTGGGGAACGCGGAGCAGCGCCGAGGTGGTTTCATTTCCTCGTTGCTGCCCACGACCAGCTCCTCTTCCTCGGCCACGCTGTCCGCCTTCACCTCGTCCTGCAAAAGTCATAGCGACCATGTCGGTAGGTTGCTTTTCTTCTGGAGCGGTTTTCCGCTTTGTACTGCTGTTCCTCCGAGCTTGGGTTGGGACGGCTGTTGCCGGCAAGGAGCCACGAGCATCGTCGTCGGCAGCTGCGAACTCACTAGCCAACTGGATCATTTGATTCAAGTCAAGCTGGTGATTGTCCTGCAAGCGCTTCAGCTTATGCCGGAGCAATGTGCCCCTTTACAACCCGTCGATGAAGGCGGCCATGGCGGTCTGAGCGTGCACTCCTGTGCAGGAATTCTGCATGTCCAGCCAGCGGGAGAGGTAGGCGCGAGATGTCTCACCTTTCTCTTGCACCCACCGCTGTAGATCGCCAACAGTGCAGGGACGCTTGTATGTACCCTCAAAGTTCTTGGTGAACGCTTCTTGCATGTCCAACCAGTTGTAGATAGATTTCTCTGGCAAGTCGTCGATCCATTGACGGGTCGTGCCTGCCAACAATAATGGGAGGTACTTGATGGCGACGTTGGGGTTGCCTCCGGCAATCTCCACCATGTTGCCGTTGTCCTGTAACCATGTGGCTGGCTTGGCGGTGCCGTCATAGGGTTTGATGGTCTTGTCGATCCGGAAACCTTTGGGGTAAGTTGCGGACCGTATTGCAGGTCCAAAGCAACGTGGTCCCAGGTATGGTCCTTCCCGGGCCTCCTGGATCTTATTGATCCGTGAACATGCATCGAACGGCTCCGGGTTCTTCTTCTTGTCAACAGGGGATGGGCTGCGTGAATGACGCGGGCCTCCTCCGCCATGGTGACTGCTTGGTGGTGATGGAGGCGGAGGTGGCGGTGGGTTAGCCTTCTTGATGTTACCCTCCCGTGACGCCTCTCACCTATCGCGGTGGCTTGTCGGACGTGGAGGGTCATGGTGTGACCTACTCCTATGCCCTTGGTTGCGCTGTCCGTCATAACGGGTCTGCTCCGCGTTGTCGCGGATGATGATGCCGCTCTGCTTTGGTGGGGGCATATCCGTATGATGGTGAGCCTTGTAATTTTCGCGATGTCGGGGGGATCGGGGCGGTGGCGACGGGCGACGAGGCCGGGCCTTTTCTCCGTGGTCGGAGGATATAGGGATGGCATCCTTCCTATTGCGCGTGTCCCTCCGTCTTTGTTCTGATGAACCCGTCTGGGACCCGACATCAAGAGGAGATCTGTCCCTTGGCGGTTTGTACTAACTAGACTGGAAAAGTGCTGGGTCGGACTCGAGCCTCTAAGAGGTGGCCTTTTCCTGCTGCTTCACCGCCTTGGCCACTAGGTCATAGACTTGTTCCACTACCTCGGGCAATCTATCCTTCTCTAGAAGGGTTGGCGACGGCAAGGTTAAGGAGTGGGGTGGGCATCACCTGCTTGCCTTCATTGTCAATGTATGGCTTGGCTTGTGCCGGCTTCGAGGGAGCCCATCCTAGGTTGCGCCGTACACCAGGATCGTTGATCACGCGAGCGAGAGCTTTCTTAGCCTTCTGCTGCTGCAGTAAAGTCTTGTACTCGGCCTCCATTGCTCTAGCTTTCTCTATGGACTTCTGCGCATTGACCAGATCTCGATCTAGTTTAGCGCCTTGCTCCGCGATGGCCTGCGCTTCCTCTAGCAGCTGCTGGCACTTCTCGTCAAGCTGGGTCACGTTCCGGATATGAGCAACGGTCAATGGCTCGACGAGAAGATTGTCGTACATCACTCTATCAGCTGGAGTAACTTGGGCTGCTGCGGACATGGATGCCGGAGGCGGCAAGTTTGCGGTGTTATTGTTGCTCGGGCCGGTGCCGAGTTCCTGCAGCTACTGCACTGGGTTAGGCGGAGGAGGCATGAATTTTTGCGCGATCATCGTCAGCAGCAATAAGTGGCCCCTTCCCCTTTTCCAGCGCTGTAGGCGGAGCTCGTCCGGGTTGATATTCATCCATCGCCTAACCAATGGTGACGAACACCCCTCGAGACGTGACGGCGTTGTTGGCTTGCTCGTCGTGCGAGTACTCCTCCTCCATCTCCTGCATAGCGGAGTCTAGCTCTTCTGGACTGAAATCTATCTCCTCTGAATCTGCACTGAAATCAGCATAAAGTGCGTCAATGACAGAGTCGGAGGTTGCCATGACTTCCTCTATGACGGGCGGTGGAGGTGCAACGGCCGCGACGATGACTGGAGGTGGTGGTGCTGCTGCGACTGTAAGGTTCCCAACCTTTAATAAGGTAGAGATCCCTGTGTTTACAATGCTAGTCCCTGGATCAATAGCTAGCATCCACAGTTAAGATGTAATATCAAGAAACAAAGGTCATAATACAACTTTATAACCAGGAATAAAGTAATTTATTACATCTTACATAGCTCATTTGGCTATCTCATTACAATGCAGCAGAATATAACAATAGCATGGGGTCCTTCATCTTCAAAGTGCCACAGGCAGAATGTTGGTTGTAGACTTGTAATCCTAATCATTAAACTTCACTAATATCAATCAAACCTGCAACATAACAAATTACAGCCACAAAGGGTCAATACATTTGAATTGTATTGGCAAGTGATACTATGGTAATATAGTGGAGTCTATCATCTATATGCATTTGGCTAAGTGGAGCTTAGGCTTGCTTTGCTCAAAATAGATTTCCTTATCATTTGAAAAACACTAAATTTTTGTTTGACAAAAATACTCCCATCTCCCAATAGAAATTGGTGATACTTGAATCCCTTGTTCACCCACAAGTTTTTAACTTAGAAATTTGGATGATGAGATTCTTGATAGCTTCCATGTCTTGATGCTCAAATTGTCCTTTACCAGGGACATGGCTAAGTACTTAGATTTTACACTCTGCAGAGGTGGTGCACTTTCCCCACAAGACTTGGTTTCCCAAGACAAGATCTTTCAGAAGCCTTCCCTTAGACCAAAATGGACGTACTCCAACCTATCAAACCCCTACCATCAACTGTCCATTTGGCTAAGTTATTGCAACCTATATGATCCAGGCAGATCCCATAATGCCAAGTGGCTGCACTTGAAGCTTCTCAACATTTGACATCTCAAATCTCTTTGTTCCTGGGTGGCCATCCACAAGTGAGATACACAAGGTTCACCAGTCCCCTGGCCTTGTGTAACCACTCAACACAAACCATTCCTTCCATTCCACCCAGGTGATTCATTCACTTAGTTGTTTTATTAAATAAAACACATGTCCTCAGACTTAGAAATTTTCCATAGCATGAATATATATTCCACCCTTGTTTTCTATTAGATAAGCTAAGCATGATAGTAGTAGGAATCTTAACTTAGGAAAATTATACTAAGGTTTCATCGACTAGGATTTCCCATAGCATAGTTTGTACTTAGCAAAATTCCATGCAAGTCTTACTTAGAAATATCACTAATGCATAGTGAAAATAATGGGACAAAAGTATGAAGCATCACTTGCCTTTTTGGTAGAGAGTATAAGTTCACTCCTTGTCCTTGCAACAATCACACTCTTCAAGTCACTACAATTCAATCAAGCAAGGCACAATCTCAATCTACCAATCAAGCAAAACATCACATAAAATAATAAAACAAAAATAATGCATGCAAGCATGCAAGAGATTGTTTTATTTGGAGAAGTGGTTTCTAATGGTTCATAAAAATTTGGAAACACCTATTGGTCATTTTATAAAGTGGCAAAGTCATTTGCAAAAGGTTTCACTTTATAAACCATTTTCTAAAACAAGGTGTTATTTTATGTGGTGTAGAATTTTTTTAATAGGGCATTAATCTATAGGGTTCACAAAATATGTTTTCAAACAATAAAACCTTGTGTTTAGGGTCAGAGATTTTATTTCCAAACATTTCTCAAAGGTTTTCTTCCAAAACCATTTTTAATAATTAAACCATATTTTTACATGACTAGAAATGGTTTAAATCGAAGATTCATTATTTTGCTTCTCCAAATACATTTTTGAAACTACAAAGCGATTCCTATGGTCAGTAGGTTCAAAACACACCATTTTCCAAAGATTTTATCCCCAAAATCATCTTAGAATAATTTTTATATCCTAAACAAGCATACATAAGTTTCTACAAAAACAAACATTTTACCAGAAGCTTTTTACTAAAAAAAGTGCATGGTGTCTAGGGCTTGTTTTTCTGAATCCATTGATATAAAGTTTGCAAAATTTGGACGTGTAGATTAAAAGTTATGCAATTTACAAAATCACATATCTAATAGATCAAATCTGTTTTAATTCAAATCGACAGAGCCACGTGTCTTAATTCTATTCGCCCATACCGCTTCGGTTGGATCATGCGATGGCAGCCGTTGGATCTATGTTGGATCGTGCGGCACAGAGGCGAGCGTAACCCTTCGTTCTTGTTCTAATCTCATCCGTCAGATCTAGATCCTATGGACTCTATTGCCTTGACCATTTGGCAGCGGCGCTGGCGGCGGCAGGTGGCGGCGCGTGGTCAGTCGGCGACGGATTTGGCGATGCAGGAAACGAGGAGGAGAGGGAGGAGGATCACCGAGTTTGCCGAGGCGTGGGGGTTCTCGATGTGCTTCCCGTTTGTCGAGGGGCGCGCTGGATCTAGGGTCAGAGGCTACCTATGGAGCTCGTCGGAGTTGGAGCGGACGGCGACGTCGTTCAGTCGAAGACGAAGTCGATGCTACAGGGCACTCACGGGCGAGCTGAGGCCACAGAGAGATGCGCCAGGGTCTGGGTAACTTGCCTGCGTTCTCGGGGAGGCAAGGGGTGGCACGAGGCTGCCGGAATCGCTCGGTGAGCTTGCCGGAGACAACGTCAGTGTAACGCAAAATGGGAGCAGCCTGGTGGCTCACTGGCAGCGGGGTTTGAGGGGAATGAAAGAGGTGAGGGAGGTGATTTAACTGGCGTGGTCGTGGGGATTAAACGTCGAGCATTTACCGGTAATTTACTCCGTGGAGTTAACGACAGGAAACGGCCGGGGGAGGGCGCAGTCCTCGCGTGGGTGGAGAAGATGGTGAGGTGGCAGTGGGGGCCGGCGTCAGCGAGTGAGAGAGAGTGGGGTGGGGCCTTTCTGTCAGCGGTCGTGGGGTGCAGGTTTGAGTGATAAAAGATCCAGAGAGGGTTTGCGTGGGCTGGCGATGGGTTTAGTTGGGCCAGGCTAGTTGGGTTGGGTCTTTTAATTTTTTTGTACTGCTTCTATTTTCTTTTTCCTTTTCTTTTTATTCTGTTTTGGTTTGGTTTAATCAATTCAAAACTCAATTTGATTTCAAAACCTTGCCAGATTTTGTGTTGATTCAAATACTGATTAGTTGTATTCTGATATCAATTTTTGAATAAAACCTTATTCATTTTGGGGTCCTTTATTTATTCAAAATAGGTTCTAGTTTTTAATTAGATAGGATTTAATAATAACTTTAAACCTACATTTAAATTCTTTAAACTTTCCAAATCCTTTCACTAGGTTTTTATTTGTTTAGTTGGTTCAAATAATTCATCTTGAATTATTTGGAAAGTATTTAATATGATTTATTAATCATTTAAGATTGGATATTTATTTTAATTCCAATAGAATTTGGTTTATGCCATTTTATTTTACTTTGGAAATTCTTTATCCAATATTTTTATTTGGATTTGGATTAAATTCATTCCACTTGTTTATGGATTTGTCCCAGATTTGGTTTGGTCTTTAAATATTCTTTAATTAATATTTCTTTCTTTTCTTATAAAAACCTTATCTTTTTATTTAGAGATCCAAACTTGGTGATTCCAATTCGTAAAACCTTGTTTGATATTTATTTATCCTTTTAAAGATCTTTAGGATTATTTGCTCACCAATTGGTATGGGTTTCCAGATAGGTGCTTTATTAGCTTTGGGAATTTAATTCCTTATATTATTAGATTCATAAGATTTTATTTATGGTTCCAAATTGAGTAAAACCAATTTATATGGTTTTATAATATTTCCATTTGTCTTTCTTGATCATTTGTGAATGTTTGTTGACAAGATTTTATATGGATCAAATCCATAGACTTGGAGATAACTTGGAGATTATTTTATTCCATTAGGGTTTAGGATTTGGATTTATTTTCCAAGTGTTTTAATTTCCAGATACATTCATTGAGGAATGCAATTCACTTGATTTGGATTTTGTTGAATTCAAACTTTAATTAAAGTTTGTTCAAGATGGGATTTTAAGATTCCATTTAGAAACAAAAGTTTCTTTTCACCCTGATTTTCAACAATAATTTATTTTATTTTATTTTATTTATTTTTCACATTACAAGATTTGGAAAATCTTGGGATGTGACAGCGACGATGGCGGCCGGAGGCGGTGGTGGCGGGGGCTGAATCGGAGGTTCTCCGTCGACGAGCGCAAGTGCTTTCTGGGCTTCTGCGTCAGCGTCTGCATAGTTGTTGACAGTGCTCACCATCTGTTCAAGGGTAAGGCGTCCTGTTGCCTGCTGCCATCGTAAAGAATGTTGGAGAAGCGTGCCACGGTCTAGTCCTTCCACGAAGTGATACAAAGCGTTATCATCGGGGTAGTGGGCCAGATCGACTCGTATACGGAGCCACCTGGCTAGGTAATCGCGGGGGTTTTCGCCTTCTCTCTGAACGCAGCGCGCCAGATCGAAGATGGTGACCACGCCGACGTACTTGGATCTCTGCTTTCTAGACGCATGGGCGAAGCCAGCGGATTTGCAGTGATCTTCCACCTTTATATCCTGCACAGGGGTGGTTTGGGTGGGCCTTGAATTTTTCCGATCTTTTCCGGCAAACTCCGAAGAGAGATCCGACATCGATCCTTCCACGAACCTATCCTGCCTGTAGGCGGTCCGTGTGGGCCTTGATGCTCCTCCGACTCCCATGGAACTAGTGCCCGAGTCGGTTTCACCGATGAAGAGGTGGATGTATCCGATAGGAACGATCGAACACCACGTAGGGTTCGTCTTCGCCGGGATCCAGAACTCGTCAGGAGGGACGATCGGAACGTTGCCAGAGAAGAGAACGCGACGGATGGCTACGGTTTCGCCGATTTGTTCAAAGATCTTGGTCCTCGCCCGCTGAAGAGCCTGAAGCGCCTCTTGCCCCACGGTGGGCGCCAACTGTCGTGGTATTGCCGACGGGTACGCCATGGAGGGGTCCTCACAGTGTGTGTTTAGAGCCGTGGGGGAAGGCGGACGGTTGACGGGTACGAGGTAACACAGCTTACCCAGGTTCAGATCTCACGACGGTGGCGGAATCCTACTCCTGCTATAAATCACTATAAGGTCAATACGCCGAGTTACAGGGATAGGTTCGCTATGCGAGGTTGTCTGAAGTTGTGCCCTAAAGGCTCCCATAGGCCCTACTTATATAGTCGCCAGGTCCTAGGGTTACAGGGAAAAGTCCTAGCCGGACAGGTTACAGAGTCCAACACCGTCTATTACTAGTCTTGTGTATCTTGCACTCCAAGGCTCCGGCTACGCTGGTGACTCCACCGTAGCCTTCCTTTATCCGGCATGGGCCTCCCTTCTGGATCCATCTAACTGGGCCGCCCAGCAGGCCATAGGCCATGCTACCAACTGTGGGCCACCCGGGTTTTCTAGATAGGTGACATGCTATGAGGATACCCATATAGCATATCCCCAACACTTTCTATGGTACTCGTTTTGTTGCTCTAGTTTTATTTCCTTGATAATGCAAATGTTTAGTGTGTGTAGAGTTGTATCAGTGGTTGATAGAATTTGAGAGAATATTTATCCTACCTTTAGCTCCTCGTTGGGTTCGACACTCTTACTTATCAAAAAGGCTACACACGATCCCCTATACTTGTGGGATATCAATGCTCACATGAGAATTGAGGGGCGGAGGAGTCGCGAGGAAGCCACCTCCCTCTCTCCTATACGCGTGGGTAAATCGCACGATTGAAGCACGAATCTTGGCGCAGAGGAAAATAAAAGAGAGGAGAAACCCTTCTCTCCCAGATTCATCTCTCCACCGTTCACTTATTTCCTCCTCGTACTCCTCGAGATCTTCGCACCCATTATCATCTACATGCCGCGGAAGAAACCCCAACCTCCACCAATTCTTCATCTTCCCCTAAGAGCGATGGCATCTTCATCGGGCTCCGGATCAACGGCGGCGGGTACATCGGTAGCGGACGAAAAGAAGACGCGGGGCCTCTGGATCCCAAGCGTCATGGACAACGCCGAGCTCCGGGTCATGGAGGACGAGGGATACATCATCGCCGGCACATATCGGAGCGTCGCAGGACACGCCACTCCTACTCCAGGCGACGACGAGCGAGTGATTTTCGGCACACACACATCGACCGTGGCCTCAGCCTGCCACCGTCGGACTTCTTCATCGAGGTCCTCAAATACTACGGTGTGCAGCTCCATAATCTTCTCCCAACTCCCTGCTACAACTTAGTACTCATGCAGCTTTGTGCAAGGGGTTTCTTGTCAATAGGCCAAGTCTCACCCTTTTCCGGTACTACTATGGTACCCGAAAGAATTCCATCAGTGTCGGTGTTCCTTATACCACTGGCACTCCTAGCTTAGTACTTAGGAAAAACCGAGACTATCCTAGGATTAACGCTAGTGAATCTGTTAAATGTTGGGCCGGAACTTTCTTCTACCACAAGGATATTCCGGCTCCTGGCAAGGCGGAAGGTCTTTTGGACTTTGTCAACGGTGCCGCTCCCCATCAAAAATCATGGGACACGGAGGCGTCGGAACTATCGGATATCTTGATCCTCGCCAAGAGGCGGATCGAGTTTATGATGAAACATATGGGCCTCCATGGATCTGACTTGATCCACTGCTGGCTGGATTGCCGTATCCAGCCTCTGCAGCATCATGGAGATTTCCTTATGCACACCATCACCGGCGACAAGAAGGACAGCCTGCGCATCAGCCCAAACCGGATTCCAGCAAAGGACTACAAGACCCTCATGTAGTATTTTGATCAAGGAAAGAGTGGAACAAAAAGTTCCGAATGTCTCCCTGAAGATGTTCACGTCTAACCGTCCTCTGACTTTGGTAAATATTTTGACTCTACATTCGTGTTTTGTCATTCTTTTCTGTTTCTTTCTCTGACTCTATTTTCATCGATGCTTTTTGACTTTATAAGATCGAGAAACTCCCAGGGTCTGAGCTAGCTCCACTAGAGGGCTATCCTACAGACGATCTTGAGGCGACGGAGGATGAAGAGGTGCAAGAAGTTCCTGCCTCCGCTTCCAAGAAGTGTAAGGCGAAGGCGGGATTTATCACTGCTGGCAGCCAAGTGTTGCCAGTAGTTAAAAAGTAAGCACCCTGTCGATGTTTTCAGTACTTTGTACATTTATTTCTTCCCGAAGCACACCTGATATTTTGATTTACGTGTTTCAGAGCAAAACAAGTTTTGAAGACCAAAGTGAAGCCAGACAGCAAGCCGGGCAAGCAACTGTGTCAGCAGAAGCTTGTCATCTCCCCAGCGATGCCACCACCAACTCCAACCAGTGCCCCATCATCAGCACGAGAGATTTCTACCTCTCCTGATGCCGGATCTACCGTCCCTGACGCCAGCACCACCTCGAAAGCCCTGGTTACTGTTGGTATCCAGGCAACTAACAAGGGTGAACCTGCCAAGGGTAATGATCCCATGGTAATATCTACAGGACAGTTGGACAAAATGTTCGGCTCTGCTATCTCCGTCCTGAAACGGAAGGAGAAAGAGGAGATCGATCCTCAAGCTGGCTTAGTCCAGTCTTGAGAAGCAAACCCTCACTCCAAAGGCAGCGAGCCCGTAGATGGAGGACGTGAAGCTGGTCAGCCTCCTAGACCAAATTTTGGTCCGAGACGCGAAGATAGAGTCTGGCGAACTCCCAGCAATGGACGTTACCTCCCTCTCCCTTGCCGAGAAAGTGTTTCATAACACTAGACTCGGATTTGAGAAGTTGCACCTGGGACACATTGTAAGTTTCTGATTCTTATTTGTAGTGTTTATTATCATATCCTATAGCCCCCGAGCATAAAGTCGGATAAACATCATTGAATCCGAGTTGATTCTTATAGGATGCAAAATAACTATGTAGTGTAGCCCCCATGGCTCGTGCTGTATTTTTACTTAGTTAAATTTACAGCCTGAGTCTTAGTAGCCGTCTGACAGTATTCCATCTCTAAACTTATAGAAAATTGCATCTTCCAACCAGGAATTTCTCAAGAATATATGCAATAAACTCAAGGAAATCAAGGCCTTGCGCCTTGAGAATTCAAAGTTGAAGCTTGAAAAATATGAAGCAGAAGGTAAACTTTTCCGACTTCCTCTTTGTCAATTATTATTGCCATAGTCAAACTTATTCTATCTAACTGATATTTTTCCCTTTGCAGAATTGTTGTGTGAATATAGCAAGATGGTGGAGCAATCCGAGAACTTCATGGTCTTGGAATTAGAGAATGCCAAGCTCCGGGATGATCTTGAAAAGCTTAAGATTGAATCGGAGATATCTGTGAGCGTCGTCCTAGAGTCAAGCAACATGGAGACCATGAGGCTCGAGAAGCTGATAGCCCTCCGAGAGAAACAACTAAATGATCTCAAGAAGGACTTCGACAACCAGAAGGATCTAGCCCCAGCCACAGAGAACGAACTGAAAAGCCTCCGAGAGGAGCACGCTTAGTGGAACCACTCCGTGCTAGGTAAGATTTCCGAATTTCTATCTTTGATTGATTCTTAAACTTTCTTTCAAGTCAAATTTTGATATTTGGTTATTTCCCAGACCCTCTGAACCTTTCCGACTCTCCTTCCTCTGAAACTCGCCTCGAGCGCATAAATCTCATCGGAGATATTCTGTTCGACTTCCGCCAGAATCTTGAAGAGGCTGGCGAGTCGGTCATACTTTCCGACTTGCACAATATGCCAGTGCAAGAGGTGAGGGACAAGGCTAAGGAGATTCCAAAGCTTATTGAATACTGGAAGATCTCCTATGGTCGGACCGCTAGACAGACCGCCCTTACCATGGTGATGAGCCATCATAGCGATATGGAGATCTGGCATGTCACCAAGGGTATCGCCGATGAGGATGATGAGGGTAACCCATAGGACATCAAGGCTATCCAAGAGTCCCGTGCAGGTTATGCTTGTCATGTGGAGGAGATGACCAAGTACATGACATCATTATTTAAATCTGTCACTGCGCCTCCCTCGCCTAAAGAACCAGAAGACAGCCTCGCTAAAGCAGCTTCCGAGTCCGAGGTCCAGGGCGACGACGATGTCGACTCCAGCGCTCCACACTCTTCATCACCACCACCTGATTCTGCAGACTAAACATTCATAATGCATTATTCTGAACTTGGGTATGTAATGATGGAAACAATATTTTTTTGTGTTGGTCTATAAAAACTTAATACTTTACTATCGTAGCACTTTGTCTGTATATATTTTTTATGAGTGTGATTGAAAATTTCTTAAGCACTATGTATATAGTTGTCGTTTTATATGGCTCTCTGCCTCATCGCTATCATGAGCTGGCCAACCTTTAGCACTGAAAATTTGTCGAGCAACGGAGCTTAATGCTAAACCAGTTTAAACTCGGAAACAAAGCCAACTTCCAGTACCAAAAATTCATTACTCGGAAGATACCCGCGTCTAAGCAATCAGATAAAAACCAAAGTATAAACAATAAATTGAATTTCTTACCCTAGGGTAACCTCTTTTTTAGATATTCAAAAATCATAACCAGAACAAACATCTGCATAAAGTACTTTCAAGCATTCTGGGATTTCTAAAAATGACATGCTCATTTGGAAATAAGATGGCAAAAAACTTTTCAAAGATAACATATGAGGAAACTAATACTTTACTTCACTTTGAACATGTACATATATAATTACAAGGAAGTATAACTTAAGAATATAAGGGACATAGGTGTGCAATATTCCATGGACGGTCTATCTCATCTAGGTTTGTACTACCTCCAGCTCTCTTTCTTTTTTGAGTATATGGTATTTCCTTGACTGGTCTTATATCGGTTAAATAATACGACCCATTATACAGAACTCTGCTGATCATAAAAGGTCCTTCCCAAATCGGGAAAAGTTTTTGCTTTATTTTTTGCACAAGTTGGAGAACCAAATCGCCCTTCCTGAAAGAACGGTTTTGTACTCTTTGACTATGATACTTGATCAACTTCTGCTGATAGGCTGTAGATCTCTGCTCAACAACGACGCGAACTTATTTGATTATATCGAGATTGTCTTGTCGAGAAACTTTTGCATCTCCTTTGATATACGCTTTGACTCTAGGAGACTGATGAATTAGATCATTTGGAAGAACTGCTTCTCCACCGTAGACCAAGAAGAAAGGAGTATAACCAGTTGATCTGTTAGGAGTTGTACATAAGCTCCATATCACGGATGGTAATTCTTCCGCCCAAGTCCCGCGGCACGACGAAGTGGTGCCTCGAGACGAGGTCCTAGTCCTTATAAAATTAGACTATTAGTTCTTTCGACTTTTACATTAGCCTGTGGATGCGCAAGTGATGCAATACCGAGTCGGATCCCTTGCACCTCGCAGAATTTGACAAGTCCCCCATGGAAAAATTGCTCCTGTTGTCAGTAACTATACTGTGCGGATATCCGAGTCGGATGATCACGTCTTCGACGAACTTTCTGGCTATGGCTCCATCGCAACTTGTTACGGTTTTAGCCTCAATCCACTTTGTAAATTTATCCACCATCACTAGTAGGTGAGTAAATCCATATTTTGTCATGCGAAACGGCCCTACCATATCAAGCCCCTAGATCGCAAATGGCCATGTAATAGGGATTGTTCGCAGCTGCTCAGCCGGAACATGCGCCTGACGGGCGTACTTTTGGCAGCCCTTGCACGCTTTGACCAGTTTATCGGCATCTGCCTTAGCTGTAAGCCAAAAGAATCCATGTCTAAAAGCTTTTGCCACTAAGGATCTGGCGGTAGCATGGTGACCACACTCGCCTTCGTGGATCTCTCGTAAGATTTACACTCATTCTTCCGGAGAAATACATCGCTGAAAAACCCCAGAAACACTCCGCTTATAAAGCTCGCCGTCTATTATCGTATAGGATTTTGCTCGTCGGACGATCTGCCGTCTCAGGACTTCGTCTTCGGGTAATTTTCCGTCTATCAGGAAATCCAGATAGTGTTTTGTATAGCTGGGAATTACAGCCAGAACTGCTATTAAAGGTGAGTCGTATTTCATCGGATAGTCCTCATCAACTCCAGTTATGGAGGGGATCCTTAAATGCTCTAGAAAATCGCCATCCAGTACTTGTTTCCGTGTAGAGCCTATTCTTGATTGAGCATCTTCTTCCTCATTTTCTGCTCGAGAGATGTGTTGAACCTCAAAACCCTCGAACGATTTAGATAATTCATCCACGATAGCTTTGTAGGCTTCCATGTGCTTGTTTGTGTTGTAAATATCGGATACTTACTGAGCAACTAAATCCGAGTCTCCATAACACATGAGTCTTGTTACACCAATGTTTTTGTCCATGCGTATTCCATGTAACAATGCTTCGTACCCGGCAATATTATTGGTTGCCGTAAGTGTATTTGTAACACATAGAACAACTTATCTCCTTGGGGTGACTTGAGCACCACGGCAGCCCCCGAGTCTCCTCGTGCTTTTGATCCGTCAAAATGAAGGGTCCAAAATTCTGAGTCTGGAGGACTTGTATTTCCTGCCATCTCTTTCCAATCGACAAGTATTTGGGACTTTATTGTTGTACGCGGCTTGTACTCAATGTCAAAAGCTGCAAGGTATATTCCCCACTTTACACGTCCTATGTCATCGTGATTATTGATTATATCTCGCAGGGGAGCAGTAGTCACCACTGTGATCTTGTGCTCTTGAAAGTAGTGGTGTAGCTTTCTGGACGCGAAGAACACTCCGTAGGCTAGCTTTTGATGGTGTGGATACCATTGTTTTGACTCTGTCAGAACCTCACTCAGGTAATAGGTTGGATGATGCACCTTATGATCATGGCCTTCTTCCTCGTGCTCTACTACTGTTACCACATTTATGACCTCGTTGGTCGCTGCAATGTAGAGTAACATAGGATCCTGAGGTTCTGGCACTGCGAGAACTGGTGGGTTTTAAAGTAGGTCTTTCAAACTTTGTAGGGAAGTATCAGCTTCCTAGGTCTAGACAAAGTTGTTGGTTTTCTTCAAGAGTTTGTATAAATGTGCGGCTCTTTCTCCGAGCCGGCTGACGAACCGACTCACTGCTGCGATACAACCAGAGATATGTTGCACGTCCTTCAGGCGAGTCAGCCTGGTAATGTTGATTATAGCCTTAAATTTGTCCCGGTTCACCTCTATGCCTCGCTCAGAGACGATGTAACCTAACAATTTTCTGGCTGGAATTCCAAAGAAACACTTCTTTGAATTTAGCATCATGTTGAATTTTCGTAGGCTAGCAAATGTTTCCTCCAAGTCGGAAATCAAAGTTCCCTTCTTTTTGGACATAAATGATATGTCATCTACGTATACATGGATGTTACGTCCGATTTGATCATTGAGACAACATTACATAGTACGTTGATATGTTGCTCATGCGTTATTTAAGCCAAAAGGCATAGTTTTATAGCAGAAGGTTCCGAAAGGAGTAACGAAAGACGTATTAATTTGATACGATTCTTTCATTGGTATTTGGTGATATCCGGAATATATACCGAGAAAATAGAGTAATTCCGAGCCTGCCGTTGAGTCGATAACTTGATCGATTCTTGGCAAAGGGAACGGATCTTTTTGACATGCCTTGTTCAAAGCGGTATAATCAACACACATCCTTAAATAAATAGTGTCCTTTTTAGGGATGAGTATAGGATTTTCCACCCAATCTGCGTGGATTACCTCTGTTATGAATCCGGCTAATTTTTAGCCAGGCTAATTCCTTAGCTATTGCTTTGCGCTTTTCATCACCAAACCGTCATAAGGACTGTTTGACAGGTTTAGCATCAGGGTGAACATTAAGAGAGTGCTCGGCAAGTTCCCTAGGTACCCCCGTCATGTCAAAAGGTTGGCATGCAAAGATATCACTATTAGCTTTGAGGAACTCGAGGAGCGCGCTTTCCTATGCGAGGTCTAAGCCTACCCATATGTTCGTCATCTTGGAGGGATCATCTTCCTTCAGCGACGTTTTCTCCGTATCTTCCGACGTCTTGAACTGTATGCTTGGCTTCAGAACCTCATTCTTCATAGCGGGCATCTCGGACGGGTTGATGGTCTTCTTGATCTCCTGGTACTCCTGGGCGTGTAGTAAGGCTTCGGCAAAGGCAGCAGATCCTTCGTCGCACTCTCGCGCTTTCCTCAGATTTCCCTGGATGGTGATGACGCCCTTTGGACCTGGAAGTTTTATCATATTGTAAATGTAATAGGGGCGAACCATGAATGCCTAGTAAGTCGGATGTCGGAAGATGGCTTGGTAAGCACTTTTGAACGGTACCACCTCAAAATAGAGTGGCTCGGTCCGGTAATTTTCTCGGGTTCCGAATGTCACGTCCAGAGTAATCTCACCTAGAGAATCCGCCTGTCTCCCTGGTACAATGCCATGGAAAGTTACACTGCTGTAACTCAACTTGCCCTCGTGGATCTTCATGCGGTGGAGCATTTCGATGTAGATGATGTTAATGCTGCTACCACCGTCCATGAGAGTTTTAGAGAACTCATAGCCATCAATAAGAGGATTTACGATTAAAGGGTATTTTCCCCGACGATGTGTTTTCCACGGGTGATCTGAGCGATTAAAGGTAATGGTTACATCCGAGCAATCCAGAAATTGTGGAACAGCCAGAACCGTGGCATTGAGCTCACGAAGAACCGCCTTCTTGGCCTTAGCCGATTGAGATCCAAGGAAGCAGACGTATGCGTCTTTCTTAGTTGGAAAATCCTTCTTTCCATCCGACTTGGGTTGTGCGGCATCCACTTCTTCCATGTCGGGATATTCCTTAGGTTCTTTTCCTTTCTCAGAATTTTTCTTTCCTTTTCATTGCTTGGCTCTGTAGCCAGGCGATTCTCCTTTTTTGATGTCATCATTGAAACGACACTCGGCATTTGTATCGGTAAATCCTCAGTTACTATCTAAGTGGTGGACACAGGGATTGTTGGAAATGTCGGCCCAGGTATAGGTTCTTCCAGGTTGATGTTCTCCGCTGCGCTAGATTTGGAAAGTTCCGCGGCCTCGACCCCGGACGCCTCCGCGCCCTCCTCGTCCTTCGGATCCGAACGTTGCGTTTACAGTTGCGTTGTCTAGAGCTGGTTTATCTTCTGAGGTGTTCTTGCGCTTCTGAGCTTGTTATTTTGGTTGTTTGGCCGTGTTGGGATTGGCCAGAATATTTAGCAGCCCTTTTAAATCATCATCGGCATCAGCATATTTTCTTGCCGTCTCTATCATTTCTCCCAAATATGTGACGTGGTCACACTTCAGTTTGTGACACAAAAGTCCGACTGGGAGTCCTGCGATGAAAGCTTTGATCGCAGTCTGCTCGTTTACTCCTTCACAGGAGTTCTTCATGTCAATCCAACGTCCGAGGTAATCCCGAAAAGTTTCTCCAGGTCTTTGGGTGCAACGATGCAAGTCTCCGACTACATAGGTACTTCTGTATGTTCCCTCGAAGTTTGAAAAGAGCGCACTTTGCATATCATACCAGTTATGAATTGAATTCTCTGGTAGTTCATTGAGCCATGATCGAGCCGTCTTCCTTAGCATAAGTAGGAGATATCAGACTACGACCAGGCTGTTTCCTCCTTTGGCGATGTAGCAGGCCTGGAAAAAATCCTGGAGCCAGGTATCTGGCCGAGCCGCGCCGTCGTAGGGCTGGATGTGTTTGGCAATACCAAAGTCAACCAGAAATTTTGTCTGACGGATGCATGGGCCAAAGCACTTGGGTCCCACGTACACATCTTATTCCTCATACCGCCGTGCCTCTATGTTTGACTCAATGCGGTGGAGAGTGTCATTTGGTGAGAGAGATCTATGCCTTGGAGGCTTGCGGCTTCTGCACGGCAGAGTCGGATTTCTGCTTCTCCTCCCACCATTGCTGCCTCCGCCCCTGTGGCTTCCATGGATACAATGAGATCCTTCATGGTCGTTGCCTGGAGGCAATGGTGGCCCTGGTGGATTGTTTCCGGCTGGTTTACGCGATGGTGGTGGTGGAGCCTCATTATGATGACTCCGATGTTGATTTCTTCGGGCTCCGTCCCTACTTGATTCAGGACGATCCAGATCATATCTTCGTCCGGCTGTTACCAGCCGGACGGCTTGGTGGTGGCATTCTTAGCCGGTCCTGCTCTCGCTGGCGACGCACTTCCGGGTCTTCTCTATAGTGGGTGTTTTGCTGACGATGGGCCTGATGGGGAACCATTTCCCTGATGGCATCTTCAGACGCAGCCGGAATAACTCTTGCCTAATCATGTGCGGGCCTGCGAGAATGACCGTTTGAGATAGTGCTTGAATTTTCTTCTTCTTCCCGGGGACGATAGCATTGATACGTTCGTCGGCGCTTTGGTCGGTGCTGATGTGGAAACATTCCGACTTTGAAGCCAGCTTGCCACTGAATGACGTGGACGTTTTCTACTGCTTTAATCCTTTGTCCAGCAATGCAACGCATTGCCGGACCTGCTCGAGAGACGGATTGTTGGTGAGGATGGCTCGAGTTGCTGTAGCGTTTTCCAAAGGCGTGTTGTAGACTCGGATCTTCTCTCCAGTTTTTCTGTCGAATAGATCTATGTGGATATCCGGGTTCTTATTGGCAAGAACCAGACCTTCTATTGTCTTGTTTGGTAGTCGCTTGAAATCTGACTGATATTTGGCAGGATCACTGTCTAACTACTATTTAAGCTCGACGATTCGCGCGACTCTTGAAGTAAAACAAATAGTGTTTTTCCAGGTCCTCAGCCCTTTTTTCCAGCGCATCCGGAGTAAGATCCGAAGCTGTTGGGATTGGAATTGTGAGAGAATCTCTGTAAATTTCACGTGCACCTTTGGTGACGACGTATCCATCCACGGGTGGGTCGATCAACGTGGTATTAATCGGATCTCCATCCTGATTCTCCATCTCGATCTCTTCATCAACTTTTTCTTCGTTGGTTTCCTCGACGTCTGGCTCTGCCGGTGTCAGATTCTTGTTCTTCTTCTTATTTGACCTCCTAGTAGCCTTGACGTGCGTACTGGTGGCAAAGATAGCTTTTGGTCCGATACCAGGGGATAAACTTCCGTCGGTATTTTCTGTAGTAGTTGGCTTGTGGACCTCGGACGAATCTTCGGTGTCCATGTCATCCTGCGAGGTGTAGCTTTCATCCATGCTATCATATGGACTGGGTGGATTTTCCAGCTCACCTTGCGTTCGTTTGGAGGCGTTCTCTTATTCATACTCCTCCATCTCCTTCTCGAAGTCCCTTAGTTCCTGCGACGTTATTGACTCCTGAGGGGAGCCAGGTAAGTCGGCATTTTCTTCGATTCTATTGAGGACTGAATCGCTACCGGCTCTAGCATCGACAGAGTCGGATCCAGAGCTTACATGGTATAAGAAGCAGTGCCTCTTCTTCATCCTGTGCTTCAAGAGTACTTTTTCTACTACGACATCGGTAGGGCCAGATCCGTAGTGGATATATTCCTCTTCCGTGTATCTCATATTGACCAGGAGATCAGATCCGGACTTTTCCTCCACCGTTTCTTCCACTACTGGAGTGGGATGGGTGGGTTCGATTTTTTCAGGATCTTGAACTCTTTCGCCTCTACAGATAGAACAGATATGGATTTTTCTTCCGCCATGGTCATCACCTCAAGGGTGGGTTGGTCGGGTTTAGCGAAACTGAGATAAATATCGATCTCGCCGATAGACATGATCGTGTAGGTTGTCACGGGTTTGCTAGCCAGAATCCAAGTCTCGTCGATAAGGACGAGAGGGACATCACTAGCGTAGACCACGCGACCCATGGCGATTGTTTCGCTGATTCCTGCACGTGCAGATTCCACCTGGAAAAAAGCTCCAAAAGACACCCGCCTCACGGTGGGCGCCAACCGTCGTCAGATTGTCGACAAGTCCATAGGGGGTCCTGACGGTGTTGAGAATATGGGGTGTGAGAAGTCAGATGATCCAGGAGCGGTGAACACAAGTTTACCCAAGTTCTGATCCAAGTGCGGTGATCGAATCCTACTCCTGCTAGCAACCCATTAATATGTCGGCCTAAGCCGGATGTTACAGCGGATTACAAGAGAGGTTCGCCTATGCGAGTTGTGATTGTGGTTATTGCTATGTTTGTGCCCTAAAGGCTCCCATAGGGCCGGTTTATATAGTCACCGAGACCTAGGGTTATAGGAGAGACCTATCCGGCTACGTTACAGAGTCAGTAACTAGATACAACTTGGACTACAAGTAATACTACATGCCTAAGTCGGTAACTCTTCTGGGACTTGTCGTGGCCGGAACTAGATCCTCCTCTTTCTCTGACTAGGCCGCCCGTGAAGCAGAGCTCTAACCCGTTGGTGGGCCACTATGTTGGAGATATGCTCTAGAGGCAATAATAAAAGTAGTTATTATTATATCTTTGTGTTTATGATAAATGTTTGCATTCATGCTGTAACAGTATTAACCGGAAACATTAATACTTGTGTGATTTGTAAACTAATGTAACACCCTCGCCTGATAAGGCTGAGTTCATGTGTATAGTGCCAATCCCTGGATCGGTTCACTGGCACACACAGTACAAAATGATACCAAATATA
The DNA here is from genome assembly GCA_910589765.1 of Avena atlantica. NCBI lineage: Eukaryota > Viridiplantae > Streptophyta > Magnoliopsida > Poales > Poaceae > Avena > Avena atlantica. The sequence goes on from OU342738.1 coordinate 230,595,229, forward strand.
ACTGTACATCATAAATATAACGAATATGATCCAGAATTTACATTATATCATCCAAGTACATAGAGGAAACAATAACAAGGTAGATCTTCATTCTTCAAATGTGCCACAGGCGAACAATCGTTGAGTGGAGTCTCGCGACCTATGAACGATCACTCAGAACAGAAAAACCTGCAACATGAAACGTTGTAGCCACGAATGGTCAATACTTTGAATGTATTGGCAAGTAGAACTAATGAGTACAAAGGATCTATCAACTACATGCATATTTGGCTAGGTGGACTTCAGGCTCATTTGCTAAAAGCAATACAACTTTTCCCTACTTTCAAAATACTTTTCTTTCTTCAAAAACAATATTCTAAGGACATACAAGCATAAACCCATGTAGAAACAAGACAGTTCAGCTCTCGTATGCTCCTAAACCCATGTTCACCCATCAAGTTGTAGTAATTAAGAAATTGGGATGAGTGAGATCTTCCAAAAAGTTCCAGGCCCAGTTGCTCATAGTTGTCCATAACCGGGAACACGGCTAAGTACTTAGTTTAGACACCCTGCATAGGTTGTACACTTTACCCGCATGACCCAGTCAACCCGCTCTTACCATTACACTCATTTTGTGCCATGGTAGGGAGAAAACCAAGACGAAACCTTTCAGAAGCAGAACCCTGAGCCCTCAGGACGGACCCATATCAACCTACATCCCCTACATCTGCTAGTCACGTCGGGTCAGGTTCCCACAACTTACTTAGTCAAGAAAAATAATGACATGCGTTTGTATTGGAAGCTACTACACAAGAAACATGTCCAATCTCTGAAGCCTAGGTGTGCTTTCCGCAATAAACCATCCAAAAACATCAATCCATCACACCCAGGAGATTCATTAAATTCCAGTTGTTTTCATTATAAAAAAACATAACTTTTCCATAACATAATCAATCATGAATTCCCTTTTGCGCATCTAATAAGCATGGTTAAGCAACTACAATACGATGGCTCAAAGGAATCAAGTCATGGAGATATGGCAATCATGCCTGGGTGTCATAGCATAGCATAGTAGTAAAACACCTACACATGCATTACTACTAAAAATCATACTACATGCATAGGAAAAATAATAGGACATTTATGATAGCTCTACTTGCCTTTGTTGTAGAAGATGTAGTCGATCAAATAATCCTCACAATAGAGAAGATTGCACTCGTGTCAACACCCGGATTTTTAATCCCAGATGCCTATTATGCCATACATCGCAATCCCAGGAATACCATTTTTGCGGGACATAACAGAATTGGATACCACAATACATCATCCATTACAAACCATACATAAGGTCTTACACAAATAAGGATATCATGATCCAGTTTTTATACAACACAAGCAGCGGAAATACGTAATAATAAAGGTAGCATAGGCGAAGCTCCATCTTCGGGGTCACAGGCAATTCTGACGATGGGAGATGATCCTAGTTGTCATAACCTTCCTGGGGTCCATCATCCTGGTACTCCTCTTCATATTCTTGCCACGGGAATAGCCAGGGACAAAGCCATGAGTACTCTTTAAGTACTCACAAACTAATACTAACAAGTGAAGGGGGTTTTTGTAATAGGGCACTAGGCTCTAGGGTTGTTTTGCAAAAAGCCAGATTTACCTCTACTAATTTCAGAAGCAAGAGAAAGCTAATTGAAGTTTTACAACACCTAAGTGGGAACTTGTATCTCATGCCACAACTCTGTTGTGGTCAAGTCAAAGTCCCAATTCATTTCACAAGTCATTTTGAAAACATCTGACGGGGGAACAGTATGGCCACTCCAACTATCCATAACCGCGGACGTGGCTATTCGAATAGTTTGACACTCTGCAGAGATTGTACACTTTCACCACAACATTCGACACATCTGTTAGGAACAAATCCTGAATTCACCATACTCAGTATGCGGATAATCAATCCTAACCTTTCAATTACACGCCCTAGTATAAGCACCTCTCCTGTGAGTTTGGCCTCCCAACCATGACCAACTGTCATCTTGGGTACTACACAGGTGGAAAATCTTCACAAGGTAGCCTCAGCTCAGACCTTGGCCGTGAGGGAAGTAATACTAAGGTATATAAGTTTCCAGTCAAGCCCTACCCAATCTTCGGATATTGTGGTTGTACGGTAAATTGGAATGGTATCGCATCCAGCCAACCATCAGTTTTATAAAGGGCTAAGGCTCATGCCTCAACATTTTCATCACCAAAATCATCTAGTGTTTGTAAACACATGTCAAAACATCTCAGTAGAATGATCCATCATTCTAAGGTTTTCATAACCATTTTCCACCAAGTATTCCCATCTAAAGTTGATCAAGTTGTATTCTTAGCACTAGCATCTACAAGTGGGGGTGAGTACTAATGAGGGGTGGTAAACTAGTGGAGTTTCAACTAAGTTCAATCTTATGCCTTGGGATGACATCAAGATTATCTAGCTTCGACAAAATTTTATGCTCTTTATGCAACCTTCAAGTATCTTTCTAGAATCTACAATTCACTCAAGTAAACTCTAAGTAAAAGCTTTGATAAAAAAATAAAGTAGAAAGCTTGCAAGTAAAACTAGGATTGGGTATCATCAAATGTGTCTAACCAAGCATGATTAGTGCATTGCATAGGTTAACTTGATTGGCAAGGCTTGCATCAGTATAATTATAAGCTTGCTAAGTTAATAGCTTGCAAGTATTGGCTTGCATAAGTATAGTATCTTGCAAGTGTTATCTTGCCTTGTGCAGAGCAGTGGTTGAAGTTCTCCTCGGCTTCTTCTTCGTAGTATCCTCCTTCCTCCTCGTATCCTTGGTCGGTAATAGCGTCTATGAATAAATACGAGGTACACAATCACCAAACAATACTTAACTACTTGCAATCATCACACACAAGGGTCCTATAGATGATCTAGCATCATCACTAACATTACAAGCATTTGACTTAAAGAATTTGGTTTTAGAAAAGTAATTTCTACTCATTGAAAAACTACTTAAGATTTAATATTCTCCAAACCAAACATGGGATCATGTTGAAACATGTCATCACCACATATTTTAGTCCATCGGAATGTGATTTAAAGTGGTGTCACAATTTAATAAGGTTTTACCCTTTTATTTTAATTAAATAAAGAGGCTAGAAATGCTTATGTGGTATTCTTTTATTACTTGAACAATGTTTCTGTAAGTAAACCTATATATTTTTATATATTCTGAAAGGTATGGTCAATTGTGATTTTTGAGAGTTGGAATCAACTCAAAATTTATTATGGTTTAAATTTGAAAAATGTTTGAATGCAGAAAAGCTTCTGCCTTGTTATTTTTACCAAGGGTGATCTACAGATCCAAATGATTTGAATCCAACAGGCTTGGATTCAGAATTTCAAGACCTTTCTAACAAAATTGGTTTCATTCAATTTGATTCACAGAATCGAGCTGGCTTGATTTTTGAAACTAGGTATAGAACTGTGTTTGAATGAAAATGGAAAAATCCAAATTCAAACTAATGGGCTGTGCGGGAACTGCTAACGGGCCGGCCTAGTGTCACTTCGCGGCGCGGGGCTCAACTAACAGGGGGGTTCCACCAGTCAGTGGATCTTTAAACGCAAAGCGGTACAGGGCAATCTCATCCGCACGATCTAAGTCTAATCGAATGGCTGCTACTCATCGTCCACGTCGGGCGGCGCCGGCGAGACAGAAACCTAACGCGGCAGGTGGGGGTCGTCGGGGGCTCACCGGGGCTCAGGCGAAGGTCGGCGATGCGGGCGAACGACGAAGTTGACGAGGGCGAACCTCCTGGTACCGGAAGCTTCTCCTGGGGCGGCTCCAATCGCTGGCTCGCTTCTTTTCCAGTAGCGGCGGGCTCCGGTGAAATTCTGACGAAGTGCTGCTCGCCTTGCTCCGGGAACGGGGTGGAACGATCAGTGAGGAGAGGGGAGTATAATGGTGTGAAGAGTTTGAGCGGGGGAGGCCTCTATTTATAGTCTCGACGACGAGACCGAACGGCATGGGAAGGCGACATGGCTACGGGCTGCTAAAGGCATGGCCGGCGGTGGTGATCGATCGGTGGTCTCCAGGCGATGCTCTGTGTCTTTAATGCGCATGTAGGGGCGGTGGCAAACGGTCTGGAACATGCGATTCTCTGCGCGGCAGAGGCGGCGTCTTCGACGGCGAGCGGCGGCTGTGAGGCATGGGGCGGCAAACGGGGATGTCTGGTGGTCTCCTGGGACGGTGGTGATCGTGTATGCACGCGGCGAGGGCGGCGCGCGGTCTGTGGGCGCGTTTCGAGGGTGGCGCTCTGGCGCATGCTCGGCACGGTTGACAGAGGCACGGGCGCGGCGTTCCTGACGGTTTTGGTCACTGTGTACGAGGCAGGGCTGGTCGATAGGGGGCGGTGAGGCATGGGCTACCTCCCAAACAAGGTTGGCACGGCTAGTTCTTCTCCTAGTTTACTGTCCACACTGGGGTGACATGGGTGGCTTCAGCTGTTCACCACTGATGACATTGCCAAGCTTACAGTGGGGCTAGTGCTTAGTTAATTTTAATAGATGATCTACTAAGGTCGCTGTGAGCTAGAGAGCGAACAAGTTAGGCTCAAATCACTGCTCACTATAGTGTTTAGATTTTGTTTGATTTATATCTGCAAGGTGTTTGATGAAATGGCCGCAAGAATTCAAGTTTTGAATTTTGAAAAGATTTTTGGTGGGTACGCTAGGCATGTGCTGGTGAGTTTTTGGATGCTTGGGTTTTGAAAGTTGAGCTTGTTTGAGTGGCTTTTGAAAAAGTGGGATCTTCCCATATGATAAAGATTCAATTTTGAACTGTCTTTTAAACTATGCATTCAATTATTTTTGGATGATCACAATGTGGTCCTTGGTACTCTGTTATGAGTACTATCAAGGGGTGCAAAGATCCAAACAAGTTTCTGTTAAGTTTTGAAAGTTAGAGACAGCCAAAGTAGGCATGGGAGTTAAATTGGCCAAAATGACCATTCCCTTATTTTGTTTGTTTTGATTTATTTGTCTTTGGGGAAAAGTGTGGGGATTGTTTAGATGATGTTTATTTCACCTAAGAATCCATTTACAAGCAAAGAAACACATAAACAAGGCAATTCAAAAGAATCCAAAATGGAATGCATACACACATGCATGCTTTCATGTTTTTAAATTTGAAAATTTTTGTTAACCCTAAATTTGATGATTAGAGTTTGATGATCCAAAGTTTAGTATTTTTGGGATGCTACAAACCTTTCCCCCTTAAACAAAATCTCGTCCCGAGATTTGAAAAAGGACGGAAAATATTACCTAGGATTTGAAGAGATCTGGAAACTCCGTCCTGATGTGATCTTCGCGCTCCCAGGTAGCTTCCTCTTCTGTCTGGTTGCTCCACTGAATTTTGAGAAACTTGATGCTTTGGGTTCGGGTAGTTCTGAAGATTTCTTCCAAAATACGGATGGGTACTTCGGGATAGGTCAGGTCATCATTGATCTCTATGGTCCGGTGGTCAATATTCTTGAACACTTCGGTCTTCTCTGGAACTTCGAGGCACTTGCGAAGTAACGAGATATGGAACACATTGTGCACGGCTGACATCTCTTCGGGCAGTTCCAATTGATACGACACTTCTCCTCGACGGTTCAGAATCTTGAAGGGTCCGATATATCTGGGGGCTAACTTCCCTTTCAGTTGGAAACGCTGCATTCCTTTCAATGGCGACACTTTCAGATATACAAAATCTCCTATGTTGAAGGCGAGGTCTCAACGTCTCTTGTCGGGGTAACTCTTCTATCTTGACTGGGCTGTCTTGAGGTGCTCACGAATCTTGTGAACCTTCTCTTTTGCTTCTCGTAGGATGTCGGGTCCGAAGATCTGACTCTCTCCTACTTCCTACCAGTTCAAAGGGGTGCGGCACTTCCTTCCGTACATGAATTCAAATGGGGCCATTTGCAAACTAGCATGATAACTGTTGTTGTAAGAAAATTCTGCAAACGGCAGACAGTCTTCCCACTTAGATCCATATTCTAACACACAGGCTCTCAACATATCTTCGATTATTTGATTTACTCGCTCCGTTTGTCCGTCGGTCTGAGGGTTATATGCAGTGCTGAAATCTAGGCGGGTTCCTAAACCTTCTTGGACTTTCTTCTAGAATCTCGAGGTAAACTGAGTTCCTCGATCCGATACGATGTTCTTGGGGACTCCATGCAAACTAACGATTCTAGATATGTATAACTCCGCTAGCTTCGAACTCTGATATGTGGTCTTGACGGGTAAGAAATGGGCGACTTTGGACAATCTGTCCACTATGACCCAGATAGAGTCATTTCCCCTACTAGAAGTAGGCAATCCGGTGATAAAGTCCATTCCAACGGAATCCCATTTCCATTCCGGAATATGCAAGGGTTGCAAAAATCCAGCGGGTCTTTGATGTCCTGCCTTGACTCTCTGACTTATATCACACTTGGCGATATAGCTTCCGATTTCTCTCTTCATCTTATGCCACCAAAATTGCTCTTTCAAATCTTGATACATCTTAGTTCCTCCGGGGTGGATAGAATAAAGAGTATCATGAGTTTCCTTCAAAATAACTTCTTTCAACTCAGAATCTGCGGGTACACAAAGGCGTCCTTTGTACCACATAACTCCTTCTTCGTCTTCGGTGAAGCCGGGTACTTTGCCTGTACCGATACGACGCTTGATTCCGTCGATACTAGCATTTCCTTTCTGCGCCTCTTTGATCTGGCTGATCAAAGTGGGTTGAAGTTCTATGCTAGCCAAAAATCCTTCACTTACTAATTCCATTCGAAAATCTTCCATCTCTTTGTGCAAACTTGGTTGCTCCTTTAAAATCATGGAGTTCAAGCGGCACGGCAATCTGCTAAGGGCATCGGCTACCACATTGACTTTACCAGGGTGATAGTGAATGTCCAGTTCGTAATCCTTGATTAGCTCAATCCATCTTCTCTGCCTCATATTCAGCTCTTTCTGAGTGAATATATACTTCAGTCTCTTGTGATCCGAATAAATCTCACAACGGTTTCCCATCAGGTAATGCCTCCATGTCTTCAGGGCTAGAACTACGGCTGTGAGTTCGAGGTCATGGGTTGGGTAATTAGCACACATCCGAGACCGATCTTGCATTAGCACACATCCGAGACCGATCTTGGATGCATCACAATACACATCTAAGGGCTTCATGATATCCGGCATGATTAAGATTGGGGCTGAAATCAATCTCCTCTTGGGTTCTTGAAAACTCGCTTCACACTTGTTGGTCCATTCAAACTTCTTGTCCTTCTTCAGCAATTGGGTCATGGGTCTGGCGATACTTGAGAGTCCTTCTACGAATTTGCGGTAGTATCCCGCCAATCCGAGAAAGGCACAAACTTGGGTTTGAGTGGTTGGGGCTTGCCAATCTTCGACATCTTTCACCTTGGCAGGGTCACAGGAAATTCCTCTGGCTGATACAATGTGACCAAGGAATCATACTTCCTGTAACCAGAATTCACATTTGCTAAACTTGGCATACAACTGATGCTCTCTAAGGGTTCCAAGAATGGTCCTTAGGTGTAACTCATGTTCTTCTTCCGATTTGGAATAAATCAGAATGTCATCGATGAAAACAACGGCAAACTTATCTAGGAAGTCCATAAAAATCTTATTCATGAGATTCATGAAATAAGCGGGGGCATTGGTTAATCCAAAAGACATGGCAGTCTTGGAAATATCCTCTGCGCGAATCTTGAGTTGATGATAGCCAGTTCTAAGATCAATCTTAGAAAACACCTTGGAACCGGTCAACTGATCAAACAAATCTTGTATCTTGGGCAAGGTGTATTTTTTCTTGATGGTGACATCATTCAACTTCCGATAATCCGTACACAAACGGTTACCTCCATCTTTCTTGTCCACGAACAAAATAGGTGATCTCCATGGTGACGCACTTGGTTGAATCAATCCAATCTCCAACATGGCATCCAGTTGCTACTTTAGTTCTTCTAGTTCAGACGGGTTCATACTATATGGTCTCTGAGCTATGGGTCCTGTTCTGGGGATTAGTTCAATGATAAACTCGATATCTCGATCTGGGGGCATACCGGGCAAAACATCTGGAAATACATCGGGGTATTCATAGACTATCCGGACTTGGTCAATGGTAGGTTGGGCTATACTCTTGTTGCACTTGAATTGAGGAGGTAAGGTTTCAGATATATGCTCGACTGATATTCCGGCTGTACTGGTCATGGTTATGGCTTTCTTGGCACAGTCAATCAATCCTTTATGTTTGGACATCCAATCCATTCCTAGTACTACTTCCAAACCTTTAGTTCCGAGTACTATCAGATTAGCATAAAAATCTATGTCGTGGATTCGGATAGGGACGACTTTGCAAATTTGCCTAGATTTGGTGGTTGAACCGGGAATTTGAACGATCATAACATGCTTCAGTTTGGTTGGTTGAATTTTACTAGTGCATGCAAATTCTTCGGTGACAAATGAGTGCGACGCACCAGAATCAAACAACACTCGAGCAAGTACTGTATTAACAGAAAACATACCCAACACGACGTCTGGATCTTCCTGGGCTTCTTCAGCATGCATGAGAAAAAGACGGCCGTTGTGGTTGAGCGAATTCCCTAGGGCAAACCACCTTCCGGGCTGAACACGACACTACTGCTGAGCTGGGGCATTGGTATTGGGGCTGCGGCATTCTTCTTGTTGGGTCACTCATTGGAGTAGTGACCCTTATTTCCACAGTCATAACAAGTCACTTGAGACTTGTCCTTTGCTGCAACGGGCACAACATTAGTTGTTGGAGATATGCCCTGGAGGCAATATTAAATGTAGTTATTATTATATCTTTGTGTTTATGATAAATGTTTACATTCATGCTATAATAGTATTGACCAGGAACATTAATACTTGTGTGATTGGTAAACTAAATTAGAGTCCCTAGTAAAGCCTCTTCATAATACTATCTTGTTGGTTAATAGATGATTGTGGTTTCCCTATCATGAACATTGAGATGTTATTAACAACATGATCATATCAATAGGAGAATGGTATGATGGACATACTCCTATAGATAAGCGTAGCATAATGATCAAGTCATTTTAATAGTTCAATTGCTATAAGCTTTCTGATACATAGTAACCTAATTCCTTCGACCATGAGATCATGCTTATCACCATCACCGGAAGGATGCTTTGATGACATCAAACACCACACCGTAACTGGGTGGCTATAAAGGTGGCATTGAGTGTTCGGAAAGTATGGGTTGAGACAAATGGATCAAGAGTGGGATTTGTCCATCCATATGACGGATAGATATACTCTGGGCCCTCTCGGTGGAATGTCATACAATTAGCTTGCAAGCATGTGACTGTCTCACAAGGTATCACATACCACGGGAACGAGAAAAGATTACTTATCGGTAACGAGGTTGAACTAGGTATGCAGAGATACCGACGATCAAAACCTCGGATAAGTAAACTATCGTGAGACAAAGGGAAATTGGTATCGTATGTAAGTGGTTCATTCGATCGCAAAGTAATCGTAGAAATATGTGGGAGCCATATGAATTTCCAGATTCCTCTATTGGTTATTGTTCGGAGAAGTGTCTCGATCATGTCCGCATAATTCACGAACCGTAGGGAGACACACTTAAGGATTCGATGTTGTTGAGTAGTTATGGAATGATGAGTAAGAGACCGAATGTTGTTCAGAGTCTCGGATGGGATCCGGGATATCACGAGGAGATCTAGAATGGTCTAGAGAATAAGATTCATATAAGGAAAGTCCTGTTTCGGAGTTGGGGAATGATTCCGGTGTTTTCATCGGGAATGTTCTAGAAGGTTCCGGAAGGTCCGGCACTCTAGAGGGGAAGGGTACATGAATGTGTCATGACAATGTGGAATGGTTGCATCATGTACTAGGTATCATGGCTGGGAAAAATGAAGGGAGAAATCAAATCCTAGTTTGAAAAGTCAAACGCCAATTTGAAAAGTCAAACGGCAAGTTTGCTTGGTGGAGGGAGAGTAGGAAATCTACTTGGGGAGGAAGTCCTCCTCCCTCCACCCGCCGGCCAAGGAGGCCGAGTTGGGGGAGGACTCCCTCCTCCCAACCGGTGCCCTCGCACCTATATAAGGAGGGGTAGGGCTGCCCCTCTAGTACACACCTCTCACACCCCAAAACCCTAACCCTAAGCCGTCGGCGCCACCACCCCTGCTGCTGCCGCCGCCACCTAGGGCACCACCAACTCGCCGAGTTGCGGTGATCCCAAACCCTATCCGCCGGCTACACTCTCCCCTTGGTGCCCTCTAAACCCTAGATCGCCAAGGCCTCTCTCATAGTCCACCATTCTCGCTTTGGCTTAAGGCGAAGCCCTGCGAGATCTCCCCTCTACTTCCGGTACCACGCCGTCGTGCTGCCGGAATCGCGAGGAGAGTGCTACAACCTCCGCTTCCTGCCAGAACAAGGGAGAGGAAGGTCTTCATTGAGTATCGAACGTGTGACCGACTACGGAAGCGCTGCCGGAACGCAGCGCCGGAAGGATCGTCTATGCGATCTTGAGATCGGCAAGAGTACGACTACATCACCCACGAGAATCTGCTCTCGTTAACCGCTTTGGAATCTTCGAGGGTGAGTTCCTCTATCGACTCGTTGCTACAATCTAGTAGATAGATCTGGGCTTGTTTGTTTGCATGCGGTAGAATTATTTTGTTTTCCATGCTACGAACCCCTACAGTGGTATCAGAGTCGTGTCTATATGTAGATCTGTTGCATAAGTAGAACACAATGGTCATTGTGGGCGGTGGTGCTTTTATTATCAATTGCTTCTTATGTACTTTGCATCTTGTGGTATGATGGGATGAAGTGGCCCGGGCTAACCTTACATGACATCGTTCATGAGACTTGCTCCACGCTCAACATGCAACTTGTATTGCATAAGTGGCTTTGCGGGTGTCTGTCTCTCCCATTATAGTATAGATCCAATTTACAACGGGCACTTGATAGTTCAAACATAAACATTGTGGTTCTTGTTCGTAAGTTAGATCGACACTTATTGAAAGCCCCAAACCACGTAAATCATGCAAAGAAAATTAGAGGCGTCTAACTTTGTTTTGCAGGGGTGTGCTGTGATGTGATATGGCCATGATTGTGATTATATTTGATGTATGCAATGTTCCTTATTGTTAGTTGGCAACCGGCAGGAGCCATATGGTTGTCTTTAAATTCTTTTAAGACCCGCGTGTCTATTCAAAGTAGTTGTAATAGTTGGAGCTGGTGGACGACAACCATGAAATGGAGCCATTGACCTTGACGCTATGCCGGTGATGATGGAGATCATGTTCGTGCTTGAAGATAGAGATCGGAAGCACAAGAAGAAAGGCCATATCATATCACATATTATGAATTGCATGTGATGTTAATCCTTTATGCATCTTGTATTGCTTAGTTAACGACGGTAGCAAGATGATCCCTCATGCACATAAATTTCAAGTTTTAAAATGTTCATCCTTAGTAAGCACCGTTGCTAAAGCTTGTTGTTTAGAAGCACCACATGATGATCGGGTGTGTTAGATTCTGCAAGTGTATACAACGTGAGAAAGCCAGATTTGCTCATGCGGAAGCTAAGGTTTGATATTGACGATCCTAGCATGTACAAACATGGTCTCGGAACACGGATCACCGAAAGGTAAAGCATGAGCCATATAGTAGATATGATGAACATGTCGATTGTTCACCATTGAAGCTACATCAACTCTCGTGATGATTGGTTTTGATGTGGTAGATTTGGTTCGTGTGATCACTAAAACAATGTGAGGGATATTGTTTTGAGTGGGAGTTCACCTAGATTAATTTAACTATTAATTAGAACTCAATTTGTCATAAACTTAGTCTAAACTATTGCAAATATGTTGTAGATCAATGGCGGCCCCTACCATCAATTTTAATGCGTTCCTAGAGAAAGAAAAGTTGAAAAACAATGGAAGCAACTTCGCGGATTGGTTCTGCAATTTGAGGATTATCCTCAATGCTTGTAATTTGACCTATGTGCTGGATGCACCGCTGGGTGACCCGCCTGCAGCTGATGCTACCAATGAAGTAAAGAATGTTTACGTCAATCGGAAGAATCAGTAATCCACAGTTAAGTGTGCTATCTTGTATGGTTTGGAATCGGAGCTTTAGAAAAGGTTTGAGAACCATGACCCATATGATATTGTCTGTGAACTCAAAATGATATTTGAGGCTCACGCGGCAGTTGAGAGTTATGAGGCTTCTGAAAAGTTCTTTAACTGCAAGATGAAAGAGGGGACCTCCGTCAGTGAGCATGTGCTTAAGATGTCTGGGCACGAAAACAAACTCCAAAGTTTGGGTATAGTGATTCCTAATGCTTTGGGGATTTACCATGTCCTCCAATCACTACCACCAAGTTACAAGAACTTTGTGATGAACTACAATATGCAAAACATGAACAAGACGTTGCCAGAACTCTTGTCCATGTTGAAATCTGCAGAAGTGGAGATCAAGAAAGAGCATCAAGTGTTGTTGGTCAATAACACCACCAAATTCAAGAAAGGCAATTCTAAGCAAAAGGGAAACTTCAAGAAGGGTGGTAAGAAAGTTGCCGCACCGGCAAAGAAGACCAAGGCTGGACCTAAGCCTGATACTGAGTGCTTTTACTGCAAGGGAGAGGGTCACTGGAAGCGGAATTGCCCAAAGTACTTGGCGGATTTGAAGAACGGCAACATCAAGAAGAAAGGTATATCCGATATACATGTTATTGATGTGTATCTCACTAGTACTCGTAGTAGTGCCTGGGTATTTGATATTGGTTCCGTTGCTCTTATTTGTAACTCGGAACAGGTGATGCAGAATAAACGGAAGCTAGAGAAGAACGAGGTGACGATGCGCATTGGAAATGGATCAAAGGTTGATGTGATCGCGGTCGGCATGCTACCTCTTCATCTACCATCCGGATTAGTTTTATACTTAAATAATTGTTATTTGGTGCCTGCTTTGAGCATGAATATTATATCTGGATCATGTTTGTTGCGAGACGGTTACTTGTTTAAGTCCGAGAATAATGGTTGTTTGATTTATATGAGTAATATGTTTTATGCACATGCACCATGATAGATGGTCTATTCTTATTGAATCTCGATAGTGGAAATACACATATTAATAACATTAAAGCTAAACGTTTGAAATTAAGCGATGACTCGACCTATATGTGGCACTGTCGTCTTGGTCATATTGGAGTGAAGCGTATGAAGAAACTCCATTCCGATGGACTTCTCGAATCACTTGATTTCGAATCACTTGAAAGATGCAAAGCATGTCTAATGGGTAAAATGACTAAGACTCCATTTTCTGGTACGATGGAGCGAGCTACAGACTTATTGGAAATCATACATACCGATGTCTGTGGTCCAATGAGTGTAGCATCGCGCGGTGGTTATCGTTATGTTCTTACCTTCACGGATGACTTGAGTAGATATGGGTATATCTATTTCATGAAACATAAGTCCGAAACTTTCGAGAAGTTTAAGGAATTTCAAAGTGAGGTGGAGAATCAACGTAACAAGAAGATTAAATTTCTACGTTCTGATCGTGGAGGTGAATATCTAAGTTATGAGTTTGGCGAGCATTTAAAGAAATGCAGGATACTTTCACAATTGACACCGCCGGGAACACCACAGCGTAATGGTGTGTCCGAACGTCGTAATCGAACTCTCTTAGATATGGTTCGTTCTATGATGTCACTTATAGATTTACCGCTATCATTTTGGGGTTATGCATTAGAAACAACCGCATTCACTTTAAATAGGGCACCATCTAAATCCGTTGAAACGACACCGTATGAATTATGGTTTGGGAAGAAACCTAGATTGTCGTTCCTTAAAGTTTGGGGTTGCGAAGCCTATGTAAAGAAGTTACAACCGGACAAGCTTGAACCCAAAGCAGAAAAATGCTTCTTCATAGGATACCCGAAGGAAACTATTGGGTATACCTTCTATCATAGATCCGAGGGCAAAATATTCATTGCCAAGAATGGATCCTTTCTAGAGAAGGAGTTTCTCTCGAAAGAAGTGACTAGAAGGAAAGTAGAACTCGACGAGGTTGTTGAACCTTCTCTCGAACTTGCGAGTAGCGCAGCACCGGAAGAAGTTCTTGTGGTGCCTACACCAATAAGAGAGGAAGCTAATGATGATGATCATGAAACTTCGGTTGAAGTTTCTACAGAACCTCGCAGGTCAACGAGAACTCGTACCACTCCTGATTGGTATGATCATGTTATGAGTGTCATGTTGGTGGACAACACCGATGACCCTGCGACGTATGAGGAAGCGATGATGAGCCTAGATTCCAATAAATGGCAAGATGCCATCAAATCCGAAATTGGATCCATGTACGAAAACCAAGTATGGACTTTGGTGGACTTACCGGATGGCCGGAAGGCTGTCGAGAACAAATGGATTTTCAAGAAGAAAACAGATGCTGATGGTAATGTTACTGTCTATAAAGCTCGACTTGTCGCAAAAGGGTTTCGAAAAATTCAAGGAGTTGACTACGATGAGACTTTCTCACCAGTAGCGAAGCTAAAGTCTGTGAGGATTATGTTAGCAATCGCTGCATATTACGATTATGAGATATGGCAGATGGATGTCAAAACGGCGTTCCTCAATGGAGACAATGATGAAGAGTTGTATATGATGCAACCCAAAGGTTTTGTCGATCCTAAAGATGCTAACAAGGTATGCAAACTTCAACGGTCCATATATGGGTTGAAGCAAGCATCCCAAAGTTGGAATCAACATTTTGATAAGGTAATCAAAAGTTTTGGTTTAATACAAACTTATGGAGAAGCTTGTATTTACAAGAAAGTGAGTGGGAGCTCTGTAGCATTCTTAATACTATATGTAGATGACATATTGTTGATTGGGAATGATGTAGACCTTCTTAATAGTGTCAAAGAATATTTGCAATGAAAGATCTTGGCGAAGCAGCTTACATACTAGGCATAAAGATTTATAGAGGTAGATCGAGACGCCTAATATCATTGTCACAAAGTACATATTTGGACAAAGTTCTAAAGAGATTTGGAATGGAAGATAGCAAGAAAGGGTTCTTTCCCATGTTGCCCAATACGACCTTGAGTAAAACTCAAAGTCCTGCAACGGCAGAAGATAGAGAAAGGATGAGTAAGACTCCATATGCCTCAACCATAGGATCTCTAATGTATGCCATGCTATGTACTAGACCCGACATTGCATATGTTGTTAGTTTAACTAGCAGATATCAAAGTGATCCAGGAGTGGATCATTGGACAGCGGTTAAAAACATCCTTAAGTACTTGAGAAGAACTAAGGATATGGTTATTTCTTATGGAGGTGATGAACAGCTCGTTGTTAATGGTTACACCGATGCTAGTTGGAACACCGATCCGGATGATTCTAAATCTCAATCTGGATACGTATTTACTTTGAATGGTGCAGTAGTTAGCTGGAGGAGTGCAAAGCAAAGCATTGTGGCGAGATCTTCAACTGAATCGGAATACATAGCTACTTCGGAGGCTTCACAAGAAGCGATATGGATGAAGGAGTTCATTATAGAGCTCGGTGTGGTTCCAAGTGCGCTGGACCCAATGTCTATCTACTGTGAGAACATGGGTGCCATAGCCAATGCGCAAGAACCAAGGTCACACAAGAAGCTGAAGCACATCAAGCTACGTTTTCACGCTATTCGAGAACATGTCCAAGATGGTGACATAAAGATTTGCAAAGTACACACAGATCTAAATGTGGCGGATCCTTTGACTAAACCTCTTCCGAGGGAAAAACATGACCAACACCAAACTGCCATGGGTGTTCGGTATATTACCATGTAATCTAGATTAGTTGACTCTAGTGCAAGTGGGAGACTGTTGGAGATATGCCCTAGAGGCAATAATAAATGTAGTTATTATTATATCTTTGTGTTTATGATAAATGTTTACATTCATGCTATAATAGTATTGACCAGGAAACATTAATACTTGTGTGATTTGTAAAGTAAATTAGAGTCCCTAGTAAAGCCTCTTCATAATACTAGCTTGTTGGTTAATAGATGATTGTGGTTTCCCTATCATGAACATTGAGATGTTATTAACAACAAGATCATATCATTAGGAGAATGGTATGATGGACATACTCCTATAGATAAGCGTAGCATAAAGATCAAGTCATTTTAATAGTTCAATTGCTATAAGCTTGCTGATACATAGTAACCTAATTCCTTCGACCATGAGATCATGCTTATCACCATAACCGGAAGGATGCTTTGATGACATCAAACACCACACCGTAACTGGGTGGCTATAAAGGTGGCATTGAGTGTTCGGAAAGTATGGGTTGAGACACATGGATCAAGAGTGGGATTTGTCCATCCATATGATGGATAGATATACTCTGGGCCCTCTCGGTGGAATGTCATCCAATTAGCTTGCAAGCATGTGACTGTCTCACAAGGTATCACATACCACGGGAACGAGAAAAGATTACTTATCGGTAACGAGGTTGAACTAGGTATGCAGAGATACCGACGATCAAAACCTCGGATAAGTAAACTATCGTGAGACAAAGGGAAATTGGTATCTTATGTAAGTGGTTCATTCGATCGCAAAGTAATCGTAGAAATATGTGGGAGCCATATGAATTTCCAGATTCCTCTATTGGTTATTGTTCGGAGAAGTGTCTCGATCATGTCCGCATAATTCACGAACCGTAGGGAGACACACTTAAGGATTCGATGTTGTTGAGTAGTTATGGAATGATGAGTAAGAGACCGAATGTTGAGTAGTTATCACGAGGAGATACGGAATGGTCCGAAGAATAAGATTCATATAAGGAAAGTCCTGTTTCGGAGTTGGGGAATGATTCCGGTGTTTTTATCAGGAATGTTCTATAAGGTTTCGGAAGGTCCGGCACTCTAGAGGGGAAGGGTACATGAATGTGTCATGACAATGTGGAATGGTTGCATCATGTACTAGGTATCATGGCTGGGCAAAATAAAGGGAGAAATCAAATCCTAGTTTGAAAAGTCAAACGCCAATTTGAAAAGTCAAATGGCAAGTTTGCTTGGTGGAGGGAGAGTAGGAAACCTACTTGGGGAGGAAGTCCTCCTCCCTCCACCAGCCGGCCAAGGAGGCCGAGTTGGGGGAGGACTCCCTCCTCCCAACCGGCGCCCTCCCACCTATATAAGGAGGGGCAGGGCTGCCCCTCTAGTACACACCTCTCACACCCCAAAACCCTAACCCTAAGTCGCCGGCGCCACCACCCCTGCTGCTGCCGCCGCCACCACCTAGGGCACCACCAACTCGCCGAGTTGGGGTGATCCCAAACCCTAGCCACCGGCTACACTCTCCCCTTTGTGCCCTCTAAACCCTAGATCGCCAAGGCCTCTCTCATAGTCCACCATACTCGCTCCGTCTTAAGGCGAAGCCCTGCGAGATCTCCCCTCTACTTCCTGTACCACGCCGTCGTGCTGCCGGAATCGCGAGGAGAGTGCTACAACCTCCGCTGCCTACTGGAACAAGGGAGAGGAAGGTCTTCATTGAGTACCAAACATGTGACCGACTGCGGAAGCGCTACCGGAACATAGTGACGGAAGGATCGTCTACGCGATCTTGAGATCGGCAAGAGTACGACTACATCACCCACGAGAATCTGCTCTCGTTAACCGCTTTGGAATCTTCGAGGGTGAGTTCCTCTATCGACTCGTTGCTACAATCTAGTAGATAAATCTTGGCTTTTTTGTTTGCATGCGGTAGAAATTTTTTGTTTTCCATGCTACGAACCCCTACATTGCTTCCAGTCCTCGGGGCAGTGTTGGTGTTTGTGGTAGCATTGTTGTTGAACTTGGGTGGGGCACGGTTGAAATTGCTAGAGTTGTCAGGGTTGTTGTGATTTCCTCCGGGCCTAGGGTTTCCGCGATTGGGATAAGTCGGACGGTTCATCGGGGGTCTGTTGGTTCTCGGGGCAAATCCTGGAGATGGATTATGGCGATACTTTGGGGTCTGATGGGTTCCTGGCTGATGCATCATGCGACGCTTGCGGTTCTCATTGGCTTGGTTGATCTTTCCTTCCATCTGGATGGAAGAGTCGACAAGGGCTTCAATATCAGCAAAGGGGATATTGACTAACACAGTCTGCATCTCATCGTGCAGACCATTCAAGAATCTCTCTTTCTTCTTGGCTTCGGTGTCGATCTCATCCGGGGCATACCTAGGTAATGACAAGAATTTGTCACGGTATTCCACTACGGTCATCCTTCCTTGCTTCAGTTATCTGAACTCATCTCTCATTCTCTTGATCAAACCTGGTGGCACATGGGTTCTGCTGAACTTGACTTTGAATTCCTCCTAGGTCATCATCTGTCCTCCGGTCATGGCACGAACACTGTTCCACCATGCTCTGTCATCTCCGGATAGATAGTGGGTGGCGAACAGAACTTTCTCGTTGGCTTCCACTCCGGCGACTTCTAGGTTATTTTCCATGGTTTGCAGCCAATCGTCGGCATCTAGGGGCTCTTCCGACTTAGTGAAAACAGGTGGGTTGGTATTCTGGAAATTCTTGAGCTTAGATCCATGGTTGTCCTGATTTATTTGGCCTTGGTTGTTGTGGGCTAGCTGAGCTATCTGCTGAAGGGTAGCTAAATTGGCTTGACGTTCGGCCCTTTCAGCTTCGCGGTCAGAAACCAACATTTGCAGTATCTACAACATCGGGTCCGGGGACGAACCACTTCCTTCGCGTGGCATCTAAAGATTGAGATAGATCATGAGAAAAGAGGGGAATTTCTAAGGTCCTGGGACTTTGAAAAGTTTTTAAAGTTTGGCTCAGATTTTCTAGTAACTTGTTTTTCATTCATTCACTCATAGCACACGATACAACACACACCACAACAAAGGTAAACAGATGGTTTTAAGAACCATTCTGGAAACTACGATACAGTGGGACCGAATACAACTCACTACGCTAGTGCTCAAGTGCTACTACTCCTCGGAGTCGGTGTAGTCATCATCCTCATCATCATCATCGTCATTGATGAAGGCGAAATCATCCTCATCGGTGAAGAAGTCCATAGCCTGATCCTCTAGAAAATCATCATCATCGCTGAGATAGGAGTAGGGGTCTCCACGAAGATCCTCTTCAGCATTCTCCCTTTCCTCCAACTGCATGTCTCTCTCGAGGATGGTCTCCTCCAAAGAAGAGATACGATGGTGAAGACGGTCAATGATGCGCTCCTTCTTGTCGAGCTGACGGCGGCGAGACTTGCGATCCTTTTCTAGCATGGCGATGGTTTGATCCTTCGTCTTGATGATGGCGGACTTGTGGTTGGAGTAGTCAAGGCAATTGTCCAATTCTTGCTGACGATCGTATATCATGAAGCTAAGGTGGTCCAACTGAGTCTTCAACTCATGGTGGTATGAGTCTTCCAGTGGTTGTCCATTAGCATCCCGCCTCGGACAAAACTCAAAGCGGGTACCCTTTATCTGGTTGATACTCTGCCCACACAGACGTGTAAGAGCTTCCTGCATGGCCCTGGCAAGTCCATCGAGCCAGTTGTTCTCTCTTAAGGTAAACTGAATTCCCTCAGCAGTGGGAGGTTCAATCTTTCCTGGGAGACTTGCAACAATTAGCCACTGCAGATTTTCTTCTCCTTGATCGTTGAGCTGAGCTCCGAAGAACTCGGGGTGCGGACGCTCCAGAAGTTCTGAAAGCTGGTCCAAATCCCGATCAAAGATAAGGTCTCCTCCATTCCCTAACTGATAAAACTTGCTGTACTTCACGTCCATCTATTAAGAATATAGGATGAGTAAGTTAGTAGAGTGATCAAGTGTGTCAAATTTTATGTATTTTGCAAGAGTTTTTGAGGGACATGAATTTTTATGAAAGAATCAAGGTGATAAGAATGGGAATAAGTTTTTGTAAATATTTGATTCTTTTGGTTTTTAAACTAAGTTGTTGTTTCAAACGTCCAGTCTAACTAGGGTCTCCTATGGTCAGGATGGCTCTGATACCAACTTGTCAACACCCGGATTTTTAATCCTAGATGCCTGTTATGCCATACATCGCAATCCCAGGAATACCATTTTTTGTATACCACAGTACATCATCCATTACAAACCATACATAAGGTCTTACACAAATAAGGATCTCATGATCCAGTTCTTAATACAACACAAGCAGCGGAAATACGTAATAATAAAGGTAACGTAGGCGAAGCTCCATCTTCGGGGTCACAGGCAATGCTGACGATGGGAGATGATCCTAGTTGTCGTAACCTTCCTGGGGTCCATCATCCTGGTACTCCTCTTCATAGTCTGGCCACAGGAATAGCCAGGGATAAAGCCATGAGTACTCTTTAAGTACTCGCAAACTAATACTAACAAGTGAAGGGGTTTTTGTAATAGGGCACTAGGCTCTAGGGTTGTTTTGCAAAAAGCCAGATTTACCTCTACTAAGTTCAGAAGCAAGAGAAAGCTAATTGAAGTTTTACAACACCTAAGAGGGAACTTGTATCTCATGCCACAACTCTGTTGTGGTCAAGTCAAAGTCTCAATTCATTTCACAAGTCATTTTGAAAACATCTGACGGGGGAACAGTATGGACACTCCAACTGTCCATAACCGCGGACGCGGCTATTCGAATAGTTTGACACTCTGCAGATATTATACACTTTCACCACAACATTCGATACATCCGTCAGGAACAAATCCTGAATTCACCATACTCAGTATGCGGATAATCAATCCTAACCTTTCAATTACACGGCCTAGTATAAGCACCTCTCCTGTGAGTTTGGCCTCCCAACCATGACCAACTGTCATCTTGGGTACTGCACAGGTGGACAATCTTCACAAGGTATCCTCAGCTCAGACCTTGGCCGTGAGGGAACTAATACTAAGGTATATAAGTTTCCAGTCAAGCCCTACCCAATCTTCGAGTATTGTGGTTGTACGGTAAAATTGGAATGGTATCACATCCAGACAACCATCAGTTTTATAAAGGGCTAAGGCTCATGCCTCAACATTTTCATGACCAAAATCATCTGGTGTTTGGAAACACATGTCAAAATATCTCAGTAGAATGATCCATCATTCTAAGGTTTTC
Organism: Avena atlantica; assembly: GCA_910589765.1. Lineage (NCBI taxonomy): Eukaryota > Viridiplantae > Streptophyta > Magnoliopsida > Poales > Poaceae > Avena > Avena atlantica. The sequence continues at coordinate 230,616,394 of OU342738.1, forward strand.
ATGACCATTTTCCACCAAGTATTCCCATCTAAAGTTGATCAAGTTGTATTCTTAGCACTAGCATCTACAAGTGGGGGTGAGTACTAATGAGGGGTGGTAAACTAGTGGAGTTTCAACTAAGTTCAATCTTATGCCTTGGGATGACATCAAGATTATCAAGCTTAGGCCAAATTTTATGCTCTTTATGCAACCTTCAAGTATCTTTCTAGAATCTACAATTAACTCAAGTAAACTCTAAGTAAAAGCTTTGGTAAATAAATAAAGTAGAAAGCTTGCAAGTAAAACTAGGATTGGGTATCATCAAATGTGTCTAACCAAGCATGCTTAGTGCATTGCATAGGTTAACATGATTGGCAAGGCTTGCATCAGTATCATTATAAGCTTGCTAAGTTAATAGATTGCAAGTATTGTCTTGCATAAGTATAGTATCTTGCAAGTGTTAGCTTGCCTTGTGCAGAGCAGTGGTTGAAGTTCTCCTCGGCTTCTTCTTCGTAGTATCCTCCTTCCTCCTCGTATCCTTGGTCGGTACTAGCGTCTATGAATAAATACAAGGTACACAATCACCAAACAATACTTAACTACTTGCAATCATCACACACAAGGGTCCTCTAGATGATCTAGCATCATCACTAACATTACAAGCATTTGACTTAAAGATTTTGGTTTCAGAAAAGTAATTTCTACTCATTGAAAAACTACTTAAGATTTAATTTTATCCAAACCAAACATGGGATCATGTTGACACATGTCATCACCACATATTTTAGTCCATGGGAATGTGATTTAAAGTGGTGTCACAACTTAATAAGGTTTTACCCTTTTATTTTAATTAAATAAAGTGGCTAGAAATGCCTATGTGGTATTCTTTTATTACTTGAACATTATTTCTGTAAGTAAACCTATATATTTTTATATATTCTTAAAGGTATGGTCAAATGTGATTTTTGAGAGTTGGAGTCAACTCAAAAGCTATTATGGTTTAAATTTGAAAAATGTTTGAATGCATAAAATCTTCTGCCTTGTTATTTTTACCAAGGGTGATCTATAGATCCAAATGATTTGAATCCAACGGGCTTGGATTCAGCATTTCAAGACCTTTCTAACAAAATTGGTTTCATTCAATTTGATTCACTGAATCGAGCTGGGTTGATTTTTGAAACTAGGTATATAACTATGTTTGAATGAAAATGGAAAAATCCAAATTCAAACTAATGGGTTGTGCGGGAACTTCTAACGGGCCGTCCCAGTGTCACTCCGCGGCGGGGCTCAACTGACAGGGGGGTTCCACCAGTCAGTGGCTCTTTAAACGCGAAGCGGTACGGGGCAATCTCATACGCACGATCTAAGTCTAATCGAATGGCTGCTACTCATCATCCACGTCGGGCGGCGCCGGCAAGACAGAAACCTAACGCGGCAGGTGGGGGTCGTCGGGGGCTCACCAGGGCTCAGGCAAAGGTCGGTGATGCGGGCGAACAACGAAGTCGACAACGGTGAACCTCCTAGTACCGGTAGCTTCTCCTGGGGCGGCTCCAATCGCTGGCTCCCTTCTTCTCCAGCAGCGGCAGGCTCTAGTGAAATTCCGGCGAAGCGCTGCTCGCCTTGCTCCGGGAATGGGGTGCAACGATCAGTGAGGAGAGGGGAGTAGAATAGTGTGAAGAGTTTTAGCGGGGGAGGCCTCTATTTATAGTCTCGATGACGAGACCGAATGGGATGGGCAGGCAACAGTGGCGACATGGCTACGGGCTGCTAGAGGCATGGCCAGCGGTGGCGATCGATTGGTGGTCTCCTGGCGATGCTCTATGGCTTTAATGCGCATGTAGGGGCGGTGGCAAACGGTCTAGAACATGCGATGCTCTACGCGGCAGAGGCGACGTCTTCGACGGCGAGCGGTGGCTGTGAGGCATGGGGCGGCGAACGGGGATGTCTGGCGGTCTCCTGGGATGGTGGTGATCGTGTATGCACGCGGCGAGGGCGGCGCGCGGTCTGTGGGTGCGTGTCGAGGGTGGCACTCTGGCGCATGCTCGGCATGGTTGACAGAGGCACGGGCGCGGCGTTCCTGGCGGTTTTGGTTGCTGTCTACGAGGCAGGGCTGGTCGAGAGGGGGCGGTGAGGCATGGGCTACCTCCCAGACAAGGTTGGCACGGCTAGTTCTTATCCTAGCTTGATGTCCACACTGGGGTGACATGGGTGGCTTCGGCTGTTCACCATTGATGACATTGCCAAGCTTACAGTGGGGCTAGTGCTTAGTTAAGTTTGCTAGATGATCTAATGAGGTTGTTGTGAGCTAGAGAGGGAACAAGTTAGGCTCAAATCAGTGCTCACTATAGTGTTTAGATTTTGTTTGATTTGTATCTGCAAGGTGTTTGATGAAATGGCCGCAAGAATTCAAGTTTTGAATTTTGTAAAGATTTTTGGTGGGTGTGCTAGGCATGTGTTGGTGAGTCTGTGGATGCTTGGGTTTTGAAAGTTGAGCTTATTTGAGTGGCTTTTGAAAAAGTGGGATCTTCCCATATGATAAACATTCAATTTTGAACTGTCTTTTAAACTATGAATTCAAATGTTTTTGGATGATCTCAAAGTGGGCCTTGGTACTCTGTTATGAGTACTATCAAGGGGTGCAAAGATCCAAACAAGTTTCTGTTAAGTTTTGAGAGTTAGAGATAGCCAAAGTAGGCATGGGAGTTAAATTGGCCAAAATGAACATTCTCTTATTTGGTTTGTTTTGATTTATTTGTCTTTGGGGAAAAGTGTGGGGATTGTTTAGATGATGTTTATTTCACCTAAGAATCCATTTACAAGCAAAGAAACACATAAACAAGGCAATTCAAAAGAATCCAAAATGGAATGCATACACACATGCATGCTTTCATGTTTTTAAATTTGAAAAGTTTTTGTTAACCCTAAATTTGATGATTAGAGTTTTATGATCCAAGTTTAGTATTTTTGGGATGTTACAACTCGTCACAATCACAAATGTTGCACTCCTCGCAATCTATCGATCAAAACAAGTGCACAACAAACACACCATTCAAAACAATGCAATTATGCACAATACAACAAAACAATGATGAACAAATCCATGCATGACAATTTAATATGTCACAATGGTTGTTACTTTAGTTCTCTAGACAATACTGAAGTATATGATGCATGCAAGAGGCCAATTAATGCAATGTAGTACTTGTTATTAATAATTACTAGCCAATATAGGGTTTTTAATAGTTCTGTTGTAACGCCTATTCTAACTGTCGAATTAAATTTGTTTCTTCGGTTTACTGGATAGAGGACGTTAATACGAACCAGAAGGCATTGGATTCACCCTAATTGGAGTTATAGATCGTTTTAAATAATTAAAATACTACAGAATGTTTTATAATGCTCCTAACATTATACATACTGTACACCTATAATTTTAATTCTGAAACTGGTTCTACTCTTTCTTGTGATTCCAGGGACATATTATTTGCAATTTTCTGAATAGTATTTATTTTCTTATGAATTTATTACTCAAAAATGGGCATTATCTTGTTTAAATATCTACAAAATAAACTTACAGTATATGCCTGAACCAAATACGTATTTATGATCTACATGGAACCAGCTTTTCATCGGTATATCATTTATATTTTTGTGATATGCAAATAATTTATAATGAATTTAATGATTTCTAAAGCCATTAAAACTAATTAAATCACTACGGGGTAAATAATCCGCAAATGCTGGATCCAACCAGATACTATTAATCTACATTATAGTATCTTCAATTTGATATATTGTTCATATTTTTCAGAGTTATAGATAATTTCCTATGAATTTATTAACCTAAAAGACCATTAAAACTAATTAAGCTACTACAGTAAAAGCATACCGTAAAGTTTAAATCCAATTCCATATTAATATTCTACACATTTTTTTGAATCCATTGATATATTATTTGTTATTTTTGGATCTACGGATCTTTTTATATGATTTTTGCAAGTTTGCACAATTTTCTGCAAATTAAATTCAATTTCAAATCTACAGGGAATATTCCCTGGGAATATTCTATGCTGACTGGGACGCGGGGCTGTAACATCCCTAAAATAATGTTTCAAACTCATTCATATCATCCATGCATCCATGATCATTTAGGGTTTCATTTCAAAATCATTTCAAAAACAAGATCATATATTGCTAATTATTTTATGTATAAACACTCTAGCCTTTGGGCTACTTGCTATTGAGTGAGGTGCAAATATTCATTCAGTAGTGTTTTGTATTCAAACATAAGTGATTTCAAAAGCTTGAATAAAGTTTCCAAACAAAGTATGAAATAAAACCAAGGGTATGCCAATTATTATATCCCATAATGGCTTGGTTTTTTTTTGTTTTTTTTTAATGACCCAAGTAGGTTTGAGTGAACAGTTGTGTTTGACACTTATTTGAGTACAACATTTATTGTACAAAAGTCCAGAGAAGTTTTGAAATCAAACAGATTTGAATTGGAGTTTTGAAATCAGTTTAGAAAATCAAACAGAAAAAGAAAAAGTTAAAAGAGAAAAAAAAGCAAATAGTCGAATCTGGCCCAACCAGCCCAACTAGCCCAGCAACCTCTCCCCACGAACTATTTTTCTTTACTCGCAAACGAACCCACCGAGTGACTGACGCCAGGACCCCACCCCCTCTCTGTTTCTCTTGCTGACAACCGCGGCCCACACGGCGTCATCGTCTCCACCCCGCTAACAGCTCAATCCCCAAATTACGTCGGCCGTTCTCTGTATTGATTCGCGGAGTCAATTCACGTTGAATGCCTGAGTAAATCACGCTCGCGATCATGCTACTTAAACCCCCTCTTCCCCCTCTCCATTTTCCCCCAGACCCCGAGCACAGAGCGCCCCCAGGCTGCCCGCAATCGCCATTGCACCGCCGCAGGCAGAACCCTCTCCGGCGACCAATCCCGGTGAGCTCCGTGCGCCCCTTCCCCTCTAGTCCATGCAGCCAGCCTCGCAACTTCCTTGCGTACATTATGACACCATTGGTTCATCCTATACTGCCCCAGGTCGTCGACTCCGTCAAGCACAGCAAGGTCCCGACGACGTCTTCAACTCCGGCGATTAAATTCGGTGAGCCCCGTGTTCCCCTTCGCCTCTGACTCACACGAGCGTGTTCACCGTAGCCTTTCGCACCCCCTGATGCCTTTGATTCATGCTAGGGTGACCAGGAACTTCACCAACGTCGCCGTCCACCCGAGCCCGACGCTGTCAGCAACTCCGACGAGCCCGTGCAGCCGTGTCCGTGCGCCCCTTGCCAAGCCGTCGCCATGTTGAGCATTAGTGACTCGCCACGAACCTGGTAAGCGTCTCCGACGACCCCAGAACCCCCTGTAGCGCCGCACCTCCATAGAGAGAGCTCTCCGCCGCCAGATGCCACCGCCAGCGCTGCCCATCCGTGGTCGCTTGATCGATGACCGTTGGATCTAGATCCAGCGCGTAGGAATAGATCACTTAACGAAACGGTATGAGTAGATCTGGGCCGTGCAGATTGAGTTAGATCTAACGGCCTGTGTGCGTGATCCTGAGCGAACCAGTACGCACCAATCAGAACATGACACGTGGCTAGGAATTAGATTTAAAATCAGAATTTGAATCTATTAGATGTTTAAACTTGTTTTAATCATAACTTTTGATCCCCATGTCCAAATTTGATGAATTTTATATCAATGGAATCATGAGAGCAAGACCTTTCTAAATATGCAATGTGTTTAATGTTTTTCTTCTGTTAAAATGTTTTTATTTACAGAAACATGTGTAGGCCTATTTTGTGTATATAAATTATTTGAGATGTGTTTTAGTGTTAAAATAAATGTTGTTTGGCAAGTTTTGAACTTGATTATGAACCAGTACTGTGCACTTGTCTTGTTAAGTTTAGAAAATCATCACATATCATATTGCATGCATCCATATATTTTTGTTTGTATTTATTTTGTATGTGATTTGTTGCTATGATTTTATGTGTAGATTTTGGTGCCAATAGTGATTGTGATTGTGAGGAGTGTAGCTACTCTCCAACCTACCAAGGCAAGTGGTGCTTCATGATATTTTTATCCCTATGTTTTCTACTATGCATTAGAAGTATTTTTCTAAGTCTTGCATGGTTATATTTTGCTTATATGCTATGCTTGGGAAATCCTAGTAGTTGTAGAATTGCTAGAAATTTCTAAGTTAAGATGCTTATCTATGCCATGCTTAGCCTAGCTAGTAGCAAACAAGGGTGGTGAAATATTCATGCTATGTTAAAATATTTCTAAGTCTATGGACTTGTGTTTTGCTTAATAAAACAACTAAGTGAATGAAACACGGGGTGGAATGGAAGGAATGGTTTATGTTGAGTGGTTACACAAGGTCCATTTCTATGGTCTACCTTGTGTATCTCACTTGTGGAAAGCCACCCAGGAACAAAGGGATTTGAGAGGCCAAATGTTAAGAAGCTTCTAGTGCAGCCACTTGGCAATATGGGCTCTGCCAGGATCATATAGGTTGCAATAACTTAGCCATTTGGAAAGTTGGTGGTAGTGGGATGATAGGTTGGAGCGCGTCCATTTGGTCTAAGGGAAGGCTTCTGAAAGGTCTTGTCTTGGTGGAAATCAAGGCTTGTGGGGAAAGTGCACAACCTCTGCAGATGGAAGAATCTAAGTACTTAGCCATGTCCCTGGAAAAGGACAACTTGAGCATCAACACATGGAAGCTATCAAGAATCTCCTCATCCCAATTTCTAAGTAAAACTTGTGGTTGAACAAGGGTGAAGGACCTCAATGTCTATTGGTGGATCCTTGGGAAAAGTTTTGACAAAGAAAAACTTAGTGTTTTCAACTAATAGGCAAAACCTATTTTGAGCAAAGCAAGCCTAAACTACACTTAGACAAATTTGCATATAGTATTTAGTCCACCAAATATTATACTAAGGTATCACTTGAAAATACTATTCCAATGTATTGACCCACTTTGGCTGTAACTTGTGATGTTGCAGGTTACTCTGATGAGGATTAGGAGTCATGAGTCTACACTCAACATGTTTGCCTGTGGCACATGAAGATGAAGACATTATCTATTTACTTATTTAAACTCTTGTATTAGGCCTGTGTCCATGGAGTTGTAAAGACTATGTTGTCTCTGGAATGACTGTAATAATGACCTTTGTTTCTGTTTACTTCATCTTAAACTGTGGATGCTAGCATTGATCCAGGGACTAGCATTGCAATCACAGGGATCCTTTTCCTTTATAAAGGAGGGACCTTACAGATGGTATCAGAGCACTGTGTTGCCTGTAGGATTATGACCCTAGGATTGGAAACCACTAAGGAAAAAATTTCAACAACTTCCACACTTATCTATTCTTCTCGTAAACTTTTCTAATCTTCTTTCTCATCTCTATTTGTAGATGAACTCCATCAACGAAGCCGTAAGGAAGGGACCACTCATGACAATGACTTTGGAGTGTGAGACAGAATTTCCCAAGGCTCTCAAGGACCTCATGGTTGCAATGGAAATACATGGTGCAGCTGTGTACAAAGGTTTTCCTGTGATGGATGAAGGAGTTGAGTACTGGTGGGTGCAACTTCACTTGTATAAAAACAAGGAAGACAACCACAAGGAATCAGGATTCTGCATGTTCACCAATTCAGTGGTGCACACTACATTCTTTGATTCAGCAAGGGATGCAACTTGGAAGACCATCAAAGAACTTGGTGATAGAGTCAAGTGCAGAATGCTCAACATCCAAAATGACCTAAAGGAAGAGAAGAAACATACCCAAGAGTTGGAGGCTACCAACCAAACCTTAAGAGGAGACATTATAGACTTAGTAATGGAATCATGTGCTCAAGATAGACTGATTGCTTCTAGAAATATTGTGTTAGCCAACATATCTAGTGAGTTGGGATTGTAACGTACTTCTTTAGTTGGACCACCACTTATCACCTTATTTTCCAAATGTTGCTTAAAATAAGTTGAACCTTGGTTGTTGTAATGGATCCATGTATGCCATGACTTGTGTGTTTTGATTTCCAAAGATATGTATGTGATGCTTTGCCTTGTGTTTTATCTTAAATTGTGTTGTTTCTAACTTTTTCTATCTTATAAATAGATGCCTAATGTTACCATCAGCACTGTTGAGGAGTTCCAGGGAACTCGCTTTGGCCCTCGTATAGTTGAGCTCACTAGTTTGCTCAATCTCCCTCTTCCTACCATCATGGTGCTTCCCCTCACCAAGTTTGAGAGGAAAGACCTTTGGGGCTTCAAGGTCAATCAGCCAGGACGCCCGACTGAGCCTACCATGGAGGCTATCATCTTCAAGCTCATGCACGATGACAAGGAGAGAGGCCTAGAGGTAGTCATGCAGGACTTGATTGGACGTCTGTTAGGGAGACACTCTCGACAGGTTATAGGTACTCACTTCCACGTCTTCGGTAAACGTGATGAGGAAGGAGAGGCCATCGACTTCGAGGACACTTCGAGGGAGACAGCAGAGCCGATTCGCCTATACCTCCAGGACTTAGAGGTTCTTCTTAGGCACGTGGACACTGATAGGACCAACGTCTTTCTTAGCAATGACGAACTCCAGGTGCAGCTTCGTGAGAAGGACAAGATCTTCGTGGAGCAAGATGAGATAGTCAAGGAGATGGAGGCAAAGTTCGAGAGTCGGGACAGAAAGTTCAAGAGTCAAGAGAAGCGAGTCCAAGATTGGAACAAGAGGAGTCGGGACATGACTGCAGAACTGGAGGCCAAGGACTTCGAGCTCGATCATCAGCAGACTGTGATTGAGAGGCTTCGTTCTCAGAAGAGGGCTCTCAAAGCCAAAGTAGAGACCTTGACCACCAATGTCGAGGAATACAAGACCGCTATGGAGAATGCAGGTCTTACCTTTGTTGAGGAGGAGGTCGATGCCGAGGAGTAGTGATGACTACTCATTTATCATTTATTTATCATACTTTATTTGAGTCACAATGACCATCCAACATGTGGATGGATTGTTATTGGTGTGTTTACTTTGCAAACTTGTCGTTTTTGTTGTTGAACTTTTATTATTATGATGCATGCTTGATGATTGTTTATGTGATGTATTGTGCATGATAGCATCTATGGGTATCTCATTATTATCTCTATTGAACAAACCACAGATGCCTCCCCGTCGTGCCAATCCCAACCCCAACAACAACAACATCACCCCTGAGATGCAGCAAATGATGACAGCTCAGACTCAGCTGACGCAAATGATGACTATGTTCATCCAGAACCACAACAACAACAACAACAACAACAACAACAACAACAACAACAACAACAACAACAACAACAACAACAACAACAACAACAACAACAACAACACAACAACAACAACAACAACAACAACAACAACAACACAACAACAACAACAACAACAACAACAACAACAACAACAACAACAACAACAACAACACAACAACAACAACAACAACAACAACAACAACAACAACAACAACAACAACAACAACAACAACAACAACAACAACAACAACAACAACAACAACAACAACAACAACAACAACAACAACAACAACAACAACAACAACAACAACAACAACAACAACAACAACAACAACAACAACAACAACAACAACAACAACAACAACAACAACAACAACAACAACAACAACAACAACAACAACAACAACAACATCCCACCGGGTTTTGACATGCTTACCAGGTTCTTGAGATTGAGGCCAGCAAAGTTCTCATGAACAACTGATCCCATGGTAGCCAATGATTGGCTACGCTCTGTGAACAAGGACTTGGTAACAGTTGGCTATACTGATGAAGAGAAAGTCAGATTTGCAGCTCACTTGTTGGAAGGACCAACAGCCACTTGGTGGGATAACTTCCAAATCACCACTCCCATTGCAGATGTGACATGGGCTATCTTTGAAGATGGCTTTCGTACTACTCACATCTCATCTAGAGTGATGAGTTTGAAGAAGAAAGAGTTCCATAATCTGAAGCAGCGCCACCGCAGCGTGGCTGAATATATTGAGGAGTTCAACAATCTGGCGCGTTATGCACCGGATGAAGTTGACACTAATGCTAAGAGGAAGGAAAAGTTCCTTGAAGGGTTGAATGATGAACTAAACCTGCAGCTATCAGTGGCCTATGTTCCCACATACCAGTCTCTTTGTGATAAGGTTGCTATTTTGGAGAACAAAATGAAGCAAGTTGAGAGTAGAAAGAGAAAACACTCGGACAAGCACAACTCGGGATCGTCTCACAAACGTTCCCATTATGATGATAGTGGAAGCTCAGGATCCCACAAGCATGGGAAATTCAACAAGCACCACAACCACAACCGTCATCATGACAACAAGCATCACCGTAGTCATGACAATGACAAGTACAAGAACCACAAAGGTGGATATAAAAGCCACCACAGTGGTAGTGGAAGTGGTAGTGGAAGCCAGCCTGTCAAGAAGGATATTAGTCAGGTTGAGTGTTTCAAGTGCAAGAAGATGGGGCATTATGCAAATGAATGCCCGGAAAAGAAAGTTGAAGGACCCAACAAGCCCAACCCTTTTCAGAAGGGACAAGTGAACCACATCAATGTGGAGGAAATATATGAAGATCCATATGCTGTTGCTGGTAAGTTCAAACTCAATTCTATTCCAGCACTTGTTCTTTTTGATACTGGAGCATCGCATTCATTCATATCAAAAGCATTTGTTGATAGAAATGGGTTTCCAACTGAAAACATTGGGTGTCCAATAAAAGTTAGTTCTCCAGGTGGAGATATGATAGTAAGTCTTGGATGTCGGGATCTAGTAATAGAGTTTGGAAAGCATAAGTTTCCAGTGAGTCTGATAATCCTAGATTCCCAAGGACTGGATGTAATTTTGGGAATGGATTGGATGGCTAAGTATGAAGGAGTACTAGATTTTGCTAATCGTACTGTTGCACTCACAACCCCGGAAAGGAAACGGATTAAATTTAAATCTAACTTTGAACCAAAAGGGAGTAAGCTAAATTCTCTTAAGGGGGTTAGCATAGACAGTGTGCCAATTGTGAGTGAATATCCGGATGTGTTTCCGGAAGAATTGCCTGGAATGCCACCAGATAGAGATGTGGAGTTCCTTATTGATTTGATCCAGGATCTAGACCGATAGCAAAGAGACCGTACAAGATGTCAGTTGATGAACTGAAAGAACTCAAGAAACAACTTGGAGAGCAGTTGCAGAAAGGATTTATTCAACCAAGTTCTTCATCTAGGGGAGCCCCAGTTTTGTTTGTGGAAAAGAAGGATAGAAGTCAAAGGTTATGTATAGATTACCGTTCACTCAATGAGGTGACTATCAAGAACAAATATCCTTTGCCTAGAATCAATGACTTGTTTGATCAGTTAGAAGGAACTTGCGTGTTCTCAAAAATTGATCCGGTCAGGTTATTTCCAACTCAAGATAAGAGAGCAAGACATACCTAAAACAACTTTCACCACAATGTATGGATTGTATGAGTATACCGTGATGCCATTCGGTTTGACCAATGCACCAGCATACTTTATGAATATGATGAGCAAGGTGTTCATGGAATTTCTTGATAAGTTTGTTGTCGTTTTCAATCGATGACATTTTGATCTACTCCAAGAGCAAAGAAGAACATGCAGGACATTTATGTTTGATACTTGAGAAACTTAGAGAGCATAAACTATATGCCAAATTCAGCAAGTGTGAATTCTGGTTGAATGAAGTTGGATTTCTTGGACACGTTGTGTCAGGAGATGGTGTAGCGGTTGATCCTGCTAAAGTTTCAGCTGTAACTGAATGGGAATCTCCCAAGTCAGTGAAAGAAGTTCGTAGTTTCCTTGTCTTAGCTGGTTACTATAGAAGATTCATTGAGAATTTCTCTAAGGTAGCTAAGCCTATGACAGAGTTGCTAAAGAAAGACAAGAAATTTGCTTGGTCTGAAGGTTGTGAACTCAGCTTTCAAGAATTGAAGAAGAGACTTGTGACAGCACCAGTCTTATGTCTGCCAGATTTGGAGAAGGATTTCCAAGTGTATTGTGATGCATCTCATCATGGTTTGGGTGTAGTACTTATGCAAGAAGGAAAAGTTGTGGCTTATGCCTCGAGACAACTCAAAACTCATGAAGTAAACTAACCTACTCATGATTTAGAGTTAGCCTCTGTTGTCCATGCACTCAAAACATGGAGACACTATCTTTTGGGAAAGCGTTGTGAAGTGTTCACTGATCACAAGAGTTTGAAGTATATCTTCACCCAGAAAGAAATTAATATGAGACAAAGAAGATGGCTAGAACTCATCAAGGACTATGACTTGAGTTTGCAATACCACCCCGATAAAGCAAATGTTGTAGCGGATGCTCTAAGCCATAAAGTTTTTGTGAATGGCATCACTAAGGGAGAATTGCCAGATGATCTGTGTGCCCAATTTAGAGACCTCAGATTGCAGATGTTCAACCCACTTTGTTGTACAAGATCAAAGAAGCCCAGAAGACTGATAAGGAAATTGAAGAGATTAAGGAAAAGATTGGTAAGGGAAAAGCCAAAGGATTCCATGAAGACGAACAGGGTACTTTATGGCATGGAAAACGTATCTGTGTTCCACAAGTTTCGGAGCTTCGGAAACTGATTTTACAAGAAGCACACAACTCACCATATTCTATTCATCCGGCTAACACCAAGATGTACATGGATATGAAAGAAAGATTTTGGTGGAATAATCTCAAGAAGGACATCGCCGAACATATTGCCTTGTGTGATGTGTGTAGTAGAGTGAAAGCGGAACATCAGAAACCAGCAGGTTTGCTTCAACCACTACCTATTCCTGATTGGAAGTGGGACAAGATTGGTATGGATTTCATTACCGGATTGCCAAGGACCCGGTCAGGATATGATTCTATTTGGGTAGTAGTAGATCGCCTAACTAAAGTGGCTCATTTCATACCCGTGAAGACAACCTCTACAAGTGCTAAGTTGGCCAAGATCTATATGAGTAGAATTGTATGTCTACATGGAGTACCCAAGAGTATTGTGTCTGATAGAGGAACCCAATTCACTTCTCATTTTTGGAGGCAATTACATGAGTCATTGGGAACGAGGTTGGAATTCAGCACTGCTTTTCATATTCAAACAGATGGACAAACAGAAAGGACTAATCAGATTCTTGAAGATATGTTGAGGGCATGTGCCCTAGACTATGGAGCTAGTTGGGATGAAAGTCTGCCTTATGCAGAATTTTCTTATAACAACAGCTATCAAGCCAGCATTGAGATGGCACCATTTGAGTTTCTCTATGGGAGAAAATGTACCACCCCATTGCTATGGAATGGTGTGGGAGAAAGAAGTTTGTTCGGACCAAAACTTATCAAAGAGGCTAAAGAGAAAGTCAAGCTGGTTAAGGACAGATTAAAGATAGCACAGTCCCGACAGAAAAGCTACGCAGATCCTAAGCGTAGAGAAGTCACCTATGAAGTTGGTGATAGAGCTTATCTTAGAGTGTCACCACTTTGTGGAGTGAAAAGATTTGGTGTCAAAGGTAAATTGGCACCAAGATATGTTGGACCATTCATGATTCTGAGTCGCAAAGGAGAAGTAGCTTATGAGATTGAATTGCCAGAGTCTTTGTCAGGTGTTCATAATGTGTTTCATGTGAGTCAGCTTAAGAAATGTCATCCAGAAATGGAAGAAACTTCTTTGAAGGATACTATACCTTTGGAAGAGGTTCAATTGGAGAGTGATCTCACTTATGAGGAGAAACCTATCAAGATTCTTGAGACTGCAGAAAGAGTCACACGGACTAAGACTATCAAGTTTTGCAAAGTTCAGTGGAACCATCATTCCAAAGAAGAAGCAACATGGGAAAAGGAAGATGATCTTCGGAAAGACCACCCTCACCTTTTTGCTAGCCAATCCGAATCTCGAGGGCGAGATTCACCTTAAGGGGGTTAGATTTGTAACATCCCTAAAATCATGTTTCAAACTCATTCATAGCATCCATGCATCCATGATCATTTAGGGTTTCATTTCAAAATCATTTCAAAAACAAAAGCATATATTGCTCATTATTTTATGTATAAACACTCTAGCCTTTGGGCTACTTGCTATTGAGTGAGGTGCAAATATTCATTCAGTAGTGTTTTGTATTCAAACATAAGTGATTTCAAAAGCTTGAATAAAGTTTCCAAACAAAGTATGAAATAAAACCAAGGGTATGCCAATTATTATATCCCATAATGGCTTGGTTTTTTTTTGTTTTTTTTTCAAATGACCCAAGTAGGTTTGAGTGAACAGTTGTGTTTGACACTTATTTGAGTACAAGATTTATTGTACAAAAGTCCAGAGAAGTTTTGAAATCAAACAGATTTGAATTGGAGTTTTGAAATCAGTTTAGAAAATCAAACAGAAAAAGAAAAAGTTAAAAGAGAAAAAAATAAGCAAACAGTCGAATCTGGCCCAACCAGCCCAACTAGCCCAGCAACCCCTCCCCGCGAACCATTTTTCTTTACTCGCAAATGAACCCACCGAGTGACTGATGCCAGGACCCCACCACCTCTCTGTTTCTCTCGCCGACAACCGCGGCCCACACGGCGTCATCGTCTCCACCCTGCTAACAGCTCAATCCCCAAATTACGCCGACCGTTCTCTATATTGATTTGCGGCGTCAATTCACGTTGAATGCCCGAGTAAATCACGCTCGCGATCATGCTACTTAAACCCCCTCTGTCCCCTCTCCATTTTCCCCCAGACCCCGAGCACAGAGCGCCCCCAGGCTGCCCGCAATCGCCCTTGGACCGCCGCAGGCAGAACCCTCTCCGGCGACCAATCCCGGTGAGCTCCGTGCGCCCCATCCCCTCTAGTTCATGCAAACAGCCTCGCAACTTCCTTGCTCACATTCTGACACCATTGGTTCATCCTATACTACCCCATGTCGTCGACTCCGTCAAGCACAACAAGGTCCCGACGACGTCTTCAACTCCGGCGATTAAATTCGGTGAGCCTCGTGTTCCCCTTCACCTATGATTCACACGAGCGTGTTCGTCGTAGCCTTGCGCACCCCCTGATGCCTTTGATTCGTGCTAGGGTGACCAGGAACGTCGCCAACGTCGCCGTCCACCCGAGCCCGACGCTGTCAGCAACTCTGACGAGCCTCTGCAGCCGTGTCCGTGCGCCCCTTGCCAAGCCGTCGCCACGTTGAGCATCAGTGCATCGCCACGAACCTGGTAAGCATCTCCGACGACCCCAGAACCCCCTGTAGTGCCACGCCGCCACAGACAGAGCTCGCCGCCGCTAGATGCCACCGCCAGCGCCGCCCATCCGTGGTCGCTTGATCGATGACCGTTGGATCTAGATCCAGCGCGTAGGAATAGATCACTTAACGAAACGGTATGAGTAGATCTGGGCCGTGTAGATTGAGTTAGATCTAACGGCCTGTGTGCATGATCCTGAGCGAACCGGTACGCACCAATCAGAACATGACGCGTGTCTAGGAATTAGATTTAAAATCAGAATTTGAATCTATTAGATGTTTAAACTTGTTTTAATCATAAATTTTGATCCCCACGTCCAAAGTTGATGAATTTTATATCAATGGAATCAGGAGAGCAAGCCCTTTCTAAATATGCAATGTTTTTAATGTTTTGCTTCTGTTAAAATGGTTTTATTTACAGAAACATGTGTAGGCCAATTTTGTGTATATAAATTATTTGAGATGTGTTTTAGTGTTAAAATAAATGTTGTTTGGCAAGTTTTGAACTTGATTATGAACCAGTACTGTGCACTTGTCTTGTTAACTTTAGAAAATCATCACATATCATATTGCATGCATCCATATATTTTTGTTTGTATTTATTTTGTATGTGATTTGTTGCTATGATTTTATGTGTAGATTTTGGTGCCAATAGTGATTGTGATTGTGAGGAGTGTAGCTACTCTCCAACCTACCAAGGCAAGTGGTGCTTCATGATATTTTTATCCCTATGTTTTCTACTATGCATTAGAAGTATTTTTCTAAGTCTTGCATGGTTATATTTTGCTTATATGCTATGCTTGGGAAATCCTAGTAGTTGTAGAATTGCTAGAAATTTCTAAGTTAAGATGCTTATCTATGCCATGCTTAGCCTAGCTAGTAGCAAACAAGGGTGGTGAAATATTCATGCTATGTTAAAATATTTCTAAGTCTATGGACTTGTGTTTTGCTTAATAAAACAACTAAGTGAATGAAACACGGGGTGGAATGGAAGGAATGGTTTATGTCGAGTGGTTACACAAGGCCCATTTCTATGGTATACCTTGTGTATCTCACTTGTGGAAAGCCACCCAGGAACAAAGGGATTTGAGAGGCCAAATGTTAAGAAGCTTCTAGTGCAGCCACTTGGCAATATGGGCTCTGCCAGGATCATATAGGTTGCAATAACTTAGCCATTTGGACAGTTGGTGGTAGTGGGATGATAGGTTGGAGCATGTCCATTTGGTCTAAGGGAAGGCTTCTGAAAGGTCCTGTCTTGGTGGAAATCAAGGCTTGTGGGGAAAGTGCACAACCTCTGCAGATGGAAGAATCTAAGTACTTAGCCATGTCCTTGGAAAAGGACAACTTGAGCATCAATACATGGAATCTATCAAGAATCTCCTCATCCCAATTTCTAAGTAAAACTTGTGGCTGAACAAGGGTGAAGGACCTCAATGTCTATTGGTGGATCCTTGGGAAAAGTTTTGACAAAGAAAAACTTAGTGTTTTCAACTAATAGGCAAAACCTATTTTGAGCAAAGCAAGCCTAAACTACACTTAGCCAAATTTGCATATAGTATTTAGTCCACCAAATATTATACTAAGGTATCACTTGCCAATACTATTCCAATGTATTGACCCACTGTGGCTGTAACTTGTGATGTTGTAGGTTACTCTGATGAGGATTAGGAGTCATGAGTCTACACTCAACATGTTTGCCTGTGGCACATGAAGATGAAGACTTTATCTATTTACTTATTTAAAATCTTGTATTAGGCCTGTGTCCATGGAGTTTTAAAGACTATGTTGTCTCTGGAATGACTGTAATAATGACCTTTGTTTCTGTGTACTTCATCTTAAACTGTGGATGCTAGCATTGATCCAGGGACTAGCATTGCAATCACAGGGATCCTTTTCCTTTATAAAGGAGGGATCTTACAGGGGCTGACCTGGCGTTGACACGTGGCGAGATCCGGTTGGCTCATACCCCTTCGCGGAATCAATCTAATCCTAGCCGTTGGAATGAGATCCAGTGGTTAGGAGAGGAGATTGACCCGATTTTGTCTCAGAATAGACAAGAAATAGATTTGTGTTAGAGAGACAAATCCTTAGGTCAAATTGAAAAACTTACAACATGAAAGTTGTGAGGAATCATTAGTCCTACCTTCTCACCAAAGGAATTTGGATTTGAAGAAATGAGCGCGAGTACATGTTGGATTTACACTGTCATATCTGAAATATTGTGATGCAAAATTCTCTGGATGTGGTGGATGAAAAGAGGTGAGGTTTGTCGGGACCAAAATATTTCGACGAGATCTATAACTTTTATTTTTTGGCCGAAGTCAAACGATGAAGTCTAGATGGGTGAATAAACGAAATAAGATTCGGGCATGTGTAGATTCGGGATTTTGAGAAGAGAAACTCGTACAGCTATGGCTCCACGAGTTTATATGAAGATTTAGAATGGTGTAAAGATAGGTCTTGGAGTAGGGAACAAGTAGAAACAAACGGAAGTCGATTTGGAGTTGTAGATTAAAAGTTATAAGAGTTTGAATAGAGATAGGTTTGACAAAAACTGATTTGCACGGAAATTAAAGCAAACAAGGCATCACCTACGCGCGTGGCTGGCTGGTCCGTCCTTGCTGGGCCGCCGGCTGGCTCGGCCGGCCCAGTTAGTTCTTTTTCCTTTTCTATTTTGGTATTTACTCTATATCTTTTGCATACGAACTCCAAATGATATGATTCTTGTTTCTAAATTTTTCTAAAATCGAATAGATCATTGTAGGATCATATTTGTATTATTTTTACTAGTTTGCAAGTAGTGGATTTATAAATCCTTGTATATTTCATTTTATTTATATCTTTATTTATTTATATTCATTCCATAACTTTTTCATAATAGCTCCAAATGAGCTCAATTTTGTTTCTAAAATTTTATAATATTAATTGGATCTTTTTAGGCTATAATTTAGCAATAATCGCTGCCTTAGTAATAGTTGGTTTTATTAAAACCAATTTAATTCCCTTTAGGAACAAAGTGGCATATACTATTTATGGTTTTAGTCCTTTATTTCGATTTATAAATTTTTCTTTATGCAAATATGCAATGCAATGCTGATGAATGTCATGGAAAAACAATTTTTTTCTAAGTCCCAATTTCTAAAATCTTGGGATGTGACATAATTAGAGTCCCTAGTAAAGCCTCTTTATAATACTAGCTTGTTGGTTGATAGATGATCATGGTTTCCTGATCATGAACATTGGGATGTTATTAACAACAAGATCATATCATTAGGAGAATGGTGTGATGGACATACTCTTATAGATAAGCGTAGCATAAATATCAAGTCATTTCAATAGTTCATTTGCTATAAGCTTTCTGATACATAGTAACCTAATTCCTTCGACCATGAGATCATGCTAATCACCATCACCGGAATGATGCTTTGATGACATCAAACACCACACCATAACTGGGTGTCTATAAAAGTGGCATTGAGTGTTCGGAAAGTATGTGTTGAGGCACATGGATCAAGAGTGGGATTTGTCCATCCATATGACAGATAGATATATTGTGGGCCCTCTCAGTGGAATGTCATCCAATTAGCTTGCAAGCATGTGACTGGATCACAAGGGATCACATCTCACGGGAACGAGAAAAGAATACTTATCGGCAACGAGGTTGAACTAGGTATGCAGAGATACCGACGATCAGACCTCGGATAAGTAAACTATCACGAGACAAAGGGAAATTGGTATCGTATGTAAGTGGTTTATTCAATTGCAAAGTAATCATAGAAATATGTGGGTGTAGGGTTCGCAGCATATAAAACAAAAAAATTCCTACAATGGGAACAACTATGTACCAAGATCTATCTACTAGATACAAGCAACGGGCGGATATACATTCATAGAGAACATACCCTTGAAGACAAACAAAGCTTAACGAGGTTGAACTCGTGGTTGATGTAGACGATCTCTTGTCGATCTCAAGATCGAGAGGAAGTCCTAAGGCCGCAAATCAGTGGCGCGTCCGTGCTCATACACACGTCCGAGGCACCGAGCAACCTCCGCCCCCTTGCTCCAGCGATGCAGCAGAAGCACAACTCTTTCTTGCCGAATAACCACCGAGAACATGTATCTCTCTAGTCCGAGACCATGGGGGATAAATACTAGAGGGGGAGAGAGATCCTTCATGAGGAGGTGTGAGTGAGAAGTGAGGGAGGGGGCTCCTTTTATAGGAGGAGGGGGAACCCCAAGGGGGTGGCCGGCGCATGGGGGATGCCCCCTTGCCCTCCCTACATTCATGTGGGTGGACACTCCACTCACAAGATGCCCCTTCAATTTTCTCCACTCAAAAACCCACTCAAATTCCCATTAAATTTCCACCAAATTTAATGCAAACTCTCATTAAATAAACTCCTTTTATTTATTCAGAATTTTGTCAATTACTTTAATGACAAACATTTACATATAACCCCTTGCTAGTATTTCATTTGACATGCAAAACCACTTTCTGCAATTTCACCCGAAAACCCGTTTCGGTATCTAGTGAAATAAATTCCTGCACTTGTTATTATTTTCAACATGAAACTTTTGCTCCAAATGGTGTCGGTGTCTCTTAAGTGTGTCAACCTACGATTCGCGAATAATGCAGACATGATCGAGACCCCTCTCAGATCAATAATCACAAGCAGGACCTGGAGATCCATATTGACTCCCATACATTCAACGATGAATTTCTTGTGATCGTGAGAACCTTTTACACTAGTATCTTAATCCTTTTGTTTCGCGATATATTACATGTCCGAGATTGGATCATCGGTATCTCCATACCTAGTTTGATCTCGTTACTGACATGTACTCTTTTCTTGTTTCCGTGATATAACATTCTAGTGATCAAATCACTTGCTTGCAAGCTAATCAATGTGATATCACCGAGAGGGCCCAGAGCATATCTATCTGTCATTGGGATGAACAAATTCCACTCTCGATCCATGGGCCTCAACATATCACTTTTGTAGTACTGAACCCATCTTTATAATCACCCTGTTACCGTGTGACGTTTGACGTTATCAAGATACTCTTCCAATGTTAGTGAATGACATGATCTCATGGTCTAAGGATTAGGATCACTTCTTATGTTGTTATAGCAATATAAACTCAATGACTTTGATCGTAATGCTATACTTTGGATGAATGTTCATCACACCATTCCAATAATGTTTTGACCTCGTTATTAACAACATCCAATGTCCATGATTAGGAAACCTTGATCATCTTGTTAATCAACGAGCTAGTTTATGAGAGAGGCATAACTAGGAACATTCTGTTTGTTTATTAAACACACGTGTATTAATGTTTCCGTATTAATACAATTATAGCATTCAAAATAAACATCTATCATATACTTGGAATATACATAATAATCACTTTATTATTGCCTCTCAGGGCATATTCCCTTCAGTATCCCACTTGCACTAGAGACAATAATCTAGTTACATAGTGATAAATCTAACACCCATGGAGTTCTGGTGTTGATCATGTTTTGCTCTAGGGAGAGTTTTAGTCAACGGATCAGCTACATTGAGATCCGTGTGTACTTTACAAATCTTTATATCTCCATCCTTGACATGCTCGTGGATGGAGTGAAACCGGCGCTTAATATGCTTGGAATTCTTG